>OZ020604.1:114687848-115979311 GCA_963971545.1 Philophylla caesio | reverse complement strand
TCGTGATTTCCCTAGATTGGTCAAAATTACCGAAATATCAGGTATGGGATATCTGTCAGATATTGTTTTATCGTTAAGCTTTCGGAAATCAATGACCATTCTTAGCTTTTGCTTTCCATTTTCATCAACACCCTTTTTGTAACAACATGAATTGGTGAATTATATGGGGAACACGATTTCCGGATTATTCCATCCTGCAGGAGATTATATATTTCTTTATTAATAAATTCCGCCGCTGATATTGGATACGGATAACTTCTCATCTGAAGTAGTACATATAGAAGCTCCTACATTTGTATTGTACGGCAAAGATCGATCCGGATGGACAAAAGCATTACAATTTGTATTTATCAATTTATGAAACTGACTACGAACATGAGCTGGTACAGATTCATCTGCGATTGTAATTAAATTCACTTGATTACAATATAGATGCTGAAGTTCTATTCTACCATTTCGGTAGTATAAATATCCAGCTTCTATATTGATTCTTGCATCTATTTCTTTAAGAAAATCATAACCGATAATACCGTCAAACGTACTTAAATTTTCTAACAAATTAAACGTTGAAGTGTAATTAAGTAAGTTGATAAGACATTTTTTATTTATAACGTAAAATTCGTATAAGTTCACATATATTTATAGATTATTTGTGAAGAATAAGCAAATTTTTCAATTGTTATTATTTTATGACATATCCTTGTTTCAAATAGCAGATTATCTTTGCGGTTAAATTTTACTCCATTCTAGTTCAAGTACTCGTATCCAACGCAGTGTATTTTGGATCGTTATCCTTGCTTTTGAATTAGAAAATTATATTTCTGTTAAAGTCCCACCGCGAACAGTCATTTACTAATTTAAAAAATGCAATTAAAAAAAGCAATTAAATGTATGTTTACTAATACGAATTTTTCTTCTAGTAAATGGAGTTAATTTGCTTATTATTTTGTTATTTTGTTAAGTACAATGCATTATTTTCTACGTTTTAGTTATTAAACCTTACTAAGTATTATTGATTTTCCTGCGAAATAAATAACCAGGGTTATGTGAAGAAATTCCGAAGACATTTCCTGTGCGGTGTGGCCGTGTTATCTAATGTTCATTCATGCATATTTTTTAATTTAGATGTTTATTTTGCAGACAGAAATTATTTTATTGAATAATGATTACTGAAAACGCGTTAAGTAATAATCAACTATCAAGCAAAACATTCATTTTATATTTTTGGAGAAAAAATTAGCAAAATATGAAGAACGTAAATTGCTCATTGCCTACTAAAAGTCTGATTCCCTACATGGATTTCCATGCAAACCTACATGTATGGCCATGCCAACCCTGCTTTGAAATCTATAGGTTTGTTTATTCAAAAACAATTTTGACGTTTTTCGTGAAAATTATTTTTGAACATCTACAGTATGCAAAACTCGTATTAGTACACCTTCTCATAAGAACAAGCAACAATAATTTTTCTAAAGGTATCTTAAAACAATACGTGAAATAAATTTATTTCGCAGGAAAATCAATAATACTTAGTAAGGTTTAATAACTAAAACGTAGAAAATAATGCATTGTACTTAACAAAATAACAAAATAATAAGCAAATTAACTCCATTTACTAGAAGAAAAATTCGTATTAGTAAACATACATTTAATTGCTTTTTTTAATTGCATTTTTTAAATTAGTAAATGACTGTTCGCGGTGGGACTTTAACAGAAATATAATTTTCTAATTCAAAAGCAAGGATAACGATCCAAAATACACTGCGTTGGATACGAGTACTTGAACTAGAATGGAGTAAAATTTAACCGCAAAGATAATCTGCTATTTGAAACAAGGATATGTCATAAAATAATAACAATTGAAAAATTTGCTTATTCTTCACAAATAATCTATAAATATATGTGAACTAATACGAATTTTACGTTATAAATAAAAAATGTCTTATCAACTTACTTAATTACACTTCAACGTTTTATTTGTTAGAAAATTTAAGTACGTTTGACGGTATTATCGGTTATGATTTTCTTAAAGAAATAGATGCAAGAATCAATATAGAAGCTGGATATTTATACTACCGAAATGGTAGAATAGAACTTCAGCATCTATATTGTAATCAAGTGAATTTAATTACAATCGCAGATGAATCTGTACCAGCTCATGTTCGTAGTCAGTTTCATAAATTGATAAATACAAATTGTAATGCTTTTGTCCATCCGGATCGATCTTTGCCGTACAATACAAATGTAGGAGCTTCTATATGTACTACTTAAGATGAGAAGTTATCCGTATCCAATATCAGCGGCGGAATTTATTAATAAAGAAATATATAATCTCCTGCAGGATGGAATAATCCGGAAATCGTGTTCCCCATATAATTCACCAATTCATGTTGTTACAAAAAAGGGTGTTGATGAAAATGGAAAGCAAAAGCTAAGAATGGTCATTGATTTCCGAAAGCTTAACGATAAAACAATATCTGACAGATATCCCATACCTGATATTTCGGTAATTTTGACAAATCTAGGGAAATCACGATTCTTTACAACACTAGATTTAAAATCCGGGTTTCATCAAATAAACTTGAAGAAAAAAGATGGACAAAAAACAGCTTTTAGCATAAATAATGAGAAATACGAGTTTTGTCGTTTACCCTTCGGTCTAATAAATGCACCAAGCATTTTTCAGCGGGCAATTGACGATGTTCTGCGTGAAGAGATACGAAAAACTTGCCATGTTTATATTGAAGATATAATTAATTTCAAAGTATGAAAACTCACATATAAAAGATGTAGATACAATTTTGAAAATGTTAGAAAGCAATGGAATGAGGGTTTCACCAGAGAAGTCGCAGTTCTTCAAGACAGATGTAGAGTTCCTAGGATTTTTTTAGTTTCACAAAACGGTACCCAGACTTGTCCAGATAATGTCAAATATATTATAAATTATAAGTTATCGCAAACATTACGCAGTTTGCGCTCTTTTCTTGGTCTTTCTGGTTACTATCGTAGATTTGTAATAAACTATGCTGCAATAGTTAAACCACTAACAAAATATTTGCGAGGAGAGAATGGTCACATTGATGCGAAAAAGTTAAAAAGTGTTAAAATTAATTTGGATTCGGAAGCTTTGTCTGCTCTTGAAAAAGTCAAGAAAATACTGGCGTCAGAAGATGTTCTTTTACAATATCCGGATTTCAACCTTCCATTTAAACTGACGACTGACGCATCATCGAACGCTTTGGGAGCTGTTTTGTCTGAAAATAATAGACCTATAACGATGATTTTCCGAACACTTACTTCAACAGAACAAAATTATGCTACGAACGAACGTGAAATGTTGGCTATTGTTTGGGCATTGAAAACTCTTCGTCATTATTTATATGGCGTCAAAAACATTAAAATTTATACTGACCATCAGCCACTCATTTCTTCAATTTCTGAAGGAAATCCTAATACAAAAATGAAAAGATGGCGAGCATTTATAGAGGAATTCTCACCCACCTTTTACTATAAACCAGGCAGAGAGAATAAGGTAGCTGATGCTCTATCAAGGCAATTTATTCATAACCTTAGTACTTCTGTAAATACAGCTCATAGCGAAGAATATTTTACTTATGTAATTAGAACTGTTAAATGTCCTGTAAATCAATTCAAAATTCAACTGGTTTTGTCAAGAGGTCCATCGTTCAGAAAGTGCACAAAAATTATTTTTGAAAAATATTTTCGGCATATAATTTCTTTTGATACAATACAAAAATTAATAAGATGTTTAAAAGATATAATAAATCCAAGCGCTACTAATGCAATCCACTGCGATCTAGAGACTTTAACACAAATACAAAACGATATAGTTTCTTCATTTCCAGGAGTTAAATTTCGATATACTGAATTGATCGTTATTGATTTGACAAACAGAAATGATCAGCTTGAGACTGTAGCCGCTGAACATAATCGAGCTCACCGTTGTGTGATGGAAAATTTTAAACAAATTGTAAACTTTTTTTAGAAAATAAATACCAACGTAAGCCATCTAATTTGGAAATTGGTAAAACTCCAATTCTTAGTTATCCAGGTGAATTCTTCAACTCGATATTTTTATAACAAACAGACATTATTTTTTAACATGTGTAGACAAAATATTCAAAATTTGCCGTCGTTAAACCGATCGCGTCGCGTTCGACATTAGATGTGAAAGAAGCTTTGCTTGAAATATTACTGGTATTTCAAAACACAAGGACAATTGTTTCAGACAATGACAAAGCGATTAATATGTATTAATTCACAATGACATAGTTAAACAAATTTTTGGTTGCCAGCCGCTCGCATTTTATTTGTTTACAGTACATTTTTAATCGAAGTCGATAAGAGGACCCATGTCCTCAACATGCCGGCCCGTTTGCGCCGGTGCGAGGTGGAGCAGCTCCTGCAGCTTACAACGTTAGAACAGCCCGGTTGAACAAGTCACGGATACGTTTCTGCACAATATTACGGTCACCTTGAGCCTGCTTCGCTCTCGGTTTGACTACACGGCTAGCAAGAACTCTGCCTTCGCGGCGAACGCGCGTGCGCAAGTCGTCGTGGCGGTTGCGCTCTCCTATTGGCGTTGTTGAGCGATGTAGCATCGTATGGTGTGCCTTTCCACACCGATGGCAACTGTCGGGGGAGTCACAAGCGCCGGTAACGTGCGAGGTCGCCAGGCAGTTCACGCAGTACCTATGAACCCGTGCTGAGTCGAGTCTCTTGTCTGGCGTCATTGCCTGAAACGCCCGGCAGAAGCGTAGCGGTTGATGGCGACAGCACAGACGACATCGGCTATAATTGTTAGCGTCACGGTCCATCTGTGGAGAAAATCAGAGAATGTTGAAACGGAATTAGTGGTAAGTTGTGAATTGGGGAGGGAATTGTATGGAGGGTAGAGAAGGCGATGGAAAAGTGAGAGTAGGGGATATTACGAGGGGGGCAGAAGACATAGCTTCGCAATGTTGCGGGTGATTATTCCTGCTTGAGTGAGTATGTCTGCTACGCGGACGTTCTTATCCGGACCTGGATAGAGTTTTACGATGCGCCCGAGTCGCCACTCGTTTGGAGGCAGAAGATCGCCTTTAACGACGACGAGATCTCCTTCATTGAGGTTGGGTTTTTGATGTTTCCATTTGTGTCTTTTATGGAGTTCTTTAAGGTATTCATTCTTCCAACGAGAACTAAATTGATGATGAATGACCTTCAACTTTTGCCATTTATGTCCTAAGGAGAGATTGTCAGAATGGGGTTCAGGCAAGGAGTGTAGTGGTGCGCCTATTAAGAAATGTCTCGGGGTGAGAGCAAGTAAATCAGTGGGATCATCTGACATAGGAGAAAGGGGTCGCGAATTGAGGACTGCCTCAATGCGGATAAGGAGGGTGGTGAATTCTTCGAAGGTGAACTTGAAGTTCCCTGCCACCTTTGTGAAATGTGTTTTAAAACTTTTTACTGCAGCTTCCCAAAGACCGCCCATGTGAAGGGCGCAGGGTGAAATAAACTGCCAAGTAAATCCGTGGACGGCGTATCTTTCGGCGATATCCGTAGCGGATTCTGTGAGAAATTTGGAGAATTCTCTTTGGAACGACCTGCTTGCGCCCATGAAAGTCTTTCCGTTGTCGGATATAATTCTGGAGGGGATTCCGCGACAGCCGACAAATCTAGTGAACGCGGCTTTAAACGTTTCGGTTGTGAGATCAGAGCATAATTCTAAATGTATAGCCTTTGTGGAGAAGCACACAAACACACACTCATACGTCTTGGTATGAGAAGCACGCCGGAGCATGGAGGTTTTGACCATAAATGGCCCGGCAAAGTCTATACCTGTTGTATGAAATGGGCGAGTATAGGTGGATCTTTCAGGGGGCAATGCGGCCATTATCTGCGAGCATCTTTTGTTTGTAAAGGTTACAAAGGTTGCAACGGAAGACGCACTTTTTTACCTTCTGTTTCAAACGGGGAATGTAATATTCTTGTTGAACCATTCGAGTCATTAGCTGTTTATCTGCGTGCAGCAAGGTTGAGTGGAGGACATCGAGCAACAGCGTACAGAGTTTTTTGGAATTATAATCGGGTGCCGCTCATTGTAGCTGAGGGCTGCGTAAATTAAACGCCCGTTCACACGCATGATGCCTGAGCTGTCCAGCATTGGATTGAGAGTAAGCATAGTGCTTTTTTTTTGCTAATAGGACTAGAGGCGCTAAGTGAGCTAATTTCGACGCTATAGAATTTACATTGAGTTTGGGTAATGAGACATTTTTTCACCTCATTTATTTCGTCATGCGTAAGAGATAATGACGTAGGAATGGTTCGCTTTTGAGCTCTGTGTATAAAGCGATAGATAAATGCTAAGACGCGGAGTGCTCATGGAAATGAAGAGAAACGCTCCAGAATGTCTTCACTATCGATCGTATGCAGTGACTCAATTCATCGTTGTTCCGGAGGGGAGGAGTTGAGAGAAGGTAGTTTTGGCCATGAAGTAGTGGGTTCTTTTAGCCATTTTGGGCCATTCCACCAAAGGGTACGCATCGCAAGATCTTGGGGTTGACATCCGCGAGTACCTAGATCGGCTGGATTGTCCGCGCTAGCTACATATCGCCATGTGGCATTTCCCACATTTTGGAGTATGAGCGTGATTATATTGGCGACGTAAGTTTTCCAAGTGTGAGGTGGTTTTTCTAGCCACGCTAACACAATGGAGGAGTCTGACCAGAGGAAAAGTTCATGATTTGAGAAATTCATGTGGGATCGAACTTGATGGACCAGTTTTGAGAGGAGTACTGCCCCGCAGAGCTCGAGCCGTGGGAGGCTTACGGTCTATAAGGGGGCGACCTTACTTTTGGCTACGAGCAAGTGTGATAAAAAGGAGTTTTCATCGATTTTCACCCTGAGATATATACAAGCACAGTACGCTTTTTCGGAGGCGAGAATCCATGTATCTGCACCTGTTGAGAGGGGGTATTTTGCACCCAGCGGGGGATGCCAATGCTGCTTATGGCTGGAAGGTTTTCACAGGGCGTGTTCCATTTGTGAAAAGCGCCGGGTTTTACGTGCTCATCCCAGTCTGTTCCTTCCATCCAAAGTTGTTGTAGGAGAATTTTCGCTAATATCATTATTGGCGATAGCCATCCTGACGGATCGAACAATTTCGGTTGAGCTGGCATCATGGAATTTCAGGAAATCTACATCAAGCAAATCGGAATTTGGAATTGAGATCAAGATTTCTGTGTGGTTCGCCGTAATTTTTCGCAGTGGGAAACCTGCATACTTTAATGCGCATATTACTTGGGTCATGGAGTTTTTAGTGAACTGTATATCATGCCCGCCTGAGAGGATATCGTCTACGTAAGTATCATTAAGTAGGATATTTGTGGCGAGCGGGAATTCGGGTTTACAATCTTGCGCTAACTGATTAAGCGTACGGATTGCAAGATAGGGGGCGCAATTAACACCGAATGTCACCGTTTTTAACTTGAAATCTTGTATGGGCTGATTGGGGGACTTACGAAAGAGAATTCTTTGGAAGTCTTGATCTTCCTTGTGTATAAGAATTTGGCGGTACATCTTTTCGATGTCGCCATTGAATACGAACTTGTAGAGGCGCAATTGGAGAATGATGAGCATCAAGTCGTTTGGTAACGTTGGGCCAGTATATAGGACATTGTTGAGAGAGTTTCCAGAGTGAGATATTCTGGATGCATTAAAAACTACGCGCACTTTGGTGGTTGTGCTGTCGGGTTTTATGACGGCATGGTGTGGTAAATAAAAAGATAGATATTTACCGCCCTTAATAAATTCTTGGGATGGGGTGGGTTCCATGTGATTCATGGTGAGGTACTCTTCGAGAACTTCTGAGTACTTCTTTCGCAGTTCTGGTTTTCTCTCCAGAGTCCTTTCGATGCTGAGATACTGCTGCTGCGCTGCTAGTCGGGAGTGTTCTAGCGCAATCGATTCTGGAAACTCTGGTTTGAAGGGAAGTTTGACCATGTATCGTCCATCTGCTTGTCGGATTGTGGTTCGTCGATACAGGTCCTCACCGAATTCATCTTCGGTGGATGGGGGTTGAATAACTGCTACCTCCTCTTGCTCCCAAAACTTCCTCAGTAGTGTATTGAGCGATTCATCTTGGGGTTCGGTTACCTGGGTGGTAAACGCTGAGATTTTCTCCGGGATTGGGCCGCTCAAAATCCAACCGAATATTGTGTTCTGAGCGATTAGACTACTGCTGTGTTGCAGTCCTTGCAAGAGGATTTGGGGGATTAAGTCACTGCCGATTACCATGTCTATCTCACTAGGGGTGAAGAAGTGGGGATCGGCGAGTGTTAAATGTTTTACCTCTTCAAGTTTAATATTTGTTATATTTGAGGTAGGGAGAAAATGCGTTAATTTAGGTAAGATAATCGCTTGCGCTTTAATTTTTTGGGTTCGATCTGCTGAGCACAGTATGATTTCGCAGACATTTTTGGAGTTTTGTACCACCATGCCGCCCATTCCAGAAATTTCGAAATGTGCATCTTTCATGGGTAAGCGTAGGAGTTTTTGTATCCGGGATGATACAAAGGATTTTTGAGAACCTTGATCCACCAAAGCACGAATGTTGTGATATTCGTCGTCACAATAGATTGGGACTATTGCAGTAGGGAGGAGGGTTGTAACACTAGTACTCGAAAAATGGGACGAGACTTTATTTGCGTCTTTTTGTTGGGAATTTGAGGCGGGAGTTGCCTTTGTAACATATTTTGAACATGTTGGTTGCTCGTCGTTATTTGCTGTCTGAGTCGTTAGCTGACTAGAAACTCTCTGGGGTTTAGAGTTTGTTTTTGTAAATTGCGATTTTTGGGGAAAATGCAACATTGAATGATGTCTTCTTTGGCAATATACGCACGTGAAGTTACTTTGGCATTTATTCTTCAAGTGGGAGTTAGAAAGACAATTTTCGCAATAATTGTTGCCTTTGACAAACTTTAGGCGATCGGACACGGATAAAGCTTGAAATTTCACACATGTCTTCATGGGGTGTCTAGCGTTGCATAATTAATAATAAATGAGGAGTTTTGATTTATTGCCCTTTTAGTGAAATTAGGGTGGGGAGGTTTTGGTTTTCCTGGTCGATATGCTTGAAGTCTCTCTACTATTTCATACCGGCTAGTGAGGAACTTGTTCATATCTGCCCAAAGTGACAACTCTTTTCGAGAGCTGAGTGATTGCTCCCAAAGAGATAGAGTTTCACTTGGCAGTTTTGAAGAACAGAGATACACAAGAATGGGGTCCCAGTCGCTAGTTGGGATTCCTTGTGCTGAGAGCGTTGCGAGAGAGTTATTAATGGTGGCTTGAATTTTTTGGATTTGCTCACCATTTTCTGTACATAGGGGTGGTATGTTGAAGAGAGCTTTTAGTTGGTTATCGACCAATATTCTTCGGTTTTCATACCGTGATTTGAGGGCATCCCAGGCGAGTTCAAAATTGTCATCAGTTAGGGGGAACTGCTTGACTATTTGTCCCGCCTGACTTCGAGTTTTTTGCCGTAAATGGTAGAGTTTCTGAGCAGGAGTTAATTTGGGGTGGTTTTTATAGACTGTCGTGAACACATCTCTGAACGCCGGCCAGTCTTCGTATCGACCGTGGAAAATATCTGTGTCACACGGTCAGCTGAACAGTTAAATATAATTCGAGAAAGGTTAGTAAAGGCACAGGAAATCAGTTTAGAAAGGTATAATACAAACAAAAAAATGAAATCTTATGAACCTGGAGACCGAGTTTTTGTTAAAAGAAACAAACGACTTGGGAACAAGTTTGACAAGGTTTTCACTGAAAAGGTTATTGAAAAGGATCTAGGTACAACAGTTTTAATTGATGGAAGAAAAATTCATAAAAGCAATCTAAGATCAAAGAAGATTATAATTACTCATACATTTTTTTCTTGGCAATTTACGTTTATAACTTATGGATATGAATATGAAATGGTCAGTTTTAAGTTTTGCCAAGCACAAGCAAGCAAACTTTATGTTTTTGAAAGTTTATAAAGAGCTAAAAGAGGATATTTTAGATTTAAAAGGGAGATTAGTAAAGTATTACCGCTGATTGCGAAATAATAATTTTCAATGCTAATAATTTCTTGGCAAAATTAGATATACACTTGAGGCAGAAGCACTGTTTTCAAGAAAAATGAAATATGCTTGGATATTTTGTATTGTTGTTTGAAAAGGATTGAATTGTTTTTTACTGAGAATAAAATTTGTCACGACCCCAATAAAATCAGTTTTTTTGAATTAAAATAAAATTATTCAATCTTAAATTTATAAAATATTTTATTTTATACTAGTGTTTTAATTAGCGCGCGTTTGTTCATTTCTAATGCATTGTATTTCTTCTTGAATGCATTCATATCAATAATTTTAAATATATAATCTGTGTCACAAAGGGCTAGCTCCTTTATATGTGAACTTCTTAAGCCAAAACTTCGTAAACCAAACTACATTGAATCTAGATTCAAAAGGTCTTTATTAATGCATGTACCGGTATTTATATTATTTTGCGCTAATTCATTTTCTTTAATATTCGTTAATTTTCGGCCTTGCTCCTTGTTATGATATTAATGCATTTCTTATCTTCCTTTTCACTTTTGCTTGTTGGAATCATTGATTTGAGTACGTCACTATCTATCTTTATGCGTGATTATGCATCTGCGTTGATATTTATTTTTCCTGGTTTGTATATAATTTCAAAGTCGTATTCTGGTTAGTTTATTCTTATTCTTGTCAACTTCGACGATGGATTTCTGTGCGAAAATAATGATACTAGTGGCCTGTGGTCATTTACTACGATAAATTTTCTACCATAAAGATATGTTCTAAAATAGTTAGTTCCCCAATGGATTGCTAGTAATTCTTTCTCTATAATTGGTTTGTTTATATCATGCTTTTGTAATTATTTACTTGCGTATGATATTGGTAAATCGTGACCTATTTCTCCTTGTGATAAATTGCTCCTAGTGCAAAGTCAGATGCGTCTGTTGTGAGTATAAATGGTTTATCAAAATCTGGATATTGTAGTATTGGTGGGTTAATTAGCTTCCGTTTTAGATTATTGAATGCTTTTTAGCATTCCTCTGACCAGATAAATGGTGTACCATTTTTTAATAATGTGTTTAAACATTTGACTACGAGGGTAAAATCTGGTATAAAACGTCTATAATAGTTACAGAATGCTATGAATCTTCTTGTCTCATCTGCATTTTTTGGTTTTGGGTAATTACGTACTACTTTGCATTTGGTTGGATGTTTTGGTGCCTTTGTCCGTTATTAGAGGTCCTTAATAAATGACTTCTGATTTAAGGAATTGGCATTTGCTTGCACTTAATTTAAGTTTGTAATATGTTAGCCTTTCAAAAACTTGTATGGGCTTAGAAGGTTCAATAATGTCGTTATTAATCATTTCTTGTACTTGTGATTGTATATGTTCTTGTTGTGTTTGTGGTAGTCTGTAGTTTTTATATGTATGTATAACTGGTGAGTTGTCAATTAAGTTGGGTTTTTGTTTGTAAACATTGTTTATTGAAAGTATTTCTCCTTCCAAGTGAAAAATTGATTGATATTTGCGAAAAAATTTTTTTAATTCAGTTTCTGTTTTTGAGTTTTAATTCTCTTATTAGTTGATTGAATCGCTCATTGCTGTACGTGTTTGGTTGGATATGTGTATTTAGAATATTGTAGGTTGCTAATTTATCTGTAAAGGGTTTTACTTCTTTAATATTTACGGAGTGGCTATTTACGTTAATTAGTTTGACATGACAAATTCCTTTGGGTGATGCAATGGAATTCGCTAAAAATACTCCTTTCTCTATTTCTTGGTTGAAAATAACGGTGTCTTCTTGTATATTTTATTTTATAGGTAAAATAACTTCTGTTCTAAGAGGCAGTTCTATATATTTTTCTTTAAGGGTAATTTAGTGTCTATTGGTAACACATAATCATTATTTTTGAGATTTATAGTTATTGTGAATGTTTCATAACAATTTTACAGAGGTAATATACTAAAAAGTCTCTACCTAGAATTCCATCTAATGCTATTGGAAAATTATTATCTACTAGCTGGAAGTTGATGGTTGCTTCATTATTATTTTCTATCAGAAAATTGAGATATGATGTATGTACATAATGAGTAAATTTCTTCTTTTGTTATTCCTGTTAATTTAAATTTGGTGTCAGTGTCAAATTCAAATTTGTAAATAAATGGATTTTTGTAAATTGAAATATCTGCTCCTGTGTCTATTAGGAACGTCATTTGTTTGTTGAATTCCGTATTATGTATCGTTATGTAATTTGTTAAATTTTGGGTTATTACATAAATGTTTTTATAATTTTTATTATCTATTCGTCCCTGTCCCCCGGGGGAGAGCTGTAGTGGTCCTCCGGGTCGCCTGCGTTTCCCTGAAATTGGACAACGTTCACCTGGCGACCATTTCTACCCTGATTTCTATATTGCTGATAGGCGGGCAAGGATCTTTGACTATTCCTATTATAATTATTCCCCTGTCTTTCATGCGAATAGTTTCTGTGATTGTTGCTATAGTTTGGATTGTTTGAGCTTCTATTTGTATTGTCATTACGGTAATTAGTGCTCTGTCTCTGGTCATGACTGTTTCTAGTATTATTTTGTTGTCTTCCGTTATTGTTGTAATTGTTGTTGTTATTGTACCTGTTACTAGATTGACCGCTACTGTAGCTATTTGAATTTTGAATGTAAGAGTTATTGGGATTACTTGCGTAATTGTTGTGCCTAAAGTTGTGTTTTTTGTATTCTTGATAAATGCAACACTTCTGCTATTGTGTTGTTGATTTCCTTGCTCTTTTTCAAGAGCTAGTTCAACAGCGGTATCAAAAGATTTGGGCATTGCGGCAAGTACTGTTTGTTTAAATGAATGTTTTTAAATATTGTTAGACTGTAATGCTCGTTAAGTTGTGTAATTAGCGTTTTTTTTTTTCGTTTCATGCATTAGCACCCAATTGTTTTATTTGCAGTGTGTTTAATTCTGAAATTAGTTATAGAATTTTGTTGTACTTAAATTCTTTTGCGTGATATTTGCAAGTTGATTTTGTAAATGTGGTATAGTTGTTGTGGTTTTGTACTTGTTTGTCAATGAATTTTTAAATTCTTCTAATGTTTGTGGAACTTGTATTGCAGACACGTTTGTCTTCACCATTTGACTTAGCTTTACATAAACCATGAAATCTATAAGAGATACTTTGCCTCTTTCTGTTAGGCCATTATGAATAATTTCTATTGTCTTTAAGAATGGTTCTAAATCTTTGTGATTACCGGAAATCGCTTTTGAAGCTGTGTCAAGATTAAATTCGGACATTTTTATTATTTGTTGTAAACTGGATATTTCATTCGGAATTTCTAGTTGTTTATCTATTGAGTGAGGTATCGTTATTTCGATATCATAATTTGCTAAAATTTGTATTAATTTGTCTCTATTTGACCAAAATATTTCTAAAGCAATTTCTTTGTGTTCTTTACTTAATTTTGTTATATAAACATTCAGAATGCTTCGTATATTTTCTAAAGAGCTGAATAAAGTGATCAAATGTTTCTTTAGTGTGTCTGGCTTTACTTTTCCATGATATCGCTATTATTACCGCAAAAAAATTTTGAAATCGAATCATAACCACGCCCACCTCCCATATAACGGAAGTTTTTGAAAAATGCAAAAACTCCGTGTTTCGGTATCTATTACAATATTACTGTCATGATCGTTAAACATTTTTGAAATCGGACCATAACCTCGCCCACCTCCTATATAACGGAAATTTTGAAATATGCAAAAATTTCGTTTTTTCTTTATCTATTGGAACATATTAATTAAAATTGGATATTTAGGGAAATAATTAATTAATAAACTTTGTTTTTATAAAATTTTGAAAAATGGGCGTTACCACCACTTATCAAAACCGTCTGTAAGTATCTCAACGGGGATTTTTAAAATGCAAAAAACTTCGTTTTTCAGTATTTATTGGAAGAAATATTGCAAAGTTTAACACTAGCTGCGATTTGAAACAAAGAAGCGGGAATTGTATGAAATCAGGGTCACACCTTACAAAAATATACCGCGAGGGTATATAAAAATCGGTTTCGACCGAATTTAGCTTTTCTTTCTTGATTTTTGTTGGACTTGCTCGCAAGCGTCCATATTTTTGCATTCCACTATTATTTCTCCACTATTAATTTCTTTTACGTCTTTTACCAGACCTGATGTAGGTTCAACTACTTTTTTTTAATGCTTCTTTAGTTTCTTTCGACTTTTTACTCTTATTTTTAGGTTTAATAACAATTCTGGTTACAGTTGCCTTGGCGGCTTGAGCATAGGACATTTTGGTATTTACGTGCACATCAGCTATGCGCAAGTTGTTTATCAACTCATTACTTTTATGAAATAGATTTGATAAATCTTTTATCAATTCTGTCCTCATTGTATTTAATTTAACTTCGACATTATGCTCCAGATGCTTTTATTTTAGTTTGCTTAAATTTGTTTATTAAATGTTTAATTTCAATAAACTTAGTGTGCATTGATTACATAACCATTTGAAGTTTATGTTTTCTGCTATTATCTCCATCTCATTCCTTTAAATGTTACTACATTTCAAATAAAAATTGTATCCCTACCCGCCAGAGCATGCTCTCATTTCATCTACTTGCAATATATGGGTACAAGCCAGAAGATTGGAATCTTAGTGTACTTTGCCCAAACCATAAGAAGGGTGATCCTGCGCCAGCTACCGTGGGATAAGCTTTCTTCGCATGATTAATGGCCCTGTTCCCGTTAGCGACGGGTACCGAAGAATATGAAATGATGAACTGTATGACCTCTAAAATGATATGGACATAATCAAGCGCATACAAATTCAACGACTGCGATGGCTAATAATGCTCCGGTGACAAAATCCTTCGAATCGGCACCCAAGGGTGGACAACGGAGGCAACGTGCCCACGCAATGGACGGATCAAGTGCAGAAGGACCTGTCTTTACTTGGTGTGAATAATTTGCGAAACTTAGCGAAGGAGAGTTCCCTGGGCAAGCTTTTGTAATGGGCGTTTCTAAATTTTTAATTTGTTTACTTATTCCCCAAATATTTCTTTTATCATTAAATTTCAAGTCAATTTTTTTAGGTCAATTCAATAAAATGTACACATCAGTTCAATAAAATCTATTACAGAAATTATTGACTGTTATATACATATATTTACGTCATTGTCATATGGCGGATATAACACTTAAACGACTTGCACAGTGATCTGTCAAATCTTTGTACAGCATCCTCTGTACCATTTTCCTTCTTTTCCGACAGACCAGCGAGCAGAGCGAGTGTTAAATTAAATTGTGCGGTGAAAAATAAAATACAAGTGTCCTTGTCAAAGTTTAGTTATATACGTTCAAATAAATTTATACATATAAATTGGCGAACTAAAATTAAGGAGTCCTTGGCTACCTTAGCGGATTAACGTGCCGCAGTACAAGTTTACACTTGGTAAGATTACCTTTTTTTAATTTTTCTTTTTTTGTCGTAAAATGCAAAAGGTTTCAAGGGTTTCTAAAAACCAATTATCATCCACAGACATTCAATTTCTCTGGCATTTCGCAATTTATAGCGATATATACATACCTCGGAAAAGACACACGTGCACCCGTATCATTGGGAAAACGCGGGATTTATGGCTTACCTTGATTGGCGGAACAAAGTCTAACCACCTGCACATACATATATACATATGTACACCATTCAATTACTTTGCGTTAAAATCCCTTCTCAACATGGAAACTAGAGCTCGGATGCTAACACAGTATAAATCGTTTAAGAGCCTTAAATTTCCTTTCATTTCTTTCAAGACGTTTGAACCCAAATGATTATTTAAAGAAACGAGATTCTAAGATTGGCGATTCGATAATCACATTCTTACAAGCTTTTCTTCATAACATTTAACCTTTTTTTATATATAAATACTTACCTATTAATAGTGTTAATTCGTAACCTAAATCATCAAAAAAAATGATTTTATAAATTGCTAAAATGAGTTAGTAATCTAGTTAGTGAACATAAAAAGTTAGTGTAAGAAATTAGTTTTTATTCTTAGGCATCACTTTGTATTAGGTGTAAGACATACCTACATTAAACATACATATATTAAGAAACAAGAAAGAGTTGCATACGTACAGAGATACATACATGCATTACATACGTACATTAGGTACACATGGCAAAATTAGCTGATCCATGCACATGGTCATGAACTGATCTCCTTAACATTGTTCCTTTGCTGTTTCATTTTCTTTACTCTCTCAAATGCAAAAACTCAAAATTGCAGAATTTAAATGTTGAAGACATATTAATTAGGTTTGAGAGAGCGGTATGATATATTAAAATTGTTTTAGTATATCATTGTTACTTTTGCTTTTCCTAATTTTCTCTGTAAGCACATACTTACATACATATATAAGTTTTCTGGCATGCGGGATAAAACCGTATACAAACGAAAATTTATGATCACCATGATAGACTAATAATTCCCAGCTTGGTACCAATATTTTTTATGACTATGTAAGTAAAAAGAGGAAACGTAGAAAATCGGTTTAAGAAATGCAAGGCTCATTAATGTTTATTTCAAAAATTATTGTAAATTAATAACAACAATTTTGCTCATAAATATAGCAACAACGACGAGCATGGAAGGCCTTCTACGCTTCATCGATGTCAAATGTAAGTGATTCATTTTGTTTCTACATACATATTTTATTTATCTTTTATAAAATTTTGCCATTTGTTATGTATACATATGTGAATATATATATATGTTTGTATACTGCATGCGAATATGAGCATATTGAGTTACAGTAATTTGTCGATCTTTTGAGAGATCACGCATACAGACATGTATGTGCATACATATGTACATATGATCTAGTTTTTTCATTTTCTCTCATTATCTTACATACATACATATGTATATATAGATTTTTGTTTGTACTTATGCATATGTAAAATAATTAAATGTAGGTCAATGACCACATAAAAATAATGTTCAACATCATGGCTCAGCTGAGACTACCCCTTAAAATTAATGTTAGTAGCGATTAAAATGAGTTTTTGCAAAACTTAAATAACTCCTAATTCTGGAAATTGCAAAAACGTAATTTGTTTCCTTTTGAGAATTAGAAGAATAATTTCAAAATTAGCCTGGTTGTTCTTATAAAACATTTCCGGGAGGAATAAATATAAATGTTACGAATATCCTAATTTTTATTAATGGTATGCTGAACTGGAATAAATGATTATGCTTATTGTTAAGGAAAATAGTATATAAGAATACATTATGCGATATTTCGATAAGTTTTGTGAAAAAAATGAATATTACTTGAGATTAAAAGCAAATTCGAATAGCACTTTGAAATCTCAAAAATGTCTTTATAATCTTGTTCCAATTGTTTTCCGGGTAATGAAGTGAAGTGGTAAGCGTGCTTAAGGGGCCTAACAAACATTTTTTTAAGCGCAAGAAAGGCCATGGTGAAGCGCGAGCGCGGGTAAAACTTCGCTGCTCCCAGCGTGCAAACATGTTTAGTTTCTGCATTTTTCTTTTCATTTAGTTTCCGTTTTAATCAGCCATTCCAGGTACATTTTCTTATAAAATTTTTTTCTTTACCACAACCACGGTTATAATTTTTTTGTGATTTTTAAACAAAGTAGGGGCTCTGTAATATCATTGTAATGACATAGATCTTAGGGAAGAGGTCGCGAACTCCCCAACCACTGCTTGTTAGCCGCAAAGACGGGCCCCGATAGACCTCGCTCCCAACGGTCAAAGTGTAAAAGACTCTGAAGCCGTAAATCCGGCGTATTACTCCTCGTTTGCATCCGGTTCCTTTTCTTCTTGTCGTAGTATAATAACATTATAATATACTCGTAAGATTTGGTGTGTGTGTGAACACTAATATGGTAGCCTGCGTGCTACACCTAAAACCATTACCCAAAGTGGCGCACAACGTGGGGCAGCAAAAGGCAATAAAACTTCAATTCTTAACCTTACGGTTACAAACTGACTTCGGTTAATATGAAAGTATTTGCTGTTCCAATCCGTGGTTAGGTTTTTTTTTTTTCTTCATAAATAAATTTACAAATTCTAATAGTATAACAATTTTTATATGATTTTGATACGAGCCTTAGGTTTTAGAATAAATTGCAGATCCATGCTGGACCTTCGACTGCTTGGAGTGTTGTAGTGTATTTTTATTGTAGGTTTCAACACTTGACGTTACAAACTAAACTTAATCATATTTTTCTTAATGTATTTATAGCTAAACTAAGTCAGCCCAGCGATCGCATTTGGTGGGAAAATGTCTAATCATGCGATCGCTGCGCTTGAGGCGTTGATGGAAAACGGTACGAACCCACAGGTCTCAAATGTCATTGGCATATTATTTTGGTGTAAAGAAATGCATTTAATTCAGTCTGGGTTTTAAATAACCGAGACAGTTGCACACTTGAATGTTAGCGCTTAGGGTCTCAAAAGTGTGGGAAAGTAATGTATAAGAATATGTATGTTTGCATGCATGTCAATATGTATGCATTTATGTCAAACGTGTGAGAAAGCAATGTATAAGTATATGTATGTTTGCATGCATGTCAATATGTATGCATTTATACTGACCGTTTGTATTAGTATCTGTATGTATGTGCGTATGTCGACCGTTTTCCGTAACACCTCCCTTTTTGGGAAAAAAAAAAAAAAAAATCTTCAAGTATAATTAGTAAAAATTTTTTTTTTTTTTTTTTTTTTTTATATATATATATGTATGAAGTAATTTTCTTATAGTTATATGTATTAAAAATCTATCTGATATATTTATTTCTTATGATTTTATCGGTACCGGATAAATCTAGTTAATTATGTTATTATGAAGTTATGGAATTAATAATACATTTTTTTTTTTTTGACATATTTCATAGTTATAATATTAAAGATTGAATGGTTTCTTATAAAAAGATTAAATTATACTAAATTTAGTTAAGCTAATTTTAATCGATTTTTGTGTACAATCATTTCTTGTGAATTTTTCTTTATTTTACAATTTCCTAAATAATCTGTTTCGATTACTTTGTATGGGCCTTCGTATATGCTATCAAGTTTATGGCTAGCTTCATTTTTTAGGTAGACCATATCATTTATTAGAATTGTTTGAGGATTTGATTTCTTGTCATAATTCTGTTTTGCAATTCTTTTTGATTTTTTTATTAATTCTGCTGCTCGTTTTTGAGCTGTTTGTAATTTGAATTTCAGTTCTGTGTGATAATCATCTATATTATAAACTGGGTCTATTGTATTTTTTAACATAAAGTCGTAAGATTCTGGGATTTTTCCATATACAAGTTCGAATGGGGTGTAACCATGGGTTGTTGATGGTGTCGTATTATAACAATACGTGAAGTATTTTAACCAGTGATCCCAATCTAATTTGTTTGTTGCTATATATGATCTAATGTATTCATTAAAAGTTCTGTGACTACGTTCTATTGATCCTACTGTTTGATGGTGATATGGTGTTGACGTTTTATTTTCAATTTTTAGCAGTTTGCATATTTCATTGAAAATTTGGTTTTTATATTCTGTACCCATATCTGTTATAATTGTTTTTATGGGGCCATAAATTAAAATACAGTTTTCAACTATAGCTTTGGCTACTTGATTAGCTGATTTGTTTGGAATAGCTACAGTTATTAAGTATTTTGTCAAATCGCAAATTATCGTTAGTGCATATTCATTTCCATTAAATGACTTAGGTAATGGACCTACTGTGTCGATTTGTACAATTTCAAAGGATTTCGCTGGCGTTTGTGTAGTAATTAATGGTTCTACATGGTTTATACCAGATTTATTTTGTTTACATTTTTCGCAATTTTTTATATATAATTTCACGTCTGAAATCATATTTTTCCATTAGTATTTTCGTCTTAGCTTGGATAATAATCTTGTGACACCTGGGTGGCCTCCAAATACAGGGTCATCATGATATTTAGTCAAAATTTCCAGTTTTTTAGCTGGTGAAGTGATTGTTGTTATTTTTGGCGTTATCGCTATTGTTACCTTCTCTAGAGTTTTATTACCTATTCTTTTAAAGTCCTCAATGTCGACATACTCAAATAATTTATCATTAATCGCGATTTTTATATTGCTGAAGTTTTTATTGCCAACTACTTTTTCAAGTTTGAGAAACAATTGAGCTAGTTCAATCTTCCCATAAGCAATAAAATCTTTAGCGTTGAATTCAACTATCTTTCTTTTTCCTTGGAATAAAATTAAATTAGAGGATTCATTTAATTTTTCATTCTTCTCATTATATTCATTTGAGGTGCACCTTATCATAAGTTTTAGGCTTGGTAACTTTTTCACTTCGTGTGTCGT
This sequence comes from Philophylla caesio, assembly GCA_963971545.1. Classification (NCBI taxonomy): domain Eukaryota; kingdom Metazoa; phylum Arthropoda; class Insecta; order Diptera; family Tephritidae; genus Philophylla; species Philophylla caesio. The sequence continues at coordinate 115,958,839 of OZ020604.1, read as the reverse complement.
AATTGTTTCGTACACTTTTAATGTCATATTTTTTATATTAGTTGCTTTTTTAGTTGGTGTTATTGTATTTTTCGATTTAGATCGAGTAATAACTTGTATAATTGCAGTGTTTTCTTCTTTAAGTCTTTTAATTTGCCCGAAATCAATTCGAGATAGAGCGTCAGCTCCGCAATTGTCTTTTCCTTTAATATATTCAACTTCGAAGTCGAATTCTTCAAGATCTAATCTCATACGTGTTAATTTAGATGAAGGATTTTTCATGGCAAATAGGTATGTAAGAGGTTTGTGATCACTTTGTATTAGGAACTTTCGTCCATAAATGTATGGTTTAAAGAAGTTGATTGACCAATGTATTGCTGTAAGTTCTTGTTCTATTACTGATTTATTACTTTCTCCTTTTGTAAAAGTTCTAGATGCGAAAGCTATTGGTAACTGTATACCATTATGATCTTGGCTAAGTACGGCGCCGCATGCAATTTTACTTGCGTCCGTAGTTATGCAAAAGGGTTGATCGAAATTAGGATATTTTAGTATTTGTGGAGATAATAGGGAATTCTTTAAATAGTGAAATGCTTTTTCACATTCCGGTGTCCATATGAATTGTGCTTTTTTTCTTGTTAGTCTAGTGATATGTATTGCATGATGAGCGAAATTAGGTATAAATCGTCTGTAGTAATTTACAAAGGCTATGAATCGTTTAGATTCATCAGCGTTTGTTGGTTTTGGATAATATAAGATTTTGTCATATTTTGAGTTATCTGGTAAAATTCCTTGATCAGTACACCTATGTCCTAAAAATGTTACTTCTGAATTGAAAAATTGACATTTATCTGGTTGTAATTTTAAGTTGGTTTTTCTACAAATTTCAAAGACTGATTTTAAATTGTTTAGCATATGCGTTTCCGAACATCCGATGACTATGAGGTCATCCATGTATACGAATGTTTTGTTTGGGCCTAGACCTGAGAATGCGATGTTCATCATTCTTTGGAATGAGTTGGGTGCTATTTTTAAACCAAAAGGTAATCTTTTAAATCGGAATGAACCTTGGTCGGACGAGAATGATGTAATATTTCGTGATTTTTCTTCTAGTTCTATTTGGTGAAATCCTGATAATAAGTCTAAACATGAAAAATATTTTGCACGTCCTAGTTGGTCTAAAATATCATCTATTCTCGGTAATGGGTATTTATCTGATGCTAAACGCTTATTGACTTGCCTATAATCTATTACAAGTCTCCATTTTTTCTCTGATGTATTTGACTTTTTGGGAACTAATAAGATTGGACTATTATATTCTGAAACAGAAGGTTCAATGATATCGTCATTGATTAATTTTTCTATGTGTTTATTTATTTCCTCTTTATGATTGTGTGGAGTTCTGTAATTTTTTATATATACTGGTGTATTGTCGTTTAAGTGGAGTTTCTGTTTGTAAAAGTTGTTGCACGTACATGGGTCTGTTTCTAAAGCGAAAACGTCTGTAAAATTTGAACAAAGGCTAAGCAATTTCTTTTTGTGTTGTAATGGACAATTTTGAGAAATTTTATGTAAAATTATGTTTTTTCTTTCACTAGTGTCATTTTGTATTTCGCTTATTTTAACTACGTTGTAGCCATTAAGGTTTTCTGTTCTAATTGTGAAATTTTCCAGTAATAAATTTTCTTCTGTTGTATTAATTATACGTACAAAGGCGTTTTTTATTGTTACTATTGTATTTCCTATATATACTCCAGATGATAGTTCTTGGTTTGGAATAAGAACTTCATCTTCATTTGAATTGATTGAAATTCTTCTTATTACTTCTGCTCTAGCTGGTAATGATATTGTGTTATCTTTTGGTGAATCTAATATTTCTACTTTTTGTTTTTGATTGTTATAATGAGATCTAATCATAATAAAACTTTGGCCATCATTTCGGTGCAATTATTTTGCTTAATAAAATCAATACCTATTATTCCATCGCATGGGATTGGAAAGTTTTCGTCTACTACTTGAAAATTGTGATTCACTATTATATTGTCAAAATAAATATCTGCATTTATACTACCTAAAGTGTTTGTTGTACCTTTACCTATGCCAGTTAATTTATATATTGCGTTTTTGTTAAAAGTGTTAGTATTGGTAATTGATGTATTTTTAATGATCGAAATTTCTGATCCCGTGTCAAGCAAAAAAGTGTTTGGTATTTCATTAAATGAAGATTCAATAATAAGGTAATTACTGAAATTTAGGTTAATGTTAAGAATTTTCGATGTTAATTGTTGCGAGCATTCCCCAGTTGGGCATTCTGGGGAGCTGATCCGTTTTCCGGATGGGCTTCAACTGCTCTTAAGTTACGGTTGTTATTGCTGTTACGATTAGTTTGGTTCCTATTTTGATTGTTGGTATAATTTCTATTTTGGTTGGTTCTAAAGTTTGGCCTTGAATTATTGTTATTGTAATATATATTTCTTCCTCCATAGCTGTTTTGATTTCTGTTACCAGAAAAAGATGGAAATCTTTTGAAATTGTTTCTTCTATTCAGCTGCATTACTGATCTACTATCAGTAGCTTCTGTGCAGCTGTTCACGAATTTTGCTACAGCATCATTCATATTAGTGAATGTACCTGCTTCCATTATAAGTTTAACTTTTTCATTTGAGGAATTCTTTACCAGAGCTTTTATAGCTGTTTTTGTCGAATAAGAACTAGCTAAATCTGGATTAAGTCCGTCATTAATGTACGCGTTTTGCAGTGATTTAGTGAGATCTTCTATCTCGTTACAAAATGTTGTTGCTGTTTTGCTAAACTGTTTGGTATTCATAATTTTTGCAGTCAATACTTCGACTGATTCACCTTTGACTGCTGATTTTAATTTTGCTATAATTGCAGCTACTGTACTCTCATTACTGATTAGATTTCTTGCTGTACCTTTTAATCTTGATTTAATTAAGGTTACTGCTGCTTCTTCATGATCTCCTTTGACTAGATCAACTAACTGAAGTGCGTCAAGAAAACTTTGTAGATTTTCAGGTTTTCCATCGAATGGTGGTATTAGTTTTGCAGTATTGCAAAGGAAATCGTTTAATGATTGTGGCATGTTGGATTCTGGTATATCTAAAGTACTGTCGTGGTCAGAAATGTTTAGCCTATCTAAATTTACATCAATCTGATTGATTGTTGTTTCAGGAATATCTTGTTCAATTTCGAATTTGCATAGAACTTTAATAAATTTTTCCCTGAGTTCTTTAAACAATTTTCCTACTATTGCTTTGTGTTCTTTAGTAAATTTTGTTTGGTAAACATTTGATATGGCTCTAATGTAGTTTAAATTGTCTTGTAAAATATTTATATGTCTAACCACTGTTTCCTTTTTTATAGCTCTATTCTGACTCAGACATTTGAAAGATTTTAAAAAATTTATTTTATGTTTTGTTAATTCTGTACTGATAGCTTCCCATTTCATGGCAAAATTTTAACTCTTAAACTTTATCAAGGCCGTCGGAGCGACTCTTATATTTTTTTTTAATATTTTATTATGGGTAGAATAAAGTCTTAGAAATAATCCTATGCAACTACATATGGTAATTAGTAATAGCATAATCCTAATTGAATCTAAATCAACTGTATGATCGGCAACTTCTATGGAATTTACCACATTAGCTTTTGGGTCGGCTATTTTTGTATTTTGTCCGCCCATACTTAAATTTCTAAAACGGCAACAATTGTTGCCCTTCAATAGGCAGCCGTTAGGTTGCCAAAATATTATGTTAAAATGTTTTTTTTATATATATATATTTTATTTTTTATTTTTATAAATATTAACTACTGTTACATCTATAGATTCCTTATACTGCTTATCTCCTGCTTCAGCTGAATTTTTGCTTCTGTCGATGTCTCCATATTTATTTGCTTGTATAGTTCAGCAATTTTCCTTCGTTGGGCGTACTTTTTTCCGCCTCGCTTCCTTTTAAATTTAATCGGAACTGGGATTTTTACTGCCCCTTGTGCCTTTTTGTAGCTGTTACGCCGCTGGTATTCCTTGATTGTTATTGGTAGAGGGCCAATATTTATAGGTGTGTTTGATTGTTGTTGGGATGTTGTTTCCTGCGTTTGCTTATCGAAGGATTTGTAGTAGTGACTCCAGTATTCTAGTATCTTCTCGAATTCGTCCATTGATTCGTGGTGCCGCAAGTTATATACCCTTTTGTTTGCCTTGTATTCCTTTGTAAAATTTTTTTTTTTCGAGTTTTCTGGAACTTTCACTGGATCTGATGGTGATTGCCAAAGTCAGGTGTTCGCTTCGTAATTTCATCCAAATCTTTTTGAGGTTGGTTGCTCGGGAACGTTTAAAAATTACTTTTTTAAAAAAATTTTTTTTTTTTATTTAAAGACATTTCAGCAATATATTTGCTATTTATAGTCCTTTAATTTATTTTATATGTGGCTTTCTCAGCAATTTTACTTGCTATTTTTAGCCTTCTTTTATTTTAATGCTCCTGGCAGGATCGCCATGTAGTGTATTTTTATTGTAGGTTTCAACACTTGACGTTACAAACTAAACTTAATCATATTTTTCTTAATGTATTTATAGCTAAACTAAGTCAGCCCAGCGATCGCATTTGGTGGGAAAATGTCTAATCATGCGATCGCTGCGCTTGAGGCGTTGATGGAAAACGGTACGAACCCACAGGTCTCAAATGTCATTGGCATATTATTTTGGTGTAAAGAAATGCATTTAATTCAGTCTGGGTTTTAAATAACCGAGACAGTTGCACACTTGAATGTTAGCGCTTAGGGTCTCAAAAGTGTGGGAAAGTAATGTATAAGAATATGTATGTTTGCATGCATGTCAATATGTATGCATTTATGTCAAACGTGTAAGAAAGCAATGTATAAGTATATGTATGTTTGCATGCATGTCAATATGTAAGCATTTATACTGACCGTTTGTATTAGTATCTGTATGTATGTGCTTATGTCGACCGTTTTCCGTAACAGTGTTAAATACCAGACAGATTTCGACCGCTTGGCTCTCTGTAACTCCTTTTTGACATCTGTTGGAATCGCTCAAATGAAATGTAAAAACTTGGCAACCACCAGTGAGTTTTCATAGTTTAAAAACAAATATCTAAATAAAAGATCTAAATAAAAGACAAAGTATTGGCTTCGGATTTACTAAATTTTAGCTCCGGGTAGCAGTATTTGGTCCAACAGTACCTTAAGTCTAAACGGTTAAATTTACACAAACTATGTTCTCAAAATCCATAGCCAAATCAACTATAATTGTATTACTGTGTTTGCACATTGGTATATATTTCCTTACACTTCACCAATTACACCCTAAGGAAAACATTATAACTTTTACTTTATTTACATTTATTTTTTTTGCATGAATTTTTGGATTTTTTTTGTGAATATTTGCTAAAATGGCAGTTGTCCACAGCAACGAGAACTTGTCAGCTATTCTTGACAAGGACGTTTGTGCATGTACAATATGTCTTCAGGATATACAACCGGCCCAAGATTGTCTTATAACGTTGTGTAATCATGTTTATCACAATAAGTGCATTACTAATTGGCTAAGTGATTCACAGGAATGCCCTTGTTGTAGGAGAACTTGTAGGCAACAGGATCTTAAAAAGATTATTTTGAGGCCAAGTCCGCAAACGCAACTTCATGCGGCGGATGCCAACAAATCTTCTCGTGGTCGAGGAAGAGCTCAAGGAGCCGTGCCTCGATATAATACAAGGCAAGCCCACCGTAGACTTTATGAGGAAGCGGTAAAGGATGCACCGAATCTATACGCAGATGACGGAAATCTTTCTCTTCCTGTACTTGACGAACATAATCTTCCATCCATCGGGGATGACAGCAACACGCATCACTCGGCACCTAGTGGTGTTCGTTCTTACCACCACCGTCGAAGTCGGCATAACCAAAATGTTATGCAGGGTCAAACCCCAAATTTAGTTGACTATAGGCAGATTGGCCAAATGGTTGAAACGACAGTTCAACGTTTGTTCGCGAGCTTGAATTTGCAAACTACTCAACCGGAGACCCAAAATGACACTTCTGTAAATGCCAACGTGGCAAATGGGCAATATCCAAACCCAACTACGTTTCATAACAATTTAGACATTTTGCGACCAGATAGGGTAACCACCACTATACAAAACTGGCGCATTACTTTTGATGGTTCATCAACAGGCCTGAGCTGTGAAGAATTTATTTATCGAATTCCTTCGCTGACTGCTCAAACTTTAAGTAAAGATTTTTCTGCAGTTTGCAAAAATCTGCATATCTTATTATCTGGTAAGTATAAGTCATGGTACTGGAGATACCACAAACAAGTGCCCAGAGTAGAATGGCAACCGTTTTGTGCGGCACTTAAGTATGAGTTTAAAGATAACCGCTCTAATTACGACATTTGTAAAGAAATTCGAAGTCGGAAGCAACGTCCTGGTGAAACTTACGAGCAATTCCACGACGCCATCGTTACAATGGTTGATCGTTTACCCATTCCTTTAGACGAATCAGAATAAATCGAAATAGTAACAAGAAATTTAAGGTCTGACATACGACACGAACTTTTATACATTCCGATTCAGTCGACAGCGCATCTCCGCAAACTCGTCCAAAGGCGCGAATACTTTTTAAATGAGGAATCATATAGACGATCTCAACCAGCTCGAACAGCTGTTCCCAGACGTAATATAGCAGCATTACGTGAAGAAGATGTTGAGGAAGAAAATTGTAATGTAGATACTGATCTTATATCTAGAGTCGCAACGATAGCGAAAACGCCACGTACACTTGTTTGTTGGAATTGTGACATTGAAGGACATATGTGGGATATGTGTCTGCAAGAACGAAAAATCTTTTGTTACGGGTGTGGGGCCAAAAATGTTTACAAACCTCAGTGCGAAATTTGTCTTGCGAAAGCAAAAAACTCGCACAAGGGGACATTCGGGAAGAAAGGGATGTCACCCAAGTAAAATTACAAAATACCTTTCATAATTCAAGACCGGCTAGCTCAGCGCCATCGCAATCAGTCGACGACACGTTGCCTTATGAAACGTTAAAGAGTGAGGAGAAGCCTAATGGATTGGACAAAATTCTTTATCCAATCAGACCATTCCACGAGCGCATGCGGAATTATATTGAAGCAAAAGCTCGAATTTTCAAAGATTTCCCTAAAATTTCAAATCATCATAAAAAGCCACGAAGATCAACTTTACGATTAAGACGCTTTTGGAAAGCATTGCGTACAACAAAAAAATATCTTGTTTCAGCAGTTTTAAATGAAAAGGATTCGCTTTATTACGCTCAAGTCAAAGTTCTTAATAAAACAGTATTCGGTTTGCTGGACACTGGAGCAAACATAAGCTGCGTGGGTTCGACGCTCGCAAAAGGAAATATTACTGAATTGCCTCAATTTAGGTAAAAAAACTCTAATGTCAAAACAGCTGATGGTAAACCACATCAGGTTTAGGTAGTCTGGCAGTTAATATCGATTACAACAACCAGACAAGAAAACTTACTCTATTCGTTATACCGTCGTTAGAACAAAACTTGATTCTAGGCATTGATTTCTGGAAAATTTTCGGCCTAGCACCAAACATTATTTCTAATGTATCTTTAGACAACTCTGCGAAAGAGCTTGCCACCAACTCTTCAAACTCGGATTCATGTCTGTTGACGAAGGATCAATGTCGACAGCTTGTAACAGTTAAAGCCTTATTTCCCGATTTCGAAAAGATAGCTTTAGGCAAAACTAGTTTGCTTACGCATGATATTGACGTTGGCGACGCAAAGCCAGTTAAACAACGCTTTTATCCTGTTTCCCCAGGGGTAGAAAAACTAATGTACAAAGAAATTGATAGAATGTTGAGTTTAGGTGTCATTAAAAAATCCAATAGTGCCTGGAGTTCACCAATGCGCATGGTCATGAAGCCAAATAAAATCCGCTTATGTCTTGATGCGAGAAAAATTAACGAAGTAACACAAAAGGATGCGTATCCACTTCCAATGATAGAGGGTATATTGTCGCGATTGCCAAAGGCACATATTATAACTAAAATCGATTTAAAAGATGCATACTGGCAGATTGCGCTTACAGAACGGTCAAAAGCACTGACAGCATTTACAGTACCTGGTCGGCCCTTATATCAATTCATGGTAATGCCATTCGGTTTGTGCAACGCAGCGCAAACAATGTGTAGGTTAATGGATGAGATCATTCCACCTGACCTTAGGAATTGCGTCTTCGGATACTTGGATGACTTATGCATCGTGTCGGATACATTCGAATCTCACCTTTCAGTTTTAGTACGAATCGCTGAACAATTCCGAAAAGCGAATTTAACGATAAACATTAAGAAAAGTAAATTTTGTGTTACCAAAATTAAATACCTTGGCTATGTTATCGGTCATGGCGGTATAGCAACGGATCCGGAAACGGTTGAATCCATTTTGAATTGGCCAATTCCAAAAACGTTTAAACAAATACGCGGGTTTCTTGGAATTGCAGGATGGTATAGGCGATTCATAGAAAATTTCGCGGAAGAAACTTTCCCTATTACTGAAGTCCTTTCGACCAAAAAAGAATTTTTGTGGACAGATGCTGCGCAAGTTGCATTTGAAAAAGTGAAGCGACTGCTAACCACAGCCCCCATTTTGCAAAACCCAAATTTTGAGAAAAAATTTTACGTGCACTGCGACGCGAGTGACTATGGCATCGGCGCTGTTCTAGTTCAACTCAACGACGATGGCGATGAATGTCCTGTGGCATTTATGTCAAAAAAATTAAACTCTGCGCAACGCAACTACAGTGTAACCGAGCGCGAATGTCTAGCTGCCATGCAGGCAATAGAACGCTTTCGCTGTTATTTGGAATTGCAAGAATTCGAGGTAATGACTGACCACTCGAGTCTTTTATGGCTCATGCGGCAACCAAAGTTAAATGGTCGTTGAGCCAGGTGGGTTTTAAAGTTTCAAAGTTTCAAATTCACTATCAGTCACAGAAAAGGAAAAGAAAATATTGTACCAGATGCCCTTTCTTCGATGCACGGAGAAGTTAACGCTTTAGAAATAGGGCCACCAATCGATCTAGCCTCTTCATATTTTTATGCAAAAGATTATGAGGATCTGAAAGAGAAAATTTTGAAAAATTCAGAAAAGTATCCGGATATAAAAATTATTGAAAAATATGTTCATATTCGAACACAACACTCCAACGGCACCTCTGAATCGGAGCAAAATGCTTGGAAACTTTGGGTTCCTCTTGAGCTTCGTAATGAAGTACTGTCACACGCACATGATGACTTGATTGCAGCTCATGGTGGAATGTCTAAAACTTTAGATTTGCTTTACAGAAATTTATATTGCCCAGGAATGGTAAGGGATGTTAAAGCGTATGTACGAAATTGCGAAACATGCAAAATGACAAAAGCACCGAACGTGACTTTACGTCCGCCGATGGGTAATCAAGCGATTTCAGACAGACCTTTTCAACGACTATATGTCGATATCTTGCCAAGGAATAAGGCTGGTAATATTGGCTTGCTTATTGTAATGGACCGTTTATCAAAATTCCATTGGCTTTGTCCATTAAAAAAATTTACCACCAACTTCATAGTCCATTTTCTAAAAAATCAGATTTTCCTTGTTTATGGAATACCGGAAATTATTGTCACCGATAATGGCTCTCAGTTTAAAGCTAATGATTTTGAGGCATTTCTAACAAAACATGGCGTAAAGCATGTTTTAACTGCCTTATATTCACCACAATCAAACGCTTCTGAGCGCGTAAATCGCTCATTGATAGCTACTATCAGGGCATACCTGAAAAGCGATCACCGTGAGTGGGATATAAATATAAATGCTATTAGTTGTGCGCTCCGGAATTCCCTTCATCAAGCATTGAACTGTTCACCATATCACGCTTTGTTCGGTTTCGATATGATAAATCACGGGTCATCATATGAACTTTTGAGAAACCTCCAGCAATTAGATGAACCAGCCATTAGACTGTCACGCGATGACGAACTTATTTTAATGAGAACAAAATTAAAAGACAATTTGACTAAAGCTTACGAGCAAAACAGTAGACAATACAATCTACGATCTAAACCCGTATCGTTTAGAGTAGGGCAAGAAGTTTTCCGTCGAAACTTTGCCCAGAGCAATTTCGAGAAAAACGTCAATGCTACGCTCAGCCACTCTTTTCTAAAAGCAAGAATTAAGGCGAAAATAGAAAATTCCTATTATGTGTTAGAAGACCTTCAAGGCAGGCAAATAGGAACATTCCATGCTAAAGATATACGAAGCTAACAGCCCTTTTTCAGGCTAATGCTCCTCTTTAAAAAAATATCGCAACATCCAGTTTGTAATGAGCGTTTCTAAATTTTTAATTTGTTTACTTATTCCCCAATTATTGACTGTTATATACATATATTTACGTCATTGTCATATGGCGGATATAACACTTAAACGACTTGCACAGTGATCTGTCAAATCTTTGTACAGCATCCTCTATACCATTTTCCTTCTTTTCCGACAGACCAGCGAGCAGAGCGAGTGTTAAATTAAATTGTGCGGTGAAAAATAAAATACAAGTGTCCTTGTCAAAGTTTAGTTATATACGTTCAAATAAATTTATACATATAAATTGGCGAACTAAAATTAAGGAGTCCTTGACTACCTTAGCGGATTAACGTGCCGCAGTACAAGTTTACACTTGGTAAGATTACCTTTTTTAAATTTTTCTTTTTTTGTCGTAAAATGCAAAAGGTTTCAAGGGTTTCTAAAAACCAATTATCATCCACAGACATTAAATTTCTCTGGCATTTCGCAATTTATAGCGATATATACATACCTCGGAAAAGACACACGTGCCCCCGTATCATTGGGAAAACGCGGGATTTATGGCTTACCTTGATTGGCGGAACAAAGTCTAACCACCTGCACATACATATATACATATGTACACCATTCAATTACTTTGCGTTAAAATCCCTTCTCAACATGGAAACTAGAGCTCGGATGCTAACACAGTATAAATCGTTTAAGAGCCTTAAATTTCCTTTCATTTCTTTCAAGACGTTTGAACCCAAATGATTATTTAAAGAAACGAGATTCTAAGATTGGCGATTCGATAATCACATTCTTACAAGCTTTTCTTCATAACATTTAACCTTTTTTTATATATAAATACTTACCTCTTAATAGTGTTAATTCGTAACCTAAATCATCAAAAAAAATGATTTTATAAATTGCTAAAATGAGTTAGTAATCTAGTTAGTGAACATAAAAAGTTAGTGTAAGAAATTAGTTTTTATACTTAGGCATCACTTTGTATTAGGTGTAAGACATACCTACATTAAACATACATATATTAAGAAACAAGAAAGAGTTGCATACGTACAGAGATACATACATGCATTACATACGTACATTAGGTACACATGGCAAAATCAGCTGATCCATGCACATGGTCATGAACTGATCTCCTTAACATTGTTCCTTTGCTGTTTCATTTTCTTTACTCTCTCAAATGCATAAACTCAAAATTGCAGAATTTAAATGTTAAAGACATATTAATTAGGTTTGAGAGAGCGGTATGATATATTAAAATTGTTTTAGTATATCATTGTTACTTTTGCTTTTCCTAATTTTCTCTGTAAGCACATACTTACATACATATATAAGTTTTCTGGCATGCGGGATAAAACCGTATACAAACGAAAATTTATGATCACCATGATAGACTAATAATTCCCAGCTTGGTACCAATATTTTTTTATGACTATGTAAGTAAAAAGAGGAAACGTAGAAAATCGGTTTAAGAAATGCAAGGCTCATTAATGTTTATTTCAAAAATTATTGTTAATTAATAACAACAATTTTGCTCATAAATATAGCAACAACGACGAGCATGGAAGGCCTTCTACGCTTCATCGATGTCAAATGTAAGTGATTCATTTTGTTTCTACATACATATTTTATTTAACTTTTATAAAATTTTGCCATTTGTTATGTATACATATGTGAATATATATATATGTTTGTATACTGCATGCGAATATGAGCATATTGAGTTACAGTAATTTGTCGATCTTTTGAGAGATCACGCATACAGACATGTATGTGCATACATACATATGATCTAGTTTTTTCATTTTCTCTCACTATCTTACATACATACATATGTATATATATTTTTGTTTGTACTTATGCATATGTAAAATAATTAAATGCAGGTCAATGACCACATAAAAATAATGTTCAAGATCATGGCTCAGCTGAGACTGCCCCTTAAAATTAATGTTAGTAGCGATTAAAATGAGTTTTTGCAAAACTTAAATAACTCCTAATTCTGGAAATTGCAAAAACGTAATTTGTTTCCTTTTGAGAATTAGAAAAATAATTTCAAAATTAGCCTGGTTGTTCTTATAAAACATTTCCGGGAGGAATAAATATAAATGTTACGAATATCCTAATTTTTATTAATGGTATGCTGAACTGGAATAAATGATTATGCTTATTGTTAAGGAAAATAGTATATAAGAATACATTATGCGATATTTCGATAAGTTTTGTGAAAAAAATGAATATTACTTGAGATTAAAAGCAAATTCGAATAGCACATTGAAATCTTAAAAATGTCTTTATAATCTTGTTCCAATTGTTTTCCGGGTAATGTAGTGAAGTGGTAAGCGTGCTTAAGGGGCCTAACAAACATTTTTTTAAGCGCAAGAAAGGCCATGGTGAAGCGCGAGCGCGGGTAAAACTTCGCTGCTGCCAGCGTGCTAACATGTTTAGTTTCTGCATTTTTCTTTTCATTTAGTTTCCGTTTTAATCAGCCATTCCAGGTACATTTTCTTATAACATTTTTTTCTTTACCACAACCACGGTTATAATTTTTTTGTGATTTCTAAACAAAATAGGGGCTCTGTAATGGCATTGTAATGACATAGATCTTAGGGAAGAGGTCGCGAACTCCCCAACCACTGCTTGTTAGCCGCAAAGACGGGCCCCGATAGACCTCGCTCACAACGGTCAAAGTGTAAAAGACTCTGAAGCCGTAAATCCGGCGTATTACTCCTCGTTTGCATCCGGTTCCTTTTCTTCTTGTCGTAGTATAATAACATTATAATATACTCGTAAGATTTGGTGTGTGTGTGAACACTAATATGGTAGCCTGCGTGCTACACCTAAAAGCATTACACAAAGTGGCGCCTAACGTGTGGCAGCAAAAGCCAACGTGCGGGCGCGCACAAGTCAAGAACGAACATTACACTTTTTGGTCTTGGCCCAAACCGACAAACGTTTGTAGCGCCTTAATATAAGAAGAAGATGATAGCCTTTTAGGGTCAGTTTTTCGGTGTTGGTTTAAATCCAGTTTAAACTAAATTTTGCTATACTCAGTATAAATTAAAACTTAGTTTCCTTGCGCTCAATTAAATTCGTTTCAACCAAAAAAAGTAGTCAGCAAAGAGTTGATAGATTAGATTAAAGGCCTGAATCTATAGCTCGAACGTTCTTACGTTATCGTCTCGAACGAATATGTTAAAATTGTTTGGTTTACATTAAGGGTCATTTGCACCATCTCCGGTTAAGCGCTTAATCGGAACTAAAAGCGCAGGTTAAGACCATCCGTCAGATAAGTAAGCGCTGAATGTTAAGCTGAATTGTAGCTAACTGACGGTAATTTTAACCAGAGATGGTTCAAACGGCCCTAAGAGTGTTCGCAATGTAGATAATTGTTACGAAATGTAACGAAATATCACAATTTTTGTCAAATCGAGTTTGCGTTGTCCAAAAAATTAGCAAGGAAAGGGCAATTAAGAGAGCGAAATGACATATTATTTTAATGGAAAGCTGCAAATTCTTGCTGGACAAATTTTACCAGCACAAATTTGCAAGCAAGAAAATATCTGTTAATAACAGCTGAATGCAATTAGAATATATAGTTAATTTTGCTTTTAGGAATTTATAGATGAAAATTATAAAATATGAGTGTTAAACATACTAGCAGCAAGTAAATATTAGTTTGGTTAAGTTTCTTTAGTATAATATTTCAATGCAATGTTTTTCACTTAGCTTATTTGAATACGGACAAGAATTCAATCAGCTGTTCGTTAAACTTGCAAGTTTCTGCAAATTTTGCGTTCGCGTAAAATTTTGCAAGCACTCTCTGTGAGAGAGAATATTCTAAAATTCTCAGAAATTGTATTGATGGATAATTCTTGCTGGACTTTTAGACAAACACACCTATTGTACTGAAGTTTAAAAAGGAATATATTTAAAAATCTATTAAAAGAAAGGTATCTAGCAATATCATTTCCCGCAAGCGAACATTTCGATGTAGAGGAATTGCGGATTCAAGGACGGAGGCTGCGAGATTGCACTAATGTTTTGCAATTGCCAGACGCAGAGTAATTAAACGTATATTTAAAGGCTTTCCAGATAGTTTTAGTGTTAGGTATTCATTTTGTTTAATTTTTGTTAAAAACTTTCGAGTCAACAAGGAAGTATTCCGACAAATTTTAAATGAAGTAAGTATCCATACGAAGGTCACCTATCGCGATACTCACCTGTCATCACAATTAAAATTGTCCACGTTCCTACGTTTTCTTGCGACTGGAAGCTACCAAAAGTCAGGGGTTAACGAAAGTGTCCCAGCAATGGGTCAGTCGACGGTTCGAAAAGTAATAGCCGAACGCTTAAACATTTTTTAGGAGTTATTGTACATAAAGTGGGTAAGCAAGTGCAGGACCTAGGAAAAAGAAAACGACGTAAAGGAACAATTCTTCAACAAGTGTGGAATAACCTGCATAGTTGGCTGTGTGGACGGCACTCTCGTGCGTATAAAAGCACCCAACGCAAATTGCAGACGTCTGTACTACAAAAATTTCTCTAAAACAACACATTTATTCACAGAATTCATCGTATTTTATTTCAATATAAATACTTTACTATTATAAACCCAATTTAAATTGTAAAATAAAATTAATTTGGTTCAGTGCGATTGAATTAGTTTTATTCAGTCCAATAAAAAATACTATTAAAAAAATTTATGTACATCCAACAAAGAAAAATAATTGAAATAAATTAATTCACTCATTTCAATAGAAATGACTATATGTAGCTAAAAAATTATATACATCCAATAAAAAAAATTAAGTTAAGTTATATTAATTTAAGTCACTAGGCAGGTAGGCCTTTATTAGGTCCATCGTGGTACCACGCGGATTGAAAAATCCCCCTACTCGAACCAACGTGTTGAAACTAGAAATCTTAATACATTGATGATGAAGAACTCTGATCCTAAGAATTTTCTTCTTCTTTCCCATAATGCGGGACAGTCGCATAGAAGATGCCTCAAGGTTTCAGGCTCTTCTTCATTTCTGCAGCTTCTGCAGAAGTCATTTTAGGGAACCCCTAGTCTCTCTGCATGTCTACCTATCAGTACATGACCTGACAATTCCTAAAGCTATTGACAGGTCTCCTCTGCTCAGCAAAAGGAGATCTATAGATCGCTTAACATCCCACTCCGATGCTAGGACATGATGCAGGTGTTACCGTTTTTCCAACGGTCTCCTGCTTCCTTAAGGGATGAGTCCCTGACAAGGAGCGAGCGGCATACCTAGACCCTTCCAGCGTGATGAAAGTGTAACGGATGTTCCCCCTCTGCCACTGTTTTAGAGTTGCAGTTGACAGAATCAAGTGATCTTATTGCTGCTTGACTGTCCGAAAAAATGAAGATTTATTTATATCCAACTTATTTTCTTTTTAGGTAGTCCACCGCCTCCTGTACTGCAGCTACCTCAACCTGAAAGACACTACAGTGATCAGGAAGGCGGAAGGACTTTTCTAATCCTAGTTGGGCTGAGAAAACACCCCCTCGAACTCTGTTCGCATACTTTGAGCCGGCAGTGTAGAAATGAAGTGATTCCGCCGATCCAAGAGATCCATTGGACCACCAGTCTCTATGAAGGATTAGTATGTTAAACTTCCTTGTGAAGCTTTGAATAGAGGCGCAGTAACCCGTATCGTGCGAGCCCAATTTGTTGACGATTTTGGTGTGTCACACTTGACAAGACTTCCAACCGGGCAGCTCCCGTAGTCTAAGTGCGGCACAAGCCGCGAACTTCCCGTGATATCAATCGGAAGTATATTTAGTATGGTATATAATGCTTCCTCTGATTTTTCCCTTACTACCACCGCAAGATCGTCGCCATAAGCAATTACCTTCGATCCTCCCTGCTCCTCCAGGGACTTCACTAGGTCATTAATGGCCACCACCCATAGAAGGGGAGAAAGGACTCCACCAAGCGGAGTTCCTCTGCTTATGCAGCGTTCTATTGTTGCTTCCGCCAACTGGGCCCTCACAACCCTGCCCGCTAGCATTTTTTGAATGAGGGCTACTAACTGCTGATCTACGCCCGGCTTCGCCAGAGCACCGGTGATCTCTGATGGTTCTATATTATTGAAGGCACCCTCAATGTGTAGAAATGATATCAGTGTTTACTCCTTGACCTGTAGGGTGCTTTCTATATACGACAAAACTTGATGAAGTGCCGTTTCAGTAGACTTCCCTTTCATGTAAGCATGCTGAGAAGTCACGAGTTTGTGCGCTATTGAATCTCTAATGTGGCAATCAATTACTCGCTCTAATACCTTCTGCTGAAAGGAGCATAGACTTATAGACCTAAAGTCTTTTGGGTTGACATGGGATATTCTACCTGCTTTGGGGATAAAAACTACCTTTGATTCCTTCCATATTTTCGGAATGTGGTTGAGGTTTAGCACCCCTGCATACATTGCATACAGCCAAGTTGCACTTAGCTCAAATGATTGTTGTAGCTGCACCGGAGAGATGTCATCTCAGCCCGGGGCCTTGTAGGGTTTGAAGGACTCTATTGGTCAGCTTACTTTCTCTATTGTAAGGAAGTCGGCATCAGCCGATTGTACTCTCTCTGCAGTCGACCTGTTTGGAAGCTCATCTGCGGCGTTCGGAAAGTGTGCATACAGGAGAAGTTTAAGAATGTCCTCCGCCGTCCCCGTCCAGGTCCCGTCTGACCGTAGCAAGCTTCTCGGAGCTATACGGGGTGAGCTGGAGAGAATCCTTCTCAGCACTGATCCCTCCGACACAGATTTCACGGAGCCAGAGAAGCATATGAAATTTATTGATGGAATGGCAGTTATTACGAGTATTAATAGCATAATTTGTATGTTAAAATTGTTTCTATCATTACTATTTTTAAATTTCTTAAAATAATAAATTTTATTTATTATTTAATTTTTTAATTATTTCTGTTTTGTTATTTGTGTTATATTCTAAGTTGAGCTTATTATCGCCTTTTCCTTCCGGAGGTTGCATTGGCGTCCTCCTCTTTTTCTCTTCGATGGTTTTGGGGCGTAATCTTGTTATTCTGTTGCCGTTTCTTATACTCTTCTATGGTTATCTTTCTTGGACCTGCTGTAATAGGTGTAGCTTTATATTCCTTATAGTTCTCTATTTTGGTCTCTTCGGGAATATATGGTTCCCTATTTAATAACTTGTCGTATTTTTCAAAAATATTATCAAACTCAGCTTTGCTGATCGTTTGATTAAAGTTACGCATCTATGTATCTTGATGTTTATTAAAGGCTTTGTTTGACTAAATGGATCTTGTTCGTCTTTTTCGTATTTGTCAGGATCGCCATGTGTTGGTCCTATTCTATATATATGTATTTTTTTTAACCCCTTCTTTGTAAAGGCAGAGGGGCTTCTGCCGTTCAATGGGCAGCCGTAAAGTTGCCGGAATGTTTCATGGCATCCGTTAGGTTGCCAAAATCGTTACAGAATGCTATGAATCTTCTTGTCTCATCTGCATTTTTTGGTTTTGGGTAATTACGTACTACGTTGCATTTGGTTGGATGTTTTGGTGCCTTTGTCCGTTATTAGATGTCCTAAATAAATGACTTCTGATTTAAGGAATTGGCATTTGCTTGCACTTAATTTAAGTTTGTAATATGTTAGCCTTTCAAAAACTTGTATGGGCATAGAAGGTTCAATAATGTCGTTATTAATCATTTCTTGTACTTGTGAT
Organism: Philophylla caesio; assembly: GCA_963971545.1. Classification (NCBI taxonomy): domain Eukaryota; kingdom Metazoa; phylum Arthropoda; class Insecta; order Diptera; family Tephritidae; genus Philophylla; species Philophylla caesio. The sequence goes on along the minus strand of OZ020604.1, from coordinate 115,940,756 downwards.
TGTATATGTTCTTGTTGTGTTTGTGGTAGTCTGTAGTTTTTTATATGTATGTATAACTGGTGAGTTGTCAATTAAGTTGGGTTTTTGTTTGTAAACATTGTTTATTGAAAGTATTTCTCCTTCGAAGTGAAAAATTGATTGGTATTTGCGAAAAATTTCTTTTAAATCAGTGTCCCTATCTAAGTTTTTGAGTTTTAATTCTCTTATTAGTTGATTGAATCGCTCATTGCTGTACGTGTTTGGTTGGATATGTGTATTTAGAATATTGTAGGTTGCTAGTTTATCTGTAAAGGGATTTACTTCTTTAATATTTACGGAGTGGCTATTAACGTTAATTAGTTTGACATGACAAATTCCTTTGGGTGATGCAATGGAATTCGCTAAAAATTCTCCTTTCTCGATTTCTTGGTTGAAAATAACGTTGTCTTCTTGTATATTTTATTTTATAGGTAAAATAACTTCTGTTCTAGGAGGCAGTTCTATATATTTTTCTTTAAGGGTAATTTAGTGTCTATTGGTAACACATAATCATTATTTTTGAGATTTATAGTTATTGTGAATGTTTCATAACAATTTTACAGAGGTAATTTACTAAAAAGTCTCTACCTAGAATTCCATCTAATGCTATTGGAAAATCATTATCTACTAGCTGGAAGTTGATGGTTGCTTCATTATTATTTGCTATCACAAAATTGAGATATGATGTATGTACCTAATGAGTAAATTTCTTCTTTTGTTATACCTGTTAATTTAAATTTGGTGTCAGTGTCAAAATCAAATGTGTAAATAAATGGATTTTTGTAAATTGAAATATCTGCTCCTGTGTCTATTAGGAACGGCCTATCCGGATTTTGCACGAATGTGACGAATGTGGCGGACGTTGCGCAGGGAGACGCCACCAAAGGCACATACATACATATGCAAGGCGCAGCTAGCGATGGCTGTTATTTTGTGTGTACGTAACAACGCTTAGCATATGCGTTGTTTTCGCTGTTATTAAAGCGGATTAGAAAATTCTTTTAACTCATGTTATTTATACAATACTATTATTATTTAAGACTTAAATAATATTGATGTGAATAAAATATTAGTGGACATTTGACTTCATTAAATTATCCAAATAATCCTCAAAGAGAATTTGAATATTTAAATATTTTCTGAGTTGTTTTTTTGATATTATTACTTTTCCACAATTCAATGTACATACATATGTATGTAGGTATTAATTTATTATAATGGTTTTTTTGGAATAAATTCGATATGTCTTATGTATGAATATGTTTTATAATACCATTTTTTTTATTTTTTTTTTTTTTTTTTTTCAAGGACTTTTGGGCTGACTGAATGTTGTCGGTCGTTGACGGCAAGCGGTTGCATACATATAAACTCTCATATAAAGATATAAAATGCATATATTTCTGGATGGGAACGCTGCAGTGAATTTTTAAGACAAAGCAAAACGGGGGGAACGCGCTCTCTCAATTGCATTGGCGTTGAAGCGTTACAAACTGCTGCAGCATGGATCGGACAACCAGCAGCGGCAGAGCAGAGTCGCTGGTGTTTAGTAGTTCAGTAGTGGCTGCTTAACCAGAAGATACACGCATACATATGTACATACATACATTAGAGTATGTGGGAGAGAGAGTGCGGGAGTGAAGGTCGTGTTTGTGTCGTTCCGTGATCTTATACTGTTTAATCGGGTTAACGCGAAAATTTAAAAACCAAATCATGGTGTAATTGAGGAAGAAAGCTGGCGGATTCGGCCCTGGAATGGAGACACCATAAATAACGATAAGTGCCATAAATTTATAAATTTATCAGTTTATCTGTACACGTATGTATGTTATGTGGTTTGTTAATTTTATGTTCCACATTACTTCTTCCCCATCCCACTCTTCGAGTAAACTGTTCTAGCTGCCGTTGAACGGACGGAGAGTGGGGAAGAAAGGAAAAAAAAAAAAAACCAGCTGATGCTAAATGGGCGCACTCAACTACCGGCCAGCAGGTGTCACCCTGCTCTTCGCCCAGCTGATCTCTCTCTCCTTACAGTGCCCTGTTTGTCGTATCTTGCCCATGTGTGTTATGTCCCCGTCTTGTTTGTCTATCTATTTGTTTTTCTCGTCCCGCAGCGCTACCGCTGCGAGGTGGGGATGGGGGATGGATGCATACGGCAAATCGCAAATCAATCAACCCGCTTTGCCGGTACCGCCGGATTCTTGCATGCGTGCGTGTGTGCGTGTGCGCGACGCTACACACTGCCGGCTAACCCTTCCGAGCACCGTGTATCGCATGAGCAACGCGTTCAAAACATATTAATAGTTTCTATTGCCCCTTATCTAAAAAAGGAAAACTAATTTAACTTGGATCAATGTAAATGCTTTTTTGTTTTTTTTAAATAATACCTTTCTTATTTTCGTATTAACAGGAATTCGACACGTAAACTAAATTAACTAAATTAAAACTAAACTAAATTAAAATTTTTCTCAAACTAAAAATTTACTTCATACCTTAGATTTTGGTCTATTTAATAAAACTAAATCAACCCACATTTCACCTTTTGTTGAACCATGCTCATTATTTGCATATTTACTTAATTTCTTAAACTCAAACTGTACTTAAATTAAACTCCAATTTAGTCACTAAGGACTGATGAAAAGCGCGCGCACGGGGCTCTGCGTGCACGGGGCGCCAATGGGTTAAAAGCACTGAACGCCTATTTGCTGGCGTGCATTCGTGCGTGTGGTTTGCGAGTGTATCCATGCGGGTGAGCACAGCTGTTCAGCTGAGGGCGCACCCCAGTAGGAAACACAAACCAGTTACCCAATAGGAATCGCCCTAAAGTAAGCGAATTAAATAACAATAAAAATCGAACCGGATTTTCACACTGAAACCCAGCCCAGTAAAGTTTCAGCTTATGGCATACTGGAAACTACGCAATTTGGATATGTTTGCTTCGAGCTGGTGGTACTGGCATTCTGTTACCTGAGTATGCAGGAGTGATATCATGCAGAAATGGCTTTCGGGCTAATGTCAGTACCATCTCCGCCCGTTAAAACCCTAGCAGGCCTCAGAAAACGCTCTTTATCTGTCACCATTAAGTTGCTCGCGCAGGCTCAGTTGAGGAAATCCTGACTAATACCGATCTGGCTCTGAACGCAATACCCCATAAAGGACTGCGTCAACCCATGCATGGCCTCCCTGTTTACAAAGATAACCATGGGATCATAAAGGTAACTGCGCATACGGCTACAGATAACGGCTCTGAGTGGGGACCCCTAAGAAAAAAATGGAACCAACTAAAAAAATAACGCCGATTAACACAAACGAAGCGGATACTGCTTCTAATACACCCGAAACGATGAACCGGGTGGAAAACGTAGAAAAGGGCACTGACCCATTTAAGAGAAGTGCAAGGCTTGCGCATTCTGCCCCGCTAACTCCCATGGGAGGAGCAGCCTTATTCGAGACGGCGCAAGGTACGAAGGAGACTGATTCAGCCAAAATCCAGGCTGGAACGTCAACCAACAAAAGAGAAAGCGCTTTTTGCAAGCTTGGGGTCGAGATAAATACTCTCCTTGGTATGCTCGAAGAAAGCGAAGGTAAACGCCGGACCATCCACCAACCGATGAGAGATGCTATCAGCAAAATCAAGCTTTTGTACAACCAAGCAAAAATGGTGAGTTGCAGATGCAGCACCTATGGCGAAGCGAGCTCTGATAACAGCACGCAGACTTCGCCATGGTTCAGAGCCCCATTGGAACAACCTCGGAGGAAAGCAGGTGCAGAAGCTGCTGGCCCGCCTGTATGTAAACGGACTAAGCAGTGCCCTAAGAACCAACCCCAGGCAAGCTCTAAAAGAGAAGTCACTGCCCAGGCTACAGTACAGCCAGCCAAGAAAATAAAACTCAACGAATGGGTTAAAGTAAAGACGAAGGCCATGAACGACAAAAAAGTTGGTAGAGCAAATACCATTAAAAAAAGAAGACCTGATGCGATTGTCATTGAAAAAACAGGACAGACGTCCTATGCTGACATACTTTAAAAAATTAAAATGGACGATAAGTTCAAGGGATACGCTGACTCAGTGTCAAAAATCAGACGCACACAGAAGGGAGATCTTCTCATAGAGCTAACAAAAGCCTGCCAAAATTCAACTGACTTAAAAACTATCGTAGGAGCGGCGATAGGAGGCGAGGCCTCGGTCAAAGCACTGACGCACCGCATAACTCTGGAGTGCAAGGATATAGACGAGGTTACTTCTAAAGATGAGGTACACTGCGCTATAAAAGCCCTCCCAGGGCTAGAAGATATTAATATATCAGACATCGTGGGGCTAAGGGCAGCATATGCTGGAACTCAAACAGCTACCCTTAGCTTGCCAGCTCAAACAGCCCAGAAGCTTCTCCAGGTTGGCAAAAAAAATAGGGTGGGTCATCTGTCGTATACGTGAACGTGTGCTCTTGCAAAAGTGCTTTAAATGCCTGGAGTATGGTCACGTGTCTCGAAACTGCACTAGCGAGATAGATAGATCGAAGCAATGCAGAAAATGCGGCGTCGAGGGACATTTCGCAAAAGACTACAAAAACAGCCCACACTGCGTCTTGTGCAAATCAAATAATAGGGATAACATTGACCATGTAGCAGGTAGCTATAAATGCGCTGCTTTCAGGAAGGCCTTAGCTAACCGACGCATATGAGAATTATACAAATATATTTAAATCACTGCGAAGCTGCGCAAGATCTATTATCGCAGACGGTGAAAGATATAAGAGCTGACTTGGCAATCATCAGCGAACCGTACAAGTGCAAAGATGATGGAGCTTGGGCCAGCGACAAGAAAAAAAGCACAGCTATCTGGCTTTGCGGTGCATATGCATACCAAGAGATGCATAGCGCGGAAGAAGGATTCGTGCGTTGCAAAATAAATGGAACACACATCATCAGTTGCTATGCAAGGCCAAGCCTCTCAAAAACAGAGTACCAAAAACTTTTGTGCGATATTGCCCTGGAAGCTCGCGGCAAGTCTCCATTAATCATCGCAGGGGACTTCAATACCTGGGCAATATAATGGGGCAGTAGAGTAACAAATAAGAGAGGTGAAATGCTGCTGGAAACATTTGCCCAGCTTGATGCCACGATCCTAAATACCGGATCTGCGCTAACCTTCAGAAAAATGGGAACGGGGTCTATAATAGATATATCCCTCGCAAGCGATTCACTGGCCAACAAAATCAAATGGAGGGTAAGCGAGGAGTACACCCATAGTGATCACCAAGCCATTATAATGGGCATAGCAGAGGAGAGACAAAAGCTAAAGCCAAAGTTCACAGGGCCAAAATGGAAAGAATCTATGCTCGATAATGATGCTTTGGAGTATATAATCGAAGAGTATAAACCCATAGAAGGGCCGGCAGAAGACGTTGTGAGTAACTTAGCTTTGGGCCTAACTGAAGCATGCGATGCGTCGACGCCAAGAAGGTCACTTAACAAGAAATTCGTCCCGTGCTATTGGTGGAACAGGAATATAGCACTGATAAGAAAGAAATGTCTCAGTGCAAGAAGTAAAATGCAACGCAGCAGAGGAAGTTCTGAATTTCCCGAAAACCTAGCTGCTCTGAGGAAGGCAAGGAAAGGCCTTAAAGCAGCCATAAAAGCAAGCAAACAGGAACATTTTAGAAAAATTTGCGACGAAGCAGACATCAATCCCTGGAGCACCGCTTACAGAGTAGTGCTATCAAAAGCAAAAAGCGTAAAGTCACCAAACATTACTTGCCCAGTAATGTTGAGAAATATCATAACAACCCTTTTTCCTCAAAGGGTCGAAGACATCCTATCAGTCTTTCCACGTTATGAAACAAGTGAAATCCCAAGGGTAACTGAAGAGGAGTTGCTAACTGCATGCACGAAGATCCAAAATTGTATAGCTCCGTGGCCGGACGGTATACCAAATAAGGCCCTGAAAGCCGCTATCATAAAGCGCCCAGAAATATTTGTGCATGCATTCAACGCGTGTCTTATTGAAGGCTGTTTCCCAGCAACATGGAAGAAGCAAACATTAGTGCTGCTACCTAAAGGCAACAAGCCCCCAGATGAGCCGTCGTCGTACCGTCCGATATGTTTACTAGACACGCTTGGAAAAATTCTTGAAAGAATAGTATGCAACAGACTTACGTCGTTCGCCGAAGAAAATGGGTTCCTGTCGATAAACCAGTTCGGCTTCAGAAAATCCCGTTCCACGATAGATGCAATCAAAACAGTAGTTGACGTTGCGGCTAAAGCAATAGAAGGCACAAGGTGGCGTGGCGGGAAAAAAGAATACTGCGCCATTGTAACATTAGACGTTAAAAACGCCGCAAGCTGGCGAAACATCATGGATACATTATTAAGAAAAGGCACTCCAAGTTATATCCTCAAAATTATAGGAAGTTATTTTTCGCACCGCAAACTCCTCTACAGAAGCGATAACGGCCCAGAGGTTTATGAAGTAAAAGCAGGCGTCCCACAAGGATCAGTCCTTGGACCACTTTTGTGGAACCTTATGTACGACGGCGTCTTTAACCTGGAAATGCCTCCACGCACAAAAGTCGTTGGTTTTGCAGACGATATCGCGGTTGTAATTGTTGCAAAACATTTGCAACAAATTGAAGCAGCAGCTGGCGAAGCTGTACTTAAAATCAAAACATGGCTTCAATCAATGCACCTAACGCTGGCCGACCATAAGACCGAGGCACTTTTAATAAGCAGCAGGAAGGCAGTGGAGTTTCTGAATATTCGCGTGAGGACAGAGGTAATCACATCCAAGCCTGTTATCAAATATTTGGGTGTGATGATAGACTCCCGACTCAATTTCAAGCCCCACTTGGAGTACGTCTCTAAGAAAGCATCTAGAGTGCAGTCAAGCTTATCGCGCATTATGCCAAATAACGGAGGACCGAGACACAGTAAACGAATCCTCTACAGTATGGTTATTAGCTCAATCCTACTGTATGCGGCCCCAGTCTGGGCCGACGCGCTGCTGGTGAAAAGCTACGCGAAAAAGATAACAACTGTCTATCGGCTAAGCGCCTTACGAGCGGTTTGTGGATTCTGTACAATTTCAGACGAAGCATCTTATGTTATAGCTGGACAAATTCCAGTAGATATCATGGCTCATGAAAGATGCGGAACACATTATGTTCCAATGTCCACGTTACGCTCCTCAAGTTCGTACAATCTTAGACGGAGTAAACATCATTGACTTCATGCTCCAGTCAAGCGAAAGGTGGGGAAAAATATGTGCTCTCGTATCGCGCATTCACATAGACCTTAGGCGTGCAGAGATGGCAAGACGTAGCCAACAACACAGGTAAAGAGCGATTAAGCTAACCAGCCCCGTGAGGTAATACCTCCTTTGGCAGTTCCGCGGGGAGAGTGGTCGTCGTGGAGAGAGTTTAGTAACGTAGGTGTAGTCAAGAGACTGCAAGTCGTGCATGCTGCTATGGGAATAGCAGTACTCATGAGAGTTTTCTCTTCACGGGAGTTTCCCAAAAAAAAAAAACAAGCGCAGACGCACACTATGCATACGCACAATACACATGTATGTTTTTTTTTTTTTTTTTTTTTTTTTTTTGTTTCACGAGGAGTAAGCATCGAAAGCCTTCACCCCGTCAGTGTGGGACTTTAACCTGCACTAAACCTCCTACTGTCACGTACCGTTCCCCTCCCGGTACTACCGTCAAGTATTTCGTCGGGAGGCAGTTTGAGCACTAAGCTCTAAGTCCGTTATTGTCTTGATGCAGTCCGTGGAAGTTGCATCTACTTGGCGCCACCTCTGTTGGTCTAACTAGCCCACCCGTGTCGGGTCCGTCGTCCCCGCCCACTTGTGTAATGTCCGCCTAATTGCGTTTATATGCCTGACATCTGACACTACTTAAATGTTCTAAGTTAGTTTTATTATCTGTATAATTCGAAGTTGAACTTACTTGAGGCTGTCGGAATGGACGGGAATCCGAGCAGCCAATTTCACAGGTTAGTTGATTTCCGCCTACTCAGCATTGCTGACACTATGAAGAGCGCTATAGTAAGCCGATGTATGTATGTACATATGTATGTGTGTACATAAATACAAAAGGGATAATCACCAAGTTGAGCAAAAGGCCTGCCGCTCAGTAAGTAGGCTGCATATATGTATGTACATACATGTACATACATGCATATTTACGGATGTGAAGAAGCTAGCGAATACTTATAAAAGGGTTTTACTACCAAACATTATACCCACACATAAATGGACATATGTACGTATATAAATACGTATATATATATGTATGCACCTCAGCGTCAAAAGCAGGTTACAGTTGTATGCAATACTTACAATGTTTTTTAACACATATCCTTTCCGTTAATTCTTTATTAAATAATATCGTATTCTTTAACTAGAACCATATCAATTAAAGTTTCAAAACTTGTACAGAGTGCAAACATTTTCCAAATATCAAAGTTTTCCATCCAAAATTTCTAATGTTTTAATGAGAAATTGAAAATTTCTAACATTTTAATGAGAGTCTTAAGAAATTCTGTATATAAAAACATTGTGAAAATTTTTTCTAAATATGTTTTCTTTCCATTTACATTTGCGCCTACATATGAACATATTTTCATAAAAATGTGCATTGACTTTATTATAAGTGTATGCATTTATTTAATAGTTACTTATTAATTTCAGTAAAATTCATTGTAGATTATGCATGTATGTATGTACGTAAATATGAAGAGACATGCAATTATTGAATTTTTTCTATTTAATTGCTTATATAATGTAGCCGCTATCATTTGCAAAAATTGGCGCCGTCATAAAATCTTTCAGTCGAATGTGGTCTCATACAGCCGGATGTGGTCTCATACATCCGAATGCGCATGACTAGTTGTACAACATATTTGGCACTCTTTGTACAACGAATGCCTATTTTTCTGAATGCGACTGAGGATAGTATTCTCAGCTATCTGCACACTCATTCAGTCATCTCGCTTGCTGTGAGCAGAATGCGTAGAATGTTGCGCTTACGTGTGAATGTGCTAAAACGGCCAATGAGTACATTCATGCAGACGTCCATTATTGAATTCCGTATTATGTATCGTTATGTAATTTGTTAAATTTTGGGTTATTACATAAATGTTTTTATAATTTTTATTATCTATTCGTCCCTGTCCCCCGGGGGAGAGCTGTAGTGGTCCTCCGGGTCGCCTGCGTTTCCCTGAAATTGGGCAACGTTCACCTGTCGACCATTTCTACCCTGATTTCTATATTGCTGATAGGCGGGCAAGGCTCTTTGACTATTCCTATTATAATTATTCCCCTGTCTTTCATGCGAATAGTTTCTGTGATTGTTGCTATAGTTTGGATTGTTTGAGCTTCTATTTGTATTGTCATTACGGTAATTAGTGCTCTGTCTCTGGTCATGACTGTTTCTAGTAGTATTTTGTTGTCTTCCGTTATTGTTGTAATTGTTGTTGTTATTGTACCTGTTACTAGATTGACCGCTACTGTAGCTATTTGAATTTTGCCTGTAATAGGTATTGGGATTACTTGCGTAATTGTTGTGCCTAAAGTTGTGTTTTTTGTATTCTTGATAAATGCAACAATTCTGCTATTGTGTTGTTGATTTCCTTGCTTTATTTCAAGAGCTAGTTCAACAGCGGTATCAAAAGATTTGGGCATTGCGGCAAGTACTGTTTGTTTAAATTGGTCATTCAGTCCGTTTTTAAATATTGTTAGACTGTAATGCTCGTTAAGTTGTGTAATTAGCGTTTTTTTTTCAGTTCATGCATTAGCACCCAATTGTTTTATTTGCAGTGTGTTTAATTCTGAAATTAGTTATAGAATTTTGTTTTTAAATTTTGTTGTACTTAAATTCTTTTGCGTGATATTTGCAAGTTGATTTTGTAAATGTGGTATAGTTGTTGTGGTTTTGTACTTGTTTGTCAATGAATTTTTCAAGTCTTCTAATGTTTGTGGAACTTGTATTGCAGTCATGTTTGTCTTCACCGTTTGACTTATCTTTACATAAACCATGAAATCTATAAGAGATACTTTGCCTCTTTCTGTTAGGCCATTATGAATAATTTCTATTATCTTTAAGAATGCTTCTAAATCTTTGTGATTACCGGAAATCGCTTTTAAAGCTGTGTCAAGATTAAATTCGGACATTTCTGGATATTTCATTCGGAATTTCTAGTTGTTTATCTATTGAGTGAGGTATCGTTATTTCGATATCATAATTTGCTAAAATTTGTCTCTATTTGACCAAAAGGTATCGTTATTTCGATATCATAATTTGCTTAAATTTGTCTCTATTTGACCAAAATATTTCTAAAGCAGTTTCTTTGTGTTCTTTACTTAATTTTGTTATATAAACATTCAGAATGCTTTGTATATTTTCTGAGCTGAATAAAGTGATCAAATGTTTCTTTAGTGTGTCTGGCTTTACTTTGATATATTTAGTTAAGCATTTGTATGATTTATTAAATATTTCTTTTTCTTCACTTATGTTGTTTAATATTTTTGGCCATTGTTCCATATTTTAAATTTGGTCTTGTTTAATATTAAAGTTGATGTCTTTCTTTAAATTTTTCCTTTATATAATGTGTAACTTAATTATGAAATTTATTGATAGAATGGCAGTTATTACGAGTATTAATAGCATAATTTGTATGTTAAAATTGTTTCTATCATTACTATAACTTTGGGGTCTTTTAATTTTGTACTCTGTGAGCCCATTGTACGAATTTAAATTTATTTTTAAATTTCTTGAAATAATAAATTTTATTTATTATTTAATTTTTTAATTATTTCTGTTTTGTTATTTGTGTTATATTCTAAGTTGAGCTTATTATCGCCTTTTCCTTCCGGAGGTTGCATTGGCGTCCTCCTCTTTTTCTCTTCGATGGTTTTGGGGCGTAATCTTATTCTTCTGTTGCCGTTTCTCTTATCTTTCTTGAACCTGCTGTAATAGGGGTAGCTTTATATTCCTTATAGTTCTCTATTTTGGTCTCTTCGGGAATATATGGTTCCCTATTTAATAACTTGTCGTTTTTCAAAAATATTATCAAACTCAGCTTTGCTGATCGTTTGATTAAAGTTACTCATCTATGTATCTTGATGTTTATTAAAGGCTTTGGTCGACTAAATGGATCTTGTTCGTCTTTTTCGTATTTGTCAGGATCGCCATGTGTGGGTCCTATTATATATATATGTCTTTTTTTTGACCCCTTCTTTGTAAAGGCAGAGGGCTTCTGCCGTTCAATGGGCAGCCGTAAAGTTGCCGGAATGTTTCATGGCATCCGTTAGGTTGCCAAAATCGAGAATAGATTACGCGTTTTATGAGTGTTAGATTCATTCTGTTTTATTTTCTAAACCTTAAGACTATTTATACAAAATTTGTTAAATAAAATAGTTTTCATAACTCCACCGCTTTTCCAATGCTTTGGTTGATGATGTAAGGGCAACCAATCAGAAGAGTGCAAACGGTTAGCTATGCACAGCGTGGTCAAGAACGATAGAAAACAAGATTGCGCCTTCCCGACGAAAAATGATGTGAAGCAAAATGCGTGCATGGTTTTACTGAGAATCGGAAGAAATTGTAAACAAAAATGTGAGGTTAGGTTCTGCTAGGATTTCTAAATTTTAAAGTTTTTAACAATTTTGCGCACAGCTACACCTTCACATCATTTTTAGCGAGTTTTATAGCCCCGTATCATTGATAGACTTTGCGATTTAATGCTTAACACTGCGCACTTCATGTTTAATAACTTTATTTTAAATAAAATCACTTTAAATCATTGAATTTAAGCACAAACAATTGTATGCTTACATACATACAAACAAAACCAACCGCGTTTTGTGACGTAGCATACACAGCTGATTCTGTCAAATTTGCTGAGAGCGTATAGCGGTTTGCGGAAGGCGCAACCTCTGTATTTTCTAAATCGTGCAGCGTGGTAATAAAATATTCTGCCGACGCAGCGACAGCGTGGCATTGCTTGATGTTTTGTCAGCAAGAATGCAATTTGGGTTTATGTGACTAGGTCACTATAATTATGTTGCATTTGTTTGGTGGTGATTGATGTAGGTCACTACAGGAAAAATATATGGTTCTCTTTCAAGAAGTTCTCGTATTCCTCTATCACCTGTTTGTAGTGGTAGTGCTCAACCCCCTTCGACTTAATAGAACCGCAGGCGGTACCAGTATTACACAGTTTGTCCATCATGTATACCGCCGTTAGGTATCTATCTTGCGAATTTGGTTGAGCGACTTTTTTCGTTTCTTTTTAACACCACCCTGTTTGACAGTGTCATTGGTATTTCATCTAGAAGGCTACTATGGGCGGTAGCCTTTTGGCCGTGGTCTTGGATTGTGCATCTGGCTTACTGTGGTTGGTAATGCCTGATAAACTTTTTATCGTCTCCTGACTGGAGGCGAGCAGGTTATCCTAATCGGACATTCGACGTTGTTAAGGAGGCGTCATACACAATGCGCACCTAGGTGATCGAGCTGTCGTTTTTTATTACTGCGTGATGTGGCAAAACACAAGAGGATACAGTGGCTTGTTAAATGGGGTCAGTGAATAGTGTTGTTTTTCAGAAGATGTCGCCAGAATAATTTGATTGCAGCGGAAATATTGCTCTGTACCATCCATATATTGAGAATGTAGAGTTTTGTCTTTCTGAAACTTGCGCCGTAATTGTAATAACCGATTGAGCACAATTTGCTAGGATTTTACCAACGTTGAACTAGGATCATAAATTGATTTTAACGGAGTCGAACTAAGTATTTTCCGTTGTCTTACTTACGTGGGTTTTGCAAAAAACTCCTCACACCACTTGTCTGGCATTGAGATTGCGGTTTCAGCAGACACCTGTTCACTTTCGTAGAACCTTTGTACAAGTTCTCTATTTACTTGCGCTAAAATTACTTGTTTAAAACTTACGTTTGTGTTTCTTTAGTTGCTGTGCGTATGTTTGTACGAACACAACACAGCACAGGCAAATTCAATGATGAGTTTAGCAATCAAATATTATAACAGCAAGGCGGACAGCAATGAACTCCAGCGACGCAGTGTGAAGCGAAGATTTTCGTGATGTTAGCCGATGAAAATATGAACTGCGAACAGCGACGATGCCCTTGAATTACAAACTGCGGTCACAGAATTCACGGTTCTTGTGTATACTGAAGCGAGCAGCATCACACACTTCTCCATGCAAACTCATCTCGTTCCACGTCGATAACTGCCACCTCTGCTCATCCAGCTATTGGGAACAGTGACGGTGCTACCTACGGTTGCGGTATACGTTCACATCCCGTATTTTACTGAGGCTTGCTCTCAAGAGAGTAAGGTATGCGGATCTTTAGTAAAAAATTTACGTGTTTCGACTTTCCCGGTAGCCACTTTTAAGATGTGTGAACTGAACATCAGCGCATCGAGCGACCCGTGCATTCGATTTTCATTTACAGAGAATGCGACTGTTAAGGAAAAATTTTGTAACACGAAACTTACAGATCCCAGTTTCTGTACAGCTTCCGCGGTTGCTTTAGTTTTAGGCGGCGATGTGTACCATAAAATCATGCGTAGCGAAATAATAACGTATCCTTACTGCCCAGAACACTATTGAATGGGTACTCTCTGGCCCATGCGCCCTCCAAGGCATCATGATCCCTTCAAGAATCTAAGTTTTTTATTTATGTGTCGATAGATATACATATGTATGTACATATATACGATGTGTATACTGAATTTTTGAAGTATTGAATTACTAATATTAAAGCTCAACAATATTATTTTTACACACATGGCATGAAATCTTGAATTACGAATAAACTTAAAATGTATTACAAATTTATAAATTATATTTGTATGCTTAATATTATTTTAACTCACATAACCTTTTATTTATATGTCCTAATACGATTATTGCAATCCCTGATAATTGCACGGCTGGAGGCAATGTTGAACCCAAAAGCCTTCAATTCAATTGTTGGGAACCACTGATCGTTTTTTCCACCGCTGTTCGCTACAAAGCTGCAGTTTTACTGGATGAAAACCAGTCGGACATAAATAAGTATATAAGTAAAGACTCCGTTCGAATTGTAATCTTTTTTCTCTACAACATCAGGCGGCAGTTTGTGCAAAACGGGGCATTTCTTAGGTAAATTATATCTGTTGTGTTTACATATTATGTAGTATTGACGAATACCATAGCATATTTAAGAACTCATTAAAACAAATTCTAATGACGTCAATTTTCGTAAGCTATAAATGGTTTTATAGAACGAAACAACTGGAGCAGACGGGCACGCCTCGAGGGGACCTGCTGCTGCAGACACTCTTACTGACAAAAGGGCTGACAAACAAGAAGGCACCTTGGGTGCCCCTAATGCCCGGAGCCAGAGCCACCAACAACAGGCGCCGTGAGCGTAATTGCAGACGTCCCACTGGGGGTCACAGACACCACGACAGATGCCGAGAGGGATACGGGCTCGGTATCTTAGATTTTATCTTAGTAAATAATCTATATATTTGCAACAGTGGGAACGAACCCATTTTTATGAACTGTGTCAGAAGCGAAGTGCTGGACATTACCCTCGCATCAGGCGGTTTTTCTGAACTGATAAGCGAGTAGCAAATGTCCAAAGAGCACTCCTTCTCCGACAACGTCTTTATAACTTTTAAGATCACTCTCAATCCTACCAATCCTGCGTATAGCAACAAGAGGCGAACGGACTGGTAAAAATTCGTGAATGCCCTCCCAGCCTCTTTGTTCGGACACGCTTATTACAATAGGCCAAGCCTATTTTTAACGCCTGATGAAGCGAGTCTCTCGATCACGATGGTCGTTTCTCTCGGTGAGCTGGACTCATCGTCGAAAACTGACGAAACTGTTTACTTTGTGACAAACGCCAGTAACTCTGCTTTCAGGGTCTGCTTCCCAAAAACCCTCCCGAAATGTAAAAAGTTTCAACACTTAGGAAGGTTCTTTCGAAAAGTGCTCCTAGCATAAATTCTTTCCAAAAACCGAATGGAGAATGAACGTCCACATGTGACGAAATGTTGGAGCTGCTAATGAACACCCATTTTGCCGGCTGCTCTGACGACTCCAACAGCTCGTCAGGTCCAATAACCAACTCTTTTATGGGAAATACCTCCTAGGACATAGTGAGGTGGGATTAAGTGGAATGAGCAATAATGTCATTTGAACCATATAAATCTCCAGGTTCAAACGGAATTTTTCAGCAGCCAAGGACCTTCTCTGTCCTCTGCTTATCCAGATTTTTGCAGCCGGGCAAGAGTAGTCTTCTTACCAATGGAAGGCAGGATCGCTCACGCGAAACCCAAAGATTTCAGGCCCATAAGCCTCACCCATAAGCCTCACCTAATATGTTCTTGAAAGGCTCTTAGAGGAATATATTCGGCAAAATATAAGAAAAGACAGCCTCTCCTTGAACCAACATGCATACTCAAAATGCAAATCCGTGGAGCCCGCTCTCCATAACCTCGTATCATGATTGAGAAAGGATTGGCCTTATAGGAGTACACTCTAGGAATCTTTCTCAATATCGAGGGAGCTTTCAACAATGTCTACACCGAAGCTGTTACCGAATCACTCCGCAGGATAGGAGTAAGGTAAGGTTATAGTTATTCGACATATATGTAATAGGGTTTGTCAAAATATACCTTATTTGCCCTTTCTGTAATTTTTATACGATTAGAATCATCGTGATAAGTTCAACCGGTCCTCTGCTTTCATGTAGATAACCAGTTGGAATTGTTTAGTTGCAATAAAACAATTGCTTTTTACATTCATCCTCAAATTCAACAGCACCTTTTAGATAGATATAGGTCTATATCTATATCGATTATTTTGGCTGTTACCGAAAAAGGCCCTCTGAGGAGCTAGCCAACACAAATTCCTCGGGTGGAAACCCTAAGGAGCGGCCGGCCTGCCCAGAAGGGAACGCAAAACCGAGAAATAAGGGAACCCCCTCTCACCCGCAAGGGACGCGTCTGCCGCCCTGATCAAATTTAGACCCCCAATAAGGTCACATCGGGGGCAGGGCGTTGCAGAACGGTCAAGAGAGGAAAGGGTACTATTGGGAGGAAGCAGAGGGAGAAAAGTGGCTAAGAGGGACCAGAGAAATAAATCGAGCCCATCCGATGACACCCCCAAGAAGCCTTACTAAGCACATCAAGTGCCTGCAGGTTAACCTGCATCACGCCAAGGCGGCCTCGGACGTCTTGTGCTGGCGTTCAACAAGGAGAAGTTGGATGTCGCATTCATCCAAGAACCCTGGGTTTTCAATGATGCTATCAAAGGCCTCAATGATTGCGATGGAAACATTATATATGACACCAACAACAGTAGGCCCAGAGCGGCCTTAGTAATAAGAAGTAACACAACCTTTTTTTCCCATTTCAGAGTTGATACATCAGGACCTAGTGGCCGTATGGACTTAGGTGCCAACTCAGATGGGAGTACGACGGGTTGTACTTGCCTCGGTCTACCTTCCTGGAGACAGTGACGTAATGCCCACAAGGGAAGTAATCGCCCTAGAGGAGTACTGCAGGAGGAAGCGGTTCAAATTCGTGTCTTACACCTTACTATATGCATGGCTAATATGTCCATATTTATCTCCAACTGGCATGCCTCAAATGAGGTATTCATGTCGGACCATAAGCACCTAAGGTTCGACATAGAGACCGCAAGGGAGACAATCCAGTTCTACAGAAACCCAAAGAAAACAAATTGGGAACTCTTTCACTTATCTATTGAACAAGAGGCTAATACCGCCTCGGCGGACATTATGTCTTCACACGATCTAGAAATTGAATCAATAGAGCTTGAAAATAATCTAACATCAGCCTTTGAAGTGAGCTGCACAGAAAAGATGAAAAAATCTCAAAGGGACGTCCCATGGTGGAACAGCAATCTCAAAAAACTTCGAGAAAAGGCTCGAAGCTATTCAATAGGGCTTAACGGACTGCTGAATGGTCCACTTACAAACAGCCCTCACTGCCTATAACAGAGAGCTAAAAGATTCCAAAAGGTTCACTTGGCGTAAGCACTGTGAGGGTATCTCCAGCGGCTTAAGTGGAGCGATTTTCGTGCTACATGCAATATCTGAACTATATGATAATTTGGGTATATAATTCTGGTACTTACAAACATCGGACAAAACTTAATGTACCACTTCCATGAAAGATATAAAAATAGGAACATTCTAAGCTGTGTTATTTTTCTGTTGACTCTAATAAAAACAAGTGAAGAAAATTTTAAGCCACAGGAAAATGCCCAAGAGAAAACGCCAGTTATTCTATATACGTATATGAAGGCTGATAAAGTTCAGAAAAAATCATTCTAAATACATAACCTAAGAGTAAAAAAAGATTTGTTTACTTTAAGGCAAATGCATTTAAGGTTATAGTGATTCGACATATAGGTAAAATGGTTTGTCAAAATATACCTTCTTTGCCTTTTCTGCAATTTTTTTACAATTATAATCATCGTGAGAAGTTCAACCGGTCCTCCGCTTTCATGTAGATAACCGGTTGGAATTGTTTAGTCACGATAAAACAATTGATTTTTCCATTCATCCACAAATTCAAAAACGCCTTTAATGAATTCGCCATAATGTATGAATCATTGTGTATCCACTAGCACAAATGTAAATGAAGTGCTCAGTCATGTGTATATTGAAGCAAGAATTAACTAGACCGTGCATAAATACTTATACGAGCATAAGAGTAACTCTAATTCAAAGTGTAGGTAGTTATCATATTTGTAGTTTAGTAAGTCTGTATTACAATATCTTGAGTTTTTGAAAAGACATGCGCTCTTTTATGTTTATTTATATTGTGTACTTTTGGATAAACGAAATCGATCCGTTCAGTAAATAATAATGGAAGTTCATTGTTTACCCATTTTTACTTAGAAATTATTAATCTTTTGACAGAAATCGAAAGAATATTGAAATGTAACGGCAATTGCTTTAACAAAGTGATAACAACAAGTGTTACAGAAGTTTCCCCTAGATGCATCATCCAGGCTAATAATGCGATGGACTTAATGGAATATCACAGGTAATTGGTATCAATTCATAATCGTAGTGAGATATAACACACTTTAGCTGCAGAAGTACTAAACTAGATATGATCATAGTCAGTTTCGTGCCCTGCTTTACCGTAAGCCTACTTTACCCAAACTTATATTACAATATTTTACTCAATGCTGCAAAATTGCGAGAATAAGAATACTGTAAAAGAAATGATTTACAAAAAACAAGACTCATTTCGTTAGAATGTTTTTTCATAAAAATACAAAAACTCCGTTTCTAATAGAAAATAACATAAACAAAGAATAAATATCTACATAATATATATTGTTCTATTAAAAACCTTAGAATTTTGGAAATGTAATATATATTAATGGTGAATTTAATTTCATGTATTTTCAAAAAATATTAAATGAAATTATATCAAAATTCTTTTTTAATAGGTAAAAATATATACAACAAATGTATATAACATTAATGTATGATAAACAGCTGTCATTTGCACGAACATAAAGAATTCGATCCGTGAGGATACCCTCCTCCCATCCACCCACTCTTTAATTCATTCGAACCATCTATAAAAACCGCAAGACTTCCAAGTGGTGATTAAGATTTTCGTCGCTCTAAGCAAAAAGCCGCCTCAAACTAGTCTATATATATATAATATAATTTTGGCGCGAACACTATACAGCTCAGTGTTTGGCCGACTATTTGTGGTGTGCGTCTTTATATTATACCACAATCGGAGGGACCTTCAGTTTTGTGCCGACTCCCAACGGCAGATGTATTTAATGAGAAGCTTTTTCATGGCAGAAATACCCTCGGAGGTTTGTATTGGCTGCCGAGGGGTAACCGCTATTAGAAAAAACTTTTTCTATTATTAAGATTTTGCTTGCCCTGACTGAGATTCGAACCTCGAAATCACCGGCATATCAAGTTATAGCACGCACCGCTACCAACTCGACCACAGCGGCCCCATCTGGTCTATAGCCCTTTTTAAAAGATGCTTCAATTCTTGCTGGATCAAACTATGTTATTTTTTGACACATACATATGAACACATTTCCTATTCAAATTTACACTTTTGACCGTGCCACTAAAAATCACATTTCGAATTCGAGTTAAGAGTTATTGAATGGTATTAAGTATTTACATGTTTTAACACGAGATTATTCAACACGTGTTTTTCTTGCAACTCTATATGAAGCAGGCCTTCAAATAATATGATTTGAAATGAAATTTCGTGGGTGAAAAATGCTTTGAATAAAATTAGAACTTATCATACGTATTCGATTCAAATAGGTATTTGAGTTCATTCTTTTATATGATACTGACATATTAGACCGCATAGAAATATTCTTATAAGAAACTCTGATCTCTGTGCTATCAAATCACATGATTAGACTAAATCTGTATCGGACACTCTGTGTAGATCTCGTAATACACAATTGCCCGCTATATGGAAAAAAATTCCGCATCAGCACAAGCTTCTAGGAGACCTCGACGCATTAGGACACGTCTTTATTTTGCCCGAAAATTTTTAATTTTTCTGTGAAGAAGTTAGTTATTAATGATATCTTGTTATATTATTATTTTGTTTTATTAGCTGTTACTTTTATTTTTTAATCACCTCAACTTAAGAGTCTAACAATAAGTTTGTAAATCTTAATCTAATCACATAATTTACATCCCATGGTTGGGATTGGAAAGTCATTCCTCCGTAATCTTGAGTTCCTGTTTACATGCAATAGAGATCTTGCTAATTGATTTGGGTGCGATAAAAGTTTCGTTGCATATTTCGCCTTCCGCTGCTCTATTTCAGTTCGTACTTCCAGGATTCTCAAGGTGTGAGGGATATTCTCGTTTCGGATATACCACGGTGCTCCGGTGATTGTTCGAAGGATTTTAGATTGCGCACGATAAAGGATTTTGATGATGCTGCTGCTCGCGTTGCCCCATAACACACTTCCATGGATTTTTAGAACCGTGTTGGATATAATCACTTTATACTCCAGACTCAGGTTTGAGCGAGAGTTAATAAGCCAGTGTAGAGAACTAGTCTTCAACTTTATATGAGTCCCTTTAGTATCAATGTGGTTGCGCCAAGTAAGTCGCCTATCCAGGTGGACCCCTAGGTATGTGACATGATTGCTTTGTGGTATTTGTACATTGTTCGAAGTCAAGGGCGGACAATTTTTCTTGTTTAGTGTAAATGTAACTTGCTTAGATGTTTGTTGATTTTTAAACGCCAGTGTGCGAGTCAATTGGCCACAGCGTCCATAGGATTACCTAAGAGCGCAGATGCTTGCAGAGGATACTTGGAGCAGCTGACATCTGTGAAAGGGTACTCTGAGACGCCCCGCGTTGTTGGCTATAAGGCAGTTCCCTGTAAGGGCTCCAATCACCTGAGATATATCATCCCGTTTTACGGAGTACAGACTACGCGTCCGTTTACGATCCCATCTGGGCCAAGTCTGCCTAGAGATCATACAAGTCGTAGTCTGTGCTCAACTGCCATTTGCACGAGCATAAGCATATTCTTTTAAGAGCAGCCTGCAGGTACCAACGGGCATACCAATGCACTTTTTACCAGGAAGAATCTGCTGGTTGTCCCTTCTCTCGCAAGTTCATCCTCTTAACAGTTACTCTCTATGTCCCTGTGGCCTGGAACCTAAATGAGGTTAAGTCTATTCTGCTTAGCCATCTCCTGAAGAGATCGGCGGCAATCCAGTACAGTCATTGAATTTATCGCAGCTGAGCTCACAGCTCTAACTGGTGCTAAGATATCACTTAATATAAAGAAATGTTTACCTTTTAAAATGGTTTGCAACCTGTCCATAGCCTCCTTAACGGCTGAAACCTCAGCTTGAAACCCGCTACAGTGATCCGACAGCCGAAAGGAACAGCTCAGAGATAGGTAATACGAGAAAACCCTTCCTCCCTCTCTGCTATTCAGCTTCGAACCATCTGTAAAAACCGCTCCGCTAATGGAGATCATACTGGCTCTCTGCACTTTAGCAATTAGATTCAGGTTCGCAGTTTTGCTCAAGGCAGCCACTATACCATGACTCCATAAAGAAGAATCGGTCTAACCACCGCTTAATAGATCCATCGGCATACGTTTGGATTTAGACCCATTTCTTTCCAATGGCCATTTTGCAAAAGTATAGGGCCACAAAAGTCTTCTGAGTTCGCTGGACAATATTATTTCTCCAGCTCAGTTTTAAGTCTAGCTTTTAGATTTAAACGAATACCTTTCAGTTTCAGTGGAATTAACTCCGGTATCTTATATTTTCTAGTCAAGAGTACCAACTCCACTTTTTCCGAGTTGACGCTAAGACCACATCGCGCGGACCAGTTCCCTAGAGCGCGGAGTGTTATTTGCATCAAATCACACAAGGTCTGCGTTCCGCGAGACACTTCTGCTGTAATTTTTCTACCTAAGAGCATTAGCTCTATTAATTCTACACCAAGTCCACCTTAATGTTGTTAAAAGCTCCCTCAATATCAAGAAAATCTATAAGACAAAATTCCTTGTAACTGTAAGATCTCTCAATACAGCTGACAAGTGAATGTAGCGCAGTATCCGTGAACCTTCTCTTTAGAAAAGCATGTTGGTTATTTGTCAAAAGTCCTTTGTCAAATGTGAAAGGGAGGTGGTTATTAAACAGCCTCTGTAGAGTTTTGAGAACAAAGGATGACAGGATTATTGGTCTGAGATCCTTCGAACTCGTATGTGATGCTTTTCCTTGGTACAGCGGCCTTGGTAATGAACACAACGGAAACAGATCTCCACGCCGTTGGTACGTAATTTTGTTCAAAGCAGGCTCTAAACATGCTTAGTAGCCAATTTTCAGAAATATCGATTGTTGCAGCCAGCTGCGCAGATATAATGCCATCCGGCCCAGCTGTTTTATAAGGTTTACAGCATTTTATCGCCGAAATAATACATTCTCTATGGGAGATAGGGAGATTAACGATTGCACCCGAGAACGAAAATTGACACTGAGGATGGCACAAGAAGAAGAAAAAAATACACTCTATTTCCCTTGACTGTGAGTTTCCAGGAAAGTGCGTGTCGAGAAGTAGCTCGACCGTTTATTTTCCGGTAGCCGTCCAGGAGCCATCTTGTCTCTGTAAGGACCCAATCGGGTTTGTTGTGCCCCGCCGAATTCTACTTAGTCAGGCAGTTTCGGTGACGCCTGCAATGCCAGTACAAAAATTCCTTAATGAGGACCTTTTCGCTTCACGTAGGGCTTTTTATAGGCCCATAGAAGCTGCTTATAAGTCTGCAATTCCAACTCTTGACTAAGCCTGTTCGCCCTGTAAAACTGCCTCCGGCAAACTTTTCGCAGTGAGTCTAAGTCGCGGGACCACCAGTGTGGCCTACGCTTTCCCCCGTTTTGAAGTCAGGCTCTGGCCAGTGCCTACGAGCAGCTCGCAGTAAAAGAGTTCACCATGTCTTCCAGTTTACCGATGGGTTTAGGCTCTACCGGTACTGGATGTGGTAGGTTGCTTTCGAAAATTTTCCTATAGAGAAGCCAGTCAGTCCTACGAACCTTCGGAGCACTGGTTAACAGATCTAGAGCTGTCTCTACATATATATGGTCGGAAAAGGAGTGTTCATCAAGAACTTTCCTATTTCCTTATCATATAGCTTTTCACTACACAAAGTGAAGTCTATGTCCTAATGTCGATTTCTAACAAAAAAAGTGGACTCTGTACGTCCATTGCATATAACTAAGTTAGTTGTTAAGAGGTTATTAAAAAGAGACTCACCTCGACTGTTGACGTCGGTGCTACCCCACTGTACGTGGTGGGCGTTAGTATCTCACCTGTTGAAAACTAAATTCTATGCGAGATCGTACGCTAGTTCGCGGAGTAGGTTTTGAGGGGGATCCTCAGCCTCGAACGCCATGTATGTGGAGGCCAGTAGCAAGGACTTGCCTCCGCTTTCCAGCAGTGTTGTCGTCATGTCTCCATCCCTATAACAGGGTAAAAGAAAAATGTTTAAATCTCTCTTCGCCGTTACACAGGTTCTTATTTTACCTTTACCATGCGCAACAAGCAGCCTATAGCCCACCGCACCTAGACCACATACCCTCGAGTTATTAGCCCAAGGCTCTTGGATAAGTGCGATGTCTATGTCGTGGCCAAGTAAGCGACTCAGCAGGGCAGCGGATGGTGCTCTAGGCCGATGGAGGTTGATCTGCAGAACCCTCATCATTTGAGGTTCCCGTCATATCCTCCACCGCAACGACAGTGACGTCAGCGTTGTCTTCCCCTTCGCTAAAGAGCAGCTCCTCCTCAGCATACATCCTTGGCATCGCCGATGCCTAGGTTGATTGCGAGGAGGCTCCGCTCTCCGTATCGGAAAAGTCCGTCTCTGGTTCAGGTCCCTCTATGTCCAGCTCCCTTGAAGCACCCGCCCCGGAGGCACGCTGCGCGTCACCACTGTTGACTGGCAGGGTCGCCTCATCAAGGCCATAGTAGACACGGCCAATCTCCAGGATCACCAAAGAGGCCCTGTTCAGAGACAGGACCACTTGCCCTGAGGGCTCATTCGGCTCCTTTGCTCGCAGGACCTTCCAGTCGCCGGTAGTTATCGTCGGGTTCATCACCTGGAGCTTCTTTAGCAGCGAAAAGTTATCAAAAATTTACCGAAAAGCTATAGAAAGTTACGAAAACGCATCGAAAATCTGTAGAAAGTTGCGAAATCGTATCAAAAATTTAACGAAATTCAGTAAAAAGTTGAGAAAATTTATCGGAAACATAACACATATATATAGAAAATCGCAAAAACTTCTAGAAGTTTTGGAAATATACCGAAAATCTGTACAAAGTTGTGAAAAGGTGTCGAAAAGTATCGAAAATGTAACGAAAATATAGAGAAGGTAGCGAAAAGTTATCGAAACGTATGGAAAAGTATTGAAAAGTACTAAAACTTATTAAAAATATACTGAAAATGTCAAGAAAGTTGCGAAAACGTATAAAAAAGTATCCGGAACATACCGAAATTCTGTGGAAAGGTGCAAAAACATATCGGAAAATATCGAAAGGTATCGAAATTTTAACTTAAATCTATAGAAAATTGCGAAAAGTTATCGAATCGTATCGAAAATGTAGCGAAAATCTTTAAAAAAATGCGAAAACTTGTAGGAAATTATCGGAAACAAACCGAAAATCTTTAGAAAGTTGCGAAAGCGTATCAAAAAGTATCGAAACGAATCGACAATGTAAAGAAGCGAAAAATAACGGAACGTATCGTAAGTGCCAAAAATCTATTGAAAGTACCGTAAACGTAAACGAACTTCCATAGAAACTTACGAAAACGAATAGAAAAGAATCGGGTATACCGAAAATCTGTACAAAGTAGCGCAAACGTATCGAAATGTATCGAAGCGTATCGAAAATGTAACGAAAATACATAGACAATAGCAAAAAGTTATCGAAACGTATCCAAAATGCAACCAAATTCCATAGAAGGAGCGAAAAGTTATCGACACGTGTCGAAAATCTATAGAACATTACGAAAACGCATCGAAAATTTGTAGAAAGTTGCGAAATCGTATCGAAAATGTAACAAAAATAAGTAAAAACTAGAGAAAACTTTTCGGAAATATAACGAAAATATATAGAAAGTTGCGAAAATTTCTCGAAACGTATCGAAAATGTAACGAAAATCCATAGAAATTCGCTCACCCCCAGTTGAGCCAGGTCGTGAGACCTTTGCCTTTATAGGTGCAATACTTTCGACTTGCACGGTAGCATGCTGATAGGTCTATATGAGAATGGTTGTGTTTTGTCTTTTCCGGGCTTTGGTATCATCAAAATTTTTAGTGATTGCATTAAAAAACATACAGATGTAAAGTACAGCACACGTTGGTAACTCAATAATCATTTTTGGAGTAATTAAGTTGTGCCTAGGGGCCATATTTGATTTCAATTGCTCCTTAATTACTTTTGAAATTTCTTCAGGTGAAAATTTCAGCGGCTGAGATTCCGACACTTTGGGTACGGGTTGTAGTGTAAACCCATTGGTTGCTGGGTTTGGCCTGAAACCATTTTGTATATGTTTGCTTTTTCCGCGTCACTCCGAGCCCATTTGCCATTGTTATCCCGTACTGGCATTTCAGTCTCCATTGGCGCACATAAATTTCGGTGTTCTTTCCACAGCGGGGACTTTGTGTTAGTAGGTAAAAGCTTTTAAATGTACCAGTTCTCTGCGTTCTGTTTCTGGCTCTTGAGGGCTCTCGTAAGGGCATGTGTAGCCGCCTTCAGTAGTTGTTCAGAAGTCGGTGATCTATGTGTCTGCCATATCTGCCGTATGCGTCACTTTTCTAATAGAAGCATTTCAATTTTCCTATTGGTCGGATAATGTTTTTTGTGTCCCATATATCCTTGCTTTGGTGTGGAAATGCTAGCGGCAGCTCTAATAGTAGATTCAAAAGCTGCTACGGAGTTTTCAATATCGTCAGGTGTATCTAGATTTGGGTTGAGCTCTGTATGCGCACTGACATATTTTTTATACTTCAACCAGTTTGTAGCATTTCTCGTGAGCATATAGAGTGACTATTTTTCGTGCTTTCGTGCGGCTGATGCCTCATAGTGAAGAGACAGGAGTGGTCTGAAGAGAGGTCTGCACTTGATTCCGTACTAACAAGACTACGATAAATTGTTCTTGTCACCGCGAAGTCAATCAAATCTTGCAACTTTTGCGGTTGTGAAGGCCAATATGTAGGCCTTCCAGGAGAATCGTAATCAAGTTTGTTTCTTCTACATATAAACGCGTTATATAATTGCTTGCCTTTAGGGTTAGACAAGCGTTAGCCCCAGTGAGGGTGCTTCGCATTATAATCGCCTGCAGCAATGAAGCGCTCTCCCAGCGAACTGAAGAAATCGATAAATTGTTTTTCTGTTGTCGTGAAACGTGGGGGGCCAGAAACCGCGGACAGTGTAATACCGCCATGCTTTGTTTGTAGGCAACTTGATGTTGTTTGCAGATTATTCTTGGCAATTCCTATGGATGGCGTTTAATGCTATTTCGGACTAAAATACCAGTTCCGACTTGCGCGTTTCCATCTGGATGATACGTGCAATAAAAAGTATATCCCGAAATATTGAAATTATATTTATTAGTTAGGTGTATTTCAGCAAGTAGCATAACGTCAATTTCCTTGTCTTTAAGGAATTTTGCCAACTTAAGTTTGTGGCGAGGAATGCCGTTTGCATTCCAGAGGTCTTTTTTAGTTGACATCATTATTTTGTTTGTTAAGTAGCTAGCAGTTTGAGCAGGGTGTAATGATTTCGCATGAAAACTTGCTTTGTGCTTTGCCTGAAAGTTATAAAATGCATCATCGCCAAACTACATAGCAAGTCTGCGGCCAAGCCTAGTGAATGCAGTTCCGGTATCAAAAGTACAGGGGAACAGCACGTCCAAAGCGAAAAAGAGGACAAAAATGGCAAACCGGCAGGTAATAAGCGGGTAATTGCAAATGAAAAGCCGCAGCAACAAAGAATACATGCAAAGAAGCCAATGAATCAGAGATAGAGGCTTACAAATGGACGCTGGTGAAAAACGTGAAAAGGCTTAGTAAGGCTAGAAAGAAATCGTCCAGGCCATAATCTCAAGATGAGGCAGCAATCCGAAATGAAAGAACTGGGTAAAAGTTTTAACATGATCACAACAACGGCAAGAGGTTACTTGCTTGTCCAACTCCGCGACAAGACCGGCAAAATGGCAAATATTTTCAAAGAACGAGCGACAGCTGTGCTTAAGGACGGCGCTAATGTAAAAGTTCTAAGTCATACATTGAACGTAGAGGTTCGCGACCTGAATGTAGCCCCGGTAGAATGGGACAGTTCAAAAATTACCCCACATCTTAACATCGTGCTGCTCAACAAAGGAAGAAAAAGTATTTACCAAAAAGGCAATGCGGGTTCGATCATCGACCTGACATTCAGCAGCTCTGCAGTTCAGAGGAGTTTACATTCAGCAATCACTTTGCCATCAATTTAATCATCCAACCGTCACGAAACTCTGCAAATAAAAAGAAAGCGTCGAAAGTGCAAAGCAATGGATGGAAAACAAAAATGTTAGATATTCAAATTCAAATTATATTTATTGAGACCAAAATAAAAAAAAACAATAATACAAATTATTTACAAAAGAAGATAATTATAACTTAAGACTGTACATATTTTATCTTAAACAAAGGTTTTTGAAAAAAGATCTTAATCTATAGAAAAAAAGTTACAATAAACGCTTGCTCCCGGCAATTTTTAAAAGTATTCTGAGGGCTACGACTCAATCTTAAAACTAACTTAAAACTATTTTATAAAGAAATCTTACAAACTATAATAAATAAATAAAGCTTATGCTTATACTAGCCCCTGTATGAACCAGGTGTTGATTTTACATAAAAGTTTGAGCAGAAGGCTTCTGGGTGATTAACATCATTTATTATATTTTCCTTACTAATACCGAGTGGAAACAAATATTTGCTGTTGACCCAAGTATGGCCTGATTGCGACAAGATACCATCAGAAATAAATGGATTGTCACAATTCTGAACATGGTCAAAGAACCTTAATATTGCTCTTATTGCATATTTATTAAAAGGAGTACTTTTGACTTTGAATAGATATAATTATTTGAGTATCTTTTTTAAAGTTAATAAAGTTTTTATTTAAACAGAATCTAATAATTTTACGTTCAAATATTTCAATTATTTTCATCAAAGAAGGCGAAAAATGAAACCAAATCGGCAAAGCGTACATTAAGACTGGACGGAGAGCGACTTTATAAATCAAAATTTTAGTGCTTGTGCTTAAACATGTATATTTCATTATCATTGCCAGTGCATAAAAACGGTTATTACACTTTTTTATCATGTCGTTAGCAAGAAAATTTAATTTAAATAAGTTAGTGAATGTTACTCCAAGATATTTGATTTAATTCCTAACCCCCCATTATTTACAGAAATTATTAATTTGTTCCAGATGATTCTCTACCATTCGCACCGCCACGGTGGGGAATCTGTTATGAGCATAAACTAAAGAATCATCAGCGTACAGAATACTTACTGAATTATTGTGACTATGTGGAAAATCAAACATAAAAATATTGTAAAGCAAGGGAGCTAGAATAGAGCCCTGTGGAACACCACAATTGCAAACTCCAAGATCCGATGGACAATCATTAATAAGCACAACAAATTTTCTATCTGACAAAAAACTTGAAATAATTTTAATAATACCATGATCAAAACCAATCTGAACTAGCTTAAAAAGAAGCCCTCTATGATAAACACGATCGAATACTTTTTCGATATCTAATGATACTGCTACAGTACAAAGTTTATTTCTTAAATTTACCAATACATCATTGGAAATTTTAAAAAGTGCATGTTGCGTGGAATGTGCTTTTTGGAAACCAAACTGATAAGAGGGAACAATCTTTTCCGAGTGCAAATCATACATTTTGGAATGAATTATTTTTTCAAGTAGCTTACCAATGTTGGATAGTAAGGAAATAGGTCTAAATTCTTTTGCCTCAACAGAATTACGATTTTTTTTTAATGGTATTATCTTAGCAACTTTCCATTTTAACGGAAAATATCCATTATTTAAGCAAATATGGAATATAATAAGTAGAAATTTGATAGCATTTTCTGGCAGTTTTTTAATTAGACAATTCGAAATGCCGTCTGGTCCTGCAGATGGCTTTGAATTCAATGAAATAATTGTGTCTTTTAAAATATATTTATTTATCAAAAGCTTATAAGTATTTGTTGGAGGATCAAGCGATGTAAGACCGGGAGAGAAATCAACAATATTACCAGCAAGAATGTGATCATGCACATCCAAGGTTCTTTCCACACGACCAACTGAAGCACAATTAGGAGTTATTTCCGAATAAATATTTTCGTAATAAGATTTGAATACTTTGCCTTATCTTCATAAATCTCCACATTATTAACCAACAACTTATCACAAAAAACATTCGGTTTCATCTTAGCCGCTCTATACATTTTCCTAAAAGCATGAGGTCCTGGTGTAATTGTTTCAAGGAATTTATTGAACCTCTCCGCTCGCGCCTTACCAATCCAATCCTGCAGAAGCACTTTAATATAATAGCTTTGAGATGAAATTAATTTGTATTCCATAAATTTTTTTTAATTTTTTTTGCCACATATGCCTAATAGCAATTAATTTCTTAATTTGATTATTATAAAATGGAGAAAATTCTATATGCTTTGTAACGCATCAATTTTTCATCTTGACAATGCCTAAATGTTCAGTGAACTTTTCCATATATTTATCTATTTCATTACTAGTAAGATAAATATCTGCTGGAGGAAGTCCTTCAGCAAGATCCTGATTGAAATCATTTGCAAAAGATATCCAATCTGTTTTAACAATAAACTTCGCACAATTAAATAAAAGAGCAACATTTGGAATATCTACATATATGAAGAATAAGAAGAAGGTGGTCTGAAAAGGAGGAACCTAGGAAAATTTTAAAGTTTTTAATATTGAAATCTATTAAGACAAAAGAAAATGATCCAGATACGAGAAGGTTTCCTACCGCAAAGTGGGCTTTTCCCACGTAACCATTTGATATGCTATAGTTTTAATTTAGCAATATCTTTCAATTCAAAGCCTTTATTCAAAGTAACTAAGAAAATACCTGTATCAACGGCTTTTTTCTTTGAATAATTCGTTACAAATTTATTTACAGATGCCACTGTTGAAGGGCAGATTTCGTCCAATTCTTGCTTAATTTCTTCAGCAGACATATAATAATGTAACCCTCGTAAAATTACGTTTGCTACTTTTAATTTGTTTTTGGGTCATTGAATAAGAATCCACTTTTTTTTCTTTAAGTTGCGCCATAATTTGTAAATATATATCTAAATCCTTTATAAGAAGTTTACTTTTATATTTGGATTTATTTATAGCCTTAAATTCCACTTGGGGATATTTCAACTTGAGTTGATCAATTAAATTCTTCACATCTATATTATAAAGAAAGATAGGTGGACAGTATTCGGCAACTTTTTGTTGTTTAGCTGCTCTCTGTTGTGAAATTGTTTTTGAGTGCTTATTTGCATTCAAATTTTCAGTACTTTTCTCTTCTGCGTTCTCATCATGAGCAATCACTTTTGGTTCTCTTAAAACATTAAACTCCAAGTCATTAAAAATGGCAAAATGATTTTGCGAATTCATTTAGCCCATTAGATTTCTCTTCACCATTGGATAAGGTAATGAACTATTTATTCTCTTTGTTGAATTTTGATGTTTTGGTGTAACAAAATTATCTAAAGAGCTTAGATCATATGAAGCATTACTCAAATGACTGTACCAAATTGCCGCTACGTGCAGATAATATTTGTTCATTAGATGTAACACTTGGAAGCGCTGGAAACTGAATTTGCTGTTATTACTGTTGTTGGTAACATATAAAGAATTATTATTGGGCAAGTGTTCAGTAGCAGGTAATGAGTAGGCTTCTTCCGCCTCATTGCCCTCCATGCCGGCCGCACTATTAAAGCACCCACAAGTGCAGTTATACTTTAACTTATTGATTATTACTATTTATATAATATATTCAAATTAACAGAATACTTATAACACCAATATATTAGAAATGAGCACAATCTAAATGATTCACAATGCTAACACGATAGACCGCGAACTCTTCTCAGTGGTGTTCAAAAATAGACTCCAAATGTAAGATAACAGCATGTTGGAATGCATGACAGAGCTCGTAGCAGACACACTTGGTGGAAGCCCCAAAACATGTGATAATGCACAAGTAAAGCTGGTCACTGACATCAGCGATGCATCGATGCCAAGAAAAAAGCGTGGAAGCCGAAGAGCTCCAGCGTACTGGTGTACAAACGAAATAGCGGAACTGCGGGGGAATGCCTAAGACTGCGCCGGCAATACCAAATACAGAGGGCGAGAAACAATCCCCATTACCAACACCTCCAAGCTTCATACAAGCACAGCCGAATAAAACTACGAAAAGCAATCCAAAAGAGCTAGCACGAGGTCTTTGCAGAGCTCGTCAAAGACGTCGACGACAATTACTGGGGTAGCGGATAAAAATTAAAGGGTGCATTAGCGGATCATCTCAGGCCTTTTTCCATAGCAAGAATTATGCAGTGTATCAAGGGAGCTAGTAGTAGAAACCGCCGAGATACCCCCTGTAACAAATAACGAAGTGCTAGCTGCTGCAGCTAGAATTAATTTGGAAGGTGACGACGGGCTTTCAAATCAAAAATACGGCTTCCGAAAAATGCGGTCAACAGCCGATTCCCTTGCGTCTGTCTGCAATATATCGCGTAAAACACTCGAAGGCAAAAGATGGTTCGAAGGAACTAAACAGTACTGCGCTGTCGTCACGCTGGATGTAAAAAAAGCATTAAACTCCGCCAACTGGAACTACATAATTAAGGAGCTAATAGAGACGAAAATTCCGGACTACAATGATACAAATGAAGGCCCAAAAAGTTAGAGTCACCGATCGTTGGGGTGGCGAGTAAGCCATAAGTTGCATTAAATAAAAGGACTATTACACTGCTTATGCACATTATTGCATACATAAAACAAGTTGTGTTATTGGTAAAACGGATTTGCCTGGCGTGGTTATTAAACTCCTGTGTTTGCTAAAAATTTCTATAGATTAAATTAACAAATTCAAGCCAGCTTTTTAACTGCATTAACAGTCCCATAAACTGAAACAAAGGAAACTTTCATTCGCTTAGCAGACACAGTAGCAGACTTCGAAACAGACTCCAATAGCGCTAACGCGGCAGAACATACTAAACACTATATTGCCATTGAGCAATATAAACTCAAATCTTTATGGGGGAAGTCTTTGATGGGGGTGCTCGACTTGCCACACGCGACACTCTAAATCGTCGACTCATAGGTGCTCAGTCACTCGGTAACTGACACCCCCCTTGTACTAGGGGACTCCCCGTGGTGACACCCGGTAAGGCTTTGGCGGCTAATTCGAGCGGCCACCCCTCCAAAAGTTCCTCATACCCGCAATTCCTACTCAGGCCTACTCCAGTACCCAAATTCCCCCTCCCTTTTTATCTATTTACAGGGCCGGATCAAGGTGTTAAACGACCCGTGCCGAGGATCAGCCTGGCTGGGGACCCTTACAAAGCCCAGTCTCTAACGGAGTGCTCCGGATACCGGGCAACCTTCGGAGCTAACTAGCTTTACCCGGGTACAGCGAATCTCTGCCCGGGTGGACATTCCCCTTTCTCCACCACTCGTGGATCATTATTATGGACAATTTACAAAACAAAAGCTCAACACCTACAAGGGAGTGCGGCGGTCCCAAGCAAAGGCCGACAGGAGCTACAACCTCCGTGTTTGATCATTTCGCTCCACTGTACCTGCGCAACTAGCTATATGCATTAAGCAATGACCTTGGCCTTGAATTCACCAATTTGCGGTTCTTGCCTAAACATATGTACATATGTATGTACAACTGGTCATCTGGGCACATTATTTTATGTACATTAATATGCACATGCATTCATACGCTTACTCTCATTATTTCTTTGTCTATTTTGCTTTCCTTCTTTGCTTACATACATATGTATACACAATGCATTATCATATAGCTTAGTAACACAACAAATTTGCATATCACCTGATGTCAACATAACTGGTAAATTCCAAGTAATATATTATACATAAATAAGATGAGATATAAGGCAATGCGCCACTAAAAGAAAAGACACTTGAAAATAAATCACGCAAGGTTCA
Organism: Philophylla caesio; assembly: GCA_963971545.1. Classification (NCBI taxonomy): domain Eukaryota; kingdom Metazoa; phylum Arthropoda; class Insecta; order Diptera; family Tephritidae; genus Philophylla; species Philophylla caesio. The sequence goes on along the minus strand of OZ020604.1, from coordinate 115,907,877 downwards.
AACAAGTCGTAGGAGCGTTTTTTTTTCCTGAAGAAACATTGGCGACCGTGACAGGACTTCTACAACACACATCATTTAGAAGTCATAATTAAGGAAACGGATAGCGTTCCTTTGGCTTTCCGTCGCTTTCGACTTGGAACTTTTGATCCCTTTATTTTACTGCCACCTACTATTGTTACATTTTCTACTGTTTGCAGTCAAAATGATGGAGCATCAAGTCATTATTTCACAAGACTCGTCAGAAGAGGAGCACCAATTGGAGCTGCTTCATCAACAGCGATCGATTGTAAAGCGCAAATTAGTCAGTATCAAAGACAGAATCGGAAGCGAAGACAACGAAGTCGATTCTTCTGTCCTTGAGTGTCGTTTACAAATTGTAGAAACGTATTTTCAACAACTCTGTGCGATACAAAGCAAGATCGAAGCGCTGAACCCTTCGGACATGTCAAGTGCAGAATTTGAAGAAGCATATATTGCCGCAAAATCAAAAATTCTTTCCTTACTGAATCATTCTAGGAGTCGTAATGCAGCAATGGAGACGAGTATGTTCAACGCTACAGGATTTGGAGCTGCTCCTCATCATCATCGTCTGCCACAACTGAAATTACCAAAGTTTGATGGAAAGTATGCGGAGTATAAGCCTTCATCCGCACCTTTTCGAATATGGTCGATGAAGATTTCACCATACCTAAAGTGGACAAGTTCAACTACCTATTAAACTGCTTGTCTGGACCAGCATTAAGTGTCGTAGAACCCTATCAGGTAACAGAAGAAACTATGCGAAGGCGTTGCAACGTTTAAAGGAAAGGTATGACAACAATGTATTAATTTTTCGTGACCATATTACTACCTTATTTCAAATATCACCCCTGAAAACTGTTGACGCTGCAGGTCTACGTAATATTATTGATACAGTTGCGGCGATTCGTGGTTCGCTTCTCTCATTAGGATCTGAAAGTGATGTACTAAATTCGATACTAATACATATTGTTTTGTCCAAATTAGATTCAGACTCAAAATCGGCGTACGATCAAAAACAGGATTTTGAACGTTTACCTTCATGGGAAGATTGCTACAGGTTACTCAGTCGCCATTGTCAATATCTGGAGAGTTGCCCCAAAAGTGCAAATCAAACTACAACACATCGCGAAAACAAGTCAACAGGCAAAAAAATCAGCAACAATACGTTCATTAACGTAAACTCAACTTGTCCACATTGCAACCACTCGGATCACAATCTTAGAAGCTGTTCATCATTTATGGCATTACCACCTGCCAAGCGCTTTGAGTTCGTCAAACAACTTGGAAGTTGTATTAATTGTTTGTGTAAGGGGCATCTAGTCTCAAAGTGTCCATCGAAATCTCGCTGTCGGATCTGCCATCAGGCTCACCATACGCTGTTGCATTTCAACACTACTACATCGAATGCACCTCAGTCGACGACATCAGTTACAGCACCACAGATTCCATCGTCATCGTCTTCATCGCCAACTTCGTCTGTAAGTTCAACAAACAACTCAGCTGTTTCATTCATCGCTCGCTCTCACAAAGCAGCCATCATACCAACCGCTCTTATCTACATAAGGGATAAATTTGGATCGTTGCAACCAGTTCGCGCATTATTAGATTCATGTTCGGAGCTCAATTTCATCACGAACGAAACAGCCAAACGACTACAACTCAAACCTTTCGCATCGAAGAAGGAGGTATCAGGTATTTCTAATATACGTCCAACATTAAGCTTCGCTATCAGTGCAACAATAAAATCACGCGTTAGAGAGTTTTCAATGACCTTAGAATTTGCTATTACCAAAAGCATCTCTGCACAACAACCATTGGAATCAATCGATATCTCGCAGTTGAATATCCCTAAGGAAATTCAACTTGCCGAACCTTTGTTTTATAAACCCCAACGCATAGAAGTACTTCTGAACACAGAAGTATTTTTCGATTGCCTGCAAGATGGCAAAATATCGCTCGGCGAAAGACTACCATGTCTTCGCAATACGTCATTTGGTTGGATAGTTGGAGGGAATTGTGAAACACCAACCCAACCACGCTCATACATTTGCAATGTCGCCACTGGCACTGAATTTGATAACACGAACACAATTCTTCAACGATTTTGGGAAATTGAAGAGTTTGTTCAACCAGGTTCTATACTTTCAGAAGAAGAACAACTATGCGAAGAGCACTATCTTCAAAACGTGCAGGTTCAAGATGATGGCCGTATCCAGGTACGATTGCCTTTCAAAAATTCACCCACAGTATTAGGTGATTCGCTTGTTAATGCCAAAAACCGATTCCTATCTCTTGAGCGACGCTTATCACGGGATAAAACATTAAAACAAATGTATTCAGAATTTTTAAACGAATATGTGTCGCTTGGCCACATGTCGGCAACCAACAAAGTTGACTTTGGTAGTCCACATTACGTCATACCACATCATTGTATCCTTCGGCCACAAAGCACAACTACCAAGTTGCGCGTAGTCTTCGATGCGTCGGCACGAACATCATCAAATTATTCGTTAAACGATATTCTCATGGTCGGGGCCACTATTCAACCTGAGCTAATCGTTACATTGCTTGCATTTCGTTTACATCGTTATGCCATAACCGCTGACATTTCTAAAATGTATCGCCAATTTATCGTCGATGAGAGAGACCGTCCTTTTCAACTTATTCTCTGGCGAAACGAAACTGGTGAACCCATACAGTTATATCAGCTCAACACCGTAACGTATGGACTATCCGCTGCCCCATTCCTTGCAATTCGCAGTCTGCTTCACGTCGCTGAGCTGAACAGCATCACATTCCCAGTTGGAGCTGGTGCCATTCGCAATAGCTTCTACGTAGATGACCTTCTAACCGGGGCAGACAACATTCTCGAGCTACAACAGCTCAAGTCAGAAATCAGTAAAATTTTAAATTCTGCTGGCCTTACACTTACCAAATGGCATTCAAACAATACACACATGACTGAGTCCGTTTGCAAGGAAGTTCCTTTCAGGTTTAATGAAGAGAACATCACTAAAGCATTGGGCATGTCTTGGATACCATCAAGAGATGTATTCTGTTTTCGTTACGACTTGCCAGATGTGCACCTAATCACTAAACGTTCGGTGCTATCAACCATATCCAAAATTTTCGACATCCTGGGATTATTGGGTCCTATCATAATTCGTGGGAAAATATTGATGCAAGAAATTTGGATCCGGAAAATTGAATGGGACGAATCACTTCCTTCTGATTTACAGGCTCAATGGCTGCAGATACAATCCGATCTTGTAACCCTTACTAAAATTGAAGTGCCTCGCTACGTGTTTACATCTACAAGTCACCCGTGCGAAATTCATGGATTTGCCGATGCATCTCAACGTGCCTACGGTTGCTGCATCTACACAAGATGCAATGTAAACGACCTGTTGAAAACAACATTACTTATAGCAAAGTCGAAAGTAGCACCTGTCAAAGCACAATCACTCCCTAGATTGGAGCTGTGTGCAGCGTTACTACTAAGTCGAACATGGAATAAAATTAAAGACAAACTTTCTTCTAACACATCTAACATTTACTTTTGGACAGATTCAGAGATCGTGCTCCAATGGCTTAAAACCCACTCATCAACCCTAAATTGCTTTGTTGCAAACCGAGTCTCAGAACTGCAAGAAAACTCTAGAGGAATTACCTGGAAACATGTTCCAAGTAAAGAAAACCCGGCAGATATTATTTCACGTGGATCCAGCGCTGCTGATTTAGTAAGCACAATTTTGTTTACGGGACCTCATTTTCTTACACAACATTCCTCAAAATGGCCTGTCAGCGAAAAAGATATCAGTATAGATTTGAATTTGGAGCGTCGCAAAACACTGGTGGTCAAATGTAACAATAGTAGCAACGAGGGATCCGTCATAAATTCAATCATCGAGCGAAACTCATCATACTACCGTTTGATTCGGACGACTGCATATGTGTTTCGTGTTTTTAACAGGGCTGCTATCAACAAGAACCTCACCCCCTCAAAGGTTCTGCACTTATCGCATACCGAATTGGAAATTTGCTTTTGGAGAGTCATAGCAGAAATTCAACGTCTCGAATTCACTGAAGAAATCGAAAGCATTCGAAAACAGAAGCCAGTAAAGCCTTTTCTTCAAAGGCTAACACCTTTTCTGCACGAAATGGAACTAAATGGAATCACACTTCCGATCCTTCGAGTTGGTAGACGTTTGTCTAAAGCACCAATCCCATTCGATGCGAAGTTTCCAGCGTTACTTCCAAAGAGTCATCGTTTTACACAACTTTACTTGCAACATCTGCACAGAAAACATTTGCATGCTGGCCCAAAGGTGCTAATCGGATTACTACGAGAAAGGGTGTGGGTAATAAATGCGAGAGAAATAGTACGGAAAACAGTTCGCAACTGTATCCACTGTTTCCACTATAAGCCAAAACTGATGGGACAAATCATGGATGATTTACCAGCTAATCGTTTGCGCATTCAGCGCCCATTTTTAATCAGCGGAGTTGATTTTTGTGGTCCATTTGCGACGACACATCGTATTCGTGGCAAGGCTCCATACAAAACATACCTAGCAATTTTTGTTTGTTTTGCATCGAAGGCAATCCATGCCGAGCTTGTTTCTGATTTATCCACTAATAACTTTCTACTTTGTCTAAAACGTTTTATAGGTAGACGTGGCATACCTCAGCGCATATTTTGTGACAACGCAACGAATTTTGTCGGCGCTAAGTCCAAACTTAATGAGCTGAAACAACAAATTTTCAACGAAACAGCGATCGATAATATCAACAATTATAGCAACAACACCGGCTTCGACTTCAGTTTCATTCCACATCGAGCACCGCACTTCGGCGGCTTATGGGAAGCGGCGGTCAAATCAATGAAAACCATCCTGATGAAAAATATTTTCAATGCTCATCTCACGTATGAAGAATTACAGACGGTCATCATTGAGGTGGAAGCAATTTTAAATTCGCGGCCTCTAACACCATTGTCCAACGATCCAAATGACGGCGAAGCACTGACACCAGCGCATTTACTCATCGGGACATCACTGCTGTCAATGCCGGACCAACGCATTGCTTCCAACAGGTCATCATGCTTAACTCAGTGGCAACGAGTAACCTATCTAAAACAACGCTTTTGGGAACTTTGGGTACGCGACTACCTCTTAAGTTTGCAGCAGCGCTCAAGGTGGCTGAAACCAGAAACGAATATCGAAAGTGGGCGTATGGTTATTGTTCATGAAGACAATCTACCACCGCAACAATGGCTTCTTGGCAGAATAGTCAACACGGTGTCCGGGTCCGACGGCAAGGTGCAAGTAGTTGATGTCAAAACTACAAGGGGAGAAGTCTGTCGTGCAGTACATAAGATTGCTCCATTGCCAATTTTAGACTGAAACGCGTACGTTCAATGGCGGGAGCATGTTTGATCATTTCGCTCCACTGTACCTGCGCAACTAGCTATATGCATAAAGCAATGACCTTGGCCTTGAATTCACCAATTTGCGGTTCTTGCCTAAACATATGTACATATGTATGTACAACTGGTCATCTGGGCACATTATTTTATGTACATTAATATGCACATGCATTCATACGCTTACTCTCATTATTTCTTTGTCTATTTTGCTTTCCTTCTTTGCTTACATACATATGTATACACAATGCATTATCATATAGCTTAGTAACACAACAAATTTGCATATCACCTGATGTCAACATAACTGGTAAATTCCAAGTAATATATTATACATAAATAAGATGAGATATAAGGCAGTGCGCCACTAAAAGAAAAGACACTTGAAAATAAATCACGCAAGGTTCAAACAAGTCGTAGGAGCGTTTTTCTTTCCTGAAGAAACACTCCGCAACACATAAAGCTACGGCACCACCGAGCTTAAGGACACACAACCTTCAACAAAAGCAAACAAGGACAAAGGTACCCCCTGGTCCGAGAAGCCCGAGGGCTAATGCCACTCGCAAGAGTGGTACGAGCCAGGAGGCCCAAACTGTCGACAGCGGGCACCCTGTGCCTTTCTGCAGCAATCTCGTCACTCAGCGACCAGCGGCTGGCGGGACGACTGTAGTGAGACCCAGGCAAAGCCCGTTGACGAGCAATAGGGCCAAGGAATTAATTAGTCCAAACCCGGCGAAGGCCACCCACAAAGATAGACGAAAAGCCTCACGGATTTTCCGTCGTCGAGCCACCTCACCGATCAGGGAGGAGCAGGTATCGAAGGAGGACTTCGTAAAGGTTCAAGAGGATATCGAGTCGGCTAGATTGGTTATTCCAGGCTTCGATGTTAATCTATATGGCAAGTCAGCGGCTACCAAGCGACAACGATCCGTAGAGGAACTGCAACCGCTAGCACCAAAACGGGCCAAAAAGCAGAGAGCATGGACTCGATCCTTCGCAGAAATTGCTAAAGATCGAAAAGTTATAGGCGTCATCGATAGCAATAACAAGAAGGTAGGATACCTAGACACCAATGGAAATGGGTTAATGCCGCCCCAGCCAAAGTAGCACTAGCAGTGACGATAACAGATCGGTCGAAATGTACAAAGCGGTTATCGACAAGGTTGGCGAAGTGTTCCCCGGAGCCTGCCTCAAGGTAGTAGATTCAAAGAACATACCGTCACGCCCAAGAGCAAGAGCCTGGGTACTAGTTACACCATCGGACCCAGTGGAGATCCTGGAAATGGTGCAACTATTTAACCCAAACCTACCTACACAAAACTGGAGAGTGGTAAACACCGAACCGACAGATCGGACGACGATGTGGTGGTTCTCCTACTAACAAACGAGAGCATAGAAATCCTGGCTAAATGCGAGAACAGGATAAACTATGTGTTCGGGAAGATTACCCTTAAGGTTTACAAAACCGACACCGTAGCCCTACTGAACCTAACAAATTGTGTGGAAGCGGAGGAACCACCAAGCGACCACGAGATAGAGGTAGAAGAGAAGACGAAGGATGATCTGAGCGGATACACCTCATCCGGATCGGAAGGAGGCGCGACCCTAAGTAGGCTATATGCGGAGTGCCAGCTACTCAGTGATGAGGAAGCGGGCACGACAATAGTGGAGAAGGTGGTATCGTGTGATGAAGGTTGTTCAGATAAACCTTCATCACAGTAAAGCAGCGTCCGCTGCGCTTCTACTTCAACTGGTGTCAGGGGAAGTAGACATAGCTCTGGTCCAGGAGCCATGGATCACTGGTGATAGGATCCGTGGCCTAAAGACCCCGAAATATGCTCTGTTCGGAGCTCAAGGTAAAGGGAAGCCCCGTACCTGTATTCTAGTTAAAACCATTATAAACTCTTTTATTCTACCACAGTATACATAGTAATGGAGACATAACCACAGTCAGCATTGAACTGGCGCAGAAAAGGCTCAGGGTGCCCTCCTTTTATCTGGCTCATGACCACGAGGGGCCTCTGCCGCTAAAACCTATGAGGCAACTAGTGAGGGACACAAGCCCACTAAGTACAACACTCATTATGGGAGGAGACGCTAACGCCCATCACACGCGATGGGGTAGCTCCAACATCAACGAACGAGGTGAATCACTCTATAACGTCTTACTTAATACAAATCTAGCTTTATGCAACAAAGCCACTGACCCAACGTTTATAACAGCCAATCGTAAAGAAGTCCTAGATATTACTCTTTGTACTGATAAGTTTAGTAACCACATATTAAACTGGAAGGTAATGAAAGAGCACTCATTTTCGGACCATAGGTTTATAGAATTCACTATATCAGACTCACCACCCACCTCTAAGGTGATGCAGAATATCAAAAAACAGACTGGGGTAATTATAGAAAAACGCTACTCAAAAGACTCCCTTCGGAACCACCAACTAAGTCAAAGACGCCAGAGGAACTCGACCATCTAGTATGTGTCTTTGTTGAAAACTGCAACGCAGCACTGCAAAAAGCATGCCCCAATAAGAAAGTAAAAGAAACATATAGGCCTCTTTGGTGGAACTCAGACCTAAATAGACGACGTAAAGAATGTAGGAAAGCATTTAATGCTGCTAAGCATGATGCCCAGGAGTCTTCCTGGGCGCATTATAAAGCAATACTAAGAATTTATAAAAAAGACACGCGGAATGCAAAGCGCACTTCATGGAATAATTTCTGCAGCGGGATAGAGACCACAACCGAGGCCTCAAGGCTTCAAAAAGTTCTGTCAAAATCACCGACGGCACCCAGTTTTCTTCAAAACAAGATGGGACCTGGACCGACTCTAGCGTTGAAACAGTAAATCTGCTTCCAGACAACCATTTCTCAGAGTACACCAATGATCTTGGAAATGAGTCAGAACAGCCTATAAACGAGATAATAAGCGACAGAAGTATATTCTGGGCTATACACAAATTCGAACCCTACAAAAGTCCCAAAAGTCCGGGGCCAGACACTTTTTACCCAGCTCAGCTACAACATACCATGGAGCCCCCCAAACCTTGGTTAAAAACAATCTTTACCAGCTGCTTAAGACTCGGCTACATACCCGTTTTATGGAGAAAAGTTAAGGTAGTATTTATACCAAAGGCAGCTAGGGCCTCACACACCAAACCAAATGACTTAAGGCCTATAAGCCTTTCCTCTTTTCTACTCAAAACTTTCGAAAGACTAATTGAGATGTATATTAGGATCTCGATAAATCCATCCCTATTGTCTAATTCACAACATGCCTATACCAAAGGCAAGTCCACGGAGACAGCACTCCACTCACTAGTTTCCAAGCTTGAAAAATACCTAGAAGAAAAAGAATTCGCACTTGTTGCATTTCTCGACATTACGGGGGCATTCAACAATGTAAACCCCGCGAGCGATTACCTCGGCTCTCAGGAATCTGCGAATGGACAGCTCTCTAGTTGGACTCATTCACCAAATGCTCACCAGCAGGGTAGTGTGTTCGCAGCTGGGGGATAGCACCGTTCGCAGACCCGTAAACAGAGGCATTCCACAAGGAGGAATTCTATCTCCATTTTTATGGGTGGTAACTGTAAATAAGCTCTTGCGACGCATGGAAGGAGATGGTTACGAGGTAATCGCGTTCGCCGACGATGTTGCGGTAATCGTGAGAGGAAAATTTCCTCAGACGCTATGCGAACTCATGGAAACAGCTCTCACTTCACTCTTCACCTGGACCAGAGACTGTGGTTTAGAAGTGAATCCTGATAAAACAGAACTAGTGCTATTCACCAGACGGTATAAGATACCCACTCTCACACTACCGAAACTTGATGGCAAAAGCCTAATTCTTAAAAGCACCGCGAAGTACCTGGGTCTGATTTTAGACAATAAACTGTACTGGAAGGACAACACAAGGGAGCGATAAGGAAAGCCACTACGGCGCTTTTCACTTGCAAAAAAAGCTATTGTTTCCCCTAAGATAGTACACTAGATCTATACAGCCAACGTCCGCCCAATCCTATTATACGGAGCCTTGGTCTGGTAGCCCACGCTAAAAAAATCAACAACGCTTAAACAACTGCAAAGAGTACAAAGAAGCGCGGAGCTCTGCATAAGTGGAGCCTAAAGCTCCTCACCCACTAAGGCTCTAAATACCATACTACACCTGGCACCTCTTGACGTAGTCGCTCAAGAGGTAGCCGTTATCACAGCTCTAAGACTTAGAGAAGCTGGTTTCTGGACCCAGAGCACGCTTGGCCACACATAAATTCTAAGAAAAATCGCTCCTATTCAAATACCAACAAATACAGACTATCAGCTTCCTTTATAAAGAACTATGAAGTCATCGTAGCAACGCGACAGGATTGGTACACAAGACCATCAACATTTACACTGATGGCTCAAAACTTAACGGAAAACTCGGAGAAGGTGTATTTCCCCTGAACTAAAACTTGAAACATCGTTCAGACTCCCCGACCACTGTAGCGTGTACCAAGCGGAAGTGCTGGCCATCCAGGAGGCTACGCACCACCTAATCAAAAACCCTAAAGAAAGTAGGTTAGGTTAGGTTAGGTGGCAGCCCGAAAAGGGCTCACTTAGACTTTAATTTATAGTCCATTGTGTTACCACTATATAGTTCTCCCCTTCCCTGAACTGAAAGACCCGCTGGTAAGCGTTAAGAGAAACGTCGTGTGTTCTTTATGAAGGAGCGTAGCCTTTCGATGGATACATCGGAGAGCCCCTCGGGAGTATCGAAAAAGTATGAGCCAAGGTGTCTGCATCTAAGCCCAGCGAAAGCGGGGCAGCTAAGAAGGTAATGTTGAGATGAATCCACCTCATCATCCTCCATACAGCACCCACAACTTGGGTCAGAAATGATGCCCAGCCTGACAGCGTGGGTCCCCATCTGGCAGTGCCCTGTCAGAACACCGATCAGGGCCGAGAGTAATGGTCTTGAAGAGCTTAATAATTCCCCAGACCGTCTGCGGTCCACAGCCGGCCAAAAGGACCTTGCAACTTTGCACGTCGGGGTTTCCGCCCAGCGTTTGCTGAGCCGACTGAAGGCCCATTTTTCCAGAAGCAGACTTCATGTGGACATGGGAACTCCAATGCCCTTCCTTCCTGGAGTGATTTCTTCTGAAGTACCCTGACGAGCCAGCTCGTCCGCGAGACAGTTTCCCGCAATGTCGCTGTGACCTGGTACCCAAATCAGTCGAATGCGGAAGGTTTCCGAGGCGGCCGATAAGGAGGCCAGGCACTCTCCGACCAGTTCCGACCGGAGAGTCAGCGATCCCAGGGCCCTGATTGCAGCTTGACTGTCCGAGTAGATGCTTACCACCTTCGGTGTGTTAGTAGTGGCACGACGCAAGTGGTCTGCTGCTTCCTTGATGGCAGCTATTTCAGCTTGAAAAACGCTGCAGAAATGCGGTAGTCTAAACTTACTATGGAGCGACAGTTCCTCGCAGAATACACCTCCTCCTACTCTTCCCTCCAGCTGCGATCCATCCGAGAACATGTTCACTGCGCCTTTGCACCAGAGGTCGTCTCCCTCCCACTCCTCTCTTGATGGGATGTGGGTCGTGAAGGATCCTCTTCGGGCGAGCTTCGGTACGCATTGATCGACGTCCCCTGGGATGAATTCGAAGTGTTTAAGGATCCCTGAGTGCCCGTACTCCGGGGTGAGGGAGAACCCGGCGCTTCGCAGTCTGATGGCAGAGCGGGCGGCGGCAACTCTGCCCGCCAAGTCTACAGGAATGATGCCAAGCATCACATTTAGAGCAAGCGTGGGAGTGGTGCAAAGTGCTCCGCTGATACCAATCAAGGCGCTTCTCTGCACCCGTTCCAGATTCTTTGCTAGAGTAGATTTATCCAGGGAGATCCACCAGATAAAGACACCATAGAGCATAATGGGTTTAATTGTCGCTTCGTACAGCCAGAGGACAACTTTGGGAGAGAGACCCCATCTCTTCCCGATGGCATTCCTTCAGCAGTATAAGGCGACCGACGCTTTCTTCACCCTGTCCTCGATGTTCGGCCCCCAGTTAAGCTTTCTGTCCAGAATAACCCCCAAGTACCTGACACTGTCAGAAAGCACAAGAGGAGTGCCTGCGATCGAGGGTAACTGGGCCTCTGGCACTCTATATTTCCTGGTGAACAAGACCAGCTCTGTCTTGTTAGGGTTTATAGCTAGCCCACAGCCAGCAGACCAATTTATAACCAAATTTAGATGACCTTGCATGAGATCGTCTAAAGAAAGTAAACAGGTCTTTATCTTTTCTGACAGCCAAGCTGCACTGAAAGCGCTAGACTCCTGTATAGACAATACAAAGTCTCTCACTGAATGCCGCAGATCTCTAAACGAGATTGCTCAGCATTATAGAATTCAACTCATATGGGTGCCTGGACACCGTGATATTGAGGGCAACTGCAAAGCGGATGAACTGGCAAGGAAAGGTACGACCACCCCGATCCTTCCGAGGAGGAACAGGATTAGTTAAGCACAACACCACAAAGGTGGCGAATGTACGTTGGGGTACTCTCAATCACTGCGAAATCTGCATACTCACGTGGCCGTCCTACGATAAAAGGCGCACATCAACCCTTCTGGGACTAAAAAGAAGCGAAGTCTCTACCTTAACAAGAACCCTCACAGGGCACTGCCTAATCGGTACTCATGCGAAAAGACTAGGAGTAAATGCTCCGGAGCACTGTCGCAGTTGACGAAGAAGAAGAGAACATGGAACACCTACTTTGCCAATGTCCAGTTTTAAGTAGAAGAAGACTTCGCACGCTTGGCAGACCAACTCTACAAAGCCTCGCGGAGATAGCGCTAATTAACCCAAAAGCACTGTCGAAATTTATCAAGTCAACAAATTGGTTTGAGGCCGATGTGCAGGAGACTTGAGGAGCGAATTAGCATATGGCAGTACAATGGGCCACGCTAGGCCTAAGTGCAAGGGAGGGTTCTCTTCCCAGCCATTCCAACCTAACCTATGGGGGAAAACTAGAGTAGCTTATGATGAACTCTTTGGTTCCACACAGCTATGTTCAAAATACCTAATAGCTATAAACAAAAAATATTAAATGAGTTATTACAGTTTTGTTCGTTGCCAGATGACCATTGGCCGAACTTTCAGAAAAATTAACAACATCGGAAAAAGTCAACGAAAACAAACCTGTTCCTAAGCACAATATTCATTTGCCTCCATGCTATACAGAAGTCTTTAGAGGATATTATCTCTAATGGCCTTCTTTCCGAGATATGTTCACGGCCATATAGATGTTAAACAAAAGTCTTACCCCGGTTGAAAAACTATTTAATCTCAACCAAAAAACCGAAGGGCAAGCGAAAAAAGTCCTACAAATGTGCCCATTGATGAACGAACAGCTAAAACTTGTATTTAGCTTAAATTGTCATTTGATAGCGAATGCGGTAAAGGAAATGCAACGGGACATAAATAATTTCATCTCATCACTTCAGTGTCATCAAATTGCATCTTCAACTGGGATGCAATTATCACATACTTGCTGTACGGTCAAACTAGTTTGTTTGTCCGGCGGCAATGGAATAAAAATGCGACAACTAAATTTGTTGCAGAAACTGCCGGAAAAAAGTGACATGATTTATTTCATAATCTGCCAATTTATTGTCAAAGGTAAACACAAAAAGTATTAGCGTTATGCGTCAATATGTTTGCCTACAAATACAAATGCATACACACATACAAAATTACTAGATTCCATATGTACATACATACTTACGTACATATAAATGACAAGTTTGCGAAAATAATATACCACTAACATGCAAGCGTATGTGCGTACGTACATACGAACATATATACATAAATATGTACATTACTTCAAATTTCAAGTTCAAGGTCGATAAACTAGCGGCTTGCCGAATTCTTATCACAGCAGCTGATGATGTTTAAGCGATTGTGGCACCATGGCAAAGTGTAAAAACTAATATGCTGTTCAGCGGCGGCTTACGGGAGGCATGTATAAAAGGGCGCATACAATGTGACCCAACATCCTGGGCCCGTTGAAATAGACTTCAAGCAGGTAGTAATGCTAATTTGTATATTGGTCGACGCAATATTCCTTTTGATGTTTTTACATCAACAACTCTTGTGCTACCATCGCTGGGAGGAATTTTCTTGATGACACGTCCAATGGTCCAACGTGGTGAAGGCGTGTAATCCTCGTGAATAATTATCATCGTTCCTTCAGACACATTCGGGTTACCAGTGGTCCACTTAGTTCGTGCTTGCAGAGTGCTGATATAGTCACGCGACCATCTACCCCAAAATAGTTCCTTGATCGCCGTGCTAATGTGATCTATATTGCAGTTTTCCTCGCGTTCTGGAATTGCCATTAGAGAACTGCCAAGCAAAAAATGGCCAGGAGTGAGCGTCTCATATTCGCTTGGGTTTGGTCTGCTGATAAAGGTGATATCGAACGCGAGTTAAGTATCGCTTCGATGCTTATCATCACTGTATTCACTGTAAGTTGACTATTCGCCATGCTCCGATTCAGATGCCCCTTCCTTGACTTGTGGAGCCCTAGGAGGAATAAAAGGGAAATATATGAATTGGTTAACACAATAATTTAGAATTGATTCCTGATGTTTCTTCTCGAATAGAAACGACTTTAACTCCTGAAGCCTTCTGCTGGCACCTACAAAATTTGTTGAGTTATCGCAATATATATTGGTTGGTAAGCCTCGCCTACCAATCATACGCTTCAGTGCAGCCAAAAATGGGTCAGACGCAATTTCTATGTGAACTGCCTTTGTTGAAAAACATATAAATATTGCCACATAGGTCTTGTATGGTGTCTTGCCTCGAATGCGAAGATAAGTGTTGAATGGCCCGCAGAAATCAATGCCACAACGTGAAAATGGTCTTGATGGAATAAGACGTGCTACAGGGAGATTGTCCATTGTTTGTTGAAGTAACTTTGTTTTATATTTATGTTTTATATTTTACGCTGTGAGCCGTAAGCCCTGGCAGCTAGTGCTCTCCTTTTGTAAAATAATAATTGTATTATTATTTTTCCGCTGTGGTCGAGTTGTTAGCGGTGCTTGCTATAACTTGATATGCCGGTGAGTTCGAGGTTCGAATCTCAGTCAGGGCAAGCAAAATCTTAATAATAGAAAAAGTTTTTTCTAATAGCGGTCACCCCTCGGCAGGCAATGGCAAACCTCCGAGGGTATTTCTGCCATGAAAAAGTTTCTCATTAAATACATCTGCCGTTCGGAGTCGGCAAAAAACTGTAGGTCCCTCCATTTGTGGTATAATATAAAGACGCACACCACTAATGGTAGGAGAAGCTCGGCCAAACACTGAGCTATATAGTGTACGCGCCAAAATTATATATATATATTATTATTTTTCATTTAATAAAATAAAAATAAATAAATAAAATATTTTACGCAATGAACACAGGCTCTCACGATGCGACGAGCTAGGTCTCTCGTATTGATTACCCAAAATTGAAGACGTAGCAGTGCTACAAGTGCCTTTCCACCTGCGTGGTAATTTACGATGTGCTAATGCCGAATATACAGTTGCTTAAAGTGGCACTTGCTAGGGAGAATGATAGAGTGCCTTTGTGTGTCTGCCAAGTCACCTAACTCCAAGCGTCCACTTACCTTTAATAGACTGAAACCATCATGACTTTGCATACGCGGGTTATGAAATTTAAGCGGTCCAGATACGTCTTTGTTTTGTTTGATCGTGTGAAGTTCTTCGGCGAAATTTTGCTGTTTCACATTCCAAAGAATGCACTAAAACGTTTGTTGTAGATTTTGAGGCGATATAATTGCTCTTTCCAACTTCATTTATTGGCCAATGTTCTGATTCAAGCTCTAAGAGGCAGGTCCTGAAAGACAATTTGAGCCACTGAGTTCCAATACAGTGCAGCCTCGTGACACAACATCAGCTGGGTTGCTCTTTGATGGTACATTCCGCCAGCAAATAAATAAAATATTTTACGCAATGAACACAGGCTCTCACGATGCGACGAGCTAGGTCTCTCGCATTGATTACCCAAAATTGAAGACGTAGTAGTGCTACAAGTGCCTTTCCACCTGCGTGGTAATTTACGATGTGCTAATGCCGAATATACAGTTGCTTAAAGTGGCACTTGCTCGGGAGAATGATAGAGTGCCTTTGTGTGTCTGCCAAGTCACCTAACTCCAAGCGTCCACTTACCTTTAATAGACTGAAACCATCATGACTTTGCATACACGGGTTATGAAATTTAAGCGGTCCAGATACTTCTTTGTTTTGTTTGATCGTGTGAAGTTCTTCGGCGAAATTTTGCTGTTTCACATTCCAAAGAATGCACTAAAATGCTTGTTCTAGATTTTGAGGCGATAGAATTCTGATTCAAGCTCTAAGAGGCAGGTCCTGAAAGACAATTGGAGCCACTGAGTTCCAATACAGTGCAGCCTCGTGACACAACATCAGCTGGGTTGCTCTTTGATGGTACATTCCGCCAGCAAGCTCCTGTTGTGAGATCTTGGATCTCTGAAACCCGATTTCCCACGAATGTTGGAAGCGCAGCCGAGTGCATTCTAAGCCAGTGAAGAAGAATCTGTGAGTCAGTCCACAGAAATACAAGGACAACTCAAGTTTGGGTAGCGATTGCTTTTTTATTCGTGCTACACGCGATTTGGCTGTCAATAATATGGCAGCAGTTTTGATTTCCGCCGATTTAGAGCGAATATAAATGGAGCAGCCGTAAGCCCGAATAGACGAATCACAAAACCCGTGGACTTCCATTGAAAGGTGTTTTGCTGCACCGCTATAGATTGCAAGGGGTGCAATGGGGTACAGGGTGTGCAATGGAGTACAGTGGTGTTTCTGGGTATGCGGTTGCAGTTGCGCGGCTGTACTCAATCGCTACTCTTACGTCCACTTTCGTGCACCCTGGGCAACGTGAGCAACCCATGTAGAAGATACGGTAACCAACCCGTGTGGAGCCATGGGTCACGGCTATTAGAGAGGGACCTTAAGTGGAGCCACTCCGACATATTCGGTTTAAGGGTCCACTAAAGTCCGCAGCGTCTGTTCACCAGGAGGTGCGGCTGCAAACGGGCGTCTGTCTTGGAGCAAGCGGCTTGCTATATAAACGAATTTAAAATTTCAACCCCCAGCAATGGGCTGTGCGCAGGGCTTGGAACCCGCCCTAGAATGTCCGAACCCTTAATTGGGAAGGTGCCTCTGCCCGGCTGGTAGATGTCCTCGGCAGAGCGAAGGCTGACATCACCGCCATCCAAGAAACGCGATGGACGGGGCAAGGGAGGAAAACGGAAGGCCCTTGCGACGTATATTACAGCTGCCATGTAAAGGAGCGCTAATTTGGTGTCGGATTTGTGGTGTGAGAGAGACTTCGCCGTAAAGTAGTGTCCTTCACTCCGGTGGACGTACGTCTCGCCACAATCCGCATAAAGGCGAGATTCTTCAACATCTCCCTGATTTGCGCCCATGCCCATACGGAAGAGAAGGCCGATGGGACCAAAAATTGCTTTTACGAACTCCTGGAGCGCACGTTTGAACGCTGCCCCCAACACGATATAAAAATCGTGCTAGGTGATTTTAATGCCACGGTGGGAGAGGAGGGCATCTTTGGTTCCACAGTCGGAAAATTCAGTATCCACGAGGAAAAGCCTGATAACGGATTGAGACTGATCGACTTCGCCGGTGCCCGAAACATGGTAGTCTGTAGTACCAGGTTCCAGCATAGGAGGATACATCAGGCTACGTGGCTGTCTCCAGATGGTAAGACACGAAACCAAATCGACCAAGGCACGCTTCCAGTGTCCTAGATGTGCGCACGATACGAGGAGCCAACATCGACTCGGACCGTTATCTTGTCGCAGCCAAAATACGCACGCGTCTCTGTGCGTCAAAAAGCATGCGGAAAGGCACACAAGGAAAGCTCGACGTCGGAAAGTTGCAATCACAACAGACAGCCACGCACTTCGCTACTCGACTCGCACTCCTGCCCTCTGAGAGCTCTAATCAACACAGCGATATTTCAGAGCAGTGGAACCACATCTCTTACTCTTTACGTACCGCCACTGAACAATCTATTGGTTTCCAGCGAGCCCGGAAAAATGACTGGTACGATGAGGAATGTCGCGTTGCCACGGAACGGAAAGATGCTGCTTACAGGGCCACGTTGCGATCGGGCGCAACGCGAGCTTTGCGGGAGAGATATCGTTAGTTGAAGAAGGAAGCGAGATGCATTTTTCGGGAGAAGAAGAGAAAGGCCGAAATGCGTGAGTGCGTCAATGACGACGGAACTCATGTTCCGTTACCCGACTGCGATGAAATTCGTATAACAATAGCACGGCTAAAGAACAACAAAGCGCCCGGAGTTGACGGGCTGCCAGCTGAGTTATTCAAATACGGTGGAGAAGAGTTGGTAAAGCGCAAGCACCAGCTTATCTGTAGAGTATGGTCGGACGAATGCATGCCTACTGATTGGAATCTAAGTGTTCTTTGCCCAATACACAAGAAGAGTGATACTGCAATTCGCGCCAACTATCGTGGTATAAGCCTTCTTAACATTGCATATAAGGTTCTGTCGAGCGTATTGTGTGAGAGACTAAAGCCCACCGTCAATGAACTGATTGGACCTTATCACTGGGGCTTTAGACCTGGTAAATCTACTATCGACCATATATTCACATTGCGCCAGATCTTGCAAAAGACCCCAAAAAGAAGAATCGACACGCACCGCCTTCGACAGCACCAAAAGAAGATGCCTTTATGCCGCAATGTCTGAATTTGGTATCCCCGCAAAACTTATACGGCTATGTAAATGACGTTGAGCAACACCACCAGCTCCATCAGGATTGGGAAGGACCTCTCCGAGCCATTTGATACCAAATGAGGTTTCATACAGGGCGACTCTTTGTCATGTGACTTTTTTAACCTTATGCTGGAGAAGATAATTCGAGCCGCAGAACTAAATCGGTCAGGCATTATCTTTTATATGAGTGTGCAGCTGCTGGCGTACACCGATGACATTGACATCATCGGCCTTAACCACCGCGCAGTTAGTTCTGACTTCTCCAATTTGGATAGAGAAGCAAATCGAATGGGTCTGGAGGTGAACGAGGGCAAGACGAAGTATCTCCTGTCATCAAATAAACAGTCGGCACATTCACGACTCGGATCAAACATCACAGTTATAACTTTGAAAAAGTAGAAGACTTCGTTTACTTATGAACTAGCATTAACATCAATAATAATGTCAGCATCAAAATCCAAAGAACGATCACTGTTGCCAACAAGTGCTACTTCGGACTGAGTAGGCAACTGAGCAGTAAAGTCCTCTCTGGACGGACAAAAATCACGCTCTATGAGTCTCTTATTATGCCCGTCCTAATGTATGGCGCAGAAGCATGGAAGATGAAGATATCTGATGAGAATGCTCTGGGAGTGTTCTAGAGAAAGATTCTCCGAAAGATTTAAGGTCCTTTACGTGTTTGCGATGGCGAATACCGGAGAAGATCGAACGATGAGCTGTACAAGCTTTATATCGACATAAACATAATGCAGCGAATTAAGATCCAGCGGCTTCGCTGGCTTGGTCATTTCGTTCGAATGGATGAAAGTGCCCCAGCTGTGAGAGTATTCGACGCGGTACCCGCCGGTGGTAGCAGAGAAAAAGGGAGGCCTCCTCTGCGTTGGAAAGACCAGGCGGTAAGGGACTTGGTTACGCTTGGTATTTCCAACTATCGCCAGTTAGCGAAAGACAGATATAACTGGCGTGCTGTGCTAAGCTCGGCCAAAATCGCATAGGCGGTTATCGAGCCAATGAAAAAAGAAGAAAAATACATTGCGACTGAAAGTGTATCGAGATTACTTATATCTGCGAGGAATCGTTCCCATGCCAATTTTGAGTTTTGAGGGACAGATTCCTCCCACTTCAGCTTTAAAAGCCACAGCTCTTGTAAAATTATCTTAGCAGTAATAATAACAGTTGTGATTAGTCCCAAAGGATCATACAGCGCTGTCGCAATGGACAAGATTGTTCTCTTTGTGATTCGCGCATTCACAGGCTGCTTAGGCTAAAACGAAAATATGAGATTATCATAAGGCTGATTCCATTTGATACCTAAAGTGCTGGTCGTCAAATCCTCGCCCAAATTTAGATTCTTCATGGTATCATCATCTTGAAACATGCGATGACTTGAATGCCACTTGGCCAAAGTGAGCCCTCCGCCTCTCAGTATCTCCGTAACTTCGTGTTTGATTCGCGATAAATCGGCCGTATTATCAGCGCCGCAAAGTAGATCGTCAACATAGAAGCACTGGTTAATAGTAGTAGCACCAACAGGATACTCAGCTTCATACGTATCAGCAATATAGTTGAGACTCTACACAGCAAGGTAAGGAGCAGATGCCGTCCCATATGTGACTGAGTTGAATTGGTAAGTGCGAATTTCTTCGTTAGGCGCGCTTCTCCATAAAATGCGTTGGAATTTGTGATCGTCTGCGTCAACTAAAACTTGTCTGTACATCTTAACTATATCTGCTGTGAGTGCGTAGCGAAACAAGCGAAAACGTAAAAGCAAGATGAACAGTTCATTCTGCACAGTAGGCCCGACGGCCAAAATGTCATTAAGTGATTTCTGCGAAGTGGTTTTGCATGACGCGTCGAAGACAACTCTAAGTTTCGTTATGGTGCTTGTTGGCTTTTGGACGTACTGATGGGGTATATAATATATATATATTGAAGAAGTTGTCTTCTGCGAGCTTTTTATTGGATGGCAAATTCCAAGAAGTTATGTCGATTTTAGCCTCTGACCGTTGTTAGAATAACTTGGTCTTGTTACGATTTTTCGTAATGTGTGAGTGCAGCTGCTGTACTTACAAGTTTAGTAGTTTGTTCGACCAGGGATGTAGAGAGCGTTGCTGTCTGTGCACTAATTGAAGTGGTAGAAAGATAATACGCATGAACGTTTCGTGCACGAAAATAAATAACCCTTCTTATCCATTACAATGTAGATTAGTAAGAGCTGCGAAATATTTTTGTCCAAGCCAATCGACAACATCGCCGACACATTATCTATCAAGCTGCTTAACTGTGAAGCGTTCTGCCTTGCAGCCGTAGGAAGTTTGAATAGCGTTTTGATGTTTTCTACTAAGATCATCGTGCTGTTGTCATAGCGAGCCTTTAACCTCTCCAGCGCCTTGGGGTAGTTCTCACAGGTAACCTAAAACGCCTTCACTGTCTCTAAAGCCGGCCCTTGCAAGCAATTTCGAAGATGATTGAACTTCTCAATATTGGTTAGGCCAGCTTCCTTGTCGATGAGCCTCATGAACGGTGAGATAACATTATTTTACTCAGAGAACTTTCCGCAGAATATTGGCAACTTTAAGACTAGTAACTTTGAATGCGTGTAAGGCATATGCACTGCCGGTTCACGAATTGATGAGTTGTGACCTTCATCTACGAGCTGAGTTGGGATTGATGAGGGAATGATGACGAAAGGTCTTCTAAATCTCCGGGGCCGTTGTCATCAGGATCGAGTTTCTCGATTTGCATCTGATAACATAGGCCCTGCATAAAATATGATTCTAAAATCCCAATTCGGCATTTGAGCTCGATAGGCGAAAGTATTTTGGCAGTTTGGTTGGCGCTGGCCTCCACAATTGTCCTAATGCGCGACATAGTGACCAAACGGTTTGCAACAGCTGATCCGATAAAGTTGAAATTGCGTTTTCGAAATGCGCGAAATGATGAAGCGAAGATGAAAGGTTGTTTGATAAGCCGCTTCAATCAAGATATGCAGATTTATGTGATTATGCGAAATTATTTGCGAAAATAACTCGACATTTTTCAGCACTTGCCAAAACGCAAGGCTTCAAAATGTACGTTGAAACTAGTTTGTTTGTCCGGCGGCAATGCTGCATAAAACTGTCGGAAAAAGTGACATGATTTGTTTCATAATCTGCCTATTTATAGTCGAAGGTAAACACAAAAAAATGGAAAGAGTGTCAGGCAGAGAGCCAGTAAATTTTCCCTGGTACCTAAGCCACAAAGCATGCGACAAAACATTGACATGCCTGCTTATCCTTTAGACACACGGTGTCAAGATGCACAAGCTCGTTTAACTGTAGTACGTGTCACTCGCGACATCACACACTGCTCTACGTGCAACCATTTCAGCCAAAACCAACAGCTCAGAGGGGAACTCCTAACCCCGAAGACGACCTGCTGCCTTGAAGTGGAAAGTAACTTCAAGGCAGGCACAGTGGAGACGAGAATCTGCAAGTAACAATGAGAAGGTTGTGAAAAATGTTAACTCTTGCTAAGCAAATACAAATGTGGGAGTGCTAATAGTCGTGCCCAAGTGTCGGGAAGCGTGCGCAATACAATTGGGGTCATCTACAGACCCATTAGTCAGTATAGAAACCTTGATCCCTGTTCTACCACATCTAACTGAGAACCGGCCAACTTGCCAAGTAAGCGCATTAACGAGGAAATCATTCCCAGACTTAGTATTTATTTATTTATTTTATTTGAACCAGTTGACCCTATGCTTGGAGGAGACGTTTATCCCCAGATTATCCTAAATGGCTTAAGAAAAAATGTACTTAACACACTTATCGCACAAGAAACCGTGTTTGGTTGGATAATCCCCGGCAATGCAGAAACAACGAGTTCTTCCAACCATATCGCTTCCTTTTTAACGAGGTTTCAGGGCCTTAGCTAAAAATTACGCTCTCAGTTCTACCGGAACGAGACGCGACTAGCGAAAAACCCTGCCCTACAAATGGAATACAATAGAGTGGTTAAGGCATACGAGACACTGCGACACATGTCGAAAATTGTGAACAACGTGGCAGCCGATTCAACTGATTGCTATTTCCTGCCACACCCTGCAGTCCTGTTCAATGCCTCGTGGCCCACCGCCAAAGGCATAATTTTGAATGGTGTCCACCTTCCAGATCTGGTTTTGATAGGCGCTTTAACTATATTGATCCTGCGCTGGAGTTTATTTAAATAGGTCTTCAATAGCGATATTGGGAAAATTTGTTTATTTTTTTGTTTATTTATTTTTAAAATATTATAGCCACAGTAAGACACCAGGTCTTTTCGTTGTACGCATATTACATAGATTATTTTTACATGACATTGAATTTAATCATAAAGAAATATCATAAGTAAAATAAAAATAAAAAGTACTAAGATTGATAGTAATAATACAATGAAATATTAAAAGATTTTAAAGGAGGGTGTATATATATTAGGGGAAAAGGGGTAGGATATCACATGAATAGATTTGTAACTGCCCTTTTGAAGCATCCAATCGATGTTACACATTTTATTGAAATTGGTAGAGAGTTCCAAGTTCTGACAGCACTAACAAAAAACAATACAATCAGAGTTTTGTATTTTGGGACAACAATATTGTGCGTACGGTTTGATTGCACAAATTTTAAATTTCGGAAAAGATAACCTGGTTAACGGTTTCTAATAATTTTAAATAGGTATACCATATTGTGGACCTTGAGATAATTTTCAAGTGTGGACTCAAGGATATTTTTGCTATATAAGAAAATGTGGTCAAATTTCCTTTTTGTTATGCATTGACGTATATGGTCTTCGCATGTTAAGCGAGAGTTCATTTTAAAACCAAGATTATTCACAATGTTTTGAAATCTCAGTTCCGTCCCTTTTAGAACAACTAGTGATAAACTACTGAGATCAAAAGAATCACTCATAATTAGAAACACCTGTGTTTTAGAAGCATTTAAGCAGAGACCATTCACGTTGGCCCATCCTCCAATTCTTACTAGGTCCTCGTTTAATTTAGCTACCAAGTCCTCACCACGACCAATGGGACGTGAGAGGTATATCTGGGTGTCATCCGCATAAAGGTGAATTGAGGCATTTTGACAGCAGTGAACAACGTCATTAATAATTATACTGAAAAGTATACGGCCAAAATGGAGCCCTGGGTTACTCCAGAGGTAATTTCTTCGCGATATGAAAATATATCTCCACACTGGACTTGTTGATATCTGTTTGATAGGTAGCTTCGCATTAGCTTTATTGCTGTTGTATTGAAGCCAAAATAAAGCTTTAATTTTGAAAGAATTATATCATGATTTACGCTGTCAAAGGCTTTAGAGAAATCTAAAAGTACTAAGATGGTAAGTAATTTTTATCAAAAGCTGGGCGGATGTCATCCATAATTTTTAACACGGCTGTGGAACAACTGTGGTTGGATCTAAAGCCAGACTGGAACTCACTCAGCAGATAATGAAGAGCCAGGTGCGTCCGTATTTGAGTGGAAATAAATTTTTCAAAATTTTTGGCCAAAGCTGGCAATATGCTGATGGACCTAGAGTCTTAAGGAGAGACACAGGAGCTCCCTTTTCCGGCCAGAATGTATCGGCAAATTCTAGTTAATAAAAACCAAGTAAAATACCAACGTATAATTTTCAGAAACAGTCGTTAGGAGCCAATCGGCTTATACAAATTAAAAACCGTGACCTTTGGTACCAATTGTACTCCATTTTTAGATCTACCTAGGGCTTTGCGGTTATCTCATACATTCTGAGATTCTCATAGTCAAAAATGAAATCTTCATTTGAAGCAAAGTCTTGCCTTATTTCTTCTGATGAAATTAAAGCAACGGCTCAACGCTTAACAAGCCTTTCTCAAAAGCAATATTACATAGAGAAATACAAAAATCAGCTTATACTACGCATAATACGAACACTGTACTGGATCACAAGGGTAAAAAGTATATAGCGGGTGAACATTTTGCGTTTACCAAACGGTTTGCAAAATTAGATTCAGGTTTTGCCGTGGGTTTTCGCATCTTTTTGTTGTAGTCTCTTATGTGTTCACGAAACCTTGTTCATACTTTACGTCCTGTTTGTCCTATAGAGCTATGTTGACACTCACAGGTCAGTTTATACACGCCTTGTTTTTTCAATGGGTCTTCTTCAGTTGGGCTGCTTTTAAGAATCCTTCCCAGGATGTTTCCAGTTTTGAACGCCATGTGGATATTATACTCTCTGAAAAAGAGTAATAATTTTTCCTGTATATGTTTCCAGGAGTTTGTAAGTCAATTTTCCTGTATATGTCCAAGTTTTTTCGTCAAGCTCTCATTCGCTTCTTTTTTGAATTAACGTTCAATTAACCAAAATTTTAGAGATTTGTTGAAGGCGAATGCTATCTCTTACGAGCAAGTTGCGGATGAAGGAAAATAAGCAAACACAAGCGTAAAGGATACAAAGCAATCGCAGACAATTCCTTCGTTAAGGAAAACTGCACTTGGCGCTGCAAAAAGGTCTCGCGAACAAGCTGCAAGTGAATCCTCTCCTCCACAGGGCCCAGCTAAAAAAAAAAAAAGGGGTTTTTATAAGCACAAAAAACAATGTCGTTGCGGCAGAAAGGCCGGTCGCTGGAGGAGCTAGAACCATAGTTGAACGCGAACCGTGGCAAACATATACAAAACTAAAGCTCCAAAACCCAAGCCAGTACGGCCAGATGCCCTGATCGTGAAAACTACGGGCGAATGTTCATACGCGGACAATTTGAAGGCTGTTAAAAGAGAAGAATCCCTGAGTGGAATGAACACGATGGTTCGTAAAATCCGGAAAACTGCGAACGGTAATCTCCTTTCTCAACTTGCTAAGCAATCCGATGAGAACACAGCGAAATTAAGAGTAGCTGTGGGACAAGTTCTCGCAGGAAAAGAAGAAGTGAAATTCCTCAGGGAAGAGTTAGTCGTGGAAAAACACGATGTGGAAGAAATAACCACCATCGAGGAGGTGTTCCTGGCGCTAAACTCTCAGCTTTCTAGCTTCAATGTAGAGCCCTCGAGCATCAAATTAATGCGGAAAGCATAGGGTGGAACGCAGAGTTTCTCTGCCCACTGAAATAACGAGAACGCTCTAAGCAAGCGGCAAAGTCCGGATTAGTTGGGTTGTGTGCCGCATTCGCGCAACTATGTAGCCTAAACGCTGCTTAAAATGCCTGATTTTGGCCACATAGCAAAGAACTGCTCCAGCCAAATAAATTATAAAAGTGCATGCTTTAAATGCGGAGAAGGCGGCCATGCAGCGAGGACGTGCACAAATCTCCCAAAATGTTTATTGTGCGAAAAGAGACGAGAAATACGCACTGACCACTCTAGTGGTGGCATTAAATGCCCAGCATATAAAGAAGCGATCTAAAAACTAAAACCACTATGATATTATTGCAGCTAAAGCTTAACCACTGCGAAGCCGCGCAAGACCTCCTGTCGTAAACAGTTCTCGACCTAAAGGTCGACATAGCACTACTGGGCGAGCCATACAAGAAAAAGTCAGTCAATTGGACTCAGGACATCGGTAGGAAAGCTGCAATATGGTATTGTGAACAATATCCTGAGTGAAAGAGGTTTCACACGCGGTAAAATAGACGATATTTATATATACAGCTGCTACAGCTGCCAAGTACCCCTCTAAACATGTTTGATTAAATTGTCGAAAAAATAGCCATAGATGCCATAACAAAACAGCGGTTCGTAATTGCAGAAGACTTTAATGCCTAAGCTACAGAGTGAGGCTCACAGCAAACGACTCCAAAGGGAAGAACGCTGCTGGAAGTATTTGCCTGCTTAGATGTGGCTATAATGAACACCGGCGCCGAACACACCTTTTCGAGAAAAGGCTTCGGCTCCGGCATAGACATCACACTCGTAAGCTCCAACTTTTACACGCGGTCCAAATGGAGTACAAGCGCATCCTACACTCAAAGCGATCACTCGGCTAGTATATGCGATAGAAAACTAAACAGTAGCAAACCTGTTAAACGACAACACGCCAAGGGTGGAAAATCAGCACTCTTGACCAAGAGATGTTCAAAGAAATGCTACAAACTACAGAATACACGGGGTGTGCGAACAACAAGTGCATACAATTTTTGAATAATATTCGAACAGCATGCAATGCGTCGATGTCTCGCAAGTCTGCCACCAAGCAACACTCTCCGGTTTACTGGTGGAACGAGGACAAACAAAACCTTAGAGAAGAGTGTATCAAGTTCAGAAGACGCTTCCAAAGAGCAAAATGAATACCACACTTCACAGACTTCAGAAAAATGTACAGATTAGCCAGAAGCGCCCTGAAGACTGCATTTAAATAAATGCTTCCTTGAACTCTGCGATGAAGCTGAGAATAATCCATGGGGAACAGCATACAAAATTGTGACAAAGAAACTAAAAGACGTAAAAGACTATATTCCAACATGTCCACAATTCCTAAGACAAACAGTGAGCATACTTTTTCCAGAACAAAGAAAGCTGGTCTCAGCTACCCAAAAAACTAGAGAGCACGTTTTCCGCAAGGTTACCGCTGAAGAAGTTATTCAAGCACTAAAGAGACTCGACAACAAAAAGTCTCCAAATCCCGACGGAGTTCCAAATAAGGTGCTAAACTGGCCTTTACCCACGTGACATCAACAATAGTAGATATATTTAATACCTGCTTGGCGGAGGCAACGTTTCCATCGATATGGAAGCGACAAACGCTTGTACTTTTGCCCAAACCAGGTAAACCCCTTACGAAGCCATCTAGCTACAGACCAATATACTTGCTTGACTCTACTCGGTTTATCTGAAACCCAGTTCGGGTTCAGAAAAAGAGGATCCACTGTCGACGCCGTAAAATTGGCTACGAAAATAGCACAAGAGGCGATTAGTGGCACTCGATGGCTTGAGGGATCTAAAAAATACTGCGTAATGGTGACTCTTGACGTGAAAAATGCCTTCACACAGCCAACTGGGCTTAAACTTTAGACGCGCTGGACCGTATTGGAATATCCAGCTACTTACGAGAAACCATGCGCAGCTTTTTTGAAGGACGCTTTTTGGAGTACGCAACATCCGCGGACGCGAGAAACTTGAAAGTCACAGGCGGTGTTCCCGAAGCCATTTCCTACTGAATAATAAGTTTATTGTAGGCACCTGTATTAACGCATAAACGCGTTGTAATTGGACACTGCCCGCATTTCACGCACCGAAAACTCGTTCCCGTGTCTACGCTGGACGCGGCGTTACTCTGGAACTTCATGTACGACGGGGTCCTGCATATAAAACTGCCATACGAGGCAAAAATAATGTGGAGTCAGTCACAATAAAAGTTGGCGAACACGATATAAGAACACTGCCAGCAGTTATGTATCTGGAAATAATATCGTTCAAATCGCACCTCGAATACGTCAACGGAAGAGCATCAGCCACAGTAACAGCACTTTTGCGGATAATGTTAAATGCACGCGGCCCAAAGTAACGACGACGCCAATTTATTGCAGGCACAGTAAAGAGCCAAATATTATACGGCGCTTCAGTCTGGCACTCGGCATCAAAGTGCGCACGTACATGCGTGGCATAAAGGCAACATACCGCATTGGCTGCGCGTGTGCTGCGCTTTTAAAACGGTTTCCGACGAAGCAGCACTAGTAATCGGGGGATGTATCCTATCGATATACTAGTGAACGAAGCGGCAATCATTGCGGATAATAAAATGGAGCGATCCCTTGCAAGAGAGGCCAGCTTGCATACCTGGCAGAACAGATGGAGTAACGCAACACAGGGTCGCTGGACATACCGCTGTATTCCAGACTAAAAAGATGGTTGACCAGAAAGCGCGACGAAGTAGACTTCTACTCAGCACAGTTCCTGACGGGACAGGGGTGTTCTAAAAGCATTTCTCCACCGCTTCAAACACGAACCGGACCCGATGAGCGTTTACAGTGGAGGAGACGCAACATAAAGCGTCCACCACGTATTCTTCGAGTCCACGCGGTATGATGACAATCGCAACATCACCCGGGTAATTTGTACACCCGAATCGCACGTAGCGTCTATGCTACAAAGCAGTGAAAAATGGAAGACAGCTAGTGATGCAATAGCAGAATCAATGAAGAGGTTGAGAACTCTCGAAAGACTTCGGCGTAGCAGCATCGACTAACCGTCTTTCCCCACTTGATATAATGCTTGACGGCAGTTCCGTGGGTAGAGAATTCGACGTTAAAAAAGACAGGTTTATCCTGGTTTCAAAGGGCCACTTGAGGGTAGTGCGCAACCACGACGCCTCTGAAAGAAAAAAAAAAACAAAAACACACACACACACAACTCTCGCGGTTGTTTTGAGAAGCTCGGGAAAAACTTATACGTTTTTTGTGAAATTCTAGAATAAAAACCAATTGTTTCCTTCTAAAAGTGTTCAGAAGTGTGGATATACGAGCAAGCTGCAAATCCCCGCCCAGGGGGAATATGTTTTCCACTGTAAGTGGTTGTTTTTCGATTTTTCTTCAGGTGAGTTTTTGTTTATTTGAGTTAGCAACCCAAAAACAAAAAATAAAAATACAAACAAAAGGCGGAATTGAGGAGGCGGAAGAATCGCGCCAAAACTAGCTGAAAACAGCTGAGCGAGTGGGGTTCGTTCAGCAAAGTGAACGAATAAAATAAAACAAGTCTAGCTTTGTAAGCGGAACCAAATATCGCAAGCTGATTTTACATCTCCGAAACATACTGTGCTTGAAAAGCCCAGTAAAGTAGCGGAGACACACTTCCCCTATCGGGCGTTAGTCTTAAGCAACTAGGTTTAGCTGAGATCGCCGCACAGTGGGGTGCAGTGCACTAAATTAGAAGTTAAAACATTTAAATAAATTAATATGTAAATATATTTATAGAAATCTAATTATAATCGTTAAAATAATCATAAATAGTAAATAAATAAGAAAAATAATAATAAATAAATGAATAAATAATAAATAAAGCAAGCCGGAGTAAACTAAAGTAAATTGAAAATGAGTGTCTCTAGGTCGCCCCAAGCAGGGCGAAATAACAAGGATGTTGAGGAACCCCAAGTGACAGGGGATGCGTCATCCGAAGCAGGAACGATGTTGAACTTGTTCGGAAAGCGTCCTAGGCTGATGACTTCGCCTCCAGAGCTTTGTCAAGTGCCCAAAAGTGCTGGCTCTGAGAGAGAACCAGCCATCACCGTGGGTTACCCTCAGGTCAAAGATACGCGAGCTCGTTGATATGCTGGAGGATGAAAAAGAAGATCCATCCATCAGCCCATGCGCGATGTTATAGGCGAACTATCTGCCTTGTATGAAAAAGCAAAGCCCCCAACTCCGAAGGAAAAGACCAATACAGGCAGCCAAACAACAACGGTTAACCGCCGGATTCGGAGTTCTCAAAGGGGAGTCCCAGGCGCGTCATCGCAGCCTAGCGTTCAAATTAACGAAATTAAATAAGGAGCGGAGAGGGCAGAATGGGCAACCGTCGAAAGCAGGAAGAAGATAAAACCGAAGCCTCCTAGACCTGATGTTATAATAATAAAAGATAGAAGAGATGGTTACTAAAATAAGGATGAACACCAATGGGGACTTGTTTATTCAGCTGCAGAGACCGACGGACTCGCACACATCCGTGGTACATCGAGCGGTTGAAGAAGCACTTTGCGAAAACGTTTCTGTCCAGACTCTCACCTCGCAAATTCCGATAGAGGTTAAGGATCTGGATGAAATTAAAACGAAAGAAAAGATTTGCGCCGCTTTTAAAAAAGAGTTCGAGGGGATAAAATCTATGCGAAGGGCATACAGTGGTACGAAGACAGCGACTATATTTATCCCAGCTGCATCTGCAAATAGAGTAATAGCAGCAGGAAAAGTACATGTAGGATAAGTGGTTTGCCGAATTCGTCGAAAAACACAACCGACGGAATGCTTTAAATGCTTAGAGTTTGGACACGTAGCACGAAACTGCAGATCTCCACACGATATGAAGGGATCGTGTTTCAACTGCGGTGACTCAAGTAATATGGCCCGTGATAGCAAGAAAGAACTGAGGTGCGCCTTTTGCACAAGGAAAAAATTGGCAGATTTGAAGCACAGAACAGGTGGAAGAGAATGCCCTTGTTATGTATAGGCAGTACAAAAGACACGTAAAGAATGAAGGTTTGCCAACTAAATCTAAATCACTGTAAGGCGGCACAAGAATTGCTGCAGCAGTCGGTACTAGAATTGAATATCGACGTAGCTCTACCGAGTGAACCATACTAAAGTGGTCGACTGTCAACTATGGGCCATGGCCAACGCAGGGCGATCAGCGGAATGGAGTTGTGCCAAAAACCCACTCTCATTAGAATAACTGAAATCGGAAGTAGGCTTCGTATGCGTGAAAATTTATGGCATAATACTGTATAGTTGCTACATACCACCTAGCCTCAGCATCGAGGAGTTTGAAACAATATCAGATAACTTGGTTAGAGATGCTAGAACTAGACCGCCGGTCGTAATCGTAGTTGACTTCGATGCATGGGCCCAAGCATGGGGAAGCCGTAAAACAAATCCCAAAGGCAGAGAGGTATTGACAGCTCTTTCGACCCTAAGAGTGGTGCTATTTAATTCCGGAAGTAAAGCTACATTCAAAAAAGACAGAAGTGAGTATATAATAGATTTAACATTCATAACATGCATCGAAAGGAAAACATTGGGCTGGAAAATCGACTCTCTAGATGAAGAGGCGCTAAAAGTTATGATGTCTGATTTAACCCTAAGACAAGGAGCTACGAATATGGCCAACACGCTCATGACCACTATAGCACACGCCTGTGATACTTCAATGAGGAGAAGAGGAAGAAACCCAATAGACGTCCCTCAGTATACTGGTGGAATTCCCAGATAGCAGATATTCGTCAACAATGCAATTTAGCAAGGCGCAACTACCAAACGGCCAGAAAAACGGCAAATTATTTGGAACAACAAATACACTACAGGGCTAAGCGAAAGAAATTAAAGCAAACCATTAAGGCAAGCAAGAAGAAGTGTTTTCTCCTGCCGAACAAAATCCTTGGGGTATGGCATAAACAGTGGTTACTAAAAAGCTACAGGCATCAGTCCAGCCGCAGATCACAAGCGCCGACCAACTGGGTACAATATTAAGCAAACTGTTTCCGGGTCAAGAAGCATTCAGTAGAGAGATCCTCTCTCATGCTGGATGTAAATTTCTCCAGATCACCGTTGGAGAGGTGCTGCTTGCGGTTGATAAATTTAAAGACAAAGGGCCCCAGACCCTGATGCTATTCCGAATAAAGTTCTTAAACTAGCAGTAAAAGCGAATACTGAGGTTTTTGTTCACACGTTAAACGAATGCTTTGCAGAGGCGTATTCCCGAAAATATGGAAACACCAGCGGCTTGTTCTACTACCAAAGGCGGGAAAATCTCCTGGGGATCGCTCTGTATATCGGCCAATATGTATGCTTAATACAACAGGAAGCTTCTGGAACGCATAATTACCAAAAGAGTTACAGAAGCAATTGAGCCGAATGGAGGACTCTCCAGCACAATTTGGATTTAGAAAAAGGCGGCCCCCAGTTGATGCAGCCAGTTTCATAAAAAGAATACAAGAAGAAGCGATTAGTGGTGAGAAATGGAGATGGGGCTCAAAAAAATATTGCCTGATAATTACGCTCGACGTGAAAAACCCATTTAACACCGCAAGTTGGCCATTGTGGTCGTAGCCAAGCACATAAAAGACATTGAAGAGATTGCAAACAACTCGATCACTAGTGTTCAAAACTGGCTCATCAATGCAGGTCTCGTGCTTGCACACCAAAAACACGAGACAGTTCTAATTAGCAGCAGGAAGATCCAAGAAGTGGCGAAAATAAAAGTATGTGGCTATGAAATAGAAATACCTCGGAATCATATTGGATGCTAGATTAACATTCAAGCGGCATATTGAATATGCAGTCGGAAAAGCGGAAAAAGTCGCAGTAGCGCTTTCGAGACTGATGCTTAACGTCGGAGGTCCAAAGCAACAACGAAGGCTATTATACGCCAATGTAGTCAGAAGTGTCCTGCTATACGTGTTTTAAATCTCGGGTGAAGCCTTTAAGAAGACGTCATACGCACGCGAAGCGAAGTCTCTATACTGGTTCTGCGCGGTTAAGGTATGCTGCGCTTACCGAACTACATCTGAAGATGCTGCGTTGGTTATTGCTGACCTATGTCCAATAGATATTCTGGCGACGAAGACGTTGGCAAGATCTGTAAATAAGGCGAATCGCCAAGCAGAAGTAAAGATCTGCTGGCAACAGTGGCAATGCTGATGGGACCAGACAGATAAAGGTCGCTGGACACACCGTCTCATACCTTCAATAGAAAAATTGTTAAGCAGGAAACATGGAGAAGTAAATGATGACACTTACTGCACTCTCTGCGAAGATGACGAAATCCAAGATGCTGAACATTGCTTATTTGCCTGCACATATTTTGAAGATCAACAAAACTACCTAAACGTACAGGTAGGGAGACTGTCTAAAGTAGAGAATTTGATCGATATAATGCTCGAATCGTTCGAAAACTGGTCTGCCGTCTGCAACATGGCAAATATTGTTATAAAAACTACGCCAGGCGGAACGACTCCGCAGAAATACATAGTCTCTTAACGTTCGTTGACTGCAAAAAATTTCACCGAATCGGCGGCTCGGAATCTAGTCCGTTTCGACTGCCTGCACCAA
Organism: Philophylla caesio; assembly: GCA_963971545.1. NCBI lineage: Eukaryota > Metazoa > Arthropoda > Insecta > Diptera > Tephritidae > Philophylla > Philophylla caesio. The sequence continues at coordinate 115,874,855 of OZ020604.1, read as the reverse complement.
AAAAAATAAACAGAAATAAAAATAAATTATAAATAAAAATTCGGTGACAGTACCATCTAAGCAGTTTGGCTCTTTGGCTCTAAACACGTCTCCCAACGAACAGCCCATGCGGTTTTCACATGGCCGGGTAGCCCGGAATCTCGTCCTTTCCGGCTACCAAGAAAGGTTAGTGCTAAATAAACTACTCTTGAGAAATTTATATATATATTTATATGGTCCGTTCCGACCATTGGTCGAGTTGATAGCGGTGCGTGCTATAACTCGATACGCCGGTGAGTTCGAGGTTCGAATCTCAGTCAGGGTAAACAAAATCTTAATCATAGAAAAATTTTTTCTAATAGCGGTCACCCCTCGGCAGGCAATGGCAAACCTCCGAGGGTAATTTCTGCCATGAAAAAGCTTCTCATTAAATACATCTGCCATTCGGAGTCGGCACAAGACTGTAGGTCCCTTCATTTTGTGTTATAATATAAAGACGCACACCACAAATGGTAGGAAAAGCTCGGCCAAGGACTGAGCTATATAGTGTAAGCGCTAAAATTATATATTATATATAGACGAAAAGAAGTCAACAGCGTAACTGAGCGGCTCGGAACCTAGTTTGTTCCGAACGGCGGGCAAGGTAAACTATAAACGTAAATTTTATGAAAATCAATAGGCCTTTATAATTGGAAAATGCCATGTATGAGCTGAGCGGCTCGGGACCTCGTTCGTTCCCACCGGCAGCCAAGCAAAACAAAAAAAAATAAATTAAATAAAAAAAAATGCTTGAAAACGAAACGGGGCAATTTAAACAAACTTCACGAACGTAGAGCGTAAGGTCAAGCCATCTCCCGATGAAATACGTGACGGTAGTACCGGGGGATGTGGTACTCAGACAGTAGGAGGTTCAGTTAAGGTTAAAGTCCCACATTGACAAACCGGTGACGGTTAGGCTTTCGATGCTTTCTCCTCGTAAAAAAAAAACACACACATACGCTTCTCGTCCCTTCCGACAGCTCAAGAACCTAGTGAATGATACTCGGCGCCTGTCCGTTTCGACATTCCTCAAATGTGAAGCCTACTATCAGGATGTTCGGAGTCTAGTCATTCCGACAGCCCCAAAATAATCCAGGAAAGGTGCTGCTCGGAACCTCGTCCGTTCCGACAGCTTTTAGAAAACATGAGTGTTCTACTGTTAAACAATTCTATAGACTTGGGATGCAGATATTTATAAAAGCCACCTAATGCACATCGGCTAGCTATACAATAACAATTCAGACGAAAGTTCATGGAAAATTTGTGAGAAAACTATACCCCAGTAGTCGTCAAACGAAGCCTACCAACGAGGCTGCTTGGAAGCTTATGAAATAAAGAGGTTGAGAACTCTCAACAGTCAACAACGTAGCAGCGGCGACTAACCGGCTCTTCCCCCATGGTGTATGGCTTGTCGGCTGTACCGTGGGGAGAGGAATTCGACGAAAACAGCTTCATCCTGGTTTCAAAGGGCCATTTGAAGGTAGTGCGCTACCACAACGCCCCTGAAAAAAAAAACAAAAATAAACACACCCACTCATGGACACGTTTCGCAATGCCGGTACATGCCGCCAAACGGTGCACTAATTTAAGGCGAAAGTTAACGAAAGGGCAGTGTTCGGCGGTTCAACGGCGGTTTCAATAAGACTACATTGCTTTTCTGAAGCCGATCAAGTAAAATACTGCCCCAGCCACCACGCGCCAGGAGGTAGTTTTTCATATAGAATCGGACACATTATATTCATCCATTTCGTTTCACGGTTGCGTATATTCCGTACACGGCGGTGTAAATAATGCATGTGATATATCCGAAGTTAATAAAAATTTAATTTTAATTAAATGTTATTAGTATATATGCCACATTATGTGAGTGAATTTCAAAGACAAGTTAAGTTCCAAACAACTTTTTCTGAATCATTTTTATGAAAATTTTATCGACGACTTCGAAAGTGAATGTCGTTTTTTGATTTACAATGACTTTTAAATTGAAAAAAGTGTGTTCAAATCATACCTGTTAAGTCATGAGTACTTCACGTACTAAGTAGCAATTTAAGTACTCGAAAATACTCGGCTAAAAGAGTTGCAATCCTTTGCCAAGTATTTTCACTTACTTCGAAGTACTTGTCAAAATTTTCATATATTTCGTAGATTTTCCAAATGTTATACAGAAATTAAATTTATTAACATTCTGTATAAATGAAGTTCCTCCAATATTTCTGACTGGTAAGTCAGACAGCCAAACTGCACAACACATCTTCGAAAAAAAAATTATTTTCGCGATTGTCGATTGCGGTTGCCGGTGTCTCTTCTGGAACCCCGCTCCTTCCGAGAGTCATATTAGGACACTAGGTTTAAAGTTCCCAGCAGACAGACGGCCATGATAATAATAGAGGGCCAATATGATAGTATGTTGGACAAAGTACCAGCTGATATCGCAGCAGCTAAGTGTTTTTGTACAACTGCTGACATTTGGTCGGGTAATCTCCGTAGCTACCTTGGATATACATGCCACTGGTTAGATGATAAATTGGAAAGAAAGTAAGCTACTTTAGCTTGCAGGGGACTGACTGGCATACATTCATCGGAAAAACTGATGCAGGTCATTACCGATATAAACAGCTCCTTCGGACTCAACAGTTCAAATATCGTCATGACTGTTACTGACAACGGTTCGAATTTTGTCAAGGCATTCAAGGAGCATGAGGTTTCCCTAGACATGGACGGCATCGATATTAATCTGCCTCTGTTCAAAAATGAATGTATTTTGCCTAAGCACCAGAGATGTGCCAGTCACACCCTTAATTTGCTTGCGACAATTGACTTCATGAAAATTTTGAATTTCAACGGCGAAATTTATTACCAGAACTCTACGGTAAATTTATAAACATATATTGATTTTTTGGTAAATATAATTATTAAAATCATTAAGGAATTTCAAAAATACAACGCTTTGTTGAAAAAGTGCTCGTACCCGAAGTCCAGTGAAACGAGCGCGGACAGTTTAGATGGTTCGCTCGTTGTTTCCGTCGTAACCAGCTGGGACTCCTTGTACGACGCGGTAAAACGTTACTCCAGCATAAGGAAAAACTCGGCCACCTATGCCATAAAGAGATCGTTCCGCAAATCCACTTCTGGGACTTGAAATACCTGGAGTCATACGTTGCAATGATGGAGCCGATAGCTACAGCGCTTGACTTTCTTCAGGGGCAGAGAGAAGTTAAATATGGCTTGCTTATACCGACTCTAATGAAGTTAATTAAATTTAGCGATCTGGCTGCTGCAGTAGTCAATCAATTTTACAGTTACTTACATGATGACTCTGCAGCTCTAGATTGCCTGGACAAGTACGGCTTGCTCAGGGAGGCATATATTCGATTTAATACCCCCTTGCCAACATCAGTGTCAATTGAACGGCTGCTTTCTTTTGCGGGCATTATTAACAGTCCCAGGAGGGAGTCAATGACTGACTTCTCATTTGAGAAGTTAGTTATTATAAAGGCCAGCCCTCAATATTGTAAGTAAAAAAGAATAACTTACATTAAAAAAACGATCATTGATTTGTACTTATTTTATATTTACAGATGACGTTTAAAAACAATTTCATTTATTTTAAATATGTACAAACAAACGTACGTATAATTGCGGAGCAAAACATAGCCGTAGCATTTACATACATACTCAAGTAGGCAAATGCAAGCAGACAAATATGTATGTAAGTAAAGCGTGGAAATACAAATGTTAACTGCTTTGTTCGAAGAATGCAGTGGTTGGCAATCGGTGACCCAAAAGTGTATCTTGTTAATAATGTATCTAGATATATACATATATGTATGCAAGTAATTAATAGCGTACTCTATATTAAGTATTTAGTGTAATAAGTAAATAAATAGTGTTAGTTTATATGAATAAGTTTGAAAAATCTACGAAATATATGAAAATTTTAACAAGTACTTCAAAGTAATTGAAAGTACTTGGAAAAGGATTGCAACTCTTTTACTTCAGTACTTGATGGTATTTCCAAATATTTTCCAATTAGAAGTACTTGTACTCGAGGCCTAATTTCAATTCAGCTAGAAAACAATTACGTATTCATTATAAGTACTTTAAAAAGTATTTGTACTGCGTACTAATTGTACTTGAAATTTAACAGGTCTGGTTCAAATTAATAACTCTTTGGGCGAACTTATGAACTTTTGTTGGAGCGTTATTTAATTTACCTCATAGTAGTGTCACTATCTGCTGAAAGGTGTCCTCTCATCCGCAATTAACAATATATCAAAACGAAATAAATTAATTGTAAGCACGTCTAACTCTCTAATGCTAAGGTTTGGTTAGGTAAGTAGCAGCCCACAGCTCACTCAGACTGAATTGTATTGTCCATTGTGGTACCACTATAAATGTTTCTATCTAAGCCTTGCAAAAGCAAGGCAGCTGAGAAGGTAGTGTTGAAAGCGTGGATCCCCATCGGGCAGTGCCCGGGCAGGACGCCGACCAAGGCTGAGGGCAGTGGCCTGGTAGTGTTTAATAACTCCCCGGACCTGTCTGCTACCGGCCAAAAGAACTTTGCAACTATACAAGTCGGATTTTCCAGCCAGCGTTTGCTGAGCCGACTTAAAGGCCATTCTTCTAGGAGCAGACCACATGTGGACAGAGGAATCCCAATGCTTTTGCTCAGGGGAGTGATTTCTTCTGTTGTGCCTTGCCGATCCAACTCATCGGCGTAGCAGTTTTCTGTAATGTCGCTGTGTCCTGGAACACAAATCAATTGGATGCCGACATTTTGTGAGGCGGCCTATAATAAGGCCAGGCATTATCCCACCTATTTCGGAGTAGATATTAACCGTCTTCTGTATTGTAGTGCATAGTTCCTAGCAAAAATCACCCCCTCCCATTCTGCCCACCACTTTTGATCCATCCGAAAACGTGTTCACTACGCCTTTGCAAGGGGGATGCCTCTTCCACTCCATCCTTTATGGGATTTTGGTGGTGAAATATCATCTAAGGGCGATCTTCGGCACTCACTGAACTACCTCCTTCAAAATAAATTCGAAGAGTCTAAGGATCTCTGAGTGCCCATACTCGGGGTATGAGAGAACCCAGCGCTCCGCAGCCTGATGGCAGAGCAAGCGGCGGCAAATTTCCCTGCCAAGTCCTCAGGAATGATGCCAAGCAATGGCATCACATTTATAGCTAGCGTTGAAGTGGTGCCCAATGCCAAACTGATTCTAATGAATGCGCATATCTGTTAGTAACCAAATCGAGATATCCTTGCTTGACGTCGTACCGCGTTGTCAGGAACTTTTTCCTGACTATGAGTACCACGTCGTCAGTGTAGACAATCACCTGACAACCTTTCCCCTCCAGTTTATCCAAAACATTATTTAAAACAATTATTTTTTTTTATTTATTTATTTGAAAGATAAATAATTATAAATAATTAAGTCACTTATGTAATAAAGCACTGGCTGCCAGGGCCTTCGGCTTTAATTAAAATAAAAATAAAAAACTAATAGCTAGGATAACATTACTAAGTTTAATATATAAAATAGGAATGACAATTTTGTACATAGTGGATGTAGTAAGGAACTGGGTATCATATGCTTGGTAGTGTATAGTTAATTTAGAAAAGTTTGCTAAATATATATATGTATATATATACATTAGTGCAGAATCATATTTTTAGTTTACATAGAGAAATAAATTTAGCTATTATATTAATGTTGCTGTCATGGGTGAGTTTAAGTTGATCCGATGGTTTACCATTACCAAATATCGCAGATCGAGTTTGCTATAATTCCGGACAGGAGTCAAGGATGTGGATTACATTAAAGTCAGTAGAGCCGCAAAGGAGCATTCCGGTTTATTTGTGCCGTTTAGCAAGTGTACGTGTGTGGCAAAAGTATGTCCAATTCTGAGTACGCAGGATAATACACCTTCGCCCCATTGGGGTTAAAGACTTTATAGTGGTGATTATAATTGCTCCATTCACATAAGAACTTGTCATTAGTATGTTTTTTTATATAATTATATACATCTCTCTTTGTAAAACAGTTCTGCATATGTAGTGGTTGCCTGCAGGCTTCTTTAGGCCTTCGATCAGCAATTTCATTGCCCTGTATTCCTATGTGCGCAGGTACCCACATGATTTTGCGTATCTTTATTATTATAGGTGTGTCATTTGATTGGTTGAATACAGCTTCAATAGCGGATTTGCTATCGCAACAAATTACGGTTTTCTTTTTATTGTGGGAGGCAAAACGTACCGCTTCGAGCAAGGCAGCTGCTTCAGCTGTAAATACTGAGCAGTACGATGGTAACGAGCAGACAGCAATGGTGGCACCTAGTTTGTTTGTCACAGCAAACGTAGTGCTGGTGTCTGATTTAGAGCCGTCTGTATATACGAACTCCCAATCTTTGGTGAAGGGTGCTGGTGCTTGGTTATATAGTTGTTGGTATTCGTTGTTGCTGGTACTACGTTTCTTATATGTATATAGGTTAATCAGCCCCTATATGGCCTTCAAGAGTAAAAACAAGAGGCTGATTGATGATACGCGCGAGCCCCCGCCTTGGGGATAAATGTCACGCTCACCTGCCTCCTGGGTTTCGGGACATACCCCTTGTCCAAGCCACCTATCGGAAAATCTCTCGCTCTCTGTCCCTGCGCAGGTTAAACACCGTCCGGTCGCGGTGACTTGACGGGTTTGAAAGAGTTGAGAGCACAGGGCAGGGGACCCCTCCCACCAGAAGTTCACTAGAGGAGACGTAATCGAGATACATGCCTGTAACATGCACGGGGTTTTCGGGAAAATAAGCGCTCAGAAGCAGCCTAACGGATTCCTTTGGAGGCTTTGTTTTTTTTTTTTTTGGTTACGACCAATGAGAAGGAATCTTCTTATATATGAACATCCCATGCTGCCCGTATTCCCGATTTTCTTCCCGGCACCTACCGACTAAACCCAAACTCCTTCGTACGCTGGGCCTGTGGCACCACCGCGGGACTATTAATTCTCATATTACTTCGTAGGGCAGACACTGGACGTTATTCTTCGTCGTCACTCACCGTGCGTTTTCACACAGCACGATTCGCGATTCGCTAGTGTATTCTTAATCGCTTCATTATTGCCGTGAAGATGTCTACACATTTTTTCCATATATCGTCTTCGGACAAAATGGCCTTCAGAAAGCTTTCGGGGCGCACGGCTTTTCCTGTACGTTTTATCAGGTGGTTGCGATCGAGTCGCTTAGAAGGGCCCATTGTAGAGTCTTGTATATGCGCCGAGTGCACTGGTTATTCCCGGAGCTTCAGCCTGGCTGGGATCATTACACAGAAGCAGAACAAGCTTTATTCTCCTTAGCCAATAGTCCTTACATAAAGAATTTAATTTTTGCTCACTGGAAAGCCATATCAAATTAATCTAGTATTAAATTACACCTACTGAACTGAAGTAATAGACCCAATACCTAGCAGCGAACATATGTTACCAAATGCGCCATTTAACTACCAACACTCCCTTCGAACAGACCAAACAATTAAATTAATTGCTCATTCTCAACATTGTATTTTATTAAAAACTAGCACATATCCGTGGCGTTGCCCACGTTTTCGTTTTTGCGACTAAAATACAACTATTTGGTTCTCTCACAATATTAAAATGATTTATTAAAGCATTTAAAATGTATTTAAATTAAATTCGAATACAGAAAAAAAAACAAATCATTTGGTTTTGATTAAGAGCAAAAACCCACAAAAATCCAAAGATCAATTCCAATAGTGCTGAAAGTTTGAGCCCGCCCCGGCTTCGGAAGGATATTAAACAAAAATTTCAAGTTATAAATTTTAACACGCACACTCACACTCTCTTCTCTTCGTGGGGTTACTAAGAAGTGTAAAATTATAAAGAAAATTCGGATATTAGGTATTATTTTTTTTGTTATTATTATTATGTTATATTTGTGTTTTTTCAATATTTGATTAGTTTGTTTTTATTTCTAATGTTTGCGAAAAGTTTTACAAAGTTAAGATCTATAAAACAAAAGACATTAAATTTATTGAGTCCGAACTTCCTTATATGAGATGTTGTTTTATTTTGTGGCAGCAAAATAAATTGATTTTCAGGACAGGCCAACATACAGCTAGTTATGAGTAAAATCTTTCGTAGGTCGATCCCCACTAATTCGAAGGTTTGGCCCTGGAAAGATGTTTTTACCGGAAATTGGAGCCGTTTAAATGGCATTGGTAGATCAGTTGGGATCATCGGTATCCTCGGTATATGAGCTAGTTGACTAGCTGCAGGACCGGTGATAATGGTTGCTACAATTCAATTGTCCTTCAATTCCTTAATAAGTAGCCTTGTCCCATTGCACATGCTTGAAGGGCTTAAATTTCTCCAAAGCATGATTGGAATTCCAATTTTTAGTGTCAATTCATGTGGTGGCAGTCCAGAAGGGTTTACTGAATTTAAAAATTCATGTGGATAATGGACTGCGTCTTCTAAATTAGTTACAGTGTCGATTGATTTGTAATTTTAACTTAGCCGGGAACTTTTTGAATAATCAGATTGTTTATTTCGTTGACACTATCATTCCTAGGTGACACTATTGCCCTAGAACACAACCAAAGAAATTCTTTTTCGTGTAAATTCTCGATGTCAGGGTATACGCAATTTATTAAAAGTTCTAAACTATGGAATATTTGGCCTAGAGCTCATCCAGAAGGATGTAACAATTTCTGCTGAAATTTGGAGAGGAGAAATTTCCTTCCTCTAGTTTAGGCAGTTGTTGTGGAAAAGCTCTGATATTCGTCCGTAATTTTATATTTTCAATCGAAGTCGATACGGTCGACGATTTTAAGCAAACTTTAATGATATCTGCGTACCCCTGTAATGACAGCAAGAGGCTGTCGGAAATCTCCAGCAAATACAAGAGTAATCCCGCCCATGAGAGCAGACGAGTTTCTAAGATCTTTAAGATTCTGCCCACGGCCTCTATATGAGCTCTATGGCGCATGGTGCATTCATCCCACATAATCAATGAGGCTTCTTGTAATAATTTACCAAGGGGCCCATTTTTGCGAATAGAACATATAGATTGTGGCTCAAGATTTACGGATAGCGGAAGTTTAAAAGTTGAATGAGCAGTTTTTCATCCTTAAGAAGTGTTGGAGCAATTCCTGACGAAGCAACTGCTATCGCTATCTTCCCTGATTGTCTTATCTTAGCAAGTATTAAATTTGCAAGAAATGTCTTTCCAGTGCCACCTGGCACATCCAAAAAAAAATTTTGTTTTTACTATTATTCAAGCTATCGACTATAATGTCAAAAGCATATCTTTGATTTGGGACTAATTTTGGCAGATTTTCATTAACAAAAGCGGTGAAATTATTTGTGCTATAGTGCTGTGCCATTGTATTTATAACATTATTTTCTGTACGAACTGAAGACGGCAATCCAAAATCACTTAGGCTTTTATCATTTAATTGTTAAAGTTTATTTTCTATTTGTATCAAACCTTCATTATAAATGTCTTCACTGAATGATAAGGCGAAGTCTTGATTTTACTGGCGAAGTGTATGTCTAATATCTTGACATAATTCCTCTTTGAAATTGTCCCATAATTTTAATGGTTTCGATGGCTGACAAAATAAAAGTATGACCACAAACAACTCTCTGGATATTGCGAAAGCGATGCTTCTTTCAGAGTATTTTTCCAATGGCCATCGTTTTCTAGCAAATGCCTGTCACCGCAAGCTACTTGATAGGTATCTTTGAGAACACTGTCAACGGTTTTTAAGTACTCGAATTAGGTTGGACCGCGTACGTAATGCAGAAACAGCCTTAGATAAGAACACAGAAAAACACACCGTAGACTCTTCCTAAAGCGGCATCTTTTTTTATGCCTGGATGGCCAACTATGTCCTCCCCACGCCGTCTTCTTGTGAATTTATTCTTGGCCCATGTGTAGTATTGCGGGACTTCGTGATAAAGAAGTGTCTTTGCGAATTCATCTTCGTTACATAGCTCAAAGAAATCCATCAAAGTAGTTTTACGTGGGTTTTGGGCCACTTGTTCAGTCGTTTCTGTGGTGAAATACACCCTTTGGCAGTTTTCTAAGTTGGCAGCTAACTGCAGGACTGTAGGATGCCGTTTGAGGTTTGGAAATTCGAATATTCGCCAGGCAGCTTCGGATGTACTTACGTAACTGCCATTCACATAGCTTTTCACTTCATCATTTGGGTTTCTGACGCTAAAAGTAGCTTGGTCAGATCCTTTATTGATATATTTACAAATGTAGAACACTGCCACTTAGTTTTTGACGGCTTGAACGTTAAATGTCCTACACAATAGTGGAGAATAAGGGACAATCCAACTATTATCTATATTGAACCTACTTCCTCTAATATTTAGTGTAGTACTCTGTCCTCCATTTTCGGTGTCACAGCGACGATAAAATGCATATCCGTCTTCTCCGGGTTGGGTATCGTTGACGAAACGTTAAAGGTACTTTTTTGTACAATTACCGTTTTTCATACATGATGCTGTTAAGTTATGCTCTCCGCATGGTCCGTGCCGCATATCTTTAGTATCGATATCGTACAGTATCGGATCGGTTTGTTGATTTGGCAGTTCCGCATCTATGACACTGTCAATTTCGTCAGGCTGAATTTTTCTTTCCAGCCAAAACAGCAAATGACATTATAGTAGACTTCGTTTCTGCCACTCCACACTTGCCATATAACATTTTACTTTGCCGAATGTTTCATCTTTCGTGAATAATTTTATGAATTTCTTTATCTTTAAATAATTGTCAAATAATAACCGTTTTCTCCCATTACAAAATTAAGGGATACTCAGAGATTATATCTACCGTGGTGTGCTGTCTGCGTTGGACGGTCGGAGTGAATTTTTAACTTTAAACTATCTGAAAGGTTACGTTCTAAATTTTGTTTAAAACTTCGTATACATTGTGGCAATTCAGAGCGATCCCCTAGTGCAAGCTTGTATATTTCTAATATCTTGCCCTTCGAGCCGCTGCAAACTCTCGATACTGGACTCTCGATCGCGTACTTGAGAGGTCCTCAACTTTTGTTCAGCATGCCTCTGTGAATGCTCGATACTCGACTCCCGCTCGAGTTAATATCGTTACACGATATGAATTAAAAAAATAGAATATTTTGCTACGCCGAAATGCGTGCGCTTTATTGCTATTCCTAAAACTGATTTACATTTTGAATTCTTAGTTCTATTTATACTATAGAGATTAGGTGGTTATCGGAGTGGATTTTTTCATTGCCACTTGTGTGTTGTTTATGAGTGTAGATATATATTTGGGTTGGATATTGTTTGTTGTAGTGATCGGGTCAGTTGTTTGTTTTTTACATGTTCAGAATGCATTTCTTGATAATGCATGTTTATCTGTTGTTTACGTGTAGGTCAGTTGTTTGTTGTTTACATGTTGAGAATGCATTTCTTGATAATGCATGTTCTGTTGTTTACGTGTAGGTCAGTTGTTTGTTATTGATAATGCAATTCTTGATAATGCATGTTTGGTTGTTATTGATGGTGTTAGTGGAAACGTTGTTTACGCGCCTTGTGATGACGTCAGTAACTCCTTCTTAAAAATGAAGCGTCCTCGCTGTAACATATATGTCGTTCTTGTTGGAGTCTGAGTAGTTCTATTTCATACATTTCGTAAATTCTTTTTCTTCTTGTTTCCGCTTTCTTTGCTATGTAACATTTGAGAGTTTGTCTATACCATAGATAAGTAATGCTAGTGCGCATAACCCCAGGATGCAGTAGAAGGTGTATTGGATTGGATGTTCTTCGATTGGTATCAGGAAAGTTGACATTTTTTGAATATTACTAAATTTATAATCGGCCTTGGATTCTATAATGCGTAGGACTTCTAGTTGTTCGTAGTGTTGTTTGTATATGGCATCTTTGAATTCCAGCTGCTGGTTGGAGTATAGTTTTCCGTCGATTGTTGCGGATTAGTTGAATTGTATTAATTTCTCTATTTTTACGTTGTTCCAGATGTGGTTGTAATCTGTTATGATATTTCCGTTTTCAAGTATTTGAAGTGGTGCGTTGTTTTCGTGTATCATTTCACATTTAGCAGGCTTATTCTCTAGTATGTATATAGTGCAATTGTCCGAGTTCTTAATTTAAAATATATAGTTCCCAAAATAGTTTTTACATTTTTCAATAGGTGAAAAAACATTGTTACATTTTGCTATCTTAGAATCTAATAATATTTTTCCATGTTTGTAAGCAAGTGGGTATAGATTAAACAAGTTACATTTTGTTTTTAATATAGGATATTTATATACAGTTACAATGGCGTGGTTAAAGTAGCAAACATGTATGTCAGCGTATTCTAATATATTTATTAAAGGTGAGTCTAATGCTTCATTGGATACTATTTGTTGAATATCCTTTAAGTTTAGAGTTCCTGAGTAAAAGATCCCATTTTTTGCAAAATTAATTGTATTAGCGACAGATGATAGTTCGCTGCATAATTCGGCCACTACTAAATCATTTGTTATAGTTTTAGGATCGAGAGTCTCTAAAATTTTTTCAAACTGTGAGTTTATTTTCTTTTGTTTGTTATTGTTTTCTATCAGCATATTTAATCCTGTCTTAATTTCGATTAATACGTCGTGATCGGGTGTACCCGTGATAATTTTAAGAGCTGACTCTAGAAAGTTAAGTGAACGTCTAGACCTAAAGATATTGGGAAGTAATTGTGACTTAAGTGTCTAAATTTTGTTGACTAATATTTGATCTGCCGAGTTCTGTTCGAGGTTGTATACAGATCGTACTATTTTCTCGTAAGGTGCTAATATTTTTGTAATGTTTGCTACGTGATATAAGAATGGAGTGTCTTGGTATACGTATACCGGATCGGTTTCTATCATTACATATTTTTTGTCCTTTAAATCAATTATACTGTCGCAGAGGGCGGTAGAGGCAAAAAATAAAATGATTGTTCCTTGAATGCTTGCACTCGTATATTGTCTTTATGTATAACTGTACCACGGTGTGTAAGTATCGTGTTACCTCTGTCTTCTTTTATTGTGTGTTTCACGTATTTTCGTACGTATTTGTTTCGACGGTGTGTTTTGGAGTATATAACGTCCCCTTTTTTGTAAGTGATACTCTTACGATTTTTGTTGTGGTATGAAAGCACTTTGTTTTGATTTGCTTCGAGTTTTTTTTGAATGTCAGGATACCCTCCTCGATTGAAGAACACGTCCTCGGGTTTCTCTCCTGTGACTGAGTGAATTGTTTTGTTGTATTGTCGTACCGCGTTAAAGGTCTCTTCTTCTGGTGAGTGATTATACTGCAGTGCTAGGACTCTAGCGAGTTCGATCAGAGTGCTGTGTGTACGCTCAACTTGACAGTTGGTTGTCGAATGAAATATTGGTGTTACTGTATGTATAATTTGTAGTTTCTCGTAAACTTGTTTCGCACATATGTATGCCCGTGAATGTTGATTCGTTATCTGTCATTACATACTTGGCGTTTGGGTAAATGTATTATTTTTACTTGGAATTTCCCGTAAGTAGAAGAACTTTGAGTATTTATCAGTTGTGCTTATGTATGTGCTCCCGTTCATGAGAAATAAGTCTAAATGTATGTGTTCACCTACGTGGTTTGGTATTGGTGCGACTGCAATTGGTTTTTTGTTTGGTCTGCGTTCGTATTTGTTTGTTATGTATGTAGTCAGTATTTCTTGTTTTTTTTTTTATAAATTCTATGTGCACGTCTGTGTGTTTGTATTACGATTTTTTTCTGTCTGTCTATGTCTTCTGTCATTTTCTGAGCTAAAACGATCAGGGTATTTGGAAAAGTTGAGATTATGTCATTTTTATGTGGAATAGAGCTTGGTCATCTATTTTTATAGCATTTGTTACCTTTGGGTTTATTATTCGTTTAAGTCTGTCAATTAGTTCTTCTTTGTTAATTAAAAAAGTGTGTTTCGTGAATACGAAAAAATATTTTGCGAAGAGATTTCCACTAAGTTGGTTGCACTGTAGTTTACGATTATTTGATTTCTAAATGAATTTAATGGTTGTTTTACGCGTTTCAGTTTTTCAGTTGGTGAACTTTGAGCTGAATGTTGTGAGCAACTTGAAGTGTTGTTTATCTGTTGGCGAGACAATGCGTCAGCGACAACGTTTTGGTGCCCTGGTTTATATACTAATTTAGCGCCGTATTCTTCTATGAAGTATAAATCGTTACATCTGCTTTACCGTATAGGTGATTTCTTAATTTTTGAAGTGACCAAACGATAGCAAGTAATTCCTTTTCGTTTGTGCTGTAATTCTGTTCAGTCTGACTAAGAGTTTTATTTGGATCCACAGTTATTTTATTATGTGTCCAAGGTATTCAACTGAATCCTGGAAAAAATGCGATTTCTCGTTTGAAATCTTTATATTGGCATTGTGAAGTGCGTTTACTTTTGTACGAATATCTTCCATGTGTCCCTCGGGTGAGGAGGAATATATGAGTACATCGTCAATATAAACATATGCGAACTTGCCAATATAAGGATATCGTCTACGCAACGCAGAAATATGGAAGGTGCGTCTACTTTGCGCCATTCACACTGAATGCAGTTTTTTCTCTGTCTGATTTTTTGATCAAGATTTGTAGAAAACCTGACTCTAAGTCTATCTTTGTGAAAACCTTTGCTTTACCTAAATTTTCAATTGTCATTACAACGTCTGGGATAGGGTATCTATCAGTGATAGTCTGAGCGTTAAGCTTCTGAAAATCTACTATCATTCGTCTTTTAGGTTTCCCTTCGTTATCGGTACCTTTTTTTTGCGACGGTCCAGATTGGAGAATTGCAAGGACTTTTACCAGGTTGAATAATTTGGTTATCTAATAATTTATCAATTTCTTTGTTTATGAATTCATTGTCTGCTATCGGATACGGATACTGTTACACCCAAATAGGATCTTCTGATTCCGTCCTAATTGTGGCTTGTATTGTAGTCGTAAACGGAAGGATTTCGTTTGTTTCGTCGTTTATTTTCATGATATTTTCAATTTCAGTTTTATACTTGTCGTTATTAATTGTGAAATTAACTTTTTGGTCGCTAACTACTTGCATTTTTTATTTGTAGAAGAGTTTATACTCAAAGATGTTAAATTTTGCTTTTTTTTTGCTAAGACCGTGTTCACCCAGAAGCATATCGAACTCCTCTTAAGCTTCGGTTTCAAAAAATACTAAGTTATGATGAAGTAGTGTACTAATTTCCTTAGCTTTGGTCAAAGAGTATCCGTGAAGCGTTTTAACTTTAACGGGTTTTATGGGTATAGATCCTCCTAATTTGCACTTAGAACTAATATAATTATTTGTCGCACCTGTATCAATTAAAATATTAACGGATGTACCTGTCGTTTGACTACGCCTTTGGAGACACGGTAATCAGTTTATTCTCCTAAAAAAACACTTCCTGTCTCATAGATATCATCAGTATGTGCGGCGAGTGATTGTAGCTCTTCGTTTCTCGTCTGGTTTATTCTTTGTACCTTGTTGGTGTTGTTGTTTCTTGAAGAAGGGATTCTTCCGCGTTTTGCTGCTTGTTGGTCTTCTCTGAACGGGTTATAGTACCGTTGAGATTGCTTAAAGTTGTTCCTTCGCAGGGGTTGATTGTTGTGTTGTGTTGGTCGTACGTGTTGACGAAGGTCGTCCACTTCCATAGGTTCTTGGCGTGGTTGGTGGTTATTCTTCCGCGTTTTGCTGCTTGTTGGTCTTCTCTGAACGGGTTATAGTACCGTTGAGATTGCTTAAAGTTGTTCCTTCGCAGGGGTTGATTGTTGTGTTGTGTTGGTCGTACGTGTTGACGAAGGTCGTCCACTTCCATAGGTTCTTGGCGTGGTTGGTGGTTATATTGCACTTGCACATTTGGATTATATCTCCTTCTATCATCATATCTCTGTGGTGGAGGATTCTGTCTTTGGTTGTATCTTTGTGCGTCGAACTGCATGTTTGTACTGTCGTGGTAAATCGTGCTTGCGATTGCATATGCGGTTTCTAAGTCTTTTGGGTGATGACTGTATAATGTGCCGCTTGTATACCTGCTGTTGAGTCCTGTTATGAAAGTACGGATTGCTTCTTCATTTGCATATTCTAGCATGGATGCAGGTCCTTGTCCTCCTGACATCTCTATCTTTGAGAGTGCGAGATTCAGTGATTTGTTGATTTCGCTGTGAAATTCTGATAGTGTGGGTCTCCCTTGTGTGATCTTTTTCATTTCTTCGAGTAGTACATACAGCGGACGTTGATCAGCGTATATGTAGTCAAGTCTGTTGATTATCGAATAGAAATTCAGCTTGGTGTTGTGGTTGATTAAGATGTTTGCTGCCTCCTCAACAATTTTCGATTGTATTATTGTAAATGCTGTATAGTAGTTCGGGTGGTTGGAAAATTCTTTAATGTTTTCCATGGATGTCCATGCCCTTTTCGTCCGGGCACTGTACTGGTTCTTGTCTCCGCTGAAGCATGGTATGGCTTCAAAGGTTTTTAAATTTATGAGGTTTCCATTTGTTATATTCGGTGTAAATTCTACATGTTGGTCTGCTGTAGTGACTGTCTAGAAAGGTTGTTGTGCTTCCAGTGTATTAACTTTTAGTTGCATATTCTGTAGAGTTGCGATGTCCTGAGCCTTTGTATCGTATTGTAGTATTGGGCGCAGATAATTGAAAATTTGTTGGCATTTAGTGCGTGAGTCCAGGGTGAAGGATTCTCTTTGAAGTCAGGAATCTTTTGTTTCAGTTTTCGCTTTCCACTTTTCACTTTTCTATCGGTTTAGGCTGCCTGCTATTTCAAGGTTGGCCTTTGACGCGACTGGTTAAATTTGTTATATCTCGCTTTTTCATAGATTGTTTTTATGCATTTCTTCAAAGCTGTGGAATTTTAATTTTATTAACCTGTATTTCAAGGTTATTTGGCTGCAGTCAAGAGTTAGACCGGCTTGAGCCCCCAGTTAATATCGTTACACGATATGAATTAAAAAATATAATATTTTGCTACGCCGAAATGCGTGCGCTTTATTGCTATTCTTAAAACTAATTTACATTTTGAATTCTTAGTTCTATTTATACTATAGAGATTAGGTGGTTATCGGAGTGGATTTTTTCATTGCCAGTTGTGTGTTGTTTAAGAGTGTAGATATATATTTGGGTTGGATATTGTTTGTTGTAGTGATCAGGTCAGTTGTTTGTTGTTTACATGTTGAGAATGCATTTCTTCATAATGCATGTTTATCTGTTGTTTACGTGTAGGTCAGTTGTTTGTTGTTTACATGTTGAGAATCCATTTCTTGATAATGCATTTTTATCTGTTGTTTACGTGTAGATCAGTTGTTTGTTATTGATAATGCATTTCTTGATAACGCATGTTTGGTTGTTATTGATGGTGTTAGTGGAAACGTCATTTATGTGCCTTGTGATGACGATATTAACTATCGCGTACATGAAAGGTCCTCAAATTTTGTTTAGCAAGCCGCTGCGAACGCTCGATACTCGACTCTCTGGCACGCAATTGCAACGCGTATTCTCTCTCGTATACTATCAGTTAGTACCTACTGAAAAAATAATGGATAAACAAGTAAAGAAGTGGCTAAGTTGGATCGAACTTTAAATACCCGGCGCACGCTTTGAGCTAAATTTTTAAATTAATAAAGCAGAGACTAAGTTCGGGAAAACCGAACTTGATGTAAGCCTCGTTTTTCTAAATTTTCATATAATCGGATTTCTTGATTTAATACAAAACCACATACCAAATTGCAAATTAGCAAATGAGCAAATTAGCTTAACTAGTTACAAAAGTATCCGATTTTTACGGGTTTCAAAAACTTACTGGGTCTGGTACAATTTTAGTGATTTTAAAAGTTCAGAGATATACATATGAATTCATAAGTGGCGGCGTCACGCCCCCTGTACAAAATTTTTATACAGTCTGATTTCCTCCTCGAATACAGCACTACATATTGGAGCAAATTAGCTTCCATATCAACTGAATTATAGCAATTTGTGCATTTTCGACAATTGCCGTTATATGGGAGGTGAGCGTAATTATTGTCCGATTTTGTCCATTTTCAATACCAACCTGCTCTGGGTCAAGAAAAATCTATCTAGTAAGTTTAATTGAGCTATCTCAATCTGTACTCAAGTTATCGTCTGCATAGACGGACGGACGGACAGACAGACAGAACTCGCTAAATCGCCTCTTTTTCATTCTGACCATTTTGGTAAATATATGTCTATATCCACCTTGATTTCGTTATGCTGCTACAAGCAACCGTTATGCGAACAAAGTTATAATACCCTTGTGCACAAGTGCGCGGGTAAAAAAAATTGAATTCCTTCTGAGGAGAACTGTGGTTTAGTTCTTTTGTTGGGTTTAATTACCTGCTACACAAATTTAAGCATAAAACATATCTAAGTAAAAGTTATTCAATTCCGCACACGACCGCTTCGAAGGGAGCCAACCGCGCGAATAAGCCGGGCGGCACTTTATTTCTTGACATTGCCTTTTTTTTAATACTTACATTTTTAAATTCGTGATATCTTTCGAATGGAATGTCCGAATCGAAAAATTCAAAAAGTTATATAAAAGTATTGAATCAGTCTTGAATATGAAGAAATTTATTTTGATAAGGATTAATACCAAGGTAGAAAGCTTTTACAGAGGCGGCATTTTAATAATTTTTTTTTTTATTAAAGAACACTTGTTGTGAAGTAACAATAACAGTTAGACATATGCTATCAATAGGTGAAAAAACATTGTTACATTTTGCTATCTTAGAATCTAATAATATTTTTCCATGTTTGTAAGCAAGTGGGTATAGATTAAACAAGTTACATTTTGTTTTTAATATAGGATATTTATATACAGTTACAGTGGCGTGGTTAAAGTAGCAAACATGTATGTCAGCGTATTCTAATATATTTATTAAAGGTGAGTCTAATGCTTCATTGGATACTATTTGTTGAATATCCTTTAAGTTTAGAGTTCCTGAGTAAAAGATCCCATTTTTTGCAAAATTAATTGTATTAGCGACAGATTATAGTTCGCTGCATACTTCGGCCATTACTAAATAATTTGTTATAGTTTTAGGATCGAGAGTCTCTAAAATTTTTTCAAACTGTGAGTTTATTTTCTTTTGTTTGTTATTGTTTTCTATCAGCATATTTAATCCTGTCTTAATTTCGATTAATACGTCGTGATCGGGTGTACCCGTGACAATTTTAAGAGTTGACCCTAGAAAGTTAAGTGAACGTCTAGACCTAAAGATATTGTGAAGTAATTGTGTCTTAAGTGTCTCAATGTTTGTTGATCTGCCGAGTTCTGTTCGAGGTTGTATATAGATCGTACTATTTTCTCGTAAGTTGCTAATATTTTTGTAATGTTTGCTACGTGATATAAGAATGGAGTGTCTTGGTATACGTATACCGGATCGGTTTCAATCATTACATATTTTTTGTCCTTTAAATCAATTATACTGTCGCAGAGGGCGGTAGAGGCAAAAAATAAAGTTATTATTCCTTGCATGCTTGCACTCGTATATTGTCTTTCTGTATAACTGTACCACGGTGTGTAAGTATCGTGTTACCTCTGTCTTCTTTTATTGTGTGTTTCACGTATTTTCGTACGTTTTTGTTTCGACGGTGTGTTTTGGAGTATATAACGTCCCCTTTTTTGTAAGTGATACTCTTACGATTTTTGTTGTGGTATGAAAGCACTTTGTTTTGATTTGCTTCGAGTTTTTTTTGAATGTCAGGATACCCTCCTCGATTGAAGAACACGTCCTCGGGTTTCTCTCCTGTGACTGAGTGAATTGTTTTGTTGTATTGTCGTACCGCGTTAAAGGTCTCTTCTTCTGGTGAGTGATTATACTGCAGTGCTAGGACTCTAGCGAGTTCGATCAGAGTGCTGTGTGTACGCTCAACTTGACAGTTGGTTGTCGAATGAAATATTGGTGTTACTGTATGTATAATTTGTAGTTTCTCGTAAACTTGTTTCGCACATATGTATGCCCGTGAATGTTGATTCGTTATCTGTCATTACATACTTGGCGTTTGGGTAAATGTATTATTTTTACTTGGAATTTCCCGTAAGTAGAAGAACTTTGAGTATTTATCAGTTGTGCTTATGTATGTGCTCCCGTTCATGAGAAATAAGTATAAATGTATGTGTTCACCTACGTGGTTTGGTATTGGTGCGGCTCCAATTGGTTTTTTGTTTGGTCTGCGTTCGTATTTGTTTGTTATGTATGTAGTCAGTATTTCTTGTTTTTTTTTTTATAATTTCTATGTGCACGTCTGTGTGTTTGTATTACGATTTTTTTCTGTCTGTCTATGTCTTCTGTCATTTTCTGAGCTAAAACGATCAGGGTATTTGGAAAGGTTGAGATTATGTCATTTTTATGTGGAATAGAGCTTGGTCATCTATTTTTATAGCATTTGTTACCTTTGGGTTTATTATTCGTTTAAGTCTGTCAATTAGTTCTTCTTTGTTAATTAAAAAAGTGTGTTTCGTGAATACGAAAAAATATTTTGCGAAGAGATTTCCACTAAGTTGGTTGCACTGTAGTTTACGATTATTTGATTTCTAAATGAATTTAATGGTTGTTTTACGCGTTTCAGTTTTTCAGTTGGTGAACTTTGAGCTGAATGTTGTGAGCAACTTGAAGTGTTGTTTATCTGTTGGCGAGACAATGCGTCAGCGACAACGTTTTGGTGCCCTGTTTTATATACTAATTTAGCGCCGTATTCTTCTATGAAGTATAAATCGTTACATCTGCTTTACCGTATAGGTGATTTCTTAATTTGTGAAGTGACCAAACGATAGCAAGTAATTCCTTTTCGTTTGTGCTGTAATTCTGTTCAGTCTGACTAAGAGTTTTATTTGGATCCACAGTTATTTTATTATGTGTCCAAGGTATTCAACTGAATCCTGGAAAAAATGCGATTTCTCGTTTGAAATCTTTATATTGGCATTGTGAAGTGCGTTTACTTTTGTACGAATATCTTCCATGTGTCCCTCGGGTGAGGAGGAATATATGAGTACATCGTCAATATAAACATATGCGAACTTGCCAATATAAGGATATCGTCTACGCAACGCAGAAATATGGAAGGTGCGTCTACTTTGCGCCATTCACACTGAATGCAGTTTTTTCTCTGTCTGATTTTTTGATCAAGATTTGTAGAAAACCTGACTCTAAGTCTATCTTTGTGAAAACCTTTGCTTTACCTAAATTTTCAATTGTCATTACAACGTCTGGGATAGGGTATCTATCAGTGATAGTCTGAGCGTTAAGCTTCTGAAAATCTACTATCATTCGTCTTTTAGGTTTCCCTTCGTTATCGGTACCTTTTTTTTGCGACGGTCCAGATTGGAGAATTGCAAGGACTTTTACCAGGTTGAATAATTTGGTTATCTAATAATTTATCAATTTCTTTGTTTATGAATTCATTGTCTGCTATCGGATACGGATACTGTTACACCCAAATAGGATCTTCTGATTCCGTCCTAATTGTGGCTTGTATTGTAGTCGTAAACGGAAGGATTTCGTTTGTTTCGTCGTTTATTTTCATGATATTTTCAATTTCAGTTTTATACTTGTCGTTATTAATTGTGAAATTAACTTTTTGGTCGCTAACTACTTGCATTTTTTATTTGTAGAAGAGTTTATACTCAAAGATGTTAAATTTTGCTTTTCTTTGCTAAGACCGTGTTCACCCAGAAGCATATCGAACTCCTCTTAAGCTTCGGTTTCAAAAAATACTAAGTTATGATGAAGTAGTGTACTAATTTCCTTAGCTTTGGTCAAAGAGTATCCGTGAAGCGTTTTAACTTTAACGGGTTTTATGGGTATAGATCCTCCTAATTTGCACTTAGAACTAATATAATTATTTGTCGCACCTGTATCAATTAAAATATTAACGGATGTACCTGTCGTTTGACTACGCCTTTGGAGACACGGTAATCAGTTTATTCTCCTAAAAAAACACTTCCTGTCTCATAGATATCATCAGTATGTGCGGCGAGTGATTGTAGCTCTTCGTTTCTCGTCTGGTTTATTCTTTGTACCTTGTTGGTGTTGTTGTTTCTTGAAGAAGGGATTCTTCCGCGTTTTGCTGCTTGTTGGTCTTCTCTGAACGGGTTATAGTACCGTTGAGATTGCTTAAAGTTGTTCCTTCGCAGGGGTTGATTGTTGTGTTGTGTTGGTCGTACGTGTTGACGAAGGTCGTCCACTTCCATAGGTTCTTGGCGTGGTTGGTGGTTATATTGCACTTGCACATTTGGATTATATCTCCTTCTATCATCATATCTCTGTGGTGGAGGATTCTGTCTTTGGTTGTATCTTTGTGCGTCGAACTGCATGTTTGTACTGTCGTGGTAAATCGTGCTTGCGATTGCATATGCGGTTTCTAAGTCTTTTGGGTGATGACTGTATAATGTGCCGCTTGTATACCTGCTGTTGAGTCCTGTTATGAAAGTACGGATTGCTTCTTCATTTGCATATTCTAGCATGGATGCAGGTCCTTGTCCTCCTGACATCTCTATCTTTGAGAGTGCGAGATTCCGTGATTTGTTGATTTCGCTGTGAAATTCTGATAGTGTGCGTCTCCCTTGTGTGATCTTTTTCATTTCTTCGAGTAGTACATACAGCGGACGTTGATCAGCGTATATGTAGTCAAGTCTGTTGATTATCGAATAGAAATTCAGCTTGGTGTTGTGGTTGATTAAGATGTTTGCTGCCTCCTCAACAATTTTCGATTGTATTATTGTAAATGCTGTATAGTAGTTCGGGCGGTTGGAAAATTCTTTAATGTTTTCCATGGATGTCCATGCCCTTTTCCTCCAGGCACTGTACTGGTTCTTGTCTCCGCTGAAGCATGGTATGGCTTCAAAGGTTTTTAGATTTATGAGGTTTCCATTTGTTATATTCGGTGTAAATTCTACATGTTGGTCTGCTGTAGTGACTGTCTAGAAAGGTTGTTGTGCTTCCAGTGTATTAACTTTTAGTTGCATATTCTGTAGAGTTGCGATGTCCTGAGCCTTTGTATCGTATTGTAGTATCGGGCGCAGATAATTGAAAATTTGTTGGCATTTAGTGCGTGAGTCCAGGGTGAAGGATTCTCTTTGAAGTCAGGAATCTTTTTTTTCAGTTTTCGCTTTCCACTTTTTACTTTTCTATCGGTTAAGGCTGCCTGCTATTTCAAGGTTTGCCTTTGACGCGACTGGTTAAATTTGTTTTATCTCGCTTTTTCATAGATTGTTTTTATGCATTTCTTCAAAGCTGTGGAATTTTAATTTTATTAACATGTATTTCAAGGTTATTTGGCTGCAGTCAAGAGTTAGACCGGCTTGAGCCCCCAGTTAATATCGTTACACAATATGAATTAAAAAATATAATATTTTGCTACGCCGAAATGCGTGCGCTTTATTGCTATTCTTAAAACTGGTTTACATTTTGAATTCTTAGTTCTATTTATACTATAGAGATTAGGTGGTTATCGGAGTGGATTTATCCATTGCCAGTTGTGTGTTTATTTGGGCCGGATATTGTTTCTTGTAGTGATCAGGTCAG
Organism: Philophylla caesio; assembly: GCA_963971545.1. Classification (NCBI taxonomy): domain Eukaryota; kingdom Metazoa; phylum Arthropoda; class Insecta; order Diptera; family Tephritidae; genus Philophylla; species Philophylla caesio. The sequence continues at coordinate 115,851,226 of OZ020604.1, read as the reverse complement.
TTGTTTGTTGTTTACGTGTTGAGAATGCATTTCTTGATAATGCATGTTTATCTGTTGTTTACGTGTAGGTCAGTTGTTTGTTATTGATAATGCATTTCTTGATAGTGCATGTTTGGTTGTTATTGATGGTGTTAGTGGAAACGTTGTTTACGTGCCTTGTGATGACGTTATTAACTATCGCGTACATGAAAGGTCCTCAAATTTTGTTCAGCAAGCCGCTGCGAACGCTCGATACTCGACTCTCTGGCACGCAATTGCAACGCGTATTCTCTCTGACTTGCAAGACGATTTTCAGTGTCTGATGAAGATTCTTCATCACGGCGCCTTTTTGATGCCCTCGTCTGGGAACTATTTCTAGAAAGTTGAGATCTTGATCTTTTGGGCAATTTAAAATAAAAAAAAAATGTAACTGCCTTTGTACAAAATTATTTTCTTGGCTGTTGACCCTATATAAAAATGTAATATTAATATTATAAAAGCTTCTGAGTCGCTATCAGTTTACTATCAGTTAGTACCTACTGAAAAAATAATGGATAAACAAGTAAAGAAGTGGCTAAGTTGGATCGAACTTTATATACCCGGCGCACGCTTTCAGCTAAATTTTTAAATTAATAAAGCAGAGACTAAGTTCGGGAAAACCGAACTTGATGTAAGCATCTTTTTTCTGAATTTTCATATAATTGGATTTCTTGATTTAATACAAAGCCACAAACAAAATTTGAACAAATTAGCCTAACTAGTTACAAAAGTATCCGATTTTTACGGGTTTCAAAAACTAACTGGGTCTGGTACAATTTTAGTGATTTTAAAAATTTAGAGATATACATACATATGAATTCATAAGTGGGCGGCGTCACGCCCCCTGTAAAAATTTTTATACAGTCGGATTTCCTGCTCGAATACAGCACTACATATTGGAGCAAATTAGCTTCCATATCTACTGAATTATAGCAATTTTTGCATTTTCGACAATTGCCGTTATATGGGAGGTGAGCGTAATTATTGTCCGATTTTGTCCATTTTCAATACCAACCTGCTCTGGGTCAAGAAAAATCTATCTAGTAAGTTTAATTGAGCTATCTCAATCTGTACTCAAGTTATCGTCTGCATAGACGGACGGACGGACAGACAGACAGAACTCGCTAAATCGCCTCTTTTTCATTCTGACCATTTTGGTAAATATATGTCTATATCCACCTTGATTTCGTTATGCTGCTACAAGCAACCGTTATGCGAACAAAGTTATAATACCCTTGTGCACAAGTGCGCGGGTAAAAAAAATTGAATTCCTTCTGAGGAGAACTGTGGTTTAGTCCTTTTGTTGGGTTTAATTACCTGCTATAAAAATTTAAAGCATAAAACATATCTAAGTAAAAATTATTCAATTCCGCACACGACCGCTTCGAAGGGAGCCAACCGCGCGAATAAGCGCGAATTCGTGATATCTTTCGAATGGAATGTCCGAATCGAAAAATTCAAAAAGTTATATAAAAGTATTGAATCAGTCTTGAATATGAAGAAATTTATTTTGATAAGGATTAGTACTAAGGTAAGAAAGCTTTTACAGAGGCGGCATTTTAATAATTTTTTTTTTTTTTTATAAAAGAACACTTGTTGTGATGTAACAATAACAGTTAGACATATGCTGTCGGGACATTTTTTGTAGATATACGTAATATATGTTCTCCAAAGTCGTAGTACATTATTTTGTTCTATAATCAGTGGTATTCGCGGCGCACGCGATGTAATGCATTTTTTAAGTAATTTTTTAAACCTTGGGTTACATTATTAGCGTTTTAGTAACGACTCCTAACCTTTTTGAAAATATAATATAGCCTATGTTCACCGCAGATAATGTAGCTTAACAACAGTGAAATAATTTTTCAAATCCGTCAAGAAGTTACGGAGCCTATTCAATTCAAACAAACAACAAAACAAGGTATAGATAAATTTAAAAAATTGTGAAATTAAAGGAGGACTTTTAAATATTATAGAAGGAAAAAAAATATTCGTATATTTCTTTATATTAAATTTAACAATTCAACTGTAAATTTATCTTAGTCGTATTTATAATGTTTTTTAAATATACCTAGTTATAAGGTATGCTGGGTATAAGTAGATCGTATAGGTATTCCGGGCCTGCCTCAACAGATGATCGTATATGTGGTCACTGACCCTCTTAAAACTACAAAACTAGGCACCTAAGTATATACCAGAGCTCGGCATTTCAAAGCACAATAGTGCAAACTTTTTTCACACGTGTTCTTGCGCTCTATCGTTTAGTCGTTTGTTATAATTTTATGTAAATGACAAGCACAAAGATGTTTAATCGAAATTTTGTTTTTTATACCTTCAAAATCACACTCCATTTTGCAAAACACAACAAAAAAACTGAAAAAATGTGGGATTTGGTTCTAGTAGGGCAAGACGACAACACCGGCATTATTCCTTACGTTTCGGCAACGGACCGATCCTAACAACCGCTTGCCAAACGATGGCTGACCATTACGACGTTAGCGAATAGTTTTACACAGTTCTTTGTCGACCGTTGCCGCGAGTTCTTGCCTGCCTACCCCCTTAAGTTAAGCGAACAGTTTTGTATAAGTGTTACGCATTTTAAATAAATATAGAGTAAAACTTTAAATAAAAGACTTTAAATAATTGGCATCCTACAAAAGTGGTGACAGAAGTGATGATTATCCACAGAGTGTTGTTGTGTGTGTAAAGTTCGCAACAATGTATTGCATCAAAGGCATTGAAGCCAAATAATAAAAAACTTTAAAACATAAAATCGGAAAAATACCGACTCTGTACGAATAAATGTATTCGTGGCGGAGGCAAGACACCGGTAAGGGTTAATTCACACGTTTAAATCAGCTACGTACATACGCGCAAGCTTATATGTATGTGTTTGTAAAGTGCATGTGCAATAACGCAGTGCATCGAAGGTACAAAGGCCAAGTTATTAAAACTTCGAAAAGAAAATCGGAAAATTCCGAAGAAACCGTTACGCAGTATGTACTTAGAAACGGTATTCGTGGCAGGACAAGGCGTCAGTAACGGCTAAATCAGCGTTGCTGCATTAACGGGAAGTTCACACGACGTCGGCAGAGCTGCGCAAGCAAAGCCTCGAGAACATAAGTAGAAGTTGCGATTTAAATCGACATTGTTGTGCAGTCGAAGTTGTGCGTCTACAGTTGCTGAGCCCAAAGTTGAAGTTGCGTTTGAACTCGACATTGTTTTGCAGTCGAAGTTGTTGCATCGAACCGTGAGTAAAACGCGTGTTCGCATTATGCACACATTTCAGAAGTTTAACTAGGTGAACTAAAATTTCATGTTAAAGAGTTTAAGCATTTTGCAAATAAAACACATGTTCGTATATTTGTAAACATAGTAATTGTTAACGTTTAGTAAGTTATATATGTACAGGTGGTGCAGGCTCATATTGTGTCAATATACACGAATAAAATTTAAGCGATAAAAAAAATATTTTGTAACTTGTAACAAATATGAGATTTTCACTGATTTTTTGCACATTTTGTAAGTGGAAACGGTTGACAATGGAGCGACACGAAATTTTAGAATTACATGAAGCCGGACTGAAACAGAAACTGGTAGAGTTAGGTCTGTCCACATCAGGTCTGAACGCTGACAGTGAAACCGACGACATAAACGATGACGATGTAGCTTCCGTGTACGATAACGCCGGACCGTCCCCACCAAGGACAATGCCAAGCAGTTTTAACACTCACACTACGTTTACATTGCGCTATATAGAAGACTCGCTGACTTCGTTAAATGGGTTGGGTTCGCTTCAAATCGAGGCGTGGGTGGAGATTTTCAGCAAAATGCCATTGCGGTCAACTGAAACGAACTCCAAAAATTTATATATGCAAAACAGCTGTTAAAAGGTGCCGCTACAATATTTATACGATGTAAGCGTGACGTCACTGACTGGAAGTCGTTGATGAACGTACTGAGCTCTGAGTTTGGGACTAAAGTGTCATCAATAGATAGACATCGTATGTTGAGAAATCGTCGCAAGCGGAGTAATGACGATCTTCGAGAATATCTCTATTCATTAATACCGATCGGGAAACCAATACAATAAGATGACATGAGCTTCATTGAGTATTTTATCGAAGTTATCCCCGACTCCAAGAAAAATAAGATCAATCTATATCAAGCAAGATCCATACAGGAACACAAGGAGCATATTCGCGTATATGAGATGGTTGTGTCTAGTCGCCATCAAGCAAGCAACCCAAATCAGTCGTCCATCGGTAGCACAGCTTCAGTTAATCCTGGTATTAGCAGAGAGGGAGGTGGAGGTGCTTCAAGTGCGGTTTCACTTCACATCTGGCCAAAGACTGTCGCGGGTCATTCAAATGTTTCAAATGTGGCTAACCTAGTCATCGGGCTGCCGACTGAAGGAGCGCTCCAGCAGCAATCAGAATGGAGAGTCACAAGGCCAACACACTAGGTGACGAATTATGGCGCAAGTTTGGTAAATCTGGTAGATGTCTTCATGTTGCCGTGGCGTGCGATCATATGACGTTTTCTGCTTTAGTCGGTACTGGGTGCAATCTCTGTTTAATTCATTACGCCATTTTGAAAGAGTACGACATAGCACTGTCGCATCTCAACGAGAAGAAGGCGTACATCATAAAAGAGTTGAATGAGAGACTATGCGCCGAGGAAGAAGCGGTATTCTCCGGTTGAGATAAAAATTATTTTGGTCGACCATATGCCTGTCTATACCAGGCCCCGACGCATTTTGCACATGGACAAGTGCATTGTAGAAGCTCTGGTGACAACATGGTTGAGATAGGGCATCATACAACGAAGCACTTCGGAATACGCATCACCTATCGTACAAGTTGGAAAAAAGGACGGAAGCAAACGACTGTGCTCTGGTTATAGGCAGCTTAACGCAAAATCGTAAGATCGTCGACGATGTTGTTGAGTGGTTGTCCGAAAGAGGAGAGCCGTTATTCGCAGATGGCGGAAGTGCCAATTCCTACGGATGACAGAAGAGTTTTTGGGATACATGATACAAATTAGTACCATCAAGCCGTCCGAGGCTAATACGATGGCCGTGGAACACTTTCCAGTACCCAATGATCGCAAAGCTGTTTTATAGAGGGATACGCAGTGGTCGCTAAACCGCTTTTGGATCTCCTACAACGCGACTTGCAGTTTACCATAAGAGAAGAACAACCCTTGGCGTTCCAACAGTTGAAGGCAGCGTTAGTCAGATCACCGGTATTGCGACTATATAACCCTTAGACGTTGAGGTTCACACGTATGCATCAATGAATGGTTATGGTGTGGTCCTTATGCAAAAGGATTTAGCCGATCAGCATTTTCAACCCATACAGTTTATGAGCCGGAAAACTACGGAAACCGACGAAAAGTACCATTTGTACGAGCTGGAAGTTCTGGTAATCATTGGAGCCCTCAAAAAGTGGCGAGCTTATTTGCTTGGCGTGAAGTTTAAAATCGTGACCGACTGCAACGAGTTCGCGATGACGATACGCAAACGCGACATTCCAGTAAGAGTCTCTCATTGGGCGTTATTCCTACAGAATTTTGCGTATGAAATTGAGCACCGAAGCGGAAGTAAAATGAAGCACGTTGACGCATTGAGTCGAGTTTCCTGCTTGATGTTGGAAGGCTCTATACATCACCAACTACACCAAGCACAGTTGATGGACCCATGGATTAAAGCAGTTTTGAAGGTACTTAAAAAAAAGACGAAAACGAAGATTTCTATGTAAAGAACGGGGTGTTGCAAAAATATCCCATTAAAGAACTTGTTGTCGTGCCCTAAGCTATGGACGACGAAATTATTAAAGTCGCTCATAACTAAGGTCACTATTCGCTGAAAAATACCAAAGAAGCCGTTGGAAAAACTTTCGTCATTCCGCAGTTGTCGTCGAAAGCGTCCAAAGTCGTAAAGAGTTGTATCGAGTGCATCGTCGCGCAGAAGGAAGCAAGGTTTCTCATCGCCAAAAAGCAAGGAAGACCGTATACTCTTAACTTATCCCATTGATCACTTTGGACCAATGGAAACGACGTCGAAGCGGTAAAGCTACATTTACGCGGTAGTCGACGCCTTTGTGTGGCTCTATGCGTCGAGGAATACAGCAGCGGAGTTTGTGCTAAATCAACTAAAGTGGCACGCGGCGACATTCGGAAATCCGAAGCGTATTATCTCGGACCGCGGTTCAGCGTTTACGTCCAATGCTTTCGGAGAAAATTGGGGCCAGGAAAAAATACAAAATTTGTCGATAGCCACTAATGTCCCTCGAGGAAACGGACAGGTAGAGTGTATTCATAAAACTATCGTTCCTATGCTGCAAAAGATGTGCGCAGGAGACCCGACTCAATGGTACAAAGACCTCGAGCGGGTCCAACAAACTCTCAACAGTATGCCGCCAGGAAGTACGAAGGTATCGCCGATCAAACCTTAAACCGCAGTCGAGATGCGGGTTAAGGCCATTCCCGAACTGCAGCAGGTGATAGAAGATGCCACTATAAGAGATTAAGACGCAGAGGAGAGGAGATACGAAAGGAAGCGCAGGAGAATATTTGCAAAATTCAGCAAGAGAATCGTCGATCGTTCAACAAAAATAGGAACGAGGTCGTGAAGTATTAAGTCAACGTGTTAGTAGCCATTAAGCGAACGCAGTACGTCACCGAACTCAAGCTGAGGCAGAAATCGTTGGGCCCATATAAGATCAGTAAAGTTTTCAATCATGTCAGATATGAAATGCGGAAAGTGGGGGACCACAAAGGTTCTGGCAGTACGACAACAGTGGCCGAGTATAGGAGCCTGCGTCCGAATCGCCGAGCATGCCGTCATTCATGTTGAATGACAAGTAAGAAGGGCCGATTGTGGGATTTGATTCTAGTAGGGGAAGAGTACAACACCGAGATTAGCCCTTACCATAACTGACTGAGCCTAAAGAACGCTTGTCAAACGATGGCTGACCAGTACGACGTTAGCGAACGGTTTTACACAGTTCTTTGACGACCGTTGCCATGAGTGCTTGCCTGCCTACCGCCTTAAGTTAAGCGAACAGTTTTGTATAAGTGTAACGCATTTTAAATAAATAAAGAGTATGACTTTAAACAAAAAACTATCCGCATCCTACATAAATGTATAATTTAACATCAAAAACGGGTTTTGTAGCAGTAGTAATACGCATGGCAACGATTAGCTTAGCAGTGTCAATTTCAAACAACTGAATTTTTTTTTAAATTAAATTTGCATGCATGTACATACATTGTACGTAAATATGTATATGCAGAATATTTATAATACAAGTAATTTATAATTTTTGTTTCAATTCACGCAATTTCCTACTGGGATGCGGAGCACTTCTCTTGTGCTCACTAACTCAGTCACAATATGACTTTTGCCGACAACTGGTATATACATATGTATGGTCCTCATATATTCAGGCTTGCGAGCTTATAATAAAAATAGAGAGCGAGAAAACACTAAAGCAAATGCTGTGCAAATGAGTACATTCAAAAAGGGAAAGCAAAAAATATTTTAATATAAAGTCCATCCATCCATATGTCCACTGCTAATTATTTGGTAGCTCTCACACAAGGAGCAAGAACAAAAAAAAATAATAGGTATGTTAACTTAAATACATACATACTTCAACAAAATATTCGTGCATATGAATATTCAGGTAGATAGTGAAAAGCGCAGTGAAGTTAAGGAAAGTAGAGAAAAGGCTGATAATTAACATACTCGTACATGTCTCACCTACCTAACATCTTTACTATAATTTTCTACACGTTTTAATAATTTTCATACAAATTTCTTTCATGTTTCTCTAATTATACATTTTCGATACCATAATTTTCACTCGAACTGTACTACCGACTAGTAAGCGCAAATAGAGGAGCATATGCAAAAAAGAAAGAATTGCATTTGCTCGCTCAAATGTCAAAAAAAAAAAAGAACCAACGAAAAAGCTTATAAAAAGATTTCCAAAAAAAAATCAAAAACAAAAACAAAAAAAAGTTAAAAACGGAACAGCGATGAGGAAGGTAAGGTGATTTCTTCAGTACCACATGTATTCCCCCACATAGTATGTAAACCAGGCAGATTTCCAAAAAAAAAAATCAAAAACAAAAAAAAAAGTTTAAAACGGAACAGCGTTGAGGAAGGTAAGGTGATTTCTTCAGTACCACATGGTACTAAAGAGAGGAGAACTTAGTTGAGAACAAATTTATATTCGAATATGGTAATTATAGAAAGAGGTAAGTCTGTAACTTAGTTAGCTATTACTATAAGATTCAGGTATGTTAATAATTCAAAAGTAAACTAGTTATTCGAAAGCCATTTTTCTTTTATATTATACTTTTTTTAAGGTTAATACTTTGTTTCGTTTCTCAACATTTTTAATTAATTCTCTGATTAAAATGTACCAAGTACTTTGTTTAGCAGACCCGGCTTAGGTTAGCTAATCACAAGCAAAGAGCTTCGTTGAAAATGATGGATTTTATTAGAAAGGAAAGACGGAAAAGTTTGGCGCAGTCGCTTCTCAATGAAACTAGCCTATATGGAGGGCGGTTAAATTGTAAATGCCCCGGAGGGGGAGTTAATGTGAACTTATTTTTTTTTTTCCTCAGCTATTTTTCCTGGTGTAAACCTTTTGTTCAATGGGGAGTTAGCCTGCGAAGGAATTATTAAATATGGAGCCCATATTGAAATATGTAATGTAGTTTTAATTATTTCGTCTTGGAAATATGCTTACTAATGAATTAATCTAGTTTAATAGTATCATTTCAATTAATCAAACTGTCCGCGTAGTTTTTTTTTTTTTTTGTGGGAATCAAGCACGAAACAACGCGTGCAGCACTCAGACTACATGCCGTCCATTGTACTGTTTGCATGTTCCTTTTAATCTATTTTAATTTACGAATAAATCTTAGCAGATTAAGGGTTGTCAAAGGGCTCAGGTGTTCGTCTATCACCACGTCGCGACCAAATGCCTCATACCTAGTTCTTGCAAAGGCGGGGCAAAAGCACAGAAAGTGTTCCACCTGCTCTTCCTCTTCAAAACAGAATGGGCATATGGAGTGGTCATGTACGCCTATCATTGTCAGATGTCTATGCCACGTGAAGTGACCGGTCAACAGCCCAACAAGTTGCCTGCAGTCTCGCCTGTTAAGTGAAAGCAAGTATTTTAATAGTTCTCTGAGATTGAAGGTAACATGAGTTTTGCCCATCTGCAACCTCTCGACGCCTCCCAGACATCGCTGAGCGAAGTATTCAGCCAGTTTCTGATGGTGGCATAGATGGCAGAAGGTGGGAGTGCTATAGCTGGTTGCGGGCCGAAGAACACCTGATCCGAGCCAATTCTGGCCAAATGGTCAGATGTCTCATTACCAGGTACTCCCGAGTGACCAGGGACCCAGAGTAATGCAAGTTCATTACTTTACCAACACACTTTAGACGAGATTTGCATTACCGAACTAGTTTGGAAGTAGTTAGAGGGCTGGACAATGTCTTGAGTGCAGCTTGGCTGCCACTGCAGACACGTATACTCCTCCCTATCCACCTACTTTCCACCACGTAGTCCATGGTCATGAGAATTGCAAATTCTTCGGTCTGGAAGACCGAGGCATATTCCCCAAGAGAAAAGTGAAGCTTATCCTCATTTTCTTCTATAAAAACTCCAGATCCTGACCCAGAGTCAGTTTTGGAGCCATCGGTAAAGATACGACAACATGTAAGACCGGGCTCAGTGTTGGCATTAAACCAGCATTCAGCCTCAGGGAACTCAACGTTAGAGAGTCTCATCAGCAAAGGAAACGGTGGCGCACTATACTGTGGCATTGAAAAGACGCAAGTGTTCATATCTCTGCCGCCAGCAATTTCCACCTAGCCCACTCCGTTTTATACCAATATCCATTTTTTTAAGTCTGCAGGTGGCATTTAAGGCCTCCCCACGTATGAATATACAATGTGCCGCAATGCGTCAAGAGCAGCGGCAGGCGTTATAGAGAATGCCCCTGTACAGCATACGGCGATTGTTCTCTGAAGTTTAGCAAGCAGGTCCCCCACGCTATTAGTTGAGAGTCTGCCCCACCATACCACTGAAGCATAGCTGATTATGGGTCTGATCATAGAGGTATATATCCAGAGGATACCCTTTGGGGATAGACCCCACGCTTTGCCGAAGACCCGTTTACACTGCCAGAAGCCAGCCAATGCTTTAGAGCTCGTTTGGTCAACTTGAGATTTCCACGACAATTTTGCATGCAGAATTACTTTTAGATACTTCACTTCAGGGGAAGTCTGAATTGTGACTCCCTTAAGTGTGAGGGGAATGAGGCCTTCTAACCTTCTCCGCTTAGTGGAGAGAACAACACTAGTTTTGGTTGGGTTTTACGGATAGTCCATTGTCGTCACAACAAATGTGACTAGACAGGCCACATCGTCCACATAGGCCTGAGCGTAGATATTCGAGTCATCAAGAGTGACAAGAAGAGAGTCAATTACCATGCACCAGAGGAAAGAGGAAATCACACTGCCAACACTGTTTCTACTCTGCGTAAAATATTGACAAATTTAACTTATTTTAATTTTCTTTAAAACATAAGTTACACGTGGTTAACCACGAATTTAATATTCCAGCAGACGGTATACTGGGTAAAGACTTCTTAAAAATTAACAAACGCGTTATTAGCTATGTGAGCAATTACTTACTACTTTACTACTGGGTTGGAAACAAAAACGTCGCGATTCCAATAGTTCACGGAACTCAAAACGACACCCAGATGCGAAGTTTTTCGACTTTTTAGTTTAGGAAGCTCACTTGAACCATTTTTCGTGGAGTCGCAAGAAATTGATAACAGTGTATTCACTGCAAGATGCATAGTCAGTGCAAGCAACCCAATCGTCAAAGTCATAAATACCACAAACGATATAAAATACGTTAACAACTGTAATATTCGGAATGAAAAACTTTCAATGCTTATTCCATTAATAAGACTAGAAACGATGTCAACCGGACAAAAGAACTGACTACCGTTTTGAAAAAACAAATTCAAGCAGAAAGCAAATGACTAAATTTATTCAGAGACTAAGCAGTCATATTGGCACTTCCAGACGACAAAATGACATTAAACAACTTCTACGAACAAAAACTACGATTTACAGACAATAATCCAGTTTACTTAAATAACTACCGTTTACCATATACCCAGCGTGCAGAAATAAACTGTCAAGTTAAGAAATTATTATAAAACGAACCAATTGAAGAAAGTTATTCGAATTATAATAGACCTTTAATTGTTGTTCCGAAAAAAGATGCTAATAGTAAAAGAGCGTACCGTATGTGTGTAGATTTCCGTGCTGTTAACAAAAAACTGATTACCGATAAAATTCCTATCGCTAGAGTAGACGATATCTTAGATAATCTTGGCCGAGCGAAGTACTTTTCTACTTTCGACCTCTATTCAGGGTTTCATCAAATCCCGTTGCATATTAACTCACGTGACGTGACATCCTTCAGTACTGACAGCATTTAGATGGAAAGTGTTTGGTTTAAATGTAGCGCCGAATTCAATCTCACGAATGATGACAATTGCTATTTCTGGTATTCCGCCCCACGTGCCATTTCTTTACGGTGACGATATAATAGCAATTGGGTGTAGCAAAGAACATCACATAAACAATCTTTCCAACGTTCTTGATATATGCAGAACCTTCAATTTAAAATTTTGGACACAAGCTGACGCAAATGTAGAAAGTATCGTGGTCAGTTGTGTGGATAAAGAAAATTAGAAAGAAAAGATCAGGATTAGAAATTTGTGTTACAAAGTTTTTATATGTATTTAATATTTTAAGAAATTGAACATAAACTGAACAATAGGTAAATATCTCGAACTTACGTTTAGGTTTGGCGAAACGCTGTGTCAGCTCCGGGGTCCTCTGATAGCAAAAGTGGACACAAGCCCAACCCATCGTTTTCTCTAACTCGCTAGTTTTCGAAGGAAAAACAGTTGTTTGGAAAACTCGAATAAGAACCGTTATGTGCTGAAAATCTTACAACCGCGTTGGAACAAATTACAGGGTGACAAGTATTGTCAAGTATATTGAAAATTAGGCTGTAAGCCTAAACATTCTACCCCCTTTGCTAAGGATGCTTAACTAGACTAGTCGATAAATGGCTATCGGGAATCAGATGTTTCGCCGATAATTTCATATAGCAGTTTGGAACTGATCGGAGATGTGATGAGACCGGAAGTTGGGTACGATCTAAAATATTAGGGCGGAAGTTAAAAGAAATATACATGCACCTAAAGCGAAAATATTTAATTTAGGCAGTAGGGGTGATTGGCATGTTTATACTTATGTCAGTATTGGTGGATAGAGCCATGCCCGGTAAGGAACTGCGTGAGGTTGAAATCAATTTCTCCGTGTTTCCTCTTTATCCATTCGTCTACCTTTCAGATCAAATTCTTTGTCCATCGTCCTTTCCTTTTTTTTGCCATTCGCCGTTGCTCTGTTCCATTATCTAGCTGCGATAGCTTGGGCTGCTCTTGATTTTTGCCGCTCTGGCAGCGGTTGCCATACTGTAGCCGCGTACATCAGGATGGACGGAAATTTCCTTCTTTGTTGTTTTGGACCTCCCATATTTGGCATGAGTCTTGCCAGAGCCGTGCTGACTTTTCTCGCCTTCTCGTTGGCAAACTTAAGATGTCCTGTGAAGCTCAAACGGCGGTCGAGTATGACAACGAGATATTTGATGGTTGGGCTGGAATCTCTGGTGTGGCCTTCAATTCGTATTTAAATGTTTTCAGCTCTTTTTCGGCTGATCAATAGCAGCGCTTCGGTCTTATGTTCCGCTAACTCTAATTCTGCTATGTGCAGCCAAGCTAATGCCTAAAGTCTGTGTGATCCGGTCTCGACGCTCCTATCACCACAGCTGGAACCCTAAGCCGGGCAATCTGACCTCATGGAAAATAGAGCCAGCAGATTTAGACTTTGCTTTGGTGTTCGATTTCGACTAAGCTCTGCCGCCCGAAGAATAAGTTTGTTGGTTTAATGCTAATAAAATTTCATTTCTATAACGGATATTTAAAATTGAATTTCTACTAAATACTTATTATTAAAATACACTCGTGACAAACAGTGATTTGCAATTTTCGTTATCCTATTGAAAATTGCCTTCGTGTATTATTAGTTACTTGTAGTATATGTTAAAGGCTTTTGCTGTGGATAATAAATTCGCAGCCGTTCCTTAGCTTTCCCTTTCTTGCTAACTGGCGCCAATTGAAATTTCCAAGTATTGCCAAGTGTTTCCAATGCATAATAGGTGTTCGTTTTTCATCCATTTGAAAGATATGGCCTAGCTAGCGGAGCCGGGTCTGTGTTCCATCGTATGCGGCATTCGCCATCGCAAAGCCATTGAGGTCCATAAGTCTTTCGGAAAATCTTTATCTCGAACACTCCGGTAGTTTATTCATGTATTAACATTTCACAAGATATATACGAGAATGCCTGGCATTATTATATGTATATTCTGAAAGGCGGCTTGACAATAGCTACAGAGTTGAAATAATATTAATAATAATAATAATTTGGCACTTACAAAATACAGCTCAGAGTTTGGCCGAGCTGCTCTCATAATTTATGGTTTGAATCTTTTTATTATTGCGTCCCAAAAATTGGAGGGACCTAAAGTTTTGTGCCGACTCCGAACGGTAGATGTAATGAGAAGTTTTTTCATGGCAGAAATACCCTCGAAGGTTTACCATTGCCTCTTAATGCAATGACCGTTTTTAGCAACAACTTTTTCTATGATTAAGATTTTTCTTTAAATTTTATTAAAATCGCTCATTTAGTTCCTGAGATTTGCGTGCCAATATATACAAAATTTTATATTAACTTAAAAGAAATATTATAATTATTTTTGAAACAAAAAGTAAAATCGTTGACACCCGATTATCGGGGATAAAATACTAGTCCTTATTTAATGTGAAAACATTTTTTGTGCTGTTTGTAACAATTTTATAATAAAAACTGACTTATATTAATTCAAGGAAGGCTTACAAACAATCCAATAAAATTTTAGTTTGCTACGCACTTATAAATTGTCTAAAAGAAGGACTTACGCTGTTAAGATGGCATTAGGTCGTTTATAAAGCAATTTAGGAATATTTCACTTTGATCAACTTCGAAACACTTGAACTTTTCAGTCGATTCACTTCCCTTGAAAAAGTACGCGAGGCAACACTGGTAATTTAGGCTATGAAAAAAATGTCAACAGAGGGGTGGTTGAAATGCATGCTCTTCGATTTTATCTCCGAGTATTTACTCTATTGTTGCTTAACCTGCTGCTGTTTGATAAAGCAAGAAATACGCCATTTAAATGCAGGCGCGTAAATTTGAAGCCGGGTGTCTTATGCTTTTTATAATAAGCTGCTTTGAAAGCTACTGATACCATGAAGCCAGGGACATGGCCGGCATCAGCGTAACTTCATTACGTTATAGCGATAGTGATGAGTAAAGTACCACAATGGTGCAACGTATATCAGCACTCGAAAAAACAATAGAGCGTTTAATAAACACGCAAGCTAATACCTTGCATAGTGTAAATGCGCGACTTACTTCGTGCCAAATTTTCAACCGACTTTGTCGTAAGCAACAATTTGCGCGAGCGAATTTCATACCGAAAGTGTTCCGGCTGCCCGCTACAGCAGATTTCAATAAGAAATAGTGTTTTCAATCCAACCATCGTTCCAATAGCACTAAACAACGGCAACTCTGTTGCCCGAGTATAACCTAATAAGCAAAACGTATTTTTGTTCGGTACAATTCATAAAGTGTGTTAAAATGTAGAAATGTGCTTACGAATGGCATGAAAGTGCTATAATTTTCACAGTTCAGCAAAAGATGAGCGGGTCCGCTAAATGGTGGATCTACTCCCAGCCGTGTGCCTTCGTTAACTGGCGGCATTTGTAAATAAATTTCTAATTAATTTTCCGTGTGCGACTAATGAAGCAGATATGTATAATATACATATATTATAGTATGTTGGTACTTGGTAATAACGGCGGTTTATCGGAAGCTAATGATAACGACCTTTAACGAAGCATATCGAATGAATATAGAAGTTGTCAAGACTTGTTAAAGAACATAAGGGGTTACAAAGTTTATAAAGATATTAATAGTAGTGAATACAAGCTAAAAATGATACTGTCTACGATAATCTGTAGTAATCGCGCGATGTTGGTCAGAGTGGACGTGCTTTATTTTGCTCCGCAGTTTTTGGTTTCAATTTCAAGTGTAATAGTCGTTACTACTGATTAATAACAATACATTTTCCTCAGCTTTGTTATAATGTTAAAACACATTAATAATTGAGATAGTGACTCTTTGCGTTATCATAAGATCCAATCTAAGTATTCTATATATTCAACAATGCTTTGTTCGAGTGGACAAAAAGTCGAGCGCGCGCAATCTAAAGTGTAGTGTTCGAAGTGCAATGCATTCTTTCATACCGATTGTGTTGGAATACGTGCATCTGATTTGGATTTCTTAATTAGCTCGTTCACCTACTCTGCCCGTTGCTGTGAGCGGAGGGTCTGTCGACAACAACTCAAATACTGGTAAATCTCCTTTTGCTGATGCCGCCAAGCTACAATCGGCCATATCGGTTAAACCACGTGATTTTTCTAAACACAACAACATACAACAAATAACTTTGGTTTCGCTTTATACTGCTATTCTATCATTACGAGCGGAGAATGTTAGTTTGCATAATCTCGTCGCTACTCAGCATGAAAGTAGGCTGGTAAATAAAACTTAAAATATGCATTACGATTTTCTATATATGCAGAGCAACCTTCGTGAAAGCAGCTACTCAGTCTTATGCGCAGAAATACGATTGGGTTAAAGTTGCCCATAAGAAAGGCAATATGAAGAACGATTTACGTGTTGATATTTCTAATGCAAATGCTGGTCTTACAGTTGCTGTCAAGACTGGTAAATACTTTATCGTCTTTTATTCCGTATGTAACTACTGATGACGTGAAAGGGTATATTGAAAAGTATACTGGAATAAATGGGAACTCATTGCTGTGCTACAAACTAATTAAAACGAGTATTAGAAGAAAAATGTAAACGCATAAATTTCAAGCTAGAAGTTAAAGAAGCTTTAAAAAATAATGTTATATGTGCATCCTTTTCAGTTTTCAGCGGAAAGAAGTCCAAGAAACTCAAGCCTAGTCTAAATCGGTATTCTGCGCAGCCGAGCATTATTTAATAAGCATATCTCTAGTAATGAGAATTAAGACCGAAGCGGTATACATATTGAGCTTACAATTTCAATTCTATATATTCGTAATTATCGAAACCTGGCTTATTGCGAACTTCTTTTATAACGTATTCTTCGATCCAAAATATTTCCAAGTTTTTCGTAAAGACCGAGATACCGTCAAATCGTGACGACATAAGGGCGGGTGTGTGCCTATTGCCGTTCACCATAGCCTACGTCCTTATTTAGTATGCTTGCCAATTGTGATAGTGTACTGGACCAAATTTGCGTATGTTTAAATGGTCCATCTGCAATGTTTCCTATTGTTGATTCCAATGTACCTCCTAACAGCAATGAATACATACACAATCGCAGATCTGGATGCTGAAAAGTGCTTTAGCATTTAAATTTAAGGTGTATGATTAATGCAAGAAACACGTACCTGAATATTCATCTAAATCTTATAAGGAGCCATGGTATACAAAGGAGCTCAACCCCGTTGTTGACCTTTTTTGAACGTGTCCTTTATTTATTCAATTAACAATTAATATGAAATATTCAGAAATATAAAGTATAAAGCTACGTTAAAAAACTTGTGTCGATCTCCCGTCTGCCAAAATGTCAATGCTCACTCGGACGACAAATATTTTGAATTCTCCCCATATCACATGGTAAAATTAAGCAGTCAATCAGCGATCGACACGTTGAAAGTGAGTTTGAAGTTACTCGCAGACGTCAAAGGCCGATCTTGCAACACTCCTCCCTGGTGTATCCTGGCTAGGTTCCACCAATGGTTTTAAATCAAGGACGCCGGGTTTTGTCGCAGGTCTTTCATAGAAACCAGTAAGGGTTTTAACGGTTGCGCTCCTTACTTGTCCGTCAAAACTTTGACGAACGTCGATCACTCGACCCTTTGATCAACAATTGCGGGGACTATGTGGGTCTACGATAAGTACGGCGTCTCCAACTTCAATGGGTTTGACGTTTTCAAACCACTTAGATCGTCGCGTAATGATAGGGAGATATTATTTTACCCATCGCCTCCAAAACGAGTTGGCCAATTGTTGTGAGGCCAGCTAACCACTGCATAGAGTTAGTCCATCAGCGGTGACCTCCGACGTGGGATTTGGACTGACTGAATTACCAAGAAGAAAATGATTGGGCGTCAGTGCTTCATCTTCATAACTGGATACCGGAACATATGTAAAGGCCGAGAGTTGACTACAATTTCAACTTCCATCAGCGCAGCACGTAATAGTTCGTCACTGGTCGTTCTTTCTCTTAGTATCGAACAAAGAACATCTTTTACGGAGAGTACTAATCTTTCCCACACACCGCCCAAGTGTGGCGCAATTGCCGGTATGAAATTCTAAGTCATTTTAGGACTGGTAAAGGCTCTGATGATTTCGTTTTTGTCCATTAACTCGAAGACGGCCTGCAATTATCTTTCTGCACCTTTAATATGAGATCGAAATAGGTTAGCCAACTCATTGCAGTTAATGTTCTCATTGATAACATTGTAAACGAAAATTAATGAAAAGTATATTCTTCTATCATGCAATGACTGCAAACCTAGCAATTTCCGTCGCCCTATATAATGTGGAGGACCGTTAGGCCAATACATTTTGCACAGGGCGAACCTGGTAAAGACTTTCTGTACCTTTTCAATTTTTACGGAATAGACCTCATAGTATGGATTCCATATTAGCGAGCAGTATTCGAGCCAGCTTCTTACTAAGGCAACATAAAGAGACTTCAATGTTTGAGGATCTTTAAAACCACCAGTGTTTCTTCTAATGAAACCGATCATTGCAAATGACTTGGAAACAATATAGTCAATATGTTTGGAGAAGGATAGCTTGGAGTCAAAAATAATACCTAGATCTTTCATTTCGTGACAGCGATTAATGAAACAGTGGTTTAATTTGTAATTAAACACTGAAATAGATGTTTTGCTGGTGAATGTTACCACGAAGCGTTTCTTAACATTTAGATGTAAATGGTTTGTTGCACACCACAGTTCAAAAGCATCTAGACCGGACTGCAGATTGTTACTGTCTGATAAACTGTGTACCTCTAAGAGGAGCTTAATGTCGTCTGCAAACATTAGACACCTTGCAAACTTAAAGTCGTTCACCAAGTCATTTATAAAAGTAATAAATAGCAAAGGGCCACAGTGAGTTCCTTGTGGAATGCCCGACCACGCCTCAATTAATGTTTTGGATTTACTAGAACCTATTTTAACAAATAATTTTCTGTTAAATAGGAAATTGGCGAAGAACTCTAAAAGTTTATCCCTGACTCCAAAGTGCTTCAACTTGTATAATAAAATTGAGTGGTCTACTTTGTCAAACGCCTTCGAGAAATCTGTATATATTACGTCTAATTGAGCATGGTTACTAAATGACTTTATTATTTGATTTGTGGCTAAAGCTTAATTTGTGCATGTTGATCTACCAGGCATAAATCCATGTTGACAGTTACAGATAACTTTACTCACGTGATCAAACAGTTTTGATTGAACTATCTGATCAAATAGTTTGGCTATGGTAGTTTGCTTAACGATAGGCCTATAATTGCTCACATCATTATGGTCGCCTGATTTATAAATAGGTTCAATTGAGCAAAGCTTCCACGAGTCTATAAATGTGCCATTATCTAAACATTTCTTGAATAAGATCGCAAGGGGATAAGCTACAGTATCGGAGCAGGTTTTGAAGAATTGAGGGGAAACGACAAGCTCGATGGAAAACCATTGGTCTTTCTTTTAGAGGCAATAAAATTCCAAAAGCTTTTCGGATTGGATTTAAGTTTATTTTCAACAGAAATCATATATTCTTTAAACAAGACATTGTGCAGGCTGTCGAAGTCTTTCCTCAACTTCAGATAATGCTGGTGATCTACTTCAGTTCTACTCGATTTGTATTTTTTTAACGCTTTATTTTTTAGATTTTTGAAGTTGCATAGCTTATAGTTAAACAATGGTGGTTTATAATTCGTTTTTACTAATTTTAGAGGCACGAAACAAGAGATCGCATGTGAGAGCTTTTGACAAAAAGTTTCATAAGACGCCGTTAGATCATCGGAGATGCTCAAAAACTCCCAGTCAGTTGTTTAAAAAAACTCGTTAATTGCTACGTAATTTCTTTTTGAGTAATTGTATTCATGTGATATAGTAGCGGGTAAAGTCTCGTAATGGTAGGACTGAAAAATTACTTTTATTGCTTTATGGTGCAAAGTATTTCTAGAAATAGGAGCTTCGCATTCTTCACAAGGAATCTTTAAATCATTGGAAGTGAATACAAGATCAAGAATTTTGCCGTTAATATTTAAAATAGAATTGCACTGATTGAGATTTTGCGAAAATAGAGTACTAATAAAGTGGTTGTTCATTTTTCTGTTGGCCTAGTAAATGTTAATATTTTTTTTTTTTTTTTTTTAGAATTTTTATTGAGCTCAAGGCCAGTTTATGGAAGATTTTTTTGTGAAAAAACAACAACAGCTTTTAATGGTTGAAGTTATAGTACTATTTCGGAAATCACCACATTTCCTCATCAGACTTCTTTTTGATTATTAAATTAAATTATTTTTAATTTAATTTTCATAACCACTTCTCTCAGGCTTTGAACCCGGGAGCTCGGAGTTGCAGAGCCAATACGCTACCTATTGTGCTACGCTAGCCGAGTTGGCTGTTGTGTTTATTTCATCTTCCTTAAACAAACCAACTACAAACAAGAGCAAAAAAATCTTCCATAAACTGGCCTTGAGCTCAATAAAAATTCTAATAAAAAAAAAAAAAGTACTAATAAACAATATATCAATATCCGATTTGAGGTTAGTTGGTAATAAATTATTGGTATGTTCTGACCAGTACAATTTACTTAAGTTGGAATCACCTAGATAGATTATTGCATCATACTTAACAACACCCATTACGTGGACTAACTTATTTAAATGCTTCTGATAAATATCTAAGTCACTATAATCAGGAATATGTGACAATATAAATATAATTGATTTATTATTTGAAAACATAACGCTGACACAGATTTGCTCTACTTTGCCTTCAGCATTGTTAATTTTAATTTTTTTTGTAAGGTAAGTCCGCTCTAATTGCTAATAGTACACCACCGCCTTTACTAAAGCCAGTAGCCTTCGGACAACGATCATTTCGGTACACTTGATAATAGCCATCAAAGTATTCCGATGAGGATATATTTTCATTCAGCGATAATATCATATTCATGTAGCAAGGTACATCGATAGAAGTCTGTAGACTTCGTGTGCCTGCCGCTAACATTTTGGTAGTATAATGTATATTCTAAGAGCGATATATTAGAGTGCGATAAAGCTTGCGGTACAGCACTTATGTGGTTACTTCTCCATTCCCTAGTTGTCGAAAAAACTTGAACGGCCGTATTTTAACATCGGCTGGCCAAAGCGCCGAATTAAGTAAAGCGTCAAAATAGTTTGAGGAAACTCCTAATTTAAAGTTGACTAGTTTCAAGGATTCAACAGCGACATCCTTTTTGACGAGCCTATAGCAGGAAATCGCCGTTGAATCGATTGATGAATGCTTCGATACATACGCGACAATGTTTTCTGCAATGACTGAAGACTTGAAGGAGGATATATGTAGCCATATTACCCTGTGTGCTACATCCAATTCGGCACTCTTATTACATCCGACAATGCTTTGTGCTTTTAATTTCTTACTGGGTTGAATGGAAATTATAGCAGCAGAGACAGAAGCAGCGGCAGAATGCGAGGCTGTATTTTGTTCAGCTGCGTTAACCAAACGAACGACGTTAATATAGGATCAAGGTATAGCTAGAACATTAGAAGCTTCCCTAATCGTTTAGCTGTGCACGTAGCAGCATCAAAGATACGACGCTCGGTTGCTGTTATCGCAGTAGCCGAGTCAACGGGAATGACACTTTTCTCAGTAACAACTGAGTGAGAGTGACTAGCGACATCAATAGCGGGAGAAGGCGAGACAGAAGTTAACCGCAGACGAAGGAGAGGCATCTAGACGTTTACTTTTTTTTTGTGCATTTTTTCCTTTTACCTTTTTAGCATCATGACACACACACGCCCGTACACAGCCAAGCTGTCTTTTGCCGAAGGCAGTGTACGGAAAGAAGCAATATCTTCGGCATGAAGCTTATGCATGGATTTTATTTTTAAACGTAGTTCTTCGATTTTAGTTATCAAGAGATGTTTGTCGGATTGTAGATCACTAATCATGTTAACTGCACGAGTATGCTCTGATTTTAGAGCAGCAATTTCACCAAGTATAGTGAACAAAGACATGGAGTAATCATCGTTTTTATTCTCATCACGTTGTTTACTTGTTACTGATTTAGGCACTTTTTAGATATATATATCTCATCCCCACTAAAGGAAGTAGGGGAAGAACGGATGGATTTTCCGCGAACGGTAGTTATTATTAGAGCTGAGTAAAAATTCTAAATCATCTGGCAAAATACAAACACATTCCATATGAAAAAGTTGTTGCATTTTCCACACTGCACTTTGGCTTTGTTGGGATCAATTTTTTGCCCACATATAAATGGCATTTTATGCATATAATTTAGTATAACTTTTAAGATGAATATTTAATTAGAGTCACTGTCTCAAGCACATTAATTTTATATTACGTTTGGTTTAATCTGAGTCCATTTCAAATAGGAAACGCTAAAGAAACGAGGAGCAAAATAATAACACGTCAGCTCTTTTCACAACTCAAACTCAAACAATGTTTGGCGTGGATTTCGGACACAATAAGGTACGTTATATAATGATCTTTAGGAAGGATCACTAAATCGTCATTACTGCTGGTGGTCAATCGTGAACCAAGGCGAATTACGTTATTGCTATCTAGATACGGAGACAGTTTACAAATAGAACTAGAGCGCTCAACATACGTCCCGCTTTTGGGCTGGGCAAGCTGGGCCTGTTTCCACAGCATTGTTTCAGCTAGCTGGAAGTCTTCGGTGCTAGGTGTGCGATAGTTAGCTTCTCCACCTTGAAAATTATTTATTTGGTTCAACCAGTTTCAACCAAGTTTCGGCACAATAGATAATTGCTGCGGTCATGGTTAGGAGACGACGCCAGGATGCGGATCGAGTTATGTCTAATTTGATGAATTCATTTGGCTGCTTTTCGTGATGTACCCCAACATACTGCGCGCGAAGTTCTGGCGTAGTAGTTGCACTGGATACAAAGGTTTGTGGTGGCCAGTTTTGCGAGTCAAATGTCAAAAGGAAGGGCCGTTGAACAAACGGGCACAGATCTCTGGAACTCTCTTCCATTTAGTGGCTTCATCAGCCACGTTGTCATGCGTCGATGTCCAGTGCCAATCAATTGGGTCCGTATTTTCGAGTATTTCGCTAATTCGATAAGCAACGAATTGCTGGTAGCGGCGGTGATCGCTATTGATCCAGGAGAGAACGGTACGAGAGTCTATCCAAAAATTGTATTTCTCAATTGAAACCGTGTGAAATCCTGTGATACTCTTTACCAGGCGTGTGACCAGCACCGCAGCTTGCAATTCCAAGCTAAGAAACATCTTGATGGGAGATACCCTGGTTTTCGAAGCAACAAATACGCAATTGACACTTCTTCCCTCGTAGTATCTGAAGTAGACAACAGCCGCGTATCCATTTTTTCTGGCATCTACAAACCTGTGTAGCTCCAACTCTGGATAATTGGACAATGTCTGATGAATATATCGTCGTGGAATTTTAATGCAATCCATTTTCGGAAGATTTTGTATCCATCGCTGCCAGCGTGGATATACTTCATCGGGGATTTGTTCATCCAATGAACACCCATTTCGCCAAATACTTTGCATAATTACCTTTGCGTATATAACAAAATATCCGATGAGGCCTAGAGGAATGAATATGGTCACGATAAGGCTGAGTGCTTCCCTCTTTGTTGGTCGCCGATTTGTGCGTAGCAAGTCGCTATTTTTCATTCGCTCAGACATCTTGAATGTGAGGCAATCTTCAGCAGCCGCCCACCACATGCGAAGCACCTTTTCCGCACATTCCATCTTCGATTTGGAGACCCAGTTGCTGATGACAAACAAGGCCTTTTAGTGGATTTTCTCTCCGTCCGTACCTAGGCGGAACGCATCTTCCTCAGTGTTTACGCTGTCGAGCATGTCATCCACGTTATGGATGCATTGCGCGGCTTGAGGATACTGACTGGTATTATCCTCAGCATTTTTATTTTTCACATATAATGCACAGCTTGGGGAGCAGCTTGCCCCGAAAGTCATGACGGTCATGACGTACACGGAAGGTTGTTGAGCTCCCGGTTCATACCATAAGAAACGTTGGTAATTTTGGTCTTCTGGTCTGATCAGCACTCGGTGAAACATTTCTTCGAACCTTCCGCTGACGAAATCGCACAATATAGATAGGTCGGGGTTTGTCGGGGTCTTTCAGAAGCAAAGAGCTCAGCGAGATGCCATTGACTTTAGCATCTGTATCCTATGCTAAGCGCACTTTGGTAGGTTTGTTTGGATTTATTACTGGAAATATTGGTAAATACCAGCATTTTTCATTTTCTATTCCGTTAGGCGATAACCTTCGTATATAACCATTTTCTAGATGGCCAGAAATTTTCGTCTGTAAAGTTTTAGATAGCTGGGAATCTCGAAGCATTTTGGAACGCAAACACTGCCCTCTGAGTTTAGCCATGGGCAAGCTATCAGGAAGTGATGTAGGTGGGTACTTCCAAAGCAGGCTAGTTTGGATTTGGTTTCCAACGCGTTTGATTAGTTTATCAAGCAAATTAAGTGCTAACTCGTCGTCTTTAGACAAATTTGCTGCGGATTTAACAGCTACGACCAAATTATCCAAACATACGTAGGCTTCAAGCGATTTGAGCAATTCAGCGCAAGCGGAGGCTGCGCTGTCGCATATGTGGAAAACATGGAGTTAAGGAACACCTTCCCCGCTTGACAACTGTCCCTTAACTGTCCAACCGATAGGCGTTTTCTCGGCGACAGGTTCCAATAAAGTTCCTGTTCGAGTTTTGGCCTTCGAAGTTAAGACACTGTTACTTAGACCAATAAACAGTTTGGGTTGAATAGGACTGTAGTGGAAGTTTTCGCAAGTGTTTATATTTTCTCTGTAGTGCTGCTCTATATGGAAGAGTACTGTGTTACTTTCACTTATATGCGTATATGCAGTTTTCGTTATGGAATCAGCTGGTATCTTAAGTAACATCGGATGATGTCTTAGGGTACACTGGTCAACAGCGCATACTACTTTTGATTTGCAGTTAAAGGAACTATGTGGACGAAGGCGTCGACGGCATAGTTTGTGCTCCGCATAGTTTCCCATCTGTCAGTTCGCGACATTTGCTTGAACGAGGTTCAATTAAAGATTTCATGTTCCTCAGATGTACATACGATACAGCTTACCGGTTTTGATCCCTTACTTCCTTCAGAGTGGGTATTCAGGACACCGCGCTTTCGTTCATTATGCGACGAACCGGACATTAAATTACATAGTTTCAAAATCGTATTCAATAATAGATTTTTTTCGTCGTAATTGTTCCTGCTTCTCTCACCCGTATACATTAAAAACGCTCTTCACTGTCGTTGTTCAAACATGGCTAGAATATGCTACTGAAACACTTCTACCCTACAGTTCATGATGTATGCCCAATGATCTGAAATCCTTGAAGAGTAGAAGGTCATTTTTGTCGGGCTCTTTTGCAACTAACGTTATATGTGGGTATGTTGACTGCCCCGAACTTCTTAGGATAATACATTTTAATGTTCCTCCTGTTGGCCTTAGGCATGTTAATGCCTTCTATATACTGAATGCTTTATCCAATTACTCTCTTAATACTCCATTTGCTAGAACTTTAAGGGCCGTTTGCACCACATCCGATTAAGCGCGTAATCGGAATCAAAAGCGCCGGTTAAGCCCATCCGTCAGATAAGTAAGCACTGAATAGTAAGCTGAATTGTAGCTAACCGCCGGTGATTTTAGCTTAGTATTCTTAGGATCTTCTTCTTCAAAAATTACTTCTTGGGCTGCTTAGCCGGATTGAACTCAGCAAACTTTCAAAATTTTCTTCTCTACATTAGACCTAAAGGATGGTTCAATTTTTAAGGGATAGGATGAAAAGCAAGGTTTTCGCCAGTGGTTTCACAACGGGCTTTTCTATTTGTAGCCTAAGTGTGCCGCCGTGCTTTTACGCGGCGGTAGCCACTCTAACTTAACCTAACCGACATAAATAGCATGTTGCTTCATTTTCAACTTAAATGGGAGCCTCTTGATGATTTGCTTATTTTTTTTTAAGTTCCTTCTAGATTAAAGTAAGAAATCCCACGATAATATCAAGCGAGTTATTAAATCTTTATTGGTATGTACTATTCCAGTTTTTCGAGAAAGCCGACATTTTCTAGAGTTTCTATGTAAACTTTCCAAACCTGCTTCGGATAATATGAAAGCAAACTATTTCGCAACCACAAAAACACGTTAAAGTAGATAAATAATTAAACAAATAAATAAATAACTTAGAAAATATTACCTCTTAGCATATCAAATTTCTTAAATAAAATTATATGCACAAAACTAGGTGGAACATAATTTCTTTGGTACAAGTTTCTTGTTTCGGTTACTTAATTACTGAACTCATAGGGTTTTATTTTTTATACAAAAGAGGGGACTGATTGCAACAGAAAAAATTGTAATTTTAAAATTTATCCAGATTAGTTAATTCTGTGGCAACATTTCCAAAAAAAACGCCGAGCAGTCTTTTCATTCATTATACTAAGAAATTGCTTAACTTGATCAATTACTAAACCCGTTCAGCTTTTGAACTCTTTGGGCTTGCATAGCATATGAAACACCAGCTTGAAGAACGAATCAGTTCTTGTTAACTTTCAAAAACTGCGACAGTTTTTATCGAATAAAACCATTTTTATTTGGCTCGTAAATGTAAGTAAATATACATATATATTTTTTTTCAATAAATTCTTTATACCTCTCCTAAATATGTTTCATATTTATTTTATTATTATTATTATTATATATTAGATACATCTAATTTAAAAGGAGAGTACTAGCTGCCGGGGCTTTCGACTCTGTCTTACAATATATGTCTATTAGAGGATAGTCGAATGACTTTACCTCCGCTGAGGTAACTTCAAGGAGTGCCGTTGGTTTAGTGTCATTAAATCGTTTTCTCCTCTCATTGTTATGGGCGGCGCACTCGTCCAAGAGGTGTTCCACAGTGGGAGGAAGTACACACCATGGCCAGACGTTTCTTGGTTTTCCTGTGAGGATGTGCTCGTGTGTTAATGCTGTAAGCCCCATCCGCAACCTTATATATGCTGTGGATTGAGTGCGGTTGATACCATTTGGTATTACCGTTTTCTGGCGTAGTTTGTTAATCACCCTGTATCTGTACTTTGACTTTTTCCAGATTTGTAGCTTCCTATGCTGCTCGTATGAACCAATCGTTTTCTTTATATCATCTTTCTCGTTTGTGTGGTAGGTGAGGCAGGGGTTTTTATACATTTGTTTTGCTTCTTCGTCGGCTGCTTCATTGCCTTTGATCCCGACATGCCCGGGTACCCAGAAAATGTTGAGCATTTTGTTATGGGTTTGCAGAAAGTTTTTGATTGCGTGTAAGCAAGACAAGCTGTCGGGTGCATATTAAATATTTCCCTTTGTATTTGGTGGCAAAGTCGAGAGCAGTTTTGATAGCGAGAGCTTCAGCTGTAAAGATCGATGTATTTGCTGAAAGCCACCCTCCTGTTATGAGTGCGCCTGTATGTGCAACTACCGCGAATGTGGTAATATCTGTGGTTTTTGATCCGTTTGTGTATAGCCCGTTCCAATTGTCTTGAGTGTATTTAAAAAGCTCCTCCTGAAATATTTTCCTGTAGACTTCGGGACTTGTAGTCGATTTTTTATGGCAATGAAGATTGAGGTTGATGCATCTACTGTTGAATGTCCATCAAGGGTGGCGGACTGTGTTGTTGTAACATTTGTGTGGAATTATCCCTAGTTTTTTTTTTAAATGTTGCACAACGTCTTAAAGTAGACATCTGTTTGGATTTTTTCAAAAACGGCTAAAGCAAAAAAATTTTAAAAATGGCAACAAATTAGCAACAAATTAGCTGCAATAAATTGTTTTCTTTTTCGAACATTTTTTGGAATTTTTTTTGCTAGCTTGACTTAAAGTTAGCATAATTGGAATTTTTCAAAAACGGCTTAAGCAAAAAAAATTTAAAAATGGCAACAAATTAGCTGCAAATTCCCCAATAAATTGTTTTCTTTTTCGAAAATTTTTTGGAATTTTTTTTGCCAGCTTGACTGAAAGTTAGCATAATTTAATTTTTTCAAAAACGGCTAAAGCAAAAAAATTTTAAAAATGGCAACAAATTAGCTGCAAATTCCCCAATAAATTGCTTTTTTTTTCGAACATTTTTTGGAATTTTTTTTGCTAGCTTGACTTAAAGTTAGCATAATTGGATTTTTGCAAAAACGGCTAAAGCAAAAAAATTTAAAAAAAAATTAGCTGCAAATTCCCCAATAATTCATCAAAAACTTTCCACTTTCAACGAAAAGATAGTTCTGGGGAGCAGAGTGAGAGGTCTACGTTTGTGAATGTTTTTCTTGTGGAAAAGTGTGTTGGAAATCCGTCGTTGAGTATAATGACATTTTCAGCAAGTATAATATCTTCAAATATCTTACCCCTAGTACTAGAAGTTTTTGATCCCCACAGTGGGCTCCACCCATTAAAGTCCCCGGCAATCAATAGATATTTGCTTGGGTTTTGAAATATCAGCTCTCGGGCGAGCAATTAATCTTAAGGTGGAATGTAAACGTTTATTATGGTAAACGATTTATTTTATTTCAGAGTCATACTTCTAAACTAATGATTTCTTAAAACACCTTCTGTTGACTCCAATATCGAAATTTTTCACATAACTTAAGTATAATTTATTTAAATTTGACTTTCAACACAAAACAAAAATTTCTTTGCTAAATCTCTTTCCTTTGACCTCCATATTGTGTTATATATGAATTTCAATTTACTTGTGAATTAAGTTGAATATAACATTTGAAACAGGCATCCCTCTTTCAAAACTCAGAAAATATTTGAAATGTTACTCAGAAATTTAAGCATCTTTCTTTCATTGGTTCGATAACCGCCTTTGCGATCTTAATTCGCTTTACTATATCTATGTCGTTATAAAGCTCGTACAGCTCATCGTTCCATCTTCTACGGTATTCGCCATCGCAAAGGCGTAATGTCCATAAATCTTTCGGACAATTTTTTTTTCGAACACTCCTAGAGCCTTCTCATCAGATATCTTCATAGTCCATTCTTCTGCTCCATACATAAGGACGGGCATAATGAGAGACTTATAGAGCGTGATTTTTGTCCGTCGAAAGAGGACTTTACTGCTCAGTTACCTACTCAGTCCGAAGTAGCACTTGGGGGCAATAATGATCCTCCTTTGGATTTCGAGGCTGACATTATTATTGATGATAATGCTGGTTCCTTAGTAAACGAAGTCTTCTACATTTTTAAAGTAATAACTGTCAACAGTGATGTTTGATCCCAGTCGTGAATGTGCCGACTGTTTATTTGACGACAGGAGATACTTCGTCTTGCCCGCGTTCACCTCCAGACCCATTCGCTTTGCTTCTCTATCCAGTTTGGAGAAGGCAGAACTAATTGCGCGGTTTTTAAGACCGATGATGTCAATGTCATCGGCGTACGCCAGCAGCTGCACACTCTTATAAAAGTTGTTGCTTGACCGATTTAGTTCTATAGCTCGAATTATTTTCTCCAGCATAAGGTTTAAAAAGTCGCACGACAAAGAGTCACCCTGTGTGAAACCTCATTTGGTATTAAATGGCTCGGAATGGTCCTTCTCAATCCTGATGGAGCTGGTGTTGTTGTTCAACGGCATTTCACGTAGCAGTATAAGTTTTGCGGGGATATCAAATTCAGACATTGCGGCATAAAGGTAACTCCTTTTTTTGTGCTGGCGAAACAGGCTTTGAAGTCAACAAAAAGATGGTGCGTGTCGATTCTTCTTTCTTTGGTATTTTCCAAGATCTGGGGCACTGTTAATATCTGGTCGATAGTAGATTTACCAGGTCTAAAGCCACGCTGATAAGATCTACTCAGTTCATTGACGGTGGGCTTTAGTATCTCACACAATACGCTAGAGAGAACCTTATATGCGATTTTAAGAAGGCTGATACCGCGATAGTCGACGCAAATTGCAGTATTTCCCTTCATGTGGATTAAGAAAAATATAGTTAGATTCCAATTAGTAGGCATGCATTCGTCCGACCATACTCTGCAGATAAGCTGGTTCATGCGCTTTACCAACTCTTCTCCACCGTATTGAATAGCTCAGCAAGCAGCCCATCAGCTAGGGGCGCTTTGTTGTTCTTAAGCCGTGCTATTGTTATTCCGATTTCATCGCATTCAGGTAACGGAACTTGAATACCGTCGTCATTTGTTGGGGTTGCGGGATCATCATCTTCTCCCAGGTGGTCTCTGCCACTACTACTAAGTAGTGTGTAGAAGTGCCCCCTCCATAAACTTAGTATATTCTGAACGTCAGTCACCAGGTCGCCGTTGTCGTTCTTAAAGGAATTCGCCCCGGTCTTAAAACCTTCTGTTAGCCGTCGTACTTTTTGATAGAATTTTTGTGCGCTTTTCCTGTCGGCCAGCATTTAAAACTCTTCGGACTTACGCATTTCGGCCTTTCTCTTCTTCTCTCGAAAAATGCGTCTCGCTTCCTTCTTCAACTCACGATATCTCTCCCGCAAGGCTCCGTTGCGCCCGATCGCAACGTGGCCCTGTAGGCAGCATCTTTCTGTTCCGTGGCAACGCGGCATTCCTCATCGTTCCTGTCGTTTTTCCGGGATCGTTGAAAACCAATCGATTGTTCAGCGGTGGTACATAAAGAGCAAGAAATGTGGCCCCATTGCTCTGAAATATCGCTGTGTTGATTAGTGGTCTCAGAGAGTATTAGTGCGAGTCGAGTAGCGAAGTGTGTGGCTGTCTGTTGTGATTGCAGCTTTCCGAAGTCGAGCTTTCCTTGTGTCCATTTCAGCACGCTTTTTGACGCACAGAGGCGCGTGCGTATCTTGGCTGCGGCAAGATAGTTGTCCAAGTCGATGTTGGCTCCTCGGATCGTGCGCACATCTAGGACACTGGAAGCGTGCCTTCCGTCTATCACAATATGGTCGATTTGGTTTCGAGTCTTACCATCTGGAGACAGCCTTGTAGCCGGATGTATGTTCCTATGCTGGAACCTGGCATTAAAAGCGGCTGGCACGATTTGTATATCGTGTTGGGGGCAGCGTTCGAACGTGCGCTTCAGGAGTTCGTAGAAGCGATCTTTGGTCCGATCGTCCTTCTCTTACGTCGGGGCATGGGCGCAAATTAAAGCATACGTGTGCTAAATATGATTTAAATCAGTACAGCCGTTTCTAAGTGAAGAAAGATTTCGAATGGTGTCGGTTTTTTGTTTCATCAATGTTCAATATATCATGTACTGCTAAAAACTGCTGTAAGTTCAAAACATAAAACCTTACTGCACCTTACTGTTTGTAACGGCGATGAGCAGCGCGTAACCAGGCCAAGACTGTACGTGAGTCAGACCAATATACGGTTGCAGCGATGGAAACTGAATCAGATTCTTTAACGTGTTTAGGGAGACGAGCTCCCAAAAGTGCGGCTTTCAGTTCCAGTCGAGGAATAGACATCAATTTCAGCGGCGCGACTCTGGTTTTACTAGAACCAATCGCAAAGTCCACCTTTGCCCGTTTTGAATAGCGTAGATAACATACAGCAGCATAGCTTGATTCGCTGGCATCCACAAATGTATGCAGCTCTATTTGCGGTGGGCTGTCGAACTTGGCATATGTGTAACAGCGGGGAATCGTCATGTTTTCGATTTTTGGTATAAGACGAATCCATCGAACCTATTTGGAAAACTGGTATTCAGGAATTAGTTCGTCCCAAGCACACCCCACTCTACATATCTCCTGCAGAATTGTTTTGGCAAACATAGTGAAAAATCCGATGCAACCCAGCGGATCATAAATAGTCGTGACAAGGCTCAAAACTTCACGTTTGGTTGGGCGCTGTAGGTAAACTAAAAGGTTCGATTCCTTAAACTTAGCTGATACTCTAAATGTGAAGTTATATGTTGAA
This sequence comes from Philophylla caesio, assembly GCA_963971545.1. Lineage (NCBI taxonomy): Eukaryota > Metazoa > Arthropoda > Insecta > Diptera > Tephritidae > Philophylla > Philophylla caesio. The sequence goes on along the minus strand of OZ020604.1, from coordinate 115,819,697 downwards.
GCGACCCACCAGATGCCTAGTACCTTTTCGGTTGGTAGTTCGCTTTTGAAATTAAGGCAAAGCGATTTTTTTGACTTTGTATCCAATGCCGTCAATACACGGTCTGAATTCGAAAGAAAGTTACGAATATAAAATCGACCTTTCTCGTGGACATATTGAACATCGAGTGCCAGCTTGATCGCTTCCTCTTCAGTATGTCGTCGACATAATGATTTTCGACTATGCATCGAGCGGCTTGGGAGCATTCATCTTGAAACTCAGCTGCGTTTTTATTTTTAATATACTGTCAGCAGCTCGGTGAGCATTTTGATCCAAAGGTCATGACTGACATCACGTACGTAACCGGCTCTGTGCTGTGTGGACCATACCGTAGAAAGTTTTGATCCTCAGGGGGAATACGAACCTGATGGAACATGTCCTCTATATCAGCGGTGATAGCAATGCGCTTCTCTCGAAATTTGAATAAAACTGCTGGCAGAAGGGTTGTCAAGTCGGGACAAGGCAGCAACATAGTGTTTAGGCAAACACTGTTCACGGTCGCAGCTGCGTCCCACACTAGCCGAACTTTCCCTGGCTTATTTATATTACTTACTGTGAAAACAGGCAAGTACCAATACCTGCGTACGGCAACGTCTGCGGGTGTCATTTGCCTCGCGTATCCCTTCCGAAGATACTCAGCGATTTTATTTTGAAGTAGTTCAGCGAGTTTGGGATCACGTTGCATTTTCTTTTGCAAACACTTCGCGCGGTATCTAGCCATAGGCAGGCTCTCTGTTAGATCTATATCAGGATGCCTCCATAACAAGCATGTTTGAAAACGATCTCCCACTCGAATTGTATGCTGATCCAACTGCTCAACTGCAAGCTTATAATCTTTGGAACTCAAGGCCGAGGCACCACCTACCACGCCTAAGTTGTCTAGACAGATATAGGACTTAACAACCTAGTGAAGCTCATGATGAGCCATCGTCGATAAAGGCATACGTTGAGACGGTGTTGGCACCTGCATGCAGAACTACAGGCAGTACACGAAAAAGTGTGCTCCCTTCACCGAAGTTATGCGCGTTAAGATTAGCTATTTGAGTTATGTTAGCGACTTTAGTCGTATGAGGAGAAGTCGTAACCGAATAAGCGTTGTGCAACAAATGGTGGTTGTAACGCGTGCATCCATCCAAGTTGCAAACTGAATTGGATTTACCATCAGACCATGCGTGTTTCTTTAAGCATCGGTGGCACAATTTGTGCCGACGTACTATGTCCCATTTCTGGTTACGAGACATTTCCTTGAAAAAATCGCAATTAGATACTGTACTACAATTTATACTACAAACGACACAGCTCACTATTTTAATTGAGTGGCAGTTCGCATATTGGTTTTTGCAATACGCCGATTATAAGTTCGGGCGTCCGAATCTCATTTGCAACGTAGAGATTATTTGTGATACGCAGGATGAATGTAGCAGCAGAGTCTTAACCGCGTTACGAGCTGGACCCTCTAAAGCTTGACAAAGTATTATAAGGTTTTCCCCATCGGAAAACCCACAGATTGCTGTGGTTTGATTATATGTAGTGTATAATAGTGGCCATTCATCTGGCATGCCACTGTATTTTGGCAGCTCCTTTGTAATAATTTTACGTAAAGCAAGTTGGTCACTGCTTAGACGACGATGATTAGTTGGGCCATACGCAGTACTGGTCATGGGCACTAGCGGAGACTGGTGGTTTCGCGCTGAAAATGTTTGATTAGGAAACCAACCCCCAGCTGTTGGTGACATATGCAATTGTTGTTCTAGTGACCTTATTATGTCTAATAACGTCTGCATGACGTTGTCCGATGGATTGTTAATTGGCGACTGATGAATCATAGTTCCAGACAAGGGAACGCTTTCTAGATGCATAGTTCTGGGCAAGGGACCACTTTCTACGGGTGGAACGCATGGCACAGGTACCCCGCTTACATTCCTAAAGGTCTGCGGAACTTGCTGAGCAGATCTTTCGTTGTTGACGAACGTTGCTGCAATGACTGGCGGATTGATATCAGTTCCATCCTAAAGTCGGATTGCGTCAATGCGATCAAAAAAAGTGCGCTGCTGCATTACCAAAGCCTCCCTTTGCTTCAGTATCTCACTTTGTTCGTGGAACAATTCCGCTATGCGTCGAATATCTCGAGCGCTATAGCTTTCCGCTTGAGAAGTTGTAGAACGTATGGACGGATTTGGGCTGGGAGGACGATTCCTCGACGGAGGTGGGGCATATGTATTAACAGCACTCAGCCCTACTGATCTAGTACCCATATTGGCTTTAGGATTTGCATCGGTTTTAGCACCCAAATTATGATCTAGTGGCCGCTGTGGTCGAGTTGTTAGCGGTGCGTGCTATAACTTGATATGCAGGTGAGTTCGAGGTTCGAATCTCAGTCAGGGCAAGCAAAATCTTAATAATAGAAAAAGTTTTTTCTAATAGCGGTCACCCCTCGGCAGGCAATGGCAAACCTCCGAGGGTATTTCTGCCATGAAAAAGCTTCTCATTAAATACATCTGCCGTTCGGAGTCGGCACAAAACTGTAGGTCCCTCCATTTGTGGTATAATATAAAGACGCACACCACAAATGGTAGGAGAAGCTCGGCCAAACACTGAGCTATATAGTGTACGCGCCAAAATTATATTATATATTATAACAAACGCCCCGGAATAGTATCGGCGGCAATATTAGCTTCTGCTTCCAGTGTCGAATGCTCGAGTTCGTGACTAGATATATTATTATTACAAGGTGCATCAATTCTTTTATCTCCAAAACGGCGATCTCTGGGCACGTAGGTGGAAGCTGCAAGATTGGCAGCAGTATTTTCAACGTCTGGTATAGGTTGCGATAACGAGTCTGTCGACATAATTACAAGCGATAATCGGTAGCAGGTAAATTTTTTTTAATGTTATTTGCAATAAACTAAATTCTTTGAACCCGGATTAATTGAAAGATTAGTTAATTTTATATTTTAACTTATTTTATTTAAATTTTCTACAGGTTAAACAATTTTTAGTTAGCTGCTGCTCCTTTCACGCGATCTATCTGCAATCTATTTTTTCTTCTCCCGTTTCAATCGTTTGCCTCTTACCCAGCGTACTAAGCTCACGGACTTCTCCCCTTTGTCGCTTATCGAATTAATTATCCAATCAGGAGACGACTCAGATAGTGCTTTTATTGTCGCGAAGCAAAAGCTCTGAGTGGCGATGCTGCCAGACTGTTCGTAACAACAAATTTTTTACCAGAAGTACATTATGATCATGTACATGCCAAGCGTAGAAGCGAAATGGTGTGTACAAATTACTTGTGTTTTAAGGTAGTGTACGAGGCTTAAGTTTGTTTTATCACAAGGTAAATTTATAAACTTTTCTTAATTGGAGTATTAGCTTTCATATGATATTAAAAGGCCAAGTTCCAAGGCTTTCGATTTTTGAAATTTTCCCACGTTCAGTGCACTATGCGGTTTTTGATTCCATATGAATGCGATCCAGCATTTACTTTACTATGATAATTTCCTAATTATTTTCCTATGTTAATTTTCAAACGATTAAATTTTAGGCTTATGGTCAACCACTTTCTAGCAACTAGATATGTTATAAGAAAAATTATCCATTTATATAAACCGCGAACACAAAATGATAAAGATGAAAATAAACAGTCAGTTCATCAGTATTTAAAAAACGCTAAACTGTTTAAATACAAATCATGGTTACGAAGGTAATTACTGTAATAATTTTATTCTGATAAGCTCTTATTATCAATAAGCTCTGATATGGTCGACAGCTTTGGAAAACGTCGACGGTATCTGGAGGATCTGGAACCTTCCCTTGATGACAATCCACAAGAGATAGATAATGCAAATGTTACGGGTTATGCACTTTATCAGGACTTTCATAGTTTAGTAAGTTATCCTTAAATTTTAATTTGTACATTATGATCATTTATGATATTATACTCGTCTAATAGAACACTACCGAATCTTCCGTTCCTAAGGTTGCCTTAAAGAATATTTACATACAACCATACCCTAAAAGGAAATTTGGTAAGTTTTAATTTTTATATCACAAAAATTTTGTCAAGCATATATACATACATATGTATGCATACCCTGCAAGACAAGACTAAGCAGTTTCCCCTGAAATTCAAAAAATTTACACAAACATTCACAACTTTTACGCATTTCACCCACACATTTACAAATCTAGTTTTCGAACTGTCGAAAAATTTCCATATGTTAGAGCAGTAATGCCGTCCTCCAATAAGAATCTTATGTGATAGAAGGAGAAATATAGAAAAATATAAGACAAATTTTTAGCAAAGTAGGCTATGAATAATCGGCATTTCAGCAAAAATTTTATGCAAAAAATTATTTCAAATTTTGTATTATGCTTATGTACATACATATGTATGTATCTATGAAAATTTTTTTTGGATGGACATTGGGGATGTCAATACTGCAAAGAAAAGCCGTCGTTTATTCTGAACCAATAATTAATTGAATTATCTAGTTTGCGTAAGTATGATCAAAGGCCGACTAAATCATGAAAACCAGGCCTTCCCATCTTCTTTAGTGTTAATGACGACTTTTATTTGCAGTGTTGCAGTAGTGATTGATGCTCGAACATCCTTTACCGATTTGATTATTTTTTTTAATTTAATACTTTATTCAACAGTTTTTATTGTTTTTATTTAGTAGTTAATTTTAATAAAAACGTATAAGATAAAATATTGATTACAAAAATGAGGAGTTTGTTTATAAGTACTGAGGACTTTGTGATAACAAAAATGGGTAGTTTGATTATTAGTACTGAGGAGTTTGTGATGAAAAAAATGAGTAGTTTGTAATAACAAAAATTAGTAGTTTGATAAATAGTGCTGAGGACTTTATAATGACCAAAATGAGGAGTTTGTTTATTATTACTGAGGCTTTGGTGATGACAAAAATAAGTAGTTTGATTATTAGGGTTTGTGATGACAACAATGAGTAGTTTGGTTGCCAGCGCTAATTACATTATAAGCATAAAAATGATTAGTTGCCTTATCTGAAAAAAAATGACAACTTTAATAAGCACTTTTGAAATTATAAAAAATTATAATTTGAGCACTTATTTCATGCTCTGCTGTCTTGTAGGGTATATGTTCAACTACATACAGATGTACATACATATGTGTAAAAGCTACTATTGGAGTAACTTTTCTCTCACTGTATGGATTTCTTAGAATTGCATCATATAAAATATAGTACACAAAAATAATAATAATTGATATAATAAGAAATCGAATATCCTGCATTTAATACATATATTTTATACGTATGTAAATCATTTAGCAAAACACGTTTTGTCGTCCGAATTCAAACGTTCTCGCTGGTCAGTCTCGTTTTATATTATAATAATAATTGATATATTAAGAAATCAAATATCCTGCATTTAATGCAAATATTTTATACGTATGTAAATCACTTAGCAAAACACGTTTTTTTCGTCGAATTCAAACGTTCTCACTGGTCAGCGTTTTATATTTAAATCGATGTAAAAGACAATACAGGGTATGAGTTTAGCTTCTCTATCTTTTTAAGTAACGGATATTCACTCTTAAGTAATATATGAGTCTTGAGTATTGGCATTATCAGACATTATTGTTGCTGGTTGAACGCGTCTCGCTAATAACCACCGTAAACACCGCATTTATACAGCGGTTAGGTGTCATGTCTAGAACCAGCTCCAAATGAACTTCTATATATGATGAATTTCATTTCAAAGGCTGAAAAATACGTACATTTTGAACCCGACCCCCTCAGAATTTGATGAAATTTTGCATAGAGGTACATCTTACCTACCTAAACACAACCTTATTTTTAGAAAATGGATTTTCGAAACATTGTGGGCGTGGCAAGGTATCGAAATATTCGAAAATATTCGAAAAATTACGATAATAGGTACTTTTAAAGTGTGATTACTACGGAATGGCTTTACCGATTTCAAAGATCTTCATACCATTAGAAAGGTATTGAAATAAGCTTTCAAAAAAAATACACTGTAAAAATACAGTAATGTAATACAGAAAACAGCGAGTGTTGCGTATCAATGTGTGGTCGGTGCTACGATAATTTAACGAACCTTAGAACGATGATGTTGGAATATTACGAAAAAAATTCGATTCAAGAAGTCATTTACAAAAAATGGAACACAACACTCAGATGTAATCTCGAAACACATTTGTTGACGATTTTGTACAACACATCAATAAGCTGGTGTCACATCATTTCACAGCTAAGCGCCAGTCCCGCTTCGTAAGTGAAAGAAAAATGACACTGCTGCCAGGAGAACTGCTAATTCAAATGGATTTCGCTGAAAACTATGCGTTTGTTATACAAGATGCCATTCAAGGATATCATTGGAATAATAATTATAATTATTAATTAATAATTATTTTCGCTACTGATTTCATGTGGTGGAAGGTTGATCCGCTGTATCCTTTGATGAGCAGTTAAATTTTTGTGTTACCAAGGTCATTAATTTTATATTTTGGGAATGCCTGAAAATTTGACAACAAAAATTCTTGTTCGACTCTATTAGAATAAAAAAAATCTGTATAACTTCCAAAGTATAGCTAGGTACCTTTTTTTGTCACACAATAATATCATAATGAAAAAAGTTAACAAGAGATGCATTTACTTAAATAAATTTAAAAAAAAAAAGAAAAAACACCCCATTTTAGTTTTCAGATATGTTATATATATTAAATAGACCTTTCTAAAATAAAATTTTATTTTTCAAAATCGCTTGATCTTTGAAGTGTTTTTTCAGTTTAAAATTTTATTTTGGAAAAAATTTTTTTTTCAGTGTACTAAAAAATTTTTACAGTGTATTTTTCTGAAAGTTTATTTCAATACCTTTCTAGTGGTATGAAGATCTTTGAAATCGGTAAAGCCATTCCGTAGTAATCACACTTTAAAGTACCTATTATCGTAATTTTTCGAATATTTTCGAATATTTCGATACCTTGCCACGCCCACAATTTTTCGAAAATCCATTTTCTAAAAATAAGGTTGTGTTTGGGTAGGTAAGATGTACCTATATGCAAAATTTCATCAAATTCTGAGGGGGTCGGGTTCAACGCATATTGGATTTGATATGAAATTCATCATATGCAGTAAATAATATTAGCATGCTGTAAACTTTACGCCTATCGTCTTCACACTCTCCATTAACATACCATAAATCGGTCAGGGTTCGGACTTTATTGCAATTTGCAGTATATCTACAGCGTTGTTGAAGCAACTAACAAAATACTACTGCCTACTGCGAAATAGTCCTAATTTTTCAAAGTATTTACAGAATATACTTTTTTATTATACTAACGAATGCAACTCTATGAAATATGCGAACAAAGTAATGATTAATTTCATCAATCAAAAGTATGCTCGAGTAGCAGTGCCTATTGAGTAAAAATTTTTACAAAATTACTTGTTGAAGTAGTCGTGAAGTGAATTTTATTTCCTCACAATAAACGTAAATATTTAGACTAAACATATTTTATTCTAATGTATCGTTTTGTACCGACGAACAGAGCAAAAACTAATATCAACATAAATATAAGCCAGAATGGGAAGTGGTGGCATAAATTTAAAAACACCGTATTTTATAAAATTTGGGCCAAACAACTTGACAGCAATTTCACAAATTGAAAGAGGTATGAAATTGCATCATGCTGCAAACGGAGCTGGGGAGGGATGCCTTAGAGAATAAAAGCCTTAACAAGGAGGTAACAGTTACCATGTACTGTGTCGCATATTTTTTGCCATTCAGAATAATGGATAGTTAACCACATCTAATTAATAGGGCATTTCACAGCAGTAAAGTAATATGGTAAGGTGGCAACATTGTCAAGTCAAAATTTTCTTATAAACGAACAAATAAAAAGTATTCCAATGCGATGACCAAGAAGAAGGCATTCATTCAAACGTTCCGAAATCACTAAGCTGGACGAAAAATGTCCTACCGCGAAAATGAATTTAGACACATCTTATCGTTAATTAAAGGTGATCGTATTTTCAAAAACAAAAGCTTTATATCTCAAATGCCAGTAGATATACAACTTAAAAACCCTATTTTTTTTGGTTCAAGTGGTGATAGCACATCGTTCCGAAAGGTAGAAACTCTTTTTGGTGTTGGGGATGGAGGTACAATCATTAATGTGACAAAAAGAGTCGTACGATCAACTCTAAATTTGAAGCCCAGATATTTAATGAGCGAAAGAAAAATTCTTCACTAACAATGGATGAACTACCTGGTTGTGTTAATTATATTGTTGGCACAGAGACACGACTTCCTAAAAGACCCGCAGTGGCTAACAAAAGAAGCTTTTGGTCACGCACCAGACAGAGCTCTATAAAGGTACAGTTAGTTTGTGACCATGGTCTGGTAATTCGGCATGCGACCATTGGACACCCTGATAGTGTACATTGGTCGGCCTCCAAATGATTACTTCGACGATAATCTTCTCAAACACTGATAACTCCCTTTGAAAAAAAGGCCCTGTACTAACACAGGAAATTCGTGATAAATTCAATACACATTTTTCCAAATACCGAGTACGCATTGAAAATTGTTTCGCGAAAGCCAAGAAAGTTATCGTGCGCCAATATGGTCGCCTGGAACTAGCAGGACTCAGTGGTCAAGACTGGAGACTTGTCAGAACGCCGCACTCAGGACAGTGACGGGATGTCTCCTGATGACGCCTGTGGATCACCTCTATCATGAGGCTAACGTGCTCCCAGTGCAGGAGCACAATCTAATGCTCACAAAGCCATTTCTACTGGGGTGCCACCGTCCGGGGCACCCTATTAGAGACTTGCTCACGCTGGAGCCGGCACCCAAGCACATCAGGGGACACCTCTCACAACCGACGGACGAGGTCCAGACTTACGTACGCTTACCGCTGGACCCAAGGACGTACCGACAATCTCTGAATAAGATTTACAGGGGGTTGGTATCCAAATATATCGACACCCGCCCTGTGAATGCAGTCCCGGGAGTCCAACCACCACCTATAGCAGCTGAGGAGCTCCAGCTGCCTCGGGAGACCCGCGTCACTCTGGCTCTGATCTGGATATTGTAGCAGGTTAAACTCCTACCTATGCAGGATCAACCCCGACACCCCAACATTTGCCCAGCATGTGGAGAGTCTCCGCATGACACCAATAACCAATTCACATGCCCGGCCAAACCCACTCAACTAAGACCCCTCTCCCTATGGTCCGACCCTGTTGAAACGGCTCGTTTCCTGGACCTCTCGTTAAATGAGCTTGACGATAATGATTGAGGGGACCCGCCAGCCGAGTGGATCCTGACGACATGCCGAGAAACTTAGAAACAGAAAATCCACCTAAATTTTTCTTTCAACTACGGAACGTCGTACCACTCTAGCTATATACATTTCAAATTTATAAACAACTCAATTCAACAGTGGATTTATATTGAATTTGTCTTAAAAATATCAAAAACTTAAAAGTTAATAGACTTCATTTCTTATTCGTAGTGAGAAAAATACTTTATAATAATTAGTAATAATAATAAGTTTAACAAAATTGTACCAAACAAGATTTGAGCTGGACATCCTTAGCATGGGTACAGACACATGTATGTAAATACATATGTATAGTATTATTACAAGTGCATGCATGAATGTGAGCATTAATTGTTAACTTAAGCACAGATATGCCCGCATACATGTATGTATGCATGCTCTGGATGTCCTGTTTTAAGTGACATATATATATAATCTACATTTTAATTTTTTGCAGTTCTCCTTCATTTCTATTTCGTTTAGTGCAACCTCCCTCTTCATTTTCATTTCCATAATTCTCAGTTTTCTTTTCATTTGTAGCTCCTTCTCTTTTCGCAAAATGCCTTTTTGACCGCGATAAGAGGGGGTTTCAACAGATACAGAGTTAGGCTCGTGACTCTCTCGGGCATTATGTTCACATTCTTCAATAGTTTGTTGATTATTTTGTATAGTATTCTGGCGTATTGGAGAAAAGTCTGCTAAAGTTTGTTGCACTTCCGTGATCTGTGCATAGTCAGCCTCAAGGGAGGGGAATGCATCCGTATCCAGTATAACAGTTATGCACGCACTCTCTCTGTTTGCCAATACTTCCTCATAGTCATGAAACGTCGGACACTTTCTCTGAATAACATCTGTAAAAAAATCGAACCTTTTTTTGTTTGCAAGAAGCATACACTGGTTGCTCACAAAACTACCTTCCATTGTATCGGCATCATTTATTGCACCAGCCCCAGTTGAATCAAGAATTTCTTTTGATTTTCTGTATGACTGTCGCATATTCTTAACTTTCGAACGAACAAGGCTCTACTCACATTCAATATCGCTTTCAATTAAAAATCGCAGGTAGTAGGTCTGCGCAGTTGGTTTCTCAAGCGGGCGATTTTCTTTTAGAAAATGTATAAGGCTGCACTGCTGTAAATCCGACAATTTATTGTATGGCACCCTACATACACGCTTCTGTTTCTCTTTATTAAAAGAAAATTAGGTTTCATTAGCTTTTATTTTATAAATAATTTGAGAGCTCATGTTTCAACTAATCATTTCCATTTTGATTACCTTTCCTGAGCAGCTGATTTATAACTTGCGTAGAAGTTACCAGGCTTGAAAACAGGCATATAGGCATGTACAAAATTACCAGATGGTGGTAATTGGTGTTTGCATAGAAAAAACAACAAAATATTTTATTACCCTAGTAAAATGTTTTAATTTACCAGAGAGCTGTGAATTGCACTAATATGTTGCAAAATGGCAATGAGATATAATTTTGCTCAAAAAAAGCGTCGGAGATGGTACGATTAATTTCACTATATACACAGTGTTTACGCCAGCTGTTTACATCAGCATTCACAAGTGATTCTGCCATTGTGAATTACTATAATTCCACTTGCAGATGTCGCTGTGATAGTACGTGAACAGGGACTTGTTACTTTCTCTCCCTTTTCTCAAGTCCTGTTACCCGTACCGTACGAGGGGTTTCGCCTTCTGCGAAAATCCAGCGCTCTGCCACTTTGTGAAGAGACGCCCCCGTAATCACACGTAAGGTCTTACATTTAACATATATATATAACCCCACTTTATTTTCAGCAGTGTTTTTTATAAGAGAAAATAAATTGCTTGCCATCTGAAAGCCCCAAGTTGCACTTAAATTTAAACTTGCGTGTTTTTATTTGCGAGAGCAAAGCAGCATTCAGGTAGCTCATTTAAAGATCTTAAATCTTCCGAAGATCGGTTTCCTAATTCTCGAACCCCGTTGCCTTGGAATTCAAGAGGAATTCCCGGCCCTTATCTCCTCCCCGCTTGAACACACAGTGGAAATTATTTAATAAATTAAGGGTTAAGCAGTTTTCGTTACTTATTGACAAATCATCAGACATCATTTGCAAAAAATGTGTGGTGTTATTTGGATATTCATAGCATAGCATAGAAGCTTTTTTCGGATTATTGGAAAAAGAAGAGAAAACGTCTTCGCCCATTGCGAATACCATTAAAAACTATTTCGCAGAGCTTAAAATTCTTCCAGAAATTTTATTGGACTTGGAACTGACAACTCAGCGGAAATGAGAGGAGAGTTCAGTGGAATTAAACAACAACTAAAAGTTGTGAACCCCACACTTTTTAATTTGAGCTGGTCATGCCATTCTTTGAACCTTTGTGCAAAAGCCGCTGCTAAAGAATTTCCTCTGGAAACTGAAGCTTTGAATGAAATGAAATTCTTTTTAATGTTATTGACATAAAAGAAATAAAGAGAACAATATCGACGGACTAACAGCGAGGCTGAACGATGTGCTTTTTTGTCGTATTGTAATGGACAACGGTTCTCAGCACAACTGATTGAGTAAGATTGTGTTGATGTTCGCAGTTCAATATACTTTCGGTATTCCTATGTGTTGCCGATATTGAACACCTATGACACACTTAACGGTCACACACAAATGGCGCTTACGAAATGTTGCCAAGTGTACTCTAATTACAGTCATGTGGCTGTATATGACTTAGAAATTTAAGATATAAATAGGTGTAAGGAAAATAATGAAACAGTTCTGATAATAACCTGCCATCGCAGTAGCGTGTTTGCTGACCGAGCAGTAAAAATTAAAAAAAAAACCGTGCAAAGGATATTATAAAAAACTATTAAAGGTGCAGTGCTTCTTTAACAATTACATACATCCATCAAATGTCTAGCGCGCTCGTATATTATGGGGTCCGGCAGCAAATAATCTGAGCACCTCAAAACTGAAACAACTTATGATATTTGTGTCGATTGTGTTTGCGGTTGCAATATAAATTGTGAAACAAAAAAAAAACGTAAAATGGCTTGGTGGAAATCAGTTTTAAGTGTCGTCATGATAGCCATCACTGGCTATGAAGTTGGTAAAGACACGAATGTGGACCAAATAAAAGCCACCAAGTGACCGCGATAATCAAATTCTTACTAAAACAACAACGGACAGGGATTTATGGTCGATAGCGTACATTTCGCTTTTATTCATTACAATAATTATTTCTGTGTTAATAATCATGAAACACCTTTTAAAAAAGCAGTTCAGTAGATTACGTAACGAGCCGCAACGTATATAGCAAAAAAAATAAACAAGAATAATCAAAAACCCCCAACAGTAAACAGAAAACTATGAACTAATAAAAAGGCGTAAAGGTCAAAGTTATGACCTCTAACCAAATTCAAAAATTATTTAAACCCGACCACACCCTCCGATGACAAGATGGAGGACAGCAGAAAAATTAAGCCCAACAACACCCTCCGACGCCAAGGTGGAGGGCAGCAAACTAATAAACCCGGCAACACCCTCTGATGCAAAGGTGGAGGAGGAGGACAACAGAAAAACTAAAACCAACCACACCCTCCGACGCCAAGGTGGAGGACAGCAGAAAAATTACGTACGGACCCAGGGTGGACAAAAACAACAAAAAAAAATGTTGAATAAGAAAATTTTTGTTATTTTATGTGAAATTTACATATGGACCCAGGGTCGACAAAAACAAAGAATAAAATATTGAGTAGGAAAGTTATTGTTATTTTATGTGAAATTTAGGTCGAAGTGTTATGTCTTCTATTCACCATTGCCTTCATTACATGTCTTTTGACATCATAACTAAATGCAGGAGGTATGACAACACCTGTAAGTTGGGAAGTTCTAGTGAATTAATTAAGAAATATTAAAGTAGAATTCGATAGGTCTTACAAATGCTTAAAAAAAAGCCTTCCACACTCAAGAAAAATACAGATAAAATACATTAGTCTTCTTGTGTACCAACACAACGTCTTTAAATTTCTTTACTTCAATTAAAACTAGGCCTTGAGTAGTTGTTCAAGCGACTGCAAATACAAGAGCAAATACCGCTAGATATAAACGAATTTTTAAATCTAAAACTACTAGAATTCACAGATAGCGAAAGCACTGACGACACAGATACAGACACCAACATAGAAAGTCCCTCAGAATCTAAGACAAACAAAATGACACCTGGAGAGTTTATAAACATAGCAACAAAATTGTTGCCCACCTTCGACGGAAAAATCGACAATTTAGAAAAATTCATTAACACTCTAGATGTACTAGCATCAATAAAAGAAAGCCACGAAGCGATCGAAATATCATTAAAAAAGACAAAATTATCGCAAACGGCAAGCAGATGGCTAACTAATGAAGCAACGATTCAAGCTATCAAAGCTACACTGAAATCTAAAGTTAAACATGAGTCACCACAAAATGTAACAGCGAAATTGCTTAATGTAAAGCAACACAATAAAAGCCACAATGACTTCGCTAAAGAAACTGAGAGTCTCACATTACAGTTAGAAAATTAATATATAGCAGACGGTCTGGCGCCCGCGCTCGCCATTAGCATTAAAAACAAATGCAAAGTCAGACGAAGTTAAACTTCTTATGAGGGCAGGTCAGTTTTCTTCAGTAAATTAAGCAAAAGGAAAATTTATTGAACTACGCCCTGAAAGTACCGGAACTCAGCATATCAGCATAAAACTTATTATGAACAGGTGCACTAAAAATCAAATTACCGAATCCTCACATTTAACATTATTCCATGGAAAAAAGAAAATATTCGAAATATCTGCTAAAGATTTTACTGCTTATGGGAAACTTTAAAATCATGAAGATCGCGATCAATGATAATTTATTTAAATATGTCGACATTGAGGACATGTATGTATGTATGTATGCATGCTATGGGTGTCCTGTTTTAAGTGACATATATATAAGTTAGCACAATAAACTAGTAATACGCAATAATGTCAAATTGCAGCGTTGCATAAAGTTAATAAACATTAAAAGTTCCCATAAGCACTTTTTGCAAAATCAAAACAACAACAACGCTTTCGCATTTCGCAAGCACCAACTTCAACCGGAAGCCGTGCCGACGCAATGTGAACCCGCTGTGTTAGCATAACTCACCTTATTACAAAGAATCAAGACAATATGTAATTCAAAATAAGTAACAAGCAACACCAAATTGAGTTGCCCAATTCCGCATCGTCAACATTTTATTTACTAAGAATTAAGAACATATGTAAATCATAATTTTATTGTAGTAGTAAATAAGGAAGGAATAAAAAAAAGTTTCATGTTCATTCTATCATCAACCGCGTTGTTAAAGTGATACGGGTGGCAGAGGCGATAATTGGCGCCCGAACAAGAAAGAGTGCACCTAGTAAAACAGTGAATTTAAAAGGAATACCCTTAATAAACATTTTAAACTGAGAATCAAAGTAAAATCAGTAAAATTTAAAGGAATATCCTTAATAAACATTTTTTAAACTGAGAAATAAAATAAAATCAGTGAAATTAAAAGGAAGATCCTTAATAAACATTTTGTGAACTGAGATATATAATAAAATCAGTGAAATTAAAAGGGAGACCCTTAATAAATATTTTAAACTAAGAAATAAAATAAAATCAGTGCAATTAAAAGGGAGATCCTGAATAAACATTTTAAACTGAAAAATAAAGTAAACTCAGTGAAAAAAAGGGGACTTATTTCCTATTCACCTAAAGATACTAAAGTGCATACCCGGCAAAACCCGACAAAAACGGATAAAAAACGAATTCGTTAAAATTATAACGTTTTAAACATAAACCTTTAAAAACAACCGAGCCTGATCGCTCACCCAGACAAGGAGCCACCAAGCAACCGAAAGGAAGTAACGCAACCCGCCCCATAGTAGGAGTATAAAAACCCTAAAAAGGACCCAGCGGACCGTTCTCTTATAAGGATGAGAAAAATGGACTTCATTTTCTTGTAAGACAATATTTAACTAATGCAAATATTATTAAAGTTATTGTGAAATAGCTCAAAAACTAAGTAAAATTATTGAATACCAATTAAAAAAATATTTTATTAAATTGTGTATAACTCAAATAGGAAAAAATTTTTTGTTTATCAATTAAAAAATATTTTATTAAAATTGTTTGAAATCCAAATAGCACAAAATTTATTAAAATTATTACATACCAATTAGAAATATTTTATTAAATTGTGGGAAACTCAAATAATACAAAAATTTATAATTTAAAAATATTTTTGTGTGAAACTCAAATAGCAAAAATTGTATCAATTAAATTGAAAAAAATTTTTATTTAAATTCAAAATGGAAATGCAGGACGCAATAACCCAACTAACCGGTGCAGTAAATGCACAAATCGAGCAAATGAAGATTATGAACAATAGGATTACTCAGTTAGAGGCCAGGGTTAGTCCACACAATGAAAGTAATATTCAGGAAACTCCTATCCGCTTAACGGAAACAGATTTACACGAAATCAGTAGGTTGCCCGACAGCGTAAAAAACCTTCAGGCATTCGAAGGCGACCCTGTCCAATATATGTCCTGGATTCATAGCGTTGAATCTATATTGCAGGACTATGAGGTAGTCAGAAATAGGCCAATATACAGAGCTAAAATACGGCATATAAGACAAAAGGTCAGAGGTCCTGCGGACACTGCCTTGATTTCCTATAATATTTTTCACGACGATTTGGGACAAATAAAGACGTGCTTGTCTCAGCATTACGCAGACAAACGAGACCTTAGAACGCTCGAGCACGAATTAGGTTCCTTGTCACAGAGAAACTATAGCATAGAGCAATTTTATGCCAGGGTCAAAAACCAATTGTCCCTGATCATAAATAAAATAAAAGGCCAGAATGATAAAATGGAATCAAGTGCTGCACTTGTGGAAACCAATAGGAATAGGGCCCTAGATATATTTATAAGAGGTGTAAACGGTGAATTGTCTAGGATGCTTATCATCCAACGACCAAATAACCTAACGGAAGCATACGCTTCCTGCCTCGAAATCCAAAACCTTAATTTTAGAAATTATTCCATCTACCCAAAAAATACAGGTATAAATCAAAGTCAAAAAAACCAACTAAAATCTAAGCAAGCAATTGCACCTAGGGAATTAAACTCTGTTGAAAAGAGCCAAATTTACAATGGGAACATTCAGAGGCCTACGCAGCTTCCACCCAGACCAACACAACCCAAGCCTCCGGTTCCGATGGAGGTAGATCCCTCGATACATTCTCGGAAAATAAATCACATGAATCGACCGGAAAATACGCCTGCAGTAAGGCCAGCCAACAACTCTTCAAACATTCCTAGGAAAAACCCAAAATTATTTAACGTTCAAACAGAGGACCAGGAACCCACAGAAGGTGAAGAGAACGAGGAAATAAATTTTATGACAGACGCCTATCTAGTTTACCCTATCTAGAACTCACCTCAAAGAAAGGTGATATTTTAAAGTTCCTTATAGACACAGGAGCATAAAAAAATTTGTGTGCGAAAAAATTTCAAAAAATTCCAGTAAACTTAAATGTCCTTTTAAAGTCCAATCAGCTGCGGGCAAAGTAGAAATAACCCATAAATTAAGTGGACCATTTTTTAAAAGTATAGGTATCAAAAATAATTTTGATTTATTTATGTTACCCAATTTAAAATCCTTCGATGGCATCATTGGTGATGATACCCTCAAAGAATTAGGGGCAATTATAAACAGGAAAAATGATACATTAACACTCGAAGATGTGGTGTTGCCACTAAAACAAAAGATGTCTAAACAAGTAAATAACATTCAAGAAACCCGCTATGAACATGAGGTTAAGGAAATAATAAATAAATATTCGGAACTCTTCGGTCCTGTATCCGATAGTGGGACAATCGACACTTCCGTATTAGCGGAAATAAGGACAACAAGTGATGAACCGATCTATACAAAATCATATCCTTACCCAACCAACCTCCGGAGTGAGGTAGAAAGACAGATAACAGAACTTTTAAACAATGGTGTTATAAGGCCTTCAAAAAGCCCGTACAACTCCCCATTGTGGATTGTACCAAAAAAATCAGGTCCTTCAGGAGAGAAGAAGTACAGAATTGTTATAGATTTTAAGCGTCTGAATGCAGTAACGATACCTGACTCCTTGCAAGCTTAGGCTTAGTATTTTACTACACTCGACCTTACATCCGGATTCCACCAAATCAGGATGAAGGAAATGGACATAGAAATAACAGCCTTTCAACGGCTAATGGTAAATACGAGTTTACTAGGTTGCCGTTCGGCCTAAAAAATGCCCCTTCCATTTTCCAGAGAATGATAAATGAAGTTCTCAAAACCCTCATAGGGAAATCCTGTAACGTATATATCGATGATATTATAATAATGGGGAAAACAAAAGAAGAACATCTTAAAAATATTGAAGATGTATTCACTCTCTTATACAAAGCAAATTTAAAGGTTAATCTGGAAAAGTCCAAATTTTTCAGGACGAAAGTGGAATTTTTAGGCCATATCGTCACAGAAGAAGGCATTTTGCCAGATCCCGGAAAAATATCCGCTATTAAAAGTATCCCTGCACCCGTTAACCTTAAAGAATTAAAAAGCTTCTTAGGTTTAGCGTCATATTACAGGAGATTTATAAAAGACTTTGCGAAAATTGCCAAGCCACTTACAAACTTAACTAGAGGTGAAAATGCGCAAACAAAAGCAAGTCAATCCAAATGGATACAAATTTCGCTAACAGAAGAATCCTTAAAATCGTTTAACGATATAAAATCTTTACCTATGTCTTCTGAAATCCTTGTGTTTCCAGATTTCAATAAATCCTTTATTTTGACAACGGACGCTTCCAATACAGCAATCGGAGCAGTCCTTTCTCAGGGCGAAATCGGTAAAGATAGACCCATAACCTACATATCTAGATCACTCAACAAAACCGAGGAAAACTACTCGACAATTGAGAAAGAAATGCTCGCCATAGTATGGTCTCTAGATAAATTAAGGACCTACTTGTATGGAGCTAAGGAAATAAGAATTCTCACTGACCACCAGCCATTGACGTTTGCATTAAGTAACAGTAAGAATAATGCCAAACTCAAAAGGTGGAAAGCAAGGATAGAAGAATACAATTATAAACTTATTTATAAACCAGGAAAAACGAATGTAGTCGCGGACGCATTATCACGGTTACCGATAGAAATCAATACGTTAACATCTTCAGATGACATTTCACAACATAGTGCGGAGGAAGATAGCTCAAAGCTCATTCCTCACTGTGAAGCACCGCTAAACGTATTCAAAAATCAAATTGTATTCCAAGAGGGGAAGGAAGAAATTTCTCACGAGGAACCGCACCCAAGGTACCACAGACACCGTTCTTAATCCAAATATAACAAATGGAATAAAAATTCCAGAAAAATATATTTCGCTATTACACCAGGTTTATCAAGAATACTTCTCACAATTTCGTATCAGGATCACGCAGAAAGTTGTTACCGATATCCCTGATGAAGAAGTTAAATTTAAAATAATAGAACAAGAGCACAAAAGAGCCCATCGGAACGATAGAGAAAACAAAGACCAAATACTTGAGAAATACTACTTTCCACAAATGACTAAACTTATTAAAAAGTTTACTAAGTCATGCGAAATTTGTGGATGTAATAAGTATGACCGACATCCGCAAAAGCCTAAGTTACAGGCAACACCCATACCTACGTACCCGACAGAAATCCTGCACATCGACATTATGGAAATGTCCGGTGAAAAATTTATTACGTGTATTGACAAATTCTCCAAATTTGTAAAAATTTTCAAAATTAAAAATAAGTCAGTATTGCATATCAGAGATAAATTAATAAAGCTCCTTCACTATTTTACTGTACCAAAGACCTTGGTCATGGACAATGAAGGCAGCTTTGTAAGCCCAATAATATTAAACTATTTGGAAGGCCTAGAGATTGAGATCTATTTACCACCACCTCATTAGAGTGAAGTTAATGGTGCAAAAGAACGAGTGCATTCCACTTTTATTGAAATAACCAGATGCCTTCAAGCAGAATATCCTGATTACTCTATCAAAGAAATTATCAACATTGCCGTTGACAGATACAATAACACAATACATTCAGTTACAAAAAGAAAGCCAGCCGACGTTTTCTTTGGAAGAATTCAAAGAATTAATTACCAAGATTTAACAAACTTTAGGGAAATAGTTAATTCTGACCTGCGGAATGTAATAGCCAGAAATCAAAAAAATATGCTGAATTGTCATAACAAAAGGAGATCAAAAATAAAGAGTTACGAACGAGGTGAACCTATCTATAAAAAAACAAACATATTAAAGGTAAAACCAAACCCATTTTTAAAAAAGAAACTGTTGCTAAAGATAATAACGTCACAATATCTACTAAAGATAATAGAAAGATTCATAAATCGCATTTAAAAAACTAACAACATTTACCTCCTAGGCTTTTACCATACTGGACAACCGCGACGGTAGACATTTACGAATACAATAACCCGCTAGTCTCGATCAAAATAGGACTTGGAAAAATAAGGAAACGAACGTACAAAATTATACATACTATAGACTTGGACGAATACGAGAAAGTAGTAGACGATATGAGACTAATCGTACATCACGACATCAGCAAAACAAACACCTTTTTACCACAGCTGGAGCATCAGCTTTCAGAAATAGACAACCTACTGGACCAATTACGAACCAAAAATGTTACCATACACAAAAGATCTATTAACGGGATAGGATCCGCATGGAAATGGTTAGCAGGGAATCCCGACGCAACTGACTGGGACCAAATCGTTTCACAAACACATAAACTAACGGACAACAACAACAAACTGTATAATATGAATGAATATCTTATAAAGACAGGTTGTAGAATTTTCAACGGATACAATGGAATCATAGATGAGCTATATAAGGATGATAAGCAGCTATTCGAAAAGCAGTTATTTAATAAGTTAGGAATAATTAAAGACGAGATTTTAAAAATCATGATGGCAACTCAGCTAGCCAAACAGGGAATCGTTCATTCACAACTCCTAAGTAAAACAGCTATCGCGAATGTCCTCACACAAACCGAGACATTACCCTGCAAAAACGAACTACAAGCGCTTCATTACGCCGAACCTTCAATGATTACTAAAAATCCGATGCTTCTATACGTAATTTCACTACCCCAAACAGAGGATACCGTATTTAACAATATAATTATCCGTTCAACCATAAAATATAACACACGAATTTATTTAGAATTTTCCAATATTTTTATATCGCAAGAAGAAAAATATGGAGTTATGGGAAATTGCATATTAATAGATGAAACCACAATTTGTAAAAAAAGACAGCTTCAAAAATTAGGGGAAAAACATTGCATTACAGAAGTTCTTAGTGGAGGAAGGGCAACTTGCGATTATCAATACGAAAATAAAGCCATAATCGATCTAATCACAGAAAGAACACTTTTTGTTTCTAATTTTGTAGGAAACCTCAGTTACGGTAATCTAGCTCATACCAAATCTTACTAGAGGTGGGTAGCTCAGCACTGAGTTTAGTTACTGAGCTGACTCTTAGCGATGAGCCGCTCGCTCAGACTCACTTCCAAAAAAAATTGTGACTCAGGCGAGTCGATGAATGTATCAGCACTGAGAATCAAAGATGAGCTGATACAAAGCTCTTTGTTTTGTGCACATACACTCTGTAAGAAATGGCATTTGGGAGTTTTTTATTGCATTTTTGGAGATTTTGCAGTTTTTTCGCCACCTTTGAGGTATGCAAAGAGTATAAATGTAAACGAAATAAGAATAAGAAATAAATATATGAAATCAACATTATCACAATTATAAAATACGAGAAATTTAAATTTTTCAAAAATGTAACAGCTTTTAAACTTGCATAAAACAAATAATTATAAAAATATATGTGATGAACATGCGTGTTCATTTAGAAATAAAGTTTTACGGACACCTTTTTAAAATAAAACTCAATATTTGCATGTAAATCCCTGAAATACGAGTATTTAATTTAATTCTCAAGTTAAAAATTTCAACACATATTTCGCCAAATAATAACATTAACTAGCTTTTTTAGCCCAATAAAAACGTTATGATTCTAAGAGCCTTTTTGCATGCCAGCCGATGATTGAGATTTGATTCCAGCCCAAAACCTATGAGGCAAAAGAGGGAAGATGCATATCATATTATCTATGGTGAGAATAAAGAATGACAGAAAATAAGAACTGGCGCCAAAATGTGCTGTCACTTTAATTATTCAACGTTCAACGTGCACCTCTCCACGATAACAGTGCTGCCGTAGTTGCACAGAGCGACACAATTATGAAATGAGTCGTAACTTAATTGTGCTACCTCACAGAGCTGACTCACTTAATTGAGCAAGAGTCACTGAGTCAACTCGCGAAAATTTGCTGAGTTACCCACCCTTAAATCTTACCTCCAATACTTCAACACAACTTAACGGAAATTGAAGTTAAACTCGATTTGAATTATCTGCACCAACTTCATTTAAGCAATGTAAATAAATTACAACATTTCAACTGGTACAAGCCTCGTAGCCATTCTAATTGGAATAGCTCTTTCCTTTGTGTTATATGCCGTACGCAAACAACGAAACAACAACAAAAACTCATTTTTCATTCCTCCAATAATAGATTACCCACAATTTTATCAGCGGGACGCTGATGCTTAAGAATGGGGGAGTTAGCACAATAAACTAGTAATACGCAATAATGTCAAATTGCAGCGTTGCATAAAGTTAATAAACATTAAACGTTCCCATAAGCACTTTTTGCAAAATCAAAA
This sequence comes from Philophylla caesio, assembly GCA_963971545.1. NCBI lineage: Eukaryota > Metazoa > Arthropoda > Insecta > Diptera > Tephritidae > Philophylla > Philophylla caesio. The sequence continues at coordinate 115,797,444 of OZ020604.1, read as the reverse complement.
CAACAACAACGCTTTCGCATTTCGCAAGCACCAACTTCAACCGGAAGCCGTGCCGACGCAATGTGAACCCGCTGTGTTAGCATAACTCACCTTATTACAAAGAATCAAGACAATATGTAATTCAAAATAAGTAACAAGCAACACCAAATTGAGTTGCCCAATTCCGCATCGTCAACATTTTATTTACTTAGAATTAAGTACATATGAAAATCATAATTTTATTGTAGCAGTAAATATAGTTACTAAGTGAAAATTGTATAAAAACGAAAGAATAATAAAATTGTCAAGTTCATTTTATCATCAACCGCGTTGTTTAAATCATACGGGTGGCAGAGCCGATAATTTATATAATCTGCATTTTAATTTTTTGCAGTTCTATTCTCTCCTTCATTTCTATTTCCTTTAGCGCAACCTCCCTCTTCATTTTCATTTCCATAATTCTCAGTTTTCTTTTCATTTGTAGCTCCTGCTCTTTTCGCAAAATGCCTTTTTGACCGCGATAAGAGGGGGTTTCAACAGATACAGAGTTAGGCTCGTGACTTTCTCGGGCATTATGTTCACATTCTTCAATAGTTTGTTGATTATTTTGTATAGTATTCTGGCATATTGGATAAAAGTCTGCTGAAGTTTGTTGCACTTCCGTGATCTTTGAATAGTCAGCCTCAAGGGAGGGGAATGCATCCGTATCCAGTAGAACAGTTATGCACGCACTCTCTCTGTTTGCCAATACTTCCTCATAGTCATGAAACTTCGGAAACTTTTTTTTGTTTGCAAGAAGCATACACTGGTTGCTCACGAAACTACCCTCCATTGTATCGCCATCATTTATTGCACCAGCTCCAGTTGAATCAAGAATTTATTTTGCTTTTCTGTATGACAGTCGCATATTCTTAACTTTCGAACGAACAAGGCTCTACTCATATTCAATATCGCTTTCAATTTAAAATCGCAGGTAGTAGGTCTGCGCAGTTGGTTTCTCAAGCCGGCGATTTTCTTTTAGAAAATGTATAAGGCTGCACTGCTGTAAATCCGACAATTTATTGTATGGTGCCCTATATACACGCTTCTGTTTCTCTTTATTAAAAGAAAATTAGGTTTTATTAGCTTTTATTTTATAAATCATTTGAGAGCTCATGTTTCAACATGTTGCAAATGAGATAAAAAAAAGCGTCCGAGCTGGTACGATTAATTTCACATACACACAGTGGAAATTATTTAATGAATTAAGGGTTAAACAGTTTTCGTTATTTAAAGACAAATCATCAGACATCATTTGTAAAAAATGTTTGGTGTTATTTGGATATTCATAAAGTAAAAGATGCTTTTTTCGGGTTATTGGAAAAAGAGGAGAAAACGTCTTCGCCCAATGCGAAAACCATTAAAAACTATTTCGACTTGGAACTGACAACTCAGCGGTAATGAGAGGAGATTTCAGTGGAGTCAAACAACAACTAAAAGTTGTGAACCCCACACTTTTTAATTTGAGCTGGTCATGCCATTATTTGAACCTTTGTGCAAAAGCCGCTGCTAAAGAATTTCCTCTGGAAACTGAAGCTTTGAATGAAATGAAATTCTTTTCAATGTTATTTCACTCTGTTGACATTTGAAGAAATAAAGAGCACAATATCGATGGACTAACAGCGAGGCTGAACGATGTGCTTCTTTGTCGTACTGTAATGGACAACGGTTCTCAGCACAACTGATTGAGTAAGACTGTGTTGATGTTCGCAGTTCAATATACTTTCTGTATTCCTATCTGTTGCCGATATTGAACACCTATGACACACTTAACGGTCACACACAAATGGCGCTTACGAAATGTTACCAAGTGTACTCTAATTACAGTCATGTGGCTGTCTATGACTTAGAAATTTAAGATATAAATAGGTGTAAGGAAAATAATAAAACAGACAGAACAACTTAACACGGTGCTCCTGCCATCGCAGCAGCGTGTTTGCTGACCGAGCAGAACTATTAAAGGTGCAATTACAAACATCCAACAAATGTCAAGTGCGCTCGTATATTATGGGGTCCGGCAGCAAATAATCTGAGCACCTCAAACCGAAACAACTAATGATATCTGTGTCGATTGTGTTTGCGGTTGCAATATAAATTGTGAAACAAAAAAAAAAGAAAATTGGCTTGGTGGAAATCAGTTTTCAGTGTCGTCATGATAGCCATCACTGGCTAAGAAGTTGGTAAAGACACGAATGTGGACAATAAACTAACCAAATACAAGCCACCAAGTGACCGCGATAATCAAATCCTACTAAAACGGCAACGGACAGGGATTTATGGCCGATCGCGTACATTTCGCTTTTATTCATAATAATAATTTTTGCTGTGTTAATAATCATGAAACACCTTTTTAAAATGCAGTTCAGTAGATTACGTAACGAGCCGCAACGTATATAGCAAAAAAAAAAAACACAAGAAAAATCAAAAACTCCCAACAGTAAACAGAAAACTATGAACTAATAAAAAGACGGTGAAATATCTATCAGCCGTGTTTTGAAATCAAATTAATAAATTGTCAGAACTTAATCCAACGTAAAGGTCAAAGTTATGACCTCTAAACAATTTCAAATATTAATTAAACCCGACCACACCCTCCGACGACAAGATGGAGGACAGCAGAAAAATTAAGCCCAACAACACCCTCCGACGCCAAGGTGGAGGGCAGCAAACTAATAAATCAGGCAACACCCTCCGATGGTGAAGGAGGAGGACAGCAGAAAAACTAAAACCAACAACACCCTCCGACGACAAGGTGGAGACAGCAGAAAAATTACATACGGACCCAGGGTCGACAAAAACAAAAAATAAAAATGTTGAGTAAGAAAATTATTGTTATTTTATGTGAAATTTACGTACGGACCCAAGGTCGACAAAAACAAAGAATAAAATATTGAGTCTGCAAATTATTGTTATTTTATGTGAAATTTTAGTCGAAATGTCATGTCTTTTATTCACCATTGCCTTCATTACATGTTTTTTGACTTTACAACTAAATGCAGGAGGTATGGCAACACCCGTAAGTTGGGAAGTTCTAGTGAATAAATTAAGAAATATTAAAGTAGAATTCGATAGGTCTTACAAATGCTTAAAAAAAGCCTTTCACCCTCAAGAAAAATACAGATAAAATACATTAGTCTTCTTGTGTACCAACACATCGTCATAACAGGCCTCAGTAAAAAGGCGTACCCGCTACTAACCGCAATACAACAAACTGAATTTATAAATTTCTTTACTTCAATTAAAACTAGGCTTAGTACTTGTTCAAGCGACTGCAAATACAAAAGCAAATACCGCTAGATATAAACGAATTTTTAAATCTAAAACTACTAGAATTCACAGATAGCGAAAGCACTGAAGACACAGATACAGACACCAACAACCAAAATCCCTCAGAATCTAAGACAAACAAAATGACACCTGTAGAGTTTATAAACATAGCAACAAAATTGTTGCCCGACTTCGACGGAAAAATCGACAATTTAGAAAAATTCATTGACGCTCTAGATGTACTAGCATCAATAAAAGAAAGCCACGAAGCGATCGCAATATCATTAAAAAAGACAAAATTATCGCAAACGGCAAGCAGATGGCTAACTAATGAAGCAACGATTCAAGCTATCAAAGCTACACGGAAATCTAAAGTTAAACATGAGTCACCACAAAATGTATGTAACAGCCAAATTGCTTAATGTAAAGCAACACAATAAAATCGACAATGACTTCCCTAAAGAAACTGAGAGTCTCACATTACAGTTAGAAAATGCATATATAGCAGACGGTCTGGTGCCCGCGCTCGCCAAAATTTATTCGACCCAGTCTGCAGTAAAAGCATTAAAAACAAATGCAAAGTCAGACGAAGTTAAACTTCTTATGAGAGCATGTCAGTTTTCTTCAGTAAATGAAGCAATAGGAAAAGTTATTGAACTAGGCCCTGAAAGTACGGGAACTCAGCATATCAATTAACACACGAAGTGAATAAGTTACCATGCCTAAAACTAATTATGAACAGGTGCACTAAAAATAAAAAATAATATTACCGAATCCTCACATTTAACATTATTCCATGGAAAAAAGAAAGTATTCGAAATATCTGCTAAAGATTTTACTGCTTATGGGAAAATTAAACTAGCGCAATTGTTTCCCAAACTTGAAAAAATAGTTGGCAATAAACACTTGAAAAGCATGAGGATCGCGATCAATGATAATTTATTTAAATATGTCGACATTGAGGACATGTATGTATGTATGTATGCATGATATGGCTGTCCTGTTTTAAGTGACATATATATGTATAAACTACATTTTAATTTTTTGCAGTTCTACTCTCTCCTTCATTTCTATTTCCTTTAGCGCAACCTACCTCTTCAATTTCATTTCCATAATTCTCAGTTTTCTTTTCATTTGTAGCTCCTTCTCTTTTCGCAAAATGTCTTTTTGACCGCGATATGAGGGGGTTTCAACAGTAAATCCGACAATTTATTGTATGGCGCCCTACATACACGCTTCTGTTTCTCTTTATTAAAAGAAAATTAGGTTTTATTAGCTTTTATTTTTTAAATCATTTGAGAGCTCATGTTTCAACTAGTCATTTCCATTTTGATTACCTTTCCTGAGCAGCTGATTTATAACTTGCGTATAAGTTACCAGGCTTGAAAACAGGCATATAGGCATGTACAAAATTACCAGATGGTGGTAATTGGAGTTTGCATAGAAAAAACAACAGAATATTTTATTACCCTAGTAAAATGTTTTAATTTACCAGAGAGCTGTGAATTGCACTAATATGTTGCAAAATGGCAATGAGATAAAATTTTGCTCAAAAAAAGCGTCCGAGCTGGTACGATTAATTTCACTATACACACAGTGGAAATTATTTAATGAATTAAGGGTTAAGCAGTTTTCGTTACATATAGACAAATAATCAGACATCAGTTGCAAATAATGTTTGGTGTTTTTTGGATATTCATACCGTAAAAGATGCTTTTTTCGGATTATTGGAAAAAGAGGAGAAAACGTCTTCGCCCATTGCGAATACCATTACAACCTATTTCGCAGAGCTTAAAATTCTTCCAGAAATTTTATTGGACTTGGAACTGACAACTCAGCGGTAATGAGAGGAGATTTCAGTGGAGTCAAACAACAACTAAAAGTTGTGAACCCCACACTTTTTAATTTGAGCTGGTACTGCCATTCTTTGAACCTTTGTGCAAAAGCCGCTGCTAAAGAATTTCCTCTGGAAACTGAAGCTTTGAATGAAATGAAATTATTTTCAATGGTATTTCACTCTGTTGACATTTGAAGAAATAAATAGCCCAATATCGATAGACTAACAGCGAGGCTGAACGATGTGCTTTTTTGTCGTATTGTAATGGACAACGGTTCTTAGCACAACTGATTGAGTAAGATTGTGTTGATATTCGCAGTTCAATATACTTTCGGTATTCCTATGTGTTGCCGATATTGAACACCTATGACACACTTAACGGTCACACACAAATGGCGCTTACGAAATGAAGCCAATGAATACAACAAAACTCTTATAGGCTACATAGAACATTCGAAGTAACAAGAAACTTACAAAACTACTTATAAAAAATATTTACAGAATTCATAAAGCGGTTTTTTGAAAAAGAAAAATCAATCTCAACATGCTTAGAAATTCTGTTGAACTCAATTAAAGCACGAGTGATGGGAGCATTTCGTGGATACAAAGCTCTTAAAACGCCAACATGGAAGACCTCCGAACATCGGAGAGATCTGGTAGGAATATTAAAGCAAATCCTCTCAAGGAGTAAGGGACAATCTACAATACCACAGACTAAATCGAAAACGAAAGACAGAGACAGGATTATTCGCCTGTTTTGCAAGGTTTTTAAATCTATCAATAGGCATCTAGATTGATAAGTGGGTATAGGATCGGAAAAGCGTAAATCCGGTAGTGCAAAGCGTTGGAATACTTTTTGGATTCGCTCAAGCCTAGCAATATGGCACACATAATATGGCGACCATATGAACGACGCATACTCAAGCCTGAAACGTACGAAAGCCATATATAAAAGTTTTAGTGTATACGGGTCCGTTAATTCCAAACTATGGCACCTTACAAAGGCCATGCTGGATTTACTAATAATTCAATTAACATGATTAGCGAATGCAAACTTTAATCGAAGATTACTCCCAGGTCTTTAATTTCACTTGAGCGTTGTAGGGTTAACATGTCGATATGAAAAGACGTCTGAATTACATTACAGCGTTTGGAAAAGGTGGCATGAAAACATTTATTAATGTTTAACGAAAGCCTATTTTTGATGCACCAATTGCTAACATTATTAATGTCGTTTTGCATCAATTAAGAGTCGCGCGTGCTACTAATTGGCGAATAAATCTTGAGGTCATCCGCATAAAGCAAAAACTTTGAACACGAGAAACAGTTAGAGATATCATTTATAAACAGGACGAAAAACAATGGACCCAGTATGCTACCTTGCGGGATACCTGATTGTGCAACAAAAGGTAGCGACCTAACTTGATCGATAACAACCATGCAACAACGATTATGTAAATAAGATGCAATCCAACTCAGGAAAACCGAGTGAAAACCAATGGCGGCCAATTTTTTCAAGAGGATAAAATGGGAAACCTTATCAAAAGCCTTAGAAAAATCAGTGTAAACGGCGTCCATCTGACACCCCGATTGAAAAGCAGCTATAAAATCATCTGAAAAGACTGCAAAATTAGATATCGTTGAGCGGCCCGGGATAAAGCCATGCTGCTCCGGACATATAGAGATCCTAACAGCAGATAAAAGTTTATTTTGTATGATGCACTCAAAAAGTTTTGAGGTGGCAGAGAGTTTTGAGATGGGTGTATAATTACTTATATCATTTTTATTACCACTCTTGTAGATGGGTGTGATGAGAGCTATTTTCCAATCATCTAGAAAATTACCGGACGACAAGGATTTATTAAAAATTTTGAAATGGTGCGTGACCAGTTAATATTGCAAAGATTAAAATCACCCAGCACACAAAGATGGTCTCCAACCACTTCATTCAGGCAATAAAAGCTTAGAGTATGAGTTTACATGCACACCCAGTTTAAAATTAATACTTTTAAGATCACTAGCCTGGACTCCTTTCTTGACAAGACTATAGCAAGAAATCGCATTACTTTCAATGCCAGAGCGTTTCGCAATATATTATTTGAGTTTATCAGCTCTTACTGAAGTTGAGACGGGCTAAAGATGCAGCCATTTGAAATGTGCAGCCACTTCCAATTCAGAATGTGAATATGAGCCAACAAAAAGTTGTTTAAATTTACCTTTCCTTTTGTTATTTTCTACACTTTGTGAGAGTCGAAGTTCTAATTCTGTTAACTCTGATTAACAGCGACTGTGTCATTAGAGTTGGGCCAACTGCTAGATACACCAATACCTTGACAACGTACTTTTAACAGCGAGCCTACGATAGCCTGTGTTGCTGGGAAGGATGTTGCGGGACATTGGAGCGGTAGTGAACCTATCAAAACGAGAGCGTGGCGTAAGCGTACTGCGTACGTATGTATGCGTATTAGATTTGCAAGGATCGGGTGATTTATTGGTACCGTCAGGAGCAATGACCTTACAGGTTGTAAGCTAAAACGGTTAGGCAGGGATTTCCGTATGACCTGAGATGAAAGTAGTTCGTAAACAATAAAGCCATCACCTGATCCGAGCATTTAACATCGAGCCTTAGTTTGCACTTCGCGGAGATTCATTCTCCCGGGGTCGTTATAAGAAGGAGGGTGTCTAGCTCGCGTTTTTGGTTAATCAGTATATGATATGTAAAAAGAGAAAACAATGTACATATATTTATAAAAATTTCCTAAATTACAACAGTCAGTTAAAAGTGCACCCTGTTAAAAACATTTGCTGATAAACTGCACGTAAACACGCCGCTCAACCGCTATTGTTTAAAAAAAAAAAAAAAAAACTATGGACTGAATTAAATTTAAAAGAAAAAAAAAACCAAAAAAAAAATAAACAAAGAATTTGGCAATTCGAATTGGATGAGGAAAGCAGGTGGATTAAACAGGAGGTTCCGCCAGCACCACAGCGTTTGGAACCGGCTACTTTCAGTTTAAAAAAAAAAAAAGAAGATTTTGTAAGCATTAGAAACAAACAAAAACAAAAAAATTTTCTTTCTATATGCATAGTTACATATTTATGTGCAGTTCAAAATATATTTAAATACATACATATGTACATACATATGTGTGCGTGTGTACACGAGTGAATATAAAAGATAGAATATTTAATCAACATGACCAATTCGACGTACCCCCGCCCGGCTAGCTCAGTCGGTAGAGCATGAGACTCTTAATCTCAGGGTCGTGGGGCCACCGATGCTTAACGTGTTTTTTTTGCTGATAGTTTAGTAATATTTTCCACACAAGAACATATCTTGGAATGGCGTTGACTGGATAATTTTGGTTACGGACCAGGTGAAAACGAGTGTTGGTTAAATAATTGAATTCGGGAAAACGCAAAGTTTCGCTTGAGATATTTTACTTCTGGACAATTTCGGAAGGATACTCGCGTCATGATGCTTTAAATCCACAATCCCGATAGATAAATATCCTTTTTAGAATTTTCATGAGATTTTTAACAAAATTTTTTTTTGAATGAACAGGTACTCGCTCGAGACTTTCTATTAGATAACTTCGGTAGTTACTCGCGGTAAGCTGGTTATTAGTTTCAAGTAAAACCATTAGATTTCTTTTCCTGTTTAGATCGAAATTAAGTATCGTTAAAGATCTGCTGGCAGATTAATTAAACTTGTAACTCACGATAGAAAATCAACCGCTAAATTATTATTTGTTTTATTAATGCATTTTGTTTTAAGAGATTGCTAGTTGCCATTCGTGTTAGCCTCATCGGAATATTATAAATATGTATAGTTCATATACTTTTCTATGTAAGGCCTCAAAATCTCGCAATTTTATTATATCGAATACATATATTTTGTGTCCAACCTAGCAAATAGGGTCACGGAAATTAGATTTTCAGTAAGCTTTATAGTATATTATTTACGAATTGGGTAGTAGGAGGAATAATACTAATAGCACTACACTATTTCACTTAACGAAGGTAAAGACAACATTTTTTTTTTCCCAACATATTTGGTTAAAGCACATAAAGTAACGACGAACAAGCCAATAGACGCGATGATGCTCAGGAAAATGTATTTATTGCGCCAGCCCTAGCGCAGAGGTTATCCGGCGAAGTTGGCAACACTAACCGAGGTAGAGGTAGCGGTGGTAGAAATCGCCCATTGACACGTTCGGTCACTCAGGCTAACAGAAATGTAACCAACGCGGCTAGGCTCAATGTCACAAATTCACCTAGATTTGAACATCGATCCAACATATTTTCGCCCAATTCGCGAGAGAATAGGGAGGAAGAAAGAATGCGCCAAATGGTCCAAAGCTCCTTAGACGATTTTCGCGAGCAAATAACGGCAGAGGTTGGAAACCAATTGAGCACGCTGCTTTCTTATTTGGATTTGGGAAGAAGAAACCATGATCCGACGCATTCGCGCCAAACACCGGCATGTCCACAAGATATGCCATACCCAAACGATCGACCAGCAGTGGACAGATCTCGTTCAGATACGCGCTCTGTAGACACGCTCAGTGCTCAAGTTCCCAAAATTTTTTCGAGTTGGCACATTAGATTCACTGATAATGGAGATTTTGAATTGCTGTGTTAGCATGCACATATGTTGTTTAGTGGCAATGCACAAGCCTGGTATTGGCGTTGTCACCGACAAACTGAAGGAGTTTCTTGGCGACAACTTTGTGAAGGTCTGCGACAAAAGTTTAAAGACCATCTAAACGGTTTCGATCGCAAGGAAAATATGCGACGACGTAAACAGAAGCCCCATGAATCGTTTGACCAGTTTCTCGACGACATCCTAACAATGAATGATAGACTTAAAATTCCTATGCCTGATGCCGAGTTAATTGAAACTATGTTAAGAAACCTTAAACCCGAGCTTAGGCATGAACTGTTGCATTTAGAAATTATCGATATGGCAGTGCTTCATAAAGAATGCCATAAGCATGACAATTTCTTCGCTAGCTTTACCCATATGCGTAGAGATTTACCGAAGCGACAAGTGGCAGAACTACTCCATCAGGAAGAAGAAATGGACACGAAACCGATCGCGGAGATATCGGTTTCAGCGGAAGGAGATACATCCAAGTACAAATTCTGGAATTGCGGAGTAAGTGGTCACAGATACCTGTGGTGCTGCAAACACATATAAACCGAACTGTGCGCGTTGTCAAAAGGTAGCGGGAAACGCGAAAACGGATATCCGCCGGCGCGGGTATCCATAAGTCATATAGCCTCGGAAATCATTCCCAAAATTCTAGTAAAGTCCGCAGAAATCCCAACAAATTCTTCACCTATCCATTCACCCTTTATACCGTATCATGTCAGATTAGCGCAGTCCCAACAACGGCGAGCAGAAATATTTGCAAATTTTCAAAAATCCAAATCGCGGTCAACACGACGTATGAAAAACTGGTGGTCGAACCGAAAGCGGTTGCGATATATATAAAATTAGAAATTTATGATAAGCCAATAAAAGCGTTATTGGGGGTGAACTGGCCAAAGAAATAATGGCAAGAAAAGTCAACACATGGAAGTTGAATGGCTATGTAAAAACAGCTGATGGTCAGCAACAGCAAATAAAATGCTTTGCTGCCATATTAGTAACTTATGGTGAGCATAAGAAAAATTTTTAATTTATTATAGTCTCAACAATAACCCAAGATGTAATTTGTGGGATAGACTTTTGGAAAGAATATGGCATTGGCATTAACTTCAATAAAAGTGTTGGTAATATAGCGTCCATCGACACAGATGCCACCAATTCAACCACTTTGTTACTTACGACTCAGCAACAACTACAACTGCAAATAATAATCAATTCATTTACAAGTTTTGAGCGCGAAGGCCTTGGCCTTACTCACATTATTGAACATAAAATCGACACAGGGGACGCTAAGCCCATTAAACAACGGTACTATCCAATTTCACCAGCCATGGAAAAACTGTTGTGTAAGGAGATAGATAGAATGTTAGAGTTAGGCGTTATAGAAGAAGCACCTAACTCTTCTTGGTCTTCACCTGTGGTTTTAATCGTAAAGCCTGGAAAAGTCCGTTTCTGCCTAGATTCCCGAAAAACAAACAAGGTGACTGTCAAGGATGCATACCCAATCCCTAATATTGATGGGTTGTTAAGTAGGCTTCCTCCAGTATATTGCATTTCTAAGATTGATCTGAAAGATGCTTTCTGGTAGATTGGTCTTGAAAGGCAATCACGGTTGAAAACTGCCTTCACCGTCCCTAACAGGCCGTTATATCAATTCACAATCACATCTAACTTAAAACCCAATGCATTTGTGTATCTTGATGATCTCCTGGTGGTTTCATCATCCTTTAAGGAGCACTTTCTCCATTTGTCCGAAGTATCCACATTACTGCGAAAAGCTGGTTTGACCATTAATATTCAAAAAAGCACATTTGGTTTAAACCAAGTAAAATATCTAGGATTTGTGGTAGGAAGCGGAGCGCTCCAGGTTGATCGCGAAAAAGTTTCTGCGATTGAAGACTTCCCAGTACCCAAAACAGTGCGGCAACTTAGAAAATTGTGTGGGTGGTAGGGTGGTATCGTCGGTTCATAAACGATTACTCAACTACCACTTTCCATTTAACTGAATTGTTGTCGAAGAAAAAACGATTTTCGTGGAATCCATACGCGCAGGCAGCTTTTGACGAACTGAAAAGGAAGTTAACGACTGCTCCCGTCCTCATCCACCCAAATTACGGTAAACCTTTTATTTTGCAATGCGACGCAAGTCAAGTAGGAGTAGGAGCATGTCTCAGTCAGGCTGACGACGATGGTGAAGAACGACCAATAGCATATATGTCACAAAAGTTAAATAAAGCCCAGAGAAATTATTCAGTGACTGAGTTTAGAATGCATATCGAAGGTCACAACTTCAAGGTGGTAACATACCATGCAAGTTTACGTTGGCTAATGAATCAGAAAGACCTCAGTGGCAGATTAGCCTGGTGGGCAATTAAGTTGCAGGGTTATCCGTTCACCATAGAACATCGCAAAGGTAAATATAATATTGTAGCTGACGCTCTGTCGCGAATGTACGAAGACATAACGGAGGCAGAAATTCATGAACTGGAAATTGATATCATGCCAGAAATAGATTTAAACTCTGATGCGTTCAATTCCGTAGAATTCGAAGAGTTGAAAAATAAATATAAAACCGCGAATTTACCAGATTTTCAAGTAATAGACAACTAGCTCTATCACCGAACCGAGTGCACAACAGGCGACGCGAACGTCGATCATGTCGCATGGAAGTTATTCGTACCCGTTGAACTGCGTCCACAACTCATAAAAGCGGCTCATGACCAACCAACGTCGGCACATGGTGGTATTGCCAAAACGGTCGAACGCGTGCGACGAAAGTTTTATTGGCCAGGTATGATAGTACAAATCCGCGACTACGTCAAAGAATGTAACAGCAGTCAACCCTCAAAGGCGCCAACTCAGTGTCTTAGGCCACCAATGGGGAAACAAACCGTTTCGAACAGACCTTTTCAATTGTTGTACATGGACTTGATCGGACCTTTCCCTCGCTCCAAAAAGGGCAATATAGGCTTATGAATTGTGTTAGACCACCTCACAAAATTTACCTTTCTAAAACCATTAAAAAAGTTTACAACGCGTCTTATAATAGAATACTTAAAAGAAAATGTTTTTGAATGTTTCGGTACTCCGGAAAGGGTAGTCACTGACAACGGTAGCCAATTCAAGTCAGGAGACTTTCAGAGATTTCTGAAGCAGTATGGAATAACCCATACACTCACAGCCCTGTATTCACCCCAATAAAATGCCTCTGAAAGGGTAAATCGCTCCATTAACGAAGCCTTAAGAACATACATCCGTAAAGACCAAAGAGAATGGGACGTGTTTACCAGCAGTATTAACTGCGCATTGCGAAATAGCATTCACCAATCTCTCGGATATACACCTTATTACGCAGTGTTTGGACAACACATGGTAACACACGCAAAGGACTATGAACTGCTGCGGAAATTAGATCTCCTGAATCATAGCGATGCAATCAAAGCGAATCTAGAAAAGGCACATACGCGAAATACAGCCTCATATAACTTAAGGTCGAGAGCTAGAAACTTTGAAGTAGGGCAGATAGTGACCAGGCGAAATTTTGTACAAAGCAACCAAGCAAACTATTTTAACGCCAAACTGGCACCAACAGGTGTAAAGGCGCGCGTTAAAGAAAGAAAAGGCCACTGTTGCTACCTAGTGGAAAATATTCATGGAAAAGAAGCAGGTACATTCGACACCAAAGACCTATGGTAGCAAAGCTTCTAGAAAAAAAAAATATATATATATGTATATAAACAAATGTTTGCACTCGAATATCATTAACAAATTTCAATTATTTTGTCGTTCAGCTAAATTGATTTCGACTGCACATATGCATGCAGCCCAACTCAATCTATCTGTGGTGTGAGAGTCGAAGTTCTAATTATGTTAACTCTGACTAACAGCGACTGTGTCATTAGAGTTGGGCCAACTGCTAGATACACCAATACCTTGACAACGTACTTTAAACAGCGAGAGTAACAGGCTCGTTTGTTGCCAACAGCCTGCGATAGCCTGTGTTGCTGGGAAGGATGTTGCGGGACATTGGAGCGGTAGTGAGCCTATCAAAACGAGAGCGTGACGTAAGCGTACTGCGTACGTATGTATGCGTATTATATTTGCAAGAATCGGGTGATTTATTGGTACCGTCAGGAGCAATGACCTTACAGGTTAGAAGCTAAAACGGTTAGGCAGGGATTTCCGTATGACTTGAGATGAAAGTAGTTCGTAAACAATAAAGTCATCACCTGATCCGAGCGTTTAACATCGAGCCTTAGTTTGCACTTGGCGGAGATTCATTCGGCCGGGGTCGTTATAAGAAGGAGGGTGCCTAGCTCGCGTCTTTGGTTAATCAGTATATAATATGTAAAAAGAGAAAACAATGTATATATATTTATAAAAATTTCCTAAATTACAACAGTCAGTTTAAAGTGCACCCTGTTAAAAACATTTGCTGATAAACTGCACGTAAAAACGCCGCTCAACAGCTATTGTTTAAAAAAAAAATACGGACTGAATTAAATTTAAAAGAAAAAAAAACCCAAAAAAAATAAAAGAATTTGGCAATACGAATTGGATGAGGAAAGCAGGTGGATTAAACAGGAGGTTCCGCCAGCACCACAGCGTTATATCATAGTTCCGGTAACATAGAATGTAATTCTGTAGAGCATAAGCGGAAATTGTGTATCGTACATATTTTTTTTTTAAAGAAAATACTCCATATACTTTGAACACCAATATAGCAGAGGCAAAACGCTCACCAAATAATTAACGTACATATGTAACATTCCATTTGTCCACCCGAGCTATACGAACGGGAAGAATGCTACTGCTAAAAATTGACTATCCAAATCGGTTTGGAATATTTGAAAGCTAAGAGCGGATTGAGAGCGCCCAACTAGTAAGAGGCGGGGAGTATGAATCTGGCAACCTGCAATGGCTTCTTTAGTAGCTTCCGCAGTAAATACAGGTAAGGCCAGATGGCTTAGACAATTCCTTTTTTTTTGTGTTGTTTTTGCTGATTTCAATAAAACATTAACCATGATTTTTTTTTTTTAAACGCTCGTCAGTGATCACCAACTGATAAACTTGCGGTCGATTTGAACGCTACAGATAAAATTCTCTGCTTAAATTTTTTTTTCTGACCAAACAAAAAGTCAATGTAGGAGCAAGATCCCCTCCCCATTCGCTGAAGTTTAGCTGTTTAATAAAAGCAGAGTACGCTCCTTAAACTCTATACCTACACGGTCTGATAGACATCAAGAATCTCGGTAAACTGTATAGTCTATAATGTAAGTTTCATTACATAAAAAAAATGGCGCCCAACGTGGGTAATATTTTCCACACAAGAACATATCTCGGAATGTCGTTGACTGGATAATTTTGGTTACGGACCAGGTGAAAACGCAAAGTTTCGCTTGATATATTTTACTTCTGGACAATTTCGGAAGGATACTCGCGTCATGATGCTTTAAATCCACAATCCCGATAGATAAATATCCTTTTTAGAATTTTCATGAGATTTTTAACAACATTTTTTTTTGAATGAACAGGTACTCGCTCGAGACTTTCTATTGGATAACTTCGGTAGTTACTCGCGGTAAGCTGGTTATTAGTTTCAAGTAAAACCATTAGATTTCTTTTCCTGTTTAGATCGAGATTAAGTATCGTTAAAGATCTGCTGGCAGATTTAGTTAAACTAGTAACTCACGATAGAAAATCAACCGCTAAATTCTTATTTGTTTTATTAATGCATTTTGTTTTAAGAGATTGCTAGTTGCCATTCGTGTTAGCCTTATCGGAATATTATAAATATGTGTAGTTCATATACTTTTCTATGTAAGGCCTCAAAATCTCGCAATTTTATTATATCGAATACATATATTTTGTGTCCAACCTAGCAAATAGGGTCACGGAAATTAGATTTTCAGTAAGCTTTATAGTATATTATTTACGAATTGGGTAGTAGGAGGAATAATACTAATAGCACTACACTATTTCACTTAACGAAGGTAAAGACAACATTTTTTTTTCCCAACATATTTGGTTAAAGCACAAAAAGTAATTTTTTTTATTACGCTCGTCATGTCAGTGCGGCATAGCAAAGAAAATTTAATAGCGGTCGACGTCCCAGACGACGAACAAGCCAATAGAAGCGATGATGCTCAGGAAAATATATTTATTGCGCCAGCCCCAGCGCAGAGGTTATCCGGCGAAGTTGGCAACACTAACCGAGGTAGAGGTAGCGGTGGTCGAAATCGCCCATTGACACGTTCGGTCACTCAGGCTAACAGAAATGTAACCAACGCGGCTAGGCTTAATGTCTCAAATTCACCTAGATTTGAACATCGATCCAACATGTTTTCGCCCAATTCGCGAGAGAATAGGGAGGAAGAAAGAATGCGCCAAATGGTCCAAAGCTCCTTAGACGATTTTCGCGAGCAAATAACGGCAGGGGTTGGAAACCAATTGAGCATGCTGCTTTCTAATTTGGATTTGGGAAGAAGAAACCATGATCCGACGCATTCGCGCCAAACACCGGCATGTCCACAAGATATGCCATACCCAAACGATCGACCAACAGTGGACAGATCAGGTTCAGATACGCGCTCTGTAGACACGCTCAGTGCTCAAGTTCCCAAAATTATTTCGAGTTGGCACGTTAGATTCACTGGTAATGGAGATTTTGAATTGCTGTGTTAGCATGCACATATGTGGTTTAGTGGCAATGCACAAGCCTGGTATTGGCGTTGTCACCGACAAACTGAAGGAGTTTCTTGGCGACAACTTTGTGAAGGTCTGCGACAAAAGTTTAAAGACCCTCTAAACGATTTCGATCGCAAGGAAAATATGCGACGACGTAAACAGAAGCCCCATGAATCGTTTGACCAGTTTCTCGACGACATGCTAACAATGAATGATAGACTTAAAATTCCTATGCCTGATGCCGAGTTAATTGAAACTATGTTAAGAAACCTTAAACCCGAGCTTAGGCATGAACTGTTGCATTTAGAAATTATCGATATGGCAATGCTTCGTAAAGAATGCCATAAGCATAGAGATTTACCGAAGCGACAAGTGGCAGAACTACTCCATCAGGAAGGAGAAATGGACACGAAACCGATCGCGGAGAAATTTGGCTTTCAGCGGAAGTAGATACATCCAAGTACAAATTCTGGAATTGCGGAGTAAGTGGTCACAGATACCTGTGGTGCTGCATACACATATAAACCGAACTGTGCGCATTGTCAAAAGGTAGCGGGAAACGCGAAAACGGATATCCGCCGGCGCGGGTATCCATAAGTCATATAGCCTCGGAAATCATTCCCAAAATTCTAGTAAAGTCTGCAGAAATCCCAACAAATTCTTCACCTATCCATTCACCCTTTATACCGTATCATGTCAGATTAGCGCAGTCCCAACAACGGCGAGCAGAAATATTTGCAAATTTTCAAAAATCCAAATCGCGGTCAACACGACGTATGAAAAACTGGTGGTCGAACCGAAAGCGGTTGCGAAAATATACTATATCTTTATTAATTTATAAATTAAATATATATAAAATTAGAAATTTATGATAAGCCAATAAAAGCGTTATTGGGGGTGAACTGGCCAAAGAAATAATGGCAAGAAAAGTCAACACATGGAAGTTGAATGGCTATGTAAAAACAGCTGATGGTCAGCAACAGCAAATAAAAGGCTTTGCTACCATATTAGTAACTTATGGTGAGCATATGAAAAATTTTTAATTTATTATAGTCTCAACAATAACCCAAGATGTAATTTGTGGGATAGACTTTTGGAAAGAATATGGCATTGGCATTAACTTCAATAAAAGTGTTGGTAATATAGCGTCCATCGACACAGATGCCACCAATTCAACCACTTTGTTACTTACGACTCAGCAACAACTACAACTGCAAATAATAATCAATTCATTTACAAGTTTTGAGCGCGAAGGCCTTGGCCTTACTCACATTATTGAACATAAAATCGACACAGGGGACGCTAAGCCCATTAAACAACGGTACTATCCAATTTCACCAGCCATGGAAAAACTGTTGTGTAAGGAGATAGATAGAATGTTAGAGTTAGGCGTTATAGAAGAAGCACCTAACTCTTCTTGGTCTTCACATGTGGTTTTAATCGTAAAGCCTGGAAAAGTCCGTTTCTGCCTAGATTCCCGAAAAACAAACGAGGTGACTGTCAAGGATGCATACCCAATCCCTAATATTGATGGGTTGTTAAGTAGGCTTCCTCCAGTATATTGCATTTCTAAGATTGATCTGAAAGATGCTTTCTGGTAGATTGGTCTTGAAAGGCAATCACGGTTGAAGACTGCCTTCACCGTCCCTAACAGGCCGTTATATCAATTCACAAGGATGCCTTTTGGATTATGTAATGCGCCACAGACGATGTGCATACTTATGGATAAAGTGATTCCATCTAACTTAAAACCCAATGTGTTTGTGTATCTTGATGATCTCCTGGTGGTTTCATCATCCTTTAAGGAGCACTTACTCCATTTGTCCGAAGTATCCACATTACTGCGAAATGCTGGTTTGACCATTAATATTCAAAAAACCACATTTGGTTTAAACCAAGTAAAATATCTAGGATTTGTGGTAGGAAGCGGAGCGCTCCAGGTTGATCGAGAAAAAGTTTCTGCGATTGAAGACTTCCCAGTACCCAAAACAGTGCGGCAACTTAGAAAATTTTTAGGCGTGGTAGGGTGGTATCGTCGGTTCATAAACGATTACATACCATGCAAGTTTACGTTGGCTAATGAATCATAAAGACCTCAGTGGCAGATTAGCCTGGTGGGCAATTAAGTTGCAGGGTTATCCGTTCACCATAGAACATCGCAAAGGTAAATATAATATTGTAGCTGACGCTCTGTCGCGAATGTACGAAGACATAACGGAGGCAGAAATTCATGAACTGGAAATTGATATCATGCCAGAAATAGATTTAAACTCTGATGCGTTCAATTCCGTAGAATTCGAAGAGTTGAAAAATAAATATAAAACCGCGAATTTACCAGATTTTCAAGTAATAGACAACTATCTCTATCACCGAACCGAGTGCGCAACAGGCGACGCGAACGTCGATCATGTCGCATGGAAGTTATTCGTACCCGTTGAACTGCGTCCACACTTCATAAAAGCGGCTCATGACCAACCAACGTCGGCACATGGTGGTATTGCCAAAACGGTCGAACGCGTGCGACGAAAGTTTTATTGGCCAGGTATGATAGTACAAATCCGCGACTACGTCAAAGAATGTAACAGCAGTCAAACCTCAAAGGCGCCAACTCAGTGTCTTAGGCCACCAATGGGGAAACAAACCGTTTCGAACAGACCTTTTCAATTGTTGTACATGGACTTGATCGGACCTTTCCCTCGCTCCAAAAAGGGCAATATAGGCTTATGAATTGTGTTAGACCACCTCACAAAATTTACCTTTCTAAAACCATTAAAAAAGTTTACAACGCGTCTTATAATAGAATACTTAAAAGAAAATGTTTTTGAATGTTTCGGTACTCCGGAAAGGGTAGTCACTGACAACGGTAGCCAATTCAAGTCAGGAGACTTTCAGAGATTTCTGAAGCAGTATGGAATAACCCATACACTCACAGCCCTGTATTCACCCCAATAAAATGCCTCTGAAAGGGTAAATCGCTCCATTAACGAAGCCTTAAGAACATACATCCGTAAAGACCAAAGAGAATGGGACGTGTTTACCAGCAGTATTAACTGCGCATTGCGAAATAGCATTCACCAATCTCTCGGATATACACCTTATTACGCAGTGTTTGGACAACACATGGTAACACACGCAAAGGACTATGAACTGCTGCGGAAATTAGATCTCCTGAATCATAGCGATGCAATCAAAGCGAATCTAGAAAAGGCACATACGCGAAATACAGCCTCATATAACTTAAGGTCGAGAGCTAGAAACTTTGAAGTAGGGCAGATAGTGACCAGGCGAAATTTTGTACAAAGCAACCAAGCAAACTATTTTAACGCCAAACTGGCACCAACAGGTGTAAAGGCGCGCGTTAAAGAAAGAAAAGGCCACTGTTGCTACCTAGTGGAAAATATTCATGGAAAAGAAGCAGGTACATTCGACACCAAAGACCTATGGTAGCAAAGCTTCTAGAAAAAAAAAATATATATATATGTATATAAACAAATGTTTGCACTCGAATATCATTAACAAATTTCAATTATTTTGTCGTTCAGCTAAATTGAATTCGACTGCACATATGCATGCAGCCCAACTCAATCTATCTGTGGTGTGAGAGTCGAAGTTCTAATTATGTTAACTCTGACTAACAGCGACTGTGTCATTAGAGTTGGGCCAACTGCTAGATATACCAATACCTTGACAACGTACTTTAAACAGCGAGAGTAACAGGCTCGTTTGTTGCCAACAGCCTGCGATAGCCTGTGTTGCTGGGAAGGATGTTGCGGGACATTGGAGCGGTAGTGAGCCTATCAAAACGAGAGCGTGACGTAAGCGTACTGCGTACGTATGTATGCGTATTATATTTGCAAGAATCGGGTGATTTATTGGTACCGTCAGGAGCAATGACCTTACAGGTTAGAAGCTAAAACGGTTAGGCAGGGATTTCCGTATGACCTGAGATGAAAGTAGTTCGTAAACAATAAAGTCATCACCTGATCCGAGCGTTTAACATCGAGCCTTAGTTTGCACTTGGCGGAGATTCATTCGGCCGGGGTCGTTATAAGAAGGAGGGTGCCTAGCTCGCGTCTTTGGTTAATCAGTATATAATATGTAAAAAGAGAAAACAATGTATATATATTTATAAAAATTTCCTAAATTACAACAGTCAGTTTAAAGTGCACCCTGTTAAAAACATTTGCTGATAAACTGCACGTAAAAACGCCGCTCAACAGCTATTGTTTAAAAAAAAAATACGGACTGAATTAAATTTAAAAGAAAAAAAACCCAAAAAAAATAAAAGAATTTGGCAATACGAATTGGATGAGGAAAGCAGGTGGATTAAACAGGAGGTTCCGCCAGCACCACAGCGTTATATCATAGTTCCGGTAACATAGAATGTAATTCTGTAGAGCATAAGCGGAAATTGTGTATCGTACATATTTTTTTTTTAAAGAAAATACTCCATATACTTTGAACACCAATATAGCAGAGGCAAAACGCTCATCAAACAATTAACGTACATATGTAACATTCCATTTGTCCACCCGAGCTATACGAACGGGAGGAATGGCAACTGCTAAAAATTGACTATCCAAATCGGTTTGGAATATTTGAAAGCTAAGAGCGGATTGAGAGCGCCCAACTAGTAAGAGGCGGGGAGTATGAATCTGGCAACCTGCAATGGCTTCTTTAGTAGCTTCCGCAGTAAATACAGGTAAGGCCAGATGGCTTAGACAATTCCTTTTTTTTTGTGTTGTTTTTGCTGATTTCAATAAAACATTAACCATGATTTTTTTTTTTTAAACGCTCGTCAGTGATCACCAACTGATAAACTTGCGGTCGATTTGAACGCTACAGATAAAATTCTCTGCTTAAATTTTTTTTTCTGACCAAACAAAAAGTCAATGTAGGAGCAAGATCCCCTCCCCATTCGCTGAAGTTTAGCTGTTTAATAAAAGCAGAGTACGCTCCTTAAACTCTATACCTACACGGTCTGATAGACATCAAGAATCTCGGTAAACTGTATAGTCTATAATGTAAGTTTCATTACATAAAAAAAATGGCGCCCAACGTGGGTAATATTTTCCACACAAGAACATATCTCGGAATGTCGTTGACTGGATAATTTTGGTTACGGACCAGGTGAAAACGCAAAGTTTCGCTTGATATATTTTACTTCTGGACAATTTCGGAAGGATACTCGCGTCATGATGCTTTAAATCCACAATCCCGATAGATAAATATCCTTTTTAGAATTTTCATGAGATTTTTAACAACATTTTTTTTTGAATGAACAGGTACTCGCTCGAGACTTTCTATTGGATAACTTCGGTAGTTACTCGCGGTAAGCTGGTTATTAGTTTCAAGTAAAACCATTAGATTTCTTTTCCTGTTTAGATCGAGATTAAGTATCGTTAAAGATCTGCTGGCAGATTTAGTTAAACTAGTAACTCACGATAGAAAATCAACCGCTAAATTCTTATTTGTTTTATTAATGCATTTTGTTTTAAGAGATTGCTAGTTGCCATTCGTGTTAGCCTTATCGGAATATTATAAATATGTGTAGTTCATATACTTTTCTATGTAAGGCCTCAAAATCTCGCAATTTTATTATATCGAATACATATATTTTGTGTCCAACCTAGCAAATAGGGTCACGGAAATTAGATTTTCAGTAAGCTTTATAGTATATTATTTACGAATTGGGTAGTAGGAGGAATAATACTAATAGCACTACACTATTTCACTTAACGAAGGTAAAGACAACATTTTTTTTTTTTCCCAACATATTTGGTTAAAGCACAAAAAGTAATTTTTTTTATTACGCTCGTCATGTCAGTGCGGCATAGCAAAGAAAATTTAATAGCGGTCGACGTCCCAGACGACGAACAAGCCAATAGAAGCGATGATGCTCAGGAAAATATATTTATTGCGCCAGCCCCAGCGCAGAGGTTATCCGGCGAAGTTGGCAACACTAACCGAGGTAGAGGTAGCGGTGGTAGAAATCGCCCATTGACACGTTCGGTCACTCAGGCTAACAGAAATGTAACCAACGCGGCTAGGCTTAATGTCTCAAATTCACCTAGATTTGAACATCGATCCAACATGTTTTCGCCCAATTCGCGAGAGAATAGGGAGGAAGAAAGAATGCGCCAAATGGTCCAAAGCTCCTTAGACGATTTTCGCGAGCAAATAACGGCAGGGGTTGGAAACCAATTGAGCATGCTGCTTTCTAATTTGGATTTGGGAAGAAGAAACCATGATCCGACGCATTCGCGCCAAACACCGGCATGTCCACAAGATATGCCATACCCAAACGATCGACCAACAGTGGACAGATCTCGTTCAGATACGCGCTCTGTAGACACGCTCAGTGCTCAAGTTCCCAAAATTATTTCGAGTTGGCACGTTAGATTCACTGGTAATTAAGATTTTGAATTGCTGTGTTAGCATGCACATATGTGGATTAGTGGCAATGCACAAGCCTGGTATTGGCGTTGTCACCGACAAACTGAAGGAGTTTCTTGGCGACAACTTTGTGAAGGTCTGCGACAAAAGTTTAAAGACCCTCTAAACGATTTCGATCGCAAGGAAAATATGCGACGACGTAAACAGAAGCCCCATGAATCGTTTGACCAGTTTCTCGACGACATGCTAACAATGAATGATAGACTTAAAATTCCTATGCCTGATGCCGAGTTAATTGAAACTATGTTAAGAAACCTTAAACCCGAGCTTAGGCATGAACTGTTGCATTTAGAAATTATCGATATGGCAATGCTTCGTAAAGAATGCCATAAGCATGACAATTTCTGCGCTAGCTTTACCCATATGCGTAGAGATTTACCGAAGCGACAAGTGGCAGAACTACTCCATCAGGAAGGAGAAATGGACACGAAACCGATCGCGGAGAAATTTGGGTTTCAGCGGAAGTAGATACATCCAAGTACAAATTCTGGAATTGCGGAGTAAGTGGTCACAGATACCTGTGGTGCTGCAAACACATATAAACCGAACTGTGCGCATTGTCAAAAGGTAGCGGGAAACGCGAAAACGGATATCCGCCGGCGCGGGTATCCATAAGTCATATAGCCTCGGAAATCATTCCCAAAATTCTAGTAAAGTCCGCAGAAATCCCAACAAATTCTTCACCTATCCATTCACCCTTTATACCGTATCATGTCAGATTAGCGCAGTCCCAACAACGGCGAGCAGAAATATTTGCAAATTTTCAAAAATCCAAATCGCGGTCAACACGACGTATGAAAAACTGGTGGTCGAACCGAAAGCGGTTGCGAAAATATACTATATCTTTATTAATTTATAAATTAAATATATATAAAATTAGAAATTTATGATAAGCCAATAAAAGCGTTATTGGGGGTGAACTGGCCAAAGAAATAATGGCAAGAAAAGTCAACACATGGAAGTTGAATGGCTATGTAAAAACAGCTGATGGTCAGCAACAGCAAATAAAAGGCTTTGCTACCATATTAGTAACTTATGGTGAGCATAAGAAAAATTTTTAATTTATTATAGTCTCAACAATAACCCAAGATGTAATTTGTGGGATAGACTTTTGGAAAGAATATGGCATTGGCATTAACTTCAATAAAAGTGTTGGTAATATAGCGTCCATCGACACAGATGCCACCAATTCAACCACTTTGTTACTTACGACTCAGCAACAACTACAACTGCAAATAATAATCAATTCATTTACAAGTTTTGAGCGCGAAGGCCTTGGCCTTACTCACATTATTGAACATAAAATCGACACAGGGGACGCTAAGCCCATTAAACAACGGTACTATCCAATTTCACCAGCCATGGAAAAACTGTTGTGTAAGGAGATAGATAGAATGTTAGAGTTAGGCGTTATAGAAGAAGCACCTAACTCTTCTTGGTCTTCACCTGTGGTTTTAATCGTAAAGCCTGGAAAAGTCCGTTTCTGCCTAGATTCCCGAAAAACAAACGAGGTGACTGTCAAGGATGCATACCCAATCCCTAATATTGATGGGTTGTTAAGTAGGCTTCCTCCAGTATATTGCATTTCTAAGATTGATCTGAAAGATGCTTTCTGGTAGATTGGTCTTGAAAGGCAATCACGGTTGAAGACTGCCTTCACCGTCCCTAACAGGCCGTTATATCAATTCACAAGGATGCCTTTTGGATTATGTAATGCGCCACAGACGATGTGCAGACTTATGGATAAAGTGATTCCATCTAACTTAAAACCCAATGTGTTTGTGTATCTTGATGATCTCCTGGTGGTTTCATCATCCTTTAAGGAGCACTTACTCCATTTGTCCGAAGTATCCACATTACTGCGAAAAGCTGGTTTGACCATTAATATTCAAAAAACCACATTTGGTTTAAACCAAGTAAAATATCTAGGATTTGTGGTAGGAAGCGGAGCGCTCCAGGTTGATCGAGAAAAAGTTTCTGCGATTGAAGACTTCCCAGTACCCAAAACAGTGCGGCAACTTAGAAAATTGTGTGGGTGGTAGGGTGGTATCGTCGGTTCATAAACGATTACTTAACTACCACTTTCCATTTAACTGAATTGTTGTCAAAGAAAAAACGATTTTCGTGGAATCCATACGCGCAGGCAGCTTTTGACGAACTGAAAAGGAAGTTAACGACTGCTCCCGTCCTCATTCACCCAAATTACGGTAAACCTTTTATGTTGCAATGTGACGCTAGTCAAGTAGGAGTAGGAGCATGTCTAAGTCAGGCTGACGACGATGGTGAAGAACGACCAATAGCATATATGTCACAAAAGTTAAATAAAGCCCAGAGAAATTATTCAGTGACTGAGTTAGAGTGTCTAGCGGTAGTTATAGCCATAAAAAAGTTTAGAATGCATATTGAAGGTCACAACTTCAAGGTGGTAACATACCATGCAAGTTTACGTTGGCTAATTAATCAGAAAGACCTCAGTGGCAGAATAGCCAGGTGGGCAATTAAGTTGCAGGGTTATCCGTTCACCATAGAACATCGCAAAGGTAAATATAATATTGTAGCTGACGCTCTGTCGCGAATGTACGAAGACATAACGGAGGCAGAAATTCATGAACTGGAAATTGATATCATGCCAGAAATAGATTTAAACTCTGATGCGTTCAATTCCGTAGAATTCGAAGAGTTGAAAAATAAATATAAAACCGCGAATTTACCAGATTTTCAAGTAATAGACAACTATCTCTATCACCGAACCGAGTGCGCAACAGGCGACGCGAACGTCGATCATGTCGCATGGAAGTTATTCGTACCCGTTGAACTGCGTCCACACTTCATAAAAGCGGCTCATGACCAACCAACGTCGGCACATGGTGGTATTGCCAAATCGGTCGAACGCGTGCGACGAAAATTTTATTTGCCAGGTATGATAGTACAAATCCGCGACTACGTCAAAGAATGTAACAGCTGTCAAACCTCAAAGGCGCCAACTCAGTGTCTTAGGCCACCAATGGGGAAACAAACCGTTTCGAACAGACCTTTTCAATTGTTGTACATGGACTTGATCGGACCTTTCCCTCGCTCCAAAAAGGGCAATATAGGCTTATGAATTGTGTTAGACCACCTCACAAAATTTACCTTTCTAAAACCATTAAAAAAGTTTACAACGCGTCTTATAATAGAATACTTAAAAGAAAATGTTTTTGAATGTTTCGGTACTCCGGAAAGGGTAGTCACTGACAACGGTAGCCAATTCAAGTCAGGAGACTTTCAGAGATTTCTGAAGCAGTATGGAATAACCCATACACTCACAGCCCTGTATTCACCCCAATCAAATGCCTCTGAAAGGGTAAATCGCTCCATTAACGAAGCCTTAAGAACATACATCCGTAAAGACCAAAGAGAATGGGACGTGTTTACCAGCAGTATTAACTGCGCATTGCGAAATAGCATTCACCAATCTCTCGGATATACACCTTATTACGCAGTGTTTGGACAACACATGGTAACACACGCAAAGGACTATGAACTGCTGCGGAAATTAGATCTCCCGAATCATAGCGATGCAAAGTTACCACCAGCAGATAATTTTCAAATTATTAGAGATAACATCAAAGGGAATCTAGAAAAGGCACATACGCGAAATACAGCCTCATATAACTTAAGGTCGAGAGCTTAAAACTTTGAAGTAGGGCAGATAGTGACCAGGCGAAATTTTGTGCAAAGGAACCAAGCAAACTATTTTAACGCCAAACTGGCACCAACAGGTGTAAAGGCGCGCATTTAAGAAAGAAAAGGCCACTGTTACTACCTAGTGGAAGATATTCATGGAAAAGAAGCAGGTACATTCGACACCAAAGACCTATGGTAGCAAAACTTCTAGAAAAAAAATATATATATATATGTATATAAACAAATGTTTGCACTCGAATATCATTAACAAATTTCAATTATTTTGTCGTTCAGCTAAATTGATTTCGACTGCACATATGTATGCAGCCCAACTCAATCTATCTGTGGTGTGAGAGTCGAAGTTCTAATTATGTTAACTCTGATTAACAGCGACAGTGTCATTAGAGTTGGGCCAACTGCTAGATACACCAATACCTTGACAACGTACTTTTAACAGCGAGAGTAACAGGCTCGTTTGTTGCCAACAGCCTGCGACAGCCTGTGTTGCTGGGATGGATGTTGTGGGACATTGGAGCGTAAGCGAGCCTATCAAAACGAGAGCGTGACGTAAGCGTACTGCGTACGTATGTATGCGTATTATATTTGCAAGAATCGGGTGATTTATTGGTACCGTCAGGAGCAATGACCTTACAGGTTAGAAGCTAAAACGGTTAGGCAGGGATTTCCGTATGACCTGAGATGAAAGTAGTTCGTAAACAATAAAGTCATCACCTGATCCGAGCATTTAACATCGAGCCTTAGTTTGCACTTGGCGGAGATTCATTCGGCCGGGGTCGTTATAAGAAGGAGGGTGCCTAGCTCGCGTCTTTGGTTAATCAGTATATGATATGTAAAAAGAGAAAACAATGTATATTTATAAAAATTTCCTAAATTACAACAGGCAGTTAAAAGTGCACCCTGTTAAAAACATTTGTTGATAAACCGCACTTAAAAAAAGTAAAACAAAAAAAAAAAAAAACTACGGACTGAATTAAATGTAAAAGAAAAAAAGAAAACCAAAAAAAAAAAAAAAGGATTTTGCTATACGAATTGGATGAGAAAAGCAGGTGGATTAAACAGGAGGTTCCGCCAGCATCACAGCGTTTAAAATCGGCTACTTTCAGTTAAAAAAAAAAAAAAAAGATTTTGTAAGGAGTGAAAGCATCAGAAACAAACCAAAAAATTTTTTCCTTTCTATATGCATAGTTTCATAGTTTCATACTTACATATTTATGTGCAGTTCAAAATATATTTATTTGTACATACATATGTATGTGTGCGTGTGTACACGAGTGAATATAAAAGATAGAATAATCAACATGACCAATTCGACGTACCCCCGACGGCTGGCCAGTGGAGGTTGGACTTGAACCAAGTAAGTCATTTCTTTTCCAAAAATGTATCTAATTTTCGTAATATGTATTTGCATGTATTTATATATTTTGGAGATAGTAGTTTTTAACTTTACTCGTGAACAGCAACAAAAAAAAAAAAAAAAAAAACAAGCTTTAAAAATTAATTGAAATTCAATCCAAGTATTAACATAGTTAAAAGAACGTGAAGTAGAAGCAGGGACCGACGCAGAAGGCTCAGTACGGACGGCAGCAGACACACAGGCACAGGCGTTTTTGCATAAGCGACAGCTGATGGAGAGCCAACAGAGGCAGCTGCAGCAGCATGAGCATATGATAGCGGCATAGTGGGAAAAGCAGCATCAAAGGACGAATCGACGAGAACAGAGGGCGACAGCGGTTTATCGACAGCAACTGGCATCAACGATAAGAAGAGTGATGTTTACTCTCAGAGACAGCAAACGACAACGACGGCTTAAGAGCGCAAGGGGATTTGTTGTTACAGAGCATAGATACACTTTCTAGCAAGCATACGACATCTTTAGACAACAAACCTATGACAGGCGCGAGATTATGTTTCACGAACAGACTGGATTAAAGATTAAAATCACCCAGCACACAAAGGTGGTCTCCACCCACTTTATTCAGGCAATAAAAGCTTAGAGTATGAGTTTACATGCACACCCAGTTTAAAATTAATACTTTTAAGATCACTAGCCTGGACTCCTTTCTTGACAAGACTATAGCAAGAAATAGCATTACTTTCAATGCCAGTGCGTTTCGCAATATATTCTTTGAGTTTATCAGCTCTTACTGAAGTTGAGAAGGGCGAAAGATGCAGCCATTTGAAACGTTCAGCCACTTCCAATTCAGAACGTGAATCTGAGCCAACAAAGAGTTGTTTAAATTTACCTTTTCTTTTGTTATTTTCTACACTTCTACTTATTGAATTGGACGACCGCGTATCAGCTGTACTGTTGTTATTGACAACACTTCCTCTTGCTGTATTAACATAGTTAAAAGAACGTGAAGTAGAAGCAGGGACCGAAGCAGAAGGCTCAGTACGGACGGCAGCAGACACACAGGCACAGGCGTTTTTGCATTAGCGACAGCTGATGGAGAGCCAACAGAGGCAGCTGCAGCAGCATGAGCATATGATAGCGGCATAGTTGGAGAAGCAGCATCAAAGGACGAATCGACGAGAACAGAGGGCAACAGCGGTTTATCGACAGCAACAGGCAAGCAACGATAAGAAGAGTGATGTTTACTCTCAGAGACAGCAAGCGACAACGACGGCTTAAGAGCGCAAGGGGATTTGTTGTTACAGAGCATAGATACACTTTCTAGCAAGCATACAACATCTTTAGACAACAAATCTATGACAGGCGCGAGATTATGTTTCACGAACAGACTGGAGTTGTTCCTGTAACTCCTCCAATTTTTTAGTAAGCAGCATTTTGTCGTCATTAAGAGTGTTGATTTGCGAAAGTGCCTTTTGATGATCAGATCTTAGCACGGTTTGCATTAAGTCCGCATAACCTTTCTGCTGCCCGAACAAAGGCGCATCCGTTTCTTGTTGTTGGACTACAGGCATCGGAGACGTACATTGAAATTGCGAACGTTGACAGTCCGTAATAGGATAATTATGAATTTCTGCGCTCAATATAGGTGGAACAGGAGTCTGCGGAGGCGAACGAATGGAAGCACGACGCACAGACTGACACACTTCACAATGGAAAGGCCCATTAGAGTTATGCAGAAAATCAAAGTCAATTTGTGATAAATTAACGCACTTCAAATGAAAGAATTCTTTACATCCACTGCAATTAACTTTGAGCTTTATGCGGTCGACTTTTTGGCCACAGACACAAGGCATTGCAAAAATTTAAAGCGGTTAGAAATTGATTTAAGGTTCAATTAGAGGTGCCATAACCATAACCATAGAAAACAGCTGATCCAACCAACCTTATGGGTTACACTGTAATCGATTAGTGGTGCCATACCATAACGCCATAACCATAAGCATAACCATAGGCACCAACTGAATTTTGGTTTTTGCCGTAACCATAAACAGCTGATTGCTGATTCGCCTTTTGTGTTGTGATATTTTTCTTCTTCGTGTGCAGTTTATTTTGTGTCGGTGACTTTTAATTTATATTTTGTGTCCGCGTTTTACGCACTTTACTAAATTTTTATTTCCTTTCAGTTTGTTGCAAATATCAGCTGTTTATGGTTATGGCATTACTAACCGATTGCTTAAATATGGTGATGGTTATGACTACGATTATGTTTATGGCGTTATGGTATGGTACCTCTAATTGGACCTTAAGTGTCCCAGTAAAACTACTAAACAAAGTGTTTTACTCTCGCACATTACAAACGCGCGCAATACAAAGTTAGCAAAATATACGCAGAGAGCTAAGATAAACACGACCGCACTCGTTGACGCACTCTCCATTAATTACTGTCGTCCATTCACACCACTCAGGCAGCAGTCATGTGGCTGTCTATGACTTAGAAATTTAAGATATAAATAGGTGTAAGGAAAATAATAAAACAGGTCTGATAATAACCACATAACACGGTGCTCCTGCCATCGCAGCAGCGTGTTTGCTGACCGAGCAGTAAAAATCTAAAAAAAAATCGTGCAAAGGAATTTACAAAAAACTATTAAAGGTGCAGTGCTTCTTTAACAATTACATACATCCAACAAATGTTAAGTGCGCTCGTATATTATGGGGTCCGGCAGCAAATAACCTGAGCACCTCAAACCGAAACAACTAATGATATCTGTGTCGATTGTGTTTGCGGTTGCAATATAAATTGTGAAACAAAAAAAAAAAAAATTGGCTTGGTGGAAATCAGTTTTAAGTATCGTCATGATAGCCATCACTGGCTATGAAGTTGGTAAAGACACGAATGTGGACAATAAACTAACCAAATACAAGCCACCAAGTGGCCGCGATAATCAAATTCTTACTAAAACGGAAACGGACAGGGATTTATGGCCGATCGCGTACATTTCGCTTTTATTCATAATAATAATTATTGCTGTGTTAATAATCATGAAACACATTTTAAAAAAGCAGTTCAGTAGATTACGTAACGAGCCGCAGTGTATATAGCAAAAAAAAAAACAAGAAAAATCAAAAACCCCCAACAGTAAACAGAAAACTATGAACTAATAAAAAGACGGTGAAATATCTGTCAGCCGTGTTTTGAAATCAAATTAATAAATTGTCAGAACTCAATCCAACGTAAAGGTCAAAGTTATGACCTCTAAACAATTTCAAAAATTAATTAAACCCGACCACACCCTCCGGCGACAAGGTGGAGGGCAGCAAACTAATAAATCAGGCAACACCCTCCGATGGTGAAGGAGGAGGACAGCAGAAAAACTAAAACCAACAACACCCTCCGACGACAAGGTGGAGGACAGCAGAAAAATTACATACGGACCCAGGGTCGACAAAAACAAAAAATAAAAATGTTGAGTAAGAAAATTATTGTTATTTTATGTGAAATTTACGTACGGACCCAATGTCGACAAAAACAAAGAATAAAATATTGAGTCTGCAAATTATTGTTATTTTATGTGAAATTTAGGTCGAAGTGTCATGTCTTTTATTCACCATTGCCTTCATTACATGTTTTTTGACTTTATAACTAAATGTAGGAGGTATGGCAACACCTGTAAGTTGGGAAGTTCTAGTGAATAAATTAAGAAATATTAAAGTAGAATTCGATAGGTCTTACAAATGCTTAAAAAAAAGCCTTCCGCCGTCAAGAAAAATACAGATAAAATACATTAGTCTTCTTGTGTACCAACACATCGTCATAACAGGCCTCAGTAAAAAGGCGTACCCGCTACTAACCGCAATACAACAAACTGAATTTATAAATTTCGTTACTTCAATTAAAACTAGGCTTAGTACTTGTTCAAGCGACTGCAAATACAAAAGCAAATACCGCTAGATATAAACGAATTTTTAAATCTAAAACTACTAGAATTCACAGATAGCGAAAGCACTGAAGACACAGATACAGACACCAACAACCAAAATCCCTCAGAATCTAAGACAAACAAAATGACACCTGTAGAGTTTATAAACATAGCAACAAAATTGTTGCCCGACTTCGACGGAAAAATCGACAATTTAGAAAAATTCATTAACGCTCTAGATATACTAGCATCAATAAAAGAAAGCCACGAAGCGATCGCAATATCATTAAAAATGACAAAATTATCGCAAGCGGCAAGCAGATGGCTAACTAATGAAGCAAAGATTCAAGCTATCAAAGCTACACTTAAATCTAAAGTTAAACATGAGTCACCACAAAATGTAACAGCGAAATTGCGTAATCTAAAGCAACACAATAAAAGCCACAATGACTTCGCTAAAGAAACTATATAGCAGACGGTCTGGCGCCCGCGCTCGCCAAAATTTATTCAACCCAGTCTGCAGTAAAAGCATTAAAAACAAATGCAAAGTCAAAAATAAAATTACCGAATCCTCACATTTAACATTATTCCATGGAAAAAAGAAAGTATTCGAAATATCTGCTAAAGATTTTACTGCTTATGGGAAAATTGAACTAGCGCAATTGTTTCCCAAACTTGAAAAAATAGTTGGCAATAAACACTTGAAAAGCATGAAGATCGCGATCAATGATAATTTATGTAAATATGTCGACATTGAGGACATGTACGTATGTATGTGTGTATGCATGCTATGGATGTCATGTTTTAAGTGACATATATAAACCATATTTTAATATTTTGCAGTTCTACTCTCTCCTTCATTTCTATTTCCTTTAGCGCAACCTCCCTCTTCATTTTCATTTCCACAATTCTCAGTTTTCTTTTCATTTGTAGCTCCTTCTCTATTCGCAAATGCCTTTTTGACCGCGTTAAGAGGGGGTTTCAACAGATACAGAGTTAGGCTCGTGACTCTCTAGGGCATTATGTTCACATTCTTCAATAGTTAGTTGATTATTTTGTATATTATTCTGGCATATTGGAGAAAAGTCGGCTGAAGTTTGTTGCACTTCCGTGATCTGTGAATAGTCAGCCTCAAGGGAGGGGAATGCATCCGTATCCAGTATAACAGTTATGCACGCACTCTCTCTGTTTGCCAATACTTCCTCATAGTCATGAAACGTCGGACACTTTCTCTGAATAACATCTGTAAAAAAATCGAACCTTTTTTTGTTTGCAAGAAGCATACACTGGTTGCTCACAAAACTACCTTCCATTGTATCGCCATAATTTTTGCACCAGCTCCAGTTGAATCAAGAATTTCTTTTGATTTTCTGTATGACTGTCGCATATTCTTAACTTTCGAACGAACAAGGCTCTACTCACATTCAATATCGCTTTCAATTTAAAATCGCAGGTAGTAGGTCTGCGCAGTTGGTTTCTCAAGCCGGCGATTTTCTTTTAGAAAATGTATAAGGCTGCACTGCTGTAAATCCGACAATTTATTGTATGGCGCCCTACATACACGCTTCTGTTTCTCTTTATTAAAAGAAAATTAGGTTTCATTAGCTTTTATTTTATAAATCATTTGAGAGCTAATCATTTCCATTTTGATTACCTTTCCTGAGCAGCTGATTTATAACTTGCGTAGAAGTTACCAGGCAAATAGGCATGTACAAAATTACCAGATGGTGGTAATTGGAGTTTGCATAGAAAAAACAACAAAATATTTTATTACCCTAGTAAAATGTTTTAATTTACCAGAGAGCTGTGAATTGCACTAATATGTTGCAAAATGGCAATGAGATAAAATTTTGCTCAAAAAAAGCGTACGAGCTGGTACGATTTATTTCACTATACTCACAGTGGAAATTATTTAATGAATTAAGGGTTAAGCAGTTTTCGTTACATATAGACAAATCATCAGACATCATTTGCAAATAATATTTGGTGTTATGTGGATATTCATACCGTAAAAGATGCTTTTTTCGGATTATTGAAAAAAAATGAGAAAACATTAAAAACTATTTCGCAGAGCTTAAAATTCTTCCAGAAATTTTATTGGACTTGGAACTGACAACTCAGCGGTAATGAGAGGAGATTTCAGCGGAGTCAAACAACAACTAAAAGTTGTGAACCCCACACTTTTTAATTTGAGCTGGTCATGCCATTCTTTGAACCTTTGTACAAAAGCCGCTGCTAAAGAATTTCCCCTGGAAACTGAAGCTTTGAATGAAATGAAATTCTTTTCAATGTTATTTCACTTTGTTTTAAAGTTTGATAGTCAAAGAGTGCGGACGTGTTTTTAGTTCGCTCCGTATACATTAAATATTGTGCTTATTAAACAGAATAAATAATACATAAAAAAAAAATAAAAATAAACAAACCAAATGAAAAAAGAAGGCGATGAGTCAAACTGATACCCGTGCCCAGAGACAACGCGAGCAAGATGAGCGCCGGCTTTCAGTTCAACGTAACAACGCATATTTTTCGATTCGGTCGCAGAGTGACAGCGAAAGCGGAAAGTCCAACCCACTGACTACCCTCAAACTCCCTGAAAATCCAAGATCGCGGACTTGTTCACCGAACTTACCAACGACTATTCCTAGTGCTTGGAGTGAAGAATGCGCTTCACCTGTGCCGTGCCATATTTGATGTTCAACGGTTACATCAAACTCGGTGAGCAGTTACATATATCCAAATATAGCTACAACAACAACAAGTACAGTGGCCTCTGTCACCACCGCAATTGCGTCTACAACAACAACAACCACACTGGTACCTTCCGTCTGCACAGCGGTGTCAACGGCTTTGCCTGTTATTGCCGATCAAGCACAAATTAGCTTGAGTGTCAACAAATGCAAAGCGAAAGAACTGTTGGAAAACAAAGCAGCTAAAAAAGTGTCGATACAGACTGGAATGGATCGCTATATTACAGTTAAACGAAAACTTAGTCCGCAAAAACCAACGGGTACCAAGCCAAAAATAACCCCCTAAGCTCAAATCAGCAAGTCAGTACGAATAGATTTGCACTGCTAAGTCAAAATATAGAAGACGTGAGTAACCAAAATTCTAAAGCTGCTACAAAAGTCACTAATGCCAAACCTCCGCCAATATACATAAGAGAAGAGAATTCAAGCGCCCTTGTTAAAAAATTCAGTCAGCTTATCGGTAATAACAACTTTCATATTATCCCACTATCTAAGGGAAATATTCGTGAAATCAAAGTGCTAATATACTCTGAACAGAATTTTCGCACAGTGTCCAAACACTTGAATGACACACACACAAAGTTCTATACATACCAGCTTAAAAGTGCAAAAGGCTTACAAATTGTATTTAAAGGTATCGAGCCAAGTGTTGAAGCTGTGTAAGTTTTACAAGGGCTTAAAGAACAGGGCTTTAACCCAAAAGTTGTAGTAAATATTTTTAATAGAAACAAAATTCCGCAGCCCATGTTTAAAGTTGAGTTTGAGCCTGAAACCAAACCACTGGGGAAAAACGCTGTACATCCAATTTATAAACTTCAATACCTGTTGCATCGTAAGATAACTGTGGAAGAACCACACAAGAGAAATGGCCCTGTACAGGAGTATGGTCACA
The DNA here is from genome assembly GCA_963971545.1 of Philophylla caesio. NCBI lineage: Eukaryota > Metazoa > Arthropoda > Insecta > Diptera > Tephritidae > Philophylla > Philophylla caesio. The sequence continues at coordinate 115,761,922 of OZ020604.1, read as the reverse complement.
CCAGGTCTTACCGCACTCTTCGCTCAGTATGCGTAGCTTGTAGAGAGCTCTGCCACCTGCACGTCAAACAAAGAAGACCCAAATGCAAAAAAGTGTGGTTTGCTCGGTGGAAACCACACAGCAAACTATAGGGGTTGTCCAGTCTATAAGGAGTTGAAAAACCGGATCAACCAACGTGTGGCCTCTGAACGCACTGATAACGTATTGTATACCTTTGTACCCTCCCAGAAAAATCCTAGCGTTTTCTTTGCCAAAAAAACCATGCCGCCAATGGCTTTATTAAACACCGTCAATGGTGACTCATTTGCAAGTGCCGTAAAGTCAGGCCTAGTAAATCCTGCACATACAATAACTGCACCTCAAGTTGCGCCACAAGAACGGGAGCCCCACGCCCAATACGGTAGTCAATCCAATATCGAAGCCATGATAGCATCGATGCAACAAAGCATGATGAATTTCATAACTTACATGCAAAACACAATGCAAGATCTCATGCGAAATCAAAACACCCTGCTCAAACTGCTTGCTACTCAACAAAAAAAATAATGACCTCAACTAAAATAGCCCTCTGGAATGCAAACGGCATTCCTCGCCACAAACTAGAGCTGTCAAAATTCCTTAACGACAAGGAAATTGACGTTATGCTCCTTGCTGAAACACACCTAACTAACAAATATAATTTCAATATTTCGGGATATACTTTTTACTGCACGAATCATCCAGATGGAAAGGCGCATGGCGGAACTGGTATTTTAGTCCGAAATCGCATTAAACACCATCCCTCGATTGGAATTGCCAAGAATTATCTGCAAGCAACATCAATATGCCTACAAACAAAGCAAGGAGATATTACACTGTCCGCGGTCTATAGCCCCCCACGTTTTACGATAACAGAAAAACAATTTATGGATTTCTTCAGTTTGCTGGGAGAGCGCTTCATTGTTGCAGGCGATTATAATGCGAAGCATCCTCACTGGGGCTCAGGCTTGTCCAACCCTAAAGGCAAGCAATTATATAACGCGCTTATATGTAAAAGAAACAAACTTGATAACGCTTCTCCTGGAAAGCCCACATATTGGCCTTCAGATCCGCAAAAGCTGCCAGATTTGATTGACTTCGCGGTGACAAGAAAAATTCCTCGTAGTCTTATTAGTACAGAATCAAGTGCAGACCTCTCTTCAGACCACTCACCTGTACTCTTCACTTTGTGGCACCAGCCGCACGAAAAATAGTCACTCTACATGCTCACGACAAAGGCTACAAACTGGTTGAAGTAACTCCGAAGCAACTTTTGAATCTACAATCAGAGCTGCCGCTAGCATTTCCACTCCAAAGCAAGGTTATATGGGAAACAAAAAACATTATCCGACCAATAGAAAAATTGAAATGCTGCTTTAGAAAAGCGACACCTACGACGGATATGGCAGACTCATAGGTCACCTGCTTCTAAACAACTGCTAAAGGCGGCTACATATGCGCTAACGAGAGCCCTCAAGAGCGAGGAACAGCACGCACAGTACCGGTACATTCAAAAACTTTCTCCGACTAGCACAAAGTATCCGCTGTGGAAAGCACATAAAAACTTAAGTGGCCCAATGGAGACTGAAATGCGAGTACGGGACAAGAATGGTAATTGGGCTCGGAGTGACGCGGAAAAAGCAAACACCTTTGCTGCTCATCTACAAAATGTTTTCAGACCAAACTCAGCAACCAATGGGTTTACACTACCACCCGTACCCAAAGTGTCGGAATCTGAGCCACTGAAATTTGCACCTGAAGAAATTTCAAAAGTAATTAAGGAACAATTGAAACCAAATAAGGCCCCTGGACACGACTTGATTACTCCAAAAATGATTATTGAGCTACCAAATTGTGCTGTACTTTGCATCTGTATGTTATTTAATGCAATTACTAAACATTGCTATTTCCCTCAACAATGGAAAAAGTCAACTATTGTAATGATACCAAAGCCCGGAAAAGACAAAACACAACCATCCTCCTATAGACCTATCAGCCTGCTACCGTGCATATCGAAATTATTCGAAAGACTTCTTATGCTGCGCATTTACCCACATCTTCAAGCCCACAGCATAATACCATACCACCAATTTGGCTTCAGGGAGAAACATGGTACGATCGAACAAGTAAATCGCATTACATCTGAAATCCGTACATCGTTTGAAAAGAGGGAATATTGTGCTGCAATATTTCTTGACGTGGCAAATGTTACTCCCTCAGAGCACCCACAGACTACTTAAGTCCTATCTGTATGATCGAAAGTTCACAGTTCGATGTAACACTGCCATCACTGAAGCTCATCTAATAGAAGCTGGAGTACCACAAGGCAGTGTTCTCGGCCCGAAGCTCTACGTCTTATACACCTCGGATATTCCAACAAACGGCCGCCTGACAATGTCCACTTTTGCCGACGACACTGCGATAATCAGCCGCTCCAAGTGTCCCCTGCAAGCATCTGCGCTCTTAGGTAATCATATGGAAGCTGTGGCCAACTGGCTTGCAAACTGGCGTATAAAGGTTAACGAACAAAAATCTAAGCAAGTTACATTTACACTAAATAAGAAAAATTGTCCGCCCTTGACTTTGAACAACGTTCAAATACCACAAAGCAATAATGTCACATACCTAGGGGTCCACCTGGATAGGCGACTTACTTGGCGCAACCACATAGAGGCTAAACGGACTCAACTTAAGTTGAATACCAGTTCTCTACACTGGCTTATTAACTCTCGCTCACCCCTGAGCCTGGAGTATAAAGCGACTATATACAACACGGTTCTAAAACCCATTTGGACCTATGGATGTGAGTTATGGGGCAACGCGAGCAGCAGCAACATCGAAATCCTTCATCGTGCGCTATCTAAAATCCTTCGAACAATAACCGGAGCACCATGGTATATCCGAAACGAGAATATCCACCACGACTTGATAATCCCGGAAGTACGAACTGAAATAGAGCACCGGAGGGTTAATATGCATCGAAGCTTTTTGCGCACCCTAATCAGTTAACAAGAAATCTTATGCATGTAAACAGGAACTCAAGATTACGTAGGAATGACTTTCCAGCCCAGTCGTAATATTTCTTAGGGCCAGTTAATAAAAATACTCATCCCGACTATGGGATGTTAATTATGTGATTAGAATAAGATTTGCAAACTTGTTGTTAGGCTCCTTAGTTGAGCAGATTCAATAAATAAAAGTAACAGTTAAAAACAAACACTTCACTCTGTTGACATTTGAAGAAATAAAGGGCACAATATCGATGGATTAACAGCGAGGCTGAAAGATGTGCTTTTTTGTCGTACTGTAATGGACAACGGTTCTCAGCACAACTGATTGAGTAAGATTGTGTTGATGTTCGCAGTTCAATATACTTTCGGTATTCCTATGTGTTGCCGATATTGAACACCTATGACACACTTAACGGTCACACACAAATGGCGCTGACGAAATGTTGCCAAGTGTACTCTAATTACAGTCATGTGGCTGTCTATGACTTAGAAATTTAAGATATAAATAGGTGTAAGGAAAATAATAAAACAGATCTGATAATAACCACTTAACACGGTGCTCCTGCCATCGCAGCAGCGTGTTTGCTGACCGAGCAGTAAAAATCAAAAAAAAAAATCGTGCAAAGGAAATTATAAAAAACTATTAAAGGTGCAGTGCTTCTTTAACAATTACATACATCCAACAAATGTCAAGTGCGCTCGTATATTATGGGGTCCGGCAGCAAATAATCTGAGCACCTCAAACCGAAACAACTAATGATATCTGTGTCGATTGTGTTTGCGGTTGCAATATAAATTGTGAAACAAAAAAAAAAAAATTGGCTTGGTGGAAATCAGTTTTAAGTATCGTCATGATAGCCATCACTGGCTATGAAGTTGGTATAGACACGAATGTGGACAATAAACTAACCAAATACAAGCCACCAAGTGACCGCGATAATCAAATTCTTACTAAAATGGATAAAAGCTAATAAAACCTAATTTTCTTTTAATAAAGAGAAACAGAAGCGTGTATGTAGGGCGCCATACAATAAATTGTCGGATTTACAGCAGTGCAGCATTATACATTTTCTAAAAGAAAATCGCCGGCTTGAGAAACCAACTGCGCAGACCTACTACCTGCGATTTTTAATTGAAAGCGATATTGAATGTGAGTAGAGCCTTGTTCGTTCGAAAGTTAAGAATATGCGACAGTCATACAGAAAATCAAAAGAAATTCTTGATTCAACTGGAGCTGCTGCAAAAATGATGGCGACTATTCACAGATCACGGAAGTGCAACAAACCCCAGCCGACTTTTCTCCAATATGCCAGAATACTATACAAAATAATCGACGAACTATTGAAGAATGTGAACATAATGCCCGAGAGAGTGACGAGCCTAACTCTGTATCTGTTGAAACCCCCTCTTATCGCGGTCAAAAAGGCATTTTGCGAATAGAGAAGGAGCTACAAATGAAAAGAAAACTGAGAATTATGGAAATGAAAATGAAGAGGGAGGTTGCGCTAAAGGAAATATAAATGAAGGAGATAGTAGAACTGCAAAAAATTAAAATGTAGATTATATAAATTATCGCCTCTGCCACCCGTATGATTGAAACAACGCGGTTGATGATTGAATGAACTTGACAATTTTATTATTCTTTCCTTTTTATACAATTTTCACTTAGTATCTATATTTACTGCTACAATAAAATTATGATTTACATACATATGTACTTATTAGTAAGTAAATAAAATGTTGACGATGCGGAATTGGGCAACTCAATTGGGTGTTGCTTGTTACTTATTTTGAATTACATATTGTCCTGATTCTTTGTAATAAGGTGAGTTATGCTAACTCAGCGGGTTCACATTGCGTCGGCACGGCTTCCGGTTGAAGTTGGTGCTTGCGAAATGCGAAAGCGTTGTTGTTGTTTTGATTTTGCAAAAAGTGCTTATGGGAACGTTTAATGTTTATTAACTTTATGCAACGCTGCAATTTGACATTATTGCGTATTACTAGTTTATTGTGCTAACTCCCCCATTCTTAAGCATCAGCGTCCCGCTGATAAAATTGTGGGTAATCTATTATTGGAGGAATGAAAAATGAGTTTTTGTTGTTGTTTCGTTGTTTGCGTACGGCATATAACACAAAGGAAAGAGCTATTCCAATAAGAATGGCTACGAGGCTTGTACCAATTGAAATGTTGTTTATTGATGACATATGTTGTAATTTATTTACATTGCTTAAATGAAGTTGGTGCAGATAATTCAAATCGAGTTTAACTTCATTTTCCGTTAAGTTGTGTTGAAGTATTGGAGGTAAGATTTAAGGGTGGGTAACTCAGCAAATTTTCGCGAGTTGACTCAGTGACTCTTGCTCAATTAAGTGAGTCAGCTCTGTGAGGTAGCTCAATTAAGTTACGACTCATTTCATAATTATGTCGCTCTGTGCAACTACGGCAGCACTGTTATCGTGGAGAGGTGCACGTTGAACGTTGAATAATTAAAGTGACAGCACATTTTGGCGCCAGTTCTTATTTTCTGTCATTCTTTATTCTCACCATAGATAATATGATATGCATCTTCCCTCTTTTGCCTCATAGGTTTTGGGCTGGAATCAAATCTCAATCATGGGCTGGCATGCAAAAAGGCTCTTAGAATCATAACGTTTTTATTGGGCTAAAAAAGCTAGTTAATGTTATTATTTGGCGAAATATGTGTTGAAATTTTTAACTTGAGAATTAAATTAAATACTCGTATTTCAGGGATTTACATGCAAATATTGAGTTTTATTTTAAAAAGGTGTCCGTAAAACTTTATTTCTAAATGAACACGCATGTTCATCACATATATTTTTATAATTATTTGTTTTATGCAAGTTTAAAAGCTGTTACATTTTTGAAAAATTTAAATTTCTCGTATTTTATAATTGTGATAATGTTGATTTCATATATTTATTTCTTATTCTTATTTCGTTTACATTTATACTCTTTGCATACCTCAAAGGTGGCGAAAAAACTGCAAAATCTCCAAAAATGCAATAAAAAACTCCCAAATGCCATTTCTTAAAGAGTGTATGTGCACAAAACAAAGAGCGTTGTATCAGCTCATCTTTGATTCTCAGTGCTGATACACTCATCGACTCGCCTGAGTCACAATTTTTTTTGGAAGTGAGTCTGAGCGAGCGGCTCATCGCTAAGCTACCCACCTCTAGTAAGATTTGGTATGAGCTAGATTACCGTAACTGAGGTTTCCTACAAAATTGGAAACAAAAAGTGTTCTTTCTGTGATTAGATCGATTATGGCTTTATTTTCGTATTGATAATCGCAAGTTGCCCTTCCTCCACTAAGAACTTCTGTAATGCAATGTTTTTTCCCTAACTTTTGAAGCTGACTTTTTTTACAAATTGTGGTTTCATCTATTAATATGCAATTTCCCATAACTCCATATTTTTCTTCTTGCGATATAAAAATATTGGAAAATTCTAAATAAATTCGTGTGTTATTTTTTATGGTTGAACGGATAACTATATTGTTAAATACGGTATCCTCTGTTTGGGGTAGTGAAATTACGTATAGAATCATCGGATTTTTAGTAATCATTGAAGGTTTGGCGTATTGAAGCGCTTGTAGTGCGTGTTTGAAGGGTAATGTCTCGGTTTGTGTGAGGACATTCGCGATATCTGTTTTACTTAGGAGTTGTGAATGAACGATTCCCTGTTTGGCATTACGATTTTTAAAATCTCGTATTTAATTATTCCTAACTTATTATATAACTGCTTTTCGAATAGCTGCTTATTATCCTTATATAGTTCATCTATTATTCCATTGTATCCGTTTAAAATTCTACTACCTGTCTTTATAAGATATTCATTTATATTATACTGTTTGTTATTGTTGTCCGTTAGTTTATGTGTTTGTGAAACGATTTGGTCCCAGTCAGGTGTTTGTTTTGCTGATGTCGTGATGTACGATTAGTCTCATATCGTCTACTACTTTCTCGTATTCGTCCAAGTCTATAGTATGTATAATTTTGTACGTTCGTTTCCTTATTTTTCCAAGTCCTATTTTGATCGAGACTAGCGGGTTATTGTATTCGTAAATGTCTACCGTCGCGGTTGTCCAGTATGGTAAAAGCCTAGGAGGTAAATGTTGTTAGTTTTTTAAATGCGATTTATGAATCTTTCTATTATCTTTAGTAGATATTGCGACGTTATTATCTTTAGCAACAGTTTCTTTTTTAAAAATGGGTTTGGTTTTACCTTTAATATGTTTGTTTTTTTTATAGATAGGTTCACCTCGTTCGTAACTCTTTATTTTTGATCTCCTTTTGTTATGACAATTCAGCATATTTTTTTGATTTCTGGCTATTACATTCCGCAGGTCAGAATTAACTATTTGCCTAAAGTTTGTTAAATCTTGGTAATTAATTCTTTGAATTCTTCCAAAGAAAACGTCGGCTGGCTTTCTTTTTGTAACTGAATGTATTGTGTTATTGTATCTGTCAACGGCAATGTTGATAATTTCTTTGATATAGTAATCAGGATATTCTGCTTGAAGGCATCTGGTTATTTCAATAATAGTGGAATGCACTCGTTCTATTGCACCATTAACTTCACTCTTCTGAGGTGGTGGTAAATAGATCTCAATCTCTAGTCCTTCCAAATAGTTTAATGTTATTGGGCTTACAAAGCTGCCTTCATTGTCCATGACCAAGGTCTTTGGTACAGTAAAATAGTGAAGGAGCTTTATTTATTTATCCCTGATATGCAATACTGACTTATTTTTAATTTTGAAAATTTTTACAAATTTGGAGAATTTGTCAATACACGTAATAAATTTTTCACCGGACATTTCCATAATGTCGATGTGCAGGATTTCTGTCGGGTACGAAGGTATGGGTGTTGCCTGTAACTTAGGCTTTTGCGGATGTCGGTCATACTTATTACATCCACAAATTTCGCATGACTTAGTATACTTTTTAATAAGTTTAGTCATTTGTGGAAAGTAGTATTTCTCAAGTATTTGGTCTTTGTTTTCTCTATCGTTCCGATGGGCTCTTTTGTGCTCTTGTTCTATTATTTTAAATTTAACTTCTTCATCAGGGATATCGGTAACAACTTTCAGCGTGATCCTGATACGAAATTGTGAGAAGTATTCTTGATAAACCTGGTGTAATAGCGAAATATATTTTTCTGGAATTTTTATTCCATTTGTTATATTTGGATTAAGAACGCTTTTTAAGATTCTAACTAATTTTTCCTTATCGAAGCTTTCGCTTTTAATGCGGTGTCTGTGGTACCTTGGGTGCGGTTCCTCGTGTGAAATTTACGTTTAGCGGTGCTTCACAGTGAGGAATGAGCTCTGAGCTATCTTCCTCCGCACTATGTTGTGAATTGTCATCTGAAGATGTTAACGTATTGATTTCTATCGGTAACCGTGATAATGCGTCCGCGACTACATTCGTTTTTCCTGGTTTATAAATAAGTTTATAATTGTATTCTTCTATCCTTGCTTTCCACCTTTTGAGTTTGGCATTATTATTACTGTTACTTAATGCAAACGTCAATGGCTGGTGGTCAGTGAGAATTCTTATTTCCTTAGCTCCATACAAGTAGGTCCTTAATTTATCTAGAGACCATACTGTGGCGAGCATTTCTTTCTCAATTGTCGAGTAGTTTTCCTCGGTTTTGTTGAGTGATCTAGATATGTAGGTTATGGGTCTATCTTTACCGATTTCGCCCTGAGAAAGGACTGCTCCGATTGCTGTATTGGAAGCGTCCGTTGTCAAAATAAAGGATTTATTGAAATCTGGAAACACAAGGATTTCAGAAGACATAGGTAAAGATTTTATATCGTTAAACGATTTTAAGGATTCTTCTGTTAGCGAAATTTGTATCCATTTGGATTGAGTTGCTTTTGTTTGCGCATTTTCACCTCTAGTTAAGTTTGTAAGTGGCTTGGCAATTTTCGCAAAGTCTTTAATAAATCTCCTGTAATATGACGCTAAACCTGGAAGCTTTTTAATTCTTTAAGGTTAACGGGTGCAGGGATACTTTTCTTCTTTTGTTTTCCCCATTATTATATTATCATGGATATATACGTAACAGGATATCCCTATGAGGGTTTTGAGAACGTCATTTATCTTTCTCTGGAAAATGGAAGGGGCATTTTTTAGGCCGAACGGCAACCTAGTAAACTCGTATTTACCATTAGCCGTTGAAAAGGCTGTTTTTTCTATGTCCATTTCCTTCATCCTGATTTGGTGGAATCCGGATGTAAGGTCGAGTGTACTAAAATACTTACACTCGCCTAAGCTTGCAAGAGTGTTTGTTTAAGCCGCCGCTTAAATAATTAGGCGGCCGTGCGCGCAAGAAGCCAACCGGCCGTGCGTTCAAGCCGTTCGGCTTTCGGAGTAGCCCGAACGCGAAGGCGCACAGCCGGGCATCCCAACGGCAGCCCACCACCGGCATCGATTTGGTTGGGCCAGTGAACAGACAAAAGCCGGAAACCGCGCACGCGACTGCACACCATATTTCTCATTAGTATAAGAATAAATTTGATTCAAAAATTATATGAAAGCCAATGCGGTAAAAAAAAAATATCCCAAAAATGAGCGGTAGTTTTTAGTGAGATGAAATTTGCACTTTACCTAAATAAAATTAAATGAGCAACAGAACTGCATACAAATTAATTATTGGTCCTTCGCAGCCAACCTTGGCACAAGCCCTATTGGGAAACATAAATTTAGATCAAAAAATACAATCAAAAACAAAAAATCGTTCGTTCGCAACCAAAAAAAAAAAAAAATTTTCATAAACAAAGTGTTACGAGTGCTACAAAAACCAAGAGCAAGTGACAAAAAAAGTTACAAAAAAAAAAAAAAAGCAAAGTGCGTACATAGACACATACCAAAGTGAAAAAATAAGTTTTAGCTTAAAATCAAGGCGAATTCATTAAAACAAAAAAATAAATCAACTACATATACAAAATATTTTTAAAACATTGAAAAAAAAAAAAAAAAAAAAAAAAAAAAAAAAAAACAGTATTGTGTAAAATAAAACATAAAAACCACAGAAATTTTACAAAAGTTACGAGTACTACAAAAACAAAAATCTGTGAACAAAAACTGAACAACAACAAAGAAAAAAAAGTGCGGCAACAACGGCAACATCTTTAAGTGGCAACAGCAGCAGCATTTGCAACAACAACATTTGCGGCAACGTCAACAACATCGCCAGGATTTGCGGCAACAACAGCGTCAACGACCAACACAAAGGGACGTACACAACCACATTCATATACATACATATTGTACATACAAAAAAAAAAGGAAGTTGTAAGTAGGCAAATTTTTAATTTTCTTTAAAAATTTTAAACAATAAAATATCCTTCATTCCCTTGAAGGTTATATTGTTTTAAACAAAACTGCCAGTGAGTGCTTATGCACACATGTACATACATAGGTACGTAGGCACATGCATGTATGTATAAAAAAAAATCATAAAGGGCATTTTCCGTCAAGTCAAAACTGGTTTTAATAAAATTGCGGATATTTTCTTACCGCGAAAACCTTCATTTCGGTAATTTGCCGCTATTAATAAATATACAAAAAAAAAAAATTGGGGAAAATAATCCGTTTTTACCCAAAAAGCGGTATATATATATTAATTTACCGCCAATTTATACATATATAAATATATATACATACATACATATACGCATGAAGGGTACATAATTAAAAAATATTCCGTTGCAGTTTTAAATGCCTACTGTCCCACTGTACATAATAAAATATCAGCAGATTACTTTCCCTACTTACCAATTTCTGCCGTTGTTCGCCAAAGTGCCGAAAACACATAAGGCATTTTTTCCATATGCCAATTACATATCCGCGCCTACGCACATATGTACATATATTCACTCTTGCGTATTACATTATCTGATAATATTCGCTAAGCACCCAACTCTTTGTAACGAAGAGAGTGGCTATAATTTTTCAAATATTTCAGCCACCACGCAGCCAACGCTCTTTCTATGATCTTGGCTTCTCTTTTTTAACTACTTCGCTTTACTCGGCCGCACTCACCAAGCTAAGAGAGTTCAAACAAAGCGCGCTCACGACTCACCAAGTGCAGTATCCACTACTCACCTCAGCGTTGAGCGGCTTTTGGGTGTATACATTTGCACTCTCCCGCAAACATATGTACATACACTTCGACTTGTCAACATAAATAAATATTCACAGCTGAGCCATTACTCTGGCTTCGTATGTAATCTACATACACACATACGTACGTGTTTGCTTACTTGCGCGCAAATATTTCTACAAACGTGCATATGATATTAGCATATACATGCATGCGAACAACGTAAATTGACACCGAAATTCCAAAAGATATTCTAATAGTCAGATACAAAGAAGCAACCCATTAGGGAATTTTTCGCAACCAAAAGGTGAAATTTAGCAATATCTTTCAGGTGTTCAATCTTATATATGTATATACACATATTATACAATTTACATACATACATACGTATATAATATATATATATATCTTTAAACCAACATACGTATATTTCCACTACGTACATATATAAAAGTTAAAGTGTTTGCGTTCTTTTTTTGTGTTATATAAAATAAAAAAAAAATCCAATTCGCGGATTTTAGTTCGGCAGTCCGGTTTCCAAGCATCCCAGTTTAATACATACAAACCAAAGAAAAAAAAAACAAAAACGCAAACACCGCCACAATACCTTAGTCATTTGCAGGTTCTCTGTGGCACTAAGTGCAAATTTTGCGAGTAATTAAGGGTTTTTTTTTTTCATAAACTCCCACGCAATCTTATCGGCTACATATTTTCTTACGAGTAATTTTTTCTCGGCTTATCCCAAATGCCACTTGGACACAGTCCACCAAAAATGTCAGACATTGAGACACGGTCAAAAACCGCTGCGCTAGAAGCCAGCGTGAAAACGAAAACTAAAACTTTTGACCCCTCCGCGCAAAAGTTTATAGCGGAAAGTGACAGTCTCATGAGATACTGTGCACGATTCAGTGATGCGCCAATTCAAGACCACACAGAATCGTATCTCATGATAAAAGACAAATCAATAGATGATTGTTGGGCACGGCTTCAATCGGTTTATGATATGGTTTTTTCAAAAACAGATGATATCCTTCCGGATAATTTCAAGAATGCTGTTGAAGGCAAATACTATGCTTGCCTTGAACAATATGAGGTGACCAAAGCAAGAATTGCTGATCAACTCACGTTGATGAGAGCAATTGCTGAGCCGAGACCACCATCCCGCGTGGAACACCCCTCGGCGGAGGCAAACGTCTGCCTACAAGTCCCACCTTGTGACACGGAGACATTTTATGGTGGTTATGAAGAATGGCCCGCTTTTCGTGACATGTTCACAGCGGTATACATCAACCATCCGAAGCTCTCCCGTGCTCAGAAATTGTATCACCTTCGATACAAAACCCAAGGAAAAGCCGGCTCAATTGTAAAGCAATATCCGCTTAGCGATGACAATTTCGAGCTGGCATGGGAAGCTTTGCGGTCACGATACGAAAACAAACGTATCCTGGTTGACAACCAGATCAAGATTCTTATGACTCTGCCCACTATCCAAACCGAAAATAGTGATCAACTTCAGAAGCTGCAAACCTCGATAAACAACTGTCTGTCGATTCTTCATTCCCAAGATGTTAAGACAGACAGCTGGGATCCCATCTTGGTATACATATGCTCATCAAAGCTGCCCGAAAACACATTGTCACTTTGGGAACAATCTCTCTCTTCCCGAAGAGATTTACCCACATGGTCTCAAATGGATGACTTCCTTACTTCAAGATACGAAGTAGTCGAAAGATTGAATCGGCTTCATCCAAGCCAAAGTAAAACAAAACCTGTCACTCATCAAAATGCGTCGCAAAGCAGGCCCTTTAACAGGACCAACGCTTTCGTGGCAGAATCGACGAGAGAAGTAGCCTGTGCTACTGCAACTCTCCCCATCTGATTAGACTCTGCCAACAATTCAAACGAATTTCGGTTCCGAACCGTATACAATTCGTAAACCAAAGCAAGTTGTGCAAAAACTGTCTTGCTAATTCTCACAGCACTAATGAATGCCCGAGCAAGTGGTCGTGTACACATTGCCAACAACGGCATCACTCACTGTTACACGTCAATCCAAAGCCACAAGCTCGCCGCTCTAGTCCGAGAAACTTTGGTGCCTCTGCGCAGCACACTACCGCCACCTCGACATCTCCCGCTCGAAAAGTGCAGTCAAGCTCCAATTCCAGCGAGCAACCGTGCTGTTCCAGACAGGCACACATACAATCATTGCATGCAGCCAATGACAGCAAAATTCTCCTTCCAACTGCCATGGTCGCAGTGGAACACGAAGGGGAATTGTTTCAACTTAGAGCCTTAATTGACCAAGGCTCACAAAGGACTTTTATTTCCTCTAAAGTTCAAAAACGGTTGAAACTTCCATTCGAACATTCCAACTTCGAAATCTCTGGCATGGGTGGACACGTCGTCCAAAACTCATCCAAACTTTGTCCTCTTACACTGGTTGCATCCAAAACCAAGCAAAGGATAAAAGTTCAGGCTATTGTGTTACCACAATTAACGAGGCATATGCCAACATTCTCCATTAGCCATGAACACTGGCAGCAGTTCAAAATCCTTGAGCTCGCTGACCCCAATTGCCACATACCAGCACAGACTGATATGGTCATTGGCAGCGATATTCTTCCACACATCCTGCTGGAAGGTATACAAAAGATTTGCGATACCATACTTGCGCAAAAGACAATATTTGGCTGGATTCTTAGTGGTCAAATAACGGAAAAGGTTGTGTCATTCTCGACACAAGTAGAAGAATGCTCGAACGCAGACATCAGTTTACAACTGAGAAAGTTTTGGGAAGAAGAAGAAATTCCACAGCCTCCGCAAATTTCTCTGGAGGATCGGGCATGTGAGAATATGTATGCAACAACAACGACACGTGCTCCAAACGGTCGATACATTGTGCGACTTCCATTCAAGGAAGATTTCCCCAAAAAACTCTTTCTTGGCCATTCTCGGTCTGCTGCCCTCCAGCAATTATTTAGCATGGAGCGATCGCTGCAAAAGAAAGGGGACTTGAGCACACTGTACAACGATGTGTTGCAGGAATATCTCGACCTCGGTCACATGGACTACACCAAGCCTTGTGAAATCATATCCGACGGCAAACATTTCTCTTTCTATTTACCGCACCATGCAGTCGTCAAACCAGATAAGGTGACCACCAAAATTCGCGTGGTATTCAACGCCTCCAAAACATCTGGATCAGGAAAGTCCCTGAATGACGTCCTGCACACCGGTCCCACACTCCAAGCAGATCTCATGCTACTCATTTTGCAGTGGCGCATGCACAGATTCGTGTTCAATGGAGATATTGAGAAAATGTATCGTCAAATACTCATCCACGAAGACGATAAACATTTTCAGCGAATTTTATTTCGCAAATCGGCTGACTCTCCGGTCACCGATTACAATCTCAAAACCGTCACATTCGGTGTTAATTGTGCGCCCTATCTCGCTATCCGTACATTACATCAATTAGCTGATGATACGAGAGCGACATTCCCATTGGCGGCGCCAATACTCAAAAACCAGACGTATGTGGATGACATCCTCTCAGGCAGTTATAACATTGACGATGCCACCGAATCACTTTCTCAAGCGATAGAAGCGCTAAAATCAGCTGGTTTCGTATTAAAGAAACTGACGGCCAATCATCCGGCTATATTAGAACAGTTTCCAAAGGAGGATCTTCTCGACTCCAACTTTTTAAAATTTGAGAGCGCTTCCACAACCAAAACTCTTGGTATTCGCTGGAACGCGCTTACAGACAAGTTTTCCTACACCATTCTGCCTATGTCAACAAAAAATGCCGTCACAAAACGACAAATTTTGTCGTCTGTCGCACGACTTTTTGACCCGGCAGGATGGCTGTCGCCAGTGATGATTCAGGCAAAGATTCTGCTTCAAGAACTTTGGCTAGATGGCGTTGATTGGGATGAATGTGCAAAGCCCAAGGCTGTATCAAAATGGCAACAGTTCGCAGAAAATCTACCAGCCATCTGCCAAATCGAAATCCCTCGATGGGTTAATTTCTCTCCGAGGCAAGATACTCAAATCCATGGGTTTTGTGATGCCTCGGAAAAGGCGTATTTCGCAGCGATCTACATCCGCGTACATACTTTCAACCAAATAAAATCCTCTCTTCTGGTTGCAAAAGGCAAAGTGGCACCAATCAAGACGGTAAGCTTGCCACGTCTAGAGCTCTGTGGCGCAGTCTTACTTGCAAAACTAGTCGCGGTTGTTCGAAAACAACTCGGCTTAGAAGTATGCAACACTTTCTTATGGTCTGATCCAGAGATTGTGCTAGCTTGGCTGGAAAAGCCACCGTGCACATGGAAAACCTATGTGTCCAACCGTGCCTCTCAAATCCGAGAGTATCTTCCCAACGGTACATGGCACCATGTTGCTAGTGCTGACAATCCAGCGGACCTCGGCACCCGCGGTTGCAAACCCCAAGACTTGGCGATTTCCTCGCTCTGGTGGCATGGGCCGAAATGGCTTTCTTGCAACCCGGATTCATGGCCAAAATCAAAAGCGCGCAGCGCATCTCCTCCAGAAAAGCGCAAGATAGAGGCCTATCACGCGCTTGAGGAAGAGGTCGATTTTCTCGACCGGTTTTCATCCTTCTCTCGCGCACTCCGCGTGACTGCGTACATGTTCCGCTTCGTGAACAATGCGCGGAACAAATCTAAGAAGTTAGCCACACTCACTAATCCCAATCTGACCCATGACGAGTTCCAACAAACAAAAACGCGTCTTATCGAGACAGCGCAGTTACGTCATTTTCCGAATGAAAAAAGCGCGCTGCAGGCTAAAAAACCCATTAACAAAAAAAGCCCTCTTCTTGTCCTCAATCCGATAATGGACAAAGACGGTCTGCTACGGGTTAACGGGAGATTGGCGCATGCCACGTTGAGATACAACGAAAGACACCCAATCATTCTCCCAACAAAATCGAGGTTCTGCCAGCTATATTTGGAGTTTCTACATTCGCTGCTTCTTCATGCAGAAATACGATTGATGCTCCAAATGGTAAGGCAAGAGTATTACGTACCAAAGCTAAAACCTCTAATTAAACGATGCATTTTCCAATGCAAAGTGTGCACTCTTTATAAGCAACGAACACGCACACAAATAATGGCCGCTCTGCCCCCTGAGCGTTGTAATTTCTCATTACCATTTTCTACCACTGGCGTAGATTTTGCGGGGCCGTTCCAAATTAAAGCGTCGGTATTAAGATCCACTACGCTTCTCAAAGGTTATGTAGCAGTATTCGTATGTTTTGCCACAAAGGCAATTCACCTCGAGTTGTGCTCTGACCTCACAACCGAAGCTTTTCGAGCAGCATTTGCCCGCTTCGTCGGCAGACGAGGTTTCCCCTCCAAGATGATGAGTGACAATGGAAAAACGTTCATTGGCGCTCAACGCGCAACTGAACGCGACTTCGTTAAATTTCTTAACGAATGCTCCACAGACATTGTCCAAAAATATGCTCCTCAAGGCATCAATTGGCAATATATACCACCCGGAGCCCCACACATGGGAGGCTTGTGGGAATCCGCAGTAAAAAGCTTTAAAATCCATCTAAAGAAAATCGCTGCATCCCACAAGTTCACATTTGAAGAATTCACGACGATATTGGTGCGAATTGAAGCGGTTCTCAACTCGAGACCTTTGTCCGCACTATCACAGGGCCCGGCTGACTTTACAGCGCTTACTCCAGGTCACTTCATTCGAGGTGCACCGCTATTGGCCATTCCCGAGCCTAACGCTGAAGACCTCTTTCTACTTAACCGCTGGGAGAAAGTCAAAGCTCTTCACCATCAATTCAGCCATAGATGGAAAGAGGAATATCTCAAAGATCTTCAAAAAAGATATAAGTGGAAAAATCCAAACCACAATCCTCAACCAGGCGATCTCGTCGTGATAAAGGAGGATTCGCTCCCGCCCACCGAGTGGAGACTGGGACGAATCGAAAGGGTTCACCACGGGCCTGATAACCATGTACGCGTCGTGGAGATCCGCACGCAAAATGGGGTTGTCACGCGCCCTTTAGTTAAACTGTGCTTCATTCCACCAGCGCAGCCTTCGCGCGACTCACAGTCAAGAAGAAAACAAAAATAAATCATATACCATCCCTGTATATTATGGATTTAAACATCTCGCTTTAAATGCTATCCCCACGTACTTCTCGTTTCTTTGTTTGTTCTTCTACTTTCAGACCGAAAAACCATAATGGCCACACGAAAGGCATGCCCTCTAGCTCCGACCGCAGAGACAGACAACTGTCTGCAATGCAGACTCTGCCATCGCTACCACGCCATTCGGACCTGTCCAGCCTTCAAGGCAATGAAGCCACCGCAACGGTCAGCCGTAGCCCGGGCGCAAGGGTATTGCGTCAACTGCCTCGCACTCACCCACACCACCGGTGAATGCGATTCGTCCGGCAGCTGCAAGGTTTGCGGGCTCGCGCACCACACGCTGTTGCACATGGCAGCAGCCAGTACTGGGCGCCTAAAAGCGCGAAAACGGCCATCCAACCAGCGCGCAAGGGTACAGAAGCGCAAACCAGCTGCGCGCGCAGTCCAAGAAAAGCGCAGGCAACGCCCGAAGCAGGGCAAACGAGTGCCCCAACAGCCATCTACGAAGGAAGCCACTATCGCGCGCACTGCTGACGGCCTACAAACCCGGAGATATCGGGGACAGAGCACCACCCGTGTGCTAGGCAACACAATCCGCGCCCTGAAAGAGCTGCAGGAGGCACTGACGAGCGCATCCCTGCAGGGCGGGGACGATGTTTAAGCCGCCGCTTAAACAATTAGGCGGCCGTGCGCGCAAGAAGCCAACCGGCCGTGCGTTCAAGCCGTTCGGCTTTCGGAGTAGCCCGAACGCGAAGGCGCACAGCCGGGCATCCCAACGGCAGCCCACCACCGGCATCGATTTGGTTGGGCCAGTGAACAGACAAAAGCCGGAAACCGCGCACGCGACTGCACACCATATTTCTCATTAGTATAAGAATAAATTTGATTGAAAAATTATATGAAAGCCAATGCGGTAAAAAAAAAATATCCCAAAAATGAGCGGTAGTTTTTAGTGAGATGAAATTTGCACTTTACCTAAATAAAATTAAATGAGCAACAGAACTGCATACAAATTAATTAGTGTTGTTTATATCAGGTATTGGATAGGAGTCAGGTATCGTTACTGCATTCAAACGCTTAAAATCTATAACAATTCTGTACTTCTTCTCTCCTGAAGGACCTGATTTTTTTGGTACAATCCACAATGGGGTGTTGTACGGGCTTTTTGAAGGCCTTATAACACCATTGTTTAAAAGTTCTGTTATCTGTCTTTCTACCTCACTCCGGAGGTTGGTTGGGTAAGGATATGATTTTGTATAGATCGGTTCATCACTTGTTGTCCTTATTTCCGCTAATACGGAAGTGTCGATTGTCCCACTATCGGATACAGGACCGAAGAGTTCCGAATATTTATTTATTATTTCCTTAACCTCATGTTCATAGCGGGTTTCTTGAATGTTATTTACTTGTTTAGACATCTTTTGTTTTAGTGGCAGCACCACATCTTCGAGTGTTAATGTATCATTTTTCCTGTTTATAATTGCCCCTAATTCTTTGAGGGTATCATCACCAATGATGCCATCGAAGGATTTTAAATTGGGTAACATAAATAAATCAAAATTATTTTTGATACCTATACTTTTAAAAAATGGTCCACTTAATTTATGGGTTATTTCTACTTTGCCCGCAGCTGATTGGACCTTAAAAGGACATATAAGTTAACTGGAATTTTTTGAAATTTTTTCGAACACAAAGTTTTTCCTGTGTCTATTAGGAACTTTAAAATTTCTCCATTCTTTGAGGTGAGTTCTAGATAGGGTAAACTAGATAGGCGTCTGTCATAAAATTTATTTCCTCGTTCTCTTCACCTTCTGTGGGTTCCTGGTCCTCTGTTTGAACGTTAAATAATTTTGGGGTTTTCCTAGGAATGTTTGAAGAGTTGTTGGCTGGCCTTACTGCAGGCGTATTTTCCGGCCGATTCATGTAATTTATTTTCCGAGAATGTATCGAAGGATCTACCTCCATCGGAACCGGAGGCTTGGGTTGTGTTGGTCTGGGTGGAAGCTGCGTTGGCCTCTGAATGTTCCCATTGTAAATTTGGCTCTTTTCAACAGAGTTTAATTCCCTAGGTGCAATTGCTTGCTTAGATTTTAGTTGGTTTTTTTGACTTTGATTTATACCTGTATTTTTTGGGTAGATGGAATAATTTCTAAAATTAAGGTTTTGGATTTCGAGGCAGGAAGCGTATGCTTCCGTTAGGTTATTTGGTCGTTGGATGATAAGCATCCTAGACAATTCACCGTTTACACCTCTTATAAATATATCTAGGGCCCTATTCCTATTGGTTTCCACAAGTGCAGCACTTGATTCCATTGTATCATTCTGGCCTTTTATTTTATTTATGACCCTGGCCTAAAATTGCTCTATGCTATAGTTTCTCTGTGACAAGGAACCTAATTCGTGCTCGAGCGTTCTAAGGTCTCGTTTGTCTGCGTAATGCAGAGACAAGCACGTCTTTATTTGTCCCCAATCGTCGTGAAAAATATTATAGGAAATCAAGGCAGTGTCCGCAGGACCTCTGACCTTTTGTCTTATATGCCGTATTTTAGCACTGTGTATTGGCCTATTTCTGACTACCTCATAGTCCTGCAATATAGATTCAACGCTATGAATCCAGGACATATATTGGACAGGGTCGCCTTCGAATGCCTGAAGGTTTTTTACGCTGTCGGGCAACCTACTGATTTCGTGTAAATCTGTTTCCGTTAAGCGGATAGGAGTTTCCTGAATATTACTTTCATTGTGTGGACTAACCCTGGCCTCTAACTGAGTAATCCTAATGTTCATAATCTTCATTTGCTTGATTTGTGCATTTACTGCACCGGTTAGTTGGGTTATTGCTTCCTGCATTTCCATTTTGAATTTAAATAAAATATTTTTTCAATTTAATTGATACAATTTTTGCTATTTGAGTTTCACACAAAAATATTTTTAAATTATAAATTTTTTTATTATTTGAGTTTCCCACAATTTAATAAAATATTTCTAATTTGTATGTAATAATTTTAATAAATTTTGTGCTATTTGAATTTCAAACAATTTTAATAAAATATTTTTTAACTAATAAACAAAAATTTTTTTCCTATTTGAGTTATACACAATTTAATAAAATATACTTTTTAATTGGTATTCAATAATTTAACTTAGTTTTTGAGCTATTTCATAATAACTTCAATAATATTTGCATTAGTTAAATATTGTCTTACAAGAAAATGAAGTCCATTTTTCTCATCCTTATAAGAGAACGGTCCGCTGGGTCCTTTTAGGGTTTTTATACTCCTACTACGGGGCGGGTTGCGTTACTTCCTTTCGGTTGCTTGGTGGCTCCTTGGCTGGGTGAGCGGTCAGGCTCGGTTGTTTTTAAAGGTTTATGTTTAAAACGTTATAATTTTAACGAATTCGTTTTTTGTCCGTTTTTGTCTCGTTTTGCCGGGTATGCACTTTAGTATCTTTAGGTGAGTTTACTTTATTTTTCAGTTTAAAATGTTTATTCAGGATCTCCCTTTTATTTTAATTGATTTTATTTTATTTCTCAGTTTAAAATGTTTATTAAGGGTCTTCTTTTTATTTTCACTGATTTTATTTTATATCTCAGTTCAAAAAATGTTTATTAAGGATCTTCCTTTAAATGTTACTGATTTTACTTTGATTCTCAGTTTATAATGTTTATTAAGGGTATTCCTTTTAAATTCACTGTTTTACTAGGTGCACTCTTTTTAGTTCGGGCGCCAATTATCGCCTCTGCCACCCGTATGATTTAAACAACCCTGTTGATGACAGAATGAACTTGACAATTTTATTATTCTTTCCTTTTTATACAATTTTCACTTAGTAACTATGTTTACTACAACAATGAAATTATGATTTACATATGTACTTAAGTCTTAGTAAATAAAATGTTGACAATGCGGAATTGGGCAACTCAATTTGGTGTTGCTTGTTATTTATTATTATGTCACTTAAAACAGGACATCCATAGCATGCATACATACATACATACATACATGTCCTCAATGTCGACAAATTTAAATAAATTATCATTGATCGCGATCTTCATGCTTTTAAAGTTTCCCATAAGCAGTAAAATCTTTAGCAGATATTTCGAATACTTTCTTTTTTCCATGGAATAATGTTAAATGTGAGGATTCGGTAATTTTATTTTTTATTTTTAGTGCACCTGTTCATAATTAGTTTTAGGCATGGTAACTTATTCACTTCGTGTGTTAATTGATATGCCGTACTTTCAGGGCCTAGTTCAATAACTTTTCCTATTGCTTCATTTACTGAAGAAAACTGACATGCTCTCATAAGAAGTTTAACTTCGTCTGACTTTGCATTTGTTTTTAATGCTTTTACTGCAGACTGGGTCGAATAAATTTTGGCGAGCGCGGGCGCCAGACCGTCTGCTATATATGCATTTTCTAACTGTAATGTGAGACTCTCAGTTCCTTTAGCGAAGTCATTGTCGCTTTTATTGTGTTGCTTTACATTAAGCAATTTGGCTGTTACATTTTGTGGTGACTCATGTTTAACTTTAGATTTCAGTGTAGCTTTGATAGCTTGAATCGTTGCTTCATTAGTTAGCCATCTGCTTGCCGTTTGCGATAATTTTGTCTTTTTTAATGATATTGCGATCGCTTCGTGGCTTTCTTTTATTGATGCTAAGTAGTACATCTAGAGAGTTAATGAATTTTTCTAAATTGTCGATTTTTCCGTCGAAGTTGGGCAACAATTTTGTTGCAATGTTTATAAACTCTACAGGTGTCATTTTGTTTGTCTTAGATTCTGAGGGACTTTGGTTGTTGGTGTCTGTATCTGTGTCGTCAGTGCTTTCGCTATATGTGAATTCTAGTTGTTTTAGATTTAAAAATTCGTTTATATCTAGCGGTATTTGCTTTGGTATTTGCAGTCGCTTGAACAAGTACTCAAGCTTAGTTTTAATTGAGGTAAAGAAATTTATAAATTCAGTTTGTTGTATTGCGTTTAGTAGCGGGTACGCCTTTTTACTGAGGCCTGTTATGACGTTGTGTTGGTACACAAGAAGACTAATGTATTTGATCTGTGTTTTTGTTGAGGGTGGACGGCTTTTATTTAAGCATTTGTAAGACTTATCGAATTCTACTTTAATATTTCTTAATTTATTCACTAGAACTTCCCAATTTACAGGTGTTGCCATACCTCCTGCATTTAGTTATAAAGTCAAAAGACATGTAATGAAGGCAATGGTGAATTGAAGACATAACACTTCGACCTAAATTTCACATCAAATAACAATAATTTGCCTACTCAATATTTTATTATTTGTGTTTGTCAACCCTGGGTCCGTACGTAAATTTCACATAAAATAACAATAATTTTCTTACTCAACATTTTTATTTTTTTTTTTGTCCACAATGGGTCCGTACATAATTTTTCTGCTGTCCTCCACCTTGGCGTCGGAGGGTGTGGTTGGTTTTAGTTTTTCTGTTGTCCTCCTCCTCCACCTTTGCATCAGAGGGTGTTGCCGGGTTTATTAGTTTGCTGCCCTCCACCTTGGCGTCGGAGGGTGTTGTTGGGCTTAATTTTTCTGGTGTCCTCCATCTTGTCGTCGGAGGGTGTGGTCGGGTTTAATTAATTTTTGAATTTGGATAAAGGTCATAACTTTGACCTTTACGTCTTTTTATTAGTTCATAGTTTTCTGTTTACTGTTGGGGGTTATGTAATCTACTTAACTGCTTTTTTTAAAGGTGTTTTATGATTATTAACAAAGCAATAATTATTATTACGAATAAAAGCAAAATGTACGCGATCGGCGATAAATCCCTGTCCGTTGCCGTTTTAGTAAAAATTTGATTATCACGGTCACTTGGTGGCTCGTATTTGGTTAGTTTATTGTCCATATTCGTGTCTTTACCAATTCATAGCCAGTGATGGCTATCATGACGACACTTAAAACTGATTTCCACCAAGCCATTTTGCTTTTTTTTTTGTTTCACAAATTATATTTCAACCGCAAACACAATCGACACAGATATCATTAGTTGTTTCAGTTTTGAGGTGCTCATATTATTTGCTGCCGGAACCCATAATATACGAGCGCACTTGACATTTGTTGGATGTATGTTATTGTTAAAGAAGCACTGCACCTTTAATAGTTTTTTATTATTTCCTTTGCACGATTTTTTTTTTGATTTTTACTGCTCGGTCAGCAAACACGCTGCTGCGATGGCAGGAGCACCATGTTAAGTGGTTATTATCAGATCTGTTTTATTATTTTCCTTACACCTATTTATATCTTAAATTTCTAAGTCATAGACAGCCACATAACTGTAATTAGAGTACACTTGGCAACATTTCGTAAGCGCCATTTGTGTGTGACCGTTAAGTGTGTCATAGGTGTTCAATATCGGCAACACATAGGAATACCGAAAGTATATTGAACTGCGAACATCAACACAATCTTACTCAATCAGTTGTGCTGAGAACCGTTGTCCATTACAATAAGACAAAAAAGCACATCATTCAGCCTCGCTGTTAGTCCATCGATATTGTGCTCTTTATTTCTTCAAATGTCAACAGAGTGAAATAACATTGAAAAGAATTTCATTTCATTCAAAGCTTCAGTTTCCAGAGGAAATTCTTTAGCAGCGGCTTTTGCACAAAGGTTCAAAGAATGGCATGACCAGCTCAAATTCAAAAGTGTGGGGTTCACAACTTTAAGTTGTTATTTGACTACACTGAAATCTCCTCTCATTACCGCTAAGTTGTCAGTTCCATCTTTTACGGTATGAATATCCAAATAACACCAAACATTTTTTGCAAATGATGTCTGATGATTTGTCTATAAGTAACAAAAACTGTTTAACCCTTAATTCATTAAATAATTACCACTGTGTGTATGTGAAATTAATGGTACCAGCTCGGACGCTTTTTTGAGCAAAATTTTATCTCATTGCAACATGTTGAAACATGAGCACTCAAATGGTTTATAAAATACAAGCTAATAAATCCTAATTTTCTTTTAATAAAGAGAAACAGAAGCGTGTATATAGGGCACCATACAATAAATTGTCGGATTTACAGCAGTGCAGCCTTATACATTTTCTAAAAGAAAATCGCCCGCTTGAGAAACCAACTGCGCAGACCTACTACCTTTCAGAGAAAATGTCCAACGTTTCATGACTATGAGGAAGAATTGGCAAACAGAGAGAGTGCGTGCATAACTGTTCTACTGGATACGGATGCATTCCCCTCCCTTGAGGCTGACTATTCACAGATCACGGAAGTGCCACAAACTTCAGCAGACTTTTCTCCAATATGCCAGAATACTATACAAAATAATCAACTAACTATTGAAGAATGTGAACATAATTCCCGAGAGAGTCACGAGCCCAACTCTGTATCTGTTGAAACCCCCTCTTATCGCGGTCAAAAAGGCATTTTGCGAAAAGAGAAGGAGCAACAAATGAAAAGAAAACTGAGAATTATGGAAATGAAAATGAAGAGGGAGGTTGCGCTAAAGGAAATAGAAATGAAGGAGAGAATAGAACTGCAAAAAATTAAAATGCAGAGTATATAAATTATCGGCTCTGCCACCCGTATGATTTAAACAACGCGGTTGATGATAAAATGAACTTCACAATTTTATTATTCTTTCCTTTTTATACAATTTCCACTTAGTAACTATATTTACTGCTACAATAAAATTATGATTTTCATATGTACTTAATTCTAAGTGAATAAAATGTTGACGATGCGGAATTGGGCAACTCAATTTCGTGTTGCTTGTTACTTATTTTGAATTACATATTGTCTTGATTCTTTGTAATAAGGTGAGTTATGCTAACACAGCGGGTTCACATTGCGTCGGCACGGCTTCCGGTTGAAGTTGGTGCTTGCGAAATGCGAAAGCGTTGTTGTTGTTTTGATTTTGCAAAAAGTGCTTATGGGAACGTTTAATGTTTATTAACTTTATGCAACGCTGCAATTTGACATTATTGCGTATTACTAGTTTATTGTGCTAACTCCCCCATTCTTAAGCATCAGCGTCCCGCTGATAAAATTGTGGGTAATCTATTACCTCAAAGGTGGCGAAAAAACTGCAAAATCTCCAAAAATGCAACAAAAAACTCCCAAATGCCATTTCTTACAGAGTGTATGTGCACAAAACAAAGAGCTTTGTATCAGCTCATCTTTGATTCTCAGTGCTGATACATTCATCGACTCGCCTGAGTCACAATTTTTTTTGGAAGTGAGTCTGAGCGAGCGGCTCATCGCTAAGAGTCAGCTCAGTAACTAAACTCAGTGCTGAGCTACCCACCTCTAGTAAGATTTGGTATGAGCTAGATTACCGTAACTGAGGTTTTCTACAAAATTAGAAACGAAAAGTGTTCTTTCTGTGATTAGTTCGATTATGGCTTTATTTTCGTATTGATAATCGCAAGTTGCCCTTCGTCCACTAAGAACTTCTGTAATGCTATGTTTTTTCCCTAATTTTTGAAGCTGACTTTTTTTACAAATTGTGGTTTCATCTATTAATATGCAATTTCCCATAACTCCAAAGAAAATCAAAGTCAATTTGCGATAAATTAACGCACTTCAAATGAAAGAATTTTTTACATCCACTGCAAAAATTTAAATCGGATAGAAATTGATTTAGTGTTCCAGTAAAACTACTAAACAAAGTGTTTTACTCTCGCACATTACAAACGCGCGCAATACAAAGTTAGCGAAATATACGCAGAGAGCTAAGATAAACACGACCACACTCGTTGACGCACTATCCAATAATTACCGTCGTCCATTCACACCACTCAGTCAGCAGTCATGTGGCTGTCTATGACTTAGAAATTTAAGATATAAATAGGTGTAAGGAAAATAATAAAACAGATCTGATAATAACCACTTAACACGGTGCTCCTGCCATCGCAGCAGCGTGTTTGCTGACCGAGCAGTAAAAATCAAAAAAAAAATCGTGCAAAGGAAATTATAAAAAACTATTAAAGGTGCAGTGCTTCTTTAACAATTACATACATCCAACAAATGTCAAGTGCGCTCGTATATTATGGGGTCCGGCAGCAAATAATCTGAGCACTTCAAACCGAAACAACTAATGATATCTGTGTCGAATGTGTTTGCGGTTGCAATATAAATTGTGAAACAAAAAAAAAAGGAAAATGGCTTGGTGGAAATCAGTTTTAAGTGTCGTCATGATAGCCATCACTGGCTATGAAGTTGGTAAAGACACGAATGTGGACAATAAACTAACCAAATACAAGCCACCAAGTGACCGCGATAATCAAATTCTTACTAAAACGGCAACGGACAGGGATTTATGGCCGATCGCGTACATTTCGCTTTTATTCATAATAATAATTACTGCTTTGTTAATAATCATGAAACACCTTTTTAAAATGCAGTGCAGTAGATTACGTAACGAGCCACAACGTATGTATATAGCAAAAAAAAAAAACACAAGAAAAATCAAAAACTCCCAACAGTAAACAGAAAACTATGAACTAATAAAAAGACGGTGAAATATCTGTCAGCCGTGTTTTGAAATCAAATTAATAAATTGTCAGAACTTAATCCAACGTAAAGGTCAAAGTTATGACCTCTAAACAATTTCAAAAATTAATTAAACCCGACCACACCCTCCGACGACAAGATGGAGGACAGCAGAAAAATTAAGCCCAACAACACCCTCCGACGCCAAGATGGCGGGCAGCAAACTAATAAATGAGGCAACACCCTCCGATGGTGAAGGAGGAGGACAGCAGAAAAACTAAAACCAACAACACCCTCCGACGACAAGGTGGAGGACAGCAGAAAAATTACATACGGACCCAGGGTCGACAAAAACAAAAAATAAAAATGTTGAGTAAGAAAATTATTGTTATTTTATGTGAAATTTACGTACGGACCCAAGGTCGACAAAAACAAAGAATAAAATATTGAGTAGGCAAATTATTGTTATTTTATGAAAATCGAAGTGTCATGTCTTTTATTCACCATTGCCTTCATTACATGTTTTTTGACTTTATAACTAAATGCAGGAGGTACGGGAACTCAGCATATCAATTAACACACGAAGTGAATAAGTTACCATGCCTAAAACTAATTATGAACAGGTGCACTAAAAATAAAAAATAAAATTACCGAACCCACACATTTAACATTATTCCATGGAAAAAAGAAAGTATTCGAAATATCTGCTAAAGATTTTACTGCTTATGGGAAAATTGAACTAGCGCAATTGTTTCCCAAACTTGAAAAAATAGTTGGCAATAAACACTTTAAAAGCATGAGGATCGCGATCAATGATAATTTATTTAAATATGTCGACATTGAGGACATGTATGTATGTATGTATGCATGATATGGCTGTCCTGTTTTAAGTGACATATATATGTATAAACTACATTTTAATTTTTTGCAGTTCTACTCTCTCCTTCATTTCTATTTCCTTTAGCGCAACCTACCTCTTCAATTTCATTTCCATAATTCTCAGTTTTCTTTTCATTTGTAGCTCCTTCTCTTTTCGCAAAATGTCTTTTTGACCGCGATATGAGGGGGTTTCAACAGTAAATCCGACAATTTATTGTATGGCGCCCTACATACACGCTTCTGTTTCTCTTTATTAAAAGAAAATTAGGTTTTATTAGCTTTTATTTTTTAAATCATTTGAGAGCTCATGTTTCAACTAGTCATTTCCATTTTGATTACCTTTCCTGAGCAGCTGATTTATAACTTGCGTAGAAGTTACCAGGCTTGAAAACAGGCAAATAGGCATGTACAAAATTACCAGATGGTGGTAATTGGAGTTTGCATAGAAAAAACAACAAAATATGTTATTACCCTAGTAAAATGTTTTACTTTACCAGAGAGCTGTGAATTGTAATATGTTGCAAAATGGCAATGAGATACAATTTTGCTCAAAAAAAGCGTCCGAGCTGGTACGATTAATTTCACTATACACACAGTGGAAATTATTTAATGATTTAAGGGTTAAGCAGTTTTCGTTACTTATAGACAAATCATCAGACATCATTTGCAAATAATATTTGGTGTTATTTGGATATTCATACCGTAAAAGACTCTTTTTTCGGATTATTGGAAAAAGAGGAGAAAACGTCTTCGCCCATTGCGAATACCATTACAACCTATTTCGCAGAGCTTTATTGGACTTGGAACTGACAACTCTGCGGTAATGAGAGGAGATTTCAGCGGAGTTAAACAACAACTAAAAGTTGTGAACCCCACACTTTTTAATTTGAGCTGGTCATGCCATTCTTTGAACCTTTGTGCAAAAGCCGCTGCTAAAGAATTTCCTCTGGAAACTGAAGCTTTGAATGAAATGAAATTCTTTTCAATGTTATTTCACTGTGTTGATACTTGAAGAAATAAAGAGCACAATATCGATGGACTAACAGCGAGGCTGAACGATGTGCTTTTTTGTCTTATTGTAATGGACAACGGTTCTCAGCACAACTGATTGAGTAAGATTGTGTTGATGTTCGCAGTTCAATATACTTTCGGTGTTCCTATGTGTTGCCGATATTGAACACCTATGACACACTTAACGGTCACACACAAATGGCGCTTACGAAATGTTGCCAAGTGTACTCTAATTACAGTCATGTGGCTGTCTATGACTTAGAAATTTAAGATATAAATAGGTGTAAGGAAAATAATAAAACAGATCTGATAATAACCACTTAACACGGTGCTCCTGCCATCGCAGCAGCGTGTTTGCTGACCGAGCAGTAAATATCAAAAAAAAAAATCGTGCAAAGGAAATTATAAAAAACTATTAAAGGTGCAGTGCTTCTTTAACAATTACATACATCCAACAAATGTCAAGTGCGCTCGTATATTATGGGGTCCGGCAGCAAATAATCTGAGCACCTCAAACCGAAACAACTAATGATATCTGTGTCGATTGTGTTTGCGGTTGCAATATAAATTGTGAAACAAAAAAAAAAAGAAAAATGGCTTGGTGGAAATCAGTTTTAAGTGTCGTCATGATAGCCATCACTGGCTATGAAGTTGGTAAAGACACGAATGTGGACAATAAACTAACCAAATACAAGCCACCAAGTGACCGCGATAATAAAATTCTTACTAAAACGGCAACGGACAGGGATTTATGGCCGATCGCGTACATTTCGCTTTTATTCATAATAATAATTATTGCTGTGTTAATAATCATTAAACACCTTTTTAAAATGCAGTTCAGTAGATTACGTAACGAGCCGCAACGTATATATCAAAAAAAAACACAAGAAAAATCAAAAACTCCCAACAGTAAACAGAAAACTATGAACTAATAAAAAGACGGTGAAATATCTGTCAGCCG
Organism: Philophylla caesio; assembly: GCA_963971545.1. Taxonomy (NCBI): domain Eukaryota; kingdom Metazoa; phylum Arthropoda; class Insecta; order Diptera; family Tephritidae; genus Philophylla; species Philophylla caesio. The sequence goes on along the minus strand of OZ020604.1, from coordinate 115,732,282 downwards.
TGTTTTGAAATCAAATTAATAAATTGTCAGAACTTAATCCAACGTAAAGGTCAAAGTTATGACCTCTAAACAATTTCAAAAATTAATTAAACCCGACCACACCCTCCGACGACAAGATGGATGACAGCAGAAAAATTAAGCCCAACAACACCCTCCGACGCCAAGGTGGAGGGCAGCAAACTAATAAATCAGGCAACACCCTCCGATGGTGAAGGAGGAGGACAGCAGAAAAACTAAAACCAACAACACCCTCCGACGACAAGGTGGAGGACAGCAGAAAAATTACATATGGACCCAGGGTCGACAAAAACAAAAAATAAAAATGTTGAGTAAGAAAATTATTGTTATTTTATGTGAAATTTACGTACGGACCCAAGGTCGACAAAAACAAAGAATAAAATATTGAGTAGTCAAATTATTGTTATTTTATGAAAATCGAAGTGTCATGTCTTTTATTCACCATTGCCTTCATTACATGTTTTTTGACTTTATAACTAAATGCAGGAGGTATGGCAACACCTGTAAGTTGGGAAGTTCTAGTGAATAAATTTAGAAATATTAAAGTAGAATTCGATAGGTCTTACAAATGCTTAAAAAAAGCCTTCCACCCTCAAGAAAAATACAGATAAAATACATTAGTCTTCTTGTGTACCAACACATCGTCATAACAGGCCTCAGTAAAAAGGCGTACCCGCTACTAACCGCAATACAACAAACTGAATTTATAAATTTCTTTAGTTCAATTAAAACTAGGCTTAGTACTTGTTCAAGCCACTGCAAATACCGAAGCAAATACCGCTAGATATAAACGAATTTTTAAATCTAAAACAACTAGAATTCACATATAGCGAAAGCACTGACGACACAGATACAGACACCAACAACCAAAGTCCCTCAGAATCTAAGACAAACAAAATGACACCTGTAGAGTTTATAAACATTGCAACAAAATTGTTGCCCAACTTCGACGGAAAAATCGACAATTTAGAAAAATTCATTAACTCTCTAGATGTACTACTTAGCATCAATAAAAGAAAGCCACGAAGCGATCGCAATATCATTAAAAAAGACAAAATTATCGCAAACGGCAAGCAGATGGCTAACTAATGAAGCAACGATTCAAGCTATCAAAGCTACACTGAAATCTAAAGTTAAACATGAGTCCCCACAAAATGTAACAGCCAAATTGCTTAATGTAAAGCAACACAATAAAAGCGACAATGACTTCGCTAAGGAAACTGAGAGTCTCACATTACAGTTAGAAAATGCATATATAGCAGACGGTGTGGCGCCCGCGCTCGCCAAAATTTATTCGACCCAGTCTGCAGTAAAAGCATTAAAAACAAATGCAAAGTCAGACGAAGTTAAACTTCTTATGAGAGCATGTCAGTTTTCTTCAGTAAATGAAGCAATAGGAAAAGTTATTGAACTAGGCCCTGAAAGTACGGGAACTCAGCATATCAATTAACACACGAAGTGAATAAGTTACCATGCCTAAAACTAATTATGAACAGGTGCACTAAAAATAAAAAATAAAATTACCGAATCCTCACATTTAACATTATTCAATGGAAAAAAGAAAGTATTCGAAATATCTGCTAAAGATTTTACTGCTTATGGGAAAATTGAACTAGCGAAATTGTTTCCCAAACTTGAAAAAATAGTTGGCAATAAACACTTGAAAAGCATGAAGATCGCGATCAATGATAATTTATTTAAATATGTCGACATTGAGGACATGTATGTATGTATGTATGGATGCTATGGATGTCCTGTTTTAAGTGACATATATAAACTACATTTTAATTTTTTGCAGTTCTACTCTCTCCTTCATTTCTATTTCCTTTAGCGCAACCTCCCTCTTCATTTTCATTTCCATAATTCTCAGTTTTCTTTTCATTTGTAGCTCCTTCTCTTTTCGCAAAATGCCTTTTTGACCGCGATAAGAGGGGGTTTCAACAGATACAGAGTTAGGCTCGTGACTCTCTCGGGAATTATGTTCACATTCTTCAATAGTTCGTTGATTATTTTGTGTAGTATTCCGGCATATTGGAGAAAAGTCTGCTGAAGTTTGTTGCACTTCCGTGATCTGTGAATAGTCAGCCTCAAGGGAGGGGAATGCATCCGTATCCAGTAGAACAGTTATGCGCGCACTCTCTCTGTTTGCCAATACTTCCTCATAGTCATGAAACGTCGGACACTTTCTCTGAATAACATGTGTAAAAAAATCGAACCTTTTTTTTGGTTGCAAGAAGCATACACTGGTTGCTCACGAAACTACCTTCCATTGTATCGCCATAATTTTTGCACCAGCTCCAGTTGAATCAAGAATTTCTTTTGATTTTCTGTATGACTGTCGCATATTCTTAACTTTCGAACGAACAAGGCTCTATTCACATTCAATATCGCTTTCAATTTAAAATCGCAGGTAGTAGGTCTGCGCAGTTGGTTTCTCAAGCCGGCGATTTTCTTTTAGAAAATGTATAAGGCTGCACTGCTGTAAATCCGACAATTTATTGTATGGCGCCCTACATACACGCTTCTGTTTCTCTTTATTAAAAGAAAATTAGGTTTTATTAGCTTTTGATTTATAAATCATTTGAGAGCTCATGTTTCAACTAGTCATTTCCATTTTGATTACCTTTCCTGAGCAGCTGATTTATAACTTGCGTAGAAGTTACCAGGCTTGAAAACAGGCAAATAGGCATGTACAAAATTACCAGATGGTAGTAATTGGATATAATAGAAAAAACAACAAAATATTTTATTACCCTAGTAAAATGTTTTAATTTACCAGAGAGCTGTGAATTGCACTAATATCTTGCAAAATGGCAATGAGATACAATTTTGCTCAAAAAAAGCATACGAGCTGGTACGATTAATTTCACTATACACACAGTGGAAATTATTTAATGAATTAAGGGTTAAGCAGTTTTCGTTACTTATAGACAAATCATCAGACATCATTTGCAAATAATATTTGGTGTTATTTGGATATTCATACCGTAAAAGATGCTTTTTTCGGATTATTGGAAAAAGAGGAGAAAACGTCTTCGCCCATTGCGAATACCATTAAAAACTATCTTGCAGAGCTTAAAATTCTTCCAGAAATTTTATTGGACTTGGAACTGACAACTCAGAGGTAATGAAAGGAGATTACAGCGGAGTCAAACAACAACTAAAAGTTGTGAACCCCACACTTTTTAATTTGAGCTGGTCATGCCATTCTTTGAACCTTTGTGCAAAAGCCGGTGCTAAAGAATTTCCTCTGGAAACTGAAGCTTTGAATGAAATGAAATTCTTTTCAATGTTATTTCACTCTGTTGACATTTGAAGAAATAAGGAGCACAATATCGATGGACTAACAGCGAGGCTGAACGATGTGCTTTTTTGTCGTATTGTAATGGACAACGGTTCTCAGCACAACTGATTGAGTAAGATTGTGTTGATGTTCGCAGTTCAATATACTTTCGGTATTCCTATGTGTTGCCGACATTGAACACCTATGACATATTTAACGGTCACACACAAATGGCGCTTGCGAAATGTTGCCAAGTGTACTCTAATTACAGTCATGTGGCTGTCTATGACTTAGAAATTTAAGATATAAGTAGGTGAAAGGAAAATAATAAAACAGATCTGACAATAACCACTTAACACGGTGCTCCTGCCATCGCAGCAGCGTGTTTGCTGACCGAGCACTAAAAATCAAAAAAAAAATCGTGCAAAGGAAATTATAAAAAACTATTAAAGGTGCAGTTCTTCTTTAACAATTACATACATTCAACAAATGTCAAGTGCGCTCGTATATTATGGGGTCCGGCAGCAAATAATCTGAGCACCTCAAACAGAAACAACTAATTATATCTGTGTCGATTGTGTTTGCGGTTGCAATATAAATTGTGAAACAAAAAAAAAAAGAAAAATGGCTTGGTGGAAATCAGTTTTAAGTGTCGTCATGATAGCCATCACTGGCTATGAAGTTGGTAAAGACACGAATGTGGACAATAAACTAACCAAATACAAGCCACCAAGTGACCGCGATAATCAAATTCTTACTAAAACGGCAACGGACAGGGATTTATGGCCGATCGCGTACATTTCGCTTTTATTCATAATAATAATTATTGCTGTGTTAATAATCATGAAACACATTTTAAAAACGCAGTTCAGTAGATTACGTAACGAGCCGCAACGTATATAGCAAAAAAAAAAAAAAAACAAGAAAAATCAAAAACCCCCAACAGTAAACAGAAAACTATGAACTAATAAAAAGACGGTGAAATATCTGTCAGCCGTGTGTTGAAATCAAATTAATAAATTGTCAGAGCTTAATCCAACGTAAAGGTCAAAGTTATGACCTCTAAACAATTTCAAAAATTAATTAAACCCGACCACACCCTCCGACGACAAGATGGACGACAGCAAATTAATAAATCAGGCAACACCCTCCGATGGTGAAGGAGGAGGACAGCAGAAAAACTAAAACCAACAACACCTTCCGACGCCAAGGTTTACATACGGACCCAAAATTACATACGGACCCAGGGTCGACAAAAACAAAAAATAAAAATGTTGAGTAAGAAAATTATTGTTATTTTATGTAAAATTTACGTACGGACCCAGGGTCGACAAAAACAAAGCATAAAATATTAAGTAGGCAAATTATTGTTATTTTATGTGAAATTTAGGTCGAAGTGTCATGTCTTTTATTCACCATTGCCTTCATTACATGTTTTTTGACTTTATAACTAAATGCAGGAGGTATGGCAACACCTGTAAGTTGGGAAGTTCTAGTGAATAAATTAAGAAATATTAAAGTAGAATTCGATAGGTCTTACAAATGCTTAAAAAAAGCCCTCCACCCTCAAGAAAAATACAGATAAAATACATTAGTCTTCTTGTGTACCAACACATCGTCATAACAGGCCTCAGTAAAAAGGCGTACCCGCTACTAACCGCAATACAACAAACTGAATTTATAAATTTCTTTACTTCAATTAAAACTAGGCTTAGTACTTGTTCAAGCCACTGCAAATACAAAAGCAAATACCGCTAGATATAAAGGAATTTTTAAATCTAAAACTACTAGAATTCACAGATAGCGAAAGCACTGAAGACACAGATACAGACACCAACAACCAAAATGCCTCAGAATCTAAGGCAAACAAAATGACACCTGTAGAGTTTATAAACATAGCAACAAAACTGTTGCCTGACTTCGACGGAAAAATCGACAATTTAGAAAAATTAATTAGCGCTCTAGATGTACTAGCATCAATAAAAGAAAGCCACGAAGCGATCTCAATATCATTAAAAAAGACAAAATTATCGCAAACGGCAAGCAGATGGCTAACTAATGAAGCAACGATTCAAGCTATCAAAGCTACACTGAAATCTAAAGTTAAACATGAGTCACCACAAAATGTAACAGCCAAATTCCTTAATGTAAAGCAACACAATAAAAGCGACAATGACTTCGTTAAAGAAATTGATAGTCTCTCATTACAGTTAGAAAATGCATATATAGCAGACGGTCTGGCGCCCGATTTTCGTAGTTGCGCCGGTAAGGGGCGTTTTTAAAAAAAATCACTTTCCACGGTAGCGGAGTAAAACTCACCGATGTAAGCATTGGAATCAAACTGAATTTTTATTTTCAACTTTAAATTAATGAAAGCTTACAAACAAATACATATTTGATAACTCAGCATTAATACTTATGTGCCTACAATTATTACATAAATGCTTACTTAGCTGTAACTAACTTATTGGCCAACAATATTTCGATTCTGGGAAATATTATGAACTTACTAATTTTGTTTTTCACCATTTGTTTAAACTTTGCAAAAACAAAGGAAATGGTATCATATTGCTTTTATCGACTTCCTGTTGTCTGGCTTATTTGACTGAGAAATTCTCCAAATTAATTTATAATTTTCGTTTACTTTATTATCTGTATATGTAACTACTCCCTCTTTTAGATTCGAATTCTCCTGAATTCGTTTATTTAATTTAATTTTTATATATCTATGTTTCGTTATCAAAGTGACAATTGCGAATATAACCAAAATTGTGAGGAATATGTTACACCCGTATATAACTTTATTTTGAAATTTTAAACTAGAGATATTTTTAAAATGTATTTTATTTTCTTCATCTAATTTATCCAATGTGATCTTTTCTATAAAGTTTTTAAAATCTTCATATTTCATGTTCATAATATTTCCTTCAACCGTTTCAAACAGATTAGAAAAGTAATAATCATTAATCTTAATTTAACAATTATTAAATTTGATTACATAATTTCCATTTAAATTAGTTTCATTTTTATTACATGTACTATTAACTAACAAGTTATTAGCATTTTTAACAATGAGTAATTTTTCATTTAAATCTATAATTTATAATTCTTTATTTGTTACGAGTTTACAACTTTTTGTTATTAATCAATGGGTACTGAGTTTTAATTGTCTATAATGTTTATTTTCTTCAAATTGCAATGTTTTGTTTTCGTAGGTGAAATCTTCTTCTATTTTTGCTTTTATTTCTTTTTGATCTTTATTTGGTATTGGTACAATTTTCCTTATTTTAGCTTGTATGAAGTTTCTTTGTATTTTAATGCCAAATATCAAATAAGTGTTATTAAAGGTTGCAGTTCCTAATTGCAAATATTTTAATATGTTAAAATCAATGTTATATTTGGTAATTTCATGGTTTGTTAGAATATTTGGGTTCACAATCCCATATTTTGCTGAAACTACATTATCTTGTATTTGCTCTATTTAATTTTTTAACAATTGAATTTTCGTCATTTGTTCTAAATACATATGCTGTTCATATTCTTCATCTATCATCATATTTATAACATTAAAACTTTTTTCAATTTCTTTTCTATCCTTTCTTACAATATTCTTTTATTTGTTCTATCGCTAAAATAATCATGTATGTGTATCTGTTCATTTATGGTATCGTCTGTCTTTAGAAGGTGGTTTTGAATAATTTGTCTATCGTTGTCGTCAATCGTACCAAACATCCACTCTTCCCTCATATAAAATTGATCGTTTACATTTTCTTCGGCCGAATGCACTGTTGCCATTGTTTCATTATCATCTACAATGTATATTGTTAACTAAAAAATTTAAAATATGCTCATCTTTACCCTCCGTTTTTTTCTAAAATAGTGTACTCACTATTTTCTATTCTACTTAAAAAGTCGGCTACTTTATTTTCTTTACCTTTTAAGTTTTCTATTGCAAATTGATAATCCCCTAATTTTAACAACCATCTTTGATGTCGTGGTGACATATCTTTTCCTCTGTACTTGGAATGTAAATATTTGTTTGGTTGGTGGTCTGTTAAAATTTTGAACTTTCTTCCATAGACGTATGGTCTAAAGTAATTGACACTCCACATTATTGCGAGGAACTCTTTGTCTGTTGCAGAATAGTTTTTTTCGTGGTTATTCAAAGTTCTTGAGGCATAACACACGGGGTGTCCTTCCTGTGACAAAACTGCACCGCATAGTTTGATGCGTCCGTTGTCAAGGTGAATAACTTTGGCTTATACCCTCTTATGTTAAAATATGTCCAAGAAACTCAGTGTAAATTGTATGAATTATCAAGTGTTTTTTTTTAATCGCTTATAAGAAGCTCATCTATATCTATTTCTGTTTTGTGGTGTTTAATTCCCATAATATCCTCTAAATTTGTATCTGTCAAACTATTTCTCTGTTTGCTTTTAATGATTTTCATTATAGAGAAGGCGTTTTCACAATTATATGCTGATGCAAACATCGAATATAACTTATAAATTTCTGATACACAACTGGGTTATTTTTCTCTAAAAATTGTCTGCCAAAATTCCTTGCCCGTCACCATATCCTCTAGCATTTCTTTGATTTCTTCTTGTATTGCATTTTTTTTAATTTTGTGTGTCACAAGCAAAAGCGTTGTTTTGTAGGTCTATTATGGGTGATATTTTATTAAAGTCTTGAAATCTATTACTCATATTGTTTAAAATAGATTCATTTGATGTTTGGAATTCTTCAAAGACGGAATCTTTACTTGTGGGTTGATCGTTTAAAATATGCAATTTTCTTCTAAAATGATTTATAACTAGAAATAGTTCAAATATGTGTTTGTTTTCGCCCTGCAATACAAGATTAAGCACACATATTTTCATAACATCATTCAAGCATAAGTGTTTGGCAAACAAGGCTTGTCAAATGCCCAATAAATCCCTTGTTTATCCCCACCATCACATTAGCTCCATCAGTGCATCGGAACTTAATTTATTTATGGCCGAAATTTTAAATACTTTTTCTTTAACAGATTCCCACAATGTTTGCCCGTTAACATACCCATGCATAGAAACTAACCCAAAAAAATCCTCGTAAGTTACCAAATTTGTATGTACCGATTGAAAAAAATAAGCATTCTTGAAGGCGTTTTTAACATTTAGAAATAAGAATCTACCTATTTTTGCCGTACGTCGTTGAATAGTACAGTTAGATAATCTAATCTTCTTGACAAGTAAGACGATATTTTCCCTATCTTGGCCAAAATATTTTAAAATGTCTTGAACAAGACTTTTTACAAATTTGCCATCATAGTATGGACGACATTGCTTTGCCAGACCCAAAGCAACTACATAGGAAGCCTTTAAAACATTCATTTTTTGGCAACCGCTCATATAATAACCAGGATCATCATCATTATTATCATCTATATCAAAATCAGGGGCTATGAATTTTAAGAAAAACAGCGCTTTAAATTCTAAAAGCTTAAGTTTTCGGTCATCTCCCGTTATTAAATCATAATAATTATGGCAAGAACAATAATGCCTTTTAATATAATAATGGTTTTTTTGGTTAACAACACCGTAGCATATTATGCATTGTGCTTCCCCTTCTATATTTTCAATAAAAAAAAAATCGATTTCCCAAGTTGCATTATGTAATTTTTTTTGTGTGCATTTTTTTTAATGTTGCGCAGCGAGGTCTTGCTTTGACAAAATGTGAATAGCAACTGAATGGATTTAATTTGCCGTCCTACGCAGTAACTTATAGTATACGTGTGCAAGCATTGCGTCGGCAGAGCTGGCACATGGGATAGCAAATCAAATTCCTTGTTCTTCCATTTCCTTAACTTGTTTCCTAACCTCCATTTCATGCTGAGGTGGGTATCTATATAACTTCGAGTTAATTTGCTGTTGGGATATAGTTTTTATTTCATGTTGAATTTCTGAAGTATTTGTTAATATATCACCTTCTTTAAATAAAAATTTATTTAAATCTTTTAAGCAGTTTAGTGATTTCCTTATATTCTTCTTCATTTAGATGGTCTAACTTTAGCCTTTCAAAGTTTGAATCTGTAGCTTTAAGCGTACAAATTTGATTTAAGTCATTTAATTTGTTTAGAACGTTACTTTCGTTCCGATTCAAAGTTAGTTTTCATTTTTCAATGTCTATATTTGCATTAAGAAAAGTAAGAATATCCATGCCTATTATAAAGTCATATGTTCGTCCTGTAAGAGGTGTGGCTTTCCACCTTGCTCTCGCATTGTTGGGTAAATTAAATTCTTTTGGTGCTACTGTGTGCACTTCATAATTGATCTTGTCCTCGTTTATGAATGTACTAAAAGTTAATGGATTTTTTAATTTAGTTTTGGGAAAATCGGTTATTTCGCTATTGATCAGGCTCAGGCTAGCTCCTGTATCAATAAGCGCGTTATAACTTTTATTATTCACATTTATTTCTATTTTTGGGTAGGACTTCGAGGCTAGTTCATAAAAAAAATAATGTTATTCACTTCTTTCTTAACATCAATTCTAGAGAGTCCTACCTGGCTTTGTCTATCCGAGCATAAGCAATTTTGGCTATGCTGCGAAGTAGGGTGTCCTGCCAATCGAGATCTCTGTGATCTATGTTCAATATTGTCTACCTCCGACTTGATTCGGTCTCATTCGACATTGACCTGAATATTTTTTAGGATTCTCCGCTTTTTGGACATTACCCGAATTAGGATATCGGTTATTAAACCTACCACTAAAGTTCTATCTGTATTGTCCTGATTGATTTACTTCTTCTCTTTTGAATTGGTTGTTCAAATCCTGGCCGTACTTTTATTTTTAATTTCTTAATTTTTTTCGTAACGTTGTCTTCGGTCCGAATACCTATTATTCCATTTATCCTTTGAGCTATCTCCTTTAGGTTTAAATTTTCTATACTCCTGCCTACTAAAATTGTCTTCAAATCTTCGTTTTGTCATTGTCTCTATAATTTTGTACAAGTCCTGCTCTTCATAAATTTTGTCAAGCAATGTACCTTGCGTTATTTCTTTTACTAACAAACTGTCCACGTTCCATATGTCTAATCCTATATCTCCTTTGTAATATACTTTGATTTTCTTCTATTTTATACCTAATATTTAGTATTTCTATAGCTAATTCACTCACCGAATTACTCCTTATAATACAAATCCTTTTGTATATCTCGTGAGGTTCCGTATCCGGTCTGTATCTTAACTTCAGTGCTTTTTTTAATGTGTTCCCGATCCTCCGGGTAGGGTAAATTGTATTACTCTATAGTAGTTATATCGCTCTTGTTGCCTTCTCTTGGTGACCTCATCCCTTATCGTAGACAGTAAATATACTACGCTGCTCAAGAACGAGTTGATTGATATATCTCATAAAAAGTCACTGTTTTATTATACATATGCGTGATTTCTAAAACAGAAAAAATCTTAGACGTAATTGCAATAAGTGCTTTCATTCAAATTAAAAAAAAAAAATGAGAGCACATGCCAAAAGATATGCCTTAAAGACAAAGTGGGGAAGATCAATCCGGAAGAGCTAACAAAGTGTTACATAACGGTGCTGCTGGAAAGGGTAGATGGTATGTACTCCATTTTTTCTACTAACCATGCAAAAATTAACAAGTGCATACGGGAAAATGACCTAAGGTGTACAGAAATATCTTACTGCATAGAAGATCGAAACTCTTTATTTGAGGATAAATAAATTGCCTTTAAGGCCTTTCTCTACGATTCGATTCCTACTAATAATGTTTCGCCTAGTGTATTCCAAAGAACTTTTGCTAGCCCTAGAAGGCAAGACAACAACGACGTCAAATTACCCAAAATCTCACTTCCAACATTTTCTGGACAATATTTAGAATGGGTTCCCTTTCGTGACTTATACCTGTCACTTGTGCACAGAAGTGCGTTGTACAGCAAAGTTCAAAAAATGTACTACCTTAAAAACTCTGTAAAGGGCGAGGCAGAGCGCCTAATAAAGCATATTTCTTCAACTGAAGCTAATTACGACTTTGCATGGAAAACCTTAGAAGATAGGTATCACAACATACGCGTCATAGTTGACACAATTCTACGAATGCTTTATGCTATTCCAAAGTGTTCGAAAGCATCGCCAGCTGCGATTAGAGTAATTCTCGACACAACCAAGGAATGCCTTGCATCTTTGACAAATTTAGAAGTTCCAACTGCTAACTGGGATCCGTTGATAATTCACATAACGGCTGAAAAGTTAGATTCAGAAACTCGAAAAGATTGGAAACATACCCTTAAAGCCACTTGAGAAATTCCTAACTTATTCGATCTCTTTAACTTTCTGGAAACCACATTCCGTACTTTAGAAACGATTGGCGACCACGTCGTAGCAAAACATAAACTACAAGGTAGTCTTCAACGTCCGGCTGTAAAAGCCTTTAATATTAATATAAATAAAACAATCATATGTACTTGTTGCAAAAGAAGCCACCTTCTCTTTAAGTGCTGGGTATTTCGTGCATATTCTATTAAAGAACGCGAGGAGTCCATTGAACGCAATTCCATTTGCATAAATTGCTTATCTGAAGGTCACACACCGAAAACTTGTAAATCACAACATACTTGCCACCTGTGCAAACTAAAGCATCATACTCTGCTACATGATGCGTTATCAGGACGAAAGTCTATCACCACACAGCCGACTGAGCAAAACGCAATATCGAATCTCCATGTATCAGCACCCTTGCCACAAACTACTTCAAATGTTCTTCTCGCCACTGTACTGTTGTACATTGATACACCAAATGGTAAGGTGACAGCGAGAGCTTTACTAGATCAAGGTTCACAGGGCTCGTTTATAACGGAGCGTTTGATACAGCTTTACAAAATAAATTATCGCCCCACACATCTTGAAATTCATAGAATTACGCCAACGCAAATTAACTGCTCAAAGAAATTAGTATCTATGCAATTGGGTTCTCGAACCGAACCAAACTTTTCCATAAGCATAGAAGCATTCGTATTGCAGACTTTATCGACGTGTTTACCACAATATAGTGTCACTGCCCAGCAATTACCATTCAACGCACCTTTCGCTTTAGGGGATCCGCAATATTAAAAGTCGCGACCAATTACTTAATACTTGGTGCTGACGTTTATGGTTCAATTTTAAAATCGGGTCAACATAAAACCAATTTGGGCTGCTATTTCAAGATACCTATTTCGGCTGGGCACTCTCAGGACCAGTGTCTAATGCAAATAACGTTAACACAATCAGCATTAACTTCTGTTATATCGATGATCTATTAAAGCGTTTCTGGGAGCAAGAGGAGATAAGTAAAAAACTAATTTTATCCGCTGAAGAAATCGCTTGTGAAAGCCATTTTGCTGCCACGCACCAACGGGGCACAGATGGCCGCTACTGTGTTTCGCTGCCCTTATTCGGTAAGCCTATTCCTCTATTTCGAAATAGTCACCTAGCAGCAATGACTAGGTAGCGAAATTTTTGCCTCACCATGGCGTTGAAAAGCTGAGTAGTACAACAACAAAATTGCGTGTTGTTATTTAGACGGCTCAACCAAATACCGCAACCATCGTTCTTTTAATGGAGAATTGGCACCAGGGGCTGCGCTACAATGCGACTTAGCACAATTATTACATTGCGTTGTGCTCTGACATAGAGAAAATGTTCAGACAAATCATTGTTAAACCTCAACATCAGAATTACCAACAAATTTTGTGGAGCAAATCGCCAATGGATCCTGTGAAAATGTATAAGCTTACAACGTTAACGTATGGTACAACACCTGCTCCTTTTCTATCTGTGAGAACATTGAAGCAACTTGCTACAGATGAGGCGCAGACATACCCGATCGCATCCGAAGTTCTTTAAGGGATATTTACGTTGATGATGTGATTACTGGCGCTGACGGTTTAAATCTACAAGATCAACTTTGTAAATTATTATATTCTGGTGGGTTTAAGCTTAGCAAATGGGCATCCAATTTTACCGAGCTACTAAAATCAATTCCAGAAGAACTACAGGAAGGTTTAAGTTCAATTGAACCCAATTGTGACCATTTTATAAAGGCATTAGGATTGCAATGGTACCCGCAATCAGATTGCTTTTCGTTTTCAGTTACGTTTGACATGAATACGAGTCTAACCAAACGTACTATACTTTCTGATGCATCCAAGTTGTTTGATCTACAAGGATGGCTTGCTCCTACAACTACAATTGCAAAAATTTTATTTCAAAAGCTGTGGGTTGCAGGTATTGACTGGGATGACGAACTGCCAGACAGTATCTCAAAGGACTGGATAGAGTATCGAAGCACGCTGAAATGTCTTGAAGCTATCAAAATAGACCGATTTATTGGGACTTCTAAGATGCGAAACTGTGATCTACACGGATTTTCGATGCGTCGCAAGTTCGTTTTGCTGCCGTTGTATATTTCAGGACTAAGCTCAGAAATGGAGAAGTGTTAATTCAAATTCTACAAGGAAAAACAAAAGTCGCTCCATTGAAAACGCAGTCGATTCCAAAACTTGAGCTATGTGGTGCCCACCTGCTGGCTAAGCTAATGAAAAATGTGATGGGGGGTTACATTGTTGAATGCCCCCGCAATGTCGAGAAATGCAACAAGTGCGAACTCTTTTTGTTCTAGGGATTTTTCAAGCTTGGAAACTAGTGAGTGGAGTGCTGTCTCCGTGGACTTGCCTTTGGTATAGGCATGTTGCGCATTAGACAATAGGGATAGACTAATCGAGATACTAATATACATCTCAATTAGTCTGTCGAAAGTTTTGAGTAGAAAAGAGGAAAGGTTTATAGGCCTAAAGTCGTTTGGTTTGGTGTGTGGGGCTCTATCTGCTTTTGGTATAAACACTACCTTAACTTCTCTCCATAAAACGGGTATATAGCTGTTCAAATATCTTTGAAAATGTAGAAATAAAATAGTTCAATAAGCATTGAAATGCATGTACATCAGTAGCCAATAAATTATTCTCTTAATATCGTTGTTTATTCTAAGATAAACACATACATACAAAAATTCATAGGCGTAATGCATTGTGAGTAAAAGAAAGCAATAAACATAATCGCTAGACGAAATATGTTAAGTGCGTATGCCTTCAACGCAATACAAGACCCATACACATACATAAAAACAATCCACGTTTGTAGAATATAAATACATTGCCTTTGTACATTGTTTAGGTTGGTCTTTTATCAGCTAAACATACATGCAATACACATTCATACAAACAATCCACGTTTATAGAATATAAAAAAGTCGCATTTGTACATTGCTTAGATTAAGAGTCAATGCATGCGTTAGTATTTTACGTGCATAGACACACACACACATACATACATAATTAGTTAAGGAAAATAGTCTTATGAAATTGTATATAAGGAGCAGTAATTGTTTGAATAAATCAGAATTGTAAAGATTCTCAAACTTAAACATTGTATATTTTTTAATCCTTGCCTTATTATTATTTTCTTTACTTCCCCCCACCCGTGGTAAGAAGTATAGAATAAGAAATAATAAGTAGTTTTCAGTTATATTCAGTGAGCATTATGTTTACCTATTACCCCCCACCCGTGGTAAGGAGTAGGTTAAACAGCTCTGCCCACAACGTACAAATCAGTACATTTGATCTATACAAAAAAAAAAACATGGGAATAAATAGGGGAAAGTTCCTTGAGAACCAGTTTGACATAGCGGAAAAAGTCCTGCAAATTTGTAACAACTCAGTAGGCAAACCAATAAGGAGGGCAAACATAGAAGACATAAATAAAAGTCTTTTAAAATATCAAAAGGATTTTGACTCCAACCATGAAAAGCTAATGGCAGATGGAATAGGTGATGAGGACTACTTTATGGTGAAACTTCAAGAAAAATTGATCAAATGTTCCATCAAATGAAACTTGCACTCAACGATGAAATTACGTTTCCATTGCCACAGACAACTTTGAAATCGCCAGTCGACGCAAACGAAGAGAACCGAGCTACCTTATCAAATGCCGTAGATCAAAAATTTACTATTTTCAAGAGGAAAATTGACAACCTCAGAAAAAAACTGAATGATTTAAATTTCGAGACAGAGGTAAACTCCGACCAAATTAAACATTTGAAAACACTGTTTAGTAATGTAGAAAATACATATACCAGCGACCTTTCCAAGTACTATAGCAATGAAATTGAGGAAGCATACGAACAAATAGCATCAGACTATTTTAAAGAGCTCCCAATTTTAAAAAGATGTTTAAAAAAAGAAGAGACAAAAAAGCATTTCGTCCTAATTTGGAAAAGCTTAAAATTCCAATTTTCTATGGAGAAATGAAGGAATGGGCTAACTTTTTTAACGTGTTCCAAGACATGGTTCACAATAACGAACAAATATCTAGTTCGGAAAAAATGCTGCGTCTACGTCTTAGCTTGAAAGTTGAAGCTATACGGCTGATTCAACATCTGCAAATATCAGCAGAAAACTATCAAACAGCGTGGTGCCTTCTAAAAGATAGGTAAGATAACATGCGGATTCTGTTCACGACACAGTGGGACAGAATAATGGATCAACATAAAATAAATAGTAACAATGTCGAAAGTGTAAGGCAGTTGCTCGATACCACAAATGAATGTCTAAACGCAACAAAGTCGTTAGGCATAAAAACGGAAGAAGCTGATCCATTTATAGCTCGAGTAATTGTTCGAAAGCTGTGGCAACGTCGGCAGCGGTGCGTGCTATAACTTGATATGCCGGTGAGTTCGAGGTTCGAATCTCAGTCAGGGCAAGCAAAATCTTAATAATAGAAAAAGTTTTTTCTAATAGCGGTCACCCCTCGGCAGGCAATGGCAAACCTCCGAGGGTATTTCTGCCATGAAAAAGCTTCTCATTAAATACATCTGCCGTTCGGAGTCGGCACAAAACAGTAGGTCCCTTCATTTGTGGTATAATATAAAGACGCACACCACAAATGGTAGGAGAAGCTCGGCCAAACACTAAGCTATATAGTGTACGCGCCAAAATTATATATTATTATATTTGTTCGAAAGCTAGATCAAGAAGGGCTCAAACTGTATGAACAAACTGTTAGAAAGACCAGAGAGGTTCAGAAGTTATCTGATGTTTGCGAATTTTTGGATCAGCACTTTCAAACATTGAAAGCAGTAGCGGAAAAAGACAATACATTTAAAAACCGCAAGCCACAGTCTTATAAGGCAAATCATACGTCGCTCAACGTAAAATATTCAGATAAACAGTGTACCTATTGCAAGCTTTCAGGTCACACGACGAGTGATTGCAGAAAATTCAAAGGCATTACTTTAGAAAACAGACGTAAATATGCCAGAGAAAACAAAGTATGCTACAAGTGCCTCAACCATAATTGGCGCGAAAATTGTTATAGCAACACAAAATGCAAAATTTGCAATAAAAACCATCATGAGCTCCTACATTCTGAGACTGAGGAAAAGAAAACATCAATGTCCACAAAAACAACATCGACAATGGTCATTCTAGTCACAGCTCAAGTGAGGGTCAAAGCTGCGAACGGTGGTGATGTGTTATTAAGGGCTCTTATTGATCAAGGATCACAAATAACATCAATATCCGAAGAAGCAGCGCAGATATTAGGTGCGCCAAGGACAAAAGTTATGACAAAACTTCATGGACTAGGAGATGTTGTGGTTGGTGAATCGAAACTTAAGGTCAACGTACAAATAAAGCCACGATTTCTGAGTAAGCACGTCGAAAAATTAGAGGCCATAGTTCTATTACTTACATCTGCACAACCCGATCAATCCTTCAAGTTCAATTTTAAGAATTGGGAAAACCACACTCTTGCTGACCCATTATTTAATAAAGCAGACAGGATTCACATGGTTGTTGGGGGAGATGTCTTCAGTAGAATTATTGAAAATAGAGTAACAAAATTCGACGGAGTTCTTAGGCAAGATACGAAGATTGGTTGGATTCTCTCTGGGATAATAAAGCAGAAGAAATTCAGCAAAATAATATCAGCAACGACCAACTTAGAACGATTTTGGGAGCTAGAGGAAATACCTGAAGATAAAAAACTTGAAGATGATGCATGTTTGAAAATGTTTAAAGAAACTGTGAAGCAAGATTCGGATGGGCGATTTATTGTAGAAATCCCTTTCAAAGAAAAAAGAGCTGGTGGAATCTCGCAAACAAGCTATAGCGCGTCTGATTTCAATGGAAAATAAGTTTTAAAAAAATTATAAACTGAAAGAAGATTATCATGAGTTTATCAACGAATATATAAAGCTTGGTCACATGGTTAAAGCAGATGAAAAAGTAAAAGGTAAATATTACTTATCGCATCATGCTGTTATACGCGAAAACAGTTTAACAACAAAGTTGCGCGTTGTATTCGATGCATCTGCTAACGGAAAAAGTCTTAATGATATCATGTTTGCCGGTCCAAAGTTGCAAAAAGATATATTCGATATTCTTATCAAATGGAAGCTTTGAAAAGTGGCAATAACTGCTGATGTAGAAAAAGTGTTTCGGCAAATAAAGATTGCAAAAGAAGATCGCGATTTTCACAGAATAATATGGCGTGAAAATCCTTCGCAGAAGATAGAAGAATATGAGCTGACAACAGTTACTTATGGTACTGCATCAGCACCTTATTTGGCAGTACGCACCCTATTTGAAATAAGCAACATATGCCCAAGTGAACGGCTGCAAGCAATAATCAAGGAGGACTTCTACATGGATGACCTTATGACAGGTGCTAATACTGTTCAGCAATGTCAAAACATTCAAGAAGACATCAGCAAACATCTGCAAACATTTGGGTTCCATCTTAGAAAATGGTTCTCAAACTGCAGCAGTATTACCGAAATTATAGAAGCTAAAGAAAACAATGAAATAATTCAAATTAAGGAAAACGAAGCAGTAAAAACACTTGGCCGATATTGGGATCCAAAACAAGACTAGTTCCAATTCAAAATAAATTTGGAAAGAGCAAAAAAGGTAACGAAAGGAAGTGTTCTTTCTCAGCTAGCTCAAATATTTGATCCATTAGGTTGGATTTCACCAATAACACTCGTCGCCAAGTTATATGTTCAAAAGCTTTGGACGCAACATTCAGGATGGGACGACCAACTATCAGAAGATTTACAAAACGAATGGACGTCCTTTTTAAATCATCTTAATACAATTGAGAATGTACATATTCCACGCTGGATAGAAACTAATATTCAATCTGAAATTGAAATTCATGGATTCGGTGATGCTTCAGGAAATGCGTACGCTGCGGTCATCTATGTCAAAATTGGCAACTCTGTAAAGCTTTTAACTGCAAAAACGAAAGTTAATCCGCTTAAAAACAGGAAAACATTACCAAAACTGAAACTTTGTGCTGCTCACTTATTGGCCAAATTGATAAATAGAGTTTGTAAAATCATCACGAGAAGTCATAAATTTATGCATGGAGTGACTCCACAATTACACTTTGCTGGATTGGGGCAAACAAAAACAAGGACAAATTTATTCGAAATCGAGTGGACGAAATTCAAAAACTTGTACCACAAGCAACCTGGAGACATGTAAACACAAAAGACAATCCAGCAGACGTGGCGTCAAGAGGCACATCATCTCCAAAATTACTAGATATGGACATATGGTGGTGTGGGCCAAAATGGCTACCATTGCCAGAGAATCAATGGCCAACAAATGATGTGATAAATACAGCAACACTACTAACAACATCCAAAATTGAAAGTGAATTTATGGAGGAAGTTGTAAATCGATATTCTAGCTGGTTAAAACTTCAAAGGGTAGTGGCTTATATATTACGAATTGCTAAAAGAAAAATAAGCCTATCAGTAAATTTGTCTGTAGAAGAATTACATGCAGCACAAAATATTATCATTCGACAGTCACAAAAACTATTTTTTAAAGATGAAGGCAAACAACTGCTAAATGGTAAACAGCTAAACAATACAAGCCAAATTTTGAGTCTCAACCCGTTTTTGGATAAAAATGGAGTAATGAGAGTTGGAGGTAGGCTAACAAATTTATCTATCTTATTGTTCAAAGCACCCAATAATTCTACATAAATCAACTTTACCTGCATTAATAATCAAAGATGCACACCACGCTACAATACATGGTGAAAACCGATTAACAGAAGCAATCATAAGAAGACAATACTGGATAATCGGTGTAAGGAATGCAATAAAAAGTTGTATTCGAAATGCCTTTCTAGCAGCATTAAGAATATTTTTTCGGCAGGAGAGGAAGATGCTCTCATATTTACTCGGATAACGGAACACATTTTGTGGGAGCAAGTAAATCGATGGATAAAGAATTTAAATCCGCAATAAAGCAAAATTCAGAGATAGCGCCAATATTGGCGAACGAGAAAATAACTTGGCATTTTATTCCCCCGGCAGGCCCACATTTTTATGGAATATGGGAAGCAGGAGTGAAAGGCATGAAATACCATTTAAAGAGGGCCATTGGAGACTCGAAACTAGCTTTTAAACAGATGTCAACAGTTTTAGCACAAATAGAGGCATCTTTGAACTCGCGTCCATTATATGCCCTAAATGACGACAATGGAGTTGATGCGTTAACACCAGGTCATTTTCTAATTGGAAGACCATTAATGTCTATTCCATCTCCCGAAACAGATGTCAGCACTTCCACCTTAAACAAATGGAAGTTGGTTCAGAAAATTCAAAAAGACTTTTGGAATCGCTGGAAAAATGAGTATCTGCATACACTTCAGCAAAGTGGAAAACTCTCAACCCGCAAAAAGGCTTCTGCTAAAGTTTTAGAAGCTCATCCAGGAAGTGACGGCAGAGTCCGAGTTGTGACATTAAAGCTTCAACATAATATACTGAAGCGACAAATTCATAAACTATGTCCTCTTGTTAAATCGATAGACAATAATCCACAAAATGAAGAGATTAAAACTAGCTTGACCACCGTATCGCAAAGGCAGAATCGATCATCGAGTATATTTGGGTTTATACTAATGTTGCTGCTTTGTATGTTGCTTAATAGCAAAGCAATGGTGCATGCAATGTCATATCGCTATCATTGAGCAGGCGCTACGAAGATATAATTCAAAGTCACAAGTTGATTATCGATAATAAAAAACAAAAAAGAGCACCATTAGAGTGGGTTGGCTCTATTTATAGAATGCTGTTCGGTTTAATGGATGCTGAGGATCATGAATCGATAGAAGATAACTTCAAGACGCTACTCAACAATCAATATCAAATAAAGAATAGATTAAAAGCTCAAGTCTCACTTATCAATTCTACAGCAAATATAATTAATAAAAATGTAAAAGAAGTGAACGCACAGTTCTTCAAAATTGAAAAACAAATTAACAGATATCATTCCGCAATTATTAAAGATATCAATAGAGACAAAATGGCAATCCAGTTTCAAATGTTGGTAACGCAAATAACAATCTTAATGAGCAAATGTGAAATAATGCAAAAATCTATTATTGAATTATTAATAGATTTGAATCATGGAAGAATTAACCCTGCACTTTTAACTCCAACTCAACTACATAAGGAATTGATGTTGATAAAAGACAAGCTTACAGCGAAACTTCAAATACCTGGCCAGAAATCGAATAGCCAATTACGTGATGCATACAACTTAATGGAAGCACACGGATTAATCATTGATATTGACAGCAATATAAATCCAGCACAGGATCGAATAGTGACCAATATTAGAGGGATTAGCGAAGACCAAATAGATCCATTGCACATCGGCACCATCAACAACAGCATTAAGTTGAAACAACTTCGCCAAGATATTGACAGAATTAACAATAGCGAACTAAACTTAAGTAAGCTTAATTTTAAAAATCATAGCGGTCATTTAGTTTAATATTAGTGATATTTATCATTGTGGGTTTAGCAATATTGTATTTACGCAATAAATGTAAATCGAAAGAAAGAATAACTATCAATATTCCAAACCGTTGGCAGAATGGTCAAAAATGAAGATACAAATTATAAAAAATACAGTCCACTTAAAGTTAATTGAATTTACATACGAATAAATACATATGCCCATAATGAAAGACATTGACATATTTCGCCCTCGGCAGAATGTTCAAATATCTTTGAACATGTAGAATTAAAATAGTTCAATAAGCATTGAAATACATGTACATCAGCAGCCAATAAATTATTCTCTTAATATCGTTGTTTATTCTAAGATAAACAGATACATACAAACATTCATAGGCGTAATGCATTGTGAGTAAAAGAAATCAATAAACATAATCGCTAGACGAAATATGTTAAGTGCGTATGCCTTCAACGCAATGCAATACCCATACACATACATACAAACAATCCACGTTTGTAGAATATAAATACATTGCATTTGTACATTGTTGAGGTTGGTCTTTTATCAGCTAAACATACATGCAATACACATTCATACAAACAATCCACGTTTATAGAATATAAAAAAGTCGCATTTGTACATTGCTTAGATTAAGAGTCAATGCATGCGTTAGTATTTTACGTGCATAGACACACACACACATACATACATAATTCGTTAAGGAAAATAGTCTTATGAAATTGTATATAAGGAGCAGTAATTGTTTGAATAAATCAGAATTGTAAAGATTCTCAAACATAAACATTGTATATTTTTAATCCTTGCCTTATTATTATTTTCTTTACTTTCCCCCACCCGTGGTAAGGAGCATAGAATAAGATATAATAAGTAGTTTTCAGATATATTCAGTGAGCATTATGTTTACCTATTACCCCCCACCCGTGGTAAGGTGTAGGTTAAACAGCTCTGCCAACAACGTACAAATCAGTACATTTGGTCCATACGAGCCTTGAAGCTCAAGCGACACCTAAAAGGGGAATTTTAAAAAAGGATAAATAAGCCGGAATACAAGAAATTATCCGCAATATCCGATTCTTGTAATTCAAAAGGATAAAAACCCGCTGTGAGTCGAGGCACAGCAAGGTCAACTTGGCGACCAACCAATAACCTCCAACGATCCTTTTGAAGAAAACAAACACAAGACAAAACAAACATGGGAATAAATAGGGGAAAGATCCTTGAGAACCAGTTTGACATAGCGGAAAAAGTCATGCAAATTTGTAACAACTCAGTAGGCAAACCAATAAGGAGGGCAAAAATAGAAGACATAAATAAAAGTCTTTTAAAATATCAAAAGGATTTTGACTCCAACCATGAAAAGCTAATGGCAGATGGAGTAGGTGATGAGGACTACTTTAAAACAAATGTGTATGATGAAACTTCAAGAAAAATTGATGAAATGTTCCATCAAATGGAACTTGCACTCAACGATGAAATTACGTTTCCATTGCCACAGACAACTTTGAAATCGCCAGTCGACGCAAACGAAGAGAACCGAGCTACCTTATCAAATGCCGTAGATAAAAAATTTACTATTTTCAAGAGGAAAATTGACAACCTCAGAAAAAAAATGAATGATTTAAATTTCGAGACAGAGGTAAACTCCAACAGTGGAAACACTGTTTAGTAATGTAGAAAATACATATACCAGCGACCTTTCCAAGTACTATAGCAATGAAATTGAGGAAGCATACGAACAAATAGCATCAGACTATTTTAAAGAGCTCCCAATTTTAAAAAGATGTTTAAAAAAAGAAGAGACAAAAATAGCATTTCGTCCTAATTTGGAATTAGAAAAGCTTAAAATTCCAATTTTCTATGGAGAAATGAAAGAATGGGCTAACTTTTTTAACGTGTTCCAAGACATGGTTCACAATAACGAACAAATATCTAGTTCGGAAAAAATGCTGCGTTTACGTCTTAGCTTGAAAGGTGAAGCTATGCGGCTGATTCAACATCTGCAAATATCAGCAGAAAACTATCAAACAGCGTGGTGCCTTCTAAAAGATAGGTATGATAACATGCGGATTCTGTTCACGACACAGTGGGACAGAATAATGGATCAACATATAATAAATAGTAAAAATGTCGAAAGTGTAAGACAGTTGCTCGATACCACAAATGAATGTCTAAACGCAACAAAGTCGTTAAGCATAAAAACGGAAGAAGCTGATCCATTTATAGCTCGAGTAATTGTTCGAAAGCTAGATCAAGAAGAGCTCAAAATGTATGAACAAACTGTTAGAAAGACCAGAGAGGTTCAGAAGTTATCTGATGTTTGCGAATTTTTGGATCAGCACTTTCAAACATTGAAAGCAGTAGCGGCCGCAAGCCACAGTCTTATAAGGCAAATCATACGTCGCTCAACGTAAAATATTCAGATAAACAGTGTACCTATTGCAAGCTTTCATGTCACACGACGAGTGATTGCAGAAAATTCAAAGGCATTACTTTAGAAAACAGACGTAAATATGCCAGAGAAAACAAAGTATGCTACAAGTGCCTCAACCATAATTGGCGCGAAAATTGTTATAGCAACACAAAATGCAAAATTTGCAATAAAAACCATCATGAGCTCCTACATTCTGAGACTGAGGAAAAGAAAACATCAATGTCCACAAAAACAACATCGACAATGGTCATTCTAGCCACAGCTCAAGTGAGGGTCAAAGCTGCGAACGGTGGTGATGTGTTATTAAGGGCTCTTATTGATCAAGGATCACAAATAACATCAATATCCGAAGAAGCAGCGCAGATATTAGGTGCGCCAAGGACAAAAGTTATGACAAAACTTCATGGACTAGGAGATGTTGTGGTTGGTGAATCGAAACTTAAGGTCAACGTGCAAATAAAGCCACGATTTCTGAGTAAGCACGTCGAAAAATTAGAGGCCATAGTTCTATCAACTCTTACAATTGCACAACCCGATCAATTCTTCAAGTTCAATTTTAAGAATTGGGAAAACCACACTCTTGCTGACCCATTATTTAATAAAGCAGACAGGATTGACATGGTTATTGGGGGAGATGTCTTCAGTAGAATTATTGAAAATGGAGTAACAAAATTCGACGGAGTTGTTGAACAAGCTACGAAGATTGTTTGGATTCTCTCTGGGATAATAAAGCAGAATAAATTCAGCAAAATAATATCAGCAACGACCAACTTAGAACGATTTTGGTAGCTAGAGGAAATACCTGAAGATAAAAAACTTGAAGATGATGCATGTTTGAAAATGTTTAAAGAAACTGTGAAGCAAGATTAGGATGGGCGATTTATTGTAGAAATCCCTTTCAAAGAAAAAAGAGCTGGTGGAATCTCGCAAACAAGCTATAGCGCGTCTGATTTCAATGGAAAATAAGTTTTAAAAAAATTATAAACTGAAAGAAGATTATCATGAGTTTATCAACGAATATATAAAGCTTGGTCACATGGTTAAAGCAGATGAAAAAGTAAAAGGTAAATATTACTTATCGCATCATGCTGTTATACGCGAAAACAGTTTAACAACAAAGTTGCGCGTTGTATTCGATGCATCTGCTAACGGAAAAAGCCTTAATGATATCATGTTTGCCGGTCCAAAGTTGCAAAAAGATATATTCGATATTCTTATCAAATGGAAGCTTTGAAAAGTGGCAATAACTGCTGATGTAGAAAAAGTGTTTCGGCAAATAAAGATTGCAAAAGAAGATCGCGATTTTCACAGAATAATATGGCGTGAAAATCCTTCGCAGAAGATAGAAGAATATGAGCTGACAACAGTTACTTATGGTACTGCATCAGCACCTTATTTGGCAGTACGCACCCTATTTGAAATAAGCAACATATGCCCAAGTGAACGGCTGCAAGCAATAATCAAGGAGGACTTATACATGGATGACCTTATGACAGGTGCTAATACTGTTCAGCAATGTCAAAACATTCAAGAAGACATCAGCAAACATCTGCAAACATTTGGGTTCCATCTTAGAAAATGGTTCTCAAACTGCAGCAGTATTACCGAAATTATAGGAGCTAAAGAAAACAATGAAATAATTCAAATTAAGGAAAACGAAGCAGTAAAAACACTTGGCCGATATTGGGATCCAAAACAAGACCAGTTCCAATTCAAAATAAATTTGGAAAGAGCAAAAAAGGTAACGAAAAGAAGTGTTCTTTCTCAGCTAGCTCAAATATTTGATCCATTAGGTTGGATTTCACCAATAACACTCGTCGCCAAGTTATATATTCAAAAGCTTTGGACGCAACATTCAGGATGGGACGACCAACTATCAGAAGATCTACAAAACGAATGGACGTCCTTTTTAAATTATCTTAATACAATTGAGAATGTACGTATTCCACGCTGGATAGAAACTAATATTCAATCTGAAATTGAAATTCATGGATTCGGTGATGCTTCAGGAAATGCGTACGCTGCGGTCATCTATGTCAAAGTTGGCAACTCTGTAAAGCTTTTAACTGCAAAAACGAAAGTTAATCCGCTTAAAAACAGGAAAACATTACCAAAACTGAAACTTTGTGCTGCTCACTTATTGGCCAAATTGATAAATAGAGTTTGTAAAATCATCACGAGAAGTCATAAATTTATGCATGGAGTGACTCCACAATTACACTTTGCTGGATTGGGGCAAACAAAAACAAGGACAAATTTATTCGAAATCGAGTGGACGAAATTCAAAAACTTGTACCACAAGCAACCTGGAGACATGTAAACACAAAAGACAATCCAGCAGACGTGGCGTCAAGAGGCACATCATCTCCAAAATTACTAGATATGGACATATGGTGGTGTGGGCCAAAATGGCTACCATTGCCAGAGAATCAATGGCCAACAAATGATGTGATAAATACAGCAACACTACTAACAACATCCAAAATTGAAAGTGAATTTATGGAGGAAGTTGTAAATCGATATTCTAGCTGGTTAAAACTTCAAAGGGTAGTGGCTTATATATTACGAATTGCTAAAAGAAAAAGAAGCCTATCAGTAAATTTGTCTGTAGAAGAATTACATGCAGCACAAAATATTATCATTCGACAGTCACAAAAACTATTTTTTAAAGATGAAGGCAAACAACTGCTAAATGGTAAACAGCTAAACAATACAAGCCAAATTTTGAGTCTCAACCCGTTTTTGAATAAAAATGGAGTAATGAGAGTTGGAGGTAGGCTAACAAATTTATCTATCTTATTGTTCAAAGCACCCAATAATTCTACATAAATCAACTTTACCTGCATTAATAATCAAAGATGCACACCACGCTACAATACATGGTGAAAACCGATTAACAGAAGCAATCATAAGAAGACAATACTGGATAATCGGTGTAAGGAATGCAATAAAAAGTTGTATTCGAAATGCCTTTCTAGCAGCATTAAGAATATTTTTTCGGCAGGAGAGGAAGATGCTCTCATATTTACTCGGATAACGGAACAAATTTTGTGGGAGCAAGTAAATCGATGGATAAAGAATTTAAATCCGCAATAAAGCAAAATTCAGAGATAGCGCCAATATTGGCGAACGAGAAAATAACTTGGCATTTTATTCCCCCGGCAGGCCCACATTTTTATGGAATATGGGAAGCAGGAGTGAAAGGCATGAAATACCATTTAAAGAGGGCCATTGGAGACACGAAAATAACTTTTGAAGAGATGTCAACAGTTTTAGCACAAATAGAGGCATCTTTGAACTCGCGTCCATTATATGCCCTAAATGACGACAATGGAGTTGATGCGTTAACACCAGGTCATATTCTAATTGGAAGACCATTAATGTCTATTCCATCTCCCGAAACAGATGTCAGCACTTCCACCTTAAACAAATGGAAGTTGGTTCAGAAAATTCAAAAAGACTTTTGGAATCGCTGGAAAAATGAGTATCTGCATACACTTCAGCAAAGTGGAAAACTCTCAACCCGCAAAAAGGCTTCTGCTAAAGTTTTAGAAGCTCATCCAGGAAGTGACGGCAGAGTCCGAGTTGTGACATTAAAGCTTCAACATAATATACTGAAGCGACAAATTCATAAACTATGTCCTCTTGTTAAATCGATAGACAATAATCCACAAAATGAAGAGATTAAAACTAGCTTGACCACCGTATCGCAAAGGCAGAATCGATCATCGAGTATATTTGGGTTTATACTAATGTTGCTGCTTTGTATGTCGCTCAATAGCAAAGCAATGGTGCTTAATGAATCAAAAGGCAGCAACGCAGAAGTGAGCAAACTCTCTGAAAACACCACGATTTATATGGATTCACTTGGGAAAATGGACGTTATAACATCTTCCTGGGATTTACTCATATATTATGATCTTCATGCATACTTCGAGCAAACCAACATGATATCAAATTGTCTACAAAAAATAAAAAAATCAATGACATCTTTTATCGCAGTTTGAAGAAGCATGCAATGTCATATCGCTATCATTGAGCAGGCGCTACGAAGATATAATTCAAAGTCACAAGTTGATTATCGATAATAAAAAACAAAAAAGAGCACCATTAGAGTGGGTTGGCACTATTTATAGAATGCTGTTCGGTTTAATGGATGCTGAGGATCATGAATCGATAGAAGATAACTTCAAGACGCTACTCAACAATCAATATCAAATAAAGAATAGATTAAAAGCTCAAGTCTCACTTATCAATTCTACAGCAAATATAATTAATAAAAATGTAAAAGAAGTGAACGCACAGTTCTTCAAAATTGAAAAACAAATAACAGATATCATTCCGCAATTATTAAAGATATCAATAGAGACAAAATGGCAATCCAGTTTCAAATGTTGGTAACGCAAATAACAATCTTAATGAGCAAATGTGAAAAAATGCAAAAATCTATTATTGAATTATTAATAGATTTGAATCATGGAAGAATTAACCCTGAACTTTTAACTCCAACTCAACTACATAAGGAATTGATGTTGATTAAAGACAAGCTTACAGCGAAACTTCAAATACCTGGCCAGAAATCGAATAGCCAATTACGTGATGCATACAACTTAATGGAAGCACACGGATTAATCATTGACATTGACAGCAATATAAATCCAGCACAGGATCGAATAGTGACCAATATTAGAGGGATTAGCGAAGACCAAATAGATCCATTGCACATCGGCACCATCAACAACAGCATTAAGTTGAAACAACTTCGCCAAGATATTGACAGAATTAACAATAGCGAACTAAACTTATGTAAGCTTAATTTTAAAAATCATAGCGGTCATTTGTCTTTAATATTAGTGATATTTATCATTGTGGGTTTAGCAATATTGTATTTACGCAATAAATGTAAATCGAAAGAAAGAATAACTATCAATATTCCAAACCGTTGGCAGAATGGTCAAAAATGAAGATACAAATTATAAAAAATACAGTCCACTTAAAGTTAATTGAATTTACATACGAATAAATACATATGCACATAATGAAAGACATTGACATATTTCGCCCTCGGCAGAATGTTCAAATATCTTTGAACATGTAGAATTAAAATAGTTCAATAAGCATTGAAATACATGTACATCAGCAGCCAATAAATTATTCTCTTAATATCGTTGTTTATTCTTACATTCATAGGCGTAATGCATTGTGAGTAAAAGAAAGCAATAAACATAGGTTAGGTGCAATACCCATACACATACATACAAACAATCCACGTTTGTAGAATATAAATACATTGCATTTGTACATTGTTGAGGTTGGTCTTTTATCAGCTAAACATACATGCAATACACATTCATACAAACAATCCACGTTCATAGAATATAAAAAAGTCGCATTTGTACATTGCTTAGATTAAGAGTCAATGCATGCGTTAGTATTTTACGTGCATAGACACACACACACATACATACATAATTAGTTAAGGAAAATAGTCTTATGAAATTGTATATAAGGAGCAGTAATTGTTTGAATAAATCAGAATTGTAAAGATTCTCAAACATAAACATTGTATATTTTTAATCCTTGCCTTATTATTATTTTCTTTACTTTCCCCCACCCGTGGTAAGGAGCATAGAATAAGATATAATAAGTAGTTTTCAGATATATTCAGTGAGCATTATGTTTACCTATTACCCCCCACCCGTGGTAAGGTGTAGGTTAAACAGCTCTGCCAACAACGTACAAATCAGTACATTTGGTCCATACGAGCCTTGAAGCTCAAGCGACACCTAAAAGGGGAATTTTAAAAAAGGATAAATAGGCCGGAATAAAAGAAATTATCCGCAATATCCGATTCTTGTGATTCAAAAGGATAAAAACCCGCTGTGAGTCGAGGCACAGCAAGGTCAACTTGGCGACCAACCAATAACCTCCAACGATCCTTTTGAAGAAAACAAACACAAGACAAAAAAAAACATGGGAATAAATAGGGGAAAGATCCTTGAGAACCAGTTTGACATAGCGGAAAAAGTCCTGCAAATTTGTAACAACTCAGTAGGCAAACCAATAAGGAGGGCAAAAATAGAAGACATAAATAGAAGTCTTTTAAAATATCAAAAGGATTTTGACTCCAACCATGAAAAGCTAATGGCAGATGGAATAGGTGATGAGGACTACTTTAAAACAAATGTGTATGGTGAAACTTCAAGAAAAATTGATGAAATGTTCTATCAAATGAAACTTGCACTCAACGATGAAATTACGTTTCCATTGCCACAGACAACTTTGCAATCGCCAGTCGACGCAAACGAAGAGAACCGAGCTACCTTATCAAATGCCGTAGATCAAAAATTTACTATTTTCAAGAGGAAAATTGACAACCTCAGAAAAAAACTGAATGATTTAAATTTCGAGACAGAGGTAAACTCCGACCAAATTAAACATTTGAAAACACTGTTTAGTAATGTAGAAAATACATATACCAGCGACCTTTCCAAGTACTATAGCAATGAAATTGAGGAAGCATACGAACAAATAGCATCAGGCTATTTTAAAGAGCTCCCAATTTTAAAAAGATGTTTAAAAAAAGAAGAGACAAAAATAGCATTTCGTCTTAATTTGGAATTAGAAAAGCTTAAAATTCCAATTTTCTATGGAGAAATGAAAGAATGGGCTAACTTTTTTAACGTGTTCCAAGACATGGTTCACAATAACGAACAAATACCTAGTTCGAAAAAAATGCTGCGTTTACGTCTTAGCTTGAAAGCTATGCGGCTGATTCAACATCTGCAAATATCAGCAGAAAACTATCAAGCAGCGTGGTGCCTTCTAAAAGATAGGTATGATAACATGCGGATTCTGTTCACGACACAGTGGGACAGAATAATGGATCAACATATAATCTATATATATAAAAATAAGTGGCAATTTAATGGTACGCTATAGCTCAAGAACCACTGAACGAATCACCTCCAAATTTTTAGGGTACCTTCGGGCCTATGAGTAGATGGTTTCTGTGTTTTGTGTTTGCATTGCATTGGACAAGTGGTTTCAAAGATATATGGTCTGTTCTGAAATGCATCAATTTGCGCAAACTGCTTTTGCCCGACCAGCAGCACTGCAAAATGTAAGTATTAGTAAAAAGTCGCCGCTCAGTTAGCTAGCAAGAATGATGCATAACAAGATTGCGCCCATCAGAGTGAAACTTCGTAGTGACGTCAGAGTAGTAAAGTTGAGGAGAGAAATAAGCACAAGAATGCAGGCAGAACAACTACAACAATTTTACTACTAAAGGAAGAATTAGAGGTGCCATAAGCATAACCACATTTAGCAGATGATCCAACCAACCTTATGAGCAACAATGTTTCCGATTAGTAGTGCCATACCATAACGCCATAGCCATAACCATAACGCTGCGAACATTTGGTTTTTATTATCATTATCTAAGTGCATCACGTGCGCTGCGAAAACTATTGGTGATAGATCAGAATAATGAACTACGACTTGGTAGAACACATCATTAACTACAAAAAATGTCGCGCAAGCATACGAATATGTCTAGCTATTATAGTTATCTAACGATAAGCGTTTTTTTTTTTAATTTGATCAAAACTCCGGCGCTAGAAAAGGCTCTTTATTTGTCCGTTGGTATTAATCCTTATTAAAATAAAATACTTCGTATTCAAGACTGCTTCAATACCTTGATATAATTTTTTGAACTATTCTATTCCGGCATCCCATTCGAAAGAGTGATAGAATACATAGGACCATAATCATAGTAATGTTAAAGCCGGCTCTAAATAAGTTAGATCAAACTTTATCTTTATCAGAGTCGAGTTAAAGCCGCTCTAAATCTCTAAAATTAATTTAAATTTACATTTTTGAGCGTCTAACTCAATGTGGCGTCGCTGGGGTACGGGAGGGGAGTCAATGTCAAGAAATAGTGTTTGCATCGTTGACAGTGCATTGCGAGTAACATTTCAAGAAGAATAGTAGAGTAGAATAAGAAAACGCCGAAAATATATTTAACTTTGAACAAGCATCTCGATGTGTCAAGTGTCAAACACAATTCTGCTAAATTGTGCATAATGTTATTCGCTCTTTCGGTTCTAAAGCTCTAGCAGTAAGTACACGTTTGTGAAAGCAGTGTGTGAATTTGTGTGTATTTTTTTTCAACAGATTTTCTTGAATACAATTTCAATTGTGTCCTGCATTCGTTATATTGCAGTAAATTGTTCGATTTTTTGGCGAATACCGAACACGTGCTCAGCATTGAATCAATAGGTCTGTGTACTACTTTTAAATTATTTTAAAAAATTGCTAAAGATTCAGGTCAATTTTTTTAAAATTTCAGTTAAACAAAAATTGGTGTTGAAAAAATGCCACGAGCAAGACGCGCAAATATAGGTCGACGTACGCGTCACAATACGAATAGATTGGAGACAAGAAGATCACAGAGTGAAGAAATGCGAGCAATAGAAAATGTGTTACGACAACAAACACAACATAATCCATTGCCATCACAAGCACGTATTGCACGTATTCCACGTCGTCTTGCTAATGAAATGGAATTCTCTGCTTTCAATTATAACTTTCGCAACGATTACGCAAGACATGGCAACATTGGTCAAATGTCAGTGAGATGTGAATATTGTGATGCAGCCAAATTCTTAGGTGAAACGGCTGGCATGTGTTGTGCAAATGGAAAAGTAAAATTGCCACCATTCGAAACACCACCAGATCCATTGCGCACATTGATCATGGGAACATCACCACAGTCGAAGCATTTTTTAGCTCACATCCAAGAATACAATGCGGTATTCCAAATGAGATCATTTGGTGCATCGAACATTGTAAGAGATAATTTTATGCCGACATTCAAGGAGTTAGTTCATGTGGTATATCTTCTTCAATTGGCAATCTAACCAACACAATTTTCCGCAATTTTCAAAATTCTGATCCAATGGGTCCTTATATTTCGTTAACATCGCAGATTCAAGGTCAGATTTATCATCGAACTGGATCACTGTTGCCATTTCCTGATCGAGATTTTGCATTTCTGCAAATATATTTCCTTGGAGATGCAAATCGTGAGTTGGATAGGCGTTGTGCGATTGCTTCGCATACTAGACGAGAAATTGTTTCCCAAATTCAAAGATTTTTACATCAGTACAATGAATTGGTGACATTGTTCAAAACCGCGCTTGATCGTATGCCATCTGACAATCACAGAATCATAATAAGAGCCGACAAAACACCATTTGGGGAGCATGCCAGACGATTTAATGCATCAACGCTCGATGAAGTGGCCATTGTAATTGTGGGTGAACAAACTTTACCACGCGATATTATATTGCATCGACGAAATGAGCAATTGCAACGTGTTTCAGAACTTCATCGCAGCTACGATGCATTACAATATCCATTGTTGCATTGGAAAGGTGATGATGGCTACTATATCAATATTCCTATGGTAAATCCACAAACTGACCTTGATGCAACAAAAAAAATGAGTGCAATGAACTTTTATTCGCACAGATTTATGATTCGACCGCAAGAAGATAATTATATTTTGCGGTGTGGCCGACTTTTCCACCAATACGCTGTGGACATGTACGCAAAAATTGAATCTGAACGTCTCAATTATCTTCGATTTAATCAGGCCAGATTGCGTTCGGAAGAATACATCCATTTGCGAGACGCAGTGGTCAAAGATGGCAACGTAAATGACATTGGACGCTTAACGATATTGCCCTCATCATATGTAGGCAGTCCGCGCCACATGCACGAATACACACAAGATGCAATGACATATGTGCAGAAATACGGCAGACCTGACTTATTTGTGACATTTACCTGCAATCCACAGTGGGCCGATATCACCAATAATTTATATGATGGACAAAAGTCAACAGATCGACACGACATCACCGCCCGTGTATTTCGTCAAAAAGTCAAAGCATTGATGGATATGATTGTCAAATTAAAATTATTTGGACCTGTGCGCTGCTGGATGTATTCTATTGAATGGCAGAAAAGAGGATTGCCACATGCACACATCTTGATATGGCTGGTGCGCAAAATTACACCGGATCAAACTGATGACATCATATCGGCAGAAATTCCATATCAAGCTGTAGATCCAGACTTATTTGAGATTGTCAAGAAAAATATGATTCACGGTCCTTGCGGTCCACTGAATATGAATTCACCGTGCATGATTGACAGAAAGTGCTCAAAGCGATACCCAAGACCATTGACTTCTGGCACAATCACAGGTAACGATGGATACCCGCTGTATCGACGTCGATCACCAGACGATAATGGGCACACAGCAATGATCAGAATGCAGAATTAAGACATTGTCATTGATAATTCTTGGGTAGTGCCATATAACCCATTGCTGTCAAAAGCATTTAACGCACACATCAATGTCGAAATTTTCAATTCGGTCAAGTCAATTAAATACATCCAATGCAAACGATGAAATTGCACAATACCAAATGGGCCGCTACATCAGCACAAATGAAGCTCTTTGGAGAATTTTTTCATTCCCAATTCATGAACGTTTTCCTGCTGTTGTTCATTTGGCTGTTCATTTGGAAAATGGCGAGCGTGTTTATTTTACCAATGCAAATGTACAGCAGAGGCTGGACCACTTTCATTTCAACATTTACGTACGGTTAATGGTCAATTGTGTCAGACATATCGTGAGGCATGTCAGCTTTTGCAATTGCTGGAAAATGACTCACATTGGGATTTAACACTTCAAGATGCAGCGATCGCTTCTGCACCGCATAATATACGTATGCTGTTCGCCATAATAATATCAACATGTTTTCCATCAACTCCACTAGAATTGTGGAATAAATACAAAGATTATATGGCTGAAGACATTTTGATCCGAATGCGTCATCGTACAAGAAATCGAGATTTGTTGCTTACATTGGACATGTATAATGAGGCATTAATAGCACTCGAAGATTTGTGCCTTGCGATTGCTAATAAAGCATTAGGGCAATTAGGTTTACCTTCTGCCAATCGCCCAATGCATGATTTATTTGATCGAGAATTACAACGTGAACGAGAATATGATGCAAATGAATTGCAAACATTTGTAAATTTGAATGTTCCAAAATTGAACGTTCATCAAAGACATGTTTACGATACCATCATGCAAGCAGTGAACAATCGGACTGGTGGATTGTATTTTTTGGATGCGCCTGGTGGTACGGGAAAAACATTTGTCATATCATTGATTTTGGCTGCCATTCGATCGCAAAACAAAATTGCACTGGCACTAGCTTCGTCTGGAATTGCGGCGACTTTATTGGATGGTGGACGAACAGCACACTCCGCATTAAAATTGCCATTGAATGTACACGTGCTTGAAAATCCCACATGCAATATTTCAAGGAATTCTGCAATGGCAAAAGTTTTGCGGCAAACAGACATCATTTTATTGGATGAATGTACGATGACTCATAAAAAATCGCTAGAAGCACTTGATCGGACATTGAAAGGTATACGTGGCAATGCTGGAATATTTGGTGGTGTATTAATTTTGTTGTCCGGCGATTTTCGCCAAACATTACCAGTGATTCCAAGATCAACACCGGCGGCTGAGATCAACGCATGCTTAAAGTCATCGATTTTGTGGCGACATGTTCAAACTATGACACTGAATATTAACATGCGTGTGCAGTTGAACAATGATCCATCTGCATATCACTTTTCAAAACAATTGTTGGACATCGGCAATGGTAAAATTCAAAGCACCAACGGATTTATAACGTTGCCAAACAATTGTTGCACCATTGTTGAATCTCATGATGAACTAATTGATCGCGCCTTTCCAAACATTGTTGGAAATATTATGAATCATAATTGGTTAAGAGAACGCGCAATACTGGCACCAAAAAATGTTAATGTAAATGCCATTAATTTCGAGATTCAAGAAAAATTGCCAGGTGTCGTAACATCATATAAATCATTCGACAGCGCAATGAATAAAGATGATGCAGTAAATTATCCAATTGAATTTTTTAATTTTTTGGAACCGCCTGGTATGCCGCCACATTGCTTGAATTTAAAGATCGGCTCATCCATCATTTTGTTACGTAATTTAAATGCACCAAAGCTTTGCAATGGAACACGACTTGCAGTAAAAAAACTTATGTCAAATTTGATTGAAGCCACAATATTGACTGGCACAGCGAAAGGTGATGTTGTGCTTATACCACGTATTCCGATGATCCCGACTGACATGCCTTTCGAATTTATGCGCTTGCAATTTCCAGTGCGCCTGGCATTTGCAATGTCGATAAATAAGGCACAAGGGCAAACGCTTAAAGTGTGCGGTTTGAATTTGATAGAGCCGTGTTTTTCGCATGGCCAGTTCTACGTGGCATGCCCAAGAGTGGGAATGCCACATTGGTTATTCATCTTTACTACAGATGGAAAACCCAAAAATATTGTTTATCCTAATGTATTGGCTTAAGAAAGAAAAATATTAAATAAAACAGATTTTTCGAACTTTCAAAACAAAAAAAATTATACTTCACCAACACAAAAAAAATCGAATGAAATGACTTAAGAAATTCTTTTTTTTTGAAATAAAACAAATATTTTGAACTTTCACATTAAAATAGAAATGCTAAAAGTTTCCATTATATTGTTGCATAGGTGTAGCAACGCACACCGGGCCCCGCTAGTAAATAGTAAAAATGTCGAAAGTGTAAGACAGTTGCTCGATACCACAAATGAATGTCTAAACGCAACAAAGTCGTTAGGCATAAAAACGGAAGAAGCTGATCCATTTATAGCTCGAGTAATTGTTCGAAAGCTAGATCAAGAAGAGCTCAAACTGTATGAACAAACTGTTATAAAGACCAGAGAGGTTCAGAAGTTATCTGATGTTTGCGAATTTTTGGATCAGCACTTTCAAACATTGAAAGCAGTAGCGGAAAAGACAATACATTCAAAAACCGCAAGCCACAGTCTTATAAGGCAAATCATACGTCGCTCAACGTAAAATATTCAGATAAACAGTGTACCTATTGCAAGCTTTCAGGTCACACGACGAGTGATTGCAGAAAATTCAAAGGCATTACTTTAGAAAACAGACGTAAATATGCCAGAGAAAACAAAGTATGCTACAAGTGCCTCAACCATAATTGGCGCGAAAATTGTTATAGCAACACAAAATGCAAAATTTGCAATAAAAACCATCATGAGCTCCTACATTCTGAGACTGAGGAAAAGAAAACATCAATGTCCACAAAAACAACATCGACAATGGTCATTCTAGCCACAGCTCAAGTGAGGGTCAAAGCTGCGAACGGTGGTGATGTGTTATTAAGGGCTCTTATTGATCAAGGATCACAAATAACATCAATATCCGAAGAAGCAGCGCAGATATTAGGTGTGCCAAGGACAAAAGTTATGACAAAACTTCATGGACTAGGAGATGTTGTGGTTGGTGAATCGAAACTTAGATCGTATCATTCTGTTGAGGAAAGGTCCTTACTACAGGCGGATTTAAATAGCATGACTAACTGGTGTGAAGTAAATAACATGCCGCTAAACCTTAAAAAATGTAAGGTAATGTGCTTTTCTCGAAGGGCACTTCAACCGGCTTCTTATGACATATGTAACCATAACCTCGAACAAGTGTTTAACTTTGTTGATCTTGGAATTACAATGGATCCGAAACTTAATTTTAATCTTCACATTAATGTTACAGTTAACAAAGCCAAGGGTGTTTTTGCATTTGTAAAACGATGGTCAAAAGAATTCAATGACCCATACATTACGAAGGCTCTATTCACAACGTTAGTGAGGCCAATACTGGAATATGGATCTGTTGTTTGGCACCCGCGCTATCAAGTTCATTCCGAACGAATAGAGTCAATTCAAAAACAATTTCTGCTTTTTGCTTTAAGAAATTTTCGTTGGGATTCTCAGTACAACCTGCCCCCATATATAAGTCGTTTAAAACTCATTAATCTTCCTACACTTGCTAGTCGTAGAGAAATGCTAGGCGTAGTATTTTTAGTGAAGTTACTGACAGGCTTGATCTATAGCCCATCTCTTCTTGGTGAAATAAAACTAAACGTTCCCTCCCGAATTTCAAGACATTTCCGGCCTCTTTTTCTGAAGCCATGTAAAAGTAATTTTGAGTTAAATGAGCCACTGCGTAGTTTGTGTCAGGATTTTAACACTCACTCCGGTTCTTTTGATATTTCAGACTCACTTTTTTACATAAAGAAAACTATACTCAATGCTCTCAATAATTGATACAAACATACTTATATATTACTACTCGATCAGCTGATGAGCATTTGTTCTGTAGCTGAACAGTTTTAGATCTCGACACTTAACAAACTTCTGCCTTTCATGACTCGGCGCAGCATATGTATATGAAAAAAAAAAATTTTTTTTTTTTTATATATCCGTGCGTCATACGGATGCGCCCCTCGCGTCGGTCGGGCGGGTATGGAGGGAAAAAAACCGTTGGGATTATTATTATTATTATTAAACGTACAAATAAAGCCACGCTTTCTGAGTAAGAACGTCGAAAAATTAGAGGCCATAGTTCTATCAACTCTTACAACTGCACAACCCGATCAATCCTTCAAGTTCAATTTTAAGAATTGGGAAAACCACACTCTTGCTGACCCATTATTTAATAAAGCAGACAGGATTGACATGGTTATTGGGAGAGATTTCTTCAGTAGAATTATTGAAAATGGAGTAACAAAATTCGACGGAGTTCTTGGGCAAGCTACGAAGATTGGTTGGATTCTCTCTGGGATAATAAAGCAGAATAAATTCAGCAAAATAATATCAGCAACGACCAACTTAGAACGATTTTGGGAGCTAGAGGAAATACCTGAAGATAAAAAACTTGAAGATGATGCATGTTTGAAAATGTTTAAAGAAACTGTGAAGCAAGATTCGGATGGGCGATTTATTGTAGAAATCCCTTTCAAAGAAAAAAGAGCTGGTGGAATCTCGCAAACAAGCTATAGCGCGTCTGATTTCAATGGAAAATAAGTTTTAAAAAAATTATAAACTGAAAGAAGATTATCATGAGTTTATCAACGAATATATAAAGCTTGGTCACATGGTTAAAGCAGATTAAAAAGTAAAAGGTAAATATTACTTATCGCATCATGCTGTTATACGCGAAAACAGTTTAACAACAAAGTTGCGCGTTGTATTCGATGCATCTGCTAACGGAAAAAGCCTTAATGATATCATGTTTGCCGGTCCAAAGTTGCAAAAAGATATATTCGATATTCTTATCAAATGGAAGCTTTGAAAAGTGGCAATAACTGCTGATGTAGAAAAAATGTTTCGGCAAATAAAGATTGCAAAAGAAGATCGCGATTTTCACAGAATAATATGGCGTGAAAATCCTTCGCAGAAGATAGAAGAATATGAGCTGACAACAGTTACTTATGGTACTGCATCAGCACGTTATTTGGCAGTACGCACCCTATTTGAAATAAGCAACAAGTGAACGGCTGCAAGCAATAATTAAGGAGGACTTCTACATGGATGACCTTATGACAGGTGCTAATACTGTTCAGCAATGTCAAAACATTCAAGAAGACATCAGCAAACATCTGCAAACATTTGGGTTCCATCTTAGAAAATGGTTCTCAAACTGCAGCAGTATTACCGAAATTATAGAAGCTAAAGAAAACAATGAAATAATTCAAATTAAGGAAAACGAAGCAGTTAAAACACTTGGCCGATATTGGGATCCAAAACAAGACCAGTTCCAATTCAAAATAAATTTGGAAAGAGCAAAAAAGGTAACGAAAAGAAGTGTTCTTTCTCAGCTAGCTCAAATATTTGATCCATTAGGTTGGATTTCACCAATAACACTCGTCGCCAAGTTATATATTCAAAAGCTTTGGACGCAACATTCAGGATGGGACGACCAACTATCAGAAGATCTACAAAACGAATGGACGTCCTTTTTAAATCATCTTTATACAATTGAGAATGTACGTATTCCACGCTGGATAGAAACTAATATTCAATCTGAAATTGAAATTCATGGATTCGGTGATGCTTCAGGAAATGCGTACGCTGCGGTCATCTATGTCAAAGTTGGCAACTCTGTAAAGCTTTTAACTGCAAAAACGAAAGTTAATCCGCTTAAAAACAGGAAAACATTACCAAAACTGAAACTTTGTGCTGCTCACTTATTGGCCAAATTGATAAATAGAGTTTGTAAAATCATCACGAGAAGTCATAAATTTATGCATGGAGTGACTCCACAATTACACTTTGCTGGATTGGGGCAAACAAAAACAAGGACAAATTTATTCGAAATCGAGTGGACGAAATTCAAAAACTTGTACCACAAGCAACCTGGAGACATGTAAACACAAAAGACAATCCAGCAGACGTGGCGTCAAGAGGCACATCATCTCCAAAATTACTAGATATGGACATATGGTGGTGTGGGCCAAAATGGCTACCATTGCCAGAGAATCAATGGCCAACAAATGATGTGATAAATACAGCAACACTACTAACAACATCCAAAATTGAAAGTGAATTTATGGAGGAAGTTGTAAATCGATATTCTAGCTGGTTAAAACTTCAAAGGGTAGTGGCTTATATATTACGAATTGCTAAAAGAAAAAGAAGCCTATCAGTAAATTTGTCTGTAGAAGAATTACATGCAGCACAAAATATTATCATTCGACAGTCACAAAAACTATTTTTTAAAGATGAAGGCAAACAACTGCTAAATGGTAAACAGCTAAACAATACAAGCCAAATTTTGAGTCTCAACCGGTTTTTGAATAAAAATGGAGTAATGAGAGTTGGAGGTAGGCTAACAAATTTATCTATCTTATTGTTCAAAGCACCCAATAATTCTACATAAATCAACTTTACCTGCATTAATAATCAAAGATGCACACCACGCTACAATACATGGTGAAAACCAATTAACAGAAGCAATCATAAGAAGACAATACTGGATAATCGGTGTAAAGAATGCAATAAAAAGTTGTATACGAAATGCCTTTCTAGCAGCATTAAGAATATTTTTTCGGCAGGAGAGGAAGATGCTCTCATATTTACTCTGATAACGGAACAAATTTTGTGGGAGCAAGTAAATCGATGGATAAAGAATTTAAATCCGCAATAAAGCAAAATTCAGAGATAGCGCCAATATTGGCGAACGAGAAAATAACTTGGCATTTTATTCCCCCGGCAGGCCCACATTTTTATGGAATATGGGAAGCAGGAGTGAAAGGCATGAAATACCATTTAAAGAGGGCCATTGGAGACACGAAAATAACTTTTGAAGAGATGTCAACAGTTTTAGCACAAATAGAGGCATCTTTGAACTCGCGTCCATTATATGCCCTAAATGACGACAATGGAGTTGATGCGTTAACACCAGGTCATTTTCTAATTGGAAGACCATTAATGTCTATTCCATCTCCCGAAACAGCACTTCCACCTTAAACAAATGGAAGTTGGTTCAGAAAATTCAAAAAGACTTTTGGAATCGCTGGAAAAATGATTATCTGCATACACTTCAGCAAAGTGGAAAGCTCTCAACCCGCAAAAAGGCTTCTGCTAAAGTTTTAGAAGCTCATCCAGGAAGTGACGGCAGAGTCCGAGTTGTGACATTAAAGCTTCAACATAATATACTGAAGCGACAAATTCATAAACTATGTCCTCTTGTTAAATCGATAGACAATAATCCACAAAATGAAGAGATTAAAACTAGCTTGACCACCGTATCGCAAAGGCAGAATCGGTCATCGAGTATATTTGGGTTTATACCAATGTTGCTGCTTTGTATGTCACTCAATAGCAAAGCAATGGTGCTTAATGAATCAAAAGGCAGCAACGCAGAAGTGAGCAAACTCTCTGAAAACACCACGATTTATCTGGATTCACTTGGGAAAATGGACGTTATAACATCTTCCTGGGATTTACTCATATATTATGATCTTCATGCATACTTCGAGCAAACCAACATGATATCAAATTGTCTACAAAAAATAAAAAATCAATGCCATCTTTTATCGCAGTTTGAAGAAGCATGCAATGTCATATCACTATCATTGAGCAGGCGCTACGAAGATATAATTCAAGGTCACAAGTTGATTATCGATAATAAAAAACAAAAAAGAGCACCATTAGAGTGGGTTGGCACTATTTATAGAATGCTGTTCGGTTTAATGGATGCTGAGGATCATGAATCGATAGAAGATAACTTCAAGACGCTACTCAACAATCAATATCAAATAAAGAATAGATTCAAAGCTCAAGTCTCACTTATCAATTCTACAGCAAATATAATTAATAAAAATGTAAAAGAAGTGAACGCACAGTTCTTCTAAATTGAAAAACAAATTAACAGATATCATTCCGCAATTATTAAAGATATCAATAGAGACAAAATGGCAATCCAGTTTCAAATGTTGGTAACGCAAATAACAATCTTAATGAGCAAATGTGAAAAAATGCAAAAATCTATTATTGAATTATTAATAGATTTGAATCATGGAAGAATTAACCCTGCACTTTTAACTCCAACTCAACTACATAAGGAATTGATGTTGATTAAAGACAAGCTTACAGCGAAACTTCAAATACCTGGCCAGAAATCGAATAGCCAATTACGTGATGCATACAACTTAATGGAAGCACACGGATTAATCATTGACATTGACAGCAATATAAATCCAGCACAGGATCGAATAGTGACCAATATTAGAGGGATTAGCGAAGACCAAATAGATCCATTGCACATCGGCACCATCAACAACAGCATTAAGTTGAAACAACTTCCCCAAGATATTGACAGAATTAACAATAGCGAACTAAACTTAAGTAAGCTTAATTTTAAAAATCATAGCGGTCATTTGTCTTTAATATTAGTGATATTTATCATTGTGGGTTTAGCAATATTGTATTTACGCAATAAATGTAAATCGAAAGAAAGAATAACTATCAATATTCCAAACCGTTGGCAGAATGGTCAAAAATGAAGATACAAATTATAAAAAATACAGTCCACTTAAAGTTAATTGAATTTACATACGAATAAATACATATGCACATAATGAAAGACATTGACATATTTCGCCCTCGGCAGAATGTTCAAATATCTTTGAACATGTAGAATTAAAATAGTTCAATAAGCATTGAAATACATGTACATCAGCAGCCAATAAATTATTCTCTTAATATCGTTGTTTATTCTTACATTCATAGGCGTAATGCATTGTGAGTAAAAGAAAGCAATAAACATAGGTTAGGTGCAATACCCATACACATACATACAAACAATCCACGTTTGTAGAATATAAATACATTGCATTTGTACATTGTTGAGGTTGGTCTTTTATCAGCTAAACATACATGCAATACACATTCATACAAACAATCCACGTTTATAGAATATAAAAAAGTCGCATTTGTACATTGCTTAGATTAAGAGTCAATGCATGCGTTAGTATTTTACGTGCATAGACACACACACACATACATACATAATTAGTTAAGGAAAATAGTCTTATGAAATTGTATATAAGGAGCAGTAATTGTT
Organism: Philophylla caesio; assembly: GCA_963971545.1. Lineage (NCBI taxonomy): Eukaryota > Metazoa > Arthropoda > Insecta > Diptera > Tephritidae > Philophylla > Philophylla caesio. The sequence continues at coordinate 115,689,077 of OZ020604.1, read as the reverse complement.
TGAATAAATCAGAATTGTAAAGATTCTCAAACATAAACATTGTATATTTTTAATCCTTGCCTTATTATTATTTTCTTTACTTTCCCCCACCCGTGGTAAGGAGCATAGAATAAGATATAATAAGTAGTTTTCAGATATATTCAGTGAGCATTATGTTTACCTATTACCCCCCACCCGTGGTAAGGTGTAGGTTAAACAGCTCTGCCAACAACGTACAAATCAGTACATTTGGTCCATACGAGCCTTGAAGCTCAAGCGACACCTAAAAGGGGAATTTTAAAAAAGGATAAATAAGCCGGAATACAAGAAATTATCCGCAATATCCGATTCTTGTAATTCAAAAGGATAAAAACCCGCTGTGAGTCGAGGCACAGCAAGGTCAACTTGGCGACCAACCAATAACCTCCAACGATCCTTTTGAAGAAAACAAACACAAGACAAAAAAAAACATGGGAATAAATAGGGGAAAGATCCTTGAGAACCAGTTTGACATAGCGGAAAAAGTCCTGCAAATTTGTAACAACTCAGTAGGCAAACCAATAAGGAGGGCAAAAATAGAAGACATAAATAAAAGTCTTTTAAAATATCAAAAGGATTTTGACTCCAACCATGAAAAGCTAATGGCAGATGGAATAGGTGATGAGGACTACTTTAAAACAAATGTGTATGGTGAAACTTCAAGAAAAATTTATGATGATTCCAAGTACTATAGCAATGAAATTGAGGAAGCTTACGAACAAATAGCATCAGACTATTTTAAAGAGCTCCCAATTTTAAAAAGATGTTTAAAAAAAGAAGAGACAAAAATAGCATTTCGTCTTAATTTGGAATTAGAAAAGCTTAAAATTCCAATTTTCTATGGAGAAATGAAAGAATGGGCTAACTTTTTTAACGTGTTCCAAGACATGGTTCACAATAACGAACAAATACCTAGTTCGAAAAAAATGCTGCGTTTACGTCTTAGCTTGAAAGCTATGCGGCTGATTCAACATCTGCAAATATCAGCAGAAAACTATCAAGCAGCGTGGTGCCTTCTAAAAGATAGGTATGATAACATGCGGATTCTGTTCACGACACAGTGGGACAGAATAATGGATCAACATATAATCTATATATATAAAAATAAGTGGCAATTTAATGGTACGCTATAGCTCAAGAACCACTGAACGAATCACCTCCAAATTTTTAGGGTACCTTCGGGCCTATGAGTAGATGGTTTCTGTGTTTTGTGTTTGCATTGCATTGGACAAGTGGTTTCAAAGATATATGGTCTGTTCTGAAATGCATCAATTTGCGCAAACTGCTTTTGCCCGACCAGCAGCACTGCAAAATGTAAGTATTAGAAAAAAGTCGCCGCTCAGTTAGCTAGCAAGAATGATGCATAACAAGATTGCGCCCATCAGAGTGAAAATTCGTAGTGACGTCAGAGTAGTAAAGTTGAGGAGAGAAATAAGCACAAGAATGCAGGCAGAACAACTACAACAATTTTACTACTAAAGGAAGAATTAGAGGTGCCATAAGCATAACCACATTTAGCAGATGATCCAACCAACCTTATGAGCAACAATGTTTCCGATTAGTAGTGCCATACCATAACGCCATAGCCATAACCATAACGCTGCGAACATTTGGTTTTCATTATCATTATCTAAGTGCATCACGTGCGCTGCGAAAACTATTGGTGATAGATCAGAATAATGAACTACGACTTGGTAGAACACATCATTAACTACAAAAAATGTCGCGCAAGCATACGAATATGTCTAGCTATTATAGTTATCTAACGATAAGCGTTTTTTTTTTTAATTTGATCAAAACTCCGGCGCTAGAAAAGGCTCTTTATTTGTCCGTTGGTATTAATCCTTATTAAAATAAAATACTTCGTATTCAAGACTGCTTCAATACCTTAATATAATTTTTTGAACTATTCTATTCCGGCATCCCATTCGAAAGAGTGATAGAATACATAGGACCATAATCATAGTAATGTTAAAGCCGGCTCTAAATAAGTTAGATCAAACTTTATCTTTATCAGAGTCGAGTTAAAGCCTCTAAATCTCTAAAATTAATTTAAATTTACATTTTTGAGCGTCTAACTCAATGTGGCGTCGCTGGGGTACGGGAGGGGAGTCAATGTCAAGAAATAGTGTTTGCATCGTTGACAGTGCATTGCGAGTAACATTTCAAGAAGAATAATAGAGTAGAATAAGAAAACGCCGAAAATATATTTAAATTTGAACAAGCATCTCGATGTGTCAAGTGTCAAACACAATTCTGCTAAATTGTGCATAATGTTATTCGCTCTTTCGGTTCTAAAGCTCTAGCAGTAAGTACACGTTTGTGAAAGCAGTGTGTGAATTTGTGTGTATTTTTTTTCAACAGATTTTCTTGAATACAATTTCAATTGTGTCCTGCATTCGTTATATTGCAGTAAATTGTTCGATTTTTTGGCGAATACCGAACACGTGCTCAGCATTGAATCAATAGGTCTGTGTACTACTTTTAAATTATTTTAAAAAATTGCTAAAGATTCAGGTCAATTTTTTTAAAATTTCAGTTAAACAAAAATTGGTGTTGAAAAAATGCCACGAGCAAGACGCGCAAATATAGGTCGACGTACGCGTCACAATACGAATAGATTGGAGACAAGAAGATCACAGAGTGAAGAAATGCGAGCAATAGAAAATGTGTTACGACAACAAACACAACATAATCCATTGCCATCACAAGCACGTATTGCACGTATTCCACGTCGTCTTGCTAATGAAATGGAATTCTCTGCTTTCAATTATAACTTTCGCAACAATTATGCAAGACATGGCAACATTGGTCAAATGTCAGTGAGATGTGAATATTTTGATGCAGCCAAATTCTTAGGTGAAACGGCTGGCATGTGTTGTGCAAATGGAAAAGTAAAATTGCCACCATTCGAAACACCACCAGATCCATTGCGCACATTGATCATGGGAACATCACCACAGTCGATGCATTTTTTAGCTCACATCCAAGAATACAATGCGGTATTCCAAATGACATCATTTGGTGCATCGAACATTGTAAGAGATAATTTTATGCCGACATTCAAGGTGATTAGTTCATGTGGTATATCTTCTTCAATTGGCAATCTAACCAACACAATTTTCCGCAATTTTCAAAATTTTGATCCAATGTGTCCTTATATTTCGTTAACATCGCAGATTCAAGGTCAGATTTATCATCGAACTGGATCACTGTTGCCATTTCCTGATCGAGATTTTTCATTTCTGCAAATATATTTCCTTGGAGATGCAAATCGTGAGTTGGATAGGCGTTGTGCGATTGCTTCGCATACTAGACGAGAAATTGTTTCCCAAATTCAAAGATTTTTACATCAGTACAATGAATTGGTGACATTGTTCAAACCCGCGCTTGATCGTATGCCATCTGACAATCACAGAATCATAATAAGAGCCGACAAAACACCATTTGGGGAGCATGCCAGACGATTTAATGCACCAACGCTCGATGAAGTGGCCATTGTAATTGTGGGTGAACAAACTTTACCACGCGATATTATATTGCATCGACGAAATGAGCAATTGCAACGTGTTTCAGAACTTCATCGCAGCTACGATGCATTACAATATCCATTGTTGCATTGGAAAGGTGATGATGGCTACCATATCAATATTCCTATGGTAAATCCACAAACTGGCCTTGATGCAACAAAAAAAATGAGTGCAATGAACTTTTATTCGCACAGATTTATGATTCGACCGCAAGAAGATAATTATATTGGTAAACAGCTAAACAATACAAGCCAAATTTTGAGTCTCAACCCGTTTTTGAATAAAAATGGAGTAATGAGAGTTGGAGGTAGGCTAACAAATTTATCTATCTTATTGTTCAAAGCACCCAATAATTCTACATAAATCAACTTTACCTGCATTAATAATCAAAGATGCACACCACGCTACAATACATGGTGAAAACCGATTAACAGAAGCAATCATAAGAAGACAATACTGGATAATCGGTGTAAAGAATGCAATAAAAAGTTGTATACGAAATGCCTTTCTAGCAGCATTAAGAATATTTTTTCGGCAGGAGAGGAAGATGCTCTCATATTTACTCGGATAACGGAACAAATTTTGTGGGAGCAAGTAAATGGGTGGATAAAGAATTTAAATACGCAATAATGCAAATTTCAGAGATAGCGCCAATATTGGCGAACGAGAAAATAACTTGGCATTTTAATCCCCCGGCAGGCCCACATTTTTATGGAATATGGGAAGCAGGAGTGAAAGGCATGAAATACCATTTAAAGAGGGCCATTGGAGACACGAAAATAACTTTTGAAGAGATGTCAACAGTTTTAGCACAAATAGAGGCATCTTTGAACTCGCGTCCATTATATGCCCTAAATGACGACAATGGAGTTGATGCGTTAACACCAGGTCATTTTCTAATTGTCTATTCCATCTCCCGAAACAGATGTCAGCACTTCCACCTTAAACAAATTTAAGTTGGTTCAGAAAATTCAAAAAGACTTTTGGAATCGCTGGAAAAATGAGTATCTGCATACACTTCAGCAAAGGGGAAAACTCTCAACCCACAAAAAGGCTTCTGCTAAAGTTTTAGAAGCTCATCCAGGAAGTGACGGCAGAGTCCGAGTTGTGACATTAAAGCTTCAACATAATATACTGAAGCGACAAATTCATAAACTATGTCCTCTTGTTAAATCGATAGACAATAATCCACAAAATGAAGAGATTAAAACTAGCTTGACCACCGTATCGCAAAGGCAGAATCGGTCATCGAGTATATTTGGGTTTATACTAATGTTGCTGCTTTGTATGTCGCTCAATAGCAAAGCAATGGTGCTTAATGAATCAAAAGGCAGCAACGCAGAAGTGAGCAAACTCTCTGAAAACACCACGATTTATCTGGATTCACTTGGGAAAATGGACGTTATAACATCTTCCTGGGATTTACTCATATATTATGATCTTCATGCATACTTCGAGCAAACCAACATGATATCAAATTGTCTACAAAAAATAAAAAATCAATGCCATCTTTTATCGCAGTTTGAAGAAGCATGCAATGTCATATCACTATCATTGAGCAGGCGCTACGAAGATATAATTCAAAGTCACAAGTTGATTATCGATAATAAAAAACAAAAAAGAGCACCATTAGAGTGGGTTGGCTCTATTTATAGAATGCTGTTCGGTTTAATGGATGCTGAGGATCATGAATCGATAGAAGATAACTTCAAGACGCTACTCAACAATCAATATCAAATAAAGAATAGATTCAAAGCTCAAGTCTCACTTATCAATTCTACAGCAAATATAATTAATAAAAATGTAAAAGAAGTGAACGCACAGTTCTTCAAAATTGAAAAACAAATTAACAGATATCATTCCGCAATTATTAAAGATATCAATAGAGACAAAATGGCAATCCAGTTTCAAATGTTGGTAACGCAAATAACAATCTTAATGAGCAAATGTGAAAAAATGCAAAAATCTATTATTGAATTATTAATAGATTTGAATCATGGAAGAATTAACCCTGCACTTTTAACTCCAACTCAACTACATAAGGAATTGATGTTGATTAAAGACAAGCTTACAGCGAAACTTCAAATACCTGGCCAGAAATCGAATAGCCAATTACGTGATGCATACAACTTAATGGAAGCACACGGATTAATCATTGACATTGACAGCAATATAAATCCAGCACAGGATCGAATAGTGACCAATATTAGAGGGATTAGCGAAGACCAAATAGATCCATTGCACATCGGCACCATCAACAACAGCATTAAGTTGAAACAACTTCGCCAAGATATTGACAGAATTAACAATAGCGAACTAAACTTAAGTAAGCTTAATTTTAAAAATCATAGCGGTCATTTGTCTTTAATATTAGTGATATTTATCATTGTGGGTTTAGCAATATTGTATTTACGCAATAAATGTAAATCGAAAGAAAGAATAACTATCAATATTCCAAACCGTTGGCAGAATGGTCAAAAATGAAGATACAAATTATAAAAAATACAGTCCACTTAAAGTTAATTGAATTTACATACGAATAAATACATATGCACATAATGAAAGACATTGACATATTTCGCCCTCGGCAGAATGTTCAAATATCTTTGAACATGTAGAATTAAAATAGTTCAATAAGCATTGAAATACATGTACATCAGCAGCCAATAAATTATTCTCTTAATATCGTTGTTTATTCTTACATTCATAGGCGTAATGCATTGTGAGTAAAAGAAAGCAATAAACATAATCGCTAGACGAAATATGTTAAGTGCGTATGCCTTCAACGCAATGCAATACCCATACACATACATACAAACAATCCACGTTTGTAGAATATAAATACATTGCATTTGTACATTGTTGAGGTTGGTCTTTTATCAGCTAAACATACATGCAATACACATTCATACAAACAATCCACGTTTATAGAATATAAAAAAGTCGCATTTGTACATTGCTTAGATTAAGAGTCAATGCATGCGTTAGTATTTTACGTGCATAGACACACACACACATACATACATAATTCGTTAAGGAAAATAGTCTTATGAAATTGTATATAAGGAGCAGTAATTGTTTGAATAAATCAGAATTGTAAAGATTCTCAAACATAAACATTGTATATTTTTAATCCTTGCCTTATTATTATTTTCTTTACTTCCCCCCACCCGTGGTAAGGAGCATATAATAAGATATAATAAGTAGTTTTCAGATATATTCAGTGAGCATTATGTTTACCTATTACCCCCCACCCTCAGTAAGGAGTAGGTTAAACAGCTCTGCCAACAACGTACAAATCAGTACATTTGGCCCATACGAGCCTTGAAGCTCAAGCGACACCTAAAAAGGGAATTTTAAAAAAGGATAAATAAGCTGGAATAAAAGAAATTAATCGCAATATCCGATTCTTGTGATTCAAAAGGATAAAAACCCGCTGTGAGTCGAGGCACAGCAAGGTCAACTTGGCGACCAACCAATAACTTCCAACGATCCTTTTGAAGAAAACAAACACAAGACAAAAAAAAACATGGGAATAAATAGGGGAAAGATCCTTGAGAACTAGTTTGACATAGCGGAAAAAGTCCTGCAAATTTGTAACAACTCAGTAGGCAAACCAATAAGGAGGGCAAAAATAGAAGACATAAAAAAAAGTCTTTTAAAATATCAAAAGGATTTTGACTCCAACCATGAAAAGCTAATGGCAGATGGAATAGGTGATGAGGACTACTTTAAAACAAATGTGTATGGTGAAACTTCAAGAAAAATTGATGAAATGTTCCATCAAATGAAACTTGCACTCAACGATGAAATTACGTTTCCATTGCCACAGACAACTTTGAAATCGACAGTCGACGCAAACGAAGAGAACCGAACTACCTTATCAAATGCCGTAGATCAAAAATTTACTATTTTCAAGAGGAAAATTGACAACCTCAGAAAAAAAATGAATGATTTAAATTTCGAGACAGAGGTAAACTCCGACCAAATTAAATATTTGGAAACACTGTTTAGTAATGTAGAAAATACATATACCAGCGACCTTTCCAAGTACTATAGCAATGAAATTGAGGAAGCATACGAACAAATAGCATCAGGCTATTTTAAAGAGCTCCCAATTTTAAAAAGATGTTTAAAAAAAGAAGAGACAAAAATAGCATTTCGTCTTAATTTGGAATTAGAAAAGCTTAAAATTCCAATTTTCTATGGAGAAATGAAAGAATGGGCTAACTTTTTTAACGTGTTCCAAGACATGGTTCACAATAACGAACAAATACCTAGTTCGAAAAAAATGCTGCGTTTACGTCTTAGCTTGAAAGCTATACGGCTGATTCAACATCTGCAAATATCAGCAGAAAACTATCAAGCAGCGTGGTGCCTTCTAAAAGATAGGTATGATAACATGCGGATTCTGTTCACGACACAGTGGGACAGAATAATGGATCAACATATAATCTATATGTATAAAAATAAGTGGCAATTTAATGGTACGCTATAGCTCAAGAACCACTGAACGAATCACCTCCAAATTTTTAGGGTACCTTCGGGCCTATGAGTAGATGGTTTCTGTGTTTTGTGTTTGCATTGCATTGGACAAGTGGTTTCAAAGATATATGGTCTGTTCTGAAATGCATCAATTTGCGCAAACTGCTTTTGCCTGACCAGCAGCACTGCAAAATGTAAGTATTAGAAAAAAGTCGCCGCTCAGTTAGCTAGCAAGAATGATGCATAACAAGATTGCGCCCATCAGAGTGAAACTTCGTAGTGACGTCAGAGTAGTAAAGTTGAGGAGAGAAATAAGCACAAGAATGCAGGCAGAACAACTACAACAATTTTACTACTAAAGGAAGAATTAGAGGTGCCATAAGCATAACCACATTTAGCAGATGATCCAACCAACCTTATGAGCAACAATGTTTCCGATTAGTAGTGCCATACCATAACGCCATAGCCATAACCATAACGCTGCGAACATTTGGTTTTTATTATCATTATCTAAGTGCATCACGTGCGCTGCGAAAACTATTGGTGATAGATCAGAATAATGAACTACGACTTGGTAGAACACATCATTAACTACAAAAAATGTCGCGCAAGCATACGAATATGTCTAGCTATTATAGTTATCTAACGATAAGCGTTTTTTTTTTTAACTTGATCAAAACTCCGGCGCTAGAAAAGGCTCTTTATTTGTCCGTTGGTATTAATCCTTATTAAAATAAAATACTTCGTATTCAAGACTGCTTCAATACCTTAATATAATTTTTTGAACTATTCTATTCCGGCATACCATTCGAAAGAGTGATAGAATACATAGGACCATAATCATAGTAATGTTAAAGCCGGCTCTAAATAAGTTAGATCAAACTTTATCTTTATCAGAGTCGAGTTAAAGCCGCTCTAAATCTCTAAAATTAATTTAAATTTACATTTTTGAGCGTCTAACTCAATGTGGCGTCGCTGGGGTACGGGAGGGGAGTCAATGTCAAGAAATAGTGTTTGCATCGTTGACAGTGCATTGCGAGTAACATTTCAAGAAGAATAGTAGAGTAGAATAAGAAAACGCCGAAAATATATTTAAATTTGAACAAGCATCTCGATGTGTCAAGTGTCAAACACAATTCTGCTAAATTGTGCATAATGTTATTCGCTCTTTCGGTTCTAAAGCTCTAGCAGTAAGTACACGTTTGTGAAAGCAGTGTGTGAATTTGTGTGTATTTTTTTTTAACAGATTTTCTTGAATACAATTTCAATTGTGTCCTGCATTCGTTATATTGCAGTAAATTGTTCGATTTTTTGGCGAATACCGAACACGTGCTCAGCATTGAATCAATAGGTCTGTGTACTACTTTTAAATTATTTTAAAAATTGCTAAAGATTCAGGTCAATTTTTTTAAAATTTCAGTTAAACAAAAATTGGTGTTGAAAAAATGCCACGAGCAAGACGCGCAAATATAGGTCGACGTACGCGTCACAATACGAATAGATTGGAGACAAGAAGATCACAGAGTGAAGAAATGCGAGCAATAGAAAATGTGTTACGACAACAAACACAACATAATCCATTGCCATCACAAGCACGTATTGCACGTATTCCACGTCGTCTTGCTAATGAAATGGAATTCTCTGCTTTCAATTATAACTTTCGCAACGATTACGCAAGACATGGCAACATTGGTCAAATGTCAGTGAGATGTGAATATTTTGATGCAGCCAAATTCTTAGGTGAAACGGCTGGCATGTGTTGTGCAAATGGAAAAGTAAAATTGCCACCATTCGAAACACCACCAGATCCATTGCGCACATTGATCATGGGAACATCACCACAGTCGATGCATTTTTTAGCTCACATCCAAGAATACAATGCGGTATTCCAAATGACATCATTTGGTGCATCGAACATTGTAAGTGATAATTTTATGCCGACATTCAAGGTGATTAGTTCATGTGGTATATCTTCTTCAATTGGCAATCTAACCAACACAATTTTCCGCAATTTTCAAAATTTTGATCCAATGTGTCCTTATATTTCGTTAACATCGCAGATTCAAGGTCAGATTTATCATCGAACTGGATCACTGTTGCCATTTCCTGATCGAGATTTTTCATTTCTGCAAATATATTTCATTGGAGATGCAAATCGTGAGTTGGATAGGCGTTGTGCGATTGCTTCGCATACTAGACGAGAAATTGTTTCCCAAATTCAAAGATTTTTACATCAGTACAATGAATTGGTGACATTGTTCAAACCCGCGCTTGATCGTATGCCATCTGACAATCACAGAATCATAATAAGAGCCGACAAAACACCATTTGGGGAGCATGCCAGACGATTTAATGCACCAACGCTCGATGAAGTGGCCATTGTAATTGTGGGTGAACAAACTTTACCACGCGATATTATATTGCATCGACGAAATGAGCAATTGCAACGTGTTTCAGAACTTCATCGCAGCTACGATGCATTACAATATCCATTGTTGCATTGGAAAGGTGATGATGGCTACCATATCAATATTCCTATGGTAAATCCACAAACTGGCCTTGATGCAACAAAAAAAATGAGTGCAATGAACTTTTATTCGCACAGATTTATGATTCGACCGCAAGAAGATAATTATATTGGTAAACAGCTAAACAATACAAGCCAAATTTTGAGTCTCAACCCGTTTTTGAATAAAAATGGAGTAATGAGAGTTGGAGGTAGGCTAACAAATTTATCTATCTTATTGTTCAAAGCACCCAATAATTCTACATAAATCAACTTTACCTGCATTAATAATCAAAGATGCACACCACGCTACAATACATGGTGAAAACCGATTAACAGAAGCAATCATAAGAAGACAATACTGGATAATCGGTGTAAAGAATGCAATAAAAAGTTGTATACGAAATGCCTTTCTAGCAGCATTAAGAATATTTTTTCGGCAGGAGAGGAAGATGCTCTCATATTTACTCGGATAACGGAACAAATTTTGTGGGAGCAAGTAAATGGGTGGATAAAGAATTTAAATACGCAATAATGCAAATTTCAGAGATAGCGCCAATATTGGCGAACGAGAAAATAACTTGGCATTTTAATCCCCCGGCAGGCCCACATTTTTATGGAATATGGGAAGCAGGAGTGAAAGGCATGAAATACCATTTAAAGAGGGCCATTGGAGACACGAAAATAACTTTTGAAGAGATGTCAACAGTTTTAGCACAAATAGAGGCATCTTTGAACTCGCGTCCATTATATGCCCTAAATGACGACAATGGAGTTGATGCGTTAACACCAGGTCATTTTCTAATTGGAAGACCATTAATGTCTATTCCATCTCCCGAAACAGATGTCAGCACTTCCACCTTAAACAAATTTAAGTTGGTTCAGAAAATTCAAAAAGACTTTTGGAATCGCTGGAAAAATGAGTATCTGCATACACTTCAGCAAAGGGGAAAACTCTCAACCCGCAAAAAGGCTTCTGCTAAAGTTTTAGAAGCTCATCCAGGAAGTGACGGCAGAGTCCGAGTTGTGACATTAAAGCTTCAACATAATATACTGAAGCGACAAATTCATAAACTATGTCCTCTTGTTAAATCGATAGACAATAATCCACAAAATGAAGAGATTAAAACTAGCTTGACCACCGTATCGCAAAGGCAGAATCGATCATCGAGTATATTTGGGTTTATACTAATGTTGCTGCTTTGTATGTCGCTCAATAGCAAAGCAATGGTGCTTAATGAATCAAAAGTCAGCAACGCAGAAGTGAGCAAACTCTCTGAAAACACCACGATTTATCTGGATTCACTTGGGAAAATTGACGTTATAACATCTTCCTGGGATTTACTCATATATTATGATCTTCATGCATACTTCGAGCAAACCAACATGATATCAAATTGTCTACAAAAAATAAAAAATCAATGCCATCTTTTATCGCAGTTTGAAGAAGCATGCAATGTCATATCACTATCATTGAGCAGGCGCTACGAAGATATAATTCAAAGTCACAAGTTGATTATCGATAATAAAAAACAAAAAAGAGCACCATTAGAGTGGGTTGGCTCTATTTATAGAATGCTGTTTGGTTTAATGGATGCTGAGGATCATGAATCGATAGAAGATAACTTCAAGACGCTACTCAACAATCAATATCAAATAAAGAATAGATTAAAAGCTCAAGTCTCACTTATCAATTCTACAGCAAATATAATTAATAAAAATGTAAAAGAAGTGAACGCACAGTTCTTCAAAATTGAAAAACAAATTAACAGATATCATTCCGCAATTATTAAAGATATCAATAGAGACAAAATGGCAATCCAGTTTCAAATGTTGGTAACGCAAATAACAATCTTAATGAGCAAATGTGAAAAAATGCAAAAATCTATTATTGAATTATTAATAGATTTGAATCATGGAAGAATTAACCCTGCACTTTTAACTCCAACTCAACTACATAAGGAATTGATGTTGATTAAAGACAAGCTTACAGCGAAACTTCAAATACCTGGCCAGAAATCGAATAGCCAATTACGTGATGCATACAACTTAATGGAAGCACACGGATTAATCATTGACATTGACAGCAATATCAATCCAGCACAGGATCGAATAGTGACCAATATTAGAGGGATTAGCGAAGACCAAATAGATCCATTGCACATCGGCACCATCAACAACAGCATTAAGTTGAAACAACTTCGCCAAGATATTGACAGAATTAACAATAGCGAACTAAACTTAAGTAAGCTTAATTTTAAAAATCATAGCGGTCATTTGTCTTTAATATTAGTGATATTTATCATTGTGGGTTTAGCAATATTGTATTTACGCAATAAATGTAAATCGAAAGAAAGAATAACTATCAATATTCCAAACCGTTGGCAGAATGGTCAAAAATGAAGATACAAATTATAAAAAATATAGTCCACTTAAAGTTAATTGAATTTACATACGAATAAATACATATGCACATAATGAAAGACATTGACATATTTCGCCCTCGGCAGAATGTTCAAATATCTTTGAACATGTAGAATTAAAATAGTTCAATAAGCATTGAAATACATGTACATCAGCAGCCAATAAATTATTCTTTTAATATCGTTGTTTATTCTAACATTCATAGGCGTAATGCATTGTGAGTAAAAGAAAGCAATAAACATAATCGCTAGACGAAATATGTTAAGTGCGTATGCCTTCAACGCAATGCAATACCCATACACATACATACAAACAATCCATGTTTGTAGAATATAAATACATTGCATTTGTACATTGTTGAGGTTGGTCTTTTATCAGCTAAACATACATGCAATACACATTCATACAAACAATCCACGTTTATAGAATATAAAAAAGTCGCATTTGAACATTGCCTAGATTAAGAGTCAATGCATGCGTTAGTATTTTACGTGCATAGACACACACACACATACATACATAATTCGTTAAGGAAAATAGTCTTATGAAATTGTATATAAGGAGCAGTAATTGTTTGAATAAATCAGAATTGTAAAGATTCTCAAACATAAACATTGTAAATATATTTTTAATCCTTGCCTTATTATTATTTTCTTTACTTCCCCCCACCCGTGGTAAGGAGCATAGAATAAGATATAATAAGTAGTTTTCAGATATATTCAGTGAGCATTATGTTTACCTATTACCCCCCAACCGTGGTAAGGAGTAGGTTAAACAGCTCTGCCAACAACGTACAAATCAGTACATTTGGTCCATACGAGCCTTGAAGCTCAAGCGACACCTAAAAGGGGAAATTTAAAAAAGTATAAATAAGCCGGAATAAAAGAAATTATCCGCAATATCCGATTCTTGTGATTCAAAAGGATAAAAACCCGCTGTGAGTCGAGGCACAGCAAGGTCAACTTGGCGACCAACCAATAACCTCCAACGATCCTTTTGAAGAAAACAAACACAAGACAAAAAAAACATGGGAATAAATAGGGGAAAGATCCTTGAGAACCAGTTTGACATAGCGGAAAAAGTCCTGCAAATTTGTAACAACTCAGTAGGCAAACCAATAAGGAGGGCAAAAATAGAAGACATAAATAAAAGTCTTTTAAAATATCAAAAGGATTTTGACTCCAACCATGAAAAGCTAATGGCAGATGGAATAGGTGATGAGGACTACTTTAAAACAAATGTGTATGGTGAAACTTCAAGAAAAATTGATGAAATGTTTCATCAAATGAAACTTGCACTCAACGATGAAATTACGTTTCCATTGCCACAGACAACTTTGAAATCGCCAGTCGACGCAAACGAAGAGAACCGAGCTACCTTATCAAATGCCGTAGATAAAAAATTTACTATTTTCAAGAGGAAAATTGACAACCTCAGAAAAAAAATGAATGATTTAAATTTCGAGACAGAGGTAAACTCCGACCAAATTAAATATTTGGAAACACTGTTTAGTAATGTAGAAAATACATATACCAGCGACCTTTCCAAGTACTATAGCAATGAAATTGAGGAAGCATACGAACAAATAGCATCAGACTATTTTAAAGAGCTCCCAATTTTAAAAAGATGTTTAAAAAAAGAAGAGACAAAAAAGCATTTCGTCCTAATTTGGAATTAGAGAAGCTTAAAATTCCAATTTTCTATGGAGAAATGAAAGAATGGGCTAACTTTTTTAACGTGTTCCAAGACATGGTTCACAATAACGAACAAATATCTAGTTCACAAAAAATGCTGCGTTTACGTCTTAGCTTGAAAGGTGAAGCTATGCGGCTGATTCAACATCTGCAAATATCAGCAGAAAACTATCAAGCAGCGTGGTGCCTTCTAAAAGATAGGTATGATAACATGCGGATTCTGTTCACGACACAGTGGGACAGAATAATGGATCAACATATAATAAATAGTAAAAATGTCAAAAGTGTAAGACAGTTGCTCGATACCACAAATGAATGTCTAAACGCAACAAAGTCGTTAGGCATAAAAACGGAAGAAGCTGATCCATTTATAGCTCGAGTAATTGTTCGAAAGCTAGATCAAGAAGAGCTCAAACTGTATGAACAAACTGTTATAAAGACCAGAGAGGTTCAGAAGTTATCTGATGTTTGCGAATTTTTGGATCAGCACTTTCAAACATTGAAAGCAGTAGCGGAAAAAGACAATACATTCAAAAACCGCAAGCCACAGTCTTATAATGCAAATCATACGTCGCTCAACGTAAAATATTCGGATAAACAGTGTACCTATTGCAAGCTTTCAGGTCACACGACGAGTGATTGCAGAAAATTCAAAGGCATTACTTTAGAAAACAGACGTAAATATGCCAGAGAAAACAAAGTATGCTACAAGTGCCTCAACCATAATTGGCGCGAAAATTGTTATAGCAACACAAAATGCAAAATTTGCAATAAAAACCATCATGAGCTCCTACATTCTGAGACTGAGGAAAAGAAAACATCAATGTCCACAAAAACAACATCGACAATGGTCATTCTAGCCACAGCTCAAGTGAGGGTCAAAGCTGCGAACGGTGGTGATGTGTTATTAAGGGCTCTTATTGATCAAAGATCACAAATAACATCAATATCCGAAGAAGCAGCGCAGATATTAGGTGTGCCAAGGACAAAAGTTATGACAAAACTTCATGGACTAGGAGATGTTGTGGTTTGGCGATTTCTGAGTAAGCACGTCGAAAAATTAGAGGCCATAGTTCTATCAACTCTTACAACTGCACAACCCGATCAATCCTTCAAGTTCAATTTTAAGAATTGGGAAAACCACACTCTTGCTGACCCATTATTTAATAAAGCAGACAGGATTGACATGGTTATTGGGGGAGATGTCTTCAGTAGAATTATTGAAAATGGAGTAACAAAATTCGACGGAGTTCTTGGGCAAGCTACGAAGATTAGTTGGATTCTCTCTGGGATAATAAAGCAGAAGAAATTCAGCAAAATAATATCAGCAACGACCAACTTAGAACGATTTTGGGAGCTAGAGGAAATACCTGAAGATAAAAAACTTGAAGATGATGCATGTTTGAAAATGTTTAAAGAAACTGTGAAGGAAGATTCGGATGGGCGATTTATTGTAGAAATCCCTTTCAAAGAAAAAAGAGCTGGTGGAATCTCGCAGACAAGCTATAGCGCGTCTGATTTCAATGGAAAATAAGTTTTAAAAAAATTATAAACTGAAAGAAGATTATCATGAGTTTATCAACGAATATATAAAGCTTGGTCACATGGTTAAAGCAGATGAAAAAGTAAAAGGTAAATATTACTTATCGCATCATGCTGTTATACGCGAAAACAGTTTAACAACAAAGTTGCGCGTTGTATTCGATGCATCTGCTAACGGAAAAAGCCTTAATGATATCATGTTTGCCGGTCCAAAGTTGCAAAAAGATATATTCGATATTCTTATCAAATGGAAGCTTTGAAAAGTGGCAATAACTGCTGATGTAGAAAAAATGTTTCGGCAAATAAAGATTGCAAAACAAGATCGCGATTTTCACAGAATAATATGGTGTGAAAATCCTTCGCAGAAATTAGAAGAATATGAGCTGACAACAGTTACTTATGGTACTGCATCAGCACCTTATTTGGCAGTTCGCACCCTATTTGAAATAAGCAACAAGTGAACGGCTGCAAGCAATAATTAAGGAGGACTTCTACATGGATGACCTTATGACAGATGCTAATACTGTTCAGCAATGTCAAAACATTCAAGAAGACATCAGCAAACATCTGCAAACATTTGGGTTCCATCTTAGAAAATGGTTCTCAAACTGCAGCAGTATTACCGAAATTATAGAAGCTAAAGAAAACAATGAAATAATTCAAATTAAGGAAAACGAAGCAGTTAAAACACTTGGCCGATATTGGGATCCAAAACAAGACCAGTTCCAATTCAAAATAAATTTGGAAAGAGCAAAAAAGGTAACGAAAAGAAGTGTTCTTTCTCAGCTAGCTCAAATATTTGATCCATTAGGTTGGATTTCACCAATAACACTCGTCGCCAAGTTATATATTCTAAAGCTTTGGACGCAACATTCAGGATGGGACGACCAACTATCAGAAGATCTACAAAACGAATGGACGTCCTTTTTAAATCATCTTAATACAATTGAGAATGTACGTATTCCACGCTGGACAGAAACTAATATTCAATCTGAAATTGAAATTCATGGATTCGGTGATGCTTCAGGAAATGCGTACGCTGCGGTCATCTATGTCAAAGTTGGCAACTCTGTAAAGCTTTTAACTGCAAAAACGAAAGTTAATCCGCTTAAAAACAGGAAAACATTACCAAAACTGAAACTTTGTGCTGCTCACTTATTGGCCAAATTGATAAATAGAGTTTGTAAAATCATCACGAGAAGTCATAAATTTATGCATGGAGTGACTCCACAATTACACTTTGCTGGATTGGGGCAAACAAAAACAAGGACAAATTTATTCGAAATCGAGTGGACGAAATTCAAAAACTTGTACCACAAGCAACCTGGAGACATGTAAACACAAAAGACAATCCAGCAGACGTGGCGTCAAGAGGCACATCATCTCCAAAATTACTAGATATGGACATATGGTGGTGTGGGCCAAAATGGCTACCATTGCCAGAGAATCAATGGCCAACAAATGATGTGATAAATACAGCAACACTACTAACAACATCCAAAATTGAAAGTGAATTTATGGAGGAAGTTGTAAATCGATATTCTAGCTGGTTAAAACTTCAAAGGGTAGTGGCTTATATATTACGAATTGCTAAAAGAAAAAGAAGCCTATCAGTAAATTTGTCTGTAGAAGAATTACATGCAGCACAAAATATTATCATTCGACAGTCACAAAAACTATTTTTTAAAGATGAAGGCAAACAACTGCTAAATGGTAAACAGCTAAACAATACAAACCAAATTTTGAGTCTCAACCCGTTTTTGAATAAAAATGCAGTAATGAGAGTTGGAGTAGGCTAACAAATTTATCTATCTTATTGTTCAAAGCACCCAATAATTCTACATAAATCAACTTTACCTGCATTAATAATCAAAGATGCACACCACGCTACAATACATGGTGAAAACCGATTAACAGAAGCAATCATAAGAAGACAATACTGGATAATCGGTGTAAAGAATGCAATAAAAAGTTGTATACGAAATGCCTTTCTAGCAGCATTAAGAATATTTTTTCGGCAGGAGAGGAAGATGCTCTCATATTTACTCGGATAACGGAACAAATTTTGTGGGAGCAAGTAAATGGATGGATGGAGAATTTAAATCCGCAATAAAGCAAAATTCAGAGATAGCGCCAATATTGGCGAACGAGAAAATAACTTGGCATTTTATTCCCCCGGTAGGCCTACATTTTTATAGAATATGGGAAGCAGGAGTGAAAGGCATGAAATACCATTTAAAGAGGGCCATTGGAGACACGAAACTAACTTTTGAAGAGATTGTTATGAGTGGGGATTGTCCGGTGAAAGCAAGGCAGTACACGGCATGGTGGCAAGCCCAGATAGCTCGTTGGATGGGGGGGTCTTTACCACCTGCCTTACCTGAACCCACATCAATAAAACAAATTTTTTTTTCATGCCTGATAATGTATAATAATTAAAAATAACGAAAAGAGGAGAGAAAAAGCAAAGAAGTGGTCCAGTCCCGTCCTGTCAGGTGGAGTCATCCCACCCTTTTTACACGTAGACTCTACGTGATGCCTTAGGCGTTGTTGTGGCTCCTTACAGTCTTAACAACGCCCCCTGACCTGACATCAGTCCGTCCGTCTACCAGCCCGCAAGCATTAGATCATAGTCTACCCCCCCTCCCTCCCCACTTCCTCTCGGTCGCACCCACACCAAAATTTCGTGCCTAGCACAACATGCTCCTATGCCTACAACAACACAGATTTGCTTTCATTTCATAATACTTTTTTTTTTTTCTTTTTGTTTTTTTTTTACAATTTTTACTTAGACATTTACTTTGAATTTCTAATTTAAGTTCTAATCTTACCAGCAAAAACTCAATTTTACTTGAAATATCTCCCTTTCCTTATGCTACTCCTATTCAAACATATACTCGACCCACGTCACTAGTAATATCAATAGATATAAATTCAATATCTATGCATATTAGCATTACCCTCAAGTTGACTCCAAAGTTAAAGCAAAACAGGAGAATTCAGTTACAATCTAAAGGATTGCAACTTGGCAAAAAAAAATAAAATAATAATAAACAAACGCGAGCTTGAATATCTGCTTATATTCATATGCATACAAATCGTTATATACATATATGCATTGACTATTTCGTGTAAACATATGTATGTCATAGCAGCAAAAGCTTTCAATCACTCACCTTGGTCTCCCGCGATGTTGGTACCAGCACGCCGTAGAGAACCTGTTTGGAGAGAAATCTAATTTACATACATACATTCATATACATAGCTTTCAGTATGCTCTCAACACTCCCTGATTCTGAGGCTTAGACTACTCGCTCGTGATAGCGTGCATCGAGCGGGTCACAATTTACTTTTGCTTTGAATTAACATTCCGGGCATGATCGGAGCAAAATTAAAATAATAAAAGGGTATGATGACTTAATACCGGAATACGAGTATATGAAGATGCAAATTGAATGAATATCTACTATAATAATAATAATAATACCGGATAAAAGTGAGTGAAAAATGAAAGAAACATTAATAGCAAACAATTGGTAAGTATAAAAGAAGAAAAAAAAACAATAAAATAGTACGCACGAACCTATTGCGAAAACTACTTATGTATGTACTCCTATGCACATACGTGCTTATATACCTATTTGATATACCTCTATCTATGTATATATGTATAAATGTAAAAAAAGCATAAATATATGTCTTAGAAACTAAGGTGCGGGAGACTTTGCTCCCGTCGCTACTGCTGATCCGTGGCGTAGAATGGAAGCCGGTCTCTGCGGCTGGCGGCTCTCGATGGCTCTTGCTCCTGCACGGTCGATAATCTCTCCACTGTTTCTGCACTTCTGCACAGTTGAAGTTTTTCCCCTGTTTCTGCATTTGTTGGTGCTTTTCCAAAATTCAGTTCCAGATCCCAACCAGTTCCTATATGTAAATAGGTCGTTGACTTGCGTTTGAAGAATCTGCTGTTCGTGACGATGTTATCTCTTATGTTAGTTTTGCTTGCATGCTAATAAGCTAACATCTTTGCAGATCAAATCGATCACACTAGTGTGTGTATATGCACGTATGTGTGTGCTGTTGCATATACCGATGCCTCGCGATTAATGTTTGCGGCACACCACACTGCGCTTGCCGGTTGGTAGTCCCAGACGTTAAGGAAGGGGAGGTCCTTTTGCCGATTCCGCGGGCGACCTAGAAATTCGTACATTTCATTAGTATTTTTGTTTTGCATGTCCTTTTTTTTTTTTTATTCTCCCCCCTTTTTTTTTCTAAGTAGGACTTCGCCAGCTTCGAGTACAAAGGCGTTAAATATATGTATATTTCGCAAACATTTGATGATGTCAAACACAATCACAGTCAGCACCTTCGTACTCCAAGCCGGCGGCTGATGTGGGCTCAGCGTACATATCTATGTATATACATACATACATATGCACGCTTATTCATCCATAGCATAGTATAGACTTACCTCCAGCTCCAGTGCGTTATGGGATCCTCCTTTTTCTTTGGCGGGGGTTTATTTTTTTTTTTTTCACTTGTGTATATTTTTATATACATACATATATTTTTTTTTTTGTCACTGAAATCTGATTAGACTTTTACTAATTAGCAAACAACCTTGCACTTGCTAGTACTTAAATCACCGCAACTTTCG
This sequence comes from Philophylla caesio, assembly GCA_963971545.1. Classification (NCBI taxonomy): domain Eukaryota; kingdom Metazoa; phylum Arthropoda; class Insecta; order Diptera; family Tephritidae; genus Philophylla; species Philophylla caesio. The sequence goes on along the minus strand of OZ020604.1, from coordinate 115,668,224 downwards.
TTATGTCCCGCTTTAGTTTGTAAGAGGTCCTTTTATGCCTTTTTTTCGGGCCACAAGTATATTCCGTTTACGGCACATATTTATTAAGCTATTCAAACTGGAACACAGTTTAAATTAACATACATACACACGCTCGTGACTACTTTGCTGAACCGTAGATTCAGCGAAAAGTGTCGCTCAGACAGAACTTCTGTCGGCATCATGTAGCCAACATTTTAGTTTGACCAACATACGAGTTCGATCGAGTTGGCCGTCACCCACACAATCACATACCTAAGTATCTGGCAAGCAGCTGTTACAGGCTCGCATCCGCCGATGGTGCCCGCATCATGGAGCGTGTGCGTAAAAAAAAATCTAAAAGAAGCGGGTTGCCAAGCTTATTTCCGCCCAACGTGTGGCCTCGACCCACGACCCTGAACCGGGCTTAATCCAGTTTCCTGTCGGCTCTGCTTGAGTTTATCCTGGGGTACGGTGTTGTGCCTACGTACACAATCACAAGACACAATCACTTAACCAGTTATACACTTACATATCTATGTCCAAACGTCATGCTTAACGCTATGTCAATAGACTACTTGATCGGCTAGATAAATATGTAAGTGGGTAAATACGTAAGTAGGTAAATAGGTTAATAAATACGTAAATAAATAAAAGAACTAATCACAAATCGTCGTTAATAAAAATTAAAATGACTGCAATAGTAATACAAAATCAATAAATTACCAAAATATCGCGTAGTCAAGTAGTAAAGCAAGATTTATTTAATCGATAAATATAAATAACACTACACCACATATCCCTGGGATAATAGATACAGTCGAGTCCTAAGGTAAGTGCTAGAGACATAGATTAATCGATGACTAAACATAATATTACAGGAAATATAAGAGCAGTCAAGTCGTAAGATAAGTACGTAATAATGAGAAGACAAAGTTGTTAAGGCGATACACTTAAGTATAGAAACCTACAACACAACCCACAAAGACGACATTGACCAAGTTACTATGCGGCAAAGAGGTCCTTAGCGTGGTATACCCCAATACTTTTCCCGTATGTGTTTCCGAGCTCATACATCGCGTTCCCTATGGCCTTTAAAATCACGCATTTGACCTGTTTGGGACCTAATTTAGCATTATAGTTCTCGACTTGTGAACTCTGTTTAAAGTTACGACGATATACCACTTGTCCAATTTGGAATCTCACTTCTCTACTTCTCGTGTTATATACTTTTTTACTGCGTTCGTGAGCCAATTTCAACTCCTTTAAAATTTTCTCTCTTATTAGATAAATAGTCTTTTTCTGGAATAATTTCACATTCCGAGTCTCTTAGCGCGCCTAGCTTTCGATACAAGTCATATGAGGCGGCACGTTGGATCATCGGCAACCCAAAAAGAGCGCGATATGGTGAAGTACCAATCGCCGAGTGCACCGCACTACGGAGAGCAAAAGCAGCGTCGCTAACGTGGCTGTCCCAATTTTTTTGCTGGTCCTTTAGGTATGACCTAATAATTTGAAGTACTCTCTCCGCAGCGTTAGCCTGTGGAGAATAAAACGCAGTTTTCACGTGCATCGTCCCATATTTTTCTAAGAATGTTCTGAAAATTCCTGACACAAATTGTTTTCCATTGTCAGAATGAACGTACTCGGGTACCCCGAATATATGGAATACTTCTTTCTCAAGGAACTTGACAACTTCTGCTGTAGTAGCCTTTCTCATAGGTTTCAAACATACGAATTTCGAGAAATGGTCAAGACATACAAACATATAACAATTGCCGTTAGGCGTACGAGGATACGGACCCATAAAATCAATAAACAAGCGCTGGAAAGGTCGCTCTGTCAGATGTTGTGCACCCATCAGTGGTTTATGGAAAGCATTTTGAGACTTGTTACCTTTGCAAATATCACATTTCTTAACGTATTTTTGCACGTCTGACACCATGCCAGGCCAATAATACCTCTCTCTGAGCTTCGATAAGGTCTTATGTATTCCGCCATGTCCCGCAGAAGGCGAGTCATGTGAGGATTCAACCAGACCCGGTCGCAACTCAGTTGGAACCCAGAATTTCCAGGTATGGTCCGCTTGAAGCCCGTCCCCCCGATTAAATTGTGTCCTTTTGTAAACGTATCCGTCTGACGTACATAGGTCCGGCAATTTGTCTCCGTTGGTAGCGATGGTTTTCTTCAACTCCTCGTACTCTTGTGATTGGAAAAACGGTGAATTCAAACATATATCAAGTTTTCTATCATCTGTCTTTAATTCGTCCATGCCTACTCTTGATAGCGTATCCGGTACTACATTCTGGGTTCCTTTTCGATGTTGAATGTCGAAGTCAAAGGCCTGTAGCTTCAGGCTCCATCTGGCCAACCGCCCGGAGAGATCCTTTTGGCCCATTAGCCATTTAAGCCTTGCATGGTCAGTGATAACTGTGAAGGGTAACCCTTCCACATAAGGCCTGAATCGCTTGATGCTCAACACCGCCGCATAACATTCTAATTCGGTACTGCTATAATTACGCTGGGCTTTGTTCAATTTAGCCGATACATACGCAATAGGTCGTTCGTTACCGTCCTCGTCTAGTTGGAAAAGCACACCCCCAACTCCGTCGGTCGATGCGTCACACTGTATATAGAAACGTCTGTTGAAGTCCGGGTGTTTCAATACTGGGGCTGATATTAGGCTTCGCTTTAAGCAGTCGAAAGCCGCTTTTGCCTCTTCTGTCATGGTAAATTTGCTGATATTTTCCTTTGTGAGGCAGTCGTGCAGCGGAGCTGCTATTGTCGCGTAATCCCGTATGAACCTTCGGTACCACCCTGACATACCTAGGAACCTTCTAAGTTGTTTCGGAGTCTTTGGCTCGGGGAAATCCTTTACGGCTATGGTCTTGCTGGTGTCCGTGCGGATGCATCCATCGCCCACTACATATCCTAGGTATCTAACTTCCTTAAAACAAAACTTACTCTTTTCCACGTTTATGGTTAACTTTGCGTCTCGTAGACATTTAGCGACCTTTTCCAGCAAACATAGATGTGACGACGGAACAAACAAGCAAATCGTCTAGATACACAAACACAGATTCACGAAGTGAAGCGGGGATGACCTTGTCCATTAACCTGCACATTCGCTGTGCCGCATTGCACAGACCGAATGGCATTACTGTAAACTGGTATAAAGGTCTTCCAGGTACAGTGAACGCGGTCTTCTCTCTGGACTTTTGCTCAAGTGTTGCCAGAAAGCGTCTTTGAGATCTATTGCGGAAATGTATCGCGTATCCTGCAGTCTGCTTAAGATGCCATTAATATGAGGCAATGGGTATGCGTCTTTCACTGTACGTTCGTTCACCTTTCTTGCGTCAAGATATAAACGGGTTTTCGTCCCTTTTACTACCAAAGACACGGGTGAGCTCCAGCTACTGTTGCTCTCTTCTATTACTCCCAGCTCCAACATTCGATCTAGTTCGCTGTATACTAGTTTTTGGACTGCTGGAGATATCGGATAAAATCTTTGCTTTACGGGTATGTTATCGTTAACTACCTCCATGACGTGCTCCTCTACGTCCGTCTTTCCTAACCCTAACACTGCGAATGAAGGAAATTTTGATTTAATTTGTTCTAGAGCGATGTTTTGTTCGGGTAAGTGTGTATTGCACCGGATTGAATGATAATCCACCTTCAGCGGGTTCCAAACTTGCAATAACCCTGCCACCAGAATCGATACTTCTTCTTCTGCTAACCACCTCCATGTCAAAGATTTGCCAAAAATCTACGCCTAAGTAGACTTCCTGTTGTAAGTCAGGCACAATCAGAAACTCCATTTCTCTTGTCACACTGTCCCATTCTACGGGTAACGTAATGACGCCGGTTACCTTGGTCTTTCCTCCATTTGCTGTTCTAATTATTTGGTTTTTCATTATCTTTACTTAATCTCCCTTGCCCTGCAGTATTACACCTGCGTTCTTCCCTAAGCAACTTGCCCCTGCTCCTGAGTCAAGGAGTGCTAAGACTTCATGACCTCCTATTCTAGTTCTAGCAAAAAATCGGTTGTCCCCTTTTAAATGCACTATAGTCGAAATTATCTTATTTTGTATCCTCTTCAAATTTTTTTTCTTTTTTCTCATTTTCTGTATTTTCTTAAATTTCCTGTCTCTCCTCTTCTCCATGATTTCCTCACAAAATATCCTCCTTCGTGCCTCTTCATATTCGACCTTTCTTTGGTGAAGACTTTTCCTGCTAGTCTGCACACCTACCCCTTTACTTTTTACTTCTGCACCGTTCTCGCCCTCGGTAAGAGTATTCCTGCTAATGATTTTCATTATTTGCTTTCCGGGGTTTCCCTCATCTGGCGTGAGTCCCCGGTCATCTCGGCCAGTTTCCCATTTCCCTGACTAGGTTTAAATATACAAAAAGACGTATCACCTCCACACGAAAAACATATCATATTATGAAAGGACGATTTACATTTAGTATTTTTCTGCGCTTCAACGGGATTTTTGGAAAACTGGTCTACGGGCATGCCACAATTAAAACATAACATGAGGTGATATGGGGAAGGGTAAACCGATGCTATGGTGGATGAAGAACCGGTAGATTGGCTAGACGGGGATAGCTTAGGTGGGCCAGTCACCGATGGCAGTGCCTTACTACGTGGCATCCCCCTTATTTCCTCTACTTTCCTCTCTTCCAATTTTTCGAATGCCTGCGGTTCCGCAAACCCCATTTCACTTATTTGTTTCGGCCTATTCCTATTTTCCCGCATTACCTTTTCAGCCCTCTTACACTCACTCTTCAATTCCGCTAGCGACTCCATTTTGGAGGCGAAAGTAATATTAGCAAGATAAGGTTTAAAGTTGCCCCTAATGATTCCAACCAACTCTTTCTCGGGTATTTTCTTTCTAAGGCGGAACGTGAGACTATGTACATCTCCATAGAAATCATCAAACGATTCTTGGGCCAGCTGCTTTCTTTCCATTATCTCTCTGATTATTTCATAATCTGATTCGGCTGTCCCAAAGTGGTCCAGAAGTTCAGACTTAAGCTTGAAATACCCGAAGCTCGGGTCGTCCGCGTGGTCCTCAAGTACCTGCCAATACCACTTTAGGGCATTTCCCGTAACCAGACCATGGAAACCTGTAAACAATTGATTATGAGTTATGCCGTATTGTTCTCGCATCTTTTCTATTCGGAATATGAAGCTCTCGACTGTTATTCCCTTCGTGGAACCGTCAAACTTAACGTGCCATTTTTCTAGGTCAACTTTCTTCCAATTCATCGATTCCTTATTTGTATACGAGTAACTTCTTTCTTGAGCAGTTTCTTCATTATTGCCTCGTTCCGAATGTGTTGGTCTCGCGCCACTAGGCTCTGGTGTTGACACCAGGCCGGGCCTTCTGATTAGATCTTGCGTGGACGCTTCCATTCCAGCTACTCGCTCGTTCAAGTTCGACATGTTGTTACGCATGTGGTGGACCTCAGTCATACGTTGAGCCAGCATGTCGCTGTTTTGTGCCATCATTGCCATCATTCGGCTCAGCTGCTCAGTATTGTGTGCAACTGAATCGGCTCCACCACCAGCGGCTGTCGATACCCCTGTGGCGGATTCGCTGTGTGGCATATTTTGCTGGTCCTGCTGGGACATTTCCAAAACTTCGTCCAGCTTACGGGAGAAACTAATGCTGTTATTTGACCTATCAAAAGCTACCTCGTCAGTCCTTCGTGCCAAGGATTGTTGATTCCCCTCGCAGACTGATGTTCTGAATACACGAGCTGTGCACCTGCTAAAATCGTTGTGGGCCGAGAAGTCTACCGGGTAAGAGATACCCGTATCTATCTGGCTGAATATGGAGCCGATAACCTCGTCCTCAAAGGTTCTCGCTACACTACGTGTGACTCTACGGTTCAAGTTTCGCAGTCCCAATCCCTTTGGCACAATTTCTTCTCTTTCTCGCTCATCCATTAACACACTAAACTATTACACCAAGTCAATTCTTGATAAAAATAATATATTCAACTCGGCCAAAGTGATAATCGGGCTCGCAAGAAAATTCAAATTATGAAAAACTGGACAAAAAAAAAACCCAAAGATAATCATATATACATATATATATAATTGAATTGTATGATTAAAAAGAAAATAATAATATAAAAAGGTATAAACCAAAAATAATTCAAGTGATGAAAAAAAATAATACTAATATAAAAAGGTATAAACCAAAAAAATAATTTAAGTGATGAAAAAAAAATAATACTAATATAAAAAGGTATAAACCAAAAATAATTCAAGTGATGAAAAAAAATAATACTAATATAAAAAGGTATAAACCAAAAAAATAATTTAAGTGATGAAAAAAAAATAATACTTATATAAAAAGGTATAAATCAAAAAAATAATTTAAGTGATGAAAAAAAATAATACTAATATAAAAAGGTATAAACCAAAATAATTCAAGTGATGAAAAAAATTAATACTAATATAAAAGGGTATAAACCAAAATAATTCAAGTTAAACTATAATTAGAAATGTATTAATATAACAATATAAGTGAAAGGTAAAAATATTGAATACTAATGATCATAAAAAGGTATTATTATCAAAAAAAGATATTACTTTGGACATTTAATACGAAATAATATTCACAAAGCGAAAACTATTAACAAAACGAAAAATTCAAAAAAAAATTGTATGAGTGGCTAAAATTTAACGAAAAAAAAGTTAGTTCAAGAATGCGTACGTATTTATAGGCTAAAGTAATAAAGATTAAGAGTAAAAAAAAAATTTTTTTAAAAATCAGTCACATATAATTTCATGGACATGAAATAAGTAAACTTTACTAAAATGAATAAATATCTAGGATAAAAAAAATAAAATACAGTAGCAATAAAAAAAAATTTAAGAAAGTGATATTGATAATGATCAAAACGTTGATTTTCTATTAAACGCAAGATATTAAAACTTCATATACTTCGGGTTTTCATTTGTATGCTTAAAAAATATGATAATATTTATTTCTATTGGTTACCGACAAATTCATTACAATTTATAATCGACAATATTTTGTTTAAAAATATAAGTATATATGTATATGTAGATAAAAAATTTTATTTTGGTGTGTGCTGGTGCTGTCTTCCGGACGTCATGGTGGGAGTGTCGGTCCGTGTGTCCGCTGTCCAAAAGTCTGAGTCAACTACCCTTATTTCTAATAACCAATGTAACACTTCTACGATCAAAGTCCTGGCTTCAAGCGTGGCTGTAACATTTTCCCATTTAACCCTGTGTGAAAAATCCCACAAGCCTCACATACATGCCCTGCTGGAGCGCATGTCTGGTAGCTTAAATGGCCTATTTCACCAAACCCCAATTCAATTTACTGGCCGCCGCTTCATCATCATTTCCTACTCTGAAGAACGCTAACGTCCTCGAAGGCACTCTAACGATTAGGCGGGCACTTCCCCTTATTTGTCACGCGGCACAAATTACTCACGATGTTCACAAGTAATGTTACCCCCTGACCCTAACATGTCCGGTAAAAGAAAGGAAAACGAAGAAGCAAGGATAGAAAATACTAAGGAAATTAAGAAACATCTAAGGACAGAAATAAAAAGGCTACATGATATCGTACAAATAGTGATAAAAGGTATAAAAAAAACAAAGGAGAAGTAAACTAGTGGGCTAAAAACGTTGGGCGCCATTGTTATGAGTGGGGATTGTCCGGTGAAAGCAAGGCAGTACACGGCATGGTGGCAAGCCCAGATAGCTCGTCGGATGGGGGGGTCTTTACCACCTGCCTTACCTGAACCCACATCAATAAAACAAATTTTTTTTTCATGCCTGATAATGTAGAATAATTAAAAATAACGAAAAGAGGAGAGAAAAAGCAAAGAAGTGGTCCAGTCCCGTCCTGTCAGGTGGAGTCATCCCACCCTTTTTACACGTAGACTCTATGTGATGCCTTAGGCGTTGTTGTGGCTCCTTACTGTCTTAACAACGCCCCCTGACCTGACATCAGTCCGTCCGTCTACCAGTCCGCAAGCATTAGATCATAGTCTACCCCCCCTCCCTCCCCACTTCCTCTCGGTCGCACCCACACCAAAATTTCGTGCCTAGCACACAGATTTGCTTTCATTTCATAATAATTTTTTTCTTTTCTTTTTGTTTTTTTTACAATTTTTACTTAAACATTTACTTTGAATTTCTAATTTAAGTTCTAATCTTACCAGCAAAAACTCAATTTTACTTGAAATATCTCCCTTTCCTTATGCTACTCCTATTCAAACATATACTCGACCCACGTCACTAGTAATATCAATAGATATAAATTCAATATCTATGCATATTAGCATTACCCTCAAGTTGACTCCAAAGTTAAAGCAAAACAGTAGAATTCAGTTACAATCTAAAGGATTTCAACTTGGCAAAAAAAAATAAAATAATAATAAACAAACGCGAGCTTGAATATCTGCTTATATTCATATGCATACAAATCGTTATATACATATATGCATTGACTATTTCGTGTAAACATATGTATGTCATAGCTGCAAAAGCTTTCAATCACTCACCTTGGTCTCTCGCGATGTTGGTACCAGCACGCCGTAGAGAACCTGTTTGGAGAGAAATCTAATTTACATACATACATTCATATACATAGCTTTCAGTATGCTCTCAACACTCCCTGATTCTGAGGCTTAGACTACTCGCTCGTGATAGCGTGCATCGAGCGGGTCACAATTTACTTTTGCTTTGAATTAACATTCCGGGCATGATCGGAGCAAAATTAAAATAATAAAAGGGTATGATGACTTAATACCGGAATACGAGTATATGAAGATGCAAATTGAATGAATATCTACTATAATAATAATAATAATACCGGATAAAAGTGAGTGAAAAATGAAAGAAACATTAATAGCAAACAATTGGTAAGTAAAAAAAAGAAAAAAAACAATAAAATAGTACGCACGAACCTATTGCGAAAACTACTTATGTATGTACTCCTATGCACATACGTGCTTATATACCTATTTAATATACCTCTATCTATGTATATATGTATAAATGTAAAAAAAAGGCATAAATATATGTCTTAGAAACTAAGGTGCGGGAGACTTTGCTCCCGTCGCTACTGCTGATCCGTGGCGTAGAATGGAAGCCGGTCTCTGCGGCTGGCGGCTCTCGATGGCTCTTGCTCCTGCACGGTCGATAATCTCTCCACTGTTTCTGCACTTCTGCACAGTTAAAGTTTTTCCCCTGTTTCTGCACTTGTTGGTGCTTTTCCAAAATTCAGTTCCAGATCCCAACCAGTTCCTATATGTAAATAGGTCGTTGACTTGCGTTTGAAGAATCAGCTGTTCGTGACGATGTTATCTCTTATGTTAGCTTTGCTTGCATGCTAATAAGCTAACATAAAACTTTGCAGATCAAATCGATCACACTAGTGTGTGTATATGCACGTATGTGTGTGCTGTTGCATATACCGATGCCTCGCGATTAATGTTTGCGGCACACCACACTGCGCTGGCCGGTTGGTAGTCCCAGACGTTAAGGAAGGGGAGGTCCTTTTGCCGATTCCGCGGGCGACCTAGAAATTCGTACATTTCATTAGTATTTTTGTTTTGCATGCCCTTTTTTTTTATTCTCCCCCCCTTTTTTTTCGAAGTAGGACTTCGCCAGCTTCGAGTACAAAGGCGTTAAATATATGTATATTTCGCAAACATTTGATGATGTCAAACACAATCACAGTCAGCACCTTCGTACTCCAAGCCGGCGGCTGATGTGGGCTCAGCGTACATATCTATGTATATACATACATATGCACGCTTATTCATCCATAGCATAGTATAGACTTACCTCCAGCTCCAGTGCGTTATGGGATCCTCCTTTTTCTTTGGCGGGGGTTTATTTTTTTTTTTTCACTTGTGTATATTTTTATATACATATATTTTTTTTTTTTCACTGAAATCTGATTAGACTTTTACTAATTGGCAAACAACCTTGCACTTGCTAATACTTAAATCACCGCAACTTTCGTTATGTCCCGCTTTAGTTTGTAAGAGGTCCTTTTATGCCTTTTTTTCGGGCCACAAGTATATTCCGTTTACGGCACATATTTATTAAGCTATTCAAACTGGAACACAGTTTAAATTAACATACATACACGTGACTACTTTGCTGAACCATAGATTCAGCGAAAAGTGTCGCTCAGACAGAACTTCTGTCGGCATCATGTAGCCAACATTTTAGTTTGACCAACATACGTGTTCGATCGAGTTGGCCGTCACCCACACAATCACATACCTAAGTATCTGGCAAGCAGCTGTTACAGGCTCGCATCCGCCGATGGTGCCCGCATCATGGAGCGTGTGCGTAAAAAAAAATCTAAAAGAAGCGGGTTGCCAAGCTTATTTCCGCCCAACGTATGGCCTCGACCCACGACCCTGAACCGGGCTTAATCCAGTTTCCTGTCGGCTCTGCTTGAGTTTATCCTGGGGTACGGTGTTGTGCCTACGTACACAATTACAAGACACAATCACTTAACCAGTTATACACTTACATATCTATGTCCAAACGTCATGCTTAACGCTATGTCAATAGACTACTTGATCGGCTAGATAAATATGTAAGTGGGTAAATACGTAAGTAGGTAAATAGGTTAATAAATACGTAAATAAATAAAAGAACTAATCACAAATCGTCGTTAATAAAAATTAAAATGACTGCAATAGTAATACAAAATCAATAAATTACCAAAATATCGCGTAGTCAAGTAGTAAAGCAAGATTTATTTAATCGATAAATATAAATAACACTACACCACATATCCCTGGGATAATAGATACAGTCGAGTCCTAAGGTAAGTGCTAGAGACATAGATTAATCGATGACTAAACACAATATTACAGGAAATATAAGAGCAGTCAAGTCGTAAGATAAGTACGTAATAATGAATAGACAAAGTTGTTAAGGCGATACACTTAAGTATAGAAACCTACAACACAACCCACAAAGACGACATTGACCAAGTTACTATGCGGCAAAGAGGTCCTTAGCGTGGTATACCCCAATACTTTTCCCGTATGTGTTTCCGAGCTCATACATCGCGTTCCCTATGGCCTTTAAAATCACGCATTTGACCTGTTTGGGACCTAATTTAGCATTATAGTTCTCGACTTGTGAACTCTGTTTAAAGTTACGACGATATACCACTTGTCCAATTTGGAATCTCACTTCTCTACTTCTCGTGTTATATACTTTTCTCTCTTATTAGATAAATAGTCTTTTTCTGGAATAATTTCACATTCCGAGTCTCTTAGCGCGCCTAGCTTTCGATACAAGTCATATGAGGCGGCACGTTGGATCATCGGCAACCCAAAAAGAGCGCGATATGGTGAAGTACCAATCGCCGAGTGCACCGCACTACGGAGAGCAAAGGCAGCGTCGCTAACGTGGCTGTCCCAATTTTTTTGCTGGTCCTTTAGGTATGACCTAATAATTTGAAGTACTCTCTCCGCAGCGTTAGCCTGTGGAGAATAAAACGCAGTTTTCACGTGCATCGTCCCATATTTTTCTAAGAATGTTCTGAAAATTCCTGACACAAATTGTTTTCCATTGTCAGAATGAACGTACTCGGGTACCCCGAATATATGGAATACTTCTTTCTCAAGGAACTTGACAACTTCTGCTGTAGTAGCCTTTCTCATAGGTTTCAAACATACGAATTTCGAGAAATGGTCAAGACATACAAACATATAACAATTGCCGTTAGGCGTACGAGGATACGGACCCATAAAATCAATAAACAAGCGCTGGAAAGGTCGCTCTGTCAGATGTTGTGCACCCATCAGTGGTTTATGGAAAGCATTTTGAGACTTGTTACCTTTGCAAATATCACATTTCTTAACGTATTTTTGCACGTCTGACACCATGCCAGGCCAATAATACCTCTCTCTGAGCTTCGATAAGGTCGTATGTATTCCGCCATGTCCCGCAGAAGGCGAGTCATGTGAGGATTCAACCAGACCCGGTCGCAACTCAGTTGGAACCCAGAATTTCCAGGTATGGTCCGCTTGAAGCCCGTCCCCCGTCACACTGTATATAGAAACGTCTGTTGAAGTCCGGGTGTGTCAATACTGGGGCTGATATTAGGCTTCGCTTTAAGCAGTCGAAAGCCGCTTTTGCCTCTTCTGTCATGGTAAATTTGCTGATCTTTTCCTTTGTGAGGCAGTCGTGCAGCGGAGCTGCTATTGTCGCGTAATCCCGTATGAACCTTCGGTACCACCCTGACATACCTAGGAACCTTCTAAGTTGTTTCGGAGTCTTTGGCTCGGGGAAATCCTTTACGGCTATGATCTTGCTGGTGTCCGTGCGGATGCATCCATCGCCCACTACATATCCTAGGTATCTAACTTCCTTAAAACAAAACTTACTCTTTTCCACGTTTATGGTTAACTTTGCGTCTCGTAGACATTTAGCGACCTTTTCCAGCAAACATAGATGTGACGACGGAACAAACAAGCAAATCGTCTAGATACACAAACACAGATTCACGAAGTGAAGCGGGGATGACCTTGTCCATTAACCTGCACATTCGCTGTGCCGCATTGCACAGACCGAATGGCATTACTGTAAACTGGTATAAAGGTCTTCCAGGTACAGTGAACGCGGTCTTCTCTCTGGACTTTTGCTCAAGTGTTGCCAGAAAGCGTCTTTGAGATCTATTGCGGAAATGTATCGCGTATCCTGCAGTCTGCTTAAGATGCCATTAATATGAGGCAATGGGTATGCGTCTTTCACTGTACGTTCGTTCACCTTTCTTGCGTCAAGATATAAACGGGTTTTCGTCCCTTTTACTACCAAAGACACGGGTGAGCTCCAGCTACTGTTGCTCTCTTCTATTACTCCCAGCTCCAACATTCGATCTAGTTCGCTGTATACTAGTTTTTGGACTGCTGGAGATATCGGATAAAATCTTTGCTTTACGGGTATGTTATCGTTAACTACCTCCATGACGTGCTCCTCTACGTCCGTCTTTCCTAACCCTAACACTGCGAATGAAGGAAATTTTGATTTAATTTGTTCTAGAGCGATGTTTTGTTCGGGTAAGTGTGTATTGCACCGGATTGAATGATAATCCACCTTCAGCGGGTTCCAAACTTGCAATAACCCTGCCACCAGAATCGATACTTCTTCTTCTGCTAACCACCTCCATGTCAAAGATTTGCCAAAAATCTACGCCTAAGTAGACTTCCTGTTGTAAGTCAGGCACAATCAGAAACTCCATTTCTCTTGTCACACTGTCCCATTCTACGGGTAACGTAATGACGCCGGTTACCTTGGTCTTTCCTCCATTTGCTGTTCTAATGATTTGGTTTTTCATTATCTTTACTTAATCTCCCTTGCCCTGCAGTATTACACCTGCGTTCTTCCCTAAGCAACTTGCCCCTGCTCCTGAGTCAAGGAGTGCTAAGACTTCATGACCTCCTATTCTAGTTCTAGCAAAAAATCGGTTGTCCCCTTTTAAATGCACTATAGTCGAAATTATCTTATTTTGTATCCTCTTCAAATTTTTTTTCTTTTTTCTCATTTTCTGTATTTTCTTAAATTTCCTGTCTCTCCTCTTCTCCATGATTTCCTCACAAAATATCCTCCTTCGTGCCTCTTCATATTCGACCTTTCTTTGGTGAAGACTTTTCCTGCTAGTCTGCACACCTACCCCTTTACTTTTTACTTCTGCACCGTTCTCGCCCTCGGTAAGAGTATTCCTGCTAATGATTTTCATTATTTGCTTTCCGGGGTTTCCCTCATCTGGCGTGAGTCCCCGGTCATCTCGGCCAGTTTCCCATTTCCCTGACTAGGTTTAAATATACAAAAAGACGTATCACCTCCACACGAAAAACATATCATATTATGAAAGGACGATTTACATTTAGTATTTTTCTGCGCTTCAACGGGATTTTTGGAAAACTGGTCTACGGGCATGCCACAATTAAAACATAACATGAGGTGATATGGGGAAGGGTAAACCGATGCTATGGTGGATGAAGAACCGGTAGATTGGCTAGACGGGGATAGCTTAGGTGGGCCAGTCACCGATGGCAGTGCCCTACTACGTGGCATCCCCCTTATTTCCTCTACTTTCCTCTCTTCCAATTTTTCGAATGCCTGCGGTTCCGCAAACCCCATTTCACTTATTTGTTTCGGCCTATTCCTATTTTCCCGCATTACCTTTTCAGCCCTCTTACACTCACTCTTCAATTCCGCTAGCGACTCCATTTTGGAGGCGAAAGTAATATTAGCAAGATAAGGTTTAAAGTTGCCCCTAATGATTCCAACCAACTCTTTCTCGGGTATTTTCTTTCTAAGGCGGAACGTGAGACTATGTACATCTCCATAGAAATCATCAAACGATTCTTGGGCCAGCTGCTTTCTTTCCATTATCTCTCTGATTATTTCATAATCTGATTCGGCTGTCCCAAAGTGGTCCAGAAGTTCAGACTTAAGCTTGAAATACCCGAAGCTCGGGTCGTCCGCGTGGTCCTCAAGTACCTGCCAATACCACTTTAGGGCATTTCCCGTAACCAGACCATGGAAACCTGTAAACAATTGATTATGAGTTATGCCGTATTGTTCTCGCATCTTTTCTATTCGGAATATGAAGCTCTCGACTGTTATTCCCTTCGTGGAACCGTCAAACTTAACGTGCCATTTTTCTAGGTCAACTTTCTTCCAATTCATCGATTCCTTATTTGTATACGAGTAACTTCTTTCTTGAGCAGTTTCTTCATTATTGCCTCGTTCCGAATGTGTTGGTCTCGCGCCACTAGGCTCTGGTGTTGACACCAGGCCGGGCCTTCTGATTAGATCTTGCGTGGACGCTTCCATTCCAGCTACTCGCTCGTTCAAGTTCGACATGTTGTTACGCATGTGGTGGACCTCAGTCATACGTTGAGCCAGCATGTCGCTGTTTTGTGCCATCATTGCCATCATTCGGCTCAGCTGCTCAGTATTGTGTGCAACTGAATCGGCTCCACCACCAGCGGCTGTCGATACCCCTGTGGCGGATTAACTGTGTGGCATATTTTGCTGGTCCTGCTGGGACATTTCCAAAACTTCGTCCAGCTTACGGGAGAAACTAATGCTGTTATTTGACCTATCAAAAGCTACCTCGTCAGTCCTTCGTGCCAAGGATTGTTGATTCCCCTCGCAGACTGATGTTCTGAATACACGAGCTGTGCACCTGCTAAAATCGTTGTGGGCCGAGAAGTCTACCGGGTAAGAGATACCCGTATCTATCTGGCTGAATATGGAGCCGATAACCTCGTCCTCAAAGGTTCTCGCTACACTACGTGTGACTCTACGGTTCAAGTTTCGCAGTCCCAATCCCTTTGGCACAATTTCTTCTCTTTCTCGCTCATCCATTAACACACTAAACTATTACACCAAGTCAATTCTTGATAAAAATAATATATTCAACTCGGCCAAAGTGATAATCGGGCTCGCAAGAAAATTCAAATTATGAAAAACTGGACAAAAAAAAAACCCAAAGATAATCATATATACATATATATATAATTGAATTGTATGATTAAAAAGAAAATAATAATATAAAAAGGTATAAACCAAAAATAATTCAAGTGATGAAAAAAAATAATACTAATATAAAAAGGTATAAACCAAAAAAATAATTTAAGTGATGAAAAAAAAATAATACTAATATAAAAAGGTATAAACCAAAAATAATTCAAGTGATGAAAAAAAATAATACTAATATAAAAAGGTATAAACCAAAAAAATAATTTAAGTGATGAAAAAAAAATAATACTTATATAAAAAGGTATAAATCAAAAAAATAATTTAAGTGATGAAAAAAATAATACTAATATAAAAAGGTATAAACCAAAATAATTCAAGTGATGAAAAAAATTAATACTAATATAAAAGGGTATAAACCAAAATAATTCAAGTTAAACTATAATTAGAAATGTATTAATATAACAATATAAGTGAAAGGTAAAAATATTGAATACTAATGATCATAAAAAGGTATTATTATCAAAAAAAGATATTACTTTGGACATTTAATACGAAATAATATTCACAAAGCGAAAACTATTAACAAAACGAAAAATTCAAAAAAAAATTGTATGAGTGGCTAAAATTTAACGAAAAAAAAGTTAGTTCAAGAATGCGTACGTATTTATAGGCTAAAGTAATAAAGATTAAGAGTAAAAAAAAAATTTTTTTAAAAATCAGTCACATATAATTTCATGGACATGAAATAAGTAAACTTTACTAAAATGAATAAATATCTAGGATAAAAAAAATAAAATACAGTAGCAATAAAAAAAAATTTAAGAAAGTGATATTGATAATGATCAAAACGTTGATTTTCTATTAAACGCAAGATATTAAAACTTCATATACTTCGGGTTTTCATTTGTATGCTTAAAAAATATGATAATATTTATTTCTATTGGTTACCGACAAATTCATTACAATTTATAATCGACACCAAAATTTATTTTGGTGTGTGCTGGTGCTGTCTTCCGGACGTCATGGTGGGAGTGTCGGTCCGTGTGTCCGCTGTCCAAAAGTCTGAGTCAACTACCCTTATTTCTAATAACCAATGTAACACTTCTACGATCAAAGTCCTGGCTTCAAGCGTGGCTGTAACATTTTCCCATTTAACCCTGTGTGAAAAATCCCACAAGCCTCACATACATGCCCTGCTGGAGCGCATGTCTGGTAGCTTAAATGGCCTATTTCACCAAACCCCAATTCAATTTACTGGCCGCCGCTTCATCATCATTTCCTACTCTGAAGAACGCTAACGTCCTCGAAGGCACTCTAACGATTAGGCGGGCACTTCCCCTTATTTGTCACGCGGCACAAATTACTCACGATGTTCACAAGTAATGTTACCCCCTGACCCTAACATGTCCGGTAAAAGAAAGGAAAACGAAGAAGCAAGGATAGAAAATACTAAGGAAATTAAGAAACATCTAAGGACAGAAATAAAAAGGCTACATGATATCGTACAAATAGTGATAAAAGGTATAAAAAAAACAAAGGAGAAGTAAACTAGTGGGCTAAAAACGTTGGGCGCCATTGTTATGAGTGGGGATTGTCCGGTGAAAGCAAGGCAGTACACGGCATGGTGGCAAGCCCAGATAGCTCGTCGGATGGGGGGGTCTTTACCACCTGCCTTACCTGAACCCACATCAATAAAACAAATTTTTTTTTCATGCCTGATAATGTAGAATAATTAAAAATAACGAAAAGAGGAGAGAAAAAGCAAAGAAGTGGTCCAGTCCCGTCCTGTCAGGTGGAGTCATCCCACCCTTTTTACACGTAGACTCTATGTGATGCCTTAGGCGTTGTTGTGGCTCCTTACTGTCTTAACAACGCCCCCTGACCTGACATCAGTCCGTCCGTCTACCAGTCCGCAAGCATTAGATCATAGTCTACCCCCCCTCCCTCCCCACTTCCTCTCGGTCGCACCCACACCAAAATTTCGTGCCTAGCACACAGATTTGCTTTCATTTCATAATAATTTTTTTCTTTTCTTTTTGTTTTTTTTACAATTTTTACTTAGACATTTACTTTGAATTTCTAATTTAAGTTCTAATCTTACCAGCAAAAACTCAATTTTACTTGAAATATCTCCCTTTCCTTATGCTACTCCTATTCAAACATATACTCGACCCACGTCACTAGTAATATCAATAGATATAAATTCAATATCTATGCATATTAGCATTACCCTCAAGTTGACTCCAAAGTTAAAGCAAAACAGTAGAATTCAGTTACAATCTAAAGGATTTCAACTTGGCAAAAAAAAATAAAATAATAATAAACAAACGCGAGCTTGAATATCTGCTTATATTCATATGCATACAAATCGTTATATACATATATGCATTGACTATTTCGTGTAAACATATGTATGTCATAGCTGCAAAAGCTTTCAATCACTCACCTTGGTCTCTCGCGATGTTGGTACCAGCACGCCGTAGAGAACCTGTTTGGAGAGAAATCTAATTTACATACATACATTCATATACATAGCTTTCAGTATGCTTTCAACACTCCCTGATTCTGAGGCTTAGACTACTCGCTCGTGATAGCGTGCATCGAGCGGGTCACAATTTACTTTTGCTTTGAATTAACATTCCGGGCATGATCGGAGCAAAATTAAAATAATAAAAGGGTATGATGACTTAATACCGGAATACGAGTATATGAAGATGCAAATTGAATGAATATCTACTATAATAATAATAATAATAATACCGGATAAAAGTGAGTGAAAAATGAAAGAAACATTAATAGCAAACAATTGGTAAGTAAAAAAAAGAAAAAAAACAATAAAATAGTACGCACGAACCTATTGCGAAAACTACTTATGTATGTACTCCTATGCACATACGTGCTTATATACCTATTTAATATACCTCTATCTATGTATATATGTATAAATGTAAAAAAAAGGCATAAATATATGTCTTAGAAACTAAGGTGCGGGAGACTTTGCTCCCGTCGCTACTGCTGATCCGTGGCGTAGAATGGAAGCCGGTCTCTGCGGCTGGCGGCTCTCGATGGCTCTTGCTCCTGCACGGTCGATAATCTCTCCACTGTTTCTGCACTTCTGCACAGTTAAAGTTTTTCCCCTGTTTCTGCACTTGTTGGTGCTTTTCCAAAATTCAGTTCCAGATCCCAACCAGTTCCTATATGTAAATAGGTCGTTGACTTGCGTTTGAAGAATCAGCTGTTCGTGACGATGTTATCTCTTATGTTAGCTTTGCTTGCATGCTAATAAGCTAACATAAAACTTTGCAGATCAAATCGATCACACTAGTGTGTGTATATGCACGTATGTGTGTGCTGTTGCATATACCGATGCCTCGCGATTAATGTTTGCGGCACACCACACTGCGCTGGCCGGTTGGTAGTCCCAGACGTTAAGGAAGGGGAGGTCCTTTTGCCGATTCCGCGGGCGACCTAGAAATTCGTACATTTCATTAGTATTTTTGTTTTGCATGCCCTTTTTTTTTATTCTCCCCCCCTTTTTTTTCGAAGTAGGACTTCGCCAGCTTCGAGTACAAAGGCGTTAAATATATGTATATTTCGCAAACATTTGATGATGTCAAACACAATCACAGTCAGCACCTTCGTACTCCAAGCCGGCGGCTGATGTGGGCTCAGCGTACATATCTATGTATATACATACATATGCACGCTTATTCATCCATAGCATAGTATAGACTTACCTCCAGCTCCAGTGCGTTATGGGATCCTCCTTTTTCTTTGGCGGGGGTTTATTTTTTTTTTTTCACTTGTGTATATTTTTATATACATATATTTTTTTTTTTTCACTGAAATCTGATTAGACTTTTACTAATTGGCAAACAACCTTGCACTTGCTAATACTTAAATCACCGCAACTTTCGTTATGTCCCGCTTTAGTTTGTAAGAGGTCCTTTTATGCCTTTTTTTCGGGCCACAAGTATATTCCGTTTACGGCACATATTTATTAAGCTATTCAAACTGGAACACAGTTTAAATTAACATACATACACGTGACTACTTTGCTGAACCATAGATTCAGCGAAAAGTGTCGCTCAGACAGAACTTCTGTCGGCATCATGTAGCCAACATTTTAGTTTGACCAACATACGTGTTCGATCGAGTTGGCCGTCACCCACACAATCACATACCTAAGTATCTGGCAAGCAGCTGTTACAGGCTCGCATCCGCCGATGGTGCCCGCATCATGGAGCGTGTGCGTAAAAAAAAATCTAAAAGAAGCGGGTTGCCAAGCTTATTTCCGCCCAACGTATGGCCTCGACCCACGACCCTGAACCGGGCTTAATCCAGTTTCCTGTCGGCTCTGCTTGAGTTTATCCTGGGGTACGGTGTTGTGCCTACGTACACAATTACAAGACACAATCACTTAACCAGTTATACACTTACATATCTATGTCCAAACGTCATGCTTAACGCTATGTCAATAGACTACTTGATCGGCTAGATAAATATGTAAGTGGGTAAATACGTAAGTAGGTAAATAGGTTAATAAATACGTAAATAAATAAAAGAACTAATCACAAATCGTCGTTAATAAAAATTAAAATGACTGCAATAGTAATACAAAATCAATAAATTACCAAAATATCGCGTAGTCAAGTAGTAAAGCAAGATTTATTTAATCGATAAATATAAATAACACTACACCACATATCCCTGGGATAATAGATACAGTCGAGTCCTAAGGTAAGTGCTAGAGACATAGATTAATCGATGACTAAACATAATATTACAGGAAATATAAGAGCAGTCAAGTCGTAAGATAAGTACGTAATAATGAGAAGACAAAGTTGTTAAGGCGATACACTTAAGTATAGAAACCTACAACACAACCCACAAAGACGACATTGACCAAGTTACTATGCGGCAAAGAGGTCCTTAGCGTGGTATACCCCAATACTTTTCCCGTATGTGTTTCCGAGCTCATACATCGCGTTCCCTATGGCCTTTAAAATCACGCATTTGACCTGTTTGGGACCTAATTTAGCATTATAGTTCTCGACTTGTGAACTCTGTTTAAAGTTACGACGATATACCACTTGTCCAATTTGGAATCTCACTTCTCTACTTCTCGTGTTATATACTTTTCTCTCTTATTAGATAAATAGTCTTTTTCTGGAATAATTTCACATTCCGAGTCTCTTAGCGCGCCTAGCTTTCGATACAAGTCATATGAGGCGGCACGTTGGATCATCGGCAACCCAAAAAGAGCGCGATATGGTGAAGTACCAATCGCCGAGTGCACCGCACTACGGAGAGCAAAGGCAGCGTCGCTAACGTGGCTGTCCCAATTTTTTTGCTGGTCCTTTAGGTATGACCTAATAATTTGAAGTACTCTCTCCGCAGCGTTAGCCTGTGGAGAATAAAACGCAGTTTTCACGTGCATCGTCCCATATTTTTCTAAGAATGTTCTGAAAATTCCTGACACAAATTGTTTTCCATTGTCAGAATGAACGTACTCGGGTACCCCGAATATATGGAATACTTCTTTCTCAAGGAACTTGACAACTTCTGCTGTAGTAGCCTTTCTCATAGGTTTCAAACATACGAATTTCGAGAAATGGTCAAGACATACAAACATATAACAATTGCCGTTAGGCGTACGAGGATACGGACCCATAAAATCAATAAACAAGCGCTGGAAAGGTCGCTCTGTCAGATGTTGTGCACCCATCAGTGGTTTATGGAAAGCATTTTGAGACTTGTTACCTTTGCAAATATCACATTTCTTAACGTATTTTTGCACGTCTGACACCATGCCAGGCCAATAATACCTCTCTCTGAGCTTCGATAAGGTCGTATGTATTCCGCCATGTCCCGCAGAAGGCGAGTCATGTGAGGATTCAACCAGACCCGGTCGCAACTCAGTTGGAACCCAGAATTTCCAGGTATGGTCCGCTTGAAGCCCGTCCCCCGTCACACTGTATATAGAAACGTCTGTTGAAGTCCGGGTGTGTCAATACTGGGGCTGATATTAGGCTTCGCTTTAAGCAGTCGAAAGCCGCTTTTGCCTCTTCTGTCATGGTAAATTTGCTGATCTTTTCCTTTGTGAGGCAGTCGTGCAGCGGAGCTGCTATTGTCGCGTAATCCCGTATGAACCTTCGGTACCACCCTGACATACCTAGGAACCTTCTAAGTTGTTTCGGAGTCTTTGGCTCGGGGAAATCCTTTACGGCTATGATCTTGCTGGTGTCCGTGCGGATGCATCCATCGCCCACTACATATCCTAGGTATCTAACTTCCTTAAAACAAAACTTACTCTTTTCCACGTTTATGGTTAACTTTGCGTCTCGTAGACATTTAGCGACCTTTTCCAGCAAACATAGATGTGACGACGGAACAAACAAGCAAATCGTCTAGATACACAAACACAGATTCACGAAGTGAAGCGGGGATGACCTTGTCCATTAACCTGCACATTCGCTGTGCCGCATTGCACAGACCGAATGGTATTACTGTAAACTGGTATAAAGGTCTTCCAGGTACAGTGAACGCGGTCTTCTCTCTGGACTTTTGCTCAAGTGGAATTTGCCAGAAAGCGTCTTTGAGATCTATTGCGGAAATGTATCGCTTATCCTGCAGTCTGCTTAAGATGCCATCAATATGAGGCAATGGGTATGCGTCTTTCACTGTACGTTCGTTCACCTTTCTTGCGTCAAGACATAAACGGGTTTTCGTCCCTTTTACTACCAAAGACACGGGTGAGCTCCAGCTACTGTTGCTCTCTTCTATTACTCCCAGCTCCAACATTCGATCTAGTTCGCTGTATGCTAGTTTTTGGACTGCTGGAGATATCGGATAAAATCTTTGCTTTACGGGTATGTTATCGTTAACTACCTCCATGACGTGCTCCTCTACGTCCGTCTTTCCTAACCCTAACACTGCGAATGAAGGAAATTTTGATTTAATTTGTTCTAGACCGATGTTTTGTTCTGGGGTAAGTGTGTGTTGCACCGGATTGAATGATAATCCACCTTCAGCGGGTTCCAAACTTGCAATAACCCTGCCACCAGAATCGATACTTGTTCTTCTGCTAACCACCTCCATGTCGAAGATTTGCCAAAAATCTACGCCTAAGTAGACTTCCTGTTGTAAGTCAGGCACAATCAGAAACTCCATTTCTCTTGTCATACTGTCCCATTCTACGGGTAACTTAATGACGCCGGTTACCTTGGTTTTTCTCCATTTGCTGTTCTAATTATTTGGTTTTGTCATTATCATTACTGAATCTTCCTTGCCCTGCAGAATTACACCTGCGTTCTTCCCTAAGCAACTTGCCCCTGCTCCTGAGTCAAGGAGTGCTAAGACTTCATGACCTCCTATTCTAGTTCTAGCAAAAAATCGGTTGTCCCCTTTTAAATGCACTATAGTCGAAATTATCTTATTTTGTATCCTCTTCAAATTTTTTTTCTTTTTTCTCATTTTCTGTATTTTCCTAAATTTCCTGTCTCTCCTCTTCTCCATGATTTCCTCACAAAATATCCTCCTTCGTGCCTCTTCATATTCGACCTTTCTTTGGTGAAGACTTTTCCTGCTAGTCTGCACACCTACCCCTTTACTTTTTACTTCTGCACCGTTCTCGCCCTCGGTAAGAGTATTCCTGCTAATGATTTTCATTATTTGCTTTCCGGGGTTTCCCTCATCTGGCGTGAGTCCCCGGTCATCTCGGTCAGTTTCCCATTTCCCTGACTAGGTTTAAATATACAAAAAGACGTATCACCTCCACACGAAAAACATATCATATTATGAAAGGACGATTTACATTTAGTATTTTTCTGGGCTTCGGCGGGATTTTTGGAAAAGTGGTCTACGGGCATGCCACAATTAAAGCATAACATGAGGTGAAATGGGGAAGGGTAAAACGATGCTATGGTGGATGAACAACCGGTAGGTTGGCTAGACGGGGATAGCTTAGGTGGGCCAGTCACCGATGGCAGTGCCTTACTACGTGGCATCCCCCTTATTTCCTCTACTTTCCTCTCTTCCAATTTTTCGAATGCCTGCGGTTCCGCAAACCCTATTTCACTTATTTGTTTCGGCCTATTCCTATTTTCCCGCATAACCTTTTCAGCCCTCTTACACTCACTCTTCAATTCCGCTAGCGACTCCATTTTGGAGGCGGAAAGTAATATTAGCAAGATAAGGTTTAAAGTTGCCCCTAATGATTCCAACCAACTCTTTCTCGGGTATTTTCTTTCTAAGGCGGAACGTGAGACTATGTACATCTCCATAGAAATCATCAAACGATTCTTGGGCCAGCTGCTTTCTTTCCATTATCTCTCTGATTATTTCATAATCTGATTCGGCTGTCCCGAAGTGGTCCAGAAGTTCAGACTTAAGCTTGAAATACCCGAAGCTCGGGTCGTCCGCGTGGTCCTCAAGTACCTGCCAATACCACTTTAGGGCATTTCCCGTAACCAGACCATGGAAACCTGTAAACAATTGATTATGAGTTATGCCGTATTGTTCTCGCATCTTTTCTATTCGGAATATGAAGCTCTCGACTGTTATTCCCTTCGTGGAACCGTCAAACTTAACGTGCCATTTTTCTAGGTCAACTTTCTTCCAATTCATCGATTCCTTATTTGTATACGAGTAACTTCTTTCTTGAGCAGTTTCTTCATTATTGCCTCGTTCCGAATGTGTTGGTCTCGCGCCACTAGGCTCTGGTGTTGACACCAGGCCGGGCCTTCTGATTTGATCTTGCGTGGACGCTTACATTCCAGCTACTCGCTCGTTCAAGTTCGACATGTTGTTACGCATGTGGTGGACCTCAGTCATACGTTGAGCCAGCATGTCGCTGTTTTGTGCCATCATTGCCATCATTCGGCTCAGCTGCTCAGTATTGTGTGCAACTGAATCGGCTCCACCACCAGCGGCTGTCGATACCCCTGTGGCGGATTCACTGTGTGGCATATTTTGCTGGTCCTGCTGGGACATTTCCAAAACTTCGTCCAGCTTACGGGAGAAACTAATGCTGTTATTTGACCTATCAAAAGCTACCTCGTCAGTCCTTCGGTTCAAGTTTCGCAGTCCCAATCCCTTTGGCACAATTTCTTCTCTTTCTCGCTCATCCATTAACACACTAAACTATTACACCAAGTCGATTCTTGATAAAAATAATATATTCAACTCGGCCAAAGTGATAATCGGGCTCACAAGAAAATTCAAATTATGTAAAACTGGACAAAAAAAAAAACCCAAAGATAAGGATATATATATATATATATGAATTGTATGATTAAAAAGAAAATAATAATATAAAAAGGTATAAACCAAAAATAATTCAAGTGATGAAAAAAAATAATACTAATATAAAAAGGTATAAACCAAAAAAATAATTTAAGTGATGAAAAAAAAATAATACTAATATAAAAAGGTATAAACCAAAAATAATTCAAGTGATGAAAAAAAATAATACTAATATAAAAAGGTATAAACCAAAAAAATAATTTAAGTGATGAAAAAAAAATAATACTTATATAAAAAGGTATAAATCAAAAAAATAATTTAAGTGATGAAAAAAAATAATACTAATATAAAAAGGTATAAACCAAAATAATTCAAGTGATGAAAAAAATTAATACTAATATAAAAGGGTATAAACCAAAATAATTCAAGTTAAACTATAATTAGAAATGTATTAATATAACAATATAAGTGAAAGGTAAAAATATTGAATACTAATGATCATAAAAAGGTATTATTATCAAAAAAAGATATTACTTTGGACATTTAATACGAAATAATATTCACAAAGCGAAAACTATTAACAAAACGAAAAATTCAAAAAAAAATTGTATGAGTGGCTAAAATTTAACGAAAAAAAAGTTAGTTCAAGAATGCGTACGTATTTATAGGCTAAAGTAATAAAGATTAAGAGTAAAAAAAAAATTTTTTTTAAAATCAGTCACATATAATTTCATGGACATGAAATAATAAAACTTTACTAAAATGAATAAATATCTAGGATAAAAAAAATAAAATACAGTAGCAATAAAAAAAAATTTAAGAAAGTGATATTGATAATGATCAAAACGTTGATTTTCTATTAAACGCAAGATATTAAAACTTCATATACTTCGGGTTTTCATTTGTATGCTTAAAAAATATGATAATATTTATTTCTATTGGTTACCGACAAATTCATTACAATTTATAATCGACAATATTTTGTTTAAAAATATAAGTATATATGTATATGTAGATAAAAAATTTTATTTTGGTGTGTGCTGGTGCTTCCGGACGTCATGGTGGGAGTGTCGGTCCGTGTGTCCGCTGTCCAAAAGTCTGAGTCAACTACCCTTATTTCTAATAACCAATGTAACACTTCTACGATCAAAGTCCTGGCTTCAAGCGTGGCTGTAACATTTTCCCATTTAACCCTGTGTGAAAAATCCCACAAGCCTCACATACATGCCCTGCTGGAGCGCATGTCTGGTAGCTTAAATGGCCTATTTCACCAAACCCCAATTCAATTTACTGGCCGCCGCTTCATCATCATTTCCTACTCTGAAGAACGCTAACGTCCTCGAAGGCACTCTAACGATTAGGCGGGCACTTCCCCCTATTTGTCACGCGGCACAAATTACTCACGATGTTCACAAGTAATGTTACCCCCTGACCATAACATGTCCGGTAAAAGAAAGGAAAACAAAGAAACAAGGATAGAAAATACTAAGGAAATTAAGAAAAATCTAAGGACAGAAATAAAAAGGCTACATGATATCGTACAAATAGTGATAAAAGTTATAAAAAAAAACAAAGGAGAAGTAAACTAGTGGGCTAAAAACGTTGGGCGCCATTGTTATGAGTGGGGATTGTCCGGTGAAAGGAAGGCAGTACACGGCATGGTGGCAAGCCCAGATAGCTCGTCGGATGGGGGGGTCTTTACCACCTGCCTTACCTGAACCCACATCAATAAAACAAATTTTTTTTTTCATGCCTGATAATGTAGAATAATTAAAAATAACGAAAAGAGGAGAGAAAAAGCAAAGAAGTGGTCCAGTCCCGTCCTGTCAGGTGGAGTCATCCCTCCCTTTTTACACGTAGACTCTATGTGATTCCTTAGGCGTTGTTGTGGCTCCTTACTGTCTTAACAACGCCCCCTGACCTGACATCAGTCCGTCCGTCTACCTGTCCGCAAGCATTAGATCATAGTCTACCCCCCTCCCTCCCCACTTCCTCTCGGTCGCACCCACACCAAAATTTCGTGCCTAGCACAACATGCTCCTATGCCTACAACAACACAGATTTGCTTTCATTTCATAATAATTTTTTTCTTTTCTTTTTGTTTTTTTTTACAATTTTTACTTAGACATTTACTTTGAATTTCTAATTTAAGTTCTAATCTTACCAGCAAAAACTCAATTTTACTTGAAATATCTCCCTTTCCTTATGCTACTCCTATTCAAACATATACTCGACCCACGTCACTAGTAATATCAATAGATATAAATTCAATATCTATGCATATTAGCATTACCCTCAAGTTGACTCCAAAGTTAAAGCAAAACAGGAGAATTCAGTTACAATCTAAAGGATTGCAACTTGGCAAAAAAAATTAAAAAATAATAATAAACAAACGCGAGCTTGAATATCTGCTTATATTCATATGCATGCAAATCGTTATATACATATATGCATTGACTATTTCGTGTAAACATATGTATGTCATAGCAGCAAAAGCTTTCAATCACTCACCTTGGTCTCTCGCGATGTTGGTACCAGCACGCCGTAGAGAACCTGTTTGGAGAGAAATCTAATTTACATACATACATTCATATACATAGCTTTCAGTATGCTCTCAACACTCCCTGATTCTGAGGCTTAGACTACTCGCTCGTGATAGCGGGCATCGAGCGGGTCACAATTTACTTTTGCTTTGAATTAACATTCCGGGCATGATCGGAGCAAAATTAAAATAATAAAAGGGTATGATGACTTAATACCGGAATACGAGTATATGAAGATGGAAACTGAATGAATATCTACTATAATAATAATAATAATACCGGATAAAAGTGAGTGAAAAATGAAAGAAACATTAATAGCAAACAATTGGTAAGTAAAAAAAAAGAAAAAAAAACAATAAAATAGTACGCACGAACCTATTGCGAAAACTCCTTATGTATGTACTCCTATGCACATACGTGCTTATATACCTATTTGATATACCTCTATCTATGTATATATGTATAAATGTAAAAAAAGCATAAATATATGTCTTAGAAACTAAGGTGCGGGAGACTTTGCTCCCGTCGCTACTGCTGATCCGTGGCGTAGAATGGAAGCCGGTCTCTGCGGCTGGCGGCTCTCGATGGCTCTTGCTCCTGCACGGTCGATAATCTCTCCACTGTTTCTGCACTTCTGCACAGTTGAAGTTTTTCCCCTGTTTCTGCACTTGTTGGTGCTTTTCCAAAATTCAGTTCCAGATCCCAACCAGTTCCTATATGTAAATAGGTCGTTGACTTGCGTTTGAAGAATCAGCTGTTCGTGACGATGTTATCTCTTAAGTTAGCTTTGCTTGCATGCTAATAAGCTAACATAAAACTTTGCAGATCAAATCGATCACACTAGTGTGTGTATATGCACGTACGTTTGTGCTGTTGCATATACCGATGCCTCGCGATTAATGTTTGCGGCACACCACACTGCGCTTGCCGGTTGGTAGTCCCAGACGTTAAGGAAGGGGAGGTCCTTTTGCCGATTCCGCGGGCGACCTAGAAATTCGTACATTTCATTAGTATTTTTGTTTTGCATGCCCTTTTTTTTTTATTCTCCCCCCTTTTTTTTCTAAGTAGGACTTCGCCAGCTTCGAGTACAAAGGCGTTAAATATATGTATATTTCGCAAACATTTGATGATGTCAAACACAATCACAGTCAGCACCTTCGTACTCCAAGCCGGCGGCTAATGTGGGCTCAGCGTACATATCTATGTATATACATACATATGCACGCTTATTCATCCATAGCATAGTATAGACTTACCTCCAGCTCCAGTGCGTTATGGGATCCTCCTTTTTCTTTGGCGGGGGTCTATTTTTTTTTTTTTTCACTTGTGTATATTTTTATATACATATATTTTTTTTTTTTTTCACTGAAATCTGATTAGACTTTTACTAATTAGCAAACAACCTTGCACTTGCTAATACTTAAATCACCGCAACTTTCGTTATGTCCCGCTTTAGTTTGTAAGAGGTCCTTTTATGCCTTTTTTTCGGGCCACAAGTATATTCCGTTTACGGCACATATTTATTAAGCTATTCAAACTGGAGCACAGTTTAAATTAACATACATACACACGCTCGTGACTACTATGCTGAACCGTAGATTCAGCGAAAAGTGTCGCTCAGACAGAACTTCTGTCGGCATCATGTAGCCAACATTTTAGTTTGACCAACATACGTGTTCGATCGAGTTGGCCGTCACCCAAACAATCACATACCTAAGTATCTGGCAAGCAGCTGCTGTTACAAGATGTCAACAGTTTTAGCACAAATAGAGGCATCTTTGAACTCGCGTCCATTATATGCCCTAAATGACGACAATGGAGTTGATGCGTTAACACCAGGTCATTTTCTAATTGGAAGACCATTAATGTCTATTCCATCTCCCGAAACAGATATCAGCACTTCCGCCTTAAACAAATGGAAGTTGGTTCAGAAAATTCAAAAAGACTTTTGGAATCGCTGGAAAAATGAGTATCTGCATACACTTCAGCAAAGTGGAAAACTCTCAAACCGCAAAAAGGCTTCTGCTAAAGTTTTAGAAGCTCATCCAGGAAGTGACGGCAGAGTCCGAGTTGTGACATTAAAGCTTCAACATAATATTCTGAAGCGACAAATTCATAAACTATGTCCTCTTGTTAAATCGATAGACAATAATCCACAAAATGAAGAGATTAAAACTAGCTTGACCACCGTATCGCAAAGGCAGAATCGATCATCAAGTATATTTGGGTTTATACTAATGTTGCTGCTTTGTATGTCGCTCAATAGCAAAGCAATGGTGCTTAATGAATCAAAAGGCAGCAACGCAGAAGTGAGCAAACTCTCTGAAAACACCACGATTTATCTGGATTCACTTGCGAAAATGGACGTTATAACATCTTCCTGGGATTTACTCATATATTATGATCTTCATGCATACTTCGAGCAAACCAACATGATATCAAATTGTCTACAAAAAATAAAAAATCAATGCCATCTTTTATCGCAGTTTGAAGAAGCATGCAATGTCATATCGCTATCATTGAGCAGGCGCTACGAAGATATAATTCAAAGTCACAAGTTGATTATCAATAATAAAAAACAAAAAAGAGCACCATTAGAGTGGGTTGGCTCTATTTATAGAATGCTGTTCGGTTTAATGGATGCTGAGGATCATGAATCGATAGAAGATAACTTCAAGACGCTACTCAACAATCAATATCAAATAAAGAATAGATTCAAAGCTCAAGTCTCACTTATCAATTCTACAGCAAATATAATTAATAAAAATGTAAAAGAAGTGAACGCACAGTTCTTCAAAATTGAAAAACAAATTAACAGATATCATTCCGCAATTATTAAAGATATCAATAGAGACAAAATGGCAATCCAGTTTCAAATGTTGGTAACGCAAATAACAATCTTAATGAGCAAATGTGAAAAAATGCAAAAATCTATTATTGAATTATTAATAGATTTGAATCATGGAAGAATTAACCCTGCACTTTTAACTCCAACTCAACTACATAAGGAATTGATGTTGATTAAAGACAAGCTTACAGCGAAACTTCAAATACCTGGCCAGAAATCGAATAGCCAATTACGTGATGCATACAACTTAATGGAAGCACACGGATTAATCATTGACATTGACAGCAATATAAATCCAGCACAGGATCGAATAGTGACCAATATTAGAGGGATTAGCGAAGACCAAATAGATCCATTGCACATCGGCACCATCAACAACAGCATTAAGTTGAAACAACTTCGCCAAGATATTGACAGAATTAACAATAGCGAACTAAACTTAAGTAAGCTTAATTTTAAAAATCATAGCGGTCATTTGTGTTTAATATTAGTGATATTTATCATTGTGGGTTTAGCAATATTGTATTTACGCAATAAATGTAAATCGAAAGAAAGAATAACTATCAATATTCCAAACCGTTGGCAGAATGGTCAAAAATGAAGATACAAATTATAAAAAATACAGTCCACTTAAAGTTAATTGAATTTACATACGAATAAATACATATGCACATAATGAAAGACATTGACATATTTCGCCCTCGGCAAAATGTTCAAATATCTTTGAACATGTAGAATTAAAATAGTTCAATAAGCATTGAAATACATGTACATCAGCAGCCAATAAATTATTCTCTTAATATCGTTGTTTATTCTAAGATAAACACATACATACAAACATTCATAGGCGTAATGCATTGTGAGTAAAAGAAAGCAATAAACATAATCGCTAGACGAAATATGTTAAGTGCGTATGCCTTCAACGCAATGCAATACCCATACACATACATACAAACAATCCACGTTTGTAGAATATAAATACATTGCATTTGTACATTGTTGAGTTGAGGCTGGTCTTTTATCAGCTAAACATACATGCAATACACATTCATACAAACAATCCACGTTTATAGAATATAAAAAAGTCGCATTTGTACATTGCTTAGATTAAGAGTCAATGCATGCGTTAGTATTTTACGTGCATAGACACACACACACATACATACATAATTCGTTAAGGAAAATAGTCTTATGAAATTGTATATAAGGAGCAGTAATTGTTTGAATAAATCAGAATTGTAAAGATTCTCAAACATAAACATTGCGTATTTTTAATCCTTGCCTTATTATTTTTTTCTTTACTTCCCCCACCCGTGGTAAGGAGCATATAATAAGATATAATAAGTAGTTTTCAGATATATTCAGTGAGCATTATGTTTACCTATTACCCCCCACCCGTGGTAAGGAGTAGATTAAACAGCTCTGCCAACAACGTACAAATCAGTACATTTGGTCCATACGAGCCTTGAAGCTCAAGCGACACCTAAAAGGGGAATTTTAAAAAAGGATAAATAAGCCGGAATAAAAGAAATTATTCGCAATATCCGATTCTTGTGATTCAAAAGGATAAAAACCCGCTGTGAGTCGAGGCACAGCAAGGTCAACTTGGCGACCAACCAATAACCTCCAACGATCCTTTTGAAGAAAACAAACACAAGACAAAAAAAAACATGGGAATAAATAGGGGAAAGATCCTTGAGAACCAGTTTGACATAGCGGAAAATGTCCTGCAAATTTGTAACAACTCAGTAGGCAAACCAATAAGGAGGGCAAAAATAGAAGACATAAATAAAAGTCTTTTAAAATATCGAAAGGATTTTGACTCCAACCATGAAAAGCTAATGGCAGATGGAATAGGTGATGAGGACTACTTTAAAACAAATGTGTATGGTGAAACTTCAAGAAAAATTTATGATGATTCCAAGTACTATAGCAATGAAATTGAGGAAGCTTACGAACAAATAGCATCAGACTATTTTAAAGAGCTCCCAATTTTAAAAAGATGTTTAAAAAAAGAAGAGACAAAAATAGCATTTCGTCCTAATTTGGAATTAGAAAAGCTTAAAATTCCAATTTTCTATGGAGAAATGAAAGAATGGGCTAACTTTTTTAACGTGTTCCAAGACATGGTTCACAATAACGAACAAATATCTAGTTCGGAAAAAATGCTGCGTTTACGTCTTAGCTTGAAAGGTGAAGCTATGCGGCTGATTCAACATCTGCAAATATCATCAGAAAACTATCAAGCAGCGTGGTGCCTTCTAAAAGATGGGTATGATAACATGCGGATTCTGTTCACGACACAGTGGGACAGAATAATGGATCAACATATAATAAATAGTAAAAATGTCGAAAGTGTAAGACAGTTGCTCGATACCACAAATGAATGTCTAAACGCAACAAAGTCGTTAGGCATAAAAACGGAAGAAGCTGATCCATTTATAGCTCGAGTAATTGTTCGAAAGCTAGATCAAGAAGGGCTCAAACTGTATGAACAAACTGTTAGAAAGACCAGAGAGGTTCAGAAGTTATCTGATGTTTGCGAATTTTTGGATCAGCACTTTTAAACATTGAAAGCAGTAGCGGAAAAAGACAATACATTCAAAAACCGCAAGCCACAGTCTTATAAGGCAAATCATACGTCGCTCAACGTAAAATATTCAGATGAACAGTGTACCTATTGCAAGCTTTCATGTCACACGACGAGTGATTGCAGAAAATTCAAAGGCATTACTTTAGAAAACAGACGTAAATATGCCAGAGAAAACAAAGTATGCTACAAGTCCCTCAACCATAATTGGCGCGAAAATTGTTATAGCAACACAAAATGCAAAATTTGCAATAAAAACCATCATGAGCTCCTACATTCTGAGACTGAGGAAAAGAAAACATCAATGTCCACAAAAACAACATCGACAATGGTCATTCTAGCCACAGCTCAAGTGAGGGTCAAAGCTGCGAATGGTGGTGATGTGTTATTAAGGGCTCTTATTGATCAAGGATCACAAATAACATCAATATCCGAAGAAGCAGCGCAGATATTAGGTGTGCCAAGGACAAAAGTTATGACAAAACTTCATGGACTAGGAGATGTTGTTGTTGGTGAATCGAAACTTAAGGTCAACGTACAAATAAAGCCACGATTTCTGAGTAAGCACGTCGAAAAATTAGAGGCCATAGTTCTATCAACTCTTACAACTGCACAACCCGATCAATCCTTCAAGTTCAATTTTAAGAATTGGGAAAACCACACTCTTGCTGACCCATTATTTAATAAAGCATACAGGATTGACATGGTTATTGGGGGAGATGTCTTCAGTAGAATTATTGAAAATGGAGTAACAAAATTCGACGGAGTTCTTGGGCAAGCTACGAAGATTGGTTGGATTCTCTCTGGGATAATAAAGCAGAAGAAATTCAGCAAAATAATATCAGCAACGACCAACTTAGAACGATTTTGGGAGCTACCTGAAGATAAAAAACTTGAAGATGATGCATGTTTGAAAATGTTTAAAGAAACTGTGAAGCAAGATTCGGATGGGCGATTTATTGTAGAAATCCCTTTCAAAGAAAAAAGAGCTGGTGGAATCTCGCAAACAAGCTATAGCGCGTCTGATTTCAATGGAAAATAAGTTTTAAAAAAATTATAAACTGAAAGAAGATTATCATGAGTTTATCAACGAATATATAAAGCTTGGTCACATGGTTAAAGCAGATTAAAAAGTAAAAGGTAAATATTACTTATCGCATCATGCTGTTATACGTGAAAACAGTTTAACAACAAAGTTGCGCGTTGTATTCGATGCATCTGCTAACGGAAAAAGCCTTAATGATATCATGTTTGCCGGTCCAAAGTTGCAAAAAGATATATTCGATATTCTTATCAAATGGAAGCTTTGAAAAGTGGCAATAACTGCTGATGTAGAAAAAATGTTTCGGCAAATAAAGATTGCAAAAGAAGATCGCGATTTTCACAGAATAATATGGCGTGAAAATCCTTCGCAGAAGATAGAAGAATATGAGCTGACAACAGTTACTTATGGTACTGCATCAGCACCTTATTTGGCAGTACGCACCCTATTTGAAATAAGCAACATATGCCCAAGTGAACGGCTGCAAGCAATAATTAAGGAGGACTTCTACATGGATGACCTTATGACAGGTGCTAATACTGTTCAGCAATGTCAAAACATTCAAGAAGACATCAGCAAACATCTGCAAACATTTGGGTTCCATCTTAGAAAATGGTTCTCAAACTGCAGCAGTATTACCGAAATTATAGAAGCTAAAGAAAACAATGAAATAATTCGAATTAAGGAAAACGAAGCAGTAAAAACACTTGGCCGATATTGGGATCCAAAACAAGACCAGTTCCAATTCAAAATAAATTTGGAAAGAGCAAAAAAGGTAACGAAAAGAAGTGTTCTTTCTCAGCTAGCTCAAATATTTGATCCATTAGGTTGGATTTCACCAATAACACTCGTCGCCAAGTTATATATTCAAAAGCTTTGGACGCAACATTCAGGATGGGACGACCAACTATCAGAAGATCTACAAAACGAATGGACGTCCTTTTTAAATTATCTTAATACAATTGAGAATGTACGTATTCCACGCTGGATAGAAACTAATATTCAATCTGAAATTGAAATTCATGGATTCGGTGATGCTTCAGGAAATGCGTACGCTGCGGTCATCTATGTCAAAGTTGGCAACTCTGTAAAGCTTTTAACTGCAAAAACGAAAGTTAATCCGCTTAAAAACAGGAAAACATTACCAAAACTGAAACTTTGTGCTGCTCACTTATTGGCCAAATTGATAAATAGAGTTTGTAAAATCATCACGAGAAGTCATAAATTTATGCATGGAGTGACTCCTCAATTACACTTTGCTGGATTGGGGCAAACAAAAACAAAGACAAATTTATTCGAAATCGAGTGGACGAAATTCAAAAACTTGTACCACAAGCAACCTGGAGACATGTAAACACAAAAGACAATCCAGCAGCCGTGGCGTCAAGAGGCACATCATCTCCAAAATTACTAGATATGGACATATGGTGGTGTGGGCCAAAATGGCTACCATTGCCAGAGAATCAATGACCAACAAATGATGTGATAAATACAGCAACACTACTAAGAACATCCGAAATTGAAAGTGAATTTATGGAGGAAGTTGTAAATCGATATTCTAGCTGGTTAAAACTTCAAAGGGTAGTGGCTTATATATTACGAATTGCTAAACCCGTTTTTGGATAAAAATGGAGTAATGAGAGTTGGAGGTAGGCTAACAAATTTATCTATCTTATTTTTCAAAGCACCCAATAATTCTACATAAATCAACTTTACCTGCATTAATAATCAAAGATGCACACCACGCTACAATACATGGTGGAAACCGATTAACAGAAGCAATCATAAGAAGAAAATACTGGATAATCGGTGTAAAGAATGCAATAAAAAGTTGTATACGAAATGCCTTTCTAGCAGCATTAAGAATATTGTTTCGGCAGGAGAGGAAGATGCTCTCATATTTACTCGGATAACGGAACAAATTTTGTGGGAGCAAGTAAATGGATGGATAAAGAATTTAAATCCGCAATAAAGCAAAATTCAGAGATAGCGCCAATATTGGCGAACGAGAAAATAACTTGGCATTTTATTCCCCCGGCAGGCCCACATTTTTATGGAATATAGGAAGCAGGAGTGGGCCATTGGAGACACGAAACTAACTTTTGAAGAGATGTCAACAGTTTTAGCACAAATAGAGGCATCTTTGAACTCGCGTCCATTATATGCCCTAAATGACGACAATGGAGTTGATGCGTTAACACCAGGTCATTTTCTAATTGGAAGACCATTAATGTCTATTCCATCTCCCGAAACAGATGTCAGCACTTCCACCTTAAACAAATAGAAGTTGGTTCAGAAAATTCAAAAAGACTTTTGGAATCGCTGGAAAAATGAGTATCTGCATACACTTCAGCAAAGTGGAAAACTCTCAACCCGCAAAAAGGCTTCTGCTAAAATTTTAGAAGCTCATCCAGGAAGTGACGGCAGAGTCCGAGTTGTGACATTAAAGCTTCAACATAATATACTGAAGCGACAAATTCATAAACTATGTCCTCTTGTTTATTTATTTATTTATTTATTTAAGCCAAGTAGTACAATTAAGTTCTTATAGGCTAAGTAGACATAAGTTAAGTTTAATATGCAGTTATGAAAAAAAAGTATAAATATGCTATTTATAAAATAAATTTAGTGAATTCAAAAAGCGATCTTTTGAATATGAAAAATCTATCTCGATAAGTTTAGAGACTCTATTGAACTCAATCAGAGCTCTAGAAATAGGAGCCTTTTGAGCATAAAGAGATTTAAAAACCCCAACATTAAAAATTTCCGAGCTTCTAAGTGCCCTGGCCGGAATATGAAAGAAAATTCTCTCAAGGAGCGGTGTACAGTCCACAGCCCCACGGAACAAATCGAAAATGAAAGACAAAGATAGTATTGTTCTCCTGTTCTGCAATGATTTCAAGTTTATCAATAAACACCGCGATTCATAGGTTGGGATAGGATCAGAAAATCGAAATTTACGCAATGCAAAATGTAAAAATATTTTTTGGATGCATTCAATTCTGGCAATGTGGCACATATAATAGGGTGACCAAATGAATGATGCGTACTCAATAAACACCGCGATTCATAGGTTGGGATAGGATCCGAAAATCGAAATTTACGCAATGCAAAATGTAAAAATATTTTTTGGATGCATTCAATTCTGGCAATGTGGCACATATAATAGGGTGACCAAATGAATGATGCGTACTCAAGTTTGGACCGCACAAAAGACGTATACAAAAGTTTCAGCGTATACGGGTCGGTAAAATCCATACTATGACGCCTATCAAAAGCAAGCATAGCATAAGACTTAGTAATTATGAAATTTATATGACTGACAAAAGTGAACTTCGAGTCAAATATTATTCCCAAGTCTTTAATTTCACTAACTCGAGTGAGAGGCGAGTTTGAGATATGATAAGAGGTATCAATGACATCGATTCGTTTAGAAAAGGTAATTTGGAAACACTTTTTTATGTTCAGGAATAGCCGATTGTTGACGCACCAGTTTCCAACCTTATCTAAGTCTAATTGCATCAATTTAGAGTCATGACGACTTTTGATCAAGGAATAGATTTTAAGATCATCCGCATAAAGCAGAAATTTTGCTGAAGAGAAACAGGAACAAATGTCATTGATAAACAAAACAAAAAATATAGGTCCAAGAATACTACCTTGCGGAACCCCGGAGCAAGCAACGAAAGGAGTAGACTTTACATTATTCACAACAACCACACAACGACGCTTATGCAAGTAAGATGCAATCCATTTTAAAAAAACTGAGTGGAAACCAATGCTGGCCAATTTCTTTATAAGAATTACGTGGGAGACCCGATCAAAAGCTTTGGAGAAATCTGTGTAAACGGTGTCAACTTGATTACCCGATTTAAAAGCCGCTATACAATCATCTGAGAATACAGTTAAATTTGACACAGTTGATCGGCCCCTAAAAAATCCATGTTGCTCCGGCAGAGCATATTCTTAACAGAAAAAAACAGTTTGTCTTGGATAACGCATTCAAAGAGCTTTGCAGTTGCAGAAAGCTTTGAAATAGGCCTATAATTGCTTATATCGTTTTTATTACCACTCTTAAAAATCGGAGTGATGAAAGCTAATTTCCAAGCATCAACAAAAGTACCCGAAGAAAGAGATTTGTTAAAAATTGTCATCAGTGGGTACACTAAAGAACCACACTGCTTGAACAGTATTGCAGACAGACCATCGAATCAGTGTTTGAAGAGGGTTTAAGTCGAGTAATGCCACTGAGGATATCCTCAAAGGACAATACTAACTTTCCAAAGTCGAGAGATGGTTGAATCTTAAAGGAAACGTTGTCATCACTATCAGACTTCGAAGCGAAATTGGACAAAAAAAACTCGGAAAAAAGGTTAGCGGCATCAGCAGGTGTACTAGCAGTTTTATCGCCGAGGAAAAGATTTGATGGAATGTTAGAAGCAGACAATAAGTGCCGATTTCGAGATAGTGTTTGACCATTTCACATTGCAAAGATTAAAGTCACCCAGCACGCAAAGATGATCACTGCCCACTTTATTCAATGCCAAGGATGTAACGTTGTCGACGTGAGCTGCATAGAGGTCGTAGGCACTGTTTGGCGGAATATAAGAGGCACAAACAAATATGGAGTCAGCAATTCCACGCACTTTTACACAAAGTTGATCAAGTAGCGCGTTCTCGTTATCAAGCACTACCACAGAAGCATGATGTTTACATTTCACAGCGATAAGAACCCCTCCTCCTCTAAAACATCCAGTTAAATTAGAATTTCTGTCTTTACGAAAGACGTTGTAAATATTAGAGTCAAAGTACTCATCACTAAAAAAGCTTTCGTTTAACCACGTCTCTATGAGGACGATAATGTCATATTCACGATGTGAACTAAATAGTCGCACGAGGTGAGATTTAGTTCTGATCCCATACATGTTATGCAAATAAATCTTTAGGCGGTTAGGATCTCCGACTGAACCGATCGATTTCCATTGGACATCTGTTGCCGCTCGTCGTTTTTTGATAAAAAATTAAAAGGGCGAACAACTACATTTGTAGGCCAGAGCTTCGGTGTTAATAGCTTTGAATAGTGATTTGCGTTAACTCCCAATTTTAAGTTAATGCTCTTCAGAGTATTAGGTTGAACACCATTTTTTATAAGGCTGTTGCGGTCACCCTGTGCCAATAGCCTCAACTGAGCACTGCTTAAGCGAACATTGCCCTGTTAAATCCTTTCGAACGCTTCCCGAGGGTTGACAGCTGTCTATCGCTTGTCATAGTTGACAAGCAGGTATTTCCGGTGGCAAGTTTTTTTGGTTTTTTTGGTCCGACAGCGTCCAGCGAAGAAGGCAAAATTTTTGATCGGCGTACATTGGGCGTAAGTTGCCTTAGAATTTTGATTGTGAGCCCTCGTGAGGGGCCCAGAGGTGAAAGCAGCGATATCACGGGGCTGATTTTTTTGGAGTGAGCCGGATAAGAGCCTGCAATACACTATCGACGGTCAGCAGCAGCCGGTGAGGCGCATTAGCGGAGTCTGCAGCGCGACCAGCCTAACAGTGATCGCATTGGTCGAGATCCGTTTGGAGTACCCTGGTGGTGGTCGTGCTATTGAGCACGGCAACTTCAGCGCGAGCCAAGGCTACCAACTTGCACAAGTCACGTCGCAGCCGACTACGCGGCGCCGGTCGCAGCACGGTTGGCAAATTTCATCTCATCGCCATCCCTGGAGAGTTACCGGGAAGGCAAGTGCGCCACAAGCAGCAACCGGTAGCCATCTGAGTGAACCCAGGCACAGACCTGCCATATTCCCGGGAGCGAAAAGGCAAGGCCCATTGCAGCCAAGCAGGTGAGATCGTGACATATGCGTTTGTTTTGTTGCCGCTCCGAGCTGACGGAGGCGGGCGGATAAGCGGCGCAACAGTTCGCGGGTGTATGTTATTTAGTATGACCGGCCTCGAGCCACATGCGAGTGGTCTTTAGATATGTTTCTTTCGCAAAGAGCGGAATTACGTTATATTGTTTTCGTCTCTTTATTTTGCATTGTAATTACTTTTAGAATGTAACTGCGCACAGCGTGCATATTTGTATAGTTTTTCCTTTTTTAAGGGCGAAAAGCCAGAATTAAAACGTTGTAATCTTTAAATCTCACGCGCTAGCGTAATTTAAAGTCCGGGCGATACTAGTCGCTTTTCAAGGCAGGCGCAGTTGCAGGAGGGTCACGTCAGGATCAGGGCAGCAGGTTTTGGAGAGCGCGCGAGCGCCTGCGCAAGACGTCTTGTAGGGTGTTAGCCGACATATGCTGTCGGAGCTGATTTGATACCCCTTTTGCATTGCTTATAGCAGCGAGTTCGTCGAGGTACGCAACTTACGTACTTCCTCTTTTTTTTTTGCCTGCCCAGTAGGGGCTCACTAGCGTGAGATTTAACGAATTTTGAAATCCATTTGGTATTGTAACTGATTGATAGGGGGCAGATTAGGGCCCAATTAGTACTTAAGAAACTATCCAGAATGAATTGGAATTAATGAATAAAATTGTATCATGAATATTTAATTGTAGCGAGAGAAAGTGATTTTCATTTCTAGATGCGAGACGGACGGACACGGACGGGAATGAACCCGGGGGGAAGTTGTCTGGGGACAGTAGCGGGGAAGTGGGGATCATCTTTGGGGTCGGCGCGACCGTGCCCGTGGCCGACCAAGGTAGGGAGGGTACATGAAGGGCGGCCAGACGACATCATTGGCGGAGGGGGGAGGGGGGGCAGAGGCGGATATCCCAAGAGGGTAAAGCAATGGTACGATTATTTTTTTTTGTATGGTGCGGACGGCATGTGCTGAGGCCACAAGAACCACCCCATAGTCCGGCGAGCTAGTTTGAGCTTCAACGCAAGCGTACCCGTGTGGCGCTTCAGGGCATGCATGACGAGGATACGAGCGCGGGGAACAATTTCCGCGTTTGGACACAAGTGGCTTGTTATCCGAAGACTCGTACGTAACAAAATGGCGCCCAACGTGGGGCCCACAGTAGAGTGGAGCCTGTTAAATCATTTTCCGGACACTTTAGGGGGGTATTTCGCGTCTGCAAATTATTATGAATATCATACATGCAGTTTTACTATAATGTCAGATATCTTGAGGGGACGATTTAGAGGCCAGTCAATAGTGTCGATATGCTTTAGCGGTAGGGTTGGCAGGTGTAATTTCGTTGTTAGCTTGCGTAGGCAGAAACTTGGCCGACCAATAGTAGCAGCGAATGAGCTTTGTCGAAAAACGTAATGGGGGTATTGTTCGCGGGTTGCTCGTTTTGCCTTAAGCGGACGATAGCATTCGGAACGTATTTGACAACGGGAGGGGGAATGTTTAGGTAGCTTGGATGTAAAATTTTTAAAGCAAACAATTGTATCTACAGCATTGGGATAAGTAATCACGGACGGACCTTTTTTTGGTGGTGTGGGGAACTAAAAGACGGACGGACGACATTAGGTGGACAGAAGTCGCATCTGAAAATGGAAAATCACGCTCTCTATAAATATTACATATATCTTTTTTTTGGTATTATATATTTCTAATACGGGAATATTGCTTAGGGGTTATTTTCTGCTCAGTTACGCATACGACTTCGGTTGTGCGGGTGTGTATAGATAGATTCGATCTATTATTATTATTTTTTTTCGTTGAACTCATTTTTTTTTTCGTTTTTATATTCTTTTTTTTTTTTTGGTACTCGGACCTTTGAATAGACAGGTCGCCATATTTCGAGATGCCGAACCCAGCAAAGACAAGGACGGGACTCAGAAGTGATGACGAAAATGCAGCTAGCGTTGACACCGAAGGCGAGATCCATCCTAGGGCTACGGGCGTTGTTGGCAACGACGAGGATTTGCAGTCGAGTCAGGGGCAACCTCAAGCGGAAGTGGATAGTCCTGGGAGAGTGGCAGTAGGTTCAATAGGAGATGAGCTACTACAGAAGTTTGAGCTTATGTTCTTTCAATACCAAATGGACGTGAGCCGTTCAACGGCGGACGCGGTCAAGGGGGTGGTTTCGACGCTGCGTAAAGATGTAAAGATGTAAAGATGTTCAAGATGATTGGCTTATTGATGCAGGGGTTCAACACGCAAATACTGTCGATGATGACAGAACGGAACCGGGAGTCAATGCCGGTCGGCGATTGACTCCTCCACGGAGTGAACGTAAATACGAGACGGGTGCTTATCGCGAAAGAGGGGCGATGAAGACGATTCGCGATTGGAATCTCAAATTCGACGGAGGGCAGAAAGCTATTCCGATTGAAAGATTTCTCTTCCGAGTTGACACACTCAGGAAGAAAAACAACATACCACCACAGGACTTGTATGCCAACTTCCACCTACTTCTCGAGGGTCAGGCCCAAGAGTGGTATTGGCTATACACTGAAGAGCATCCTGAAGACAGCGTGGTGGACTTTCATTCCTTTCGATCGGCTATAGTGGAACATTTTCGTAAGGCAGATTGCGACGAAGAAATTCGTCAAGCCATGAACGAACGTAAACAGGAATTTAACGAAAAATTAGAGGAGTTTTACGCGGCGGTCCGGGGAATGGAGCTGACTATGAGAATGAGGTTGCCGGAACGTAGTCTGGTAAACCTTATGAGGAAGAACGTGAGGCCCAGGGTCAAAAACCTAATTTTTGGATGCCGTATAGACTCATTGGAAGATTTGAGAAGGGAGTGTCGTAGGGCGGAGAAGCACCTATCGGAGTATGAGCCGAAACCCTTTCGCAGGAGAATGTTGGAGGAAATAGAGGGCGAACAGGGGGAAGAGCCATCAGAAACTTTGGAAGCCTACTTTAAGCCGGAGAAGGACAGGTTTCGGGGTAAGAATTGTTCCGAGAACAACTTCGAAAAGAAGGAAGAGCATACTCCTAGGAAAAGCACGAGCTCCAACTGCGATAGTAAACTGCATAGCATGGTCTGCTACAAGTGTAATCGTCCGAACGTGCAGTCGGGTGAAAGTCTTATTCGGTGTAGATCTGTATGTAGTGAGATGAGCCAATAGAGCACTTTGAATATTTTTACTTTCCAACATTTGCTTTTTGAAAGCAGTCTTAAACGTGCGTACAAAACGTTCTGCTTGACCATTCGAAGCTGGGTGAAAAGGTGCTGTAGTCAAATGACGAATGCCATGAATTTTACAAAAGTTTTGAAATTCACTGGATACAAATTGTGTTCCATTATCTGAAACTAAAACTTCTGGTAAACCTTCTATTGAAAAAATGTTTTGTAAAGCTATTATAGTCGAAATACTTGTAGAATTTGTCATTTTTATTACATACGGAAACCCGGAAAATGAATCCACACATTTTAACCACATATAACCTTCAAAAGGACCCGCATAATCCACATGAATTCTTTGCCAGGGTTTTTCTGCTTCTTGCCAGGGTGTAAACTCTTTTGGAGGACTCGAACTAAATAACTTGCAAGTTGAACAAGCAGAAACTAAATTTGAAATATCGGTATCAATCGCAGGCCACCAGCAATAACGTCTGGCTAATTGTTTAGTTCGAACAATTCCCCAGTGCCCTTCGTGAAGCATCTTAAGAACCTTTTGTTGAAGAATTGTTGGTACCACAACACGATCAAAATCGGTTTGTAAAATTAAAACTCCTTCAGTAATAGTTAAATTTAAACGGTTGCGAAAATATGGAACAATGTCCTTATTTAATTCTTTCTTGGGCCAACCATTTTGTACGTAGTTAAAAACTTTTGATAAAATTGGATCAGTTCTTGAAAACTTAACAAGCAGATCTGCGTTTACTGGAAAGTTTTTAATTTGTTCTAAAGCATTCACTTCAAATGCATCTTCCATATTGTCAAAATCTTTATCTCCACTGGATGGCAATCTCGATAATGCATCTGCATTACCATGCTCTTTCGTGCTCTTGTATAATATATCGTAATTATAACCAGATAATATTAGTGCCCATCGCTGAATTCTGTGAGCTGAAGTAGAATTAATCCCTTTTCCTGGATTAAAAATTGACACCAATGGCTTATGATCTGTAACTAAGGTAAACTTTCGACCATATATATAATCATGGAATTTACGAATTCCAAATATGATTGATAATGCTTCCTTTTCAATCTGACTATAATTCTTTTGTGCATCGTTTAAAGTTTTTGAAGCGTGTGCTATTGGCTGCTCAGAGCCATCTGAATAACGATGTGAAATAACAGCACCAATACCATATGATGACGCATCCGTTGCTAGAATTATAGGCAAAGTCTCATCAAAATGGACTAGTTTAGTCATATCAACAATTTCCCTTTTAAGCTCTTGAAACGCTTTTTCTTGCGCGGATTTCCATACAAATTTTTCATTTTTTTTACGAAGTAGATTAAGTGGACCACAAAGAGTTGAGTACCCTTTAATAAATGTGCAATAATAATTAACTTTCCCCATGAAAGATTGCAGTTCGGCTAAATTTGTAGGACGAGGCAAATTTGTAATTGCCTGTGTATTTTCTCAGATTGTTGAATACCCGCGGCACTGATTACATGTCCAAGATACTCTACTTTTCCTTGCATAAAAGTACATTTTTCAAAATTACATCGTAATCCATATTCTCTTAATCTTTGAAATAATAAACGTAAATTCTGTAAATGTTCTGCCTCTGATTTTCCAGTACATATTATATCATCTAAATAGTTAATACAACCAGGAATATCGTTTATAACTTCCTCAACCAAACGTTGAAAAATAGCAGGAGCACTTGCTATACCAAAAGGCAAACGCTGGTACTGATAAAGCCCAAGTGGAGTATTTACAACCACTAATTCCTTGGATTCTTCATCTAATTCTATTTGTAAATAAGCGTCAGATAAATCTATCTTAGAAAACAACTTCCCTTTATTTAATTTATGAAAAAGATCTCTAACACGTGGTATTGGATACTGCTCCACGTTCATTTGAGGGTTAATTGTAACCTTGAAATCTCCACAGACTCTAATTTTGTTGTTTGGCTTGGGAACAATAACAAGTGGAGACGCCCATTTGCTGAATTTAACTGGCTTCCATATACCAAGCTCTATTAAGCGTTCTGTTTCTTGTTTAAAAGGATCATGTAAAGCATATGGAATCGATCTGGGTTTGAAAA
The DNA here is from genome assembly GCA_963971545.1 of Philophylla caesio. NCBI lineage: Eukaryota > Metazoa > Arthropoda > Insecta > Diptera > Tephritidae > Philophylla > Philophylla caesio. The sequence continues at coordinate 115,623,308 of OZ020604.1, read as the reverse complement.
ACTTCGGTCTGCTATCTGGTTTCATATAAATATGCGCTTGAACTTGTGTGCAACGACCTAACTCTTTCTTGAATATTTCATTGTAATCATTGCAAAGTTTATTTAAATCCGAATTTTGAATAATTTGAAAAACTTGAACAGACTTAAAATGATCATACCAATTTAAGCCAAATATATTTGTACACGATTCAGAATTAGCCACGATAAGCTCAAGATATTTTTCTTCATCTCCAATCTTAACCTTTGCCTGCATTTTACCCAAAATTGGTACCTCCGATGACCCATAACCAAAAAGTTTAGTTGAAGAACTATATAAGGTTGGTTTTCGCAAATTTGTATACGCTGATAAACCAATGACGGAACATACTGAACCCGTATCAAATTGAAATTTCATTGGAGTGCCATTAACCTCAGCATCAATGAACATTTTATTACTAGCTCTCGTAATAATGTTATTATCAACCATGTTGCAATTTTCAACATCTTCTATCATTCTCACTTGCTTATTTTTAAAAATTGGAACGGACTTACATACAGTTGCGATATGTCCAATACGCCCACACTTGTAGCACTTGGCCTTCAAAAATTTACACTCTGACTTTTTGTGCTTCTTGAAACACCCGTTACATGCTGGTAACTCCAACTCTTGCTGTTTAAAATTCTGGTGGCGTATCTGCTCACTATGCCTATCATGCTGTTTTGTTACAAAAATATCCATCTCCTGCTTATTAGTGTCTTTGATGCTCTTGATTGTAGTCTGCGTTGACTCAAAAGTTTCAGCTATCTGCATTACTTCCGCTAAAGTTGGATTTTCTTTGTGCAACGAGGCACCACGGACGGACTCATCAGGCGTATATAAAATCAATAAATCTCTTATTAGCTCATCTACATACTCACTACCACAATTATCATTTTTGCAAACAAAATTGCAATCTCGTGCCATACCTTGAAGTTCTGTGACCCATTGCTTATAACTTTCCCCTTCGCGTTTCTGCCTTTTGTAGAAATCATGTCTTGCCTTTATAACATGAGTCTTACTTTTGTAATGATCAATGAATTTCGCCAAGATTGCTTCGTACGATAATGTCTGAATTGCATGCTTGCCAACCATCTTTTCCAATAGCCTGAATGCACCGTCCCCAACCCAAGATAATAAAAACGAACGTTTCTTCATATCATCTACACCATAAGCCTTGAAATGCTCCTCCAATTGCGTTTTGTAAGATCCAAAATTATGTTTGTCCTCCTCAAAACTATGAAATTTTGGTACAGCTGGTGAAATTGCAGTATTGGATGTACCCGAAACTGGGCTCCCTTCATGACGATTAGTCATTTGTGCAAAGAAATGCTGTTGCTGAAGCAACATTTGCTGAGACCATTCCTGTTGCCTCTCCAAAAGATTCGCCAGCAAATTTTCCATTTTTTTACTCTCGTCGCCAAATTATAAGATATTAATTCAATGAGATCCAATTGATGAATGAATATTATATTTTCAGTAAAATATTTCAATACAAACATTTCTTTGATAGAATACAAATTATAAAAGGTGAACAAGTACATAACACTAAGGTGGATATAACACTTGGCATGTGTGGGTGGTATAGAAGATTCATCTCAAACTTCGCCACAATCGCGGCTCCAATGACGGAATGTCTGCGCAAAGGGAAATAATTCGCGATGTCGGGGGAAGCGATTAAGGCATTCAACGAGCTCAAGGAAGCACTCGTGTCCACAGATGTATTGGTTAATCCGGATTTTTCCAAACACTTCTACATCCAGTGCGACGCTTCGACGCAAGGTATCGGAAGCGTTTTATTTCAAAAGGACGACGAAGGCAATGAGAGACCCATCGCATTCATGTCACAAAAGCTTAATTCTGCTCAGCGGAACTACACTATAACAGAATTAGAATGCTTGGCAGCGGTTGCAAGCGTAAAGAAGTTTCGCGCGTACGTGGAGGGGCTGCCTTTTACAATAATTACGGATCATATGAGTCTGAAGTGGCTCATGAGACAGAAGGATCTCGCGGGACGCCTGGCCAGATGGAGCCTCAAGCTTCAGGCATTTAATTTTACAATCGAACACCGGAAGGGGTCGCAAAACATTGTTCCCGACGCGCTGAGTCGAATGCATATGGAGGAGCTGAACGAGGTGGAATACACATGCGAACTTGATTACAAATCACCAGAGTTCTCCAGCGAAGCCTACGAGGCACTTAAGCGGCACGTCAGCGCGAATTCCGAGCAACTCCTCGATCTGCGGGTGATAGACGGAGTCGTGTTTAAAAGAGTGGGCCCCCGAAATGCGGATCAGACGGAGGAGTCGGCGTGGAGAGTGTGGGTCCCAGAAGGGTTTAGGTAGCATTTGCTGATGAGAATGCACTGCGATGAATCGGCCGGGCATGGGGGGGTAGCGAAAACCCTGTATTGACTAAGAACGCGTTTCTACTGGCCTGGCATGGCGGTGGAAACCAGAGATTTCGTTGCAGCGTGTGAGCTTTGTAACTGCTCCAAAGCTCCGAACGCGATCATGAGACCGCCAATGGTGGGGCGATTCAAGTCTGAAAGAGTATTCCAACGCTTGTACATAGACTTCTGTGGGCCGTATCCGAGATCGCGAAGTGGAAACGTCTACGTGTTTGTGGTCCTAGACCATTTCTCCAAATTTGTTTTTTTCAAACCGATGCGACAAGCTACGTCACAGAGCGTAATTGGATATCTTGTAACCGACATTTTCCACATATTTGGCGTGCCAGAGGCCGTATGTTCTGATAACGGCAGACAGTTCACCTCGGATTCGTTCGCGAAGTTCATGCAAAGCTATGGAGTGAAGCACGTCAAAACCGCGCCTTATGCCCCGCAGGCCAACGCATCTGAACGGGTCAACCGGTCGCTCCTCGCCATGATCCGTACATACATTGCGGGAATGGAGCAACAAACATGGGATCACCACGTGTCACAGGCAGCTTTTGCGTTGCGTAGTGCAGTGCACGCGGCAATAGGGCTGGAGCCGTACAAGGCTGTTTTCGGTCAGAGTATGATTCAGCATGGAAGTGTCTATGAGACCCTCCGGCGTCTCGAAGTGATGCGGGAAGGGGATTCGGATGTAATAGCCAAGAGCGATCGCGTTGAGATCTTACGAAGCCAGCTGATTCGCAAACTAGACGAAGCTTTCAGAAAAGGACAACGGGCCTACAATACGAGAGCTCGCCTAATTGAATATCAAGAAGGCCAAATCGTTTATCGGAGGAATTTTAAGCTGAGCAATGCCGTTGGAAGGTTCAACGCAAAGCTGGCGCCAAAGTATCTCAAAGCAGTCGTACTGGCAAGAAAAGGCAACTCCTTGTATGCCATTGGAGATATATCTGGTCGATTTGTCGGAGTCTATCACGCAAAGGACTTACGCATATAAAGTAAGTCGCCTTGTCTGACGAAGTGACCTGATTTCGAGCGATTCATCCTCGCAGGCCTTGCTGTATTACTCGCCCTGTTGCGGTCAACCTGTGCCAATAGCCTCAACTGAGCACTGCTTAAGCGAGCATTGCCCTGTTAAATCCTTTCGAACGCTTCCCGAGGGTTGACAGCTGTCTATTTCCGGTGGCAAGTTTTTTTGTTTTTTTTGGTCCGACAGCATCCAGCGAAGAAGGCAAATTTTTTGATCGGCGTACATCGGGCGTAAGTTGCCTTATATTTTTGATTGTGAGCCCTCGTGAGGGGCCCAGAGGTGAAAGCAGCGATATCACGGGGCTGATATTTTTGGAGTGAGCCGGATAAGAGCCTGCAATACACTATCAACGGGCAGCAGCAGCCGGTGAGGCGCATTAGCGGAGTCTGCAGCGCGACCAGCCTAACAGTAATCGCATTGGTCGAGATCCGTTTGGAGTACCCTGGTGGTGGTCGTGCTATTGAGCACGGCAACTTTAGCGCGAGCCAAGGCTACCAACTTGCACAAGTCACGTCGCAGCCGACTACGCGGCGCCGGTCGGAGCACGGTTGGCAAAGTTCATCTCATCGCCATCGCTGTAGAGTTACCGGGAAGGCAAGTGCGCCACAAGCAGCAACCGGTAGCCATCTGAGTGAACCCAGGCACAGACCTGCCATATCCCCGGGAGCGAAAAGGCAAGGCCCATTGCAGCCAAGCAGGTGAGATCGTGACATATGCGTTTGTTTTGTTGCCGCTCCGAGCTGACGGAGGCGGGCGGATAAGCGGCGCAACAGTTCGCGGGTGTATGTTATTTAGTATGACCGGCCTCGAGCCACATGCGAGTGGTCTTTAGATATGTTTCTTTCGCAAAGAGCGGAATTACGTTATATTGTTTTCGTCTCTTTATTTTCCATTGTAATTACTTTTGGAATGTAACTGCGCACAGCGTGCATATTTGTATAGTTTTTCCTTTTTTAAGGGCGAAAAGCCAGAATTAAAACGTTGTAATCTTTAAATCTCACGCGCTAGCGTAATTTAAAGTCCGGGCGATACTAGTCGCTTTTCAAGGCAGGCGCAGTTGCAGGAGGGTCACGTCAGGATCAGGGCAGCAGGTTTTGGAGAGCGCGCGAGCGCCTGCGCAAGACGTCTTGTAGGGTGTTAGCCGACATATGCTGTCGGAGCGGATTTGATACCCCTTTTGCATTGCTTATAGCCGCGAGTTCGTCGAGGTACGCAACTTACGTACTTCCTCTTTTTTTTTTTGCCTGCCCAGTGGGGGCTCACTAGCGTGAGATTTAACGAATTTTGAAATCCATTTGGTATTGTAACTGATTGATAGGGGGCAGATTAGGGCCCAATTAGTACTTAAGAAACTATCCAGAATGAATTGGAATTAATGAATAAAATTGTATCATGAATATTTAATTGTAGCGAGAGAAAGTGATTTTCGTTTCTAGATGCGAGACGGACGGACACGGACGGGAATGAACCGGGGGGAAGTTGTCTGGGGACAGTAGCGGGGAAGTGGGGATCATCTTTGGGGTCGGCGCGACCGTGCCCGTGGCCGACCAAGGTAGGGAGGGTACATGAAGGGCAGCCAGACGACATCATTGGCGGAGGGGGAGGGGGGGCAGAGGCGGATATCCCAAGAGGGTAAAGCAATGGTACGATTATTTTTTTTTGTATGGTGCGGACGGCATGTGCTGAGGCCACAAGAACCACCCCATAGTCCGGCGAGCTAGTTTGAGCTTCAACGCAAGCGTACCCGTGTGGCGCTTCAGGGCATGCATGACGAGGATACGAGCGCGGGGAACAATTTCCGCGTTTGGACACAAGTGGCTTGTTATCCGAAGACTCGTACGTAATAAAAAGGCGCCCAACGTGGGGCCCACAGTAGAGTGGAGCCTGTTAAATCATTTTCCGGACACTTTAGGGGGGTATTTCGCGTCTGCAAATTATTATGAATATCATACATGCAGTTTTACTATAATGTCAGATATCTTGAGGGGACGATTTAGAGGCCAGTCAATAGTGTCGATATGCTTTAGCGGTAGGGTTGGCAGGTGTAATTTCGTTGTTAGCTTGCGTAGGCAGAAACTTGGCCGACCAATAGTAGCAGCGAATGAGCTTTGTCGAAAAACGTAATGGGGGTATTGTTCGCGGGTTGCTCGTTTTGCCTTAAGCGGACGATAGCATTCGGAACGTCTTTGACAACGGGAGGGGGAATGTTTAGGTAGCTTGGATGTAAAATTTTTAAAGCAAACAATTGTATCTACAGCATTGGGATAAGTAATCACGGACGGACGTTTTTTGGTGGTGTGGGGAACTAAAAGACGGACGGACGACATTAGGTGGACAGAAGTCGCATCTGAAAATGGAAAATCACGCTCTCTTTAAATAATACATATATCTTTTTTTTGGTATTATATATTTCTAATACGGGAATATTGCTTAGGGGTTATTTTCTGCTCAGTTACGCATACGACTTCGGTTGTGCGGGTGTGTATAGATAGATTCGATCTATTATTATTATTTTTTTTCGTTGAACTCATTTTTTTTTCGTTTTTATATTCGTATATTTTTTTTTGGTACTCGGACCATTGAATAGACAGGTCGCCATATTTCGAGATGCCGAACCCAGCAAAGACAAGGACGGGACTCAGAAGTGATGACGAAAATGCAGCTAGCGTTGACACCGAAGGCGAGATCCATCCTAGGGCTACGGGCGTAGTTGGCAACGACGAGGATTTGCAGTCGAGTCAGGGGCAACCTCAAGCGGAAGTGGATAGTCCTGGGAGAGTGGCAGTAGGTTCAATAGGAGATGAGCTACTACAGAAGTTTGAGCTTATGTTCTTTCAATACCAAATGGACGTGAGCCGTTCAACGGCGGACGCGGTCAAGGGGGTGGTTTCGACGCTGCGTAAAGACATGAATAGCCTGGCGGATAGGTTAGCCAGCTTGGAGGCTGCCGGTGCTCGTGGACAAAGGGAGGCTGTTCAAGATGATTGGCTTATTGATGCAGGGGTTCAACACGCAAATACCGTCGATGATGACAGAACGGAACCGGGAGTCAATGCCGGTCGGCGATTGACTCCTCCACGGAGTGAACGTAAATACGAGACGGGTGCTTATCGCGAAAGAGGGGCGATGAAGACGATTCGCGATTGGAATCTCAAATTCGACGGAGGGCAGAAAGCTATTCCGATTGAAAGATTTCTCTTCCGAGTTGACACACTCAGGAAGAAACACAACATACCACCACAGGACTTGTATGCCAACTTCCACCTACTTCTCGAGGGTCAGGCCCAAGAGTGGTATTGGCTATACACTGAAAGCATCCTGAAGACAGCGTGGTGGACTTTCATTCCTTTCGATCGGCTAGAAAATTTGGAAGCCTACTTTAAGCCGGAGAAGGACAGGTTTCGGGCTAAGAATTGTTCCGAGAACAACTTCGAAAAGAAGGAAGAGCATACTCCTAGGAAAAGCACGAGCTCCAACTGCGATAGTAAACTGCATAGCATGGTCTGCTACAAGTGTAATCGTCCGAACGTGCAGTCGGGTGAAAGGACCCAGTTGGGAAACCGGGAGCTTGGCGGGAAGACCGGGGAGCCTTGCCAACGACAGTTAACCCCGGAGAAGGAACACCATTAAATAATTACAAACAAATTTTGCAAAAAACTCACGATTTAAAACCAGTACAGAAAAAGTCAACTCCTCTTTCGTTACAGGAGAGGCAGAAGAGGTATGACGTCGTTAGAAGAAGGAATTTCGGGACCTCCGAGAATACCAGCGCGGATATAGAAGATTTTAAGTTAGATAGGAAATGGCGAAGGATCTTGAAGGTTCTCAAAAGTACACGCGAGAGAAGGCAGGAAGCAAGGGCCATAGCAGAAACAGTGATCCGGAATGCGGCCGACAGACGACCGTACGTTGAGGTAAAGATAGAAGGAATAAAAGTTCAAGGTTTGTTGGACAGCGGGGCATCGGTAAGCTGCCTTGGATCGGGAGCGCAGGAATGGGAAGGAAGACTGCAAGCTAAATGGCGGAAGATGGACGAGAGATTAAAAACGGCAGACGGAAAATCTCAGTCGGTGATAGGGAAGGTATTTGTCGCGTTGACGTGGCGAGGTAAGACGATGCCAATGACATTGTACTTGGTGCCAAGTCTACAACAGGAGCTTTACCTGGGTGTGGACTTCTGGGACACGTTCGGGGTGGCGCCTATGATCGTTTCAGAGTTGGAAGCTCCGTATCAGCGGGAGTTGTCGGCTCGTGAAGTCCGGGAGCTCGACCGGATCAAAAGGCTATTTCCTTCGTTCACCGAGGTAGGTCTCGGAAAAACTCACTTGATGGAGCATGTGATCGAGGTGTCCGACGATACGGTTCCAGTCAAACAAAGGCACTACCCGATGTCACCGGTGAAACAAAAGTACGCTTATGAGGAAATCGATCGCATGTTGAAGTTAGATGTTATCGAGGAGAGCAATAGCTAGTGGAGTTCGCCAATTGTGCTGGTTGAAAAGCCTGGTAAGAAGAGATTGTGCGTCGACATGAGGAAGCTTAACGAGCGAACGAAAAATGGCGCCTATCCAACACAGCATGTCGAGGGAATACTAGCTCGCCTGAGGGAGACGTACTTCATATCCGGTATAGATCGCAAGGATGCCTTCTGGCAAATCCCATTAGAGGTGTCGTCACGGGAGAAGACAGCGTTTACGGTGCCGGGCAGGCCATTATATCAGTTTAAAGTGATGCCATTTGGGCTGTGCAATGCCAGTCAGAGGTTATGCAGGCTGATGGACAAAGTGATTCGCGTCTGCGAGAAAATGTATTCGTTTATATCGACGACCTTTTGATCTGTTCGGTCGATTTCCAAACCCATTTGGAGCATCTAGCCGAGGTGGCGGAGTGTCCTGCCAATGCAGGTCTTACGATCAACTTGGAAAAATCGAAGTTAAGCAACTACGACGCTTCCTTGGCATGTGTGGGTGGTATAGAAGATTCATCTCAAACTTCGCCACAATCGCGGCTCCAATGACGGAATGTCTGCGCAAAGGGAAATCAATCGCGATGTCGGGGGAAGCGATAAAGGCATTCAACGAGCTCAAGGAAGCACTCGTGTCCACAGATGTATTGGTTAATCCGGATTTTTCCAAACACTTCTACATCCAGTGCGACGCTGCGACGCAAGGTATCGGAAGCGTTTTATTTCAAAAGGACGACGAAGACAATGAGAGACCCATCGCATTCATATCACAAAAGCTTAATTCTGCTCAGCGGAACTACACTATAACATAATTAGAATGCTTGGCAGCGGTTGCAAGCGTAAAGAAGTTTCGCGCGTACGTGGAGGGGCTGCCTTTCACAATAATTACGGATCATATGAGTCTGAAGTGGCTCATGGGACAGAAGGATCTCGCGGGACGCCTGGCCAGATGGAGCCTCAAGCTTCAGGCATTTAATTTTACAATCGAACACCGGAAGGGGTCGCAAAATATTGTTCCCGACGCGCTGAGTCGAATGCATATGGAGGAGCTGAACGAGGTGGAATACACATGCGAACTTGATTACAAATCACCAGAGTTCTCCAGCGAAGCCTACGAGGCACTTAAGCGGCACGTCAGCGCGAATTCCGAGCAACTCCCCGATCTGCGGGTGATAGACGGAGTCGTGTTTAAAAGAGTGGGCCCCCGAAATGCGGATCAGACGGAGGAGTCGGCGTGGATAGTGTGGGTCCCAGAAGGGTTTAGGCAGCATTTGCTGATGAGAATGCACTGCGATGAATCGGCCGGGCATGGGGGGGTAGCGAAAACCCTGTATTGACTAAGAACGCGTTTCTACTGGCCTGGCATGGCGGTGGAAACCAGAGATTTCGTTGCAGCGTGTGAGCTCTGTAAATGCTCCAAAGCTCCGAACGCGATCATGAGACCGCCAATGGTGGGGCGATTCAAGTCTGAAAGAGTATTCCAACGCTTGTACATAGACTTCTGTGGGCCGTATCCGAGATCGCGAAGTGGAAACGTCTACGTGTTTGTGGTCCTAGACCATTTCTCCAAATTTGTTTTTTTCAAACCGATGCGACAAGCTACGTCACAGAGCGTAATTGGATATCTTGAAACCGACATTTTCCACATATTTGGCGTGCCAGAGGCCGTATGTTCTGATAACGGCAGACAGTTCACCCCGGATTCGTTCGCGAAGTTCATGCAAAGCTATGGAGTGAAGCACGTCAAAACCGCGCCTTATGCCCCGCAGGCCAACGCATCTGAACGGGTCAACCGGTCGCTCCTCGCCATGATCCGTACATACATTGCGGGAATGGAGCAACAAACATGGGATCACCACGTGTCACAGGCAGCTTTTGCGTTGCGTAGTGCAGTGCACGCGGCAATAGGGCTGGAGCCGTACAAGGCTGTTTTCGGTCAGAGTATGATTCAGCATGGAAGTGTCTATGAGACCCTCCGGCGTCTCGAAGTGATGCGGGAAGGGGATTCGGATGTAATAGCCAAGAGCGATCGCGTCGAGATCTTACGAAGCCAGCTGATTCGCAAACTAGACGAAGCTTTCAGAAAAGGACAACGGGCCTACAATACGAGAGCTCGCCTAATTGAATATCAAGATGGCCAAATCGTTTATCGGAGGAATTTTAAGCTGAGCAATGCGGTTGGAAGGTTCAACGCAAAGCTGGCGCCAAAGTATCTCAAAGCAGTCGTACTGGTAAGAAAAGGCAACTCCTTGTATGCCATTGGAGATATATCTCGTCGATTTGTCGGAGTCTATCACGCAAAGGACTTACGCATATAAAGTAAGTCGCCTTGTCTGACGAAGTGACCTGATTTCGAGCGATTCATCCTCGCAGGCCTTGCTGTATCACTCGCCCTGTTGCGGTCACCCTGTGCCAATAGCCTCAACTGAGCACTGCTTATTATAACCCAACGGAAACCCACTTTCCCGCCCAACCGGCACGAGGGGCTCAATCCGCATAACGTACGGATGTTTTTTAAATATACAAATCTAAGGTGCCGAGTCGTGACAGAAGAAAGTTTGTTAAGCGTCGAGATCCCAAGCTGCTCAGCTACAGAATAAGAATTCATCAGCCGAATACAAAGTTAGAGAAATGCAAAGTAAGAAAATTGGATCGTTAGCTGTTATTAAGAGAGGATAGAATAGTTCTTTTAATTATAAAAAGTGAGTCCGATACATCAAAGGTGCTGGAATGATTGTTAAAGTCTTGGCATAAACCCCGAAACGGTTCATTCAACTCAAAGTTAGTTCTGCATAGTTTCAAGAAAAGTGGTTTAAAGTTTCTCGTTGCACGGGAGGGTACATTAAAATTAATTTGCTCTAGAAGAAATGAACTTGAGATCCATCCATTGACTAATTTTACGAGAAATATTATACCTAACATTTCTCTGCGACTCGAAAGAGTAGGAAGATTAATAAGTTTTAAACGACTAGTGTAAGGGGGAAGATTGTATGGCGAATCCCATCGAAGATTTCTCAAAGCAAAAAGTAAGAATTGTTTTTGTATTGACTCTAGTTGGTCTGAGTGGACCTGATAACGAGGATTCCAAACTATGGAACCATACTCCAGTATTGGTCTTACTAATGAAGTAAAAAGTGTTTTAGTTATATACGGGTCGCGGAATTCCTTTGACCAACGCTTTACAAAAGCCAGTACACCCCTTGCTTTATTAACTGTGGAACTAATATGAAAATTAAAATTGAGTTTACAATCCATACCAACACCCAGGTCAACAAAACTGTTTACATGTTCTAGGACGTAGTTATTTATTTTGTAGGAGGCCGGCTGAATGGTTCGTCGAGAAAAGCACATGAATTTACATTTGTTAAGGTTAAGCGGCATATAATTAATACTGCACCAATTGACTATGCTGTCCAAATCTTGCTGCAGCAAGGATCTTTCTTCAGCCGAGGCATAAGTCATAAAAAGTTTAACATCATCCGCGTACATCAATATTTTAGAATACTTTACTACTGTAGAAATGTCGTTTATGAATAGCAGGAACAGAATCGGTCCGAGGTGGCTGCCCTGAGGAACTCCCGAGGAAACATCGATGATCCCAGAATGAAAATTTTTAAAAACTACCTTTTGCGTCCTACCGGAGAGATAAGAAGACATCCAACAGAGGATACCAGGTTGAAAACCAAGCAGATCTAGTTTACGGATGAGTAAAGAGTGACATACTTTGTCAAATGCTTTACTAAAATCAGTATATATAACATCAGTATCAATGCATTCCCTAAACCCATTTGAAACATGGGTGGTAAATTCAAGTAAATTTGTAATGGTCGATTTGCCCTTACAGAAGCCATGTTGGCAATTTGCTATTATTGAGGAAATCGGATAAGTCATTTGATTGGTAACAATAGCTTCAAACAACTTCGGAATAGAAGAGAGTTTAGCTATACCACGATAGTTTTCAATAGAAGACCTGCTTCCAGATTTATGAAGGGGGATTATGTAAGACTGTTTCCATATTGACGGAAAAACTCCTTGCTGGAGGGACAAATTAAACAAGTTCGATAATGGCATGTACAGGTGCTTTGCACATTTTTTTAGGAAACATGTCGGGATCATATCAGGGCCGTACTTGAATGATTCTTTTAAAGATATTAAATAATGAAAAACATCATCTGATGATATGACTGGAATATTAATAGAGTTATTGGGGCTCAGCTTGTATGGATAGGAAATACAGTTATATTTAAATTGAGTGGTGTAGTTAGATTTAAAGAACTGGGCAAATAGATTGGCAATAATCTCGTTATCACATGACACAGTACTTTGATATTTCATTGCGGAAGGGAATGCATTTACTCTGCGCTTAGAATTAACGAAACCATAGAAAGCTTTCGGGTCGTGGATAATGTTCATTTTCATTTTATTCAAGTATTTTTCATAACAGTTTTTATTTAATTCTAGATATTTATGTCGCAAGACTGAATAATTAAGATAATCCACATGACGACCAGTACTTTTATATATTTTAAAAGAACGCGATTTTTTATTTTTTAAAGTTCTCAAGTCTTTAGTGAACCATAAAGGGGCTGATTCATCACGAATACAAGAACCTTTAGGTACATGTTTAAGAAATAAGTTGTATAAAGTATTGTTGAAGTCCAAAACATTACGCTCAATATCGCCATTGTAGTAAGGCCAAGTTATTTTAGATAAGTCATAGTTTAATTTTTTAAAATTAGCTTTTCTAAAATCGAAGCTGTCATTAGAATTAAAAGCTTTCGATCCAGAAACCCGCTCTCCGTCTATGATCTCGTATGACAATTCAATTGCAGGATGATATACATCCTCAGGCAAAACCAATGGATCACATCGATTTAAGGAGGCCCTGTACATGTTGTCAACAAAAACCAAATCCAAGACCCTCCCCAACTTGTTTTGTAGGGTATTAACCTGGTTCAGACAAAGTTCAGTCATTCCCTCCAGAAAGGCGTTGTTAATGGAAGGTACGATATGACCATCAATCATATTCCAAGAAATGTTTGGGAGATTAAAATCACCCAACACAATCAATGAGTCGGGAGGCCTAAGCATTGAGTCCACAATCCCAAGTAAGGAAATATGATCACTATATACCGACAAGTCAGACTGAGGAGGTATATAGCAGAGGGCTAAATAAATATAAGACTTGCTTAATTGCACTCGTATGCACTTAAATTCAGTAGACTCAATGATAGGGACGTTCACCACTTCAGATGGTAATGAAGAATGGACAGCAAAAAGAACACCTCCACCGATCCTGCACTCTCGATCATTTCTGTAAATATGATATTCACTGCAAAGAATCTCCGAATCAAAAACGTGAGGTTTAAGCCAAGTTTCAGTAAAAGCTATAATGTTAAAATTACAGTGATAACTCTTCAAAAGCAAGTCAGTTAGTTTTGTATTCAAGCCTCTAACATTTTGGTAATATATATCAAGTTTAGTTTTTATCAGTTTTTTGACTCCGGATTAGGATTAGAGATTTTTGCTAAGTTTTTATTATTTATGTTGGGTTTAAACTCGAATTCGCGAACAAAAGCCCCAGTCGGCCAAAAAGAGCTATTTAAAAGTATATTAAAGTTTTCGGAAGTTACATCGATTTTAAATGAAGAAATGTTTCTCTTGTAATTAAAGTTAAATTTCCTGATAGTTATGTCATCAGTCTTAACCTTAGATGAAATGTGAAACTTGATATCCTCAACTGTGGTATCACTGGAAAATCTTGATATAAAAATAGATTTTCTCTGAGGAACCACAACCAGCCCCCTAGCAGGCGCCACAGAAACCGCAGCAGAATTTTTGCTTTCGCTGCTTTCCTTTTGAACTGATCTCTGTGCAGCAGCTTTTGATGTAGAAGGTTCAACAGCCTGAGGACAAGGCGAGGAGAAACTAATCAACTCCCCTGAGGGAGAAGAAATAATTGTCGTCGGAATAGGATTTGGCTCAGCTTCGTCAGACGGACTCTCAATACGTTTCCGTTTACTATTACGGCTAATAGGAATACTCGTATTCTCTAAGCATTTAAAAGAATTAAATACGTTTTCATAGTGTTTGAATTTTTCGGTAAGAACATTTAGCTCCTTACCAATCTCAGAGAAACCGTTCCTACACTGCCTAAAAAATTTAAAAAGATCAACTTCAGTTGACCTACATTTCAGACAAGACCAGCGGACACCCTTACCATCATCAATCAAATCTAACACTCTACCTGTCAAACCAGCACACTTCATGTGGGCAAGCCCATCGTAAAGCCAGCAAGACACAAAGCGTTCAGACCCACTCTTAACTTGGCAGTTAGGATAATTACAAGACATGGTATATTATTTAGGAGAAAATTAATTAGAATTAAAATTACAATTTATAGGAACAGTGGTAAGCAGTTTAGCAAAAAAAGCAGTTTAGCAAAAAAAGCAGTATAGAAGTCGGTAAGGCAGTTAGAACAGTTTGGGATACACAGTTTTATTGACACTTAACAAATCACGCAAACAGCTGTGAAAGCTAAAAGGAGTAACAAAGAGTGCGCGCACAAACAGCAACAGCCGCAAATGCAAAAACAAAACAATTGGCAACAACAACTGTACTACAAGAAAAATTATGACTCGGCACACAACACAACAAAGATTTAAATGAGATTTTTTATAAGTTAAAGATTATTAAATGAATATTGCACCAAATCACTTTATACTTAGCTTGAAGTGCACAAAATTGATTTAATCACAATTTAATGAAATTTCTTTTGATTAATTTGATATTAAAATTGTTTTATAACAATATTTTTAAGAGAGCAAAGTAAACACAACCACACAGCTTGACGTTTGCGTTAACGTTAAGCGAGCATTGCCCTGTTAAATCCTTTCGAACGCTTCCCGAGGGTTGACAGCTGTCTATCGCTTGTCATAGTTGACAAGCAGGTATTTCCGGTGGCAAGTTTTTTTTGGTTTTTTTGGTCCGACAGCATCCAGCGAAGAAGGCAAAATTTTTGATCGGCGTACATCGGGCGTAAGTTGCCTTATATTTTTGATTGTGAGCCCTCGTGAGGGGCCCAGAGGTGAAAGCAGCGATATCACGGGGCTGATTTTTTTGGAGTGAGCCGGATAAGAGCCTGCAATACACTATCGACGGTCAGCAGCAGCCGGTGAGGCGCATTAGCGGAGTCTGCAGCGCGACCAGCCTAACAGTAATCGCATTGGTCGAGATCCGTTTGGAGTACCCTGGTGGTGGTCGTGCTATTGAGCACGGCAACTTCAGCGCGAGCGAAGGCTACCAACTTGCACAAGTCACGTCGCAGCCGACTACGCGGCGCCGGTCGGAGCACGGTTGGCAAAGTTCATCTCATCGCCATCCCTGGAGAGTTACCGGGAAGGCAAGTGCGCCACAAGCAGCAACCGGTAGCCATCTGAGTGAACCCAGGCACAGACCTGCCATATCCCCGGGAGCGAAAAGGCAAGGCCCATTGCAGCCAAGCAGGTGAGATCGTGACATATGCGTTTGTTTTGTTGCCGCTCCGAGCTGACGGAGGCGGGCGGATAAGCGGTGCAACAGTTCGCGGGTGTATGTTATTTAGTATGACCGGCCTCGAGCCACATGCGAGTGGTCTTTAGATATGTTTCTTTCGCAAAGAGCGGAATTACGTTATATTGTTTTCGTCTCTTTATTTTGCATTGTAATTACTTTTAGAATGTAACTGCGCACAGCGTGCATATTTGTATAGTTTTTCCTTTTTTAAGGGCTAAAAGCCAGAATTAAAACGTTGTAATCTTTAAATCTCACGCGCTAGCGTAATTTAAAGTCCGGGCGATACTAGTCGCTTTTCAAGGCAGGCGCAGTTGCAGGAGGGTCACGTCAGGATCAGGGCAGCAGGTTTTGGAGAGCGCGCGAGCGCCTGCGCAAGACGTCTTGTAGGGTGTTAGCCGACATATGCTGTCGGAGCTGATTTGATACCCCTTTTGCATTGCTTATAGCCGCGAGTGGGGGCTCACTAGCGTGAGATTTAACGAATTTTGAAATCCATTTGGTATTGTAACTGATTGATAGGGGGCAGATTAGGGCCCAATTAGTACTTAAGAAACTATCCAGAATGAATTGGAATTAATGAATAAAATTGTATCATGAATATTTAATTGTAGCGAGAGAAAGTGATTTTCATTTCTAGATGCGAGACGGACGGACACGGACGGGAATGAACCGGGGGGAAGTTGTCTGGGGACAGTAGCGGGGAAGTGGGGATCATCTTTGAGGTCGGCGCGACCGTGCCCGTGGCCGACCAAGGTGGGGAGGGTACATGAAGGGCAGCCAGACGACATCATTGGCGGAGGGGGGAGGGGGGGCAGAGGCGGATATCCCAATAGGGTAAAGCAATGGTACGATTGTTTTTTTTTGTATGGTGCGGACGGCATGTGCTGAGGCCACAAGAACCACCCCATAGTCCGGCGGATATTATCGGCAGTAACTGAAGACGAAAAGGGTGATAGGTGCAACCATTTCATTTTCTTTACAACACTCAATTCATTATCGTCACATGAACCAATAACTAATGGTTGCTTTAGTTTGCGACTATAATGTTTTGATACACTTTTCCACGTGGGGTTTTTATCAGGCATGGGAACATGAGCATTTTCAACAGTTGGCGTTGCCGATGAAATCGGCGTATGCTCAGCAACACTAGCATAAGATGACGTGTTAATTGCATTTGAGTGAGCAGAGCTGGCATATACAGCAATTGCGTTAGTGTCAGCAGATGGTAAAGGCGACGATATTGGTGAGTGAGCAGCCACGTTAGCGAATGACTTTGAAAGCGAAGATACTGGCAATAACGTAGATAAAGCAGCAGCCGGCGGTCGACACACAGGAACAGCAACAGCATCGGATTCGAGAGAACGAGCAGAGCGCGAAGAGCGACTCTTATCAGTAGCCGTAGAGCACACAGTAATGGGTACTGCGGAGATCGCAAAAGTATTTACACTCCCCTTAATATCACTGCTTGTCGATCGCGGCGCAGAATTGTCGTGGGGAGCACTTGAAGCAGAGGAGACTGATAAAGAAGCAGCATACGAAGCGGAACCCGCACAAGCAGCGGGCAATGAGCAAGCAGTACCAGCTGTGCCAATGTCATCATTCTTGTTGTTAATAGCACTAGTAACAATGTCACTGAGATCTATTAGTTTTGATTTTAAAAACGAAATGTTAGTATCAGAATTGGCGATTTTAGTCTGCATTAAAGTTGTTACTGTATGCAGGGCATCGAACTTTTGCATTAGCTTATTTCTTTCCTCATGCAAAGTATTTACTAACGAGAGCACTCGCGTATTTTCACTACGAAAAGCAGCAATTTCTTTAACAATTTTGAGCAAGGTGTTTTGCTGCTTATCATCACTTTCATTTGTAGGCCCGATTGCTTTGTTTTTTTGTAAGTCGGATGATGCTGAGTCGACAAAAATTGTTTCTTTCTCAGCCGAAACAAAAGAAGGAGGAGGCGAGCGAATAGAATTACGCCGCTCAGCCATACAGCTTTTACAAAAGAAGGGCTTGTCAGACGCGAGAAGGAATTCTAAATCAGCAGGCAACACACCAACACAGATTAAATGAAAGTACTCTTTGCACTTAGCACACAGCACCTTCGGTTGAGATTGATCAACCTTTTGACCGCAAAAGCAAGGCATGTTAATTTAATTCAATTTTCAAAATAGAATATTGCAATTAAATTAAATTACAAGAGTCACTGTTTCAATATTAGCAGTTAACACCATACTAATCCAAAACAAGATTTTTTTTTATTTAAACAAGAAATTTTTTTATTTAATTGTAGAATAGCAAATATTAGAAAAGGAATTGGAGCGATAAAAAAACACGTCTGCACAGTTGAACGTACCACAGTTTGTTAAATCGATAGACAATAATCCACAAAATGAAGAGATTAAAACTAGCTTGACCACCGTATCGCAAAGGCAGAATCGATCATCAAGTATATTTGGGTTTATACTAATGTTGCTGCTTTGTATGTCGCTCAATAGCAAAGCAATGGTGCTTAATGAATCAAAAGGCAGCAACGCAAAAGTGAGCAAACTCTCTGAAAACACAACGATTTATCTGGATTCACTTGGGAAAATGGACATTATAACATCTTCCTGGGATTTACTCATATATTATGATCTTCATGCATACTTCGAGCAAACCAACATGATATCAAATTGTCTACAAAAAATAAAAAATCAATGCCATCTTTTATCGCAGTTTGAAGAAGCATGCAATGTCATATCGCTATCATTGAGCAGGCGCTACGAAGATATAATTCAATGTCACAAGTTGATTATCGATAATAAAAAACAAAAAAGAGCACCATTAGAGTGGGTTGGCTCTATTTATAGAATGCTGTTCGGTTTAATGGATGCTGAGGATCATGAATCGATAGAAGATAACTTCAAGACGCTACTCAAAGAATAGATTAAAAGCTCAAGTCTCACTTATCAATTCTACAGCAAATATAATTAATAAAAATGTAAAAGAAGTGAACGCACAGTTCTTCAAAATTGAAAAACAAATTAACAGATATCATTCCGCAATTATTAAAGATATCAATAGAGACAAAATGGCAATCCAGTTTCAAATGTTGGTAACGCAAATAACAATCTTAATGAGCAAATGTGAAAAAAATGCAAAAATCTATTATTGAATTATTAATAGATTTGAATTATGGAAGAATTAACCCTGCACATTTAACTCCAACTCAACTACATAAGGAATTGATGTTGATTAAAGACAAGCTTACAGCGAAACTTCAAATACCTGGCCAGAAATCGAATAGCCAATTACGTGATGCATACAACTTAATGGAAGCACACGGATTAATCATTGACATTGACAGCAATATCAATCCAGCACAGGATCGAATAGTGACCAATATTAGAGGGATTAGCGAAGACCAAATAGATCCATTGCACATCGGCACCATCAACAACAGCATTAAGTTGAAACAACTTCGCCAAGATATTGACAGAATTAACAATAGCGAACTAATTTTAAAAATCATAGCGGTCATTTGTCTTTAATATTAGTGATATTTATCATTGTGGGTTTAGCAATATTGTATTTAGGCAATAAATGTAAATCGAAAGAAAGAATAACTATCAATAATCCAAACCGTTGGCAGAATGGTCAAAAATGAAGATACAAGTTATAAAAAATACAGTCCACTTAAAGTTAATTGAATTTACATACGAATAAATACATATGCACATAATGAAAGACATTGACATATTTCGCCCTCGGCAGAATGTTCAAATATCTTTGAACATGTAGAATTAAAATATTTCAATAAGCATTGAAATGCATGTACATCAGCAGCCAATAAATTATTCTCTTAATATCGTTGTTTTTTCTAAGATAAACACATACATACAAACATTCATAGGCGTAATGCATTGTGAGTAAAATAAAGCAATAAACATAATCGCTAGACATAATATATTAAGTGCGTATGCCTTCAACGCAATGCAATACCCATACACATACATACAAACAATCCACGTTTGTAGAATATAAATACATTGCATTTGTACATTGTTGAGGTTGGTCTTTTATCAGCTAAACATACATGCAATACACATACATACAAACAATCCACGTTTATAGCATATAAAAAAGTCGCATTTGTACATTGCTTAGATTAAGAGTCAATGCATGCGTTAGTATTTTACGTGCATAGACACACACACACATACATACATAATTAGTTAAGGAAAATAGTCTTAAGAAATTGTATATAAGGAGCAGTAATTGTTTGAATAAATCAGAATTGTAAAGATTATCAAACTTAAACATTGTATATTTTTTAATCCTTGCCTTATTATTATTTTCTTTACTTCCCCCCACCCGTGGTAAGGAGTATAGAATAAGAAATAAGATATATTCAGTGAACATTATGTTTATCTATTACCCCCCACCCGTGGTAAGGAGTAGGTAAAACAGCTCTGCCAACAACGTACAAATCAGTACAATAGCCGAGTCTTAAGCAGTTGGTAAAGATTGTTTTTAACCAAGGTTTGGTGCGCTCCATAGTATGTCGTAGCTGAGCTGGGTAAATACAGTCTGGCCCCGGACTTTTGTATGGTTCGAATTTGTCTATGGCCCAGCAAATACTTCTGTCGCTTATTATCTCGTTTATAAGCTGCGGTCTGACATTCCTTTGTTTTGACTCATTTCCGAGATCATTGGTGTACTCTGAGAAATGGATGTCTAGAAGGAGATTAACTGTTTCAACGCTAGAGTCGGTCCAGGTCCCATCTTGCTTTTGAAGAAAACTGGGTACCGTCGGTGATTTTGCCAGAACTTTTTGAAGCCTTGAGGCCTCGGTTGTGGTCTCTATCCCGCTGCAGAAATTATTCCATGAAGTGCGCTTTGCATTCCGCGTGTCTTTTTTATAGATTCTTAGTATTGCTTTATAATGAGGTCCACCAGGGGGCCTATATGTTTCTTTTACTTTCTTATTGGGGCATGCTTTTTGCAGTGCTGCGTTGCAGTTTTCAACAAAGACACATACTAAATGGTCGAGTTCCTCTGACGTCTTTGGCTTAGTTGGTGGTTTCGAAGGGAGTCTTTTGAGTAGCAGTTTTCTATAATAACCCCAGTTTGTTTTTTTGATATTCTGCATAACTGTAGGGGTGGGTGGTGAGTCTGATATAGTGAATTCTATAAACCTATGTTCCGAAAATGAGTGCTCTTTCATTACCTTCCAGTTTAATATGTGGTTACTAAACTTATCAGTACAAGGCTGTTATAAACGCTGGGTCAGTGCCTTTGTTGCATAAAGCTAGATTTGTATTAAGTAAGTAGTTATAGAGCGACTCACCTCGTTCGTTGATAATGGAGCTGCCCCATTGCGTGTGATGGGCGTTAGCGTCTCCTCCCATAATGAGTGTTGTACTTAGTGGGTTTGTGTCCCTCACTAGTTCCCTCATGGGTTTTAGCGGCAGAGGCTCCTCGTAGTCATGAGCCAGATAAAAGGAGGCGACCCTGAGCCTTTTCTGCGCCAGTTCAATGCAGACTGTGGTTATGTCTCCATTACTATACTGTGGTAGAATAAAAGAGTTTATAAGAGTTTTAACTAGAATACAGGTACGGGGCTTCCCTTTACCTAGAGCTCCGAACAGAGCATATTTCGGGGTCTTCAGGCCACGGATCCTATTACCAGTGATCCATGGCTCCTGGACCAGAGTTATGTCTACTTCCCCTGACACCAGTTGAAGTAGAAGCGCAGCGGACGCTGCTTTACTGTGATGAAGGTTTATCTGGACAACCTTCATCACACGATAACCACCTTCTCCACGATTGTCGTGTCCGCTTCCTCATCACTGAGTAGCTCGCACTCCGCATATAGCCTACTTAGGGTCGCGCCTACTTCCGATCCGGATGAGGTGTATCTGCTCAGATCATCCTTCGTCTTTTCTTCTACCTCTATCTCGTGGTCGCTTGGTAGTTCCTCCGCTTCCACACAATTCGCCAGGTTCACTAGGGCTTCGGTTTCGGTTTGGTAAACTTTAAGGGTAGTCTTCCCGAACCCATAGGCTATCCTGTTCTCGCATTTAGCCACGATTTCTTTGCTCTCATTGTTTAGCAAGAGAACCACCTGCATCGTCGCCCGATCTGTCGGTTCGGTGTTTACCACTCTCCAGTTTTGTGTAGGTAGGTTTGTGTAAAATAGTTGCACCATCTCCAGGATCTCCACTGGGTCCGATGGTGTAACTGGTAACCAGGCTCTTGCTCTTGGACGTGACGGTATGTCCTTTGAATCTACTACCTCGAGGCAGGCTCCGGGGTACATTTCGCCAACCTTGTCGATGGCCGCTTTGTGCATTTCGACCGATCTGTTATCATCACAGGTGACTAGCTTCACGTTCCCCTTGAACCATCCAGCATCAGAGCATGATGGCGGCGGTCCAGGGTTCTCTTCCAGCACTGCTAGTGCTACTTTGGCTAGGGCGGCATTAACCAATTTTCATTGGTGTCTGGGTATCATACCTTCCTCGTTGTTGCTATCGATGACGCCTATAACTTTTCGATCTTTAGCAATTTCTGCGAAGGATCGAGTCCATGCGCCCTGCGTTTTGGCCCTTTTCGGTGCTAACGGTTGCAGTTCCTCTACGGATCGTTGTCGCTTGGTAGCCGCTGACTTGCCGTATAGATTAACATCGAAGTCTGGAATAACCAACCTAGCCCACTCGATATCCTCTAGAACCTTCACGAAGTCCTCCTCTGATACCTGCTCCTCCCTAATCGGTGAGGTGGCTTGACGACGGAGAATCCGTGAGGCTTTTCGTCTATATTGGTGAGTGGCCTTCGACGGTTTTGGACGAATTAATTCCTTGGCCCTATTGCTCGTCAACGGGCCTTGCCTGGATCTCACAACAGTCGTCCCGCCAGCCGCTGGTGGCTGAGTGACGAGATTGCTGCAGGAAGGCACAGGGTGCCCGCTGTCAAGAGTTTGTGCCTCCAGGCTCGTACCCCTCTTATAAGTGGCATTAGCCTTTGGGCTTCTCGGACCAGGGGGTACCTTTGTCCGTGTTTGATTAAGGTTGTGTGTCCTTAAGCTCGGTGGTGCCGTAGCTTTTTGTGTTGCGGAGGTTATAGATCCTGTCGGCCTTTGCTTGGGAGCGCCACACTCCCTTGGTGGTGTTAAATTTTTGTTTTTAAATTGTCCATAATAATGACCCACGAGAGGCGGAGAAAGGGGAACGTCCACCCAGGCAGAGATCCGCTGTAGCCTGGTAAGGCTAGTTAGCTCCGAAGGTTGCCCGGTATCCGGAGCACTCCGTTAGAGACTGGGCTTTGTAAGGGCCCCCAGCCAGGCTAATCCTCGGCACGGGTCGTTTGACACCTTGATCCGGCCCTGTAAGTACACAAACAGGGGAGGGGGAAGTTGGGTACTGGAGTAGGCCTGAGTAGGAATTGCGGGTATGAGGGGTTTTGGAGGGGTCACCGCTCGAATTAGCCGCCAAAGCGTTACCGTGTGTCACCACGGGGAGGCCCCTAGTACAAGGGGGGTGTCAGCCACCGAGTGACTGAGCACCTACGAGTCGACGATTTGGAGTGTCGCGTGTGTGCAAGTTGAGCACCCCCATCAAAGACACCCATATTCCGCTATACATAGGAACCAAATGCCACCCAAACCCATTGACTTCATGACATAGTGTTGAACGGGTTTAAGATGATTCCCATCACGGAATCTGTGAGCATGTTGATCTGACTGCTTTGTAAGTAACTGTGAAAACATCTCATGGATATAAGATGATACAGATACAGCCCCTTCGCGAAATCTGAACAAGATATCTAAAAGTGGCCTGACATGTTCAGGGCCTCTCAACAGGGCAGAATTTAACGCGATACCATCTACGTTTGCGGCTGCGTTAGAAACAACTCTCATTTTCCCGGGTTTGTGCGGGATTTGTACGGCAAAATGAGGCAGATACCGTTTAAAACATGAATCAATACCTACTTCCTCTTCGCAAATCCTTCTGGCGTAACAGTTTCGTATATATTTAACAATTTCATCTTTGTATTTTCCATCTGATAACTTTACGGTTGTTCCAGCAAGATCTTTAGTTTTTATATTAAATTTATCTAAGTTCCTTTTTCTCATAATTATATGAACTGTAATTATATTTTTAGCCACTACTGTATAATAATAACTCAAGCCACTACTGTTTCTAATTGCTTTCATAGGTATGTACGCATCTAAGTATATATATGTACATATATTCGTATGTAACTGCATAGGTACTTATGCCAAGCCCTACATTGCATTCTGCTTGTGCATTTGGCAGCTGTATATATGTATGTTTGAATGCTTGTATGTATGTAAGTATGTACGTACGTACATATTTGGCACATACTTGTATAGCAATATCCCTATTAATATTCATAATTTCTTCATATATATATACATATTTTCTTTTATTATGTACTCTTACTTAGATCATACGATGTTACTGTTACTCTAAGTTGGAATATTATAAATAAGCATTTGAAACATGTTACCAGCGACACTCTTTTTGTACGCTTTATCAGAAAGCGGTTGTCAGCGATACGCCGCGTTAATAAACAAAATTGCTTAAACATTTTGTGGCGCCCGAGCAGGGACTGCTTAAATAAAAAGTCACTGTTTTATTATACATATGCGTGATTTCTAAAACAGAAAAAATCTTAGACGTAATTGCAATAAGTGCTTTCATTCAAATTAAAAAAAAAAATGAGAGCACATGCCAAAAGATATGCCTTAAGGACAAAGTGGGGAAGATCAATCCGGAAGAGCTAACAAAGTGTTACATAACGGTGCTGCTGGAAAGGGTAGATGGTATGTACTCCATTTTTTCTACTAACCATGCAAAAATTAACAAGTGCATACGGGAAAATGACCTAAGGTGTACAGAAATATCTTACTGCATAGAAGATCGAAACTCTTTATTTGAGGATAAATAAATTGCCTTTAAGGCCTTTCTCTACGATTCGATTCCTACTAATAATGTTTCGCCTAGTGTATTCCAAAGAACTTTTGCTAGCCCTAGAAGGCAAGACAACAACGACGTCAAATTACCCAAAATCTCACTTCCAACATTTTCTGGACAATATTTAGAATGGGTTCCCTTTCGTGACTTATACCTGTCACTTGTGCACAGAAGTGCGTTGTACAGCAAAGTTCAAAAAATGTACTACCTTAAAACCTCTGTAAAGGGCGAGGCAGAGCGCCTAATAAAGCATATTTCTTCAACTGAAGCTAATTACGACTTGGCATGGAAAACCTTAGAAGATAGGTATCACAACAAACGCGTCATAGTTGACACAATTCTACGAATGCTTTATGCTATTTCAAAGTGTTCGAAAGCATCGCCAGCTGCGATTAGAGTAATTCTCGACACAACCAAGGAATGCCTTGCATCTTTGACAAATTTAGAAGTTCCAACTGTTAACTGGGATCCGTTGATAATTCACATAACGGCTGAAAAGTTAGATTCCGAAACTCGAAAAGATTGGGAACATACCCTTAAAGCCACTTGAGAAATTCCTAACTTATCCGATCTCTTTACCTTTCTGGAAACCACATTCCGTACTTTAGAAACGATTGGCGACCACGTCGTAGCAAATCATAAACTACAAGGTAGTCTTCAACGTCCGGCTGTAAAAGCCTTTAATATTAATATAAATAAAACAATCATATGTACTTGTTGCAAAAAAAGCCACCTTCTCTTTAAGTGCTGGGTATTTCGTGCATATTCTATTAAAGAACGCGAGGAGTTCATTGAACGCAATTCCATTTGCATAAATTGCTTATCTGAAGGTCACACACCGAAAACTTGTAAATCACAACATACTTGCCACCTGTGCAAACTAAAGCATCATACTCTGCTACATGATGCGTTACCAGGACGAAAGTCTATCACCACACAGCCGACTGAGCAAAACGCAATATCGAATCTCCATGTGTCAGCACCCTTGCCACAAACTACTTCAAATGTTCTTCTCGCCACTGTACTGTTGTACATTGATACACCAAATGGTAAGGTGACAGCGAGAGCTTTACTAGATCAAGGTTCACAGGGCTCGTTTATAACGGAGCGTTTGATGCAGCTTTATGAAATAAATTATCACCCCACACATCTTGAAATTCATATAATTACGCCAACGCAAATTAACTGCTCAAAGAAATTAGTATCTATGCAATTGGGTTCTCGAACCGAACCAAACTTTTCCATAAGCATAGAAGCATTCGTATTGCAGAATTTATCGACGTGTTTACCACAATATAGTGCCACTGCCCAGCAATTACCATTCAACGCACCTTTCGCTTTAGGGGATCCGCAATATTAAAAGTCGCGACCAATTGATTTAATACTTGGTGCTGACGTATATGGTTCAATTTTAAAATCGGGTCAACATAAAACCCAATTTGGGCTACGATTTCAAGATACCTATTTCGGCTTTGCACTCTCAGGACCAGTGTCTAATGCAAATAACGTTAACACAATCAGCATTAACTTCTGCCATATCGATGATCTATTAAAGCGTTTCTGGGAGCAAGAGGAGATAAGTAAAAAACAAATTTTATCCGCTGAAGAAATCGCTTGTGAAAGATTTTGCTGCCACGCACCAACGGGGCACAGATGGCCGCTACTGTGTTTCGCTGCCCTTGAAAGCCGAATTATTAGGTAAGCCCATTCCTCTATTTCAAAATAGTCACCTAGGAGCAATGACTAGGTAGCGAAATATGGAACGAATTTTCTTGCAAAAACCGAAATTTCCTGAGGAATACTGTAAGTTCATGGATGAGTATCTAGATATTGGGGAATACCCAGACAAGATTGAACCAAATTCTTAATTTTTGCCACACCATGGCGTTGAAAAGCTGAGTAGCACAACAACAAAATTGCGTGTTGTTATTTGGACGGCTCAACCAAATAGCGCAACCATCGTTCTCTTAATGAAGAATTGGCACCAGGGGCTGCGCTACAATGCGACTTAGCACAAATTATTTTACGCTGGCGCAAACATTACATTGCGTTGTGCTCTGACATAGAGAAAATGTTCAGACAAATCATTGTTAAACCTCAACATCAGAATTACCAACAAATTTTGTGGAGCAAATCGCCAGTGGATCCTGTGAAAATTTATAAGTTTACAACGTTAACGTATGGTACAACACCTGCTTCTTTTCTATCTGTGAGAACATTAAAGCAACTTGCTACAGATGAGGCGCAGACATACCCGATCGCATCCGAAGTTCTTTTAAGGGATATTTACGTTGATGATGTGATTAATGGCGCTGACGATATAGCTAAAGGTTTAAATCTACAAGATCAACTTTGTAAATTATTATATTCTGGTGGGTTCAAGCTTAGAAAATGGGCATCCAATTTTACCGAGCTACTAAAATCAATCCCAGAAGAACTACAGGAAAATTTAAGTTCAATCGAACTCAATAGTGACCATTATATAAAGGCATTAGGATTGCAATGGCACCCGCAATCAGATTGCTTTTCGTTTTCAGTTACGTTTGACATGAATACGAGTCTAACCAAACGTACTCTACTTTCTGATGCATCCAAGTTGTTTGATCTACAAGGATGGCTTGCTCCTACAACTACAATTGCAAAAATTTTATTTCAAAAGCTGTGGGTTGCAGGTATTGACTGGGATGACGAACTGCCAGACAGTATCTCAAAGGACTGGATAGAGTATCGAAGCACACTGAAATGTCTTGAAGCTATCAAAATAGACCGATTTATTGGGACTTCTAAGATGCGAAACTGTGATCCATACGGATTTTCGATGCGTCGCAAGTTCGTTTTGCTGCCGTTGTATATTCCAGGACTAAGCTCAGAAATGGAGAAGTGTTAATTCAAATTCTACAAGGAAAAACAAAAGTCGCTCCATTGAAAACGCAGTCGATTCCAAAACTTGAGCTATGTGGTGCCCACCTGCTGGCTAAGCTAATGAAAAATGTGATGGAGGCTTTTCATGGGTGTGTACGACAGTATTAGATTGATAGAACGACAGTATTAGATTGGATAAGAGCCCCACCGAATAAGTGGAACGTATATGTTGCTAATCGTGTTGCGGAAATTCAACGTTTGTCCACTATAAGCCAGTGGAGGTATGTTCCTACGCAGAACAATCCAGCGGACTGTGCGACAAAAGGTGTAATGCCACGCGATTTACCTAATTATCCTCTTTGGTGGAGCGGACCAATGTGGTTCAGCGTTACCAATGAACATTGGCCTGCGGACATGAACGCAAGCTTAAACACTACACTGGAGGAGCGTGGACTGACAAAAGTTGCTTACGTTAACACATTGTCTTATCCAGATCTTTTGCTCAAATATTCTAGTTTGAACCGAACACTCATCGTTACTGCGTATATACTTCGCTTCACCTACAACTGCACTTACAAGGAAAACCGTCGCTGTGGTCCGATATCCAAACTGGAGTTACAATCGGCATTAAAACGACTGATTTGTCTATCGCAAACCATCGATTTCAGTGACGAAATAAAGCAACTTTCATGCGAACTACCACTTCAAAACAACAAAATTGGAAAACTATGCCAATTTCTGGACGATGAGGGATGCCTACGTGTTGGTGGACGCTTACACTTCTCAATATTATCAATAAATATGAAACATCCTATTTTATTGTCAAGGAAAGATCCATTAACATTTCTTATATTTTCAGAAGCACATCTAGTTACCTTGCATGGCGGCGTTCAGCTCATATTTAACTATGTTCGCAGAAAATATTGGGTGTCGAACGCGCGTCATCTTGCTCAAAGCATCATAAAGCGCTGCTTTACATGCTACAAATATATTGCCAAATCAGCAGAACAGTTGATGGGCAACTTGTCGTCAGTGAGACTTACCCCCGCGCGACCCTTTCTGCATAGCGGCGTGGACTATGCTGGTCCAATCGATATACGCCAATCATCACTACGAAACTCGAAGGTATCAAAGGGTTATATCTGCATATTTGTGTGTGTGGTAACTAAAGCCATACATTTGGAGGCAGTATCTAGCCTTACTACTGATGTGTTTTTGGCCGCGTTCCGTCGATTTACGTCAGGGCGTGGAAAATGTACATAGATTTATTCGGATCGCGGTACAAACTTTGTTGGCGCATGCAATGTATTAAAAGTAATGCATCAACGTAGTGTGACTTCGTTAGCAGAAGATCTGAGGGTAATTCTTGCCAGAGAAGGTACAACATAGAACTTCATACCTGTGTACTCTACTTTACCAAATTGAGGCGTGCGAGGTGAGGATGGCTTAGTACGCGTAGTTACACTAAAATGCAGGGAACCTTTAAGCTCAACTAGTAGTTCGGAAACTGCAGCTACTTCCAGTATAGGCACAAAGGCTGTGAGTCGGGGCACCGCCATTCAACGTAGCGAAAAATCAATTACCTCCAACGGCCTTGCTGACTAGTCCTGCAAACTTTGAACTTATTGAAGAACTATCGTCCTTGGGGCCGGGAATGTTCCAGCAAGATCTTTAGTTTTAATATTAAATTTATCTAAGTTCCTTTTTCTCATAATTATATGAACTGTAATTATATTTCTCGCCACTACTGTATAATAATAACTCAAGCCACTACTATTTCTAATTGCTTTCATAGGTATGTACGCATCTACATGTACGCATCTATATGTACATATGTACGTATGTAACTGCATAGGTACTTATGCCAAGCCCTATATTGCTTGTGCATTTGGCAGCTGCATATATGTATGTTTGAATGCTTCTATTTATGTAAGTATGTACGTACGTACATATTTGGCACATACTTGTATATTAATATCCATATTAATATTCATAATTTCTTCATATATATATACATGTTTTCATTTGTTATGAGCTCTCACTTAGATCATACGATGTTACTGTTACTCTAAGTTGGAATATTATAAATAAGCATTTGAAACATGTTACCAGGGACACTCTTTTTGTACGCTTTATCAGAAAGCGGTTGTCAGCGATACACCGCGTTAATAAACAAAATTGCTTAAACAACGGAAGTTCAGCTGGCACACTACGCCAGAGCAAACAGGTTTCGAACCGCTTCACGATCCGACGTCTGTTGGCCTGGAGCAACAGGCGGGACCGTTCATCATCTTCTGACTCTTATTGTTTTGCAATCTCACTAACTCCAAAGTTGTCAAATGCGAAATTTGCTGATTTGTTCGGTCCGTAGGCAATCTAACCAAATAGTGTGCCAATGGCTACTGTGCTATCGCTGTCTGCCCGCACTGTTGTAGATAACACGCTCAGCGACGTTTTATCGATGCCTAATAAGAACGATGGTTTCACTTTGTTGTAATTTTCTAAAGGCAAAAATTGGAAATGTGGGTTGCTGTTGTTGTAGCGGCTAGCTACACCCCACTAGGATTGATAGAAATCATCAATCAATATTGTCAAGCTCAACTAACGAGAGGTAAAAGAAACGAGCTGTTTCACCAGGGTCTCATCACATGCCGGGCAAGTGTTGGGGGTGTCGGGATTTATCCTGGATAGGTATGACTTTAACCTGCTAGAATATCCAGATCTAAGTTGAGCCAGAGTAACGCGGGCCTCTCGAGGCAGCTGGAGCCCTGGAGGTTGGACTCCCAGGACGTCATTCACAGGTCGGGAGTCGACAAATTTGGAAACCGACTCCCTGTGAATGTCGCCCAGACATTGTCGGTATGTCATCGGATCCAACGGTTGTCGTACGTAATATAGCTCGCGCATCGTTTCGGGTCCGACGAGGCGTGGTCTCTAAAGGTTGGACAGGGACCTCACGGTCGACCATAGTGGCCGCGTCACCCGGAAAGTTAGGGCGGATCTCTGGGATCCTACGGGTTGCGGCAGCTTCACTACCCCGCGGAACTCGCGGTCGCCGGCGGGAACTTCGGTTGGAGTTGGAAGAGCCCTGAAGGTGCTCTCAGTGAAGCTTTTTTGAAGTTGACGTAGGTGCGTGGGTCTGAGGCGACATATTCGGCTGGTCTGTCAGTCGAGACGATTATGGGTAGGTGGTATGATACAAGCGATAGCATATGTCGCTATTTATCAGACCTTTTTCGGGTGAAACCCGAGTCACTTCGGTGCGTAGAACCGTCTGTGTGGAAATGTGGGTAGTCTACTTTCTTGAACGCCAGCACGGACAAATCTAAGTTACGGATGGTGCACACGTTGCGAAGGCTGTAGGTTGCTGGCTTGCTGATTTACCTCTTACATCTAAGTTTATTCTGGACGAATCTTTCGTGGTGCACTTCTGTCCGTACCATTGCAAAGTGAGTGTCTGTCTATGCTTTCTTAGATCCACACGGCTTGCAACATTGTTCGCCAATCAATAATTAGAATGATCCTTCGTATATCATTGCATATGCGTCTTCTTTTCCTTTCGGCCCGAAGAGTGACAAAGGAATGTATTTAAATAAGTGACCACGCATTGGTCTGGCTTCTCTGCTAAGCGTATGCTCTAATGTAGGCTCAACTTCACACAATTTTTTACCGCGGCAGGCTTATGTATTATGCCCCTTACGCAGGCAAGAGAAACAAAGTTGAAGACTCTTAACTTATTCCCAAAGAACGGGAACGCTCATTGTTTCTCCAAACGAACGACAACTTGATATGAAGTGTGCACCTCCGCATATAAAACATCGTATACTTCCAGTGGAATCTGGCTGCGGTCCCTGCCCAGAAGCATAACGGGTCGAGGCTGTTGATAACTCGTAGATCGCTGGTCTCTTACTACTGCAGTTGTTGGCGGCATGTGGAAAACTACTCAGGCGAGGTCGCTTAACCAATTCTAGAAATCTTTTATTGTGGCATATGGCTTATTATTTACGGCATGTCTGGCTCACTCAAATTATTTGCTTGGCTTAGGATGAGCAAAGGGGGGAGGGGTTTTGTTGCTGATTCTTTGAACTGTAAATCTTGGTGAGCTATGTGACGCCTACAGATAGACGCATATGGTTTTTATAGCAAAGTATGCATTTTAATCGATAATTTCTTCATATACATACGTTAAATGTTTGTTTACATACGAGTTCAGATTAAGTAGTAATAAAGTGCTTTTAAAGTGTTGTATTGGCGAGGTCATGCTCACACTATTTGTTTGCGCACAATTAACTCCCTCGTCGCTCGTTTGCGCATTACCATTCCTTTCTTGACTTCTCAAGTTATAAAGGCTTCCACGCGGCATACTGTATAACACTCACAAGACTTTTCCTCAATAATCCTTCTCCACACTCACATCCCATGCCGTTCGCTATTTCACACACTTGCCACGCAGCAATCACCTTTGGCGGCAAACCAACTTTTGGCGGCAAAGGTTCAATCTCGACGTTTCTACTATCTATCAGATATACTGGCTACCAGGACTAGTCAAGAACTGGATAGACGGAGGTCAAAGGTACTAAGGGTGATAAACACCTGCAAAGCGGACAGAAGGATTAAACCGAAAGGTAATTCCAGGGACGAAGTACTCTGCGGGGTCCTCGGTATCCAAGGGGATAATACCCACACACTCGAAGAGTATCGGAGGGGAAGCCAACGGGACTGGACAAGGACCGGCGATGAAAACAGAGACATCTTTACGAAAGGAAAGTCAAGGGCGTATGGGTTCCGAGGAAAGTATGGAGAATACACCACAGCCTTCGACGAGTACTGGACTGACATCCGGACAAGCACTGAAGCTCAGGGAAGTTCGACAGGCATTGGGTTTGAGTGGCGCCGGTGAGAAATGGTACCTTCGCTGCCTCAAAGAAGGTTTATCGCCTCAAGAGGCTAACCTGAAAGCAATAGACCGGAAGAAAACGAAGGCACCTGCAGCTATCACGCATCCGGGTGGTGACACAGAAATACCGGATGAGGTGATGGAAAAGGTCAGAAATGAAGTTTCAAGAAGCGATGTGGTCGAAGAAATCAATCTCCTACCTTACGAAAGTGAGGGTTTTTACGACTTCGACCTCAGAATGCTTAATATTGCAACGGACGACGACTCCGAGAAGGTTGTTGTGTCAGAGCTTGACACTCTGACGACAGACGAGGAGCAACGGAGCCCAGCACTAGCGTAGCGCAGATTAATCTGCACCATGCGAGAGAGCTGCCTCGGCAGTCATCGCCAGGACTACCCTCAGGCGTAGGCTGCGAATAGTGCTGGTGAAGGAACCCTGGGTCGTCAGGGGTCAAATCAAAGGTCTGGCTGTAAGCAAAATGCAGTTTATTTGGGATACCCACTGTGGAAATCCCAGATCCTGCTTAATGATAACTAAAGGTTTGAAAGTCTTTTATCTCTCTGATTTCTTGACAAGGGATCTGCTAGCAGTCTAAGTCCCGGTTAACATTAACGGGACCCAGAAGGAAGTTGTAGTACTTCCATGCAAGGAGACAACGCTCTTGCACCTCACCCGTGCAAGTCAAGAGACTGGTCGATTACTGCGAGAGGATAAATTTACACCTGATACTAGGGTGGGATGCTAATGCTCACTACGAGGCTTGGGGTAGGAGCGACATCAACCAAAGGGGTGAGTACCTTCTTGAGATCATTCTTAGTAATAGACTAGATATACTAAATGTTTGGGAATACACCAACATTCGTTACCCACACGCGTAACGAAGTCCTAGACATAAATATAGGGAATACTCTGATGAAAATGCTAGTTAAAGTGTGGATAATATCTAACGAAACCACAGAATTATTAGGTTTGATATTGCAGGAGCTGCTCCTCTAAACAGAACATTTGGGAACCCCAGGAAGACAGACTGAGAAAGATTATACACTACCCTGAGCCTAAATTGATCCCATTTAGGGCTGATAGCTAATTACAGGAGCCCGACAGATCTAGAAATACCGGTAGAAAAATTCAACAAAACACTCATTGAGGCATATGAGGAATGCTGTCCCTTGGGTGGAGTCTCTTATTCGAGGGATGTTCGCTGCTGCAGCAGCCAACTAAGCAGTCTCAGAAACAAAGTCCGTAAATTTTTAACTGGGCAAAAGCAAAACGAACCGGAAGTTGGACGGAATATGAGCAAACTCTAACTCTCCACAACAAGGAGATCAGAGCTGCGAAACGCGCAAGCTTTAGAAGCTTCTGCAAAAATAATGAAAAAACAACAAAGGCCTTCAGACTCTGTAAAGCTTTTGTTTCTGGCGCTATTTCATTTTCTTATCCGTCTATTGCTGCAATTGCTCAGCATTCAGTAAATAATGACTACTCGCACAAAATCTGCTCGCCTGGTAATGGCTTCACCGAATAAGAAACTCGCAACTACGCCTAAGAGTGCCTTGCCCGACATTGCGTGGATTTCGCAGCCTGAAGCGAAGCTTATGAGTGCTATGACAGAAGTTGTAAGAGAGGTGGTAAAGGAATCAGCTGACGCTGATTTTTTTCGTGTGCGGACAAATGAAGCCGCGCTTAAAGTAGTTAGCATAGATGAAATTAAAGCGTTAACTGCTGACAGCAAATGACTAGTTTCTAAGATTTATTGTAATGTTCTTTGTACTTTTTCCTTTTCTTATATCTTGCTTCGCTTTATCCATTCCGAGTGCCATGTATGTATATGTGGTTATTATTTGTCATCGCCCCCAGTGTGCAGCGTTTATTGCTATGCCATGCCATCTTAATGCTCAAGCCTCCAACCTAAAATTGACGAATTTAGATACATATTTGAATGCTCCAATGTTGATGTTGTATGTGTATCTGAGACTTGGTTCTCTTCGTGTCATATTGATAACTTAATATGTATTAGTGGCTATAAAGCGTTTCGTCTAGACAGAATCGGGAATGGTGGTGGTGTCGCTATATATGTAAAATCAGGCATTTCGTGTAAACTTAAATGTAAATCTGAACCTTTAGAAAGTGTTGAGTATATTTTCGTCGAGCTGGCATCTAAAACAAATACAATTTTAGTTGGATGTGTATATAGACCTAATCGCCAGATTGCATATTCCAATTTCGTTGATTTTGTTCAATATCTGAGTTTAAACTATAGTGACATTATTATAACTGGTGATTTTAATAGTAACTTACTAACGGAAACCAAATTCTCGCTCTCGATGGAAAATCTCAGTCTGTACTCGGTGAACAATACGATACCTACCCATTTTACGCAAACTAAAAACATCCTATTAGACGTATTCTTTGTAAATGAAATGACTAAAGCACTTCTCTATGACCAACTATCTGTACCCAACTTCTCAAAGCATGATATAATTTTTCTTATTTTCGATTTTACTTTTACGTATGAAACGTTTCAATATACATATCGCGACTTCAAGCATATTAATTATAACCATCTTGAGTTAGCTGTGGACGCTGTCGACTGGAAATCTGTTCAAAATTTGGTTTCGGCTGAAGAACAGATATGCTTTCTACAAAAAAACATCAGCACACTTTTTGATAAGTTTGTACCGCTTGTTACTAGAACAAACATAGTGAGGAGCAAGCCATGGTTCAATAATGACATTAGGAAATCAATTGACAAGCGAAATAAGGCGTATAATAGATGGAAACAATCCAAGTCGGAAAATAACTATTATGACTACATTAGGAAATCACTTGACAAGCGAAATAAGGCGTATAATAGATGGAAACAATCCAAGTCGGAAAATAACTATTATGACTACAAGATCCTAAGAAGAGAAAATACCAAGGCCATTAAGATACAAAAATTTAAATTCTATGAACAAAAATTTAGCTCTGCCGTAGGTTCTAAGCAAACATGGAATCATATCCGCGAAATCGGCATTGGTAATAGAAACATTCCGGGCAATAAATCCGTCAATGTGAATGTGCTTAATGAACAATTTGTCCAAGTGCCCGCTGGTAGTAATAATAATATTTGTTATGATCGTTATAATGTTGGTAAAACTGTCTCTGTGCCTGGTTTCTTTTTTAAATGTATTGATGAATGTGATGTTGTCCAATCTATACTGAGTGTTAAATCTAATGCTGTTGGTCTTGATGATGTGCATCCAATATTTGTGAATTGTTTACTGCCAAAAATTTTAACTTTTATCACCTATGCATTTAATACAATTCTGACTACGTCTTCATTTCCAAACTGCTGGAAAATGGCCAAAATCATTCCGGTTAAAAAGCCCAATGGTGAATATAGGCCCATTGCGATACTTCCTTGTTTATCTAAGGTACTGGAAAAAATTACGAACAAGCAACTCAACCACTTTATATCAAAGAACTCCTTGATGATCCCGCACCAATCAGGCTTTACTACAAATAGAAGTTGTATTACAGCGCTCATTAAAGTCTCGGACGATATTCGGCTATATATTGACAAAAATCACGTAACATTTTTAACTCTTCTTGACCACTCAAAAGCTTTTGACACCGTTGACCACAAATTAATGTGCTTAAAACTTGACAGCCTATTCAACTTTTCAACATCGGCAGTAAACCTAGTAAACTCTTATCTTTTTTACCGTTCGCAATCCGTAAGTGTACGTGACGTGTCTAACCCGTTGCCTATTTCTAAAGGTGTTTCGCAAGGATCAATTCTTGGTCCTCTACTGTTCACGTTGTACAGATAATGACCTTCCCACTGTTTTGAAATATAGTAATATTCACGTTTACGCAGATGACGTCCAACTGTATCTTTCTTGTCCCCTAGTATCTGTCAATGCATGTATTACTAACCTAAACACAGACTTATATTGCTTGAATCAGTGGGCGTCTGACAATGGCTTGGCTCTTAATCCAAGCAAGTCCCAGTGCATTGTTATCTATAAGAAATATTTAAACCTTGACGGCTATAACGAGGTAAAACTCAACAATTCTGTGATAAAATACGTGGACACAGCAAAAAACCAAGCAATAGTTTTCAATAGAACTTTGCACTATTGGCAAAGTATATGGCATGCTTCGGACTCTGTGGAGTATTCAGTACTTTACGCCGTTAAAAATACGACTTTTACTAGCCAAAACGTACCTTTTACCGACGTTATTATATGGTTGTGAATTGTTTGCAAATTGTGATAGTATATGTAGTAGGAAACTTAATGTTCTGTACAATAATATCGCGCGATATATTTTTGGTATTAAACGTTATGAGCACATTTCTGAATTCGCGTTGAAAATCTTTTCTATAACTTTTGATGACATACTCAAAGTCAGGTGCTTAACGTTATTGCAGAATGTTATGACAACTAAGGAGCCGAGTTATCTGAAGGAACGACTGTCATGGACCAGATCTTCCCGGTTTCAGACTATTTCGTCTTTGAAATCGAGTTGCCTGACCTCTGAACGTTAATTCCTTGTGTACTCCGTCCGTCTTTGGAATTGTTTACCACCAGCGATTAGGAATAATAAAACCACGCTGCGATTCAAAGGTGAACTCATGTGTCACTTTACTAAATAATTGATATGGATACCATTAACTCTTCTTTTTAAATCTATTGATATCTTCTGTCCCTTTTTTCTTCTACTGAACCTTCTTACTAATCTTATTATATCTTCTATCTTAATATCTATTTAAATTCATATATTTGTATTTTTGTTAAGTCTAAATTTAAGACAAATTTTATGTTATAATTAGGTATATACGAGTACATGCACTGTAATTTAAAACATTAGGTTGTTGTGCATGTACCTTAGTAATTGAAATAAATAAATAAAATAAATAAATGTTTAAAAGCGGCACTATCTCATCAGCAAGCCTTAAGAAGAGTGATGGAAGTTATACTGAGACTGAAGAGGAGAAGGTCAAACTACTTCTGAATACTTACTTCCCAGGATCAGTGCCTTAATCAGAGATACCGAGTGACGATATAGGTAGAATAAGCAAGGGCAACTGGAAACTGGTCGAAGGATCTGCACAGAGCCTAGATTGAGGTGGGCGAATTATTTTTTTAAACCATTTGAATCTCCCGGACCTGGAGAAGAGCGAAAGTGGTGTTTATCCCAAAGGTTGGAAAGAAGGACCCACTTTAGCCAAAATCCTTTAGGCCGATATGCCTTACATTATTCTTTCTGAAATCCCTTGAAAAAGTAGTGGACAACTACATAAGAACCACAACTCTTGCGAGTTACCCACTGCACGCCTGTCAACATGCTTATAGGATGGGCCGCTGTACGGAAATCGTCCTCTATTATCTGACAGGAGAACTCCAATATAGCCTGGACAACAAGGAAATAGCTGTAGCTTTTGAAAATACGTCACATGCGGGCATAAACAGGGCCTTAAGCAGCAAGGGGGTCAACGATACCCTAGTAACATGGATCAGCATGCTGTTCAGTACTAGGAGAATATAAATCGACAGAAGCACTGGGAGTAAGATTAAAGCCAATAAAACAAGAGGTTGCCCACAAGGCAGAGTATTATCCCCGCTACTGTGGAACATTGTAGTAGATGAAGTCCTTCAAAAGCTAACGGAAACTGGTCTTACCTGCCAGGGTTATGCGGACGACATAGTACTGCTATGCAGAGGAAAGTTTCTATACACTGTGTGACACAATCCAAGTTGGCCTTAGTGTTACCGGAAGATGGTGCTAATGTTGGACTGGGAATCAATTCATCCACAACCACCGTAGTTCCATTCACAAGGAACTATAAACTTTATGGCCTTAAGCTGATTCATCTTGACAGAATAAACATAGAATACCAGAAGGAAGTAAAATTTCTAAGGGTAATACTAGATCAAAGACTGCTGTTCAAACCGCACATGAGGAAGAAAGCAGTAAGAATATTTATGGCGTCAGCATAACAGGGGCTATGAGAACCTGCCAAGTGGCTGCGCTGGAAGACTTACTAGACCTACCACCTCTTCCCGGTATCCCGAAACCCGAGTTAGGTCTTACAAAAAGATTCAAAACCGAATTGAGCAACAAA
This sequence comes from Philophylla caesio, assembly GCA_963971545.1. Lineage (NCBI taxonomy): Eukaryota > Metazoa > Arthropoda > Insecta > Diptera > Tephritidae > Philophylla > Philophylla caesio. The sequence goes on along the minus strand of OZ020604.1, from coordinate 115,584,992 downwards.
ATAAGTTGTGTGGGTTTCTCGGAAACCTCCAAGATAAACCAACACATGATTACCTAATACACGGACGGCTCGCTAACCGAACAGGGTACCGGGATCTGTGTGTATGGACCGAAGACAAAGTTCTCGGAATCGTTGGGGACACAGATGCCCATTTTGCAAGCAGAAATTTATGCTATAGAAAGGTGCGTTGGCTGAGTTATCACCTAAAAAATTGGGAGTTTATTCGTAGACACGTTGCATATTCTGCAGGGAAGAGAGAGAAACTTCGAAACACGTCCTGGAGAAGTGCACCGCATAGATGCACAACCTCCTAAAATGTCTAGGCGGATATCTGATTTATCTCGGAGGTTGGACTAAAGGAAATTCTTTAATCTAACTAGGGGGCACAATAGACCTTAAGGTCTCAGTGCTATCTCCCCAACAACAATAATAATAATAAATTCACGGTTTAAACTATTAAAATTATTTACAAAACTACGTGGTAGCGATTTGGCGATGTGGCGAAGTTACCAAATGTTTTTTCTCGTTCTTTCCAGCTGATGTCTAAGAGGCATCATGTTTGTTTTTACGACATGTTACATTTTTAGCCTTGCCACGGCCACGAAGGCACGGCGACAGCGAACAAGCGTAAAAAGGAATAATAAGGACACTGAGTGCCCTTACAGCGATATATATCCTTTATTTTTCTCCCATCTTTTACTTCTATTATTCGCGCCAACATATCGTAAGTAGAGTTGCATCGCGTTGGCACACTTTGCTTTAACTTTGAAAGACCCTTAATTTTTTTTAAACTTGGCTACTGTGGTTGAAATATACAACAATACTTTTCACTTTGTCTACATTTATACTTTACAATTTTATTGAGCTCGAGGCTAGTTTGTGGAAGAGTTATATTCATGGATGAACACGCATAAATGCATTCTCAACTTGGATGGATTGGATGGATGGATTTGGGGTAGGCCGCAAACCCCAAACATGAGTTTACCAAGCACTCAGACATTGTTGTCCATTGTACTTTAGTCCTGTAAAAAGGATACACTTAGTAAAACTATTGATATTTGTTGGAACGATTTTCCGTCATCCCTTGTCAAGTTTGGTTTGGAGACTAATTAAATATAAATAATTGCTAAAACACAAACAACAACCACACGAACAAGTTTAAATAGCGGCAGATCAGTTGCTCTTGTTTGTAGTTGGTTTGTTTAAGGAAGATGAAATAAACACAACGGCCAACTCGGATAGCGTAGCACAGCATGTAGCGAGTTGGCTCTGCAAATCCGATCTCCCGGGTTCAAAGTCTGGGAGAAGTGGTTATGAAGACTAAATATAACTAATTTAATAAAAAGAAGTCAGACTTCAATGTGGTGATTTCCGAAATAGTACTATAACTTCTACCATTAAAAACTGTTGTGTTTTCATACAAAAATCTTCCATAAACTGGTTCAATAAAATTGTCAATTGTTAAAAACATTTATTAGGCAATCAAAAAAATAAATTACTTTATTTTTATGAAATTAAGTAAAATAGTCTTATATGAAATATGTAATTTTTTATTTTTTAAAGTAGCTGGCATATCGACACCCCCATAGCCAGTTGCGTCGAATAACATCCTCGTTAAGGTTCGACAGCGGGAACTACTTTTGCAGCGCCTCAAAATTTCTCGCGAGAACTTAGCGCAGCTTAATACAATGGCTGAACCGATGCTCAAGGTGAAACTCGAGATACTGCAGCGCCAAATGGATCTATCAGAGGTCGAAGAGTTGTAATATCTTCGGTCATGCTTAACCGACATGGCAGCGCGCCTTGTCCGGCACTAGAGGTAACAGCGATCAATTACCGAAAGGCTATAGAGCTACGCACATCACAGTATGACAACAAACGCCTAGTTTTCCAATCACAATTAAGGAGGATTTTTGAAATCCAGCGTATTATGAAGCCATCCGCATCCACCCGACGCGAATTTATCAATGTAGTCAGTGGCAGTCTACGGGCCATGAGCAATACAACTTTGTCATTAAAATTGTTTTCATGGGATGGTTCAGGTGGGTTTCTCGTGCATGTCAGAATTTTAACATCAATGAGGCCAGCCGAAACCTCCCATCTCCTTACACCACGGCAAAAAAGGCACCATTATCGCCATCAACACATCGCCGATCATCGGCATCACTTACCAGCTTAGGTTCAACCCAACTCAACAAGTGCAACCTGTGCAACGCACAAATGACTCACAACGCATTTAACTGCAGTAAATTTATGGCATTAGACCCAATGGAACGTTTCTTATTTTCAATCGAAAACATCTCTGTCTAAATTGCTTAGGCACGAAACACTCTATAGTCACAATCGCCAAGAGACGTATTTCTCGCGACAGCTTTAGTACATCTGAACAACATGTACAACACTAAGATGACGGCCCGAGCACTCCTTGATTCAGCCTCTCAGTTGAATTTTATAGCACGGCACATGGCTCTGATACTCAGGCTTCCCCGCACTAAGGCAAATATAGAAATAACGGAATAGCAGCTGTTACTATAATGTCACATTATATTATAACGGTCAAGTTTGCATCATTGCAATATAGTTTCTCTTCAGTAATAGAGGCAGTTATTGCATTAATATTAACGCTTGGCGTATTACCAGCAACATCAACATTATCGACAGTAGATTTAATCACCCTGGACCCATTGATTTTTCATCGGAGCTAGCTTGGTTTTTGAGATATTATCAGTGGGTCAGATAAAATTAAGATAGCACTTGCCGACTCTACAAAAAACACAACTGGGTTGGATCGTCGCTGAAATCATAACAACATATTCTCCGCCGTCATCATCGTCGCTGCTTTCATTATCATAACTAATACCATCATCGTCATCGCTAATATCATCGTCGTCGCTACCTTCATAGTTTCCAACTGGGTTGCGTCGTAGCTGGGGCCATAATAACATATTCATGGCCCTTACCTTCGCCGCTAACATCGTCATCGCTAATATCATCGTCGTCGCTAGCTCCATAGTTTCCAACACACGCATCAATTTTCACTTCGCTGATCGTTCATTCGCAACTGGTATTAGACACTCTCTTAGAGAATTTCTGGAAGCTGGAAAACAATTATCATCAAAAATTAACAATACGTATCCCTAGGGAACAAGAGTGCGAACACTATATCACGCAAACAACAACACGTTGCCCAAAGGCCAACACATTTATTGTGCGCCCTCCGTTTTCCACAAGCCTAAGCAAACAAGGGCAATCGTACGACATCGCTCATCGTCCATTTCTTTCAGTAGAGAAACGAATGCTGACAAATAATCCGATTGGGCCCGAATACAAAAACCTTCATACAAGAATACATCGATTTACAGCTCATGGTTGAGATTTTGCAAGGCGAATTGTAGCGAAAGCAATTGTGTTTGACGCCTACTGCCGCACCGCGATGCCACATTATTCATGTTGGTCTGACATTACAAGAACACATATTGACAATACTTCTTCGTGTTAGCACACTTCATTTTGTGTTAATGGCCGACATAACGAAAATGTATCCGCAAATTATGGTCGATTAAAGAGATGCGAAATGGCAATGCATAGTAAGGCGAAATTATCTTTTTGGCATTGAGATCTCTGTAGCAATTGGCTTATGAAAACATTTTCTATGTCGACAATTTGATGATAGGGGTGCTAAATGAAGGAGTCAAAGCAATCAAAAGGGATGTAATCGACTTACTCGCCAAAGGAGGATTCCCCTTCGGAAATTTGCAGTAAATCACCACAGCGTCATCGAGACTATATCAGAGATGGATAGGGAATCAGTAATAGATACTGAAAACATTGACTACGTCAAAACCTTAGTATTAAATTGGTCACTTGCTAGTTATTGTTTCTTTTTCTTATACACACCGACCCTGAAACGCCTTGCGATGCTCTCGCAAATAACCAGCTTGTTTGAACCGCTGGGTCTAATAAACTCCATCATCGTCTCTTGTAAAATAATCATGCAAGAACTATGGAAGCTGCGCCTAACCTAGGACAAAAGTTTTCCTCTGACGATTCAAACACAAAGGGCTGAGTTGTGTTTAAAACTCAACTTTATCAAAATCTATTATCTGCCAAGGTTCTTATACTTTGATTCTAACACCAAATTACATGGTAAAATAATCATGCTAGATAGAAAGCTTATTTGAACCACTGGGTCTAATAAACTCCATCATCGTCTCTTGTAAGATAATGATGCAAGAACTATGGAAGCTGCGCCTAACCTAGGACGAAAGTGTTCCTCTGACGATTCAAACACAAGGGGCTGAGTTGTGTTTACAACTCAACTTTATCGAAATTCATCATCCGCCAAGGTTCTTATACTTTGATTCTAACACCAAATTACATGCCTTTGCAGATGCGAGTACCAATATTTACGGATCTGTAGTCTATGCTATTCATCGCTTATCGCTGCCAAGTCCAGAGTACCGCCCACTAAAGAAACCACCCTGCCCAAACTAGAGTAATGCGTTTAGCTACTATTATCAGAATTACTGGAATCATTGGTAGCCACACTCAACATCAAAGCACGCAAAATATATTGGTGGTCTGATTCCACGAGCGCACTGTCAAAAGGAAGAGTTAGCCCGCATTCTAGTTTAAACCTACTTTCGCCATTTCCACACAACCATATAATTCGCGTTGGGCGGATAATCACTAATTCATCGCTGCCGCTCGACGCTAAGCACCCCATTGTGCTACCGAAGTCACACCCGTTCGTTCGCACTATCATCAAAAACCACCATCGTCGTCATTCGCACGCTGGGTGTCAAACTCTGCTGAATATCAAATGCGACAAATTTTGTAGAAGCGAATCGTGAGCCAAACAACGCATAGCTGCAATCGAAAGTTTCAAGGTTGAGGAGGGGATAATTTGAAAGCTTATTCCCCAACGCTCACCTCACTTTGGGGTACTATGAGAAAGCGCAGGGAAGCAAGCCAAATTCTACCTACGTCGCGCAGTTGGAACAACTGTTCTAAGCTTTGATGAACTACACACGGTGTGTTGCCAAACGAAAGCCATGATCAACATCCGACCCCTCACACCATTGTCGAGCAGCCCAGATGATCTTCGTGCCTTAACTCCAGCACAATTTTTGATAGGGCGAAGACTCATCGCTATTCCAGAGCCATCACACATCAATATGGGAAGGCTGAAAAGGTTTAAAAAAAGCTGAATATTTAAAGGATCTGCAAGTGCGAACGAAATGCCGAACAGCCCGAGAAAACGTAAGGATTAACGACTTGGTGCTCGTAAGGCACGAGGGCGTGTTGTCGAAATAGTTGCAGGTAATGAAGGAATAATGCGAGTTGTCTTAATAAGGACTGCCGATGGAACTCATAAACGAACAGTTGCAAAAGTTTGTAAGCTGCCTATCGAATCACAAACAGAACAGAAGTAATTCGTTGAAATCAGTGCCTTCAAGGGGGGAGGATATTAGGGCGCAAATGTTCACAACTTCTAGTGTATCATCCTTTATCATCGTTGCTATCGTCGCACCTTTTATTATTGCTGGGCGAACCGGTACGTCATCTAACACACTCTTCGCATGTTCATTGTCATCACACATTCACTCTTTTTGAAGGGAGTTTCAAGTGCACTCTTTCATCGCACCACCTCCATGCTCTCGTGACATCCACCTTACCTTCGTGCTATAAACAACAGTCAGCAGTGGAGCTCGCGCGACTTAGAACCTACAACAACCACCCAACACAGTCAATAATGTCCCGCTGGCGGCCTGAAAAGAAATGTAATAACTGGCTACCTATGCATATGTACATATTTACATGCATACATACATATGTAAATTTTTTTGTTTTTTTTTTCAGGGTGTTGTGGTAGCACACTACCCTCAAGTGGCCCTTTGAAACCTTGATGAACCTGTTGTACATATGTACATTATTTATTTTTTTTTCGTTTTGCGAGGATTAATCATCGGAAGCCTATACCCGTCAGTGTGGGACTTTAATCAGCACTAAACCTCCTATTTCGTGCCGGATTCCACGGTGTAAAGTGTGTCCGCTTCGTCGTTTGTGACTGGTAGTGGGCAGCGGGAGAGCGCTTCGGCTTTAACGACCCTTTTCGATATTCAATGTTGAAGTTGTATTGTTGGAGCTCGAGTGCCCACCTGGCTTATCGTCCGGACGGATTCTGCAAGGAGTGTAGCCACTTCAGCCAGTGGTGGTGGGTGATTACCGTGAAGTGGTATCCTTCGAGGTATGGTCTCATTTTGCGTATACCCCACAGCACGGCTAGGCCTCCTGTTCGGTGGCTGAGTAACGCTTCTCAAGGTCGGTTAGGCTTCGGCTGGCATTTGCCATGATTTCTCGTGGTCAGAGTGGCGGTGGAATAGTACTACGCTGGGTTCTTCTCCGCTGGCGTCGGTTTAGAGGAAAAATGGGCGACTGAAGTCCAGGCAGCAGAGTACTGGCGCGCTGGTGAGTATCTCCTTTAACGTTTCAAATGCCTCCGCCTGTTCTCTGTTCCATACCCAGTTTTGGCCCTTTTTCAGGAGTAGATTGAGTGGAGTGGCGAGTGTAGAGAAGTCGGCGACGAAGCGGCGATACCATGACGCAAGGACAAGGAACCGTCGAAGCTCTCTAATGTTCTGCGGGGGAGGCATTTCTGTCACGGCGGTAACTTTTGCAGGATCGGTGTGGGTTCCTTCAGAACTTACGATGGGGCAGTGCAGTTTCCGTTCTACAAAGCTGCATTTCTCGAAGTTGATCTGCGTTTTGTTCTTCTGGAGCCGTTCCAAGATTTTTCGCAGATTACTCATGTGCTCATCAAAAGTGTCTCCCAAAATGATGATGTCATCCAGATACGCGATCACCTTCGGCTGGAGCTCCGGCCCAAGTATCGCGTCTAGATTGCGCTAGAATGTCGCCGGGGCGGAGTGTAGGCCAAAAGACATCACTTTCCATTGGAAGAGCCCACGGCCTGGGACGGTGAATGCATTGTGCGGGCGGGATGTCTTGGCTAGAGGTATCTGCCAGTAGCCATTCTTAAAATCGATGGTTTATATGTACTTCGCTTCTTTTAGTTGGTCGAGGATTTCTCCGATCTGTGGTAGTGGGTATGCATCTAGTTCCCTGGCGGCGTTGAGCTGACAGTAATCTATGCACATCCTCCTGCTTCCATGCTTCTTGCGGAACAGAACAAGGGTAAGCTGTAGCCGCTTTTCGATGGTTCGATCCGTTTGGCCGCCAGTAGTTCGTCTACCTCGGTATTAATCACCTGCTGCATGGCTGCGTTGCGGGAATAGTAGCGTTGTTTCAGTCGCCGATTATGCTTGAGAGTAATCACATGCCCTGCAGAGGTACTGGGGCCGGTGATTGCGTTGAATTTCCCTATGTGGTCTTCCGCGAATTTCGCCAGTTGTTGGTTTTATTCTTCGTTTAGGTGGGCTTTCACCATCACCACGTGCAGACTACCCAAAATGCTTCGTTCCTCGGGAGCGGCTGTGGGCATGTGTTAGCCGTCTAGCATGAGAATGACTCCCCTTTTTTTTTATTAATGAAGTCCATTCCTAGGATCATTTGTTCAGCGAGGTTCGGGTGGGTTGGTGGCGTCGCATCTACAGTTTCTGGAGACGATGTTGTCATGGCCACATCGAGAGCAGAGCAATTTCCTAGTTACTCGGCAATATTCAGGGGAACTAGGCTGTGCACCGCTGGCCTATTTTGCTTGGCTTCTTAGCTCTTCAGAAGCTCAAACTCGTCCGTGAGTTTCATCAGCTCTTCTATTGATGCACTTTCGGCACGCTTAATGAAAAGGCGGTACTCCACGCGCAGCCCATCGTAAAGACGTTCTAGATGGTCCTGTTTGCTCATTGTCGGGTGTTGGCGTATCAGCGTTTGTAATGCCAATATATAATCCTTGGCCTTTACTCGGCTCTATTGTTTTCAGTGTCGGATGGTATCTTCTAGCTGGCTTAGATGTTTCCTCGGCAGGAAGAAGCGTTCTACTTCGGTGCGAAAGTTTTCCCATGAGCAAAAAACAGGAATAGTACATACCAATAAAGACGTACTAATGACACTCTTGCTATTATCGTGGGATTTGTTACTTTCATCTGGAAGGAACTTAAAATTAAGAAACAAATCTTGTGATTTTCCGACAGGGTGGAAGTTTGATGTATGTTGGAACAATTTGCACTCATCCCTTGTCAAATTTGGTTTTGTGACATGCAAACATCTCGCAAAACTAAATCTAATACCTGAAAATCAATGGACAGCAATAAATACAGCACAACCAACACTAATTATTTGGAACGAAAACGACAATGAAGATGGCACAACGCCGAAACCGGTATGTCACAAAACCAAATTTGACAAGGGATGACGGAAAATCGTTCCAACATACGTCAAGAAACAAATCATTAAGGTGCTCCGATTTAAGTATTAGCAATACATTGTTGAAAATGAAGCAACAAATAATATCATGAAACTGTTTGCTGCAGTTATAAGTTACTCCTTTAAGGATTTCAATTCAGGAACTGATACATAATACACAAAGTATATACAAATTATAATAATAATTTAAATAACGTTTAAATTTCTTCATTTAAAAACATTACGTTGTTTTCTGAAGATTTTGTATGCATATTTTGTAATAGAAATGTTTTGTCAAAAAAAATACATGAAGCTTGGTTTTTTCAAAATTGGTAATCGGGACGAAAAACCCGATTACATTGTTAAAATTACCGCGACGTTATCGCTTTAAGAGTAAAGATTCAACAAATTCCGCCTACTCCTTTTGTCCATTGTTTGTATGGAGTTTATGCACTATGCGTCATTACGTAGTTTAATTTACAGCAGGTTTTAAATATGTTCAATGTATTATTTTCTCCCTAAGGTGGACAATCCACTTCCCTTCTTTGGGAGCTTCCAGGCAAGTGCCTATCTAAATCAGACTAAGTGAGAAATGATATAATAAAAATTACTTCTATGAAATAAGTGGAGTCAGGTAAACATGTTTGCTATTTCCTTTTTTAACAAATACTCGCTTGATTAATTAATTTTTTTATCTTTTACTAATTCTCGAAAGGGTAAAATGTTAAAAAGCACATTATTAAAGTTAAATACATATGTATATAGGAGCTGATAAGGTCACTGAAATATCCCCAACTTCAAATATGATGAAAATTTTAAATAACAAAGCTTGTACGGCCTATTCAAATGTATGAAAATATTTATTAAATATTTCCTGTGCTTTATGTTAACTTACATATCTTTTGAAAGTCGAATATAAAGTTTGCTTTTTATTTATTATTGCTGGGACATGTAACTATTTTAATTTTGAGAATTTGCATTACATATGGAGAATTTCATTTCAAGCGGGCAGTAAAAAAGATGATGCTTTGGAATTAGTTCATATTTTACGTAATTGTACTTGTACTAGGTATGAAAGTGTACACACAAGTTTTTTGTTGAAGTTTCCAAAACCCATATATGAAAATGAGTCACGTTCTCGCCATTAAATAAAATTTAAAAATATAATTTTCAATTAGTTTTAATATTAATAAGTTTTAATTTCACTTTATTTTCTTGACAACTTTACAGTTTCAATCGTCTGTTTAAACTAGGTAATAGCGAGCAAACTCACTCGAGTTTATTTGCTTAAAGTTACCGCTGGCCGCTGTGGTCGAGTTGTTAGCGGTGCGTGCTATAACTTGATATGCCGGTGAGTTCGAGGTTCGAATCTCAGTCAGGGCAAGCAAAATCTTAATAATAGAAAAAGTTTTTTCCACTAGCGGTCACCCCTCGGCAGGCAATGGCAAACCTCCGAGGGTATTTCTGCCATGAAAACGCTTCTCATTAAATACATCTGCCGTTCGGAGTCGGCACAAAACTGTAGGTCCCTCCATTTGTGGTATAATATAAAGACGCACACCACAAATGGTAGGAGAAGCTCGGCCAAACATTGAGCTATATAGTGTACGCGCCAAAATTATATATATATACTTTTTTTTCCTAAGTTACACATTTGTAATTGGGAGTACATTTTTGTGGTGAGTATTTAATTATGCAGATCAGGAACGCATTTTCAAGTAATTATTTAAAAAGACCAATTTTCAGTACAAGAAAATTAAAGGTAAGTATGTTAGGAAAGTTAGAAAAAAAAGTGCAGTAAGTTCCCCCAGCAATGGGTTGTGCGCAGGGCTTGGAACTCGCCACGTAAAAAACCACTTCCAATGAAAAGCAAAGCAAAGCTTCGGACAGGACCCCACTTTTTAGATGACGACCACGGCAAACGTTTTAAGGACCACGATTTGAGGGCATGCACCTGGAATGTCCGAACCCTTAATTGGGAAGGTGCCTCTGCCCGTCTGGTTGATGTCCTCGGCAGAGCGAAGGCTGACATCACCGCCATCCAAGAAATGCGATGGACGGGGCAAGGGAGGAAAACGGTAGGCCCTTGCGACGTATACTACATGTAAAGGAGCGCAAATTTGGTGTCGGATTTATGGTGGGAGAGAGACTTCGCCGTAAAGTACTGTCGTTCACTCCGGTGGACGAACGTCTCGCCACAATCCGCATAAAGGCGAGATTCTTCCACATCTCCGTGATTTGCGCCCATACCCCGACGGAAGAGAAGGACGATGGGACCAAAGATTGCTTCTACGAACTCCTGGAGCGCACGCTCGAACGCTGCCCCCAACACGATATAAAAATCGTGCTAGGCGATTTTAATGCCAAGGTGGGCAAGGAGGGCATCTTTGGTTCCACAGTCGGAAAATTCAGCCTCCACGAGGAAACGTCCGATAACGGATTGAGACTGATCGACTTCGCCGGGGCCCGAAACATAGTAGTCTGTAGTACCAGGTTCTAGCATAGGAGCATACATTAGGCTACGTGGCTGTCTCCAGATGGTAAGACACGAAACCAAATCGACCATGTTGTGATAGGCGGAAGGCACGCTTCCAGTGTCCTAGATATGCGCACGATCCGAGGAGCCAACATCGACTCGGACCATTATCTTGTCGCAGCCAAGATACGCACGCGCCTCAATGCGTCAAAAAGCGTGCGGAAAGGCACACAAGGAAAGCTCGACGTCGGAAAGTTGCAATCACAACAGACAGCCACGCACTTCGCTACTCGACTCGCACTTCTGCTTTCTGAGAGCTCTAATCAACACAGCGATATTTCAGAGCAATGGAACCACATCTCTTGCTCCTTACGTACCGCCGCTGAACAATCTATTTGTTTCCAGCGAGCCCGGAAAAATGACTGGTACGATGAGGAATGTCGCGTTGCCACGGAACGGAAAGATGCTGCCTACAGGGCCACGTTGCGATCGGGCGCAACGCGAGCCTTGCGGGAGAGATATTGTGAGTTGAAGAAGGAAGCGAGACACATTTTTCGAGAGAAGAAGAGAAAGGCCGAAATGCGTGAGTGCGAAGAGCTTGAAATGCTGGACGACAGGAAAAGCGCCCGAAAACTCTTTCAGAAAGTACGACGGCTAACAGAAGGTTTTAAGACCGGCCGAATTCCTGTAATAACGACAACGGCGACCTGGTAACTGACGTTCAGAATATACTTAGTTTATGGAGGGAGCACTTCTCCACACTACTTAGTGGTAGTGACAGAGACCACCTTGGAGAAGATAATGATCCCGAAACCCCAATCAATGACGACGGAATTCATGTTCCGTTACCCGACTGCGATTAAATTCGTATAGCAATAGCACGGTTAAGAACAACAAAGCGCCCGGAGTTGACGGGCTGCCAGCTGAGTTATTCAAATACCGTGGAGAAGAGTTGGTAAAGCGCATGCACCAGCTTATCTGTAGAGTATAGTCGGACGAATGCATGCCTACTAAGTGTACTAAGTGTACTTTGCCCAATCCATAAGAAGGATAATACTGCATTTCGCGCCAACTATCGTGGTATCAGCTTTCTTAACATTGCATATAAGCTTCTTTTGAGCGTATTGTGTGAGAGACTAAAGCCAAACGTCAGTGAACTGATTGGACCTTATCAGTGTGGCTTTAGAAATGGTAAATCTACCATCGACCAGATATTCACAGTGCGCCAGATCTTGGAAAATACCCAAGAAAGAAGAATCGACACGCACCACCTTTTTGTCGACTTCAAAGCCGCTTTCGACAACACAAAAAGAATTTGCGTTTATGCCGCAAAGTCTGAATTTGGTATCCCCGCAAAACTTATACGGCTATGTAAAATGACGTTGAGCAACACCTCCAGCTCCGTAAGGATTGGGAAGGACCTCTCCGAGCCGTTTGATACCAAACGAGGTTTCAGACAGGGTGACTCTCTGTCGTGCGATTTCTTTAACCTTATGCTGGAGAAGATAACTCGAGCCGCAGAGCTAAATCGGTCAGGCACTATCTTTTATAAGAGTGTGCAGCTGCTGCCGTACGCCGATGACATTGACATCATCGGCCTTAACAACCGCGCAGTTAGTTCTGCCTTCTCCAAACTGGATAGAGAAGCAAAGCGAATGGGTCTGGAGGTGAACGAGGGCAAGACGAAGTATCTCCTGTCATCAAATAAACAGTCGGCACATTCACAACTGGCATCAAACATCACTGTTGACAGTTATAACTTTGAAAATGTAGAATACTTCGTTTACTTAGGAACCAGCATTAACATCAATAATAATGTCAGTCTCGAAATCCAAAGGAGGATCACTCTTGCCAACAAGTGCTACTTCGGACTGAGTAGCCAACTGAGCAGTAAAGTCCTCTCTCGACGGACAAAAATTACGCTCTATAAGTCTCTCATCAGGGGGTCGAGCGGAAGCAGGGTGTGGATGAAGCGTAACACAGTGCATAGGACATCCGGTGCACCTAGCCTATCCCACATCAAGACCGTAGTGCACGATGCGGAATCGTACCCTTCAAGAGGTGACCCTGTTTTCACTGAACACTATGGATCTAGATCCGGAGGGTATCGAAACAACCCTTCCCCCCTAATCCAGGGTGTCATGCCTCACCGTGCCCATGGATGGTTTGCAGTCAGGGGGCTTTTCCGACTCTATTCGAACGGCGCCTCCCGGATACCGGTCCGCCTCCGGGAGTAACGGTGGACTTACTGCGGCATGGGGCTCTGCCGTAGTCGACCGTTTCATTCCCCTTTCCTTTTATTCCGGCCACCGAACGGTCTCGGCTCATTAGGTGGCCAAAGAACCAGTATGAAAAAATGAACCATTATCGAGAAGCCTCGGAACGCTGTACGGGTAGTGCCGCCACTGGACAAGGCGAAGAAAAGTCCCTAAAACCTTCGGGAACCGCATCGACGGTGCCGAAAGGGCCTCAACGGCCCAAACCACAAATTCGGTCCCCCACAGCGACTGGAGGAGTGGTTATGCCTCTAAAAGGAAAACCACCCTCTATTGAAACCGGAAGCACTAAGCCCCCCGAGGGAAAGTCGTTTCCGGTGGGAGAGCCAAAGGCGACCAACCCCCATAGGCCTATCAAGGCCACCCCCTCTATGCAAAGTGTTGTGGTCGAGCAGGAGTCCTCCACGGACAAGAAAGCGACCACCACTGCGCAGAACAAAGGCATGAAAGCAGCTGAGGCAAATGACAAAGATCAGAGCCCCAGCTGCTCAAAAGCCATCAGGCCCCACGTCAGGGCCCAGCGCGATCGTAGGGCAGCACCGAAGGTCATAAAACGGCTGGAGGCTATGCAATACGACAAATTGACGGAGACACAGAAAGCCTCACTCGAGTGGGCTAAAGGAGTCATGGCCGCAAGCGAAAAGCGCCCCTTGGGGAACGGCGGAAAAGACAAACCACCCACTCGACTGGACCACCGGAGAGAATTAGCCTCAAAGAGACAGCGATCTCTCGAGGAGACTCCGAGCGGTTCAAAAAGGTACAGAACGTCCTCCCCTCCAAACCGTCGGTCGATGGCCGTAGCCATAAAGCCGTTCAACGAGGCTGCCAAAGAGCACCTCACACTGGCCGTGCTGGACAAGAGCCAATTGGAAGTCCGTGCTGATGGGTCTCTGCAGGGTCTACAAGGGCATACTCGAGAAGTATCCCGGCCCTTCGTTAGTCGTCCGCGACGCCGGATGGCATCGAGGGCGAATCAAACTCGTCTCGTGCGCGGACGAACGCGCAGTATGGCTCTACAAGGAGGCAATCTCATCGGTGGGAGAGCTGTGGCCCGGGGCCGACCTGGGAGCCGTCCACAGGGAGGAAATCCCCAAACGGCCACGGGCCTGGGCCTGGGTCCCAGCGGAACCATCAGAACCGAAAGAGATCCTGGAGCTCATCCGCCTCGGCAACGCAGAACTACCCACCAGCGATTGGAGGATAGTGAGAGTTGGCGAGACCAAGGAAAAGCAACGTTACGTTGACCTGGTCATCAACGATGCTTCCATCACAGTTCTTGCGGATTGTGGTGGGGTGATAAGCTACGGCTTTTACTCCATCACAGTTAAAATCCACAAGAAGGCGGAGGTCAGAGAAACCGAAAATGCAGGCAACGCTTCAAGCGGACCAGCGACTTCTTCTGTCGGCGAAGAGGTCAGCAGAGTAGGAGACGCCGCGAGCGCCCCTACTGACTTCGAGCCGATTTCAACGGAGGCAACCGGGGGCGTCCCATTGGCGGTATTGGACACCGCGTCAGATGCCGAGAGCGATGCGGGCTCGGCGTCGGTATACGTGGGATCTGTGTACAGGCAATGGTTAACGCAACTCGAAGAGGACCAGCTTCTGGCTTCGGAACCTGAGGAGGCGGATCACGACACCACGGTCGTAGCCGCCGCCGAGAGGGTGGAGCAAGAGGCAATGGACATCGCAGACTGCGGAGATGGTGCGGATTCTGCAAATTAATCTTCACCACTCCAAAGCAGCCTCGGCTGCTCTTCTTCTTCGTCTCAGCGAAAAGGTTGAAGACGTTATTCTTGTCCAGGAGCCCTGGATCGTCAGGAACAGGGTTTGTGGATTAAACTCTGACGCCTACCAACTAGTAACGTCTCCAGTGACAGGTAGGATCAGAGCATGTATTCTTATAAAAAAAGTATATTCTTATTTTCTCCTATCTCAATACAGCGACGAAGACACCGTAAGCGTAAGCGTACATCTGGAAGAGAGCACCGTCTGGCTCCTGGCGAGCTACATGGCCCACGACGGCGAATTTCTTCCTCCTCCAAGACTGAAGGAAGCCATCAAAGAGGCTAACAAGGAAAAACTCCCGGTCATAATTGGAGCTGACTCAAACTCGCACCACGAAATATGGGGCTCAAGCGACACCAATCCTCGAGGTGAGTGTTTACTTGAATTTATATTAGCAAATAATCTATATATATGCAACCGGGGGAACGATCCCACCTTCATCACCTCTGTCAGAAGAGAAGTGCTGGACATCACCCTCGCCTCAGGCTGCCTCTCGGACCTGATAAGCGACTGGCAAGTGTCCAAAGAACACTCCCTTTCCGACCACCTCTACATAACATTTAAGATAAACCTCAATCCCTCTACTCTTACAGCGTATAGGAATAAGAGGCGGACGGATTGGCAGAAATATAAAAGCGTCCTCTCAGCCTCTTTGTCCAGACACGTTTATCACGATAGGCTAGGCCTATCGCAAACACCTGATGAAGCGAGTCCCTCAAACACGAAGGTCGTTTCTCTCGGTGAGCTGGACTCACCGTCAAAAATAGATGAAGCGGTAGACCTCGTAACAAACGCATGTTATTCCGCTTTCAGAGTCTCCTGCCCTAAGACCCTACCGAAGGGTAAAAAGAAACCCCAGTGGTGGAATCTAGAGATTTCAGCACTCAGGAAAGAGAGCAGGCGACTCTTTAACCAAGCCAGGAGGACGGGTCTTTGGCAACCATACAAAGACGCTGTAATAACATAGAAGAAAACTCCGAAGCCAACAGGCTGAGGAAGGTTCTCTCGAAAAGTGCTTCAACGGTAAATTCTATTCAAAAACCAAACGGAGAATGGACATCTACAGCTGACGAAATGCTGGAGTTACTAATGACCACCCACTTTCCTGGGTGCTCTGATGACTCCAACATTTTGCCAGGTCACCAAACCAACTCACTCTTAGGGAATACCGCAGGGGATATAGTGAGGTACGAAAAGGTGGAATGGGCAGTAATGTCCTTCGAACCTTACAAATCCCCAGGACCTGACGGAATTTTTCCCGCACTACTACAAACAGCGAAGGACCTTCTTTGTCCACTTCTCACACAGATTTTTACAGCATGCCTTACCCTCACCCACATTCCTAATGTGTGGACGAAGGCGAAAGTCGTCTTTCTACCAAAGGGAGGCAGGACTGCTCACGCAAAACCCAAAGATTTCAGGCCAATAAGCCTCACCTCATTCCTTACCAAAACTCTAGAGAGGCTCATAGACGAGCATATTCGGCGTAATATAAGGAAAGAAAAACTCTCCCCGAACCAACACGCATACTCTCAAGGCAAATCCGCGGAGACTGCCCTCCACGACATCGTCTCAACGATCGAGAAAGGATTGGCCATAAAAGAGTACACGCTGGGGATTTTTATTGACATCGAGGGAGCCTTCAACAATGTCTACCCCGAATCTGTTATCAAATCACTACGTATGGTGGGGGTACAGCAGGGACTGGTGGATTTTGTGGGGCTCCTACTCAGGAAAAGATCGATTTTCTTAACAGTAGGCGATAGCTCTAAATCCAAACATGTGGCTAGAGGTACACCCCAGGGAGGTGTCTTGTCACCTTTACTCTGGAACTTTACCGTAAACGACTTACTCTTAAACCTGAAGGGCACTGGCTGCAAGGCCGTGGCATATGCTGACCACTTGGCAATCATAGCCACGGGTAAACATCTTCAAGTCATCAGTGATCTACTGCAAAACGCTCTAAATATTATTACCCGCTGGTCTGTGGAGTGCGGACTTAACGTCAACCCTACTAAGACCGAAGCAGTGCTCTTTACAAGGAAATACAAAATCCCCGACTTCAAATTACCATCGGTAAACGGAATGGTACTTAGTCTCTCAACCGAGGTAAAATATCTCGGAATCGTACTAGATAGAAAACTCGACTGGAGGCGGAACATTGAAGACCGCTCCAAGAAAGCAATTGTTGCTCTTTATGCCTGTAAGACGGCCGTGGGGAAGAAATGGGGAATAAAGCCACACATTGTACACTGGATGTACACAGCTGTGATAAGGCCCATTCTCTTTTACGGGGTCGTCGTATGGTGGCCGGCACTGAGCAGGGCTCTAACTAGAGCCAAGCTTGAACGGGTGCCGAGGGCGGCCTCAATGCTCACCACGGGAGCACTGCCCTCTACACCCACCAAATCTCTAGAGATAATGTTAAATCTTCCACCGGTGGATCTCTACGGCAAATTTCTGGCGGCCTGCAGTGCTGCCAGGCTAAATGCGATCCTTCCGTGGAGAAATCTTGACTATGGGCACTCAAAAGTCCTGGAAACTCTGCCCGACAAGAAGTTGGATTATACCCTACACCCTTCTTTCTCTGCAAATAGGTTCTCCATAAGAATCCCAGAGAGAAACGAATGGATAGGTATCGTGGACCTGGATCCAGGATCGACGGCTGTGTACACAGACGGCTCCAAGTTAAACGAAAGAGTAGGCAGCGGGATTCACTCAAGCGAACTCGATCTAAACCTCAGCCTTCGTTTACCGGACCACTGTAGCGTTTTTAAGGCCGAACTAAATGCAATAATGGAAGCAGCTCGTGGCCTCACAACGTGTACCTCTTTAGAACGAGGCATCACCATTTATTCTGATAGCCAGGCTGCTATCAAATCTTTAAACTCCTACGGTACAACCTCCAAGGTAGCCATTGAATGCAGAGCGGCTTTAAACCATCTTGCAGATATGTGCTCCGTATGTGTTGTGTGGGTCCCTGGCCATAAAGACATTCCTGGCAACTGCCTGGCCGATGAACTAGCTAGGAAAGGGACGGAACTACCCGTAATAAACTCTGCTGAAGAGGTGGGTTTACACTTAGCATCATATAAACACAGACTAAGATCTGAGCTTATGGATAAGGTAAATCTAAGGTGGGCATCAGAGCCCACCTGTCTCATTACCAGACAAATCTGGCCGGAAGTTGATGGGAAGCGTTCTAAAGCTCTCATTATGCTTGGTCGCTCCTCACTCAGATTAGTAGTTGGGGTAATAACCGGTCACTGCCTTATGGGCACGCATGGGGAAAGACTAGGTTACCCAACAAATGATTTTTGCCGCAGCTGCCGAAACGAGGAGGAGGTGGAGAGCATTGAGCACTATCTCTGCCACTGCCCCGGCCTGGCCAAGACGCGCAGAAAATTTTTCAAAAGTTACTTTTTGGACTGTCTAGCCGATTTGAACTCGGCAAGCATTTCTAACTTGATACTCTACATGAAACGCACAGGATGGTTCAATTTTTGAGAATAAGGGAGGGAGGGAATGCATGGCCTACGCCATTGGTATCACAATGGGCTTCTTACAGCCTAAGTGTGCCACCGTGCTTTGTGCGGTGGCAGCCACTCTAACCTAACCTAACCTAAGTCTCTCAATATGCCCTTCCTAATGTATGGCGCAGAAGCATGGCCAATGAAGATATCTGATGAGAAGGCTCTGGGAGTGTTCGAGAGAAATATTCTCCGAAAGATGTATGGGCCTCTACGCCTTTGCGATGGCGAATACCGTAGAAGATGGAACAATGAGCTGTACGAGCTTTATAACGACATAGATATAGTGCAGCAAATTAAGATCCAGCGGCTTCGCTGGCTTGGTCATGTCGTTCGAATGGATAAAAGCGCCCCAGCTCTGAAAGTATTCGACGCGATACCCGCCGGTGGTGGCAGAGGAAAAGGGAGGCCTCCTCTGCGTTGGAAAGACCAGGCGGTAAAGGACTTGGGTACGCTTGGTATTTCCAACTGGCGCCAAATAGCGAACGAGAGAAATAACTGGCGTGCTGTGCTAAGCTCGGCCAAATTCGCATAGGCGGTTATAGAGCCAATGAAAGAAGAATAAGTTCCAAAAACGTTCCCAAAATTACTCTAAACTTATACCTTATTTCGAAACTATCGTGTCACCAGATATTGAGAAATTCTGAGAATTTACATTACATATGGGGAATTTCATGTCAAGCGGACAGGAAAAAAAGATGATGCTTTGGAATTCATTCACATTTAGGGTAATTGTTCTTGCACTAGGTATGAAAGAGTACACACAAGTATTTTGTTGAAGTTTCCAAAACCCATATATGAAAATGAGTCATGTTCTCGCCATTAAATAAAATTAAAAAATATAGTTTTCAATAAGTTTTAATTTCACTTTATTTTTTTGAAAACTTTACAGTTTCAATCGTCTGTTTAAAGCAAGTAATAGCGAGCAAACTCACTCGCGTTTATTTACTTAAGGTTACATTTTTTCCTAAGTTACACATATGTTTATGAGAGTACATTATAATTATTTAAAATAAACAATTTTCAGTACAAACACTGTTCGACGGTTTTTTTGCAAATGTTGACTTTGCCACAGAACTATCTCGTCTGGATAAATCTCTAATATAAAAATTTTTCTGTCGCTATAAGTTCTCTCTTGCGTAAAGGAAATAAAATCCTATAAGTTCAGTAATTTAGTAACCGAAAAAAGAGACTTGGACCACAGTAATTATAGGTGGAACATCATGTCTAGTCCTGTGCATAAAGTTTTATTTAAGTCCTTTAATTTACCAATAGGTAATATTTCCTAAGTCATTTATTTATTTGTCCTATTATTTTTTTAACGTGTTTTGGCGGGTTTATTATCTTAAGAAGCTTAAATAAATTCACACAGAAAGTTTAGAAAATATCGCCTCTCTCATACTCAAAAAACTGGAATAGTACATACGGCCTTATTTTAAATGTTAAACAATTCCAAATTTATAGAGCTCGAAATACCAGTTTAAGAAAGATTTAAAGATGATGAAGAATATATAAAATAAATTAAATTTAAAGAAGTCTAATGAGGAGATGCGGTGATCTCCAAAATAGCTGCTATAACTTCTATCACTTAAACTATTGTGGTTTTTTTTCAAACAAGTCTTTCACACACTGGCCTCGAGGTCAATAAAATTGTAAATTGTTAAATAATTTTTTTTTCATAAAATTTAAGAAATTTTAAGAATTAAAAACCATTGTTTTTTGAAACTCATACGCAAATATTAAAAATTTCGGAAAACTTTTTTTTTCAAATTATTCAAGACACTAAGAAAATCGCAAATGTTGACCTTTGTTTTTAATTTGTTATACCACTTATATTCTGCTTCTTATCTATATTCGCGTTTTTTTTAAGTTAATGCTCTGTCATACAATGGCATGATTATGTGCGTGTTGATCTTAACACAGCTGCTGAGCGCTCTCTGGTAGGAGTGTACTAACTTACTGCTCTTCTTTTTTTCTAACTTACATAACATACTTACCTTAAATTTTCTTGTACTGAAAATTGTTCTTTTTAAATAATTACTTGAAAATGCGTGCCTGATCTGGATAATTAAATACTCCCCACAAAAATGTACTCACATAAACATATATTTAACTTACCTGGTTTAAACAGACAATTGAAACTGTAAAGTTGTCAAGAAAATAAAGTGAAATTAAAACTTATTAATATTAAAACTTAATGAAAACTATATTTTTTAATTTTATTTAATGGCGAGAACGTGACTCATTTTCATATATGGGTTTTAGAAACTTTAACAAAAAACTTGTGTGTACTCTTTCATACCAAGTACCGGACTCAGCTGTTAGCTGCTGACCGCCAATCGCGTCTAACATACGCTCAAGATAACATCGGAAAAGGGAGCGTGCAAATGTAAAACCTATATATACAAGCGTACCTCTCAAATCCGAGAGTATCTTCAGAACGGTACATGGCACCATGTTGCTAGTGCTAGCAATCCAGCGGACCCGCGGTTGCAAACCCCAAGACTTGGCGATTTCCTCGCTCTGGTGGCTTTCGTGCAACCCGGACTCATGGCCAAAATCAAAAACGCGCTGCATGATAAAAAAACCATTAGTGAAAAAAAGCCCTCTTCTTGTTTTCATTCCGATACAGGACAAAGACGGTCTACTACGGTTTAATGGGAGATTGACGCATGCCACTTTGAGATACAATGAAAGACACCTAATCATTCTCCCAACAAAATCGAGGTTCTGCCAGCTCTATTTGTAGTTTCTACATTCGCTGCTTCTTCACGCAGAAATACAATTGGTGCGCCAAACAGTAAGGTAAGACAACTACGTACCAAAGCTAAAACCTCTAATTAAACGATGCATTTTCAATTCAAAAACGTTCGTTGGCGCTCAACGTGCAACTGTTAAATTCCTTAACGAATGCTCCACAGACATTGTCCAAAAATATGCTCCTCAAAGTATAAATTGGCAATATATACCACCCGGAGCCCCACATATGTGAGGCTTGTGGGAATCCGCAGAAAAAAGCTTTAAAATCCTCCTAAAGAAAATCGCTGCATCCCACAAGTTCACATTTGAAGAATTCACGACGATATTGGTGCGAATTGAAGCGGTTCCCAACTCGAGACCTTTGTCCGCATTATCACAGGACCCGGCTGACTTTACAGCGCTTACTTCAGGTCACTTCATTCGAGGTGCACCGCTATTGAGCATCCCCGAGCCTAACACTGAAGACCTCTCTCTACTTAACCGCTGGGAGAAAGTCAAAGTGTTTCACCATCAATTCAGCCATAGATGGAAAGCGGATTATCTTGAGGATGTTCAAAAAATATATAAGTGGAAAAATCCAGACCACAACCCTCAACCAGGCGATCTCGTTGTGTCAAAGCGTTTCACCATCGATTCAGCTATAGATGGAAAGCGGATTACCTTGAGGATGTTCAAAAAGGATATAAGTGGAAAAATCCAGACCACAACCCTCAACCAGGCGATCTCGTTATGATAAAAGAAGATTCGTTCCCGCCTACTGAGTGGAGACTGGGACGAATCGAAAGGGTTCACCACGGGCCTGATAACCATGTACGTGTCGCAAACAGAAAGGGCGCATACGCAAACGGCCATCCAACCCGCATACGTGAACGCAACGTGAAAACAACGTAGAAGACTACGACGAAGAAGACTGCGAAGAAGACGATCGCGCATTTAATAATTTTTAAAGAAGTTTTGTTAAAACCCATTTTTTTTAAAACTCTTACTTTGGCAAATTAACTCGTAAAAGAATGCCAAATTTGGCAAATTTTAAAAAATCGCAAATATTAAAACTTTCAGAAAACTGTTTTTTTCAAACTATTCTAGACACTACGAAAATCGCAAATGTTGATCTTGTTTTTACAATCCCATGATTATATGCGTGTTGATCTTAGGACTGCTGCTGAGCGCTCTCTGGTAGGATTGTTAATTTAATGTTGCGTGATCTTTTATACGTATTCATTATTGAAATTAGAAATGGCGGAAAAGTTTTTGTGAGTACAAAAATTTTAAAATTTTTAAGACGATTTTTTAATTTGAAACCACTTCAATCTCTTTTATTAAAAACAAAATTTACTGACGTTATTCGAGTTTTTTCATGGTTTATGTTCAATACATATTCTGTAGACGACATTAACCACAACTTATTAATTTCAATATTGAAATACTAACTCTGAATACTTACCTTACATTGTACTAACTTACTGCATTTCCTTTTTTCTAACTTACCTAACATACTTACCTTCAATTTGTTTGTACTGAAAATTGTTATTTTTAAATAATTATAATGTACTCTTATAAACATATGTGTAACTTAGGAAAAAATGTGACTTTAAGTAAATAAACTCGAGTGAGTTTGCTCGCTATTACCTGCTTTAAACAGACGATTGAAACTGTAAAGTTGTCAAAAAAATAAAGTGAAATTAAAACTTATTGAATACTATATTTTTTAATTTTATTTAATGGCGAGAACGTGACTCATTTTCATATATGGGTTTTGGAAACTTCAACAAAATACTTGTGTGTACTCTTTCATACCTAGTGCAAGAACAATTACCCTAAATGTGAATGAATTCCAAAGCATCATCTTTTTTTCCTGTCCGCTTGACATGAAATTACCCATACCTTTACCATATCATTACCAAAGATCTGGCGCACTGTGAATATCTGCCCGATGGTAGATTTACCAGGTCTAAAGCCACACTGATAAAATCCAATCATTTCATTGACGGTGGGCTTTAGTCTCTCACACAATACGCTCAAAAGAACCTTATATGCCATGTTAAGAAAGCTGTTACCACGATAGTTGGCGCGAATTGCAGTATCACCCTTCCTTCTTCAACTCACGATATCTCTCCCGCAAGGCTCGCGTTGCGCCCGATCGCAACGTGGCCTTGTAGGCAGCATCTTTCCGTTCCGTGGCAACGCGACATTGCTCATCGTACCAGTCATTTTTCCGGGCCCGCTGGAAACAAATAGATTGTTCAGCGGCGGCACGTAAGGAGCAAGAGATGTGGTTCCATTGCTCTGAAATATCGCTGTGTTGATTAGAGCTCTCAGAAAGCAGGAGTGCGAGTCGAGTAGCGAAGTGCGTGGCTGTCTGTTGTGATTGCAACTTTCCGACGTCGAGCTTTCCTTGTGTGCCTTTCCGCACGCTTTTTGACGCATTGAGGCGCGTGCGTATCTTGGCTGCGACAAGATAATGGTCCGAGTCGATGTTGGCTCCTCGGATCGTGCGCACATCTAGGACACTGGAAGCGTACTTTCCGCCTATCACAACATGGTCGATTTGGTGTCGTGTCTTACCATCTGGAGACAGCCACGTAGCCTGATGTATGCTCCTATGCTGGAACCGGGTACTACAGACTACCATGTTTCGGGCCCCGGCGAAGTCGATCAGTCTCAATCCGTTATCGGACGTTTCCTCGTGGAGACTGAATTTTCCGACTGTGGAACCAAAGATGCCCTCCTTGTCCACCTTGGCATTAAAATCGCCTAGCACGATTTTTATATCGTGTTGGGGGCAGCGTTCGAGCGTGCGCTCCAGGAGTTCGTTGAAGCAATCTTTGGTCCCATCGTCCTTCTCTTCCGTCGGGGCATGGGCGCAAATCAGGGAGATGTTGAAGAATCTCGCCTTTATGCGGATTGTGGCGAGACGTTCGTCCGCCGGAGTGAACGACAGTACTTTACGGCGAAGTCTCTCTCCTACCACAAATCCGACACCAAATTTGCGCTCCTTTACATGTAGTATACGTCGCAAGGGCCTACCGTTTTCCTCCCTTGCCCCGTCCATCGCATTTCTTGGATGGTGGTGATGTCAGCCTTCGCGCTGCTGAGGACATCAACCAGCCGGGCAGAGGCACCTTCCCAATTAAGGGTTCGGACGCTCCAGGTGCATGCCCTCAAATCATGGTCCTTAAAACGTTTGCCGTGGTCGTCATCTAAAAAGTGGGGTCCTGTCCGAAGCTTTGCTTTGCTTTTCATTGGAAGTGGTTTTTTACGTGGCGAGTTCCAAGCCCTGCGCACAACCTATTGCTGGGGGAACTTACTGCACTTTTTTTTCTAACTTTCCTAACATACTTACCTTTAATTTTCTTGTACTGAGAATTGTTCTTTTTAAATAATTTCTTGAAAATGCGTTCCTGATCTGGATAATTAATTACTCACCACAAAAATGTACTCTCAATAACATATGTGTAACTTAGGAAAAAAAGTAACTTTAAGTAAATAAACTCGAGTGAGTTTGCTCACTATTACCTAGTTTAAACAGACGATTGAAACTGTAAAGTTGTCAAGAAAATAAAGTGAAATTAAAACTTATTAATATTAAAACTTATTGAAAACTATATTTTTAAATTTTATTTAATGGCGAGAACGTGACTCATTTTCATATATGGGTTTTGGAAACTTCAACAAAAAACTTGTGTGTACACTTTCATACCTAGTACAAGTACAATTACGTAAAATATGAACTAATTCCAAAAGCATCATCTTTTTTACTGCCCGCTTGAAATGAAATTCCCCATATGTAATGCAAATTCTCAAAAATTCTCAATATCTGGTGACACGATAAATTCGAAATAAGGTATAAGTTTACAGTAATTTTGGAACAATTTTTCGTCATCCTTTTGTCAAGCTTGGGTTGTAGACAAACTAGTTTCGGCACTGTGTCATCGAAAATTGACACTGAATATGGCTCACGGAAAATCTCTCCAATATGCAAATGTTCAAAAACTTAGGAAAACTCGTTTTTTTTGTTATTCTTAAGCAATAAAATACCAAAAAAGCAATTAAATAGTCATAATTTTTAGTTGTTTATGAGCTTTAAGGCCGAATAGTTTTTAGGAAAAATTAAAAGGAAAAAACGATACTAAAACTGTAGAAGTTAAAGTACTATATCGAAGAACACCACATTTTTCCATCTATTTTATATAATTTTGTTTGTATGCGGCAGGTTCATACCTTTCTACATCGGCCTTATAGCTCATAAATAATTTAAAATTAAAATAGTTACATGTCCCAGCAATAATAAATAAAAAGCTAACTTTATATTCGACTTTCAAAAGATATGTAAGTTAACATAAAGCACAGGAAATATTTAATAATAATTTTTATACATTTGAATAGACCGTACAAGCTTTGTTATTTAAAATTTTCATCATATTTGAATTTGGCGATATTTCAGTGACCTTATCAGCTCCTATATACATATGTATTTAACTTTAATAATGTGATTTTTAACATTTCACCCTTTCGAGAATTAGTAAAAGATAAAAAAATTAATTAATCAAGCGAGTATTTGTTAAAAAAGGAAATAGCAAACATGTTTACCTGACTCCACTTATTTCATAGAAGTAATTTTTATTATATCATTTCTCACTTAGTCTGATTTAGATAGGCACTTGCCTGGAAGCTCCCAAAGAAGGGAAGTGGATTGTCCACCTTAGGGAGAAAAGAATACATTGAACATATTTAAAACCTGCTGTAAATTAAACTACGTAATGACGCATAGTGCATAAACTCCATACAAACAATGGACAAAAGGAGTAGGCGGAATTTGTTGAATCTTTTCTCTTAAAGCGATAACGTCGCGGTAATTTTAACAATGTAATCGGTTTTTTCGTCCCGATTACCAATTTTGAAAAAACCAAGCTTCATGTATTTTTTTTGACAAAACATTTCTATTACAAAATATGCATACAAAATCTTCAGAAAACAACGTAATGTTTTTAAATGAAGAAATTTAAACGTTATTTAAATTATTATTATAATTTGTATATACTTTGTGTATTATGTATCAGTTCCTGAATGGAAATCCTCAAAGGAGTAACTTATAACTCCTGCAAACAGTTTCATGCTATTATTTGTTTCTTCATTTTCAACAATGTATTGCTAATACTTAAATCGAAGCACCTTAATGAATTGTTTCTTGACGTATGTTGGAACGATTTTCCGTCATCCCTTGTCGGAAAATCACAAGATTTGTTTCTTAATTTTAAGTTCCTTCCAGATGAAAGTAACAAATCCCACGATAATAGCAAGAGTGTCATTAGTACGTCTTTATTGGTATGTACTATTCCTGTTTTTTGAGTATGAGAAAGCCGATATTTTCTAAGTTTTCTGTGTAAATTTTTTAAGCTTCTTAAGATAATAAACCCGCCAAAACACGTTAAAATAAATAATTAGAAAAATATTTTCTAAGTTTTCTGTGTAAATTTTTTAAGCTTCTTAAGATAATAAACCCGCCAAAACACGTTAAAATAAATAATTAGAAAAATAAATAAATAACTTGGAAAATATTACCTATTGGTAAGTTAAAGGACTTAAATAAAACTGTATGCACAGGACTAGACATGATGTTCCACCTATAATTACTGTGGTCCAAGTCTCTTTTTTCGGTTACTAAATTCCTGAACTCATAGGATTTTATTTCCTTTACGCAAGAGAGAACTTATAGCGACAGAAAAATTTGTGTATTAGAAATTCATCCAGACGAGAAAAAAACGGCGAGCAGTGTTTCCATCATTAATTTTACAAAAACCTTGTTTGAATTGATCAATTATTAAAACCGCCCTACCAAATTTAATTTTAATCAGTACAGCCGTTTCTGAGGGAAGGTCTTTCGAATGGTATCGGTTTTTCATTCCATAAAATTTAAATTCACCCTTTAATGCTAAAAGCTGCTGTAAGTTCAAAAAATAAAACCTTACTGCACACCTTCAGCTCAAGCTCTTTCGTTATATCCTCATTTTTGAAATTCGAACGAACCGTGCAGATCTCATGACATTCACAAAAGATGCTTTCGCGTATTTGAGTTGCTGTATAAGGCAGTCAATGGCGAACTTCCGAGGGTATTTCTGCTATGAAGAAGCTTCTCATAAAATACATCTGCATTTTGATATTCTTCTGATTTTCCGACAAGGTGGAAATTTTATGTATATTGTAACGATTTTCCGTCATCCCATGTCAAATTTGGTTTTGTGACATACTGGTTTCGACGTTGTGCCATCTTCGTTTTCGAATGAAACCAAATTTGACAAGGGATGACGAAAAATCGTTCCAATATATATCAAGCACATCTGCCGTTCGGAGTCGGCACAAAACTGTAGGTCCCTTCATTTGTAGCATTATATAAAGACGCACACCACAATTGGTAGGAAAAGCTCCGGCAAATACTAAGCTATATAGTGTAAGCGCCAAATTATTATTAATATAAGTTATAAACTTTCCTTAATTAGAGGTTTAGCTTTCAAATGATACCAAAAAGTCTAAGTTCCAAGACTTTCGATTTTTGCATTTTTGTCCACGTTCGGCACACTGTTTGACGCCATCTGTTTCCGCTGTCTTCATACCTTAGGCTGGTAAAACATCAAATATAAATCAGAAGGATTTCAGACCTATAAGCCTTTTTTTTGTTAAAACTCTAGAAAGGCTTATAATTAAGCACCTGTTTTTATCCTTCGAAAAATAACCAACATGCTTATTAAAATGGCATTCAGCTACAAGGAATTCTGTTTCTTTACATTGGGAGCCCGTAACAACATCAGTATAGGGGCTATAGCACAATCCTTGAGAGGACTTAGGGAGAAAAGCTCTCTGAGTGAGTCCATAGGACAATTGCTCTTAACTAGGATGATTACGGCAAAAGTGGGTGCAAAACGAGTTTCAAAGCATGTGTCTAGAGAACGACTCTGGTATCTGACCCTAATCTCTCTCTCTTTGGAAGACGAAAAGGGGTGCCGCCAGAGCTGTCGCATTTGTAGATGATATCGCCAAAGCATACATGAGCAAGTTCCAACAATTCTTGTGGAAATTTATGCAGATGACAGTCCGCGACTTATGGAGATGGTCCACGCAATAAGGTCTCAGCGATAGCTCAGGAAAGGTGGAGCTTGTATTTTTGTAATAGGAAATATAAGATGCTAGGGTCAATATCGCAGAAGCTTAATGAAATCCGTTTGAATTTTAAGAATTAAGCCCTTAATTCTTGCAAGAGGATCATTGTAAAAAAAATCATGCCGTCGGATTTACACAGCCGTAATAAGACCGATTCTCCTCTTTAAATATAGTTATAATATGGTGGCCTGCCTTGAGCAGAGCTACTATTCTAAATCCAATAAGCAAGGTGCAGAGGGTTAGTATGATCTGCATTAGCGGAGCGTTGCGAACAACGCCAAACTTCGCCTTGAGCCTTTCTTAACCTTTTACCCCTAGAATCAGTGGGTTAGACAGAAAAGTTGTAATGGAAATCCCTGGTGGAGAGGAGTGGTCAAGCGGTCCTTTTGGAAGCCTGACGGTCTTTACTAATGGTTTGAAACTGAGTGGCAGAATGGGAGGAGAGGTATTCTCACCGAAACTATGTATCTCTGAGCTTTTCCTTTCGGTTACTAGACTACTATATTGCTTTTAATGCTGAGGTATAAGCAATGAGGGAAGCTATGAACGGGTTCCAACCCCTTTTGATAGTCAAGCGGCAATTAAAGCTTCAGCGCAGCTATGATTAAATCAAAGATTGTATTGAACTGCCGCCGATCTCTACGGAAGATAGCTAAGCAGACCCACAGGGATATTGAGGGTAACTGTTTAAAAGACGAACGTGAGATGGAGGGAATAACCAAACAGATCCTTCCGGGAAAAAAACCCATTGCAAGCTGCTAATTAAAGAATTTGTGTATGCTCGCGCAAGTGATTGCTGGGTACAAGGCACGATCTGTAGGATATCTAAGCAGACTTGACCCGGACGGGATTGATAACGGTCGCGTAGTCTGTATTTATTACAAAGTAATGAAATATCCCAGGTAATTGGCGCTCTAACAGGACACTGTCTCATAGGTAATCACGCGATGTGTCTTGTAGTACTCTTCTAGATGTGCTGCAGAAGCTGCAACAATTATGAGTAGGAGAAGACGGTTCTACATCTTCGATGCAAATGTCCAGCGCTGGCGAGAAATAGGCTACGCTTTCTAAGGGCGCCTCTCTTTGGCGACCTCAGCGGATTAGGTGATATAGGCCTAAGGTGCTTAACGAGATTCGTCAAGAATTCTATATAGTTCACCAAGGAGGATCACAACGGCCTAAGTGTGTCGCTGGTTATCAGTGAAAGCCACACTTACCTGCTTAACTATTACCTAATAATATTTGTCATAATCTAAAGAGCACGATAAAAAATTGTTAATATACGCAGAAAAACGAACAGCCGGTCTCGATGCAATTAAAAAGAGATGTGCCTTTATTAAAACAGTTTGCTTATTTATATGTAGCGGAAAATGTATGTACTTCAATACTTCTTATGTACTAAATAGAAACGTTATTGGAAAGTATGCACGAACGTACATATGTATGTATGTATGTAAATATATATACTAAGAGAATAATGAAATGGACATCGAAACATAAGAGGAGAATAAGCTAATATGATAAACAGTAAGCGGCTCAAATACTGGCACGCTTAACACTTCCACTTTTATTATTAAGGTTATTCTCATGTTTACTGAATACTTAAAAGAGATTTTAGTCGATCAAAGTTCTGCCTTTTAAGAGGTTTTGTAAAGATGTCCGCCAGCTGTTCGCTTGTTGGAACATATTTCAAAGTAAAGCCACCACTTTCGTATACCTCCCTTATAAAGTGTACTTTGACCTCAATATGCTTAGTCCGCTTGTGGTATTGAGGGTTTTTAACCAGGTTAATGGCGCTCTGGTTATCTAAATATAAATTTGCCGCTGTGGAGATATCGAATAACTCACTCAAAAGACGTCGTACCCAAATTAGCTCCTTTACACTTTCGCATGCTGCCATGTACTCCGCTTCGGTTGTTGAAAGCGCAACTGTTGGCTGAATTTTCGAAGACCATGAGACCGGTCCACCGCAGAACATTATGACATAGCCTCCAGTTGAACGTCTAGTGCAAACATCTCCAGCAAAGTCAGAATCGCTGTAGCAGTTTAAAGATGAATCATTAGTTTTTTTAAAACATATACCTTTATTTATTGTTCCTCGCAAATATTTAAGGATTCTTTTAACAGCTATGATGTGTTCGTTCTGGTAAGTGTCCAAAAATCTGCTAACATAGGATACTGCAAACGCAAGATCCGGTCTTGTTACTAGTGATAAATACATTAGTAAGGGTAATTCGGCCGTTCCTTCTCTTTTGGACTTTGAAGTATACCTTCTATTGGAGTACTAACTGGCTTGGCATCCCACATGTTAAATCGTTGAAGCACTTTTCTAGCAAAAGCATCCTGCTTGATGAAAATCTTGTCTTGCTGATGCGTTATTTGCATACCTAGGTAAAATATCGTGTCGAAGATTTTAATTTGGAATTCACCTTTCAAATAGGTGATCAAGTCATCAAATGCGTTGCTTGAATGAGCTGCGATTATACCATCATCAATATATATGGCAAGTATAAGCTTTGAATTATTGATACTGCCTATAAAGACGCATGGATCTGCCTGGCAAGATTTCAGACTAAATGCTTCAAGCATTTGTGTGAATTTCCGATTCCAGCATCTGGAAGCCTGTTTCAAACCGTAAATGCTTTTATTTAACTTACAAACTCTACCGGAATCATCTTCATAACCTAAAGGTTGGTGCATGTAAATTTCTTCCTCGAGATTGCCATATAAGAACGCGGTTTTAACATCGAATTGCTTCATGGTTAGGCCATATGCACAGGATAATGCAAAAATTATACGCAAGGAAGTAAACTTCGCAACTGGGCTAAATGTTTCTTCATAGTCTATACCGAACTTCTGTGTGAAACCACGTGCAACCAAACGCGCTTTGAACCTTTCAATCTCACCTTTCTCATTTCGTTTTACTTTGAACACCCATTTATTAGAAATGGCTACTTTATTTTCGGGCAGACTTACCAGGTCCCAAGTTTTATTGTTAAGTAAAGACTCAATCTCTTCGTCCATGGCACGTTTCCATTGCGTATTTAAATCACCTCTCATCGCTTCTTGGAAGGTTGCAGGCTCATCACTCTCAGCCAAATAAGCAAAGTGGAGGTCTGTATCATTTTTATCTCTTCTGCTGGATCTCGTATTGTATCGTCTAACAAACTCCCCATCTTTTGTATCCGTACCAAGTGATTGCGCATCTTTGAAATCATCGCTTGATTCCTCATCGGTAGCTTGCTCAGATTTTTCAACGTCCGTTGGTACATAAACGTGCGTCTCTGCGTTTGTTTCGTCTTTGTGAGGAATAACAGCTTCGTCGTTTATTTCGCGAATAATAACGTCTCTTGAAATTTCAACTTTTCTTTCGTACGGCAACCAAATCCGATAGCCTTTACAATGATCCTCATATCCAACGAATACACCTTTCTTCGACTTTGCATTTAGTTTTCGTCGCTTCTCCTGTGGAGTAGGTACATATGCATCAGAGCCAAAAACACGAAGATTCAAAATGTGTGGGGAATGACCGAACCACAAGTCATACGGTGTCATTTGATCAGTTTTGGTTTTGCCAGTTCGGTTTAAAGTAAATGCAACGTTTTGAACCGCCTCACCCCAAAGTTTTAGACTTAAACCTTTCGCATGTATCATCGACCTTGCTGCTTCTATAATGGTTCTCATATCTCTTTCTGCTCTGCCATTATGCTCTGGAGTATATGGTGTAGACTTTTGATGCAAAACTCGGTAATCATTAAGAATTCTCGTCACATCTTTATTTACAAACTCTAACCCATTATCTGATCTAATGCACCTCACCCTCTTCTGGATTTCTGCTTCAACTCGATCTAAAAAGTGTTTCACCTTACTCGCAACATCTGCTTTGGAATTGATGCAGTAGACATGGCGGTAGTTTGAGTAATCATCGCGAAACAAGAGCATATAGCGAGCACCACCATGCGATGCTTCCTGCATAGGTCCACATAAATCTGTATGAATCAGCTCTCCGGCCACACTTGCTCTACTCTTGCTTTCGACAAATGTAAGCCGATGTTGCTTTCCCATAACACATGCTTCGCAAAAGAAATCACTTCCACTGAAAGCTATATTTTGTTTCTTGAGTACTTTCTTTACTTGGTCCTTACCTTGATGGCACATTCGCTCATGCCATAGTTGAAGAGATTCACTTTTCACTGCCGTATTCGCTTCTGCTTCTGCAATATTCACTTTCAAGAGTAGCTTAAAGAGCTTCGCGCATTTACGCGTACCGTGCAGACACACCTTTCCATCCTTTTCGAAAGTGCAATCATTTCCATGAGCTCGCAAAATGTAACCCTTGTCCAAGCAAGCATTACAAGAAAATAAGTTCAGCTTGATATCCGGAACATACAATACGTCCGCTAAATGCTTTGTATTCCAAACATTTCCGTCAAAAGCTTCCACTACTATGTTGCCCTTTCCGTACGCTTGAACAACTGAACCGTCCGCAATTCTAACATCTTTTGGAATCTCTAGCTTAACATAATTTTGGAACCATTCTTTACGAAACGTCATATGCTCGCTTGCACCGGAGTCTATATACCAAGTATATTCCTCCGATATACTCGACTTTACAAACATAACTTCACTTATAAATGCATCGCCGTTTGGCGACTTCTCCCTAGTTCTCTTGTTTGGACAATCCCGCTTCCAGTGTCCATATTTTTTGCAAATAAAACACTTGCCCTTCGGTTTCCTAAAGTTTGATTTATGCAACCGCTTCGCTACGAACGCTTCTGGTTTGCTACCGTTGCTAGAATGCACATCCAAACGAGATTCCTCCATACACAGCCGTGAGAATCAGTGGGTTAGACAGAAAAGTTGTAATGGAAATCCCTGGTGGAGAGGAGTGGTCAAGCGGTCCTTTTGGAAGCCTGACGGTCTTTACTAATGGTTTGAAACTGAGTGGCAGAATGGGAGGAGAGGTATTCTCACCGAAACTATGTATCTCTGAGCTTTTCCTTTCGGTTACTAGACTACTATATTGCTTTTAATGCTGAGGTATAAGCAATGAGGGAAGCTATGAACGGGTTCCAACCCCTTTTGATAGTCAAGCGGCAATTAAAGCTTCAGCGCAGCTATGATTAAATCAAAGATTGTATTGAACTGCCGCCGATCTCTACGGAAGATAGCTAAGCAGACCCACAGGGATATTGAGGGTAACTGTTTAAAAGACGAACGTGAGATGGAGGGAATAACCAAACAGATCCTTCCGGGAAAAAAACCCATTGCAAGCTGCTAATTAAAGAATTTGTGTATGCTCGCGCAAGTGATTGCTGGGTACAAGGCACGATCTGTAGGATATCTAAGCAGACTTGACCCGGACGGGATTGATAACGGTCGCGTAGTCTGTATTTATTACAAAGTAATGAAATATCCCAGGTAATTGGCGCTCTAACAGGACACTGTCTCATAGGTAATCACGCGATGTGTCTTGTAGTACTCTTCTAGATGTGCTGCAGAAGCTGCAACAATTATGAGTAGGAGAAGACGGTTCTACATCTTCGATGCAAATGTCCAGCGCTGGCGAGAAATAGGCTACGCTTTCTAAGGGCGCCTCTCTTTGGCGACCTCAGCGGATTAGGTGATATAGGCCTAAGGTGCTTAACGAGATTCGTCAAGAATTCTATATAGTTCACCAAGGAGGATCACAACGGCCTAAGTGTGTCGCTGGTTATCAGTGAAAGCCACACTTACCTGCTTAACTATTACCTAATAATATTTGTCATAATCTAAAGAGCACGATAAAAAATTGTTAATATACGCAGAAAAACGAACAGCCGGTCTCGATGCAATTAAAAAGAGATGTGCCTTTATTAAAACAGTTTGCTTATTTATATGTAGCGGAAAATGTATGTACTTCAATACTTCTTATGTACTAAATAGAAACGTTATTGGAAAGTATGCACGAACGTACATATGTATGTATGTATGTAAATATATATACTAAGAGAATAATGAAATGGACATCGAAACATAAGAGGAGAATAAGCTAATATGATAAACAGTAAGCGGCTCAAATACTGGCACGCTTAACACTTCCACTTTTATTATTAAGGTTATTCTCATGTTTACTGAATACTTAAAAGAGATTTTAGTCGATCAAAGTTCTGCCTTTTAAGAGGTTTTGTAAAGATGTCCGCCAGCTGTTCGCTTGTTGGAACATATTTCAAAGTAAAGCCACCACTTTCGTATACCTCCCTTATAAAGTGTACTTTGACCTCAATATGCTTAGTCCGCTTGTGGTATTGAGGGTTTTTAACCAGGTTAATGGCGCTCTGGTTATCTAAATATAAATTTGCCGCTGTGGAGATATCGAATAACTCACTCAAAAGACGTCGTACCCAAATTAGCTCCTTTACACTTTCGCATGCTGCCATGTACTCCGCTTCGGTTGTTGAAAGCGCAACTGTTGGCTGAATTTTCGAAGACCATGAGACCGGTCCACCGCAGAACATTATGACATAGCCTCCAGTTGAACGTCTAGTGCAAACATCTCCAGCAAAGTCAGAATCGCTGTAGCAGTTTAAAGATGAATCATTAGTTTTTTTAAAACATATACCTTTATTTATTGTTCCTCGCAAATATTTAAGGATTCTTTTAACAGCTATGATGTGTTCGTTCTGGTAAGTGTCCAAAAATCTGCTAACATAGGATACTGCAAACGCAAGATCCGG
This sequence comes from Philophylla caesio, assembly GCA_963971545.1. NCBI lineage: Eukaryota > Metazoa > Arthropoda > Insecta > Diptera > Tephritidae > Philophylla > Philophylla caesio. The sequence continues at coordinate 115,549,930 of OZ020604.1, read as the reverse complement.
TCTTGTTACTAGTGATAAATACATTAGTAAGGGTAATTCGGCCGTTCCTTCTCTTTTGGACTTTGAAGTATACCTTCTATTGGAGTACTAACTGGCTTGGCATCCCACATGTTAAATCGTTGAAGCACTTTTCTAGCAAAAGCATCCTGCTTGATGAAAATCTTGTCTTGCTGATGCGTTATTTGCATACCTAGGTAAAATATCGTGTCGAAGATTTTAATTTGGTATTCACCTTTCAAATAGGTGATCAAGTCATCAAATGCGTTGCTTGAATGAGCTGCGATTATACCATCATCAATATATATGGCAAGTATAAGCTTTGAATTATTGATACTGCCTATAAAGACGCATGGATCTGCCTGGCAAGATTTCAGACTAAATGCGTCAAGCATTTGTGTGAATTTCCGATTCCAGCATCTGGAAGCCTGTTTCAAACCGTAAATGCTTTTATTTAACTTACAAACTCTACCGGAATCATCTTCATAACCTAAAGGTTGGTGCATGTAAATTTCTTCCTCGAGATTGCCATATAAGAACGCGGTTTTAACATCGAATTGCTTCATGGTTAGGCCATATGCACAGGATAATGCAAAAATTATACGCAAGGAAGTAAACTTCGCAACTGGGCTAAATGTTTCTTCATAGTCTATACCGAACTTCTGTGTGAAACCACGTGCAACCAAACGCGCTTTGAACCTTTCAATCTCACCTTTCTCATTTCGTTTTACTTTGAACACCCATTTATTAGAAATGGCTACTTTATTTTCGGGCAGACTTACCAGGTCCCAAGTTTTATTGTTAAGTAAAGACTCAATCTCTTCGTCCATGGCACGTTTCCATTGCGTATTTAAATCACCTCTCATCGCTTCTTGGAAGGTTGCAGGCTCATCACTCTCAGCCAAATAAGCAAAGTGGAGGTCTGTATCATTTTTATCTCTTCTGCTGGATCTCGTATTGTATCGTCTAACAAACTCCCCATCTTTTGTATCCGTACCAAGTGATTGCGCATCTTTGAAATCATCGCTTGATTCCTCATCGGTAGCTTGCTCAGATTTTTCAACGTCCGTTGGTACATAAACGTGCGTCTCTGCGTTTGTTTCGTCTTTGTGAGGAATAACAGCTTCGTCGTTTATTTCGCGAATAATAACGTCTCTTGAAATTTCAACTTTTCTTTCGTACGGCAACCAAATCCGATAGCCTTTACAATGATCCTCATATCCAACGAATACACCTTTCTTCGACTTTGCATTTAGTTTTCGTCGCTTCTCCTGTGGAGTAGGTACATATGCATCAGAGCCAAAAACACGAAGATTCAAAATGTGTGGGGAATGACCGAACCACAAGTCATACGGTGTCATTTGATCAGTTTTGGTTTTGCCAGTTCGGTTTAAAGTAAATGCAACGTTTTGAACCGCCTCACCCCAAAGTTTTAGACTTAAACCTTTCGCATGTATCATCGACCTTGCTGCTTCTATAATGGTTCTCATATCTCTTTCTGCTCTGCCATTATGCTCTGGAGTATATGGTGTAGACTTTTGATGCAAAACTCGGTAATCATTAAGAATTCTCGTCACATCTTTATTTACAAACTCTAACCCATTATCTGATCTAATGCACCTCACCCTCTTCTGGATTTCTGCTTCAACTCGATCTAAAAAGTGTTTCACCTTACTCGCAACATCTGCTTTGGAATTGATGCAGTAGACATGGCGGTAGTTTGAGTAATCATCGCGAAACAAGAGCATATAGCGAGCACCACCATGCGATGCTTCCTGCATAGGTCCACATAAATCTGTATGAATCAGCTCTCCGGCCACACTTGCTCTACTCTTGCTTTCGACAAATGTAAGCCGATGTTGCTTTCCCATAACACATGCTTCGCAAAAGAAATCACTTCCACTGAAAGCTATATTTTGTTTCTTGAGTACTTTCTTTACTTGGTCCTTACCTTGATGGCACATTCGCTCATGCCATAGTTGAAGAGATTCACTTTTCACTGCCGTATTCGCTTCTGCTTCTGCAATATTCACTTTCAAGAGTAGCTTAAAGAGCTTCGCGCATTTACGCGTACCGTGCAGACACACCTTTCCATCCTTTTCGAAAGTGCAATCATTTCCATGAGCTCGCAAAATGTAACCCTTGTCCAAGCAAGCATTACAAGAAAATAAGTTCAGCTTGATATCCGGAACATACAATACGTCCGCTAAATGCTTTGTATTCCAAACATTTCCGTCAAAAGCTTCCACTACTATGTTGCCCTTTCCGTACGCTTGAACAACTGAACCGTCCGCAATTCTAACATCTTTTGGAATCTCTAGCTTAACATAATTTTGGAACCATTCTTTACGAAACGTCATATGCTCGCTTGCACCGGAGTCTATATACCAAGTATATTCCTCCGATATACTCGACTTTACAAACATAACTTCACTTATAAATGCATCGCCGTTTGGCGACTTCTCCCTAGTTCTCTTGTTTGGACAATCCCGCTTCCAGTGTCCATATTTTTTGCAAATAAAACACTTGCCCTTCGGTTTCCTAAAGTTTGATTTATGCAACCGCTTCGCTACGAACGCTTCTGGTTTGCTACCGTTGCTAGAATGCACATCCAAACGAGATTCCTCCATACACAGCCGTGAGGTCAGAGTTTTCAAAGTTCTTTCTTCTTTCGATGTCGCTTCCCATGAAGCAAAGAAATGATTATATTGCTCCGGCAACGTCATTAATATTTTTGTGATAAGCATATTTTCGGAGATTTTCTCGCCAAGATCTTCGAGTTGCCTTGCAATTTTTTGTAACTTTGCAATATGCATTGCAATGCTGTCTTCAGGATGTTTCGCATACTGAAAGAATTGTTGTTGCAGAAGGTGAATAGAAGTCTCCGACTTTTGCTCGTACACGCTTTCTAATGTTGAGTACATCTCAGCTGCTGTTTCACAATTTATGACATGCATTAGCGGCTCTTCTCCCATCGATACTACCAGAATCTTTTGTGCCTTGGCATCGTTTGCCATCCACTTCGTCATGTCACTACCTTCCGTAGCCGGCTGCACTTCAGTTCCTCTTACGATATCCCAAAGTCCGCTTGCTTTGAGTATAACCTTTACCTGGAACTTCCAAAGTGTCCAGCCTTCATCGCCGACGAGTTTAGCAATTTTAATATCTTCCATTTTGCAAAAAAAATGTGTTTTAAATTATTATTTTACTTATATAATTATGACCACGCTGGGCCCATAACCTGTTAATATACGCAGAAAAACGAACAGCCGGTCTCGATGCAATTAAAAAGAGATGTGCCTTTATTAAAACAGTTTGCTTATTTATATGTAGCGGAAAATGTATGTACTTCAATACTTCTTATGTACTAAATAGAAACGTTATTGGAAAGTATGCTCGAACGTACATATGTATGTATGTATGTAAATATATATACTAAGAGAATAATGAAATGGACATCGAAACATAAGAGGAGAATAAGCTAATATGATAAACAGTAAGCGGCTCAAATACTGGCACGCTTAACAAAAATAATTTAATTCGCCGAAAAATAGCCTGTCTTTATGAATTTTACAGCAAAACAACCTTTTCTTTTAGACTATGACATGAAGGGACAAGGTGTTATATCACGTTCCTCAATAAGTACATTTAAACCGGATCAAATATTTGCGGAATCTACAAAAAAAAATGTTGGCATCAAAGATATAATGGACATGGCTTTAACAACGTTGTCATATCTCTCATTTGGAATGTTCATTTTGCAGGTCCTAGCATGTATAACCATTGTAATGAACGGATATATTGACTAATTTAATAAAAAACTATTACCAAGTACAAATATTTTCAGGAGAAACCCATAGCAAACAACGTCCTTTTTACATATTCCGCTACATTAAACAGCATGATAGAAGGAGATGAATTAGAAGAAGTTCGTAGAAAGAAGCGGACAGCCAATGAAAAACCTGGTTTTGAAGAGGTAAGAAACAGAATCAGAATCATATTTAACTTTAAGCAAGTAGATGTATAAAAGGAGCAGAACACTGCAGCTCGCCTAAAAAATATTTAACTTCAGACATAAATTAAAAAATTGGTATTCTAAAAAACAGATTGCTATGTTGAAAATGTGTTCAGAGTTAGGAAATACCATAATACAATTATTTTTAGAGGTAGTTTTACTTTAAATTTTTTGACAGAAACAGTGTTCGAGGGCAGACATCTAATAGTGCCACTACTTTGGAATATACATTGCGGATTTTAATTTTAATATTATTGTCTTTTAAACACAAATAGTGTAAATTTTAGTTATGTTTTATTCATTGGATGTATGTATATTTTTTTACTAATGCAATGGAGTTTTATTGATGAACGTAAATGTACATTATGTGGCCTATTCTTTACACATTGATGACGATAGGTAGTCAGAGTTACGCGTATGTAATACTGTACTATAAATTCTAATAGAATTGAAAAAAAAAACGGTATAGTGGTGTTAAATTAAGGCTTATAAGATATTTTAAGCCTTAAAGTTGTATTTACATGTGGACAGGCGATAATTGTTTTTTGGGAATTCGCATTTGAAGTTTGGAATTTAGTTTCAGTAAAATCTTCAGTAAAATTTTTTTGCATGTTACATTTGGCAACGGTTTTGCAGGAATGCGTATGACAAAATTTTACTCAATACCTCGGAAACTAAAAGAGAAATCACAAAACGGAGACCGCAATTTAAAAGATCTTAATTAGTTTAGTATAAGTGCACTATTAACTAAATTTATCCGGACGACGATATTTATGTAAGATAAAGCGTGACTTGCTTACGCTGTTTATTATTAAAAGATATTTACATAATTTAAATATTACAAAGTTATTGAAAAAATTTATTAATTAATTGATTGAATCAAATGAATTCGGCAACGACGCAAACGCTCCGACGACTTAAAGGCATCGACGACTTGTAGGTTCCGACGACTTGGTTGCTTTTCACCAATTTTACGACTTCGACCACTTGGATATAATTCCGACGACTTGGTGGCTTCGACCGACTTGACAACTTCGACGACTTTTTACACACAACGACTTCACGAATATTTTTGTAAAGTATTTTTCTTGCCAACGGATTAAACGACTTTAGCTACCGGCTTCTTTCAACTCTCCGGGTTGCCAACTATATCTTTTACATTCGGTCTGTCCCAGACGATAAAAAATTTTCGTTAGCTTCGACATATTTCCATAGCTTCATATGGTCTGCGCTTGTCGTCGGGGTATTCTGGACTTCAATCTGTGCCGCCTTTCTAACATCATAACGACCGTTTTGTTTAACCTTGCACACCTCGTACGGCCCCAGAAATGGGCTAGCTAGTTTTTTTACCAGCAACAAACTGCGTGCGACCAGATCTCCCTATTGGTATATGTGGTCCAGCTTGCGTTTTTTGTCGTAATTCCTCTTATAAACATCCAGAGCTTGCTGTGTTTGTTGTTTCGCTTCTTCGCGCGCTCTTTGTATTTCGGTATCAAAGCCGTCTATAAACTCTTGCTCCAACGCGGACATAATTTTATCGCTAACTTTGTTCTTCATTTGTACCCCGAACATTAATTCAACCGGCGACTTCTTGGTGGAGCAATGGATGTGTGAGTTTACTGCTCGTTGATCTTGGGGAATAAATTTATACCACTATGTTAAATTTTCGGCAGAGAGTGTTGAAACGATGTTTACAAATCTGCGCTATTCACTGCACTTGTCACCGCTGGACTCACTCACCACTCACCACTCTTTTCCACGTAACTTTTTTTTTAATTAAAAAAATAAAGTTCGAATTTCAATATATAAACGCTTTATTAAATTAAAGGTATGATCGCTGGGGGAAACGTCCGTCCGCGTTGATGATCGCAAAAATGTGGCGTGTCATATGTGAAAGATCGTGCAAAGCGATGAAGACTACTTTCTGAAAACCGTATTCTCTTTAAAGATGTCACTAGGGAATTAATCGTCATACCGGAACAAATAGAAGAGGAGATAATTACTACAGCACACCGTCAGGGCCATTTTTCGGCTAAGAAAACAATGGATATGGTTAAAAAGTCATATTTCATTCCGAAGTTAGCAGTAAAGGCCGAAAAGGCAGATAGGAGCTGCATCGAGTGCATTATCGCCGACAGCAAGAGGGGAAAAAGAGAGGGGTTTCTGTCGCCAATCGACAAAGAAGACACACCGTTGGCAACATACCACGTCGATCATGTAGGGCCGATGGAGTCGACTCATAAGCGATACAAATACATACTCGTCGTTATAGACGCTTTCTCGAAGTTTACGTGGTTGTATCCGACCAGAAGCACAGACGCAGAAGAAGTAGTTAACAGATTGCGCGGGCAATCTGCAGTGTTCGGAAATCCAAAGAGAATTATTACGGATCGCGGCACGGCGTTTACCGCCGGTATTTTTCAAAGTTATTGTGAGGAAGAACGTATACAGCATCTCCTCATTACCACAGGTGTACCCAGGGGTAACGGGCAAGTAGAGAGGGTGCATAGAATTGTGATTCCGATGTTAGCGAAGTTATGTCACGGGTCGGATAACAATGGGTACAAATACGTAGAAACAGTGCAAAGAACAATCAATAATACTCCGCCTCGCAGTACCAAGTATTCGCCGTTTAGGATATTAACAGGCATCGAAATGCGGGTACCTGAAAACCCCGAACTTAGGGAGTAAGTTGACGAAGATAACTTTCGAGAGTTAGCCGCTGAACGGGAGGAAGTGCGTAGCAAAGCAAAAGATAGTATCCTAAGGCTTCAACAAGAGAATAGGAAAACTTTTAACGCAGATAGAAAGAAAGATAGAATTTACGAGGTCGGGTCGTTGGTGGCCATAAATCGTACGCAATTTGGGTCGGGCATGAAGTTGAAGCCAAAGTTCATGGGGCGCTATAAAATCACTAAATGCTTAGAGCACGATCGTTACGAAGTCGTGAAAGTTGGAGACCACGAGGGTCCGGGTCAAACGTCTACCGTAGCAGAATTCATGAAACCTTGGTCATTCGGGGCGAATGAATCTGCAGGATGGCCGAATGTAGGATCGGTTGACAAGTCGACACGGACAGGACGTAACTACTGATTACCACACACGTAAAACTAACGTACGAACCTACGATCTAAAATTGCAACACTGTAACAAAAGGGAAATAACCGATTGACAGACTGGAAAGAAATATAATGAGGGAACAGAAAAGTGAAGCTAAGAAAAGGGTACAAATAGAAAAAGGACTGAGAGAAAAGGGCAGTCGAAAAGTAGCAGCGAAGGCAGTAGTGCGCGGTGTGACGGATTTATTACTTTTAAATGTTTTACAAATAATTAAACTTAATTTCAAAAATAAACTTTGTAATTGATGCTGAATTTTAATATAAGAAATGTACAATATAATCGGAAACCAAGCTGTTTATAACTGTCAGTAACTTTTCATTTTCCACATATGTTTACATGTATATTTGTGTGTGTGTGTTTGGTATAATTCGTGTGTTTTGAAATGTATGTGTACTAAAGTATTTTTGCGTCGGCGAGCTGCTCATTTAGCCACGATGGACAATATTGACCTGTTGACGAGCTCTGTTTGCCCATTTCCTCTAGCAACCACAGTTGTGGTCCAAACGTGTTCAACAGCGTTCGAGTTCATATATTCGCAAATGCATTCGATGTGAATGCTGCACCCCGATCGATGACTAAGCGAGAAGGCATACCGAAGACACTCGACCATTCTTCTAACTTTTTAAGTACCTCACCGCTGTTTGTATATTTCTTTGTAAACAACAATACAAATTTTAAAAAAGCTTCGACCATAGAAAATTGTATTTGTATTGTTTTGTTGTTGCGTCCATCGGACGTAAATGGTTTACATTCAGCGTGCGTAAAGGTTGGTTACCCTTGTCGATGCATCAGAGATTACCCTCCTGCTTTAAAATTTTTTTCTTGTAAATTAGGCACTTTATACAAGCGTTGACTACCTGTGATACTTTTCGCTCTAAGTGAGGTACCCAAAACTGATGCTGTTAGCTGTGTACTGTATTCTGAACTGCAAAATGACCGACGTTATGTGCTTCGGTTATAATTTCGCGTTCCATCACCTTAGGAACAACGTTTTTGTATAAAATACTCCCTTTTAAGTTGTACCCTTTCAATAAATCCAAAGTTGCATTGATGAAACTGTCTTTTTGTTGAGCCGATCCAGCTCAGATACAACTACTAGTAAAGTTGGATAACGACTTAGACAGTCTAAATGTTTCAACTTATCAGCGACACGGTGCTCACCTTGAAAGTTAAAGTCTTGTAAGTATAAAATCCACCTACCAACCTCCCGAGGGACATATTTTTTCTTAATTGTTTGTGTGAAAGCTGAGCAATCGGTAACCAGCGTGAAGTCAATACCGAGAAGGTAATGCCGAAACTTCTCCATTGCCAGGTAGGCTGCTTTAACCTCCTAAACATAACTTGGGCGTTTTGCATCACTTGGCGTCGTATTTTTGCTCCAATACATCACAGGGTGAAGTTGTCCATCAAATTTTTGCAGTATTGCCGCGCCAAATCCATGTTACAGCATCTCTGCAATAAATTATTAAAACCGGTTCATGACATAACCTATCCTTAAGCTGCTTAATTGCATTTAACTCGTTCACTCCGATTTCAAAAGGCACATCTTTCTTCAACAGGTCTGTCAGCGGTCGAGCAGTCTGCGCATACCCTTTTACGAATTTTCGAAAACACCCCGTTAAATCCAAGAAAGATTGCACTTCTTTAACATTATTTGGCATAGGAAACTGTCTGACGGCACGGGTTTTCTCTTGGCATGGCCAAACTTTGCCATCCTCAACTGTATGACCAAGGAAATCAATCTCGTTCTCCAGAAAATGGCACTTCTTCCATTTTATGTTCAACTTATATTTGGCTGCCACTTCCAAAAGTTCCTTCAGCTTATTGATGTGCTCGTTAGCTACGGAGCTGTTCGGACGTGTTTTTGTCGCTTCTCTCCGGCGCACTAAATTAAATCGTGCCCAAATTGTGATTCAATAAGCAAAAATATACGAAACGATAGAGCGAAAAGACGCTGATTACAGTGTATAATTGCACATGCAATATTTCTATTGTGTGAGCAATAACAAAAAAAAAACGTAAATGAAAAAACAAATACATAATAACATTAACAGTGCCTCAGGTAAAACCACAAGTCAATATTATCCCTCTTTAAGCTTTGTTTACTGTTTTCTTACTGGAATAGGCGATCTTTTGTAAATAAATTTAAATTAAATTACTTACATTTGTAATCCGCGAAATTTTTCGCCTCAAAAAAAAGTGAACAAATTGTAATATTTGTTGTTAATAAAATATGAATTGTTTCCCTAACATTCGTCGTACAAAGCGCGACACGCTATATATGTAGGCCACTAGGCCGCTCTTTTGAATAATAAGATCCAAACAGTTAAGCTTGTAAATTATTATTAACTTTATTTTCCAAATTGGTGGTCTTATAGTATACTAATTTCCTCACAGAGGAAACTTATTTATAATTCTTAAATAACCAATGGGAAATCAACATGAAATTAAAAATATTTTCTCACGCATTGATTTCACACGGTACTAAATAAAATATGATTTGGGTAAAATGCACTTAGTGTTTGTTTTGTTTATTGGCCTTCAAATTGCCGAAATGCAATGACAGCAATTTGATGCCGGAGTGTGTTATGTGTTTTTGCTAAGCGGTCAATCACCAAAAGTACTTGCACTTGTTGTGTAATGAGCTCGCTGTTCTGCGCCCAGACATTTGGTTTTATGTTGCACTTTGTGTGTGGTGCCTTGCGCGCGTGCAGTGTATATTATATGTGTGTGTGTGTGTCAGTATGTTTCATTCTGTGCTATGTGCATTGTGTATGTTTGTATGTCTGTATGTTTGTATGTCTGTATGTTATCGTTTAGCATATTTGTATATTAGTTTGTAATGTGTATTGGTTATGTATGTGCATACTACATCCTACCCCTTTAGATAAATGTACAATTGCTGTAGTTTCTTAAAAGTTAAGCAAATGTGCATATATATTATGTTACAATTTATGTATGTATATTAATATGTTATAGTTTACAATTAATTATATATTTCTAGCTTTAATTATATTGTTATTGTGTATTTTAACTAATTTATTTTCTATTTGTATAAAGCTATTGACGCCTTCTTGTCTAATGACTTTGTAAGGGCCTTTAAAAATTTTATCAAATTTTTTCTTATTTCCTACTTTAATATAAACTAAATCATTATTTTTGAGATTACTTATATTATTGTTTGTTTGTTTCTTAATTCTATCAATCTTATTTTGTATTAAAGATTGATGAGCCATATTATGAGCATGTATAAGTTTCAGTTTGAGCTCTGTCAGATAATCATCAATATTGTATAATTTGTTTTTAGATATAAGTATTTCGCAAGGTAGACTGCTAATTTTTCCAAACACTAGCTCATGTGGAGAATAATTTGTTGTACAGTTTGGCGTTGTGTTGTACCAGTACACGTAATAGGGTAATAAGTCTTCCCAATTGTCTTCTCTTTGAAGTGCTCGTAGGTAATCATTTAGTACTCTATGGTTTCGTTCTAATGCTCCTAATGTCTCATGGTGAAATGGTGCTGAAACCTTTTTGTCTATGTTTAATAGTTTACATATGTTGGTAAGTAATTCGTTTGTAAATTTCTGTACCTGTCAGTTTTTATGGTTTTAAAACATCCATATTTTAATATAAATCCTTCAACAATTGTTCTTGCTACAGTAACTGCATCTTTACTTTGCATTGGAAATGCTGCTATATATTTTGTAAGTTCACATTGAAAAGTCAGAATGTATCTGTATCCATTTGATGGACGTAAAGGGCCTATTGTGTCAACTGTAATTGTTTCAAATTAAGTTGTTGGAGTGTCTGTCATGGTCATTTTTTCTTTCGTATATTTAGTTACTTTTATTTCATTGCATAGTTTGCAGTTATTAATATAATTCTTTACCATGTTACTCATGTTTTTCCAAACATATCTTTGCTTTAATTTTTTAATGCATCTGGAGATTCCTATATGTCCTCCTAATTCTTCATCATGATATTTGCTTATTAGACGCTTCATTTCTTTAATATTCTTTATTTCTTTTGGCGGTGTATATACTATAATGGCTGTATTAGTTTTCATTTCTTTTTGTAGCTTATTCCAGTTTTCTTTAAATTCTTGCATGCTTATATATTGGAAAATTTTGTCTTCTGCAGAGACTGCTAATTTAGCTATTTCCTGTTGTTCTACGAATAATCCTAGCTTCCTCAGAATCAACGTCATAGTTGATAACGATTTATCGCTATATTCAACAACAATATTTTTCTTTTGCGCTACTATATTGGCTTTTTCATTATACATAATATTCTTTTTGACCTGAAATTGTAATTTCTTAATATGCGTGACGTCTGATAATGACGTTGCTTCCCAAATGTGAAGGTGATCAAGCTTCTCTTGAGTTGCAGCACTAGTTCTGTTTGCAAGTGGTTTTCTTGCCATGCCATTTATATCTTTATTTAGCTTTTTGCTTTCTTTGCCATTTAATTTTTCATTTAGCTTTTCGCTTTCTATGCCATTTAATTTTTCATTTAGCTTTTCGCTTTCTATGCCATTTAATTTTTCATTTTCTAATTTTTTACTAGCCGCTCTTGTAATTGTAAGCATATCATATGATGGTATCATTTTTCTTAATTCGTTTGACGTAATTTTAATTCTTGATAGCGCGTCAGCATTTGTATTCATCTTTCCTTGTTTGAAAATTATTTCAAAATCATAATCCATAAGATCTACTCGTATTCTTGTTAACTTTGATGACGGGTTTTTATGTGTGAATAAACTTACTAATGGTCTATGGTCAGTGTATACCATGAATTTTCTACCGAATAAGTAAGGTCTGAAATAGTTAATTCCCCAATGGATGGCTAATAACTCCTTTTCTATTATTGGTTTGTTGACTTCATGTTTGTTCAAAGATTTACTTGCATATGCTATTGGAGTGTCTTCTCCAGGCGTCCCTTGAGATAAAACTGCTCCTAAGGCATAGTTTGATGCATCAGTAGTCAAAATAAAAGGTTTGGAGAAATCGGGATATTTCAAAACAGGTGGTGTCGTTAGTTTTGACTTAAGAGTTTTGAAAGCTATTTCACATTCTTTTGACCATATAAAGAGTTTGTTTTTCTTTAATAATTCGTTTAGCGGTTTAGCTATTTGCGCAAAACTTTCTATAAAACGTCTATAGTAGTTACAAAATGCTACAAATCTACGTACCTCGTCTGCATCTTTTGGACATGGAAAGTTAGTTATAGTGTCATACTTATTTGGATCAGTCGTGATACCTTCTGCTGTTATAAGGTGACCTAAATAAACTACTTCTGTTTTTAAGAAGTTACATTTGTCTGGATTTAGTTTTCAATCATATTGTTTTAGTCTTTCGAAAACATTTATTAAATTTTCATTGTGTTCTTTTAGAGTTGAACCAAAAATTATTACGTCGTCTACATATAAAAATGCAGCTTCTTGGAGTCCACTCAAAGCTATAGTCATCATGCGTTGAAAACTATTAGTTGCAATTTTTAAACCAAAAGGTAGCCTTTTGAACTGATAATGTCCTTTATTAGTCGAAAAAGCTGTAAGCGGTCTGGATTGCTTATCTAAAGGTATTTGATGGAATGAGCTGGTCATGTCCAAGGTTGAAAAATATTTGGCTTTGCCTAATTTGTCTAACACATCTTCTAGTCTTGTTAATGGGAATTTATCATTTACAATTTTGTTGTTTAGTTGTCTGTAGTCAACTACTAATCTCCATTTAGTTTCATCATTTGTGCTTTTCTTTGGCACAATTAATAATGGTGAATTATATGGACTGGTCGAATGTTCAACAATGTCCTCTTTAATTAATTTGTCAACTTGTTGGTTAATCTCTTCAACATGTGTATTTGGTAATCTGTAGTTTTTTATATAAACTGGAGTTTTGTCATGTACAGAAATATTTTGTGTATAGAAATTGTTTTTTGTTAAAATGTCTCCTTTTAGATGAAAAATCTCATTGTATTTGGTACAAATATTTATTATAGATTCTCTTGCTTGTGGATCTAAATTTTCAAAATTTATTGTATTTTTAATAAAATTAATTCGGTCGTTTGAATTAAATTTTGAGTCATATTTTAGAATTGTAAAATTTTTTATTGGTTGTATGTGTAATGGAATATCTTTAATTGTTATGTCATACTCATTTGTATTTATGAACTTTATATGTTTGTGACCTTTCTTTGGAATTATTGTGTTAGCTATAAATATGCCTGGTGTTATTTCACTAGCACATACTAAACTGTCTTCATTTAAGTCAATGTCTACTTCTTTAATAATTTCTGTTCTAGGTGGCAAATTAATACTTGGTAATGTACTGAGTTTCATGTACATTGGCAAGATTATTTGTTGTTCTTCATATATAATTGTGAGTACAAAGGTTTCATTATCTATTTTACAATTATATTTTGTCAAGAAATATCTACCTATAATTCCATCTGTAGATATGTTAATATTGTCAAAAATATAAAATGTATGTTCAATCATAAATTCATCAGATTGAAGTGAAAGATTTGTTTTCGAATTTGTTGTTAATAAATTGTCACTAAGTCCATTTATGTTATATTGTTGACAATTTGTTATTGGACTGTCTTCTATAGATGCATTTTTTATAATTGATATGTCTGCACCTGTGTCTATTAGAAATGTTATTGGTTTTCGTATTGTCTTTGATTTAATTATGATATAATTTGTGTCTTTTTGGGCTATACTATACGTATTTAAAGTTTTATTTATGACCCCAGCTTCTTTCATCTGGGGACGTCCTAGTTTTCCTGAGAATTTTTATTTTGATTATTATTATTTGTTCTGTTCTGATCAGAATTTTGAGGACGTCGGTCATTATTTCTGTTGTTAGAATAATTTCTATTGTTATTATCATTATTCCTGTTGCTGTTATTGTTATTATTATAATTCCTATTGTTGTTATTATAATTTCTGTTATTATTTGTATTATTAGAAACACGATTGCGATCGTCATACCTTTTGTTTCCATTATTATTTCTTGTATTAAATGGTTGACGCGTGTTATTATTATAGTTATTATTGTAACTAGTATTGTTATTTCTTGTCCGATATATGTTCGAGTTGTTAGTTGGTACATCTGCCTCTTGAGCTGTTTGCAGTGCTTCGGAAAAAGTCTTTGGTCTAGCCGCGAAAACAATTGATTTTAATGGTTCATTTACACCATTTTTAAAAGCGTTTAATGCCAATTGGTCATTTAGTTTGATAATTATCGATTTAGATTCTGAGCCTTGCTGCGATATTTGAATTTCATTAAGTGAGGCTGTTATGCTCTCAATCTTCGATGCAAAATTTTGCAATGGTAAGTTATTTTGTTTTATCACACTAAGCGTGTTTTGTAGCTTCAGCGGATTTTTATTTAATTTATATAATTTTTCAAGAGTTTCTTTGAGCTGATCAATAGTGGTTGGCTCTGTTTCAGCTAATAGTCTGTTTTTTACTTTTTGAGAAAGTTTCCCTGCTAGAATATATTTTGTGAGCATTAATTTTTGTGCATCATTTAAAGTATTAGCATAAAATTCTATAGTGTCTACAAATTTGGTTAGAAGATATTGTTCTCCTCCGAACTCGGGGATTATCTTTGAAGCAGTAGAAATATCAAAGTTTGCCATTTTATCATTTAAAAATGTATATATTTTTGAAGTTATTTCTTGAAATTTTGGTTTTATTTCATCTATTTCGTGCTGCTTGTGTTTTAGAATCAATTCTGACCAAATTTGCTTTATTTTATCTTTAGTATTTTCTATATATGCATTTGAATATGTTCTATTTGGATTCTTTTTTAAATTGATTAAAATATTATTTATTTTGTCCATGTATTTATTTTAATTTTCATATTTTAGCTATTTAGGCACTAATATTGGCCACTGATCTTGTTATTTGTTTTTTAACAAAATTTTTATAATACTTATGTAATCTATATAAACCATATATTATTATAATTACTAATATTAAATATATTAAATAGGTGGTGTTGTGGTCTTCTTTTGTTACCACGCTGTCGTTGATATTGTTATTAATTACTTCAGCTGGTCCCTGCTGGTTCTGCTTTGGGCCGCACATTCTTTAAGTTGTTTTAATTTATCTAAGTATTTCTTCTGTTCTTTTACATTCGTTATATGTATAAGTTGATATAACTCTCGCATTTGTTTTCTATATCTCGCCGCTTTACCGGCTCTTGATTTTCTTTTTGACTTCTCAGAAATTGTTTGCTGAAAATTTTTATAATCAATACTGTGTTGTTCCTGTCTTTTTCTGTATTCACTTATCGTAAGTCTTTTTGGGATTTAATAGGTGTTGGTATATATTTTGGAGCATTTGTTGGTGGATCTTCCGGTTTATATTCAAGAATTTTTGAATATTTCAAAAAAATTTTGATCAAACTCAGCTTTGCTGATCGTTTGATTTATATCAGTCATTTCTTCTATGTCCTGATTTTCAAGTCTTTTTCATTAGATGTCGAAAAAAATTGTCGATGGTCGCCAGTTTGGCAGGATCGCCATGTAATATTTGTTGTTAATAAAATATGAATTGTTTCCCTAACATTCGTCGTACAAAGCGCGACACGCTATATATGTAGGCCACTAGGCCGCTCTTTTGAATAATAAGATCCAAACAGTTAAGCTTGTAAATTATTATTAACTTTATTTTCCAAATTGTTGGTCTTATATACTAATTTCCTCACAGAGGAAACTTATTTATAATTCTTAATTAACCAATGGGAAATCAACATGAAATTAAAAATATTTTCTCACGCATTGATTTCAGACGGTACTAAATAAAAAATTATTTGGGTAAAATGCACTTAGTGTTTGTTTTGTTTATTGGCCTTCAAATTGCCGAAATGCAATGACAGCAATTTGATGCCGGAGTGTGTTATGTGTTTTTGCTAAGCGGTCAATCACCAAAAGTACTTGCACTTGTTGTGTAATGAGCTCGCTGTTCTGCGCCCAGACATTTGGTTTTATGTTGCACTTTGTGTGTGGTGCCTTGCGCGCGTGCAGTGTATATTATATGTGTGTGTGTGTGTCAGTATGTTTCATTCTGTGCTATGTGCATTGTGTATGTTTGTATGTCTGTATGTTTGTATGTCTGTATGTTATCGTTTAGCATATTTGTATATTAGTTTGTAATGTGTATTGGTTATGTATGTGCATACTACAAAATTCAACCAATCCGCCAATTATTTCCGCCCGAAATAAGTGTTGCCGATAAGGGGAAACAATGTTCGAATGATGAAATGTGTGGGCGCCTTCCCAAAATGCGTGACAGGAGTTGGCGAAAGAGGGAGTAAAGAAGAGTAAAAGTGGAAGAGCGACCGCAGAACAGCATTTCCACTTTGGCAATTTTTTTACCAAAACCGGAATTTTTTTTATATTAGAACGGATTTGATACATTTTTATATTTATTAAATATCTACTATGTTACTACTAAAAAATTTAAAACTTTTAACCTTCTTACAATTGCACAAGAAACTTGCTTTTTTACATATGGCTCATTAACTAAACGACTGTCATAACTCAAAAAACCAACAACCGAGAAAAACTGCTGGTAAAATGAAATGTTTTTTTTCTGTAGTGAGCATTATGCAGAAATGCATTAAATAGATTATTGTATATTATGAGTTATTTATTTATTTATTCATTCATATTTAGTAAATCTAGATATGTATGATTTGAGGAACACCAGAAGAGGCAACAAAAGAATGGGACGACCCATTATCAACGACGACTACACATTTCCGACATGAGACATACGTTTTTACCCAGTTTCAAAAAATTGAGTGAAATCCTAAACTACGCAATTTGGAGACTAAAATTTAATGATTGACCTTGTCAAAAGCCTTGGAAAAGTCTGTAATAACTGTATCATCTTGGAGTCGGTCATTGAAAGCAGACATACAAAACTCTGAGAATATCCCAAGATTAGTAACCGTTGACATTCCAACCATTAAACCATGCTGTTGGTTGGATAAGTAACGCTTTACTGTAAAATACAACTTTTGTTTGATAATATATATGGTAGCCTTTTTTCTGTATTGGCTTAAACTTTGTTTGATAATATATATGGTAGCCTTTTTTCTGTATTGGCTTAAACTCAGTTTAAACTAAGTTATGTTATACTCAGTTATTACATTTGTTGCAACCAAAACAAAGTAGTCAGCTAACAAAGCTAAGCCCACAGAAAACAAAAAATGCGAACATTCCCAAAATAGCTAAGCTAACAACGGAGGCCAATACCCAAGTGGCTTCTGAAAACAGATTTGCCATACTTGGAGCCCTAGAAGAGAATGAAAAACAAACCCAAAAGCCTAAAACTGCAAAGCCACCCCCAATTTACATAAGGGAACAGAACTGCGCCGAATAAGTAAAAAATCTGACAAAAAGTATTGGCTCTAATGCTTTTTTCGTCGTAGCTATAAAAAAGGGAAATATAAGCGAGACTAAGCTACAAGTCAATAATGAGGAGAACTATCGTAAGGTCTCAAAATTCCTAGACAATGCGTCAGCTAACTACTATACATACCAGCTGAAAAGCAGTAAGGGTATTCAAGTAGTTATTAAAGGAATTGAATCAACCGTCTCTGTAGACGAAGTATCTGATGGTATCAGGGAAAACGGCTTTGACATCAAGTCTGTTGTGAATATACTCAACAGAAACAAAATCCCTCAACCTATGTTCAAAGTCGAACTGACACCGAACAGTACTCCCCTTAATAAAAACGCTGTCCATCCTATCTATAAGTTGCAGTATTTGTTACATCGTCAAATTACTGTCGAGGAGCCACACAAACGAAATAGCCCTGTTCAGTGTACACACTGTCAGGAATATGGACATACAAAAACGTATTGTACTCTGCGTCCAGTCTGCGTTGCATGTGGTGACCTTCACTATTCTGTGGCATGTCTGGCAAACAAATTCGATCCAGCCTTCAAGAAATGTAACAACTGCGGAGGAAACCACACTGCTAACTATAGGGGCTGTCCAGTTTATAAGGAATTAAAAGACCATTTGAATCAGCGTAAGGCTCTAATCCACACTTCTCAGGTACCACTAATGTCGCAGGCATACCCGCCCTCTCAACCAAGAACCTCATCCACAACGACGCCAGGAGTTACGTTTGCAAATGCCTTAAAATGGCCTAACATCCCACGAAACCAACCACAAAATGTACTTGAATCAAGAACACAACAAACACCCGTACAAAACCCTAGTCAAAATCCAAGAGGAATTGAGGCAATACTGTCCACACTGGTAAACTTAATGGTATCCATGCAAAATAACATGCAGGAGCTAATGCGCAACCAAAATGGAATGGAACTTTTAGTCAACCAAAAATCCACATAAATGGCTACACTAAAAATATGCTTCTGGAATGCTAATGGCATTTCACAGCACAAAGACGAGCTTTCAAAGTTTCTGAATGATCGCGAGATCGATGTTTTGCTAGTATCCGAAACACACTTAACCAACAAAAATTATTTCAACTCAAGGGTTACATTTTCTACCCAACAAATCAACCAGATGGCAAGGCCCATGGAGGCACTGACATTCTAATTAAGCGCCGAATTAAGCATCATCCTCTGAAGGCTTTTGCTACAAACTACCTACGGGCCTCCTCGACTTCAAGGTTGTTAAGAGTGATAACTTTGCATAGTTTACTGTTTTTGATAACCTACACACTCTTTGAAATTTGTGCACAGTTTTTCGAAATGTGTCCCTCCTATTGCACTTAAAACATTTAGTTTCGGACATGCGGTCTTTTCGTAAATAATCACTGGACCCGCTATTAAAACAACGATTTGTTTTCGTACTTTGCACATACTTTTTAGCTTCGTTATTTGATGGTTTATTTTGTTGTTTACTAAGATTGTACGCTGCCGCATTTCGTTAGGAATTTTCTAACCAATATTCTACGGGTGCACTTCTGGCATCGAAATCTGGCACGATCTTGACGAATTTCATCAGCTTGAATTTTCAAGGCTAGCAATTGGATTATTTCTTACAAACTCTTATTGTTTCTTCAAGTTTTGCTTCCATTTTTCGCACTTATTATTTTCGTCACTAAGCTCACTAACTTCACCTTTAATTTCGTGTTTGTTTTGTGTTCTCTTCTCTAATCCTTTTGACCGTATGACGTATAGTTGTCCTTTTTGCGCCACCGTATTTTTAATTAGAACTGATTTTTTCATAGTTTTCCCCACATGGTTTTCCCCTTAAAAGCATACGACATACTTGCAAATTTTCTCTATACTATGTCGATCTTTGAACTGTTCGAAGTTTCTCCAATTTTGATACAAGAGTTGTTGCTACTTTAATTAGTTTTCGCACCTGGTTTTTTTTTTGTAAGCAATGCAACCACTTCGCTACGTAATGTTACAACACTATGTTTTTTTTTGGCAGCTTGATTGTTGGCACGGTCGAGATAAAGTGTGACTTTCTTACGCTGTTTATTATTAAAAGATATTTAGATAATTCAAAGATTACAAAATTATTGAAAAAATTTATTAATTAACTGATTGAACCATCGACGACTTTTTTTTAATCGTCTTATGTATGTATATACATATTCATAATTTTTTTCTGATTTCTTTGATTTTCTAAATGCCAAAAAAAATAGAGGATTTTTTTAAAAAGGTATGTTGTCTGAAATGAGAGAGCGAAACTACCTAAAATGATAGTATCATGGTTTTTGACAATTTTTTACTCAAAAATTTGCTTCGTGACGTAAGAATACGTGTTAAGTGAGTTTGCACAGTTGTGCCATGAAATGCCGAGCTCTGATGTAAAAACAAACAAATCCCATGATACATAAACTGGCGAGAAACACCGAGTAAATGTTTACCTAAAATGCGTACTGAATTACTTGCCTTCTTTTTTATTGCTTCTTACGTATTTAAGTACAACATTTATTTAATATTAAGACAAATTTAAATATATTCTTCCAGGATTGTTTTTATTTTAGTTGTAGAATTGTTAAGCTTTTTAAATACAGTACAATTTCCAAGTACAGACGCTTTTTTAGTAATTTAACTAAAATATATATTTCATATATACTTTCGGAATTTATTCAAAAAGTTATAAATCCCAAACACTCTTTTTTTCAGAGATGTATACATTTCCAATTTTTTGACGGATACTAAAAGGGCTAACACAGTGGCAACACTGCTCCTCATATGCTGTCGAAATAAAATAAATGTGTGTGAGAAATTGCTTACTTATATTCATAAACACTTACTGTGCAGGTTTGTTTGCATAAAAAAATCGGATTCCTTTCTTTTGTATGTAATTTGAATGCGATGGATTTTATTTATTCAGTAATTTTATAAATTCAGAATTAGGTATGACTTTTATGTTAGATTGTAAATGTGGTCTAGGTCGTGTAGTCACTGTTATTACTTTTATCCAACTGCCTGATACTCAGCCTGCAACGAAGGTGCGTGGGTGCGTATATGCAAAAGCTCGCTCAAGTACACGACAATATGCGAGAATGCTGAGAGAGGCTACCATAAGTGTGGTGGAAATCGAACACATGCCAAATAAGAAAAAGGGGACTTCCCGTATAAATTGTAAAATCTTTTTATACACACACTTAGATTGGTTGGGCAGTGAGTTGTGTTCAGTTATAGCGGATATACCTAATAAGATGTCGAGATCAATCCTTAGTATGAAGGAGAAAATTGGTATTATTAACGCTTACGAGTAAAATAATTTGTCGGTAGGACATTAGCCAGTAGGTAAGTTTAACTAGTTAAATCTTGCAAAGATATTTTTTCTAGATAAAACAAAATTAACGCAGTACATTTTGTATAATGTTATCACTGAGTGTCTTTATGCAATTTAAAAAAAATATACCTAAGTCCGATTATCGTAATTATTTTCGAAATTGAAAAAACACAGACTGTGCTCAATCTTAAAAATAATGACATTCAGTCTTATCGTGAGTTTTGCCCGAAAAAAAATGCACTCGAAATTTTTTCATTCGAACATGGAAATTACAACCCTGAAATGCGTATACTTGAAGTGTAAAATTATCAAATAATTAAAATTTCAATAATAATTTGACAAGATTTATCAATTCTCCTGATCTTTAAAATATAACAGTCAATAAAGAATCGTTCAAGTATTTATTAGAACTGTGCTAACCTATTCAATACCACCAGTGCTTGCGATTATTCGCTGAAGGTGGATACTAAAAAGGTGTAGGTAACACTTTTGAAATTGGGCTGGCGTCTTTTAGTCAAATTATGTAAGAAATGTCAAAACTAACAGGTCCATATTATTCCCGAAAAACAGCCTTCGCTGGAAGACATACCGCTTTTGGTCAGTCCAAGTCTATTTTGCATATTTTGATTTCTGCGTACATTTGTTTACCCCTTACCATTCGGACTAATTTTTCATTGCAGGCCCCAAACTATGCAGCTTCATCCTTAGCTGTTTTCATAACTCGGCCACATTTTCTTTTTATTTCTTTGATATTTTGCAATATCCAGCTTTTCCTGCATTCTACCTAATATTATCCCTCTTTGAGCTTTGTTTAAATATCTATAATGTTACTACTAAAAAATTTAAAACTTTTAACCTTCTTACAATTGCACAAGAAACTTGCTTTTTTACATATGGCTCATTAACTAAACGACTGTCATAACTCAAAAAACCAACAACAGAGAAAAACTGCTGGTAAAATGAAATGTAAATAGATTATTGTATATTATGAGTTATTTATTTATTTATTCATTCATATTTAGTAAATCTAGAAATGCATGATTTGAGGAACACCAGAAGAGGCAACAAAAGAATGGGATGACCCATTATCAACGACGACTACACATTTGCGACATGAGACATACGTTTTTACCCAGTTTCAAAAAATGGAGTGAAATCCAAAACTACGCAATTTGGAGACTAAAATTTTATGATTGACAAAGCCTTGGAAAAGTCTGTAATAACTGTATCATCTTGGAGTCGGTCGTTGAAAGCAGACATACAAAACTCTGAGAACACCCCAAGATTAGTAACCGTTGACATTCCAACCATTAAACCATGCTGTTGGTTGGATAAGTAACGCTTTACTGTAAAATACAACTTTTGTTTGATAATATATATGGTAGCCTTTTTTCTGTATTGGCTTAAACTTTGTTTGATAATATATATGGTAGCCTTTTTTCTGTATTGGCTTAAACTCAGTTTAAACTAAGTTATGTTATACTCAGTTATTACATTTGTCGCAACCAAAACAAAGTAGTCAGCTAACAAAGCTAAGCCCACAGAAAACAAAAAATGCGAACATTCCCAAAATAGCTAAGCTAACAACGGAGGGCAATACCCAAGTGGCTTCTGAAAACAGATTTGCCATACTTGGAGCCCTAGAAGAGAATGAAAAACAAACCCAAAAGCCTAAAACTGCAAAGCCACCCCAATTTACATAAGGGAACAGAACTGCGCCGAATAAGTAAAAAATCTGACAAAAAGTATTGGCTCTAATGCTTTTTTCGTCGTAGCTATAAAAAAGGGAAATATAAGCGAGACTAAGCTACAAGTCAATAATGAGGAGAACTATCGTAAGGTCTCAAAATTCCTAGACAATGAGTCAGCTAACTACTATACATACCAGCTGAAAAGCAGTAAGGGTATTCAAGTAGTTATTAAAGGAATTGAATCAACCGTCTCTGTAGACGAAGTATCTGATGGTCTCAGGGAAAACGGCTTTGACATCAAGTCTGTTGTGAATATACTCAACAGAAACAAAATCCCTCAACCTATGTTCAAAGTCGAACTGACACCGAACAGTACTCCCCTTAATAAAAACGCTGTCCATCCTATCTATAAGTTGCAGTATTTATTACATCGTCAAATTACTATCGAGGAGCCACACAAACGAAATAGCCCTGTTCAGTGTACACACTGTCAGGAATATGGACATACAAAAACGTATTGTACTCTGCGTCCAGTCTGCGTTGCATGTGGTGACCTTCACTATTCTGTGGCATGTCTGGCAAACAAATTCGATCCAGCCTTCAAGAAATGTAACAACTGCGGAGGAAACCACACTGCTAACTATAGGGGCTGTCCAGTTTATAAGGAATTAAAAGACCATTTGAATCAGCGTAAGGCTCTAATCCACACTTCTCAGGTACCACTAATGTCGCAGGCATACCCGCCCTCTCAACCAAGAACCTCATCCACAACGACGCCAGGAGTTACGTTTGCAAATGCCTTAAAATGGCCTAACATCCCACGAAACCAACCACAAAATGTACTTGAATCAAGAACACAACAAACACCCGTACAAAACCCTAGTCAAAATCCAAGAGGAATTGAGGCAATACTATCCACACTGGTAAACTTAATGGTATCCATGCAAAATAACATGCAGGAGCTAATGCGCAACCACAATGGAATGGAACTTTTAGTCAACCAAAAATCCACATAAATGGCTACACTAAAAATATGCTTCTGGAATGCTAATGGCATTTCACAGCACAAAGACGAGCTTTCAAAGTTTCTGAATGATCGCGAGATCGATGTTTTGCTAGTATCCGAAACACACTTAACCAACAAAAATTATTTCAACTCAAGGGTTACATTTTCTACCCAACAAATCAACCAGGTGGCAAGGCCCATGGAGGCACTGACATTCTAATTAAGCGCCGAATTAAGCATCATCCTCTGAAGGCTTTTGCTACAAACTACCTACAGGCCTCCTCAACTTCAAGGTTGTTAAGAGTGATAACTTTGCATAGTTTACTGTTTTTGATAACCTGCACACTCTTTGAAATTTGTGCACAGTTTTTCGAAATGTGTCCCTCCTATTGCACTTAAAACATTTAGTTTCGGACATGCAGTCTTTTCGTAAATAATCACTGGACCCGCTATTAAAACAACGATTTGTTTTCGTACTTTGCACATTCTTTTTAGCTTCGTTATTTGATGGTTTATTTTGTTGTTTACTAAGATTGTACGCTGCCGCATTTTGTTAGGAATTTTCTAACCAATATTCTACGGGTGCACTTCGGGCATCGAAATCTGGCACGATCTTTGCAAAATTCTCAGCCGCGTATTTTGGTTCATTTTGACGAATTTCATCAGCTTGAATTTTCAAGGTTAGCAATTGGATTATTTCTTGCAAACTCTTATTGTTTCTTCAAGTTTTGCTTCCATTTTTCGCACTTATTATTTTCGTCACTAAGCTCACTAACTTCACCTTTAATTTCGTGTTTGTTTTGTGTTCTCTTCTCTAATCCTTTTGACCGTATGACGTATGGTTGTCCTTTTTGCGCCACCGTATTTTTAATTAGAACTGATTTTTTCATAGTTTTCCCCACATGGTTTTCCCCTTAAAAGCATACGACATACTTGCAAATTTTCTCTATACTATGTCGATCTTTGAACTGTTCGAAGTTTCTCCAATTTTGATACAAGAGTTGTTGCTACTTTAATTAGTTTTCGCACCTGGTTTTTTTTTTGTAAGCAATGCAACCACTTCGCTACGTAATGTTACAACACTATGTTTTTTTTTGGCAGCTTGATTGTTGGCACGGTCGAGATAAAGTGTGAATTTCTTACGCTGTTTATTATTAAAAGATATTTTGATAATTCAAAGATCACAAAATTATTGAAAAAAATGTATTAGTTAACTGATTGAACCATCGACGACTTTTTTTTAATCGTCTTATGTATGTATATGCATATTCATAATTTTTTTCTGATTTCTTTGATTTTCTAAATGCCAAAAAAATAGAGGATTTTTTTAATAAGGTATGTTGTCTGAAATGAGAGAGCGAAACTACCTAAAATGATAGTATCATGGTTTTTGACAATTTTTTACTCAAAAATTTGCTTCGTGACGTAAGAATACGTGTTAAGTGAGTTTGCACAGTTGTGCCATGAAATGCCGAGCTCTGATGTAAATACAAACAAATCCCATGATACATAAACTGGCGAGAAACACCGAGTAAATGTTTACCTTTTTGATATATTAGCAATGTTTTTTATAATAAAATTTTTTCGAAAGGTTTTTAAAAAATATAGTTCGTTCATTAAAAAATATCAAGTAAATTAAA
This sequence comes from Philophylla caesio, assembly GCA_963971545.1. Classification (NCBI taxonomy): domain Eukaryota; kingdom Metazoa; phylum Arthropoda; class Insecta; order Diptera; family Tephritidae; genus Philophylla; species Philophylla caesio. The sequence goes on along the minus strand of OZ020604.1, from coordinate 115,524,702 downwards.
GTTTTATACTTTATTCAAAATTAATGGGAATTTTCCAAATTTTCGTTCAAAATTCGAATATTTTAATAAGAGCGTTCAGAAAAGTTTTGGGTACACAATTTAATTGCTCATCAAGTTCTAATATAATAAAGTTCATTTCAAGTCACTCACACTTAACGTCGATTTTTGATAATTTTTTGAAATTTCGGTGTTGAATTTTGCTTTTCATATAACGTATACATACATTTTAGGAAAAAGATATCAAACCTTGGGCGGACATTTTTTCTTATACCAAGTTTTAAGTATAAGTTTCGGAACAAATTACCCTCTTAAGCGGACACTCTCTTGGCCGGACGCGGACAGTTATTTTTCACGAAATTGACACTAAAGCCTTTATTAAGCAGACGCGAATCCCTTGTCAACGGACATTAAAGAAACAATAATATCTAGCTCATTTTGAGACTGAGTTAAGGAGTACGGGTATAAGATTTTCATCACAAATCAAACAAAAACCTCTGTTAAGCGGACGCGACCGAAAATGCGTACTGAATTACTTGCCTTCTCTTTTATTGCTTCTTACGTATTTAAGTACAACATTTATTTAATATTAAGACAAATTTAAATATATTCTTCCAGGATTGTTTTTATTTTAGTTGTAGAATTGTTAAGCTTTTTAAATACAGTACAATTTCCAAGTACAGACGCTTTTTTAGTAATTTAACTAAAATATATCTTTCATATATACTTTCGGAATTTATTCAAAAAGTTATAAATCCCAAACACTCTTTTTTTCAAAGATGTATACATTAGGATACATTTCCAATTTTTTGACGGATACTAAAAGGGCTAACACAGTGGCAACACTGCTCCTCATATGCTGTCGAAATAAAATAAATGTGTGTGAGAAATTGCTTACTTATATTCATAAACACTTACTGTGCAGGTTTGTTTGCATAAAAAAATCGGATTCCTTTCTTTTGTATGTAATTTGAATGCGATGGATTTTATTTATTCAGTAATTTTATAAATTCAGAATTAGGTATGACTTTTATGTTAGATTGTAAATGTGGTCTAGTTCGTGTAGTCACTGTGATTACTTTTATCCAACTGCCTGATACTCAGCCTGCAACGAAGGTGCGTGGGTGCGTATATGCAAAAGCTCGCTCAAGTACACGACAATATGCCAGAATGCTGAGAGAGGCTACCATAAGTGTGGTGGAAATCGAACACATACCAAATAAGAAAAAGGGGACTTCCCGTATAAATTGTAAAATCTTTGTATACACACACTTAGATTGGTTGGGCAGTGAGTTGTGTTCAGTTATAGCGGATATACCTAATAAGATGTCGAGATCAATCCTTAGTATGAAGGAGAAAATTGGTATTATTAACGCTTACGAGTAAAATAATTTGTCGGTAGGACATTAGCCAGTAGGTAAGTTTAACTAGTTAAATCTTGCAAAGATATTTTTTCTAGATAAAACAAAATTAACGCACTACATTTTGTATAATGTTATCACTGAGTGTCTTTATGCAATTTAAAAAAAATATACATAACTCCGATTATCCTAATTATTTTCGAAATTGAAAAAACACAGACTGTGCTCAATCTTAAAAATAATGACATTCAGCCTTATCGTGAGTTTTGCCCGAAAAAAAATGCACTCGAAATTTTTTCATTCGAACATGGAAATTACAACCCTGAAATGCGTATACTTGAAGTGTAAAATTATCAAATAATTAAAATTTCAATAATAATTTGACAAGATTTATCAATTCTCCTGATCTTTAAAATATAACAGTCAATAAGGAATCGTTCAAGTATTTATTAGAACTGTGCTAACCTATTCAATACCACCAGTGCTTGCGATTATTCGCTGAAGGTGGATACTAAAAAGGTGTAGGTAACACTTTTGAAATTGGGCTGGCGTCTTTTAGTCAAATTATGTAAGAAATGTCAAAACTAACAGGTCCATATTATTCCCGAAAAACAGCCTTCGCTGGAAGACATACCGCTTTTGGTCAGTCCAAGTCTATTTTGCATATTTTGATTTCTGCGTACATTTGTTTACCCCTTACCATTCGGACTAATTTTTCATTGCAGGCCCCAAACTATGCAGCTTCATCCTTAGCTGTTTTCATAACTCGGCCACATTTTCTTTTTATTTCTTTGATATTTTGCAATATCCAGCTTTTCCTGCATTCTACCTAATATTATCCCTCTTTGAGCTTTGTTTAAATATCTATAATGTTACTACTAAAAAATTTAAAACTTTTAACCTTCTTACAATTGCACAAGAAACTTGCTTTTTTACATATGGCTCATTAACTAAACGACTGTCATAACTCAAAAAAACAACAACAGAGAAAAACTGCTGCTAAAATGAAATGTTTTTTTTTCTGTAGTGAGCATTATGCAGAAATGCAGTAAATAGATTATTGTATATTATGAGTTATTTATTTATTTATTCATTCGTATTTAGTAAATCTAGAAATGCATGATTTGAGGAACACCAGAAGAGGCAACAAAAGAATGGGATGACCCATTATCAACGACGACTACACATTTGCGACATGAGACATACGTTTTTACCCAGTTTCAAAAAATGGAGTGAAATCCAAAACTAAGCAATTTGGAGACTACAATTATATAATTGACAAAGCCTTGGAAAAGTCTGTAATAACTGTATCATCTTGGAGTCGGTCATTGAAAGCAGACATACAAAACTCTGAGAACACCCCAAGATTAGTAACCGTTGACCTTCCAACCATTAAACCATGCTGTTGGTTGGATAAGTAACGCTTTACTGTAAAATACAACTTTTGTTTGATAATATATATGGTAGCCTTTTTTCTGTATTGGCTTAAACTCAGTTTAAACTAAGTTATGTTATACTCAGTTATTACATTTGTTGCAACCAAATCAAAGTAGTCAGCTAACAAAGCTAAGCCCACAGAAAACAAAAAATGCGAACATTCCCAAAATAGCTAAGCTAACAACGGAGGGCAATACCCAAGTGGCTTCTGAAAACAGATTTGCCATACTTGGAGCCCTAGAAGAGAATGAAAAACAAACCCAAAAGCCTAAAACTGCAAAGCCACCCCCAATTTACATAACGGAACAGAACTGCGCCGAATAAGTAAAAAATCTGACAAAAGGTATTGGCTCTAATGCTTTTTTCGTCGTAGCTATAAAAAAGGGAAATATAAGCGAGACTAAGCTACAAGTCAATAATGAGGAGAACTATCGTAAGGTCTCAAAATTCCTAGACAATGCGTCAGCTAACTACTATACATACCAGCTGAAAAGCAGTACAGGTATTCAAGTAATTATTAAAGGAATTGAATCAACCGTCTCTGTAGACGAAGTATCTGATGGTCTCAGGGAAAACGGCTTTGATATTAAGTCTGTTGTGAATATACTCAACAGAAACAAAATCCCTCAACCTATGTTCAAAGTCGAACTGACACCGAACAGTACTCCCATTAATAAAAACGCTGTCCATCCTATCTATAAGTTGCAGTATTTGTTACATCGTAAAATTACTGTCGAGGAGCCACACAAACGAAATAGCCCTGTTCAGTGTACAAACTGTCAGGAATATGGACATACAAAAACGTTGTGTACTCTGCGTCCAGTCTGCGTTGCATGTGGTGACCTTCAGTATTCTGTGGCATGTCTGGCAAACAAATTCGATCCAGCCTTCAAGAAATGTAACAACTGCGGAGGAAACCACACTGCTAACTATAGGGGCTGTCCAGTTTATAAGGAATTAAAAGACCATTTGAATCAGCGTAAGGCTCTAATCCACACTTCTCAGGTACCACTAATGTCGCAGGCATACCCGCCCTCTCAACCAAGAACCTCATCCACAACGACGCCAGGAGTTACGTTTGCAAATGCCTTAAAATGGCCTAACATCCCACGAAACCAACCACAAAATGTACTTGAATCAAGAACACAACAAACACCCGTACAAAACCCTAGTCAAAATCCAAGAGGAATTGAGGCAATACTGTCCACACTGGTAAACTTAATGGTATCCATGCAAAATAACATGCAGGAGCTAATGCGCAACCAAAATGGAATGGAACTTTTAGTCAACCAAAAATCCACATAAATGGCTACACTAAAAATATGCTTCTGGAATGCTAATGGCATTTCACAGCACAAAAACGAGCTTTCAAAGTTTCTGAATGATCGCGAGATCGATGTTTTGCTAGTATCCGAAACACACTTAACCAACAAAAATTATTTCAACTCAAGGGTTACATTTTCTACCCAACAAATCAACCAGGTGGCAAGGCCCATGGAGGCACTGACATTCTAATTAAGCGCCGAATTAAGCATCATCCTCTGAAGGCTTTTGCTACAAACTACCTACAGGCCTCCTCGACTTCAAGGTTGTTAAGAGTGATAACTTTGCATAGTTTACTGTTTTTGATAACCTGCACACTCTTTGAAATTTGTGCACAGTTTTTCGAAATGTGTCCCTCCTATTGCATTTAAAACATTTAGTTTCGGACATGCAGTCTTTTCGTAAATAATCACTGGACCCGCTATTAAAACAACGATTTGTTTTCGTACTTTGCACATTCTTTTTAGCTTCGTTATTTGATGGTTTATTTTGTTGTTTACTAAGATTGTACGCTGCCGCATTTTGTTAGGAATTTTCTAACCAATATTCTACGGGTGCACTTCGGGCATCGAAATCTGGCACGATCTTTGCAAAATTCTCAGCCGCGTATTTTGGTTCATTTTGACGAATTTCATCAGCTTGAATTTTCAAGGTTAGCAATTGGATTATTTCTTGCAAACTCTTATTGTTTCTTCAAGTTTTGCTTCCATTTTTCGCACTTATTATTTTCGTCACTAAGCTCACTAACTTCACCTTTAATTTCGTGTTTGTTTTGTGTTCTCTTCTCTAATCCTTTTGACCGTATGACGTATGGTTGTCCTTTTTGCGCCACCGTATTTTTAATTAGAACTGATTTTTTCATAGTTTTCCCCACATGGTTTTCCCCTTAAAAGCATACGACATACTTGCAAATTTTCTCTATACTATGTCGATCTGTGAACTGTTCGAAGTTTCTCGAATTTTGATACAAGAGTTGTTGCTACTTTAATTAGTTTTCGCACCGGTTTTTTTTTGTAAGCAATGCAACCACTTCGCCACGTAATGTTACAACACTATGTTTTTTTTTGGCAGCTTGATTGTTGGCACGGTCGAGATAAAGTGTGACTTTCTTACGCTGTTTATTATTAAAAGATATTTAGATAATTCAAAGATTACAAAATTATTGAAAAAATGTATTAATTAACTGATTGAACCATCGACGACTTTTTTTTAATCGTCTTATGTATGTATATGCATATTCATAATTTTTTTCTGATTTCTTTGATTTTCTAAATGCCAAAAAAATAGAGGATTTTTTTAATAAGGTATGTTGTCTGAAATGAGAGAGCGAAACTACCTAAAATGATAGTATCATGGTTTTTGACAATTTTTTACTCAAAAATTTGCTTCGTGACGTAAGAATACGTGTTAAGTGAGTTTGCACAGTTGTGCCATGAAATGCCGAGCTCTGATGTAAATACAAACAAATCCCATGATACATAAACTGGCGAGAAACACCGAGTAAATGTTTACCTTTTTGAGATATTAGCAATGTTTTTTATAATAAAATTTTTTCGAAAGGTTTTTAAAAAATATAGTTCGTTCATTAAAACATATCAAGTAAATTAAAGTTTTATACTTTATTCAAAATTAATGGGAATTTTCCAAATTTTGGTTCAAATTTCGAATATTTTAATAAGAGCGTTCAGAAAAGTTTTGGGTACACAATTTAATTGCTCATCAAGTTCTAATATAATGAAGTTCATTTCAAGTCACTCACACTTAACGTCGATTTTTGATTATTTTTTGAAATTTCGGTGTTGAATTTTGCTTTTCATATAACGTATACATACATTTTAGGAAAAAGATATCAAACCTTGGGCGGACATTTTTTCTTATACCAAGTTTTAAGTATAAGTTTCGGAACAAATTACCCTCTTAAGCGGACACTCTCTTGGCCGGACGCGGACAGTTATTTTTCACGAAATTGACACTAAAGCCTTTATTAAGCAGACGCGAATCCCTTGTCAACTGACATTAAAGAAACAATAATCTTTAGCTCATTTTGAGACTGAATTAAGGAGTACGGGTATAAGATATTCATCACTAATCAAACAAAAACCTCTGTTAAGCGGACGCGACCGAAAATGCGTACTGAATTACTTGCCTTCTTTTTTATTGCTTCTTACGTATTTAAGTACAACATTTATTTAATATTAAGACAAATTTAAATATATTCTTCCAGGATTGTTTTTATTTTAGTTGTAGAATTGTTAAGCTTTTTAAATACACTACAATTTCCAAGTACAGACGCTTTTTTAGTAATTTAACTAAAATATATATTTCATATATACTTTCGGAATTTATTCAAAAAGTTATAAATCCCAAACACTCTTTTTTTCAGAGATGTATACATTTCCAATTTTTTGACGGATACTAAAAGGGCTAACACAGTGGCAACACTGCTCCTCATATGCTGTCGAAATAAAATAAATGTGTGTGAGAAATTGCTTACTTATATTCATAAATACTTACTGTGCAGGTTTGTTTGCATAAAAAAATCGGATTCCTTTCTTTTGTAAGTAATTTGAATGCGATGGATTTTATTTATTCAGTAATTTTATAAATTCAGAATTAGGTATGACTTTTATGTTAGATTGTAAATGTGGTCCAGGTCGTGTAGTCACTGTGATTACTTTTATCCAACTGCCTGATACTCAGCCTGCAACGAAGGTGCGTGGGTGCGTATATGCAAAAGCTCGCTCAAGTACACGACAATATGCGAGAATGCTGAGAGAGGCTACCATAAGTGTGGTGGAAATCGAACACATACCAAATAAGAAAATGGGGACTTCCCGTATAAATTGTAAAATCTTTTTATACACACACTTAGATTGGTTTGGGCAGTGAGTTGTGTTCAGTTATAGCGGATATACCTAATAAGATGTCGAGATCAATCCTTAGTATGAAGGAGAAAATTGGTATTATTAACGCTTACGAGTAAAATAATTTGTCGGTAGGGCATTGGCCAGTAGGTAAGTTTAACTAGTTAAATTTTGCAAAGATATTTTTTCTAGATAAAACAAAATTAACGCAGTACATTTTGTATAATGTTATCACTGAGTCTCTTTATGCAATTTAAAAAAAATATATATAAGTCCGATTATCCTAATTAGGTTCGAAATTGAAAAAACACAGACTGTGCTCAATCTTAAAAATAATGACATTCAGCCTTATCGTGAGTTTCGCCCGAAAAAAAATTCACTCGAAATTTTTTCATTCGAACATGGAAATTACAACCCTGAAATGCGTATACTTGAAGTGTAAAATTATCAAATAATTAAAATTTCAATAATAATTTGACAAGATTTATCAATTCTCCTGATCTTTAAAATATAACAGTCAATAAAGAATCGTTGAAGTATTTATTAGAATTGTGCTAACCTATTCAATACTGTTGGCGTATCGCAATGAAAAACTCGAAACAGGTCCGATCAATTCAGTTCGTTTAATGGAAGTAATTCATGTATCAAGAAATATAATGAACAGAAGTATTACATGCTAGTGCTTACATATGTAGAAGTGAATTCATATGTGTATATGTATGTGTATTCACTTATTGCAGTTAGGTGACTATAAAGAAATATTATTAAATCCTTCAAACTCCGCCTCATCCCAAATGCTATCAATGCGTTATAATAAAAGAAATATTTGGATTCAAAATTAATTTTAAGCTGAACGTTATTAATTACAGTAAAATTTTCATTAATAACGTTATATTCAATTTTCAAAAACTCACTTAAAACATAACGTAACCAATTCACAGCAATGTGTAATTTTACTTAAATGTAATGGCTTAGTAAATATATCTGCTGCATTCTCTGTAGATTGTACATATTCTAAGTCGATGTCACCATTAGTAAATTTTTCACGTAGAAAGTGAAAACGTATATCGATATGTTTGCTTCTTTTGTGTACCGTTGGATTACGAACAGCAAACTGTGCACCTTGATTGTCACATTTGATTACGGTTGGATTTTTTATCAGTGATTCGAAACCCAATTCTGCCAGTAAATTACGATGGAATGCGACTTCTTTAGTACCCTGACACATCGCCACGTACTCTGCCTCCATGGTGCTAAAAGAAACTATATGTTGCTTTTTGGCTTCCCAGGAAATTAAACCACCACTGAAGAATAACGAATACCCACTCATTGACTTTCGATCAGTCTGATCTGAGCCCCAGTCGGAATCTGTGAAACAAATTAAATGTTGGTTATTTGCCAAATAAGTCAGCATACCCTTCGGCTTCGTTTTAAGATATCGTAGTATTCGCTTCGCTGCCAGAAAATGTTGATGATGTGGATGACTATGGTATTGTGATAGTCTAGACACCGCGAATGAAATATCTGGCCGGGATGTAATGGCCAAATATGTTAACCCTCCTAGCAGCGACTGGTATTCCTTTACGTTTGAACCACAGCAACCATTTTCAACACATTTTTCTAGCACGGTACCTTGTGCATACGGTGTGGATACACCCTTACAGTCTTGCATGTTCCATTTTTTCAGTAAATCGATAGTGAATTTTTCTTGATGTACAGTGATTTCACCACGTTCGCCTCTGCGTTCAATCTGCATCCCCAGGTAAAAACTGATTGGACCCCGGTCTTTGATCTCGACTTTTGAGCTAAATTTTTCAATAATGCCTCTCATTAAAACTTTCGAAGTACACGCTAAAATTATGTCATCGACATAAATAACGATTATAGCTAACTCGTCTTCATTCCGCTTGATATATACGCAGTTATCGGATTTGCAGCGACAAAAATCCAATTCAGTGAATAGGCGATCTATTTTACGGTTCCAGTCGCGGCCGGCTTGCTTTAACCCATATACCGATTTTTTCAATTTGCATACCTTACGTGGATGAGCTTTGTCAACAAACAACTCAGGCTGTCGCATGTAAACCTCGTCTTCTAGTTCACTGTGTAAATATGCTGATACAACATCGATATGGTTTACAATTAATTTATATTTCAATGGAACTTTTAGTCAACCAAAAATCCACATAAATGGCTACACTAAAAATATGCTTCTGGAATGCTAATGGCATTTCACAGCACAAAGACGAGCTTTCAAAGTTTCTGAATGATCGCGAGATCGATGTTTTGCTAGTATCCGAAACACACTTAACCAACAAAAATTATTTCAACTCAAGGGTTACATTTTCTACCCAACAAATCAACCAGGTGGCAAGGCCCATGGAGGCACTGACATTCTAATTAAGCGCCGAATTAAGCATCATCCTCTGAAGGCTTTTGCTACAAACTACCTACAGGCCTCCTCGACTTCAAGGTTGTTAAGAGTGATAACTTTGCATAGTTTACTGTTTTTGATAACCTGCACACTCTTTGAAATTTGTGCACAGTTTTTCGAAATGTGTCCCTCCTATTGCACTTAAAACATTTAGTTTCGGACATGCAGTCTTTTCGTAAATAATCACTGGACCCGCTATTAAAACAACGATTTGTTTTCGTACTTTGCACATTCTTTTTAGCTTCGTTATTTGATGGTTTATTTTGTTGTTTACTAAGATTGTACGCTGCCGCATTTTGTTAGGAATTTTCTAACCAATATTCTACGGGTGCACTTCGGGCATCGAAATCTGGCACGATCTTTGCAAAATTCTCAGCCGCGTATTTTGGTTCATTTTGACGAATTTCATCAGCTTGAATTTTCAAGGTTAGCAATTGGATTATTTCTTGCAAACTCTTATTGTTTCTTCAAGTTTTGCTTCCATTTTTCGCACTTATTATTTTCGTCACTAAGCTCACTAACTTCACCTTTAATTTCGTGTTTGTTTTGTGTTCTCTTCTCTAATCCTTTTGACCGTATGACGTATGGTTGTCCTTTTTGCGCCACCGTATTTTTAATTAGAACTGATTTTTTCATAGTTTTCCCCACATGGTTTTCCCCTTAAAAGCATACGACATTCTTGCAAATTTTCTCTATACTATCTCGATCTGTGAACTGTTCGAAGTTTCTCGAATTTTGATACAAGAGTTGTTGCTACTTTAATTAGTTTTCGCACCGGTTTTTTTTTGTAAGCAATGCAACCACTTCGCCACGTAATGTTACAACACTATGTTTTTTTTTGGCAGCTTGATTGTTGGCACGGTCGAGATAAAGTGTGACTTTCTTACGCTGTTTATTATTAAAAGATATTTAGATAATTCAAAGATTACAAAATTATTGAAAAAATGTATTAATTAACTGATTGAACCATCGACGACTTTTTTTTAATCGTCTTATGTATGTATATGCATATTCATAATTTTTTTCTGATTTCTTTGATTTTCTAAATGCCAAAAAAATAGAGGATTTTTTTAATAAGGTATGTTGTCTGAAATGAGAGAGCGAAACTACCTAAAATGATAGTATCATGGTTTTTGACAATTTTTTACTCAAAAATTTGCTTCGTGACGTAAGAATACGTGTTAAGTGAGTTTGCACAGTTGTGCCATGAAATGCCGAGCTCTGATGTAAATACAAACAAATCCCATGATACATAAACTGGCGAGAAACACCGAGTAAATGTTTACCTTTTTGAGATATTAGCAATGTTTTTTATAATAAAATTTTTTCGAAAGGTTTTTAAAAAATATAGTTCGTTCATTAAAAAATATCAAGTAAATTAAAGTTTTATACTTTATTCAAAATTAATGGGAATTTTCCAAATTTTCGTTCAAATTTCGAATATTTTAATAAGAGCGTTCAGAAAAGTTTTGGGTACACAATTTAATTGCTCATCAAGTTCTAATATAATAAAGTTCATTTCAAGTCACTCACACTTAACGTCGATTTTTGATAATTTTTTGAAATTTCGGTGTTGAATTTTGCTTTTCATATAACGTATACATACATTTTAGGAAAAAGATAACAAACCTTGGGCGGACATTTTTTCTTATACCAAGTTTTTAGTATAAGTTTCGGAACAAATTACCCTCTTAAGCGGACACTCTCTTGGCCGGACGCGGACAGTTATTTTTCACGAAATTGACACTAAAGCCTTTATTAAGCAGACGCGAATCCCTTATCAATGGACATTAAAGAAACAATAATCTCTAGCTCATTTTGAGACTGAGTTAAGGAGTACGGGTATAAGATTTTCATCACAAATCAAACAAAAACCTCTGTTAAGCGGACGCGACCGAAAATGCGTACTGAATTACTTGCCTTCTTTTTTATTGCTTCTTACGTATTTAAGTACAACATTTATTTAATATTAAGACAAATTTAAATATATTCTTCCAGGATTGTTTTTATTTTAGTTGTAGAATTGTTAAGCTTTTTAAATACACTACAATTTCCAAGTACAGACGCTTTTTTAGTAATTTAACTAAAATATATATTTCATATATACTTTCGGAATTTATTCAAAAAGTTATAAATCCCAAACACTCTTTTTTTCAGAGATGTATTCATTAGGATACATTTCCAATTTTTTGACGGATACCAAAAGGGCTAACACAGTGGCAACACTGCTTCTCATATGCTGTCGAAATAAAATAAATGTGTGTGAGAAATTGCTTACTTATATTCATAAACACTTACTGTGCAGGTTTGTTTGCATAAAAAAATCGGATTCCTTTCTTTTGTATGTAATTTGAATGCGATGGATTTTATTTATTCAGTAATTTTATAAATTCAGAATTAGGTATGACTTTTATGTTAGATTGTAAATGTGGTCCAGGTCGTGTAGTCACTGTGATTACTTTTATCCAACTGCCTGATACTCAGCCTGCAACGAAGGTGCGTGGGTGCGTATATGCAAAAGCTCGCTCAAGTACACGACAATATGCGAGAATGCTGAGAGAGGCTACCATAAGTGTGGTGGAAATCGAACACATACCAAATAAGAAAAGGGGGACTTCCCGTATAAATTGTAAAATCTTTTTATACACACACTTAGATTGGTTTGGACAGTGAGTTGTGTTCAGTTATAGCGGATATACCTACTAAGATGTCGAGATCAATCCTTAGTATGAAGGAGAAAATTGGTATTATTAACGCTTACGAGTAAAATAATTTGTCGGTAGGGCATTAGCCAGTAGGTAAGTTTAACTAGTTAAATCTTGCAAAGAATTTTTTTCTAGATAAAACAAAATTAACGCAGTACATTTTGTATAATGTTATCACTGAGTGTCTTTATGCAATTTAAAAAAAATATACATAAGTCCGATTATCCTAATTAGGTTCGAAATTGAAAAAACACAGACTGTGCTCAATCTTAAAAATAATGACATTCAGCCTTATCGTGAGTTTCGCCCGAAAAAAAAATCACTCGAAATTTTTTCATTCGAACATGGAAATTACAACCCTGAAATGCGTATACTTGAAGTGTAAAATTATCAAATAACTGAAATTTCAATAATAATTTGACAAGATTTATCAATTCTCCTGATCTTTAAAATATAACAGTCAATAAAGAATCGTTCAAGTATTTATTAGAATTGTGCTAACCTATTCAATACCACCAGTGCTTGCGATTATTCGCTGAAGGTGGATACTAAAAAGGTGTAGGTAACACTTTTGAAATTGGGCTGGCGTCTTTTAGTCAAATTTTGTAAGAAATGTCAAAACTAACAGGTCCATATTATTCCCGAAAAACAGCCTTCGCTGGAAGACATACCGCTTTTGGTCAGTCCAAGTCTATTTTGCATATTTTGATTTCTGCGTACATTTGTTTACCCCTTTCCATTCGGACTAATTTTTCATTGCAGGCCCCAAACTATGCGGCTTCATCCTTAGCTGTTTTCATAACTCGGCCACATTTTCTTTTTTTTCGTTGATATTTTGCAATATCCAGCTTTTCCTGCATTCTACCTAATATTATCCCTCTTTGAGCTTTGTTTACTGTTTTCTTACTGGAATAGGTGATCTTTTGTAAATAAATTTAAATTAAATTACTTACATTTGTAATCCGCGAAATTTTTCGCCTCAAAAAAAGTGAACAAATTCAACCAATCCGCCAATTATTTCCGCCCGAAATAAGTGTTGCCGATAAGGGGAAACAATGTTCGAATGATGAAATGTGTGTGCGCCTTCCCAAAATGCGTGACAGGAGTGGCCGAAAGGGGGGGTAAAGAAGAGTAAAAGTGGAAGAGCGACCGCAGAACAGCATTTCCACTTTGGTAATTTTTTTACCAAAACTGGAATTTTTATTTATATTAGAACGGATTTGATACATTTTTATATATTTATTAAAACTTTTAACCTTCTTACAATTGCACAAGAAACTTGCTTTTTTACATATGGCTCATTAACTAAACGACTGTCATAACTCAAAAAACCAACAACAGAGAAAAACTGCTGTTAAAATGAAATGTTTTTTTTTTCTGTAGTGAGCATTATGCAGAAATGCAGTAAATAGATTATTGTATATTATGAGTTATTTATTTATTTATTCATTCATATTTAGTAAATCTAGAAATGCATGATTTGAGGAACACCAGAAGAGGCAACAAAAGAATGGGATGACCCATTATCAACGACGACTACACATTTGCGACATGAGACATACGTTTTTACCCAGTTTCAAAAAATGGAGTGAAATCCCAAACCACGCAATTTGGAGACTAAAATTTAATGATTGACCTTGTCAAAAGCCTTGGAAAAGTCTGTAATAACTGTATCATCTTGGAGTCGGTCATTGAAAGCAGACATACAAAACTCTGAGAACACCCCAATATTAGTAACCGTTGCCCTTCCAACCATTAAACCATGCTGTTGGTTGGATAAGTAACGCTTTACTGTAAAATACAACTTTTGTTTGATAATATATATGGTAGCCTTTTTTCTGTATTGGCTTAAACTCAGTTTAAACTAAGTTATGTTATACTCAGTTATTACATTTGTTGCAACCAAAACAAAGTAGTCAGCTAACAAAGCTAAGCCCACAGCAAACAAAAAATGCGAACATTCCCAAAATAGCTAAGCTAACAACGGAGGGCAATACCCAAGTGGCTTCTGAAAACAGATTTGCCATACTTGGAGCCCTAGAAGAGAATGAAAAACAAACCCAAAAGCCTAAAACTGCAAAGCCACCCCCAATTTACATAAGGGAACAGAACTGCGCCGAATAAGTAAAAAATCTGACAAAAAGTATTGGCTCTAATGCTTGTTTCGTCGTAGCTATAAAAAAGGGGAAATATAAGCGAGACTAAGCTACAAGTCAATAATGAGGAGAACTATCGTAAGGTCTCAAAATTCCTAGACAATGCGTCAGCTAACTACTATACATACCATCTGAAAAGCAGTACAGATATTCAAGTAGTTATTAAAGGAATTGAATCAACCGTTTCTGTAGACGAAGTATCTGATGGTCTCAGGGAAAACGGCTTTGATATTAAGTCTGTTGTGAATATACTCAACAGAAACAAAATCCCTCAACCTATGTTCAAAGTCGAACTGACACCGAACAGTACTCCCATTAATAAAAACGCTGTCCATCCTATCTATAAGTTGCAGTAATTGTTATATCGTAAAATTACTGTCGAGGAGCCACACAAACGAAATAGCCCTGTTCAGTGTACACACTGTCAGGAATATGGACATACAAAAACGTATTGTACTCTGCGTCCAGTCTGCGTTGCATGTGGTGACCTTCACTATTCTGTGGCATGTCTGGCAAACAAATTCGATCCAGCCTTCAAGAAATGTAACAACTGCGGAGGAAACCGCACTGCTAACTATAGGGGCTGTCCAGTTTATAAGGAATTAAAAGACCATTTGAATCAGCGTAAGGCTCTAATCCACACTTCTCAGGTACCACTAATGTCGCAGGCATACCCGCCCTCTCAACCAAGAACCTCATCCACAACGACGCCAGGAGTTACGTTTGCAAATGCCTTAAAATGGCCTAACATCCCACGAAACCAACCACAAAATGTACCTGAATCAAGCACACAACAAACACCCGTACAAAACCCTAGTCAAAATCCAAGAGGAATTGAGGCAATACTGTCCACACTGGTAAACTTAATGGTATCCATGCAAAATAACATGCAGGAGCTAATGCGCAACCAAAATGGAATGGAACTTTTAGTCAACCAAAAATCCACATAAATGGCTACACTAAAAATATGCTTCTGGAATGCTAATGGCATTTCACAGCACAAAGACGAGCTTTCAAAGTTTCTGAATGATCGCGAGATCGATGTTTTGCTAGTATCCGAAACACACTTAACCAACAAAAATTATTTCAACTCAAGGGTTACATTTTCTACCCAACAAATCAACCAGATGGCAAGGCCCATGGTGGCACTGACATTCTAATTAAGCGCCGAATTAAGCATCATCCTCTGAAGGCTTTTGCTACAAACTACCTACAGGCCTCCTCGACTTCAAGGTTGTTAAGAGTGATAACTTTGCATAGTTTACTGTTTTTGATAACCTGCACACTCTTTGAAATTTGTGCACAGTTTTTCGAAATGTGTCCCTCCTATTGCACTTAAAACATTTAGTTTCGGACATGCAGTCTTTTCGTAAATAATCACTGGGCCCGCAATTCGCACATTCTTTTTAGCTTCGTTATTTGATGGTTTATTTTGTTGTTTACTAAGATTGTACGCTGCCGCATTTTGTTAGGAATTTTCTAACCAATATTCTACGGGTGCACTTCGGGCATCGAAATCTGGCACGATCTTTGCAAAATTCTCAGCCGCGTATTTTGGTTCATTTTGACGAATTTCATCAGCTTGAATTTTCAAGGTTAGCAATTGGATTATTTCTTGCAAACTCTTATTGTTTCTTCAAGTTTTGCTTCCATTTTTCGCACTTATTATTTTCGTCACTAAGCTCACTAACTTCACCTTTAATTTCGTGTTTGTTTTGTGTTCTCTTCTCTAGTCCTTTTGACCGTATGACGTATGGTTGTCCTTTTTGCGCCACCGTATTTTTAATTAGAACTGATTTTTTCATAGTTTTCCCCACATGGTTTTCCCCTTAAAAGCATACGACATACTTGCAAATTTTCTCTATACTATGTCGATCTTTGAACTGTTCGAAGTTTCTCCAATTTTGATACAAGAGTTGTTGCTACTTTAATTAGTTTTCGCACCTGTTTTTTTTTTGTAAGCAATGCAACCACTTCGCTACGTAATGTTACAACACTATGTTTTTTTTTGGCAGCTTGATTTTTGGCACGGTCGAGATAAAGTGTGACTTTCTTACGCTGTTTATTATTAAAAGATATTTAGATAATTCAAAGATTACAAAGTTATTGAAAAAATGTATTAATTAACTGATTGAACCATCGACGACTTTTTTTTAATCGTCTTATGTATGTATATGCATATTCATAATTTTTTTCTGATTTCTTTGATTTTCTAAATGCCAAAAAAATAGAGGATTTTTTTAATAAGGTATGTTGTCTGAAATGAGAGAGCGAAACTACCTAAAATGATAGTATCATGGTTTTTGACAATTTTTTTCTCAAAAATTTGCTTCGTGACGTAAGAATACGTGTTAAGTGAATTTGCACAGTTGTGCCATGAAATGCCGAGCTCTGATGTAAATACAAACAAATCCCATGATACATAAACTGGCGAGAAACACCGAGTAAATGTTTACCTTTTTGATATATTAGCAATGTTTTTTATTATAAAATTTTTTCGAAAGGTTTTTAAAAAATATAGTTCGTTCATTAAAAAATATCAAGTAAATTAAAGTTTTATACTTTATTCAAAATTAATGGGAATTTTCCAAATTTTCGTTCAAATTTCGAATATTTTAATAAGAGCGTTCAGAAAAGTTTTGGGTACACAATTTAATTGCTCATCAAGTTCTAATATAATAAAGTTCATTTCAAGTCACTCACACTTAACGTCGATTTTTGATAATTTTTTGAAATTTCGGTGTTGAATTTTGCTTTTCATATAACGTATACATACATTTTAGGAAAAAGATATCAAATCTTGGGCGGACAGTTTTTCTTATACCAAGTTCTAAGTATAAGTTTCGGAACAAATTACCCTCTTAAGCGGACACTCTCTTGGCCGGACGCGGACAGTTATTTTTCACGAAATTGACACTTAAGCCTTTATTAAGCAGACGCGAATCCCTTATCAACGGACATTAAAGAAACAATAATCTCTAGCTCATTTTGAGACTGAGTTAAGGAGTACGGGTATAAGATTTTCATCACAAATCAAACAAAAACCACTGTTAAGCGGACGCGACCGAAAATGCGTACTGAATTACTTGCCTTCTTTTTTATTGCTTCTTACGTATTTAAGTACAACATTTATTTAATATTAAGACAAATTTAAAAATATTCTTCCAGGATTGTTTTTATTTTAGTTGTAGAATTGTTAAGCTTTTTAAATACAGTACAATTTCCAAGTACAGACGCTTTTTTAGTAATTTAACTAAAATATATATTTCATATATACTTTCGGAATTTATTCAAAAAGTTATAAGTCCCAAACACTCTTTTTTCAGAGATGTATACATTAGGATACATTTCCAATTTTTTGACGGATACTAAAAGGGCTAACGCAGTGGCAACACTGCTTCTCATATGCTGTCGAAATAAAATAAATGTGTGTGAGAAATTGCTTACTTATATTCATAAACACTTACTGTGCAGGTTTGTTTGCATAAAAAAATCGGATTCCTTTCTTTTGTATGTAATTTGAATGCGATGGATTTTATTTATTCAGTAATTTTATAAATTCAGAATTAGGTATGACTTTTATGTTAGATTGTAAATGTGGTCTAGGTCGTGTAGTCACTGTGATTACTTTAATCCTACTGCCAGATACTCAGCCTGCAGCGAAGGTGTGTGGGTGCGTATATGCAAAAGCTCGCTCAAGTACACGACAATATGCGAGAATGCTGAGAGAGGCTACCATAAGTGTGGTGGAAATCGAACACATACCAAATAAGAAAAGGGGGACTTCCCGTATAAATTGTAAAATCTTTTTATACACACACTTAGATTGGTTTGGGCAGTGAGTTGTGTTCAGTTATAGCGGATATACCTAATAAGATGTCGAGATCAATCCTTAGTATGAAGGAGAAAATTGTTATTATTAACGCTTACGAGTAAAATAATTTGTCGGTAGGGCATTAGCCAGTAGGTAAGTTTAACTAGTTAAATCTTGCAAAGATATTTTTTCTAGATAAAACAAAATTAACGCAGTACATTTTGTATAATGTTATCACTGAGTCTCTTTAAGCAATTTAAAAAAAATATACATAAGTCCGATTATCCTAATTAGGTTCGAAATTGAAAAAACAGAGACTGTGCTCAATCTTAAAAATAATGACATTCAGCCTTATCGTGAGTTTCGCCCGAAAAAAAATTCACTCGAAATTTTTTCATTCGAACATGGAAATTACAACCCTGAAATGCGTATACTTGAAGTGTAAAATTATCAAATAATTAAAATTTCAATAATAATTTGACAAGATTTATCAATTCTCCTGATCTTTAAAATATAACAGTCAATAAAGAATCGTTGAAGTATTTATTAGAATTGTGCTAACCTATTCAATACTGTTGGCGTATCGCAATGAAAAACTCGAAACAGGTCCGATCAATTCAGTTCGTTTAATGGAAGTAATTCATGTATCAAGAAATATAATGTACAGAAGTATTACATGCTAAGGGCTTACATATGTAGAAGCGAATTCATATGTGTATATGTATGTGTATTCACTTATTGCAGTTAGGTGACTATAAAGAAATAGTATTAAATCCTTCAAACTCCGCCTCTTCCCAAATGCTATCAATGCGTTATAATAAAAGAAATATTTGGATTCAAAATTAATTTTAAGCTGAACGTTAGTACATAATTACAGTAAAATTCTCATTAATAACATTATATTCAATTTTCAAAAACTCACTTAAATCATAACGTAACCAATTCACAGCAATGTGTATGTTTACTTAAAGGTAATGGCTTAGTAAATATATCTGCTGCATTCTCTGTAGATTGTACATATTCTAAGTCGATGTCACCATTAGTAAATTTTTCACGTAGAAAGTGAAAACGTATATCGATATGTTTGCTTCTTTTGTGTACCGTTGGATTACGAACAGCAAACTGTGCACCTTGATTGTCACATTTGATTACGGTTGGATTTTTTATCAGTGATTCGAAACCCAATTCTGCCAGTAAATTACGATGGAATGCGACTTCTTTAGTACCCTGACACATCGCCACGTACTCTGCCTCCATGGTGCTAAAAGAAACTATATGTTGCTTTTTGGCTTCCCAGGAAATTAAACCACCACTGAAGAATAACGAATACCCACTCATTGACTTTCGATCAGTCTGATCTGAGCCCCAGTCGGAATCTGTGAAACAAATTAAATGTTGGTTATTTGCCAAATAAGTCAGCATACCCTTCGGCTTCGTTTTAAGATATCGTAGTATTCGCTTCGCTGCCAAAAAATGTTGATGATGTGGATGACTATGGTATTGTGATAGTCTAGACACCACGAATGAAATATCTGGCCGGGATGTAATGACCAAATATGTTAACCCTCCTAGCAGCGACTGGTATTCCTTTACGTTTGAACCACAGCAACCATTTTCAACACATTGTTCTAGCACGGTACCTTGTGCATACGGAGTGGATACACCCTTACAGTCTTGCATGTTCCATTTTTTCAGTAAATCGATAGTGAATTTTTCTTGATGTATA
The DNA here is from genome assembly GCA_963971545.1 of Philophylla caesio. Classification (NCBI taxonomy): domain Eukaryota; kingdom Metazoa; phylum Arthropoda; class Insecta; order Diptera; family Tephritidae; genus Philophylla; species Philophylla caesio. Next base: position 115,504,885 of record OZ020604.1, on the reverse strand, counting down.
GTGATTTCACCACGTTCGCCTCTGCGTTCAATCTGCATCCCCAGGTAAAAACTGATTGGACCCCGGTCTTTGATCTCGACTTTTGAGCTAAATTTTTCAATAATGCCTCTCATTAAAACTTTCGAAGTACACGCTAAAATTATGTCATCGACATAAATAACGATTATAGCTAACTCGTCTTCATTCCGCTTGATATATACGCAGTTATCGGATTTGCAGCGACAAAAATCCAATTCAGTCAATAGGCGATCTATTTTACGGTTCCAGTCGCGGCCGGCTTGCTTTAACCCATATATCGATTTTTTCAATTTGCATACCTTACGTGGATGAGCTTTGTCAACAAACAACTCAGGCTGTCGCATGTAAACCTCGTCTTCTAGTTCACTGTGTAAATATGCTGATACAACATCGATATGGTTTACAATTAATTTATATTTCACAGAAAGTGCCAAAATCAAGCGGATCGTTGATAATCTCGCAACGGGTGCATAAGTTGTGCGACTAAGCGAGCTTTGAATTTCTCAACAGTATTATCTGCATTTAATTTTGTTGAAAAAACCCACCTCGAACCTATCACTTTCTTATTACTTGGACAGTCTACCAAGTCCCACGTATCATTTTTTATAAGCGAATCAAACTCCGCCTGCAAAGCTGCTTTCCACTGTTCGCTGTCCGCTGAGCTCAGCGCGCTGGTAACCGATACTGGATTGCCACTAACTGAGTTTAGACTCTCAGTCGCTTCGACTGCGTATTTCTTTCGCGGACGTCCAACACTACCGCTTCTAATGATTTTCGGCCGTCCCCTTTTGCGCTTCCCTACAACTTGATCATCGTCTTCGTAACTGCTGTCACTCGAAGTAACCTCTACTTGCTCAAGGTTAGTTTTTTCTTTAGGACCGTCTTCTTGATGCGACTGTTGCACTGAACTTTCAAGTCCTTCTGTCTGATTGCTACTCGCTTCAACTCTTATGTTTTCGTTAAGCTCAACAAAATTATAAGAATCGGCACTTTGCGATTCATTGCTTTCACCACATATTTTATTTTCAAAAAATAATACGTCACGCGCGATCGTTATTGATCTGTTCGATTGGTTATATAGCCTGTAACCCTTGGTCAAATCAGCGTATCCAACAAATGTTAACTTTGTCCCTTTTGGTTCAAACTTGGATTTATTCACCCGATTACATAACCCAACTGCTTCGCAGCCAAATATCTTTAAATGAGATACAGAAGGTTTCTTACCAGTCCAACGCTCATAAGGTGTGATGCCTTTAATTAGCTTCGTTGGTGACCGATTCCTAATATATGTGGCGGTATTAACAGCTTCGGACCATAGACTTTGAGGAAGTTTTGACGCTTCCAGCATACAACGAGCCATTTCGACGAGCGTGCGATTAGCTCGCTCAGCTACACCGTTTTGTTGTGGGGTAAAGCTGACCGTAGTTTGGTGACGAATACCATGTTGCTTAAAAAAAACTTTCGAATTTCGTATTTATATACTCGCGACCATTGTCACTACGCACACATTTTAACTTACGGCCAGTCTGTTTTTCAGCCTCAATCATAAAGTCTTTGAACACCTCGAACGCGTCTGATTTTTGCCGCAAAAACCGTGTTGTAACATATCTCGAGTAATCGTCTATGAACGTTATAAAATACCGCGAACTGCCTTGGGATACTGTTTTCATCGGCCCACAAATGTCCGTATGCACTAACTCAAGAACATCTTGCGTATATATGTTCGACGATTTATTAAAAGGTTTTTTATTAATTTTATATACCGCACAAGTTAAGCAATCAAAATTGTTAGGTATGTTCACATTTATACCGTACAAAATATTACTTTTCGATAACTCGCAAATGTCTTTTATATTTAAGTGTCCAAATCTTTTGTGCCAAATCTCAACCTTTAAGTTATTTGCATCTACCGCCGCGTTCACACACTCACGCTTATCAAAGTCACAGTAAAAAATTCCATTTTCTGCTCTTGCAGAAAACATTGTTTTATTGTCTTTTGATTTCACTTCGGCTAACTTTTTATTAAACTGTACTGCGTAGCCGTGATCAAGTATTTTGCTTACTGAGAGAAAATTTCCATGTAAGCTAAGGACAAAAAGCACATCAGTCAGCGTAATGTCACGAGCTTTAGTTTTTACTTTAACGGTTCCTACACCCTTTGCAACAACGAAATCACCTGATGCGAGTGTCACCGTTTGTTCACATTTACTCATCGTTCTCATAAGTCTTGCATCTTGACACATGTGGGAAGAAGCGCCGCTGTCCAATACCCAAACGTTGGAAGCTTGTATTTTTGCCTGCGAACTCATACTCATTACCGCTTCTTTTCTTGTCGCTTTGCATTGTGACTTTATGTGCCCTCTTTTACCGCAAGAGTAGCATTTGACAGCGCTCCAATCACGCGATCGTGTCGTTTTACTACGCTCATCTACTGCTCTTTCCTTCCCGCCTTTTTTCAATTTGCTGGAATTTGCCAAAAACACGCTCTCGCTGTTATCACCAAATTTTTCATTTCTACGTCGTTCTTCTTCCAATATCTTGACCTTCAACTGCTCAAATGTAGGCAAGCTGTCTCTACTTTCAATTGCAACGACGAAGCTATCCATTTCATCAGGTAGGCTGCACAACAATAAAATGCATAGCAGATCCTCAGGCATTTCAACGCTAATTGATTTGAGATTGTCCACAATGGTGCAGAAATCATTCATTTGCATAGCCATTTTTTCGCCAGCATTAAATCTGAAGCGCACCATCCTTTTAAATAAATTTACTTTTCACGCCGGTCCATCAGCGCTATACAAACTGCTTAACACCGTCAATGCATCTTTGGCATTTTTGCAATTTTTTATGTGGATCAGTTCAGACGGCTTCACACATAACGTTATGTATGCCAGCGCCTTTTTCTCCAGCAACTCCCACTTAGCTTTTTCAGCTGCATCAGCATTGGCCGCACACTTTGTCTCCACGACTTCCCAAAACTCCAAAGTAATAAACAGACTTTTCATCTGCACAGCCCATGCGCTGTAATTATCGGCACCGAGTTTTTCAATATGCGCCAGCGAACTCATCACGAAAAACGATTTTCAATACCGGTCGACAAACGACTATTATTTATAAAACCATAAAAAATAAAACTTAAGGACGCGGCAAACGCTATACCGTATCTTTATACTTTTTATTCCTAAGATTATAAATCGCGTGATGGGACTGGGCCCATAACCATTTGTTGGCGTATCGCAATGAAAAACTCGAAACAGGTCCGATCAATTCAGTTCGTTTAATGGAAGTTATTCATGTATCAAGAAATATAATGTACAGAAGTATTACATGCTAGTGCTTACATATGTAGAAGTGAATTCATATGTGTATATGTATGTATATTCACTTATTGCAGTTGGGATGTTAGGTGACTATAAAGAAATAGTATTAAATCCTTCAAATACCACCAGGGCCTGCGATTATTCGCTGACACTTCCACAACAGTCGGTTCTACGCTACCGAAGTGACTCGGATTTCATCCGGCCAAGGACTGTTCTTTCGGTGACCTAACCCCACTTAGGCTGCCGGACACCCCCAATCTTATCTCCCCTTGGGTGCAATACCTTGCAGCAGGATTGCTACTCATACTTCTGGCCAGGGCGGGCGTCGAGCCTAACCCTGGCCCAGAAACCTACTTCTGCTGCATCTGCCAGAGAAGGCTCCATCCGAATTCCACGTCGGTGAGGTGTAATTCGTGCAACGGATGGTGCCATCTTAAGGTCTGCTCAGGCCTTAAGAAAACTAGGGAGTGGTCCACATCCTATGTGGGCCAGTGTTGCTCGCGCACTCAAGCGCCCCAAGCCTCCACGGCATCCCCCCTTGCGCCCCCCGCATCGGTGCCTCAGAGCACCCCTCCTGCCTCTACGGCCCCCCGGAGCTCACAGAAACACCAAACCTCCATACCGCCCCTCGCTCCAACACACGTGGCGCCAACCAGCAACTACTGGTTGCCCCCGCCATCTGCTGTGTATGCCGGGCCAGAGTGCACCGGAATGCCTGCTCCGTCAGGTGTAATGCCTGCCAGGGCTGGTGCCACTTCCGGGCGTGCTCTGGCCTACGCACCACAAGGGACTGGTCCGTGAGCTTTACTGCTTCCTGCTGCCGCAACAACCCCCCGCCAGTGTCGCTCACGACACCGCCCACAACAACCGTTGGGCCTTTACAAACACAGCGGGATGCACAGCCGGGACAGGCCGGCCCTCGGATCCAGTCCCTCACCCCCCTCAACGCGACAACCTTACCGAGACAGACGAGACTCCTACAGTTCAACTGCAACGGACTCTCGAGCAAGATCTCGGAGGTGGTTGCCTTTATGGTTCGCACGGGCTGTTAATAGCTGCGGTCCAAGAAACGAAGCTACGTCGCAGCTCAACGTTAACGAACTGCGACGGTTACAACGTGCTTCGTAGAGATCGCGAGCGAGATAATGGTGGAGGCCTAGCCTTCATTCTACACAACACCGTGCAGTATCGTCTCATCGATGCAGACATCGACCCAAGGTACAGCACCTTAGAATGTCAAGGGATTGCTGTCCGGTTAGGCGATGTCGAGCTCGAAATATTTAACATATATATACCCCCTGTCTCCTGCTGCCCCGCTGGATATCACCCTGACATAGGTGCGCTCCTCAGTGGTGAAAACCGTTTGGTAGTCGGAGACTTTAATGCGCATCACGATCTTTGGTTCTCAAGCCTATCAAATGATCGTAGGGGAAATATTTTGGCAGAGCAGATAGACGATTCGACATTCTGCACCATGAACGACGAAGCCCCCACCAGGATTGTGGGTAGTTGCAGCAGCTCGCCAGATCTAACAATAGCTAGCGCAGGTCTAATAAATAGCATAACGTGGCGACCTATGCTATCGCTTGCATCAGACCACCTACCCATAGTCATCTCGATTGACAGACCTGCCAACTATGTTGCCTCGGACCGCCACACCTATGTCAACTTCAAAAAAGCTGACTGGGAGCGGTTCGAGGACTTCACTGAAGACGCCTTCAGTGCTCTCTTAACTCCAACCGACGTTCGCGTAGGCGAGCGCTTGTTCCGCAGGGTGGTGAAGTCCGCTGCAGCCCGTTTCATTCCGGCAGGGAGGATCCCTGTGATCCGTCCTGACTTCCCGGGTGAGGCGGTGTCTCTAGCGGATGAACGTGACCACCTCCGGCAGGCGGACCCCGGTAATTCCCGTATTAGGCAACTAAACGGGGAGATCCAACGCCTGGTGAACGTGCATAAGCGGAGCAAGTGGAGGGAGCACCTGAAGTCCTGCAACCTCGGTGCCGGAGTGGGCAAATTATGGTCGACCGTGAGGTCCCTGTCCAACCCAACGAGGCGTGATGATCGAACAGAAATCTCCTTTGGAGACCACGCCTCGTCGGACCCGAAGCGATGCGCGAACTATTTTAGTCGACAATTCACATTGCATCCTTCGGCCGACAGAGCCAAACGGTCAGTCACCAGAAGGCTGCGCAAGTCAACACCAAGCGCACCAATTGTCCTCTCTACCACTGAGGTGAAGGAAGCCATCGGGAAGGCGAAAGCCTCCAAATCCATTGGCCCAGACGGGTTAAGTATGTTGATGCTGAAAAAATTGGGCACCGCGGGAGTAGCATATCTCACCAGGGTCCTCAATCTGTCACTAAGCACCTCGGTCATTCCAGATATCTGGAAGACCAGTAGGGTGATACCACTGCTGAAACCAGGGAAACCGGCCGGCCAAGGCGAGTCCTATCGGCCGATCTCCCTGCTTTCTCCAGTGGTTAAGACCCTTGAGGCCCTGCTGCTCCCGCATTTCAACCACCACCTCAGCCCGGCGAAGCATCAACACGGCTTCCGGAAAGTGCATAGCACCACAACGGCACTTAACGCTATAAACACTCAGGTTAATCGTGGTCTCAACGGCAACCGCCCCTGTGAGAGAACCGTCCTCGTGGCTTTGGACTTGTCGAAGGCCTTCGACACAGTCAGCCAGAGGGAGTCACACTGGTCTCGTATGCCGATGACTGCACGATAATGGCTACCGGCAATGGTATTGATGGCTTGTGTTCCAAAGTGAACAGCTACCTCCCAGACCTTGCTCACTTCTTTACAGGACGGAATCTGACGCTGTCTCCTGGTAAGTCCACGGCGACCCTTTTTACATCTTGGACGAAGGAGGTCGGGCTCACCCTCGACATCCACATCGAGGGGACCCCCATTCCGACGGTTAACCACCCGAAGATGATGGGAGTCACCCTCGACAGCCTGGTCTCCTTCTCAGCGCATACAACCGCAATCGTCAACAAGGTACAGAGCCGCAACAAAGTCCTCAAGTCGCTCGCCGGCAGCACCTGGGGCAAAGACAAAGAAACGTTGTTGGCAACATACAAGGCGATTAACCGGCCGGTTCTAAATTATGCCGCGCCAATTTGGTCGCCTGGAACTAGCAGGACTCAGTGGTCAAGACTAGAGACCTGTAGAACGCCGCACTCAGGACAGTGACGGGATGTCTCCTGATGACGCCTGTGGATCACCTCTATCATGAGGCTAACGTGCTCCCAGTGCAGTAGCACAACATTATGCTCACAAAGCAGTTTCTACTGGGATGCCACCGTCCGGGGCACCCCAATAGAGACCTGCTCGCGCTGGAGCCGGCACCCAGGCACATAAGGGGACATCTCTCACAACTGACGGACGAGGTCCAGACATACGTACACCGACCGCTGGACCCAAGGACGTACCGACAGGCTCTGGACAGCATCCACAGGGAGGCGGTGTCCAAATACATCGACACCCGCCCTGTGAGTGCAGTCCTGGGAGTCCAACCACCACCCATTGGAGCTGAGGAGCTCCAGCTGCCCCGTGAGACCCGCGTTACTCTGGCCCAGCTCAGATCTGGATATTGTAGCAGGTTAAACTCCTACCTATCCAGGATCAACCCCGACACCCCCAACACGTGCCCGGCATGTGATGAGTCTCCGCACGACACCAATCACCTATTCACATGCCCGGCCAAACCTACTCAACTAACACCCCTCTCCCTATGGTCCGGCCCTTTTGAAACGGCTCGTTTCCTGGACCTTTCGTTAGTTGAGCTTGACGATAACGATTGAGGGAGTCCGCCAACCTAGTGGGGTGTAGCTAGCCGCTACAACAACAACAACAACATTATTCGCTGAAGGTGGATACTAAAAAGGTGTAGGTAACACTTTTGAAATTGGGCTGGCCTTGGAAAAGTCTGTAATAACTGTATCATCTTGGAGTCGGTCATTAAAAGCAGACATACAAAACTCTGAGAATACCCCAAGATTAGTAACCATTGACCTTCCAACCAATAAACCATGCTTTACTGTAAAATATAACTTTTGTTTGATAATATATATGGTAGCCTTTTTTCTGTATTGGCTTAAACTCAGTTTAAACTAAGTTATGTTATACTCAGTTAATACATTTGTCGCAACCAAAACAAAGTAGTCAGCTAACAAAGCTAAGCCCACAGAAAACAAAAAATGCGAAGATTCCCAAAATAGCTTAGCTAACAAAACAGATTTGCCATACTTGGAGCCCTAGAAGAGAATGAAAAACAAACCCAAAAGCCTAAAACTGCAAAGCCACCCCCAATTTACATAAGGGAACAGAACTGCGCCGAATAAGTAAAAAATCTGACAAAAAGTATTGGCTCTAATGCTTGTTTCGTCGTAGCTATAAAAAAGGGAAATATAAGCGAGACTAAACTACAAGTCAATAATGAGGAGAACTATCGTAAGGTCTCAAAATTCCTAGACAATGCGTCAGCTAACTACTATACATATCAGCTGAAAAGCAGTAAAGGTATTCAAGTAGTTATTAAAGGAATTGAATCAACCGTCTCTGTGGACGAAGTATCTGATGGTCTCAGGGAAAACGGCTTTGATATTAAGTCTGTTGTGAATATACTCAACAGAAACAAAATCCCTCAACCTATGTTCAAAGTCGAACTGACACCGAACAGTAAGCGAGACTATAAGCGAGACTAAACTACAAGTCAATAATGAGGAGAACTATCGTAAGGTCTCAAAATTCCTAGACAATGCGTCAGCTTACTACTATACATACCAGCTGAAAATCAGTAAGGGTATTTAAGTATTTATTAAAGGAATTGAATCAACCGTCTCTGTAGACGAAGTATCTGATGGTCTCAGGGAAAACGGCTTTGATAATAAGTCTGTTGTGAATATACTCAACAGAAACAAAATCCCTCAACCTATGTTCAAAGTCGAACTGACACCGAACAGTACTCCCATTAATAAAAACGCTGTCCATCCTATCTATAATTTGAAGTATTTGCTACATCGTAAAATTATTGTCGAGGAGCCACACAAACGAAATAGCCCTGTTCAGTGTACAAACTGTCAGGAATATGGACATACAAAAACGTATTGTACTCTGCGTCCAGTCTGCGTTGCATGTGGTGACCTTCACTATTCTGTGGCATGTCTGGCAAACAAATCCGATCCAGCCTTCAAGAAATGTAACAACTGCGGTGTGGTTTCCCACTGCTAACTATAGAGGCTGTCCAGTTTATAAGGATAAAAGACCATTTGAATCAGCGTAAGGCTCTAATCCACACTTCTCAGGTACCACTAATGTCGCAGGCATACCCGCCCTCTCAACCAAGAACCTCATCCACAACGACGCCAGGAGTTACGTTTGCAAATGCCTTAAAATGGCCTAACATCCCACGAAACCAACCACAAAATGTACCTGAATCAAGCACACAACAAACACCCGTACAAAACCCTAGTCAAAATCCAAGAGGAATTGAGGCAATACTGTCCACACTGGTAAACTTAATGGTATCCATGCAAAATAACATGCAGGAGCTAATGCGCAACCAAAATGGAATGGAACTTTTAGTCAACCAAAACTCCACATAAATGGCTACACTAGAAATATGCTTCTGGAATGCTAATGGCATTTCACAGCACAAAGACGAGCTTTCAAAGTTTTTGAATGATCGCGAGATCGACGTTTTGCTAGTATCCGAAACAAACTTAACCAACAAAAATTATTTCAACTCAAGGGTTACATTTTCTACCCAACAAATCATCCAGATGGCAAGGCCCATGGAGGCACTGACATTCTAATTAAGCGCCGAATTAAGCATCATCCTCTGAAGGCTTTTGCTACAAACTACCTACAGGCCTCCTCGACTTCAAGGTTGTTAAGAGTGATAACTTTGCATAGTTTACTGTTTTTGATAACCTGCACACTCTTTGAAATTTGTGCACAGTTTTTCGAAATGTGTCCCTTCTATTGCACTTAAAACATTTAGTTTCGGACATGCAGTCTTTTCGTAAATAATCACTGGACCCGCAATTAAAACAACGATTTGTTTTTGTACTTTGCACATTCTTTTTAGCTTCGTTATTTGATGGTTTATTTTGTTGTTTACTAAGATTGTACGCTGCCGCATTTTGTTAGGAATTTTCTAACCAATATTCTACGGGTGCACTTCGGGCATCGAAATCTGGCACGATCTTTGCAAAATTCGCAGCCGCGTATTTTGGTTTATTTTGACGAATTTCATCAGCTTGAATTTTCAAGGTTAGCAATTGGATTATTTCTTGCAAACTCTTATTGTTTCTTCAAGTTTTGCTTCCATTTTTCGCACTTATTATTTTCGTCACTAAGCTCACTAACTTCACCTTTAATTTCGTGTTTGTTTTGTGTTCTCTTCTCTAATCCTTTTGACCGTATGACGTATGGTTGTCCTTTTTGCGCCACCGTATTTTTAATTAGAACTGATTTTTTCATAGTTTTCCATACATGGTTTTCCCCTTAAAAGCATACGACATACTTGCAAATTTTCTCTATACTATGTCGATCTTTGAACTGTTCGAAGTTTCTCCAATTTTGATACAAGAGTTGTTGCTACTTAAATTAGTTTTCGCACCTGTTTTTTTTTTTTGTAAGCAATGCAACCACTTCGCTACGTAATGTTACAACACTATGTTTTTTTTTGGCAGCTTGATTATTGGCACGGTCGAGATAAAGTGTGACTTTCTTACGCTGTTTATTATTAAAAGATATTTAGATAATTCAAAGATTACAAAGTTATTGAAAAAATGTATTAATTAACTGATTGAACCATCGACGCCTTTTTTTTATCGTCTTATGTATGTATGTACATATTCATAATTTTTTTCTGATTTCTTTGATTTTCTAAATGCCAAAAAAATAGAGGATTTTTTTAATAAGGTATGTTGTCTGAAATGAGAGAGCGAAACTACCTAAAATGATAGTATCATGGTTTTTGACAATTTTTACTCAAAAATTTGCTTCGTAACGTAAGAATACGTGTAAAGTGAGTTTGCACAGTTGTGCCATGAAATGCCGAGCTCTGATGTAAATACAAACAAATCCCATGATACATAAACTGGCGAGAAACACCGAGTAAATGTTTACCTTTTTGAGATATAAGCAATGTTTTTTATAATAAAATTTTTTCGAAAGGTTTTTAAAAAATATAGTTCGTTCATTAAAAAATATCAAGTAAATTAAAGTTTTTTACTTTATTCAAAATTAATGGGAATTTTCCAAATTTTCGTTCAAATTTCGAATATTTTAATAAGAGCGTTCAGAAAAGTTTTGGGTACACAATTTAATTGCTCATCAAGTTCTAATATAATAAAGTTCATTTCAAGTCACTCACACTTAACGTCGATTTTTGATAATTTTTTGAAATTTCGGTGTTGAATTTTGCTTTTCATATAACGTATACATACATTTTAGGAAAAATATATCAAACCTTGGGCGGACATTTTTTCTTATACCAAGTTTTAAGTATAAGTTTCGGAACAAATTACCCTCTTAAGCGGAAACTCTCTTGGCCGGACGCGGACAGTTATTTTTCACGAAATTGACACTAAAGCCTTTATTAAGCAGACGCGAATCCCTTATCAACGGACATTAAAGAAACAATAATCTCTAGCTCATTTTGAGACTTGAGATGAGACTGAGTTACGGAGTTCGGGTATACTATTTTCATCACAAATCAAACAAAAACCTCTGTTAAGCGGACGCGACCGAAAATGCGTACTGAATTACTTGCCTTCTTTTTTATTGCTTCTTACGTATTTAAGTACAACATTTATTCAATATTAAGACAAATTTAAATATATTCTTCCAGGATTGTTTTTATTTTAGTTGTAGAATTGTTAAGCTTTTTAAATACAGTACAATTTCCAAGTACAGACGCTTTTTTAGTAATTTAACTAAAATATATATTTCATATATACTTTCGGAATTTATTCAAAAAGTTATAAATCCCAAACACTCTTTTTTTCAGAGATGTATTCATTAGGATACATTTCCAATTTTTTGACGGATACTAAAAGGGCTAACACAGTGGCAACACTGCTCCTCATATGCTGTCGAAATAAAATAAATGTGTGTGAGAAATTGCTTACTTATATACATAAACACTTACTGTGCAGGTTTGTTTGCATAAAAAAATCGGATTCCTTTCTTTTGTATGTAATTTGAATGCGATGGATTTTATTTATTCAGTAATTTTATAAATTCAGAATTAGGTATGACTTTTTTGTTAGATTGTAAATGTGGTCTAGGACGTGTAGTCACTGTGATTACTTTTATCCAACTGCGTATATGCAAAAGCTCGATCAAGTACACGACAATATGCGAGAATGCTGAGAGAGGCTACCATAAGTGTGGTGGAAATCGAACACATACCAAATAAGAAAAGGGGGACTTCCCGTATAAATTGTAAAATCTTTTTATACACACACTTAGATTGGTTTGGGCAGTGAGTTGTGTTCAGTTACAGCGGATATACCTAATAAGATGTCGAGATCAATCCTTAGTATGAAGGAGAAAATTGGTATTATTAACGCTTACGAGTAAAATAATTTGTCGGTAGGGCATTAGCCAGTAGGTAAGTTTAACTAGTTAAATCTTGCAAAGATATTTTTTCTAGATAAAACAAAATTAACGCAGTACATTTTGTATAATGTTATCACTGAGTGTCTTTATGCAATTTAAAAAAATATACATAAGTCCGATTATCCTAATTAGGTTCGAAATTGAAAAAACCCAGACTGTGCTCAATCTTAAAAATAATGACATTCAGTCTTATCGTGAGTTTCGCCCGAAAAAAAATTCACTCGAAATTTTTTCATTCGAACATGGAAATTGCAACTCTGAAATGTGTATACTTGAAGTGTAAAATTATCAAATAATTAAAATTTCAATAATAATTTGACAAGATTTATCAATTCTCCTGATCTTTAAAATATAACAGTCAATAAAGAATCGTTAAAGTATTTATTAGAATTGTGCTAACCTATTCAATACCACCAGTGCTTGCGATTATTCGCTGAAGGTGGATACTAAAAAGGTGTAGGTAACACTTTTGAAATTGGGCTGGCGTCTTTTAGTCAAATTATGTAAGAAATGTCAAAACTAACAGGTCCATATTATTCCCGAAAAACAGCCTTCGTTGGAAGACATACCGCTTTTGGTCAGTCCAAGTCTATTTTGCATATTTTGATTTCTGCGTACATTTGTTTACCCCTTTCCATTCGGACTAATTTTTCATTGCAGGCCCCAAACTATGCAGCTTCATCCTTAGCTGTTTTCATAACTCGGCCACATTTTCTTTTTTTTTCTTTGATATTTTGCAATATCCAGCTTTTCCTGCATTCTACCTAATATTATCCCTCTTTGAGCTTTGTTTACTGTTTTCTTACTGGAATAGGTGATCTTTTGTAAATAAATTTAAATTAAATTACTTACATTTGTAATCCGCGAAATTTTTCGCCTCAAAAAAAAGTGAACAAATTCAACCAATCCGCCAATTATTTCCGCCCGAAATAAGTGTTGCCGATAAGAGGAAACAATGTTCGAATGATGAAATGTGTGTGCGCCTTCCCAAAATGCGTGACAGGAGTGTGCGAAAGAGGGGGTAAAGAAGAGTAAAAGTGGAAGAGCGACCGCAGAACAGCATTTCCACTTTGGTAATTTTTTTACCAAAACAGGAATTTTTTTTTATATTAGAACGGATTTGATACATTTTTATATTTATTAAATATCTACTATGTTACTACTAAAAAATTTAAAACTTTTAACCTTCTTACAATTGCACAAGAAACTTGCTTTTTTACATATGGCTCATTAACTAAACGACTGTCATAACTCAAAAAACCAACAACCGAGAAAAACTGCTGGTAAAATGAAATGTTTTTTTTTCTGTAGTGAGCATTATGCATTAAATAGATTATTGTATATTATGAGTTATTTATTTATTTATTCATTCATATTTAGTAAATCTAGAAATGCATGATTTGAGGAACACCAGAAGAGGCAACAAAAGAATGGGATGACCCATTATCAACGACGACTACACATTTGCGACATGAGACATACGTTTTTACCCAGTTTCAAAAAATGGAGTGAAATCCAAAACTAAGCAATTTGGAGACTAAAATTATATAATTGACAAAGCCTTGGAAAAGTCTGTAATAACTGTATCATCTTGGAGTCGGTCATTGAAAGCAGACATACAAAACTCTGAGAACACCCCAAGATTAGTAACCGTTGACCTTCCAACCATTAAACCATGCTGTTGGTTGGATAAGTAACGCTTTACTGTAAAATACAACTTTTGTTTGATTATATATATGGTAGCCTTTTTTCTGTATTGGCTTAAACTCAGTTTAAACTAAGTTATGTTATACTCAGTTATTACATTTGTTGCAACCAAAACAAAGTAGTCAGCTAACAAAGCTAAGCCCACAGAAAACAAAAAATGCGAACATTCCCAAAATAGCTAAGCTAACAACGGAGGGCAATACCCAAGTGGCTTCTGAAAACAGATTTGCCATACTTGGAGCCCTAGAAGAGAATGAAAAACAAACCCAAAAGCCTAAAACTGCAAAGCCACCCCCAATTTACATAAGGGAACAGAACTGCGCCGAATAAGTAAAAAATCTGACAAAAAGTATTGGCTATAATGCTTTTTTCGTCGTAGCTATAAAAAAGGGAAATATAAGCGAGACTAAACTACAAGTCAATAATGAGGAGACCTATCGTAAGGTCTCAAAATTCCTAGACAATGCGTCAGCTAACTACTATACATACCAGCTGAAAAGCAGTAACGGTATTCAAGTAGTTATTAAAGGAATTGAATCAACCGTCTCTGTGGACGAAGTATCTGATGGTCTCAGGGAAAACGGCTTTGATATTAAGTCTGTTGTGAATATACTCAACAGAAACAAAATCCCTCAACCTATGTTCAAAGTCGAACTGACACCGAACAGTAAGCGAGACTATAAGCGAGACTAAACTACAAGTCAATAATGAGGAGAACTATCGTAAGGTCTCAAAATTCCTTGACAATGCGTCAGCTAACTACTATACATACCAGCTGAAAAGCAGTAAGGGTATTCAAGTAGTTATTAAAGGAATTGAATCAATCGTCTCTGTAGACGAAGTATCTGATGGTCTCAGGGAAAACGGCTTTGATATTAAGTCTGTTGTGAATATACTCAACAGAAACAAAATCCCTCAACCTATGTTCAAAGTCGAACTGACACCGAACAGTACTCCCATTAATAAAAACGCTGTCCATCCTATCTATAATTTGCAGTATTTGCTACATCGTAAAATTACTGTCGAGGATCCACACAAACGAAATAGCCCTGTTCAGTGTACAAACTGTCAGGAATATGGACATACAAAAACGTATTGTACTCTGCGTCCAGTCTGCGTTGCATGTGGTGACCTTCACTATTCTGTGGCATGTCTGGCAAACAAATCCGATCCAGCCTTCAACAAATGTAACAACTGCGGAGGAAACCACACTGCTAACTATAGGGGCTGTCCAGTTTATAAGGAATTAAAAGACCATTTGAATCAGCGTAAGGCTCTAATCCACACTTCTCAGGTACCACTAATGTCGCAGGCATACACGCCCTCTCAACCAAGAACCTCATCCACAACGACGCCAGGAGTTACGTTTGCAAATGCCTTAAAATGCCCTAACATCCCACGAAACCAACCACAAAATGTACCTAAATCAAGCACACAACAAACACCCGTACAAAACCCTAGTCAAAATCCAAGTGGAATTGAGGCAATACTGTCCACACTGGTAAACTTAATGGTATCCATGCAAAATAACATGCAGGAGCTAATGCGCAACCAAAATCGACTAATGGAACTTTTAGTCAACCAAAAATCCACATAAATGGCTACACTAAAAATATGCTTCTGGAATGCTAATGGCATTTCACAGCACAAAGACGAGCTTTCAAAGTTTTTGAATGAACGCGAGATCGATGTTTTGCTAGTATCCGAAACACACTTAACCAACAAAAATTATTTCAACTCAAGGGTTACATTTTCTACCCAACAAATCAACCAGGTGGCAAGGCCCATGGAGGCACTGACATTCTAATTAAGCGCCGAATTAAGCATCATCCTCTGAAGGCTTTTGCTACAAACTACCTACAGGCCTCCTCGACTTCAAGGTTGTTAAGAGTGATAACTTTGCATAGTTTACTGTTTTTGATAACCTGCACACTCTTTGAAATTTGTGCACAGTTTTTCGAAATGTGTCCCTCCTATTGCACTTAAAACATTTAGTTTCGGACATGCAGTCTTTTCGTAAATAATCACTGGACCCGCAATTAAAACAACGATTTCTTTTCGTACTTTGCACATTCTTTTTAGCTTCGTTATTTGATGGTTTATTTTGTTGTTTACTAAGATTGTACGCTGCCGCATTTTGTTAGGAATTTTCTAACCAATATTCTACGGGTGCACTTCGGGCATCGAAATCTGGCACGATCTATGTAAAATTCTCAGCCGCGTCTTTTGGTTCATTTTGACGAATTTCATCAGCTTGCATTTTCAAGGTTAGCAATTGGATTATTTCTTGCAAACTCTTATTGTTTCTTCAAGTTTTGCTTCCATTTTTCGCACTTATTATTTTCGTCACTAAGCTCACAAACTTCACCTTTAATTTCGTGTTTGGTTTGTGTTCTCTTTTCTAATCCTTTTGACCGTTTGACGTATGGTTGTCCTTTTTGCGCCCACGTATTTTTAATTAGAACTGATTTTTTCATAGTTTTCCATACATGGTTTTCCCCTTAAAAGCATACAAATTGCAAATTGCAAATTTTCTCTATACTATGTCGATCTTTGAACTGTTCGAAGTTTCTCGAATTTTGAAACAAGAGTTGTTGCTACTTTAATTAGTTTTCGCACCGGTTTTTTTTTTGTAAGCAATGCAACCACTTCGCCACGTAATGTTACAAAACTATGTTTTTTTTTTGGCAGGTTGATTGTTGGCACGGTCGAGATAAAGTGTGACTTTCTTACGCTGTTTATTATTAAAATATATTTAGATTATTCAAAGGTTACAAAGTTATTAAAAAAATGTATTAATTAACTGATTGAACCATCGACGCCTTTTTTTTATCGTATTATGTATGTATATGCATATTCATAATTTTTTTCTGATTTCTTTGATTTTCTAAATGCCAAAAAAATAGAGGATTTTTTTAATAAGGTATGTTGTCTGAAATGAGAGAGCGAAACTACCTAAAATGATAGTATCATGGTTTTTGACAATTTTTTACTCAAAAATTTGCTTCGTGACGTAAGAATACGTGTTAAGTGAGTTTGCACAGTTGTGCCATGAAATGCCGAGCTCTGATGTAAATACAAACAAATCCCATGATACATAAACTGGCGAGAAACACCGAGTAAATGTTTACCTTTTTGAGATATTAGCAATGTTTTTTATAATAAAATTTTTTCGAAAGGTTTTTAAAAAATATAGTTCGTTCATTAAAAAATATCAAGTAAATAAAAGTTTTATACTTTATTCAAAATTAATGGGAATTTTCCAAATTTTCGTTCAAATTTCGAATATTTTAATAAGAGCGTTCAGAAAAGTTTTGGGTACACAATTTAATTGCTCATCAAGTTCTAATATAATAAAGTTCATTTCAAGTCACTCACACTTAACGTCGATTTTTGATAATTTTTTGAAATTTCGGTGTTGAATTTTGCTTCTCATATAACGTATACATACATTTTAGGAAAAAGATATCAAACCTTGGGCGGACATTTTTTCTTATACCAAGTTTTAAGTATAAGTTTCGGAACAAATTACCCTTTTAAGCGGACACTCTCTTGGCCGGACGCGGACAGTTATTTTTCACGAAATTGACACTAAAGCCTTTATTAAGCAGACGCGAATCCCTTATCAACGGACATTAAAGAAACAATAATCTCTAGCTCATTTTGAGACTGAGTTAAGGAGTACGGGTATAAGATTTTCATCACAAATCAAACAAAAACCTCTGTTAAGCGGACGCGACCGAAAATGCGTACTGAATTACTTGCCTTCTTTTTTATTGCTTCTTACGTACAACATTTATTTAATATTAAGACAAATTTAAATATATTCTTCCAGGATTGTTTTTATTTTAGTTGTAGAATTGTTAATCTTTTTAAATGCAGTGTACGGTCAAACTAGTTTGTTTGTCCGGCGGCAATGCTGAAATAAAACGCGACAACTAAATTTGTTGCAGAAACTGTCGGAGAAAAACTGACTAGCTTTATTTCATAATCTGCCTATTTTATAGTCGAAGGTAAACAAAAATTTATAGCGGTATGCGTCAATATGTATGCCCAGAAATCCAAATGCATACAAACATACAAAGTTACTAGAATCCATATGTACGTACATACATACTTACGTACATATAAATTACAAGTTTGCAAAAGTAATATACCACTGGCTTTATGTGCAAAAATAATAGCTAAATATATGTATGAAAGCATATGTATGTGCATACGTACATACATACATAAATATGTACATTACTCCAAAATTCAAGTTCAAGGGCGATCAACTAGCGGCTTGCCGAATTCATATCACAGCAGCTGATGATGTTTAAGCGATTGTGGGACCATAGCAAAGTGTAAAAACTAATATGCAGTTCAGCGGCGGCTTACGGGGCGCATGTATAAAAGGGCACATACAATGTGACCCAACATCCCGGGCCCGTTGAAATAAATTTCAAGCAGGTAGTAATGCTAATTTGTGTATTGGTCGACGCAATATTCCCTTTGATGTTTTTATATCAACAACTCTTGTACGACCATCGTTGCCAGGAATTTCCTTGATGACACGTCCCATGGTCCAACGTTGTGGAGGCGTGTTATCCTCGTGAACAATTACCATCGTTCCTTCAGACACATTTGGGTTACCAGTGGTCCACTTAGTTCATGCTTGCAGACTGCTGATATAGTCACGTGACCATCTACGCCAAAAGAGTTGCTTGATCGCCGTGACACGAGCCCATTTGCTAATGTGATCTATATTGCAGTTTTCCTCGCGTTCTGGAATTGCCAATAGAGCGCCTCATAATCGCTTGGGTCTGCTGATAGAGATGATATCGGACGCGAGTTAAGTATCGCTTCGATGCTTATCGTCACTGTGTTCATTTCTTCGAAGGTAAGTTGACTATTCGCCATGCTCCGGTTCAGATGCCCCTTCGCTGACTTCACAGCGGCCTCCCACAGGCCTCCAAAGTGTGGGGCCCTAGGAGGAATAAAATGGAAATTTATGAATTGGTTAGCGCAATAATTTACAATTGATTCCTGATGTTTCTTCTCGAATAGAAATGACTTTAACTCTTGAAGCCTTCTGCTAGCACCTACAAAATTTGTAGCGTTATCGCAATATATATCGGTTGGTAAGCCTCGCCTGCCAATCATACGCTTAAGTGCGGCCAAAAATGCATCTGTTGGTAGGTCAGACACAATTTCTATGTGAACTGCCTTTGGTGAAAAACATATAAATATTGCCACATAGGTCTTGTATGGCGTCTTGCCTCGAATGCGAAGATATGTGTTGAATGGCCCACAGAAATCAATGCCACAACGTGAAAATGGCCTTGATGGAGTAAGACGTGCTACGGGGAGATTGCCCATTGTTTGTTGAAGTAACTTTGGCTTATATTTTACGCAATGAACACAGGCTCTCACGATGCGACGAGCTAGATCTCTCGCATTGATTACCCAAAATTGAAGACGTAGCAGTGCCACAAGTGCCTTTGCACCTGCGTGGTAATTTACGATGTGCAGATGCCGAATATACAGTTGCGTAAAGTGGCACTTGCTCGGAAAAATGATTGGGTGCCTTTGTGTGTATGCCAAGTCACCTAACTCCAAGCGTCCACCTACCTTTAATAGACTGAAGCCATTATGACTTTGCATAAACGGGTTAAGAAATTTAAGCGGTCCAGATACTTCTTTGTTTTGTTTGATAGTGTGAAGTTCTTCGGCGAAATGTTGCTGTTGCACATTCCAAACAATGCACAACAACCCTTGTTGTAGATTTTGAGGCGAGAGAATTCCTCTTTCCAAATGATTGGAGAACGATTTACTAGCTAATTGTTGGAACCGAAACATCCAAGCAATGATGCGTAGACAATGTGTGAATGTGCTGTATCTCTGAGGGACATTCAATATATAGTTTTCGCTAGATGTTGCCTTGAATGTTGACTTACGTTTTTCTGGAGCAACTTCGTCTAAGTCGACTGGGCCACCTTCGTTTATTGGCCAATGTTCCGATTCAAGCTCTAAGAACGCAGGTCCTGAAAGCCAATTGGAGTTACTGAGTTCCAATACAGGGCAGCCTCGTGATACTACATCAGCTGGGTTGCTCTTTGATGGTACATGCCGCCAGCAAGCTCCCGTTGTGAGATCTTGGATCTCTGACACCCGATTTCCCACGAATGTTGAAAGCGTAGCCGAGTGCATTCTAAGCCAGTGAAGGACAATCTGTGAGTCAGTCCACAGAAATACAGGGACATCGGCAGGAAACAATGGTTTTATTTTTGCAAACAGCCTTGACAGGAGTAAGGCACCACACAACTCAAGTTTGGGTAGCGATTGCTTTTTTATTGGTGCTACACGCGATTTGGCTGTCAATAGTACGACAGCAGTTTTGCCTTCCGCCGATTTAGAGCGAATATAAATGGAGCAGCCGTAAGCCCGAATAGACGAATCACAAAACCCGTGGACTTCCATTGAATGGTGTTTTCCTGCACCGCAATACCTTGGAACTGAAAGTGTATCGAGATTGCTTATATCTGCGAGGAATCGTTCCCATGCCAATTGTAGGGTTTGAGGGACAGATTCGTCCCACTTCAGCTTTAAAAGCCACAGCTCTTGTAAAATTATCTTAGCAGTAATGATAACAGGTGCGATTAGTCCCAAAGGATCAAACAGCGCTGACGCAATAGACAAGATTGTTCTCTTTGTGATTCGCCCATTCACGGGCTGCTTAGGCTGAAACGAAAATAAGAGATTATCATGAAGCTGATTCCATTTGATACCTAACGTGCTGGTTGTCAAATCCTCGCCCAAATTTAGATTCTTCATGGTATCATCATCTTGAAACATGCGATGACTTGAATGCCACTTGGCCAAAGTTAGCCCACCGCCTCTCAGTATCTCCGTGACTTTGTGTTTGATTCGCGATAAATCGGCGTTAGTATCAGCGCCGCAAAGTAGATCGTCAACATAGAAGGACGATTTAATAGTACTAGCACCAATAGGATACTCAGCTTCATACGTATCGGCAATGTAGTTGAGGGTCTGCACAGCAAGGTAAGGGGCAGATGCCGTCCCATATGTGACTGTGTTTAATTGGTAAGTGTGAATTTCTTCGTCAGGCGTGCTTCTCCATAAAATGCGTTGGAATTTGCGATCGTCTGCGTCAACTAAAACTTGTCTGTTTATCTTAACTATATCTGCTGTGAGTGCGTAGCGACACAAGCGAAAACGTAAAAGCAAGATGTACAATTCATTCTGCACAGTAGGCCCGACGGCCAAAATGTCATTAAGTGATTTCTGCGAAGTGGTTTTGCATGACGCGTCGAAGACAACTCTAAGTTTCGTTGTGGTGCTTGTTGGCTTTAGGACGTAATGATGAGGTATATAGTAGTGCGGCATATTGAGGTCCACCTTCTCAACGATGCTCATATGACCTAAGTCGCGATATTCGTTCATAAAGGCGATGTATTGTTCTTGTAAATCAGGGCAACGAGATAATCGCCGCTCTTGAGCAAGAAATCTTCGAAGCGCTGTTGTATGTGAATGACAAAGGCTGTTATTATGCTCCTTAAACGGCAGCTTGACAACAACCCTCCCCTCGCTGTTCCTATGTACGGTCTGCATGTACCGCAGCACACAATTCTTCTGCTCAATGGTCCATATATCAGCCGATTATGCGTCATCAAGATTCCACAGTCGTTGTAAATTTGCATCCAACGTTTCCTCAACAGAAAGCATGCATGTCGGTGGCGAAGTGGTTGTTGGTCTTTTGTACCTTCCAGACACAATCCATCCTAATTAGGTTTTTTGCAGTGATGGCAAATCCGATGCTAACTTTATCTGACCAACAGATAAAATATCGAAAAAGATTTCGGTACCGATGAGCAAATTCACACGGGTTGATTTGAAGAAGTTGTCATCTGCGAGCTTTATATTGGATGGCAAATTCCAAGAAGTTATGTCGATTTCAGCCTCTGGCTGGTAAGCGATAAGCGAAGTCACATGAAATGATAAAGGTATCTCATAGCCAGACGCTCTAGACTTGACAGTGGATGACGTTTTGTGTTTTATGTTGGTTACCGAATTTCCGATGCTCTGTATCTCGATGTGATGCCTGTCTCTTGGCAGACGCAGTTTTTGGGAAAACTCTTCGGTGATAAAGGTCACCTGTGAACATGAGTCGAGTAGCGCTCTACCCAACTGGTAGCACCCAGACGCATGTCTAATGAGCACTACGGCTGTTGCTAGAATGACTTGGTCTTGTGACGATTTTTCGTGATGTGTGTGTGCAGCTGCTGTAGTTACAGGTTCAGTAGTTTGTTCGATCAGGGATGTAGAGAGCGTTGCTGTGTGGGCACTATTTGAAGTGGTAGAACGATGTAAAAGGCTATGGTGTGAACGTGCGCAATGCCTACTTTTGAACACCGATGAACAATGCGATAATTGGTGTTTTTGTGATAAGCAGTTTAGACACAGCCCCAATCGTTTTACCTCCTTAAAGCGATCTGAAACCTCCATGTGCTTAAAACGTGGACAGCTGCCAATCAAATGCTCTGAACTATAACATAAGACGCACGACCGTTTCGTGCACGAGAATGAATAACCCTTCCGTGAAGATTTGTTCTTGTTATCTGGTTTGATGCTCGTTTTGCCGGAGTCATTAAATGAAAGCGGGCCAGATGCGGATTCCAAAAACTGACAGCGTCGTTCAAGCACCTTTGCACACTCTTCCCATGTTGGCAGCGTTGTGAAGTCCAATGACTCTTTCCACTTGGTTTGTGTTTCTTCATCAACCTTGTCCATTACAATATGGATTAGTAAGATCTGCGCAATATTTTTGTCCGAGCCAGTTGATAACAGAGAACTATACATCGCCGACACATTATCGATCAAGCTGCGTAACTGCGACGCGTTCTGCCTTGCAGCCGTAGGAAGTTTGAATAGCGTTTTGATGTTTTCTACGAAGATCATTGTGCTGTTGTCAAAGCGAGCCTTTAACCTCTCCAGAGCCTTGGGGTAGTTCTCACTGGTGACCTGGAACGCCTTCGCTGTCTCTAATGCCTGCCCTTGCAAGCAATTCAGAAGATGATTGACCTTCTCAATATTGGTTAAGGTAGCTTCCTTGTCGATGAGACTCATGAATGATGAGATGAAATTCTTGTACTCAGAGTACTTTCCGCAGAATATTGGCAACTTTAAAACTGGTAACTTTGAATGCGTGTAAGGCATATGCACTGCCGGTTCACGAAATGATGAGTTGTGACCTTCATCTCCGAGCTGCGTTTGGATTGATGAGCGAATGCTGACGTAAAGGTCCTCTAAATCTCCGCGACCGTTGTCATCAGGATCGAGTTTCTTAATTTGCGTCTGATAACCAAGGCCCTGCTTAAAATAGGATTCTAAAATCCCAAGTCGGCATTTGAGCTCGATAGGTGAAAGTATTTTCCCAGTTTGGTTGGCGCTGGCGTCCACAATTGTCCTAATGCGCGACTGCTGCTTAACTTCCTCCAGCGACATAGTGACCAAACGGTTTGCAATAGCTGATGCGATGAAGTTGAAATTGTGGTTTCGAAATGTGCGAAGTAATGAAGCGAAGATGAGCGGTTGTTTGATAAGCCGCTGCAATCAACACATGCAGATATATGCGATTATGCGAAATTAAATGCGAAAATAACTCGAACTTTTTCAGCAATTGCCACAAAAAAAAAGGCACTATAATGATTTCTCGTGCCCCACGTTGGGCGCCAAAATGTACGGTCAAACTAGTTTGTTTGTCCGGCGGCAATGCTGAAATAAAACGCGACAACTAAATTTGTTGCAGAATCTGTCGGAGAAAAACTGACTAGCTTTATTTCATAATCTGCCTATTTTATAGTCGAAGGTAAACAAAAATTAATAGCGGTATGCGTCAATATGTATGCCCAGAAATCCAAATGCATACAAACATACAAAGTTACTAGATTCCATATGTACGTACATACATACTTACGTACATATAAATTACAAGTTTGCAAAAGTAATATACCACTGGCTTTATGTGCAAAACTAATAGCTAAATATATGTATGAAAGCATATGTATGTGCATACGTACATACATACATAAATATGTACATTACTCCAAAATTCAAGTTCAAGGGCGATCAACTAGCGGCTTGCCGAATTCATATCACAGCAGCTGATGATGTTTAAGCGATTGTGGGACCATAGCAAAGTGTAAAAACTAATATGCAGTTCAGCGGCGGCTTACGGGGCGCATGTATAAAAGGGCACATACAATGTGACCCAACATCCCGGGCCCGTTGAAATAAATTTCAAGCAGGTAGTAATGCTAATTTGTGTATTGGTCGACGCAATATTCCCTTTGATGTTTTTATATCAACAACTCTTGTACGACCATCGTTGCCAGGAATTTCCTTGATGACACGTCCCATGGTCCAACGTTGTGGAGGCGTGTTATCCTCGTGAACAATTACCATCGTTCCTTCAGACACATTTGGGTTACCAGTGGTCCACTTAGTTCATGCTTGCAGACTGCTGATATAGTCACGTGACCATCTACGCCAAAAGAGTTGCTTGATCGCCGTGACACGAGCCCATTTGCTAATGTGATCTATATTGCAGTTTTCCTCGCGTTCTGGAATTGCCAATAGAGCGCCTCATAATCGCTTGGGTCTGCTGATAGAGATGATATCGGACGCGAGTTAAGTATCGCTTCGATGCTTATCGTCACTGTGTTCATTTCTTCGAAGGTAAGTTGACTATTCGCCATGCTCCGGTTCAGATGCCCCTTCGCTGACTTCACAGCGGCCTCCCACAGGCCTCCAAAGTGTGGGGCCCTAGGAGGAATAAAATGGAAATTTATGAATTGGTTAGCGCAATAATTTACAATTGATTCCTGATGTTTCTTCTCGAATAGAAATGACTTTAACTCTTGAAGCCTTCTGCTAGCACCTACAAAATTTGTAGCGTTATCGCAATATATATCGGTTGGTAAGCCTCGCCTGCCAATCATACGCTTAAGTGCGGCCAAAAATGCATCTGTTGGTAGGTCAGACACAATTTCTATGTGAACTGCCTTTGGTGAAAAACATATAAATATTGCCACATAGGTCTTGTATGGCGTCTTGCCTCGAATGCGAAGATATGTGTTGAATGGCCCACAGAAATCAATGCCACAACGTGAAAATGGCCTTGATGGAGTAAGACGTGCTACGGGGAGATTGCCCATTGTTTGTTGAAGTAACTTTGGCTTATATTTTACGCAATGAACACAGGCTCTCACGATGCGACGAGCTAGATCTCTCGCATTGATTACCCAAAATTGAAGACGTAGCAGTGCCACAAGTGCCTTTGCACCTGCGTGGTAATTTACGATGTGCAGATGCCGAATATACAGTTGCGTAAAGTGGCACTTGCTCGGAAAAATGATTGGGTGCCTTTGTGTGTATGCCAAGTCACCTAACTCCAAGCGTCCACCTACCTTTAATAGACTGAAGCCATTATGACTTTGCATAAACGGGTTAAGAAATTTAAGCGGTCCAGATACTTCTTTGTTTTGTTTGATAGTGTGAAGTTCTTCGGCGAAATGTTGCTGTTGCACATTCCAAACAATGCACAACAACCCTTGTTGTAGATTTTGAGGCGAGAGAATTCCTCTTTCCAAATGATTGGAGAACGATTTACTAGCTAATTGTTGGAACCGAAACATCCAAGCAATGATGCGTAGACAATGTGTGAATGTGCTGTATCTCTGAGGGACATTCAATATATAGTTTTCGCTAGATGTTGCCTTGAATGTTGACTTACGTTTTTCTGGAGCAACTTCGTCTAAGTCGACTGGGCCACCTTCGTTTATTGGCCAATGTTCCGATTCAAGCTCTAAGAACGCAGGTCCTGAAAGCCAATTGGAGTTACTGAGTTCCAATACAGGGCAGCCTCGTGATACTACATCAGCTGGGTTGCTCTTTGATGGTACATGCCGCCAGCAAGCTCCCGTTGTGAGATCTTGGATCTCTGACACCCGATTTCCCACGAATGTTGAAAGCGTAGCCGAGTGCATTCTAAGCCAGTGAAGGACAATCTGTGAGTCAGTCCACAGAAATACAGGGACATCGGCAGGAAACAATGGTTTTATTTTTGCAAACAGCCTTGACAGGAGTAAGGCACCACACAACTCAAGTTTGGGTAGCGATTGCTTTTTTATTGGTGCTACACGCGATTTGGCTGTCAATAGTACGACAGCAGTTTTGCCTTCCGCCGATTTAGAGCGAATATAAATGGAGCAGCCGTAAGCCCGAATAGACGAATCACAAAACCCGTGGACTTCCATTGAATGGTGTTTTCCTGCACCGCAATACCTTGGAACTGAAAGTGTATCGAGATTGCTTATATCTGCGAGGAATCGTTCCCATGCCAATTGTAGGGTTTGAGGGACAGATTCGTCCCACTTCAGCTTTAAAAGCCACAGCTCTTGTAAAATTATCTTAGCAGTAATGATAACAGGTGCGATTAGTCCCAAAGGATCAAACAGCGCTGACGCAATAGACAAGATTGTTCTCTTTGTGATTCGCCCATTCACGGGCTGCTTAGGCTGAAACGAAAATAAGAGATTATCATGAAGCTGATTCCATTTGATACCTAACGTGCTGGTTGTCAAATCCTCGCCCAAATTTAGATTCTTCATGGTATCATCATCTTGAAACATGCGATGACTTGAATGCCACTTGGCCAAAGTTAGCCCACCGCCTCTCAGTATCTCCGTGACTTTGTGTTTGATTCGCGATAAATCGGCGTTAGTATCAGCGCCGCAAAGTAGATCGTCAACATAGAAGGACGATTTAATAGTACTAGCACCAATAGGATACTCAGCTTCATACGTATCGGCAATGTAGTTGAGGGTCTGCACAGCAAGGTAAGGGGCAGATGCCGTCCCATATGTGACTGTGTTTAATTGGTAAGTGTGAATTTCTTCGTCAGGCGTGCTTCTCCATAAAATGCGTTGGAATTTGCGATCGTCTGCGTCAACTAAAACTTGTCTGTTTATCTTAACTATATCTGCTGTGAGTGCGTAGCGACACAAGCGAAAACGTAAAAGCAAGATGTACAATTCATTCTGCACAGTAGGCCCGACGGCCAAAATGTCATTAAGTGATTTCTGCGAAGTGGTTTTGCATGACGCGTCGAAGACAACTCTAAGTTTCGTTGTGGTGCTTGTTGGCTTTAGGACGTAATGATGAGGTATATAGTAGTGCGGCATATTGAGGTCCACCTTCTCAACGATGCTCATATGACCTAAGTCGCGATATTCGTTCATAAAGGCGATGTATTGTTCTTGTAAATCAGGGCAACGAGATAATCGCCGCTCTTGAGCAAGAAATCTTCGAAGCGCTGTTGTATGTGAATGACAAAGGCTGTTATTATGCTCCTTAAACGGCAGCTTGACAACAACCCTCCCCTCGCTGTTCCTATGTACGGTCTGCATGTACCGCAGCACACAATTCTTCTGCTCAATGGTCCATATATCAGCCGATTATGCGTCATCAAGATTCCACAGTCGTTGTAAATTTGCATCCAACGTTTCCTCAACAGAAAGCATGCATGTCGGTGGCGAAGTGGTTGTTGGTCTTTTGTACCTTCCAGACACAATCCATCCTAATTAGGTTTTTTGCAGTGATGGCAAATCCGATGCTAACTTTATCTGACCAACAGATAAAATATCGAAAAAGATTTCGGTACCGATGAGCAAATTCACACGGGTTGATTTGAAGAAGTTGTCATCTGCGAGCTTTATATTGGATGGCAAATTCCAAGAAGTTATGTCGATTTCAGCCTCTGGCTGGTAAGCGATAAGCGAAGTCACATGAAATGATAAAGGTATCTCATAGCCAGACGCTCTAGACTTGACAGTGGATGACGTTTTGTGTTTTATGTTGGTTACCGAATTTCCGATGCTCTGTATCTCGATGTGATGCCTGTCTCTTGGCAGACGCAGTTTTTGGGAAAACTCTTCGGTGATAAAGGTCACCTGTGAACATGAGTCGAGTAGCGCTCTACCCAACTGGTAGCACCCAGACGCATGTCTAATGAGCACTACGGCTGTTGCTAGAATGACTTGGTCTTGTGACGATTTTTCGTGATGTGTGTGTGCAGCTGCTGTAGTTACAGGTTCAGTAGTTTGTTCGATCAGGGATGTAGAGAGCGTTGCTGTGTGGGCACTATTTGAAGTGGTAGAACGATGTAAAAGGCTATGGTGTGAACGTGCGCAATGCCTACTTTTGAACACCGATGAACAATGCGATAATTGGTGTTTTTGTGATAAGCAGTTTAGACACAGCCCCAATCGTTTTACCTCCTTAAAGCGATCTGAAACCTCCATGTGCTTAAAACGTGGACAGCTGCCAATCAAATGCTCTGAACTATAACATAAGACGCACGACCGTTTCGTGCACGAGAATGAATAACCCTTCCGTGAAGATTTGTTCTTGTTATCTGGTTTGATGCTCGTTTTGCCGGAGTCATTAAATGAAAGCGGGCCAGATGCGGATTCCAAAAACTGACAGCGTCGTTCAAGCACCTTTGCACACTCTTCCCATGTTGGCAGCGTTGTGAAGTCCAATGACTCTTTCCACTTGGTTTGTGTTTCTTCATCAACCTTGTCCATTACAATATGGATTAGTAAGATCTGCGCAATATTTTTGTCCGAGCCAGTTGATAACAGAGAACTATACATCGCCGACACATTATCGATCAAGCTGCGTAACTGCGACGCGTTCTGCCTTGCAGCCGTAGGAAGTTTGAATAGCGTTTTGATGTTTTCTACGAAGATCATTGTGCTGTTGTCAAAGCGAGCCTTTAACCTCTCCAGAGCCTTGGGGTAGTTCTCACTGGTGACCTGGAACGCCTTCGCTGTCTCTAATGCCTGCCCTTGCAAGCAATTCAGAAGATGATTGACCTTCTCAATATTGGTTAAGGTAGCTTCCTTGTCGATGAGACTCATGAATGATGAGATGAAATTCTTGTACTCAGAGTACTTTCCGCAGAATATTGGCAACTTTAAAACTGGTAACTTTGAATGCGTGTAAGGCATATGCACTGCCGGTTCACGAAATGATGAGTTGTGACCTTCATCTCCGAGCTGCGTTTGGATTGATGAGCGAATGCTGACGTAAAGGTCCTCTAAATCTCCGCGACCGTTGTCATCAGGATCGAGTTTCTTAATTTGCGTCTGATAACCAAGGCCCTGCTTAAAATAGGATTCTAAAATCCCAAGTCGGCATTTGAGCTCGATAGGTGAAAGTATTTTCCCAGTTTGGTTGGCGCTGGCGTCCACAATTGTCCTAATGCGCGACTGCTGCTTAACTTCCTCCAGCGACATAGTGACCAAACGGTTTGCAATAGCTGATGCGATGAAGTTGAAATTGTGGTTTCGAAATGTGCGAAGTAATGAAGCGAAGATGAGCGGTTGTTTGATAAGCCGCTGCAATCAACACATGCAGATATATGCGATTATGCGAAATTAAATGCGAAAATAACTCGAACTTTTTCAGCAATTGCCACAAAAAAAAAGGCACTATAATGATTTCTCGTGCCCCACGTTGGGCGCCAAAATGTACGGTCAAACTAGTTTGTTTGTCCGGCGGCAATGCTGAAATAAAACGCGACAACTAAATTTGTTGCAGAATCTGTCGGAGAAAAACTGACTAGCTTTATTTCATAATCTGCCTATTTTATAGTCGAAGGTAAACAAAAATTAATAGCGGTATGCGTCAATATGTATGCCCAGAAATCCAAATGCATACAAACATACAAAGTTACTAGATTCCATATGTACGTACATACATACTTACGTACATATAAATTACAAGTTTGCAAAAGTAATATACCACTGGCTTTATGTGCAAAACTAATAGCTAAATATATGTATGAAAGCATATGTATGTGCATACGTACATACATACATAAATATGTACATTACTCCAAAATTCAAGTTCAAGGGCGATCAACTAGCGGCTTGCCGAATTCATATCACAGCAGCTGATGATGTTTAAGCGATTGTGGGACCATAGCAAAGTGTAAAAACTAATATGCAGTTCAGCGGCGGCTTACGGGGCGCATGTATAAAAGGGCACATACAATGTGACCCAACATACAGTACAATTTCCAAGTACAGACGCTTTTTTGGTAATTTAACTAAAATATCATGTATACTTTCGGAATTTATTCAAAAAGTTATAAATGCCAAAATACTCTTTTTTTCAGAGATGTATACATTAGGATACATTTCCAATTTTTTGACGGATACTAAAAGGGCTAACACAGTGGCAACACTGCTCCTCATATGCTGTCGAAATAAAATAAATGTGTGTGAGAAATTGCTTACTTATATACATAAACACTTACTGTGCAGGTTTGTTTGCATAAAAAAATCGGATTCCTTTCTTTTGTATGTAATTTGAATGCGATGGATTTTATTTATTCAGTAATTTTATAAATTCAGAATTAGGTATGACTTTTTTGTTAGATTGTAAATGTGGTCTAGGTCGTGTAGTCACTGTGATTACTTTTATCCAACTGCCTGATACTCAGCCTGCAACGAAGGTGCGTGGGTGCGTATATGCAAAAGCTCGCTCAAGTACACGACAATATGCGAGAATGCTGAGAGAGGCTACCATAAGTGTGGTGGAAATCGAACACATACCAAATAAGAAAAGGGGGACTTCCCGTATAAATTGTAAAATCTTTTTATACACACACTTAGATTGGTTTGGGCAGTGAGTTGTGTTCAGTTATAGCGGATATACCTAATAAGATGTCGAGATCAATCCTTAGTATGAAGGAGAAAATTGGTATTATTAACGCTTACGAGTAAAATAATTTGTCGGTTGGGCATTAGCCAGTAGCTAAGTTTAACTAGTTAAATCTTGCAAAGATATTTTTTCTAGATAAAACAAAATTAACGCAGTACATTTTGTATAATGTTATCACTGAGTGTCTTTATGCAATTAAAAAAAAAATATACATAAGTCCGATTATCCTAATTATTTTCGAAATTGAAAAAACACAGGCTGTGCTCAATCTTAAAAATAATGACATTCAGCCTTATCGTGAGTTTCGCCCGAAAAAAAATTCACTCCAAATTTTTTCATTCGAACATTGAAAAATTCAACCCTGAAATGCGTATACTTGAAGTGTAAAATTATCAAATAATTAAAATTTCAATAATAATTTGACAAGATTTATCAATTCTCCTGATCTTTAAAATATAACAGTCATAAAGAATCGTTCAAGTATTTATTAGAATTGTGCTAACCTATTCAATACCACCAGTGCTTGCGATTATTCGCTGAAGGTGGATACTAAAAAGGTGTAGGTAACACTTTTGAAATTGGGCTGGCGTCTTTTAGTCAAATTATGTAAGAAATGTCAAAACTAACAGGTCCATATTATTGCCGAAAAACAGCCTTCGCTGGAAGACATACCGCTTTTGGTTAGTCCAAGTCTATTTTGCATATTTTGATTTCTGCGTACATTTGTTTACCCCTTTCTATTCGGACTAATTTTTCATTGCAGGCCCCAAACTATGCAGCTTCATCCTTAGCTGTTTTCATAACTCGGCCACTTTTTTTTTTTTTCTTTGATATTTTGCAATATCCAGCTTTTCCTGCATTCTATCTAATATTATCTCTCTTTGAGCTTTGCTTACTGTTTTCTTACTGGAATAGGCGATCTTTTGTAAATAAATTTAAATTACTTACATTTCCACTTTGGTAATTTTTTTACCAAAACAGGAATTTTTTTTTATATTAGAACGGATTTGATACATTTTTATATATTTATTAAAACTTTTAACCTTCTTACAATTGCACAAGAAACTTGCTTTTTTACATATGGCTCATTAACTAAACGACTGTCATAACTCAAAAAACCAACAACCGAGAAAAACTGCTGGTAAAATGATATGTTTTTTTTTCTGTAGTGAGCATTATGCAGAAATGCATTAAATAGATTATTGTATATTATGAGTTATTTATTTATTTATTCATTCATATTTAGTAAATCTAGATATGCATGATTTGAGGAACACCAGAAGAGGCAACAAAAGAATGGGATGACCCATTATCAACGACGACTACACATTTGCGACATGAGACATACGTTTTTACCCAGTTTCAAAAAAATGGAGTGAAATCCAAAACTACGCAATTTGGAGACTAAAGTTTAATGATTGACCTTGTCAAAAGCCTTGGAAAAGTCTGTAATAACTATATCATTTTGGAGTCGGTCATTGAAAGCAGACATATGTACAAAACTCTGAGAGCATCCCAAGATTAGTAACCGTTGACCTTCCAACCAATAAACCATGCTGTTGGTTGGATAAGTAATGCTTTACTGTAAAATACAACTTTTGTTTGATAATATATATGGTAGCCTTTTTTCTGTATTGGCTTAAACTCAGTTTAAACTAAGTTATGTTATACTCAGTTATTACATTTGTTGCAACCAAAACAAAGTAGTCAGCTAACAAAGCTAAGCCCACAGAAAACAAAAAATGCGAACATTCCCAAAATAGCTAAGCTAACAACGGAGGACAATACCCAAGTGGCTTCTGAAAACAGATTTGCCATACTTGGAGCCCTAGAAGAGAATGAAAAACAAACCCAAAAGCCTAAAACTGCAAAGCCACCCCCAATTTACATAAGGGAACAGAACTGCGCCGAATAAGTAAAAAATCTGACAAAAAGTATTGGCTCTAATGCTTTTTTCGTCGTAGCTATAAAAAAGGGAAATATAAGCGAGACTAAGCTACAAGTCAATAATGAGGAGAACTATCGTAAGGTCTCAAAATTCCTAGACAATGCGTCAGCTAACTACTATACATACCAGCTGAAAAGCAGTAAGGGTATTCAAGTAGTTATTAAAGGAATTGAATCAACCGTCTCTGTAGACGAAGTATCTGATGGTATCAGGGAAAACGGCTTTGACATCAAGTCTGTTGTGAATATACTCAACAGAAACAAAATCCCTCAACCTATGTTCAAAGTCGAACTGACACCGAACAGTACTCCCCTTAATAAAAACGCTGTCCATCCTATCTATAAGTTGCAGTATTTGTTACATCGTCAAATTACTGTCGAGGAGCCACACAAACGAAATAGCCCTGTTCAGTGTACACACTGTCAGGAATATGGACATACAAAAACGTATTGTACTCTGCGTCCAGTCTGCGTTGCATGTGGTGACCTTCACTATTCTGTGGCATGTCTGGCAAACAAATCCGATCCAGCCTTCAAGAAATGTAACAACTGCGAAGGAAACCACACTGCTAACTATAGGGGCTGTCCAGTTTATAAGGAATTAAAAGACCATTTAAATCAGCGTAAGGCTCTAATCCACACTTTTCAGGTACCACTAATGTCGCAGGCATACACGCCCTCTCAACCAAGAACCTCATCCACAACGACGCCAGGAGTTACGTTTGCAAATGCCTTAAAATGGCCTAACATCCCACGAAACCAACCACAAAATGTACCTGAATCAAGCACACAACAAACACCTGTACAAAACTCTAGTCAAAATCCAAGAGGAATTGAGGCAATACTGTCCACACTGGTAAACTTAATGGTATCCATGCAAAATAACATGCAGGAGCTAATGCGCAACCAAAATCGACTAATGGAACTTTTAGTCAACCAAAACTCCACATAAATGGCTACACTAAAAATATGCTTCTGGAATGCTAATGGCAGACGAGCTTTCAAAGTTTTTGAACGATCGCGAGATCGATGTTTTGCTAGTATCCGAAACACACTTAACCAACAAAAATTATTTCAACTCAAGGGTTACATTTTCTACCCAACAAATCATCCAGATGGCAAGGCCCATGGAGGCACTGACATTCTAATTAAGCGCCGAATTAAGCATCATCCTCTGAAGGCTTTTGCTACAAACTACCTACAGGCCTCCTCGACTTCAAGGTTGTTAAGAGTGATAACTTTGCATAGTTTACTGTTTTTGATAACCTGCACACTCTTTGAAATTTGTGCACAGTTTTTCGAAATGTGTCTCCTCCATTGCACTTAAAACATTTAGTTTCGGACATGCAGTCTTTTCGTAAATAATCACTGGACCCGCAATTAAATCAACGATTTGTTTTCGTACTTTGCACATTCTTTTTAGCTTCGTTATTTGATGGTTTATTTTGTTGTTTACTACGATTGTACGCTGCCGCATTTTGTTAGGAATTTTCTAACCAATATTCTACGGGTGCACTTCGGGCATCGAAATCTGGCACGATCTTTGCAAAATTCTCCGCCGCGTGTTTTGGTTCATTTTGACGAATTTCATCAGCTTGAATTTTCAAGGTTAGCAATTGGATTATTTCTTGCAAACTCTTATTGTTTCTTCAAGTTTTGCTTCCATTTTTCGCACTTATTATTTTCGCCACAACGTAGAAACGATTTCCATCCGAAGGAGGAAACGGTCCTATAATCTCCATATGTAGATGTGGCAATCGTTCGGTAGTCATGGCTCGTCATTGTAATGCTGTTTTGTTGTGGCGGGCAACCTTGTTTCGTTGACATTACAAGCAGTTACTGGCGAAATCTATGTTATCGCGCTGCATTTAAGGCCAGATAAATCGTTCAGACATAGTCCGTGCTGTAGCTCTAACTCCAGGATGTGCATGGTCATGTATAGATTGCAAGATGCTGGATCTAAACTTTTTTGTGATGAAAGGGTATATAGTATATAGTAGTATATTTTTTGCACACTAAAAGGTGAACAAACTGCTTTATTTTAAGTGAATGGGCAGAGTTACCTAACAGCATCGATTGCCCCTCAGCGTATGTGATGAGCTCGGGGAAGAACTAGAATGCTGGTTTCCAAAGGCGTAAAATAAAAACAATACAAATTGTGTTAGAAAACTGTTTATTAAAATATTTACTGGAACTCAACTTACCACGTCCTGCGCCTGTGAGGATTGCTAATAGAATAATAGAATAAATAGTGAACATTCCGCCCGCCTAGCAGTATTACTGCGAAAAGCGCATATTACAATTTATAATTCATTTACATTTTATATATTATTGTCATTTGAAACTTATGTATATCAATTCTAATTAAAATTTCAATTTACAATACATTCTTAAAGCTAATTTATACTGCTCGCTTACTGGGTCCTGCCACCATAGGGTGTATCTGGGCTGCATAATTTTGGCCTATAGATCACCGCCTAACACCATTTCTACTAGACTCGCCCTATGAAATGATGGATAAGCCAAGCGATTAGTAAATGCTCCCACTGTCTGTTGATTTAATGAACGCAATGTGCTAGGAGTAGGATTTAACGCTTCCACCTTCGCACACACAAACATCTCTTGCTGCCCATTCAGTTTATCACGAAGTGTGATGCTACAAAATCGTCCGCCTAAACGCCTTTGGATTCGAGGCCTGCAGCCGTGGCAGCGGAGGTGTTCGGCGCCGAACTCACACAGTCAAGTATAGCGCGAACCAACTAAAACCGATTCGCATTAAGTATTCGAACCAAACCCGTTGGCGAAGCGCCAACATTTGATGGGAAGGAAGGTCGGCTGATCGTTGCTCATTTATAGCTCGCGCATTTCTTCTTCGACGGGCACCTTTACCGCGCCATCTTTTCGGCTGGGCTGGCCGACGGCACGAGTCGAGTTGTAAGGATTCGAATGTCCTAGTAATTTGAGCTATGAAGTCGAGTTGCAGTCAGACGCTTTGTCCAGTCGTTGAAGAAAGGCAAACACTAGCCGTTTATGGTCGGTATATACATGGCATTTTCTACTTTCAACCACGTATCGGAAATGGCAAAGTAAAAAGCAGTCGGATCACAATCACACATGCTATATCGTTGCTTAGATTTTGAAAACTTTATCGGAAAAAATTAATGTTGTTATCGACGATTTGGTTGAGAACTGCGCCGGCAGCGAAATTATATGCGTCGACCCAAAGCTATATTTTGGCGTTTGGAATAGGATGAGCATGCAAGGCAGCATGAGGATTTGTATCCTCGGTCCAAATCAGAGCTGTCAGGCCGTCGATAAAAGTTGAGCATTGCTACAAAGCGTTTCAACTCTTTCGCCACCATAGGCCGTTGATAATTCAGCAGAGCGGTGACACGACTCGGAAGTGGCTTAATACCGTCCGTCCTTATGGAACTCCAATTCCTAGGCACTTCAACTCCGTTACCCCAAACACAGATTTCGACACGTTAATTGTAAGGTTGTTCTCTTTTAAACGCGAATACACCGCTCGCAAGTGGTTTTGGTGCTTTTCAACTATCTGCGATAACACGCAGATATCGTCCAAGTAAGTAAAGACAAAACCGAGATTTATTAATAAGCCGTTGATATGTTTGAGCTGCGTTTCTCAAACCGAATGCCATCTGAGTGAACTCATAAAGCACAAACGGAGTAGTAATGGCCGTTTTTGGGACATCCTCCGGATGAATTTTCACTTGGTGGAAAGCTTTCCGTAAATCTATTTTCAAGAACACCTTTTTACCGGCTAGCACGTTCGAAAAGTCTTGTAGAAATGGCAACGAGTAGGGATCACCAATCGTCTTCGCATTGAGAGCGCGGTAGTAACCGCACAGCCTCCAAGAAACATACACTTTGCGCACCATTTGGAGCGGGCTCGCCCAATTGCTACTCGATGGGCGACCAATGCCAAGTTTAGGCATCAATTCATATTCCAAACGTGCTGCAGTTAGTTTTTCTGGCGAAAATCTTCGTGGTCGCTCAAAGACAGGTTGACCGGTAGTTAAAATCCGATGAACGATCGTGGATTTTGTGAGCAAACTGATAGACGGTGAACGCGTGGTTTCGATGGAGTTTTTTAAAATATCCCAAAATTTCGAGTCGGATTTAATGATTTTGATGCTTTCTGCGTTACTGTTATAAATCAGAATTTTTTTATCGATCAAGCACTTTCTCTTAAGATCAACTAAAATATCAAAA
This sequence comes from Philophylla caesio, assembly GCA_963971545.1. Taxonomy (NCBI): domain Eukaryota; kingdom Metazoa; phylum Arthropoda; class Insecta; order Diptera; family Tephritidae; genus Philophylla; species Philophylla caesio. The sequence continues at coordinate 115,468,220 of OZ020604.1, read as the reverse complement.
TGACATAAGAAGTATGCTCCTATTGTAGCTTGAGACACATCTTCTACGAAAAAATTCCACGTGAACTCTCGACGCAAATTTAATTTAAGATTAAATATAGTTTCACCACAAACAATTATATGAGAGCCATTATCTGCAAACAAATTTATACTGGTATTTTTAGCACGAACTGTCCCCGCATTAGGTCGAATTCCTAATATTTAAGTAAATTTTCGATGACGTATCAAAAATGCGAAGCAGTTGGTTTTGGATGGCATCAGGCTGTTCGCTAATACCAGAAATCGTCTCAGCCGAGCAACCCTATTGCGTAGCAGCGGTAATAGCAAATGTGCACGGTTCGCGGCACTTTGTAGCTTTTTCGCTAAACTTTTCATGGTATCAACAGAAACTGGTACCGTTTTTGCTCGTGAAGATGAGATGAAGATGATCTAGAACGTGTTCGTTCAAAAACCTTAAATTGCTTTTGCAAACTACGGGAAATATCCGCAATTTCGTTTTTGGGGATAGAAATATCATTTTTCGATGACACCATGTCTATTCGTCCATTGTACTAACCAATAGACTCGGCGATTGAATTAGCCACCTTCACTTTCTCCGTTAAAGGGACCTTTGTTGCGATTATAGAAGCTTGTACGTTAGGTGAAAGTCGCGCCACCCATAAGTCAAGCAACATCCTATCGTTAAGCGTAGTGCCAGCCACGCGCTAAGTTTCACTGAAAAATTCACTTAGTTTTCGATCGCTGAGAGGCATGCCCTTGAGAACACGGTGCAAGCGGCATTGCTGACTTTCAGTAAAATTATCCGTTATCAATGTTGTAGGCGTACGCCAGTAATTGCACACTCCTATAAAAGATGCTGCTTGACCGATTAAGTTCTGCGGCTCGAAGTATCATCTCCAGCATCAGGTGGAAGAAAGCGCAGGACAAAGAGTCACCTTGTCTGAAACCGCGTTGGGTATCAAATGGCTCGGAGAGGTCCCTCCCAATCCAGACAGAGCTGGTGGCGTTCATTAACGTCATTTTACATAGCCAAGATAAACAACTTTTTTTCGTGCTGTCGAAAGCCGTTTTGAAGTCGACAAAGAGATGGGCTCACGCTTTCCGAATTTCATCATAGTCGGCGGATGGTACATCGAGTCCATCATCATTGATTGGGGACTCGGGTTCATCATCTTTTCCAAAGTGGTTGTCGCTGCTACCATTAAGCAATGTGGAGAAGTGTTCTCTCCATAATTTTAGTCTGCTGTTGACATCAGACACCAGGTCCCGTTGTCATTCCTGCAGGATTTCGCACCGGTCTTGAAACCTTCTGCTAGCCGTCGTACTTTCTGAAAAATATTTCAGTCGCTTTTCCTGTTGGCCAACATCTCATTCTCTTCGCATTCACGCATTTCGGCCTCTCTCTTTTTCTCTCGAAAAATGGATCTTCCTTCCTTCTTCAACTCACGATAACGCTCCCGCATAGCTAGCGTTGCGGCCGATCGCAGTGTAGCCCTGTAGGCAACGTCTTTACGTTCCGCAGCGGCACGACATTCCTCGTCATACCAGTTGTTTTTTCGGGTCCGACGGTTTCGACGGATTTCTCAACGGCGGTATGTAGACAGCGAGAAATATGGTTCCACTGCTCGGAAATATCATTCCGTTAATTATTGATCTCAAAGATCAGAAGTCCAAATCGAGTGGCGAAGTGGGTGACTGTCTGTTGTGATTGCAGCTTTCCGACGTCGTGCTTTCCTTGTGTCCATTTACGCGCGCTTATTGCTGCATAGAGGCGTGTGCGGATCTTAGCTGCCACAAGATAATGGTCCGAGTCATTGTTGGCTCCTCGGATCGTGCGCACATCTAAGACACTGGAAGCATGCCTTCCGTCTATCACAACATGGTCGATTTGGTTACGTGTTTGACCATCTGGCAGCAGCAGCAAAGGTTGGTGTATTTTCTTATGCTGGAATCTTTCAAAGAAAGACAACCTTTTAATAGATTATACCGCAATTAGTCTCAATGGGGTACAATTGCCATTAGTTAGTCGCAACAAGTCTCGAACGGGCATAATTGTAGATTAGTCCTGTATTCATCTCATTCGGTAATGATATGCCACATTATTCTCCTCCTAGTAACCATATAGGGTTGCGATAAAAGCTGTCGATAGACACTTTCACTTTGTGATCTTAGATTTTTATGATGTGGTATTTGGTGTGCGATGTTAAACGTTGCATGGACCTTTGTATAGCGCGGTAAGCGAAAGGCTAGCCGAATCATCTCTAACAAATGCCTGACCACAAGACTTAAAATTGGGATCAACGAAAGGGTTTGATGGCGTGTGCCACGATGAGTCGACAGGGTGAATATCATTCATAGTATGTTTGAAATCGCTTATAATATTGTGCTAGTCTCTAGCTCACTGATTGTCGACAAAAAATTCAGAAAGCAGTCGAAGCGTCGTACCATAAACGAGTTCTGTGGGTGTTGCACTTAAATCTTCTTTGAAGATAGATTGAAGACCGAGTACAATTAATGGAAAATACGCAGTCGACTTATCTGCACTGTGGCAGATAATGACTAATTTTAGTGTGTGGGAATAATATTTGGCCATCTTGGAAAGCGACCGATAATTGCAACGTAGAAACGATTTCCATCCGAAGGAGGAAACGGTCCTACAATCTCCATATGTAGATGTGGCAAACATTCGGTAGTCATGGCTCGTCATTGTAATGCTGTTTTGTTGTGGCGGACAACCTTGTTTCGTTGACATTACAAGCAGTTACTGGCGAAATCTTTGTTATCGCGCTGCATTTAAGGGCAGATAAATCGTTCAGACATAGTCCGTGCTGTAGCTCTAGCTCCAGGATGTGCATGTTCATGTATAGATTGCAAGATGCCGGATCTAAACTTTTTTCTGATGAAAGGGCGAACCTTTCCTATTGAACAGTCGCAGTATATTTTTTGCACACTAAAAGGTGAACAAACTGCTTAATTTTAAGTGAATGGGCAGAGTTACCTAACAGCATCGATTGCCCCTCAGCGTATGTGATGAGCTCGGGGAAGAACTAGAATGCTGGTTTCCAAAGGCGTAAAATAAAAACAATACAAATTGTGTAAGAAAACTGTTTATTAAAATATTTACTGGAACTCAACTTACCACGTCCTGCGCCTGTGAGGATTGCTAATAGAATAATAGAATAAATAGTGAACATTCCGCCCGCTTAGCAGTATTACTGCGAAAAGCGCATATTACAATTTATAATTCATTTACATTTTATATATTATTGTCATTTTAAACTTATGTATATCAATTCTAATTAAAATTTCAATTTACAATACATTCTTAAAGCTAATTTATACTGCTCGCTTACTGGGTCCTGCCACCATAGGGTGTATCACGCTGGGCTGCATAATTTTGGCCTATAGATCACCGCCTAACACCATTTCTACTAGACTCGCCTTATGAAATGATGGATAAGCCAAGCGTAAATTAGTAAATGCTCCCACTGTCTGTTGATGTAATGGACGCAATGTGCTAGGAGTAGGATTTAACGCTTCCACCTTCGCACACACAAACATCTCTTGCTGCCCATTCAGTTTATCACGAAGTGTGATGCTACAAAATCGTCCGCCTAAACGCCTTTGGATTCGAGGCCTGCAGCCGTGGCAGCGGAGGTGTTCGGCGCCGAACTCACACAGTCAAGTATAGCGCCAACCACGGAAAACCGATCCGCATTAAGTATTCGAACCAACCCCGTTGGCGAAGCGCCAACATTTGATGCGAAGGAAGGTCTGCTGATCGTTGCTCATTTATAGCTCGAGCATTTCTTCTTCGACGGGCACCTTTACCGCGCCATCTTTTCGGCTGGGCTAGCCGACGGCACGAGTCGAGTTGTAAGGATTCGAATGTCCTAGTAATTTGAGCTATGAAGTCGAGTTGCAGTCAGACGCTTTGTCCAGTCGTTGAAGAAAGGCAAACACTAGCCGTTTATGGTCGGTATAAACATGGCATTTTCTACTTTCAACCACGTATCGGAAATGGCTAAGTAAAAAGCAGTCGGATCACAATCACACATGCTATATCATTGCTTAGATTTTGAAAACTTTATCGGAAAAAATTAATGTTGTTATTGACGATTTGGTTGAGAACTGCGCCGGCAGCGAAATTATATGCGTCGACCCAAAGCTATATTTTGGCGTTTGGAATAGGATGAGCATGCAAGGTAGCATGACGATTTGTATCCTCGGTCCAAATCAGAGCTGTCAGGCCGTCGATAAAAGTTGAGCATTGCTACAAAGCGTTTCAACTCTTTCGCCACCATAGGTCGTTGATAATTCAGCAGAGCGGTGACACGACTCGGAAGTGGCTTAATACCGTCCTTCCTTATGGAACTCCAATTCCTATGCACTTCAACTCCGTAACCCCGAACACAGATTTCGACACGTTAATTGTGAGGTTGTTCTCTTTTAAACGCGAATACACCGCTCGCAAGTGGTTTTGGTGCTTTTCAACTAACTGCGATAACACGCAGATATCGTCCATGTAAGTAAAGACAAAACCGAGACCACGAAAAACTTTATTAATTAGCCGTTGATATGTTTGAGCTGCGTTTCTCAAACCGAATGCCATCTGAGTGAACTCATAAAGCACAAACGGAGTAGTAATGGCCGTTTTTGGGACATCCTCCGGATGAATTTTCACTTGGTGGAAAGCTTTCCGTAAATCTATTTTCAAGAACACCTTTTTACCGGCTAGCACGTTGGAAAAGTCTTGTAGATATGGCAACGGGTAGGGATCACCCATCGTCTGCGCATTGAGAACGCGGTAGTTACCGCACAGCCTCCAAGAAACATACACTTTGCGCACCATATGGAGCGGGCTCGCCCAATTGCTACTCGATGGGCGACAAATGCCAAGTTTAAGAATCAATTCATATTTCAAACGTGCTGAAGTTAGTTTTTCTGGCGAAAGTCTTCGTGGTCGCATAAAGACAGGTTGACCGGTAGTTAAAATCCGATGAACGATCGTGGATTTTGTGAGCAAACTGATATACGGTGAACGCGTGATTTCGATGGAGTTTTTTAAAATATCCCAAAATTTCGAGTCGGAATTAATGATTTTGATGCTTTCTGCGTATAAATCAGAATTTTTTTATCGATCAAGCACTTTCTCTTAAGATCAACTAAAATATCAAAATGACATAAGAAGTATGCTCCTATTGTAGCTTGAGACACATCTTCTACGAAAAAAGTCCACGTGAACTCTCGACGCAAATTTAATTTAAGATTAAATATAGTTTCACCACAAACAATTATATGAGATCCATTATCTGCAAACAAATTTATACCGGTATTTTTAGCACGAATTGTCCCCGCATTAGGTCGAATTACTGATATTTAAGTAAATTTTCGATGACGTATCAAAAATGCGAAGCAGTTGATTTTGGATGACATCAGGCTGTTCGCTAATACCAGAAATCGTCTCAGCCGAGCAACCCTATTGCGTAGCAGTGGTAATAGCAAATGTGCATGGTTCGCGGCACTTTGTAGCTTTGTCGCTAAACTTTTCATGGTATCAACAGAAACTGGTACCGTTTTTGCTCGTGAAGATGAGATGAAGATAATCTAAAACGTGTTCGTTCAAAAACCTTAAATTGCTTTTGCAAACTACGGGAAATATCCGCAATTTCGTTTTTGGGGATAGAAATATCATTTTTCGATGACACCATGTCTATTCGTCCATTGTACTAACCAATAGACTCGGCGATTGAATTAGCCACCTTCACTTTCTCCGTTAAAGGGACCTTTGTTGCGATTATAGAAGCTTGTACGTTAGGTGAAAGTCGCGCCACCCATAAGTCAAGCAACAACCTATCGTTAAGCGTAGTGCCAGCCACGCGCTTAGTTTCACTGCAAAGTTCACTTAGTTTTCGATCGCTGAGAGGCATGCCCTTGAGAACACGGTGCAAGCGGCATTGCTGACTTTCAGTAAAATGATCCGTTATCTTCAGCTTAATATAGGCGAATTTATCAGCAGCTGGTGCAGCTTCAACTATTGACTGAGCTAGAGTCAAAAAGAGAGCCTACACGATATGTATTTGCGTATGTAGCTGCCACTTTTGATAGATACTATATATAATTCTGTATGTCTGCCAAATTAATTTTATTTGTTTCGCATTTACACAATATGTATTTGAATCTGCATTTTATTTGACATGACAGCGAATTTATTATCTATAATAATTATTGGCTGATAGATACATACATATTGTTAAAATAATGGGCACGAAATATAATAAAACAGTTTTATGCGATATTTCTCTGATTATTGCTATTAAAAAAAAATTTTAAATAAAAAGGCGACAAAGAACTCTGTGGAATGTGAAACAACATTTATTTTTGAAAACAAAATGTGAAAAGAAGAGCTGATTATGTCTGGGCGTCAGATGAAAATAGAAACAGTTATATTCCATATGTACGTGTATCTGCTTAATAGAGAAGCAAATCTAATTTGGGTTTACATAATATTTTTGCATTGACATAAGTAAAGAATGACGTGTACACATGCAAATACATATCGTGTAAGCACACTTTAACGAAGATAGCGAGATCGCAACAACGCAGATAATTTGCTGACAATTGCAGTCGCAATGGGGGTGCGTTTGGGAGGTTTAAATGCATACACTTCAGGGAAAAATGCATACAAATTTTCAGTAATTTAGTTTGCGATAATAGTCATAAATAATATTTTAAGATCTCTGTAAAAAATTTACGAATGGAAATTTTAATTTACATCTGACAACACAGGAAGCTCCCCATCTAAATGAAATATCTCTTCATATTTCACCGTGGCGAGTTGTTTTCTTTGATAGTTGGCTTGCTTAGGACCTCGATTCGAAATAAATGTCATTTCGTTAATTCTATGAGTGATTAATGTTGCTGTAGTTTTTTTCTTACCAAAATTATATACGAGTTTATTTTAATTTCCATAATGGTTATATTTTGGTGTAATCATGGGGAATATTTTGAGTATCCTAGAACCCGTAATTTGGAGGAAATCGAAGATATTCTAGAATAAATCTCCGAAATATAGTTTGATCGATTATGAAACGATGTTCTGGGTATTGTTTATTATAATACTGGGCAAAGGAATAGTGTACAAAAGGTAAGAATAACAATTATACTTACCTACTTACATAATTGGCGCGTTAACAGCCTAAGCGAGTTTGTCCCTATCTCCTGCTAACTGGCGCCAATTGGAAATCCCAAGTACAGCCAAGTCTTTTTCCACTTGGTCTTTCCAACGCAGGGGAGGTCTTCCTTTTCCGTTACTACCACCAGCGGGTACCGCGTAAAAAACCTTCAGGGCTGGCACGATTTCATACATTAAAACGACGTGGCCTAGATAGCTGAGCCTTGTAAAGCTCGTACAGCTCATCGTTTCATCGTTCGCGGTATTCCCCGTCGCAAAGGTCCATACATCTTTCGGAGAATTTTTCTCTCGAACACTCAAAGAGCCCTCTTATCCGACGTTGTCATCGTCCATGCTTCTGCGCCATAAAATTGGACGAACATGATGAGAGACTTATAAAGTGTGGGTTTTGTCCGTCGAGAGAGGACTTATCTGTGCAATTTCCTACTCAGTCCGAAGTAGCACTTGTTGGCAAAAGAGATTATCCGTTGGATTTCAAGGCTGACATTGTTTAAGATGTTAGTGCTGGTCCCTAGGTAGACAAAGCCGTCTACTTTTTTAAATTTGTGACTGTCAACAGTGATGTAAGTGCCCAGCCGTGAATGTGCTGACTGTCTATTTGATGACAGGAGACACTTTGTCTAGCCCTCGTTCACCTTCAATCGCTTTGATGCTTTATCCAGTTTGAAGAAGAGTTCTGACTGCGCGGTTGTTAAAGCCCATATTGTCAATGTTGTAGGCGTACGCCAGTAATTGCACACTCCTATAAAAGATGCTGCTTGACCGATTAAGTTCTGCGGCTCGAAGTATCATCTCCAGCATCAGGTGGAAGAAAGTGCAGGACACAGAGTCACCTTGTCTGAAACCTCGTTGGGTATCAAATAGCTCGGAGAGGTCCCTCCAAAGCCAGACAGAGCTAGTGGCGTTCATTAACGTCATTTTTCATAGCCAAGATAAACCACTTTTGTTCGTGCTGTCGAAAGCGGCTTTGAAGTCGACAAGCAGATGGGCTCACGCTTTCCGAATTTCATCATAGTCGGCGGATGGTACATCGAGTCCATCATCATTGATTGGGGACTCGGGTTCATCATCTTTTCCAAAGTGGTTGTCGGCGGTACCATTAAGCAATGTGGAGAAGTGTTCTCTCCATAATTTTAGTCTGCTGTTGACATCAGGCACCAGGTGCCGTTGTCATTCCTGCAGGATTTCGCACCGGTCTTGAAACCTTCTGTTAGCCGTCGTACTTTCTGAAAAATATTTCAGTCGCTTTTCCTGTTGGCCAACATCTCATTCTCTTCGCATTCACGCATTTCGGCCTCTCTCTTTTTCTCACGAAAAATGGATCTTCCTTCCTTCTTCAACTCACGATAACGCTCCCGCACAGCTAGCGTTGCGGCCGATCGCAGTGTAGCCCTGTAGGCAACGTCTTTACGTTCCGCAGCGGCACGACATTCCTCGTCATACCAGTTGTTTTTTCGGGTCCGCTGATATTCGATGGATTTCTCAACGGCGGTATGTAGACAGCGAGAAATATGGTTCCACTGCTCGGAAATATCATTCTGTTAATTATGGATCTCAAAGATCAGAAGTCCAAATCGGGTGGCGAAGTGGGTGACTGTCTGTTGTGATTGCAGCTTTCCGACGTCGTGCTTTCCTTGTGTCCATTTACGCGCTTATTGCTGCATAGAGGCGTGTGCGGATCTTAGCTGCCACAATATAATGGCTCCTCGGATCGTGCGCACATCTAGGACACTGGAAGCATGCCTTCCGTCTATCACAACATGGTCGATTTGGTTACGTGTTTGACCATCTGGAAGCAGCCGCGTAGCTTGGTGTATTTTCTTTTGCTGGAATCTTTTGCTACATACTACCTTATTTTGAAACCATTATGAAGAAGTGGTAAAACCTTGACTTGAGTATAGGTTTCAGTTGCCAACTTTGCCGCGCTCGTTCCAACAGGTAGGGGTCGCAATAGCCATAAGTGTGTAGAAAAGCTGTGGCTTCTTGCATGGAGGTTCTTGCGCTGAGAATAACAGATTGTTTAAAAGAGGACAACCTCTTAATAGATTATACCGAAATTAGTCTCAATGGGGTACAATTGCCATTAGTTAGTCGCAACAAGTCTCGAACGGGCATATTTGTAGATTAGTCCTGTATTCGTCTTATTCGGAAATGGTATGCCACATTATTCTCCTCCTGGTAACCATATAGGGTTGCGATAAAAGCTGTCGATAGATACTTTCACTTCGTGATCTTAGATTTTTATGATGTGGTATTTTGGTGTGCGATGTTAAACGTTGCACGGACCTTTGTATAGCGCGGTAAGCGAAAGGCTAACCGAATCATCTCTTACATATACGAAAGGTTTTGATGGCGTGTGCCACGATGAGTCGACAGGGTGAATATCATTCATAGTACGTTTGAAATCGCTTATAATATTGTGCTAGTCTCTAGCTCACTGATTGTCGACAAAAAATTCAGAAAGCAGTCGAAGCGTCGTACCATAAACGAGTTCTGTGGGTGTTGCACTTAAATCTTCTTTGAAGATAGATTGAAGACCGAGTACAATTAATGGAAAATACGCAGTCCACTTATCTGCACTGTGGCAGATAATGACTAATTTTAGTGTGTGGGAATAATATTTGGCCATCTTGGAAAGCGACCGATAATTGCAACGTATAAACGATTTCCATCCGAAGGAGGAAACGGTCCTACAATCTCCATATGTAGATGTGGCAATCATTCGGTAGTCATGGCTCGTCATTGTAATGCTGTTTTGTTGTGGCGGACAACCTAGTTTCGTTGACAGTACCAGCAGTTACTGGCGAAATCTCTGTTATCGCGCTGCATTTAAGGCCAGATAAATCGTTCAGACATAGTCCGTGCTGTAGCTCTATCTCCATTCCACCCGCCTAGCAGTATTACTGCGAAAGCGCATATTACAATTTATAATTCATTTACATTTTATATAATATTGTCATTTGAAACTTATGTATATCAATTCTAATTAAAATTTCAATTTACAACACATTTTTAAAGCTAATTTATACTGCTTGCTTACTGGGTCAAACTATATATCGCGAATCCGAGGCGTGTGTTGTGGGCAATTATTTGTCCTGCCACCATAGGGGGTATCACGCTGGGCTGCATAATTTTGGCCTATAGATCACCGCCTAGCACCATTTCTACTGGACTTGCCTTATGAAATGATGGATAAGCCAAGCGTAAATTAGTAAATGCTTCCACTGTCTGTTGATTTAATGAACGCAATGTGCTAGGAGTAGGATTTAACGCTTCCACCTTCGCACACACAAACATCTCTTGCTGCCCATTCAGTTTATCACGAAGTGTGATGCTACAAAATCGTCCGCCTACACGCCTTTGGATTCGAGGCCTGCAGCCGTGGCAGCGGAGGTGTTCGGCGCCGAACTCACACTGTCAAGTATAGCGCGAACCACGGAAAACCGATCCGCATTAAGTATTCGAACCAACCCCGTTGGCGAAGCGCCAACATTTGATGCGAAGGAAGGTCTGCTGATCGTTGCTCATTTATAGCTCGAGCATTTCTTCTTCGACGGGCACCTTTACCGCGCCATCTTTTCGGCTGGGCTGGCCGACGGCACGAGTCGAGTTGTAAGGGTTCAAATGTCCTAGTAATTTGAGCTATGAAGTCGAGTCGAGTTGTAAGGGTTCAAATGTCCTAGTAATTTGAGCTTTGAAGTCGAGTTGCAGTCAGACGCTTTGTCCAGTAGTTGAAGAAAGGCAAACACTAGCCGTTTATGGTCGGTATATACATGGCATTTTCTACTTTCAACCACGTATCTGAAATGGCTAGGTAAAAAGCAGTCGGATCACAATCACACATGCTATATCGTTGCTTAGATTTTGAAAACTTTATCGGAGAAAATTAATGTTGTTATCGACGATTTGGTTGAGAACTGCGCCGGCAGCGAAATTATATGCGTCGACCCAAAGCTATATTTTGGCGTTTGAAATAGGATGAGCAAGCAAGGCAGCGTGACGATTTGTATCCTCGGTCCAAATCAGACCTGTCAGGCTGTCGATAAAAGTTGAGCATTGCTAGAAAGCGTTTCAACTCTTTCGCCACAATAGGCCGTTGAAAATTCAGCAGAGCGGTGACACGACTCGGAAGTGGCTTAATATCATCCTTACTTATGGAACTCCGAAGTGGGTGACTGTCTGTTGTGATTGCAGCTTTCCGACGTCGTGCTTTCCTTGTGTCCATTTACGCGCGCTTATTGCTGCATAGAGGCGTGTGCGGATCTTAGCTGCCACAATATAATGGCTCCTCGGATCGTGCGCACATCTAGGACACTGGAAGCATGCCTTCCGTCTATCACAACATGGTCGATTTGGTTACGTGTTTGACCATCTGGAAGCAGCCGCGTAGCTTGGTGTATTTTCTTTTGCTGGAATCTTTTGCTACATACTACCTTATTTTGAAACCATTATGAAGAAGTGGTAAAACCTTGACTTGAGTATAGGTTTCAGTTGCCAACTTTGCCGCGCTCGTTCCAACAGGTAGGGGTCGCAATAGCCATAAGTGTGAAGAAAAGCTGTGGCTTCTTGCATGGAGGTTGTTGCGCTGAGAATAACAGATTGTTTAAAAGAGGACAACCTCTTAATAGATTATACCGAAATTAGTCTCAATGGGGTACAATTGCCATTAGTTAGTCGCAACAAGTCTCGAACGGGCATATTTGTAGATTAGTCCTGTATTCGTCTTATTCGGAAATGGTATGCCACATTATTCTCCTCCTAGTAACCATATAGGGTTGCGATAAAAGCTGTCGATAGATACTTTCACTTCGTGATCTTAGATTTTTATGATGTGGTATTTTGGTGTGCGATGTTAAACGTTGCACGGACCTTTGTATAGCGCGGTAAGCGAAACGCTAACCGAATCATCTCTTACATATACGAAAGGTTTTGATGGCGTGTGCCACGATGAGTCGACAGGGTGAATATCATTCATAGTACGTTTGAAATCGCTTATAATATTGTGCTAGTCTCTAGCTCACTGATTGTCGACAAAAAATTCAGAAAGCAGTCGAAACGTCGTACCATAAACGAGTTCTGTGGGTGTTGCACTTAAATCTTCTTTGAAGATAGATTGAAGACCGAGTACAATTAATGGAAAATACGCAGTCCACTTATCTGCACTGTGGCAGATAATGACTAATTTTAGTGTGTGGGAATAATATTTGGCCATCTTGGAAAGCGACCGATAATTGCAACGTATAAACGATTTCCATCCGAAGGAGGAAACGGTCCTACAATCTCCATATGTAGATGTGGAAATCATTCGGTAGTCATGGCTCGTCATTGTAATGCTGTTTTGTTGTGGCGGACAACCTAGTTTCGTTGACAGTACCAGCAGTTACTGGCGAAATCTCTGTTATCGCGCTGCATTTAAGGCCAGATAAATCGTTCAGACATAGTCCGTGCTGTAGCTCTATCTCCATTCCACCCGCCTAGCAGTATTACTGCGAAAGCGCATATTACAATTTATAATTCATTTACATTTTATATAATATTGTCATTTGAAACTTATGTATATCAATTCTAATTAAAATTTCAATTTACAACACATTTTTAAAGCTAATTTATACTGCTTGCTTACTGGGTCAAACTATATATCGCGAATCCGAGGCGTGTGTTGTGGGCAATTATTTGTCCTGCCACCATAGGGGGTATCACGCTGGGCTGCATAATTTTGGCCTATAGATCACCGCCTAGCACCATTTCTACTGGACTTGCCTTATGAAATGATGGATAAGCCAAGCGTAAATTAGTAAATGCTTCCACTGTCTGTTGATTTAATGAACGCAATGTGCTAGGAGTAGGATTTAACGCTTCCACCTTCGCACACACAAACATCTCTTGCTGCCCATTCAGTTTATCACGAAGTGTGATGCTACAAAATCGTCCGCCTACACGCCTTTGGATTCGAGGCCTGCAGCCGTGGCAGCGGAGGTGTTCGGCGCCGAACTCACACAGTCAAGTATAGCGCGAACCACGGAAAACCGATCCGCATTAAGTATTCGAACCAACCCCGTTGGCGAAGCGCCAACATTTGATGCGAAGGAAGGTCTGCTGATCGTTGCTCATTTATAGCTCGAGCATTTCTTCTTCGACGGGCACCTTTACCGCGCCATCTTTTCGGCTGGGCTGGCCGACGGCACGAGTCGAGTTGTAAGGGTTCAAATGTCCTAGTAATTTGAGCTATGAAGTCGAGTCGAGTTGTAAGGGTTCAAATGTCCTAGTAATTTGAGCTATGAAGTCGAGTTGCAGTCAGACGCTTTGTCCAGTAGTTGAAGAAAGGCAAACACTAGCCGTTTATGGTCGGTATATACATGGCATTTTCTACTTTCAACCACGTATCTGAAATGGCTAGGTAAAAAGCAGTCGGATCACAATCACACATGCTATATCGTTGCTTAGATTTTGAAAACTTTATCGGAGAAAATTAATGTTGTTATCGACGATTTGGTTGAGAACTGCGCCGGCAGCGAAATTATATGCGTCGACCCAAAGCTATATTTTGGCGTTTGAAATAGGATGAGCAAGCAAGGCAGCGTGACGATTTGTATCCTCGGTCCAAATCAGACCTGTCAGGCTGTCGATAAAAGTTGAGCCTTGCTAGAAAGCGTTTCAACTCTTTCGCCACAATAGGCCGTTGAAAATTCAGCAGAGCGGTGACACGACTCGGAAGTGGCTTAATATCATCCTTACTTATGGAACTCCAATTCCTATGCACTTCAACTCCGTAACCCCGAACACAGATTTCGACACGTTAATTGTAAGGTTGTTCTCTTTTAAACGCGAATACACCGCTCGCAAGTGGTTTTGGTGCTCTTCAACTATCTGCGATAACACGCAGATATCGTTCAGGTAAGTAGAGACAAACCTAGACCACAAAAACTTGATTAATTAGCCGTTGATATGTTTGAGCTGCGTTTCTCAAACCGAATGCCATCTGAGTGAACTCATAAATCACAAACGGAGTAGTAATGGCCGTTTTTGGGACATACTCCGGATGAATTTTCACTTCACAAGAACACCTTTTTAACGGCTAGCACGTTCGAAAAGTCTTGTAGAAATGGTAACAGGTAGCGATCAGCAATGGTCTGCGCATTGAGAGCGCGGTAGTTACCGCACAGCCTCCAAGAAACATCCACTTTGCGCACCATATGCAGCTGGCTCGCCCAATTGCTACTCGATGGGCGACAAATGCCAAGTTTAAGCATCAATTCATATTCCAAACTTGCTGCAGTTAGTTTTTCTGGCGAAAGTCTTCGTGGTCGCACAAAGACAGGTTGACCGGTAGTTAAAATCCGATGAACGATCGTGGATTTTGTGAGCAAGTTTTTTAAAATATCCCAAAATTTCGAGTCGAAATTAATGATTTTGATGCTTTCTGCGTTACTGTTATAAATCAGTATTTTTATCGATCAAGCACTTTCTCATAAGATCAACTAAAATATCAAAATGACATAAGAAGTCTGCTCCTATTGTAGCTTGAGACACATCTTCTACGAAAAAATTCCACGTGAACTCTCGACGCAAATTTAATTTAAGATTAAATATAGTATGGTTGTTCATTTTTCTGTTGGCCTAGTAAATGTTAATATTTTAGAATTTTTATTGAGCTCAAGGCCAGTTTATGGAAGATTTTTTGTGAAAAAACAACAACAGCTTTTTTAATGGTTGAAGTTATAGTACTATTTCGGAAATCACCACATTTCCTCATCAGACTTCTTTCTTAGATTATTAAATTAAATTATTTTTAATTTAATTTTCATAACCACTTCTCTCAGGCTTTGAACCCGGGAGCTCGGAGTTGCAGAGCCAATACGCTACCTATTGTGCTACGCTAGCCGAGTTGGCTGTTGTGTTTATTTCATCTTCCTTAAACAAACCAAAAAAAAGAAGTCTGATGAGGAAATGTGGTGATTTCCGAAATAGTACTATAACTTCAACCATTAAAAAAGCTGTTGTTGTTTTTTCACAAAAAATCTTCCATAAACTGGCCTTGAGCTCATTAAAAATTCTAAAAGATTAAATATAGTTTCACCACAAACAATTATATGAGAGCCATTATCTGCAAACAAATTTATACCGGTATTTTTAGCACGAACTGTCCCCGCATTAGGTCGAATTACTGATATGTCAACACCCGCATCAATTAAAAAGTAAATTTTCGATGACGTATCAAAAATTCGAGCAGTTGATTTTGGATGACAACAGGTTGTTCGCAAATACCAGAAATCGTCTCAGCCGAGCATCCCTATTGCATAGCAGTAGTAATAGCAAATGTGCACGGTTCGTGGCACTTTGTAGCTTTGTCGCTAAACTTGTCATGGTATCAACAGAAACCGGTACCGTTTTTGCTCGTGAAGATGAGATGAAGATGATCTAGAACGTGTTCGTTCAAAAACCTTAAATTGCTTTTGCAAACTGCGGGAAAAATCCGCAATTTCGTTTTCGAGGATAGAAATATAATTTTTCGATGACACCATGTATATTTGTCCATTGTACTAACCAATAGACTCGGCGATTGAATTAGCCACCTTCACTTTCTCCGTTAAAGGGACCTTTGTTGCGATTATAGAAGCTTGTGCGTAAGGTGAAAGTCGCGCCACCCATAAGTCAAGCAACAACCTATCGTTAAGCGTAGTGCCAGCCACGCGCTTAGTTTCACTGAAAAATTCATTTGGTTTTCGATCGCTGAGAGGCATGCCCTTGAGAACACGGTGCAAGCGGCATTGTTGGCTTTCAGTAAGTTGATCCGTAATCTTCAGCTTAATATAGGCGAATTTATCAGGAGCTGGTGCAGCTTCAACTATTGACTGAGCTAGAGTCAAACACAGTGCCTACACGATATGTGTTTGCGTCTGTAGCTGCCACTTTTTTGATAGATACTATATGTAATTCTGTATGTCTTTGAATCTTTGAATCTGTATTTTTATTTCACATGACAGCGAGTTTATTACCTATAATAATTATTGGCTGATAGATACATATATATTGTTAAAATAATGGGCACGAAATATAAAAAAAAGAGTTTTATGCGATATATCTCTGCTTATTGCTTTTAAAAAAAATGTAAAGATGAAATGAAAAGGCGACAAAGAACTCTGTGGAATGTGAAACAACATTTATTTTTGAAAACAAAATGTGAAAAGAAGAGCTGATTATGTATGTGCGTCAGATGAAAATAGAAACAGTTATATTCCATATGTACGTGTATTTGCTTAATAGAGAAGCAAATCTAATTTGGGTTTACATGATATTTTTGCATTTACATAAGTAAAGAATGACGTGTACACATGCAAATACATATCGTGTAAGCACACTTTAACGAAGATAGCGAGATCGCAACAACGCAGATAATTTGCTGACAATTGGTCTGTATCAGGCGCAGTCGCAATAGGGGTGCGTTTGGGAGTTTAAATGCATATACTTCAGGGAAAAATGCATACAAATTTTCAGTAATTTAGTTTGCGATAATAGTCATAAATAATATTTTAAGATCTCAGTAAAAATTTTACGAATGGAAATTTTAATTTACATCTGACCACATAGGAAGCTCCCCATCTAAATGAAATATCTCTTCATATTTCACCGTGGCGAGTTGTTTCCTTTGATAGTTGGCTTGCTTAGGACTTCGATTCGAAATAAATGTAATTTCGTTAATTCTATGAGTGATTAGTGTTGCTGTAGTTTTTTTCTTACCAAAATTATATACGAGTTTATTTTAATTTCCATAATGGTTATATTTTGGTGTAATCATGGGGAATATTTTGAGTATCCTAGAACCCGTAATTTGGAGGAAATCGAAGATATTCTAGAATAAATCCCCGAAATATAGTTTGATCTATTGTGAAACGACATTCTCTGTATTGTTTATAATAATAATGGGCAAAGGAATAGTGTACAAAAGGTAAGAATAACAATTATACTTACATACTTACTTAATTGGCGCGTTAACCGCCTAAGCGAGTTTGTCCCTATCTCCTGCTAACTGGCGCCAATTGGAAATCCCAAGTACTTCCAAGTCTTTTTCCACTTGGTCTTTCCAACGCAGAGGAGGTCTTCCTTTTCCTTTACTACCACCAGCGGCTACCGCGTAAAAAACCTTCAGGGCTGGCGCGATTTCAATACATTAAAACGACGTTGCCTAGCCAGCAAAGCCTTGTAAAGCTCGTACAGCTCATCGATTCATCGTACGCGGAATTCGCCGTCGCAAAGGTCCATACATCTTTCGGAGAATTTTTCTCTCGAACACTCAAAGAGCCCTCTTATCCGACGTTGTCATCGTCCATGCTTCTGCGCCATAAAATTGGACGAACATGATGAGAGACTTATTAAGTGTGCGTTTTGTCCGTCGAGAGAGGACTTATCTGTGCAATTTCCTACTCAGTCCGAAGTAGCACTTGTTGGCAAAAGAGATTATCCGTTGGATTTCAAGGCTGACATTGTTTAAGATGTTAGTGCTGTCTACTTTTTTAAATTTGTGACTGTCAACAGTGATGTAAGTGCCCAGCCGTGAATGTGCTGACTGTCTATTTGATGACAGGAGACACTTTGTCTAGCCCTCGTTCACCTTCAATCGCTTTGATGCTTTATCCAGTTTGAAGAAGAGTTCTGACTGCGCGGTTGTTAAAGCCCATATTGTCAATGTTGTAGGCGTACGCCAGTAATTGCACACTCCTATAAAAGATGCTGCTTGACCGATTTAGTTCTGCGGCTCGCAGTATCATCTCCAGCATCAGGTGGAAGAAAGTGCAGGACACAGAGTCACCTTGTCTGAAACCTCGTTGGGTATCAAATAGCTCGGAGAGGTCCCTCCAAATCCAGACAGAGCTAGTGGCGTTCATTAACGTCATTTTTCATAGCCAAGATAAACCACTTTTTTCGTGCTGTCGAAAGCGGCTTTGAAGTCGACAAGCAGATGGGCTCACGCTTTCCGAATTTCATCATAGTCGGCGGATGGTACATCGAGTCCATCATCATTGATTGGGGACTCGGGTTCATCATCTTTTCCAAAGTGGTTGTCGGCGGTACCATTAAGCAATGTGGAGAAGTGTTCTCTCCATAATTTTAGTCTGCTGTTGACATCAGGCACCAGGTCCCGTTGTCATTCCTGCAGGATTTCGCACCGGTCTTGAAACCTTCTGTTAGCCGTCGTACTTTCTGAAAAATATTTCAGTCGCTTTTCCTGTTGGCCAACATCTCATTCTCTTCGCATTCACGCATTTCGGCCTCTCTCTTTTTCTCACGAAAAATGGATCTTCCTTCCTTCTTCAACTCACGATAACGCTCCCGCACAGCTAGCGTTGCGGCCGATCGCAGTGTAGCCCTGTAGGCAACGTCTTTACGTTCCGCAGCGGCACGACATTCCTCGTCATACCAGTTGTTTTTTCGGGTCCGCTGATATTCGATGGATTTCTCAACGGCGGTATGTAGACAGCGAGAAATATGGTTCCACTGCTCGGAAATATCATTCTGTTAATTATGGATCTCAAAGATCAGAAGTCCAAATCGGGTGGCGACTGTCTGTTGTGATTGCAGCTTTCCGACGTCGTGCTTTCCTTGTGTCCATTTACGCGCGCTTATTGCTGCATAGAGGCGTGTGCGGATCTTAGCTGCCACAATATAATGGCTCCTCGGATCGTGCGCACATCTAGGACACTGGAAGCATGCCTTCCGTCTATCACAACATGGTCGATTTGGTTACGTGTTTGACCATCTGGAGGCAGCCGCGTAGCTTGGTGTATTTTCTTTTGCTGGAATCTTTTGCTACATACTACCTTATTTTGAAACCATTATGAAGAAGTGGTAAAACCTTGACTTGAGTATAGGTTTCAGTTGCCAACTTTGCCGCGCTCATTCCAACAGGTAGGTGTCGCAATAGCCATAAGTGTGTAGAAAAGCTGTGGCTTCTTGCATGGAGGTTGTTGCGCTGAGAATAACAGATTGTTTAAAAGAGGACAACCTCTTAATAGATTATACCGAAATTAGTCTCAATGGGGTACAATTGCCATTAGTTAGTCGCAACAAGTCTCGAACGGGCATATTTGTAGATTAGTACTGTATTCGTCTTATTCGGAAATGGTATGCCACATTATTCTCCTCCTAGTAACCATATAGGGTTGCGATAAAAGCTTTCGATAGATACTTTCACTTCGTGATCTTAGATTTTTATGATGTGGTATTTTGGTGTGCGATGTTAAACGTTGCACGGACCTTTGTATAGCGCGGTAAGCGAAAGGCTAACCGAATCATCTCTTACATATGCCTGACCACAAGACTTCAAATTGGGATCAACGAAAGGTTTTGATGGCGTGTGCCACGATGAGTCGACAGGGTGAATATCATTCATAGTACGTTTGAAATCGCTTATAATATTGTGCTAGTCTCTAGCTCACTGATTGTCGACAAAAAATTCAGAAAGCGGTCGAAGCGTCGTACTATAAACGAGTTCTGTGGGTGTTGCACTTAAATCTTCTTTGAAGATAGATTGAAGACCGAGTACAATTAATGGAAAATACGCAGTCCACTTATCTGCACTGTGGCAATGATGACTAATTTTAGTGTGTGGGAATAATATTTGGCCATCTTGGAAAGCGACCGATAATTGCAACGTAGAAACGATTTCCATCCGAAGGAGGAAACGGTCCTACAATCTCCATATGTAGATGTGGCAATCATTCGGTAGTCATGGCTCGTCATTGTAATGCTGTTTTGTTGTGGCGGACAACCTAGTTTCGTTGACAGTACCAGCAGTTACTGGCGAAATCTCTGTTATCGCGCTGCATTTAAGGCCAGATAAATCGTTCAGACATAGTCCGTGCTGTAGCTCTATCTCCATTCCACCCGCCTAGCAGTATTACTGCGAAAGCGCATATTACAATTTATAATTCATTTACATTTTATATAATATTGTCATTTGAAACTTATGTATATCAATTCTAATTAAAATTTCAATTTACAACACATTTTTAAAGCTAATTTATACTGCTTGCTTACTGGGTCAAACTATATATCACGAATCCGAGGCGTGTGTTGTGGGCAATTATTTGTCCTGCCACCATAGGGGGTATCACGCTGGGCTGCATAATTTTGGCCTATAGATCACCGCCTAGCACCATTTCTACTAGACTCGCCTTATGAAATGATGGATAAGCCAAGCGTAAATTAGTAAATGCTTCCACTGTCTGTTGATTTAATGAACGCAATGTGCTAGGAGTAGGATTTAACGCTTCCACCTTCGCACACACAAACATCTCTTGCTGCCCATTCAGTTTATCACGAAGTGTGATGCTACAAAATCGTCCGCCTAAACGCCTTTGGATTCGAGGCCTGGAGCCGTGGCAGCGGAGGTGTTCGGCGCCGAACTCACACAGTCAAGTATAGCGCGAACCACGGAAAACCGATCCGCATTAAGTATTCGAACCAACCCCGTTGGCGAAGCGCCAACATTTGATGCGAAGGAAGGTCTGCTGATCGTTGCTCATTTATAGCTCGAGCATTTCTTCTTCGACGGCACCTTTACCGCGCCATCTTTTCGGCTGGGCTGGCCGACGGCACGAGTCGAGTTGTAAGGGTTCAAATGTCCTAGTAATTTGAGCTATGAAGTCGAGTCGAGTTGTAAGGGTTCAAATGTCCTAGTAATTTGAGCTATGAAGTCGAGTTGCAGTCAGACGCTTTGTCCAGTAGTTGAAGAAAGGCAAACACTAGCCGTTTATGGTCGGTATATACATGGCATTTTCTACTTTCAACCACGTATCTGAAATGGCTAGGTAAAAAGCAGTCGGATCACAATCACACATGCTATATCGTTGCTTAGATTTTGAAAACTTTATCGGAAAAAATTAATGTTGTTATCGACGATTTGGTTGAGAACTGCGCCGGCAGCGAAATTATATGCGTCGACCCAAAGCTATATTTTGGCGTTTGAAATAGGATGAGCAAGCAAGGCAGCATGACGATTTGTATCCTCGGTCCAAATCAGACCTGTCAGGCTGTCGATAAAAGTTGAGCATTGCTAGAAAGCGTTTCAACTCTTTCGCCACAATAGGCCGTTGAAAATTCAGCAGAGCGGTGACACGACTCGGAAGTGGCTTAATATCATCCTTACTTATGGAACTCCAATTCCTATGCACTTCAACTCCGTAACCCCGAACACAGATTTCGACACGTTAATTGTAAGGTTGTTCTCTTTTAAACGCGAATACACCGCTCGTAAGTGGTTTTGGTGCTCTTCAACTATCTGCGATAACACGCAGATATCGTTCAGGAAATGTGGTGATTTCCGAAATAGTACTATAACTTCAACCATTAAAAAAGCTGTTGTTGTTTTTTCACAAAAAATCTTCCATAAACTGGCCTTGAGCTCAATAAAAATTCTAGAAGATTAAATATAGTTTCACCACAAACAATTATATGAGAGCCATTATCTGCAAACAAATTTATACCGGTATTTTTAGCACGAGCTGTCCCCGCATTAGGTCGAATTACTGATATGTACACACCCGCATCAATTAAAAAGTAAATTTTCGATGACGTATCAAAAATTCGAGCAGTTGATTTTGGATGACAACAGGTTGTTCGCAAATACCAGAAATCGTCTCAGCCGAGCAACCCTATTGCATAGCAGTGGTAATAGCAAATGTGCACGGTTCGCGGCACTTTGTAGCTTTGTCGCTAAACTTGTCATTGTATCAACAGAAACCGGTACCGTTTTTGCTCGTGAAGATGAGATGAAGATGATCTAGAACGTGTTCGTTCAAAAACCTTAAATTGCTTTTGCAAACTGCGGGAAAAATCCGCAATTTCGTTTTTGAGGATAAAAAATATAATTTTTCGATGACACCATGTATATTTGTCCATATTACTAACCAATCGACTCGGCGATTGAATTAGCCACCTTCACTTTCTCCGTTAAAGGGACCTTTGTTGCGATTATAGGAGCTTGTGCGTAAGGTGAAAGTCGCGCCACCCATAAGTCAAGCAACAACCTATCGTTAAGCGTAGTGCCAGCCACGCGCTTAGTTTCACTGAAAAATTCATTTGGTTTTCGATCGCTGAGAGGCATGCCCTTGAGAACACGGTGCAAGCGGCATTGTTGGCTTTCAGTAAAATGATCCGTAATCTTCAGCTTAATATAGGCGAATTTATCAGCAGCTGGTGCAGCTTCAACTATTGACTGAGCTAGAGTCAAAAAGAGTGCCTACACGATATGTATTTGCGTCTGTAGCTGCCACTTTTGATAGATACTATATGTAATTCTGTATGTCTGCCAAATTAATTTTATTTGTTTCGCGTTTACACGATATGTATTTGAATCTGCATTTTATTTGACATGACAGCGAATTTATTATCTATAATAATTATTGGCTGATAGATACATACATATTGTTAAAATAATGGGCACGAAATATATAACAGTTTTACGCGATATTTCTCTGATTATTGCTATTAAAAAAAAATTTTAAATAAAAAGGCGACAAAGAACTCTGTGGAATGTGAAACAACATTTATTTTTGAAAACAAAATGTGAAAAGAAGAGCTGATTATGTCTGTGCGTCAGATGAAAATAGAAACAGTTATATTCCATATGTACGTGTATCTGCTTAATAGAGAAGCAAATCTAATTTGGGTTTAAATAATATTTTTGCATTGACATAAGTAAAGAATGACGTGTACACATGCAAATACATATCATGTAAACACACTTTAACGAAGATAGCGAGATCGCAACAACGCAGATAATTTGCTGACAATTGCAGTCGCAATGGGGGTGCGTTTGGGAGGTTTAAATGCATACACTTGAGAGAAAAATGCATACAAATTTTCAGTAATTTAGTTTGCGATAATAGTCATAAATAATATTTTAAGATCTCTGTAAAAATGTTACGAATGGATATTTTAATTTACATCTGACAACACAGGAAGCTCCCCATCTAAATGAAATATCTCTTCATATTTCACCGTGGCGAGTTGTTTTCTTCGATAGTTGGCTTGCTTAGGACCTCGATTCGAAATAAATGTCATTTCGTTAATTCTATGAGTGATTAGTGTTGCTGTAGTTTTTTTCTTACCAAAATTATATACGAGTTTATTTTAATTTCCATAATGGTTATATTTTGGTGTAATCATTTTGAGTATCCTAGAACCCGTAATTTTGAGGAAAGCGAAAATATTCTAGAATAAATCCCCGAAATATAGTTTGATCGATTATGAAACGATGTTCTCGGTATTGTTTATTATAATAATGGGCAAAGGAATAGTGTACAAAAGGTAAGAATAACAATTATACTTACATACTTACTTAATTGGCGCGTTAACCGCCTAAGCGAGTTTGTCCCTATCTCCTGCTAACTGGCGCCAATTGGAAATCCCAAGTACAGCCAAGTCTTTTTCCACTTGGTATTTCCAACGCAAGGGAGGTCTTCCCTTTCCGTTACTACCACCAGCGGGTACCGCGTAAAAAACCTTCAGGGCTGGCACGATTTCATACATTAAAACGACGTGGCCTAGTTAGCTGAGCCTTCTTAAGCTCGTACAGCTCATCGTTTCATTGTACGCGGTATTCGCCGTCGCAAAGGTTCATACATCTTTCGGAGAATTTTTCTCTCGAACACTCAAAGAGCCCTCTTATCCGACGTTGTCATCGTCCATGCTTCTGCGCCATAAAATTGGACGAACATGATGAGAGACTTATTAAGTGTGCGTTTTGTCCGTCGAGAGAGGACTTATCTGTGCAATTTCCTACTCAGTCCGAAGTAGCACTTGTTGGCAAAAGAGATTATCCGTTGGATTTCAAGGCTGACATTGTTTAAGATGTTAGTGCTGTCTACTTTTTTAAATTTGTGACTGTCAACAGTGATGTAAGTGCCCAGCCGTGAATGTGCTGACTGTCTATTTGATGACAGGAGACACTTTGTCTAGCCCTCGTTACCTCCATTCGCTTTGATGCTTTATCCAGTTTGAAGAAGGCAGAACTAACTGCGCGGTTGTTAAAGCCCATATTGTCAATGTTGTAGGCGTATGCCAGTAATTGCACACTCTTTTTTTTTTTTTTTTTTTTTTTTTTATAACCCAACGGAAACCCACTTTCCCGCCCAACCGGCACGAGGGGCTCAATCCGCATAACGTATGGATGTTTTTTAAATATACAAATCTTAGGTGCCGGGTCGTGGCAGAAGAAAGTTTGTTAAGCGTCGAGATCCCAGCTGCTCAGCTACAGAATAAGAATTCATCAGCCGAATACAAAGTTAGAGAAATGCAAAGTAAGAAAATTGGATCGTTAGCTGTTATTAAGAGAGGATAGAGTAGTTCTTTTAATTATAAAAAGTGAGTCCGATACATCAAAGGTGCTGGAATGATCGTTAAAGTCTTGGCATAAACCCCGAAACGGTTCATTCAACTCAAAGTTAGTTCTGCATAGTTTCAAGAAAAGTGGTTTAAAGTTTCTCGTTGCACGGGAGGGTACATTAAAATTAATTTGCTCTAGAAGAAATGGACTTGAGATCCATCCATTGACTAATTTTACGAGAAATATTATACCTAACATTTCTCTGCGACTCGAAAGAGTAGGAAGATTAATAAGTTTTAAACGACTAGTGTAAGGGGGAAGATTGTATGGCGAATCCCATCGAAGATTTCTCAAAGCAAAAAGTAAGAATTGTTTTTGTATTGACTCTAGTTGGTCTGAGTGGACCTGATAACGAGGATTCCAAACTATGGAACCATACTCCAGTATTGGTCTTACTAATGAAGTAAAAAGTGTTTTAGTTATATACGGGTCGCGGAATTCCTTTGACCAACGCTTTACAAAAGCCAGTACACCCCTTGCTTTATTAACTGTGGAACTAATATGAAAATTAAAATTGAGTTTACAATCCATACCAACACCCAGGTCAACAAAACTGTTTACATGTTCTAGGACGTAGTTATTTATTTTGTAGGAGGCCGGCTGAATGGTTCGTCGAGAAAAGCACATGAATTTACATTTGTTAAGGTTAAGCGGCATATAATTAATACTGCACCAATTGACTATGCTGTCCAAATCTTGCTGCAGCAAGGATCTTTCTTCAGCCGAGGCATAAGTCATAAAAAGTTTAACATCATCCGCGTACATCAATATTTTAGAATACTTTACTACTGTAGAAATGTCGTTTATGAATAGCAGGAACAGAATCGGTCCGAGGTGGCTGCCCTGAGGAACTCCCGAGGAAACATCGATGATCCCAGAATGAAAATTTTTAAAAACTACCTTTTGCGTCCTACCGGAGAGATAAGAAGACATCCAACAGAGGATACCAGGTTGAAAACCAAGCAGATCTAGTTTACGGATGAGTAAAGAGTGACATACTTTGTCAAATGCTTTACTAAAATCAGTATATATAACATCAGTATCAATGCATTCCCTAAACCCATTTGAAACATGGGTGGTAAATTCAAGTAAATTTGTAATGGTCGATTTGCCCTTACAGAAGCCATGTTGGCAATTTGCTATTATTGAGGAAATCGGATAAGTCATTTGATTGGTAACAATAGCTTCAAACAACTTCGGAATAGAAGAGAGTTTAGCTATACCACGATAGTTTTCAATAGAAGACCTGCTTCCAGATTTATGAAGGGGGATTATGTAAGACTGTTTCCATATTGACGGAAAAACTCCTTGCTGGAGGGACAAATTAAACAAGTTCGATAATGGCAGGTACAGGTGCTTTGCACATTTTTTTAGGAAACATGTCGGGATCATATCAGGGCCGTACTTGAATGATTCTTTTAAAGATATTAAATAATGAAAAACATCATCTGATGATATGACTGGAATATTAATAGAGTTATTGGGGCTCAGCTTGTATGGATAGGAAATACAGTTATATTTAAATTGAGTGGTGTAGTTAGATTTAAAGAACTGGGCAAATAGATTGGCAATAATCTCGTTATCACATGACACAGTACTTTGATATTTCATTGCGGAAGGGAATGCATTTACTCTGCGCTTAGAATTAACGAAACCATAGAAAGCTTTCGGGTCGTGGATAATGTTCATTTTCATTTTATTCAAGTATTTTTCATAACAGTTTTTATTTAATTCTAGATATTTATGTCGCAAGACTGAATAATTAAGATAATCCACATGACGACCAGTACTTTTATATATTTTAAAAGAACGCGATTTTTTATTTTTTAAAGTTCTCAAGTCTTTAGTGAACCATAAAGGGGCTGATTCATCACGAATACAAGAACCTTTAGGTACATGTTTAAGAAATAAGTTGTATAAAGTATTGTTGAAGTCCAAAACATTACGCTCAATATCGCCATTGTAGTAAGGCCAAGTTATTTTAGATAAGTCATAGTTTAATTTTTTAAAATTAGCTTTTCTAAAATCGAAGCTGTCATTAGAATTAAAAGCTTTCGATCCAGAAACCCGCTCTCCGTCTATGATCTCGTATGACAATTCAATTGCAGGATGATATACATCCTCAGGCAAAACCAATGGATCACATCGATTTAAGGAGGCCCTGTACATGTTGTCAACAAAAACCAAATCCAAGACCCTCCCCAACTTGTTTTGTAGGGTATTAACCTGGTTCAGACAAAGTTCAGTCATTCCCTCCAGAAAGGCGTTGTTAATGGAAGGTACGATATGACCATCAATCATATTCCAAGAAATGTTTGGGAGATTAAAATCACCCAACACAATCAATGAGTCGGGAGGCCTAAGCATTGAGTCCACAATCCCAAGTAAGGAAATATGATCACTATATACCGACAAGTCAGACTGAGGAGGTATATAGCAGAGGGCTAAATAAATATAAGACTTGCTTAATTGCACTCGTATGCACTTAAATTCAGTAGACTCAATGATAGGGACGTTCACCACTTCAGATGGTAATGAAGAATGGACAGCAAAAAGAACACCTCCACCGATCCTGCACTCTCGATCATTTCTGTAAATATGATATTCACTGCAAAGAATCTCCGAATCAAAAACGTGAGGTTTAAGCCAAGTTTCAGTAAAAGCTATAATGTTAAAATTACAGTGATAACTCTTCAAAAGCAAGTCAGTTAGTTTTGTATTCAAGCCTCTAACATTTTGGTAATATATATCAAGTTTAGTTTTTATCAGTTTTTTGACTCCGGATTAGGATTAGAGATTTTTGCTAAGTTTTTATTATTTATGTTGGGTTTAAACTCGAATTCGCGAACAAAAGCCCCAGTCGGCCAAAAAGAGCTATTTAAAAGTATATTAAAGTTTTCGGAAGTTACATCGATTTTAAATGAAGAAATGTTTCTCTTGTAATTAAAGTTAAATTTCCTGATAGTTATGTCATCAGTCTTAACCTTAGATGAAATGTGAAACTTGATATCCTCAACTGTCGTATCACTGGAAAATCTTGATATAAAAATAGATTTTCTCTGAGGAACCACAACCAGCCCCCTAGCAGGCGCCACAGAAACCGCAGCAGAATTTTTGCTTTCGCTGCTTTCCTTTTGAACTGATCTCTGTGCAGCAGCTTTTGATGTAGAAGGTTCAACAGCCTGAGGACAAGGCGAGGAGAAACTAATCAACTCCCCTGAGGGAGAAGAAATAATTGTCGTCGGAATAGGATTTGGCTCAGCTTCGTCAGACGGACTCTCAATACGTTTCCGTTTACTATTACGGCTAATAGGAATACTCGTATTCTCTAAGCATTTAAAAGAATTAAATACGTTTTCATAGTGTTTGAATTTTTCGGTAAGAACATTTAGCTCCTTACCAATCTCAGAGAAACCGTTCCTACACTGCCTAAAAAATTTAAAAAGATCAACTTCAGTTGACCTACATTTCAGACAAGACCAGCGGACACCCTTACCATCATCAATCAAATCTAACACTCTACCTGTCAATCCAGCCCACTTCATGTGGGCAAGCCCATCGTAAAGCCAGCAAGACACAAAGCGTTCAGACCCACTCTTAACTTGGCAGTTAGGATAATTACAAGACATGGTATATTATTTAGGAGAAAATTAATTAGAATTAAAATTACAATTTATAGGACTAGCAGAAGAAAGGATCTAACAGTGGTAAGCAGTTTAGCAAAAAAAGCAGTTTAGCAAAAAAAGCAGTTTAGCAAAAAAAGCAGTATAGAATTCGGTAAGGCAGTTAGAACAGTTTGGGATACACAGTTTTATTGACACTTAACAAATCACGCAAACAGCTGTGAAAGCTAAAAGGAGTAACAAAGAAGAGTGCGCGCACAAACAGCAACAGCCGCAAATGCAAAAACAAAACAATTGGCAACAACAACTGCAAGAAAAACTATGACTCGGCACACAACACAACAAAGATTTAAAATGAGATTTTTTATAAGTTAAAGATTATTAAATGAATATTGCACCAAATCACTTTATACTTAGCTTGAAGTGCACAAAATTGATTTAATCACAATTTAATGAAATTTCTTTTAATTAATTTGATATTTAAATTGTTTTATAACAATATTTGTAAGAGAGCAAAGTAAACACAACCACACAGCTTGACGTTTGCGTATCATAAAAGATGCTGCTTGACCGATTTAGTTCTGCGGCTCGAAGTATCATCTCCAGCATCAGGTGGAAGAAATCGCAGGACAAAGAGTCACCCTGTCTGAAACCTCGTTGGGTATCAAATGGCTCGGAGAGGTCCCTCCAAATCCAGACAGAGCCAGTGTCGTTCATTAACGTAATTTTACTTAGCCAAGATAAACCACTTTTTCACGTGCTGTCGAAAGCGGTTTTGAATTCGACAAAAAGATGAGCTCACGCTTTCCGAATTTCATCATAGTCGGCGGATGGTACATCGAGTCCATCATCATTGATTGGGGACTCGGGTTCATCATCTTTTTCAAAGTGGTTGTCGCTGCTACCATTAAGCAATGTGGAGAAGTGTTCTCTGCATAATTTTAGTCTGCTGTTGACATCAGACACCTGGTCCCGTTGTCATTCCTGCAGGATTTCGCACCGGTCTTGAAACCTTCTGTTAGCCGTCGTACTTTCTGAAAATTATTTCAGTCGCTTTTCCTGTTGGCCAACATCTCATTCTCTTCGCATTCACGCATTTCGGCCTCTCTCTTTTTCTCACGAAAAATGGATCTTCCTTCCTTCTTCAACTCACGATAACGCTCCCGCACAGCTAGCGTTGCGGCCGATCGCAGTGTAGCCCTGTAGGCAACGTCTTTACGTTCCGCAGCGGCACGACATTCCTCGTCATACCAGTTGTTTTTTCGGGTCCGCTGATATTCGACGGATTTCTCAACGGCGGTATGTAGACAGCGAGAAATATGGTTCCACTGCTCGGAAATATCATTCTGTTAATTATGGATCTCAAAGATCAGAAGTCCAAATCGGGTGGCGAAGTGGGTGACTGTCTGTTGTGATTGCAGCTTTCCGACGTCGTGCTTTCCTTGTGTCCATTTACGCGCGCTTATTGCTGCATAGAGGCGTGTGCGGATCTTAGCTGCCACAATATAATGGCTCCTCGGATCGTGCGCACATCTAAGACACTGGAAGCATGCCTTCCGTCTATCACAACATGGTCGATTTGGTTACGTGTTTGACCATCTGGAAGCAGCCGCGTAGCTTGGTGTATTTTCTTTTGCTGGAATCTTTTGCTACATACTACCTTATTTTGAAACCATTATGAAGAAGTGGTAAAACCTTGACTTGAGTATAGGTTTCAGTTGCCAACTTTGCCGCGCTCGTTCCAACAGGTAGGGGTCGCAATAGCCACAAGTGTGTAGAAAAACTGTGGCTTCTTGCACGAGGTACGAATGAAGCATGGCGGTTGTTGCGCTGAGAATAACAGATTGTTCAAAAGAGGATATCCTCTTAATAGATTATACCGAAATTAGTCTCAATGGGGTACAATTGCCATTAGTTAGTCGCAACAAGTCTCGAACGGGCATAATTGTCCTGTATTCGTCTTATTCGGAAATGGTATGCCACATTATTCTTCTCCTACGAACCGTATAGGGTTGCGATAAAGGCTGTCGATAGATACTTTCACTTCGTTATCTTAGATTTTTATGCTGTGGTATTTTGGTGTGCGATGTTAAACGTTGCACGGACCTTTGTATAGCGCGGTAAGCGAAAGGCTAACCGAATCATCTCTTACAAATGCCTGACCACAAGACTTCAAATTGGGATCAACGAAAGGTTTTGATGGCGTGTGCCACGATGAGTCGACAGGGTGAATATAATTCATAGTATGTTTGAAATCGCTTATAATATTGTGCTCGTCTCTAGCTCACTGATTGTCGACAAAAAATTCAGAAAGCAGTCGAAGCGTCGTACCATAAACGAGTTCTGCGGGTGTTGCACTTAAATCTTCTTTGAAGGAAGGCCGAGTACAATTAATGGAAAATACGTAGTCCACTTATCTGCACTGTGGCAGATAATGACTAATTTTAGTATGTCGGAATAATATCTGGCCATCTTGGAAAGCGACCGATAATTGTAACGTAGAAACGATTTCCATCCGAAAGAGGAAACGGTCCTACAATCTCCATATGTAGATGTGGGAATCGTTGGTAGTTAGTCATGGCTCGTCATTGTAATGCTGTTTTGTTGTGGCGGACAACCTTGTTTCGTTGACATTACAAGCAGTTACTGGCGAAACCTCTGTTATCGCGCTGCATTAAGGCCAGATAAATCGTTCAGACATAAGGCGTGCTGTAGCTCTAGCTCCAGGATGTGCATGGTCATGTATAGAGTGCAAGATCCTGGATCTAAACTTTTTTGTGATGAAAGGGCGAACCTTTCCTATTGAACAGTCGCAGTATATTTTTTGTACACTAAAAGGTGAACAAACTGTTTAATTTTAAGTGAATGGGCAGAGTTACCTAACAGCATCGATTGCACCTCAGCGTCTGTGATAAGCTCGGGGAAGAACTACAGTGCTGGTTATCCAATGGCGTAAAATAAAAACAAACACAAATTGTGTTAGAAAACTGTTTATTATAATATTTACTGGAACTCAACTTACCACGTCTTGCGCCTGTGAGTATCGCTAATAGAAACCCAATCATCGGCTCTTTCACGAACTTCAGGAATTTCGAAGTTGCGAGCAGAACTTTTTGACGAAAAAAGTTAGTTTCCAGATGGGCGAACGGAGTGAACATTCCGCCCGCTTTGCAGTATTACTGCAAAAAGCGCATATTACAATTTATAATTCATTTACATTTCATATATTATTGTCATTTGAAACTTATGTATATCAATTCTAATTAAAATTTCAATTTACAACACATTTTTAAAGCTAATTTATACTGCTTGCTTACTGGGTCAAGCTAGATATCACGAATTCAAGGCGTGTGTTGTGGGCAATTATTTGTCCTGCCAACATAGGGGGTATCACGCTGGGCAGCATAATTTTGGCCTATAGATCACCGCCTAACACCATTTCTACTAGAGTCGCCTTATGAAATGATGGATAAGCCGAGCGTAAATTAGTAAATGCTCCCACTGTCTGTTGATTTAATGAACGCAATGTGCTAGGAGTAGGATTTAATGCTTCCATCTTCGCACACACAAACATCTCTTGCTGCCCATTCAGTTTATCACGAAGTGTGATGCTACAAAATCGATTCGAGGCCTGCAGCCGTGGCAGCGGAGATGTTCGGCGCCGAACTCACACAGTCAAGTATAGCGCGAACCACGGAAAACCGATCCGCATTAAGTATTCGAACCAACCCCGTTGGCGAAGCGCCAACATTTGATGCGAAGGAAGGTCTGCTGATCGTTGCTCATTTATAGCTCGCGCATTTCTTCTTCGACGGGCACCTTTACCGTGCCATCTTTTCGGCTGGGCTGGCCGACGGCACGAGTCGAGTTGTAAGGATTCGAATGTCCTAGTAATTTGAGCTATGAAGTCGAGTTGCAGTCAGACGCTTTGTCCAGTCGTTGAATAAAGGCAAACACTAGCCGTTTATGGTCGGTATATACATGGCATTTTCTACTTTCAACCACGTATCGGAAATGGCTAAGTAAAAAGCAGTCGGATCACAATTACACATGCTATATCGTTGCTTAGATTTTGAAAACTTTATCGGAAAAAATTAATGTTGTTATCGACGATTTGGTTGAGAACTGCGCCGGCAGCGAAATTATATGCGTCGACCCAAAGCTATATTTTGGCGTTTGGAATAGGATGAGCATGCAAGGCAGCATGACGATTTGTATCCTCGGTCCAAATCAGAGCTGTCAGGCCGTCGATAAAAGTTGAGCATTGCTACAAAGCGTTTCAACTCTTTCGCCACCATAGGCCGTTGATAATTCAGCAGAGCGGTGACACGACTCGGAAGTGGCTTAATACCGTCCGTCCTTATGGAACTCCAATTCCTATGCACTTCAACTCCGTAACCCCGAACACAGATTTCGACACGTTAATTGTAAGGTTGTTCTCTTTTAAACGCGAATACACCGCTCGCAAGTGGTTTTGGTGCTCTTCAACTATCTGCGATAACACGCAGATATCGTCCAGGTAAGTAAAGACAAAACCTAGACCACGAAAAACTGTATTAATTAGCCGTTGATATGTTTGAGATGCGTTTCTCAAACCGAATGGCTTCTGAGTGAACTCATAAAGCACAAACGGAGTAGTAACGACCGTTTTTGGGACATCCTCCGGATGAATTTTCACTTGGTGGAAAGCTTTCCGTAAATCTATTTTCAAGAACACCTTTTTACCGGCTAGCACGTTCGAAAAGTCTTGTAGAAATGGTAACGGGTAGCGATCAGCGATGGTCTGCGCATTGAGAGCGCGGTAGTTACCGCACAGCCTTCAAGAAACATCCACTTTGCGCACCATATGCAGCGGGCTCGCCCAATTGCTACTCGATGGGCGACAAATGCCAAGTTTAAGCAGCAATTCATATTCCAAACGTGCTGCAGTTAGTTTTTCTGGCGAAAGTCTTCGTGGTCGCACAAAGACAGGTTGACCGGTAGTTAAAATCCGATGAACGATCGTGGATTTTGTGAGCAAACCGATAGGCGGTGAACGCGTGATTTCGATGAAGTTTTTTAAAATATCCCAAAATTTCGAGTCGGAATTAATGATTTTGATGCTTTCTGCGTTACTGTTATAAATCAGTATTTTTATCGATCAAGCACTTTCTCTTAAGATCAACTAAAATATCAAAATGACATAAGAAGTCTGCCCCTATTGTAGCTTGAGACACATCTTCTACGAAAAAATTCCACGTGAACTCTCGACGCAAATTTAATTTAAGATTAAATATGGTTTCACCACAAACAATTATATAAGAGTCATTATCTGCAAACAAATTTTACCGGTATTTTTAGCACGAACTGTCCCCGCATTAGGTCAAATTACTGATATGTCAACACCCGCATCAATTAAAAAGTAAATTTTCGATGACGTATTAAAAATTCGAGCAGTTGATTTTGGATGACATCAGGTTGTTCGCAAATACCAGAAATCGTCTCAGCCGAGCAACCCTATTGCGTAGCAGTGGTAATAGCAAATGTGCACGGTTCGCGGCGCATTGTAGCTTTGTCGCTAAACTTGTCATGGTATCAACAGAAACCGGTACCGTTTTTGCTCGTGAAGATGAGATGAAGATGATCTAGAACGTGTTCGTTCAAAAACCTTAAATTGCTTTTGCAAACTGCGGGAAAGATCCGCAATTTCGTTTTTGAGGATAAAAATATAATTTTTCGATGACACCATGTCTATTTGTCCATTGTACTAACCAATAGACCCGGCGATTGAATTAGCCACCTTCACTTTCTCCGTTAAAGGGACCTTTGTTGCGATTATAGAAGCTTGTACGTAAGGTGAAAGTCGCGCCACCCATAAGTCAAGCAACAACCTATCGTTAAGCGTAGTGCCAGCCACGCGCTTAGTTTCACTGAAAAATTCTCTTGGTTTTCGATCGCTGAAAGGCATGCCCTTGAGAACACGGTGCAAGCGGCATTGCTGGCTTTCAGTAAAATGATCCGTAATCTTCAGCTTAATATAGGCGAATTTATCAGCAGCTGGTGCAGCTTCAACTATTGACTGAGCTAGAGTCAAAAACAGTGCCTACACGATATGTATTTGGGTCTGTAGCTGCCACTTTTTTGATAGATACTATATGTAATTCTGTATGTCTTTGAATCCTTGAATCTGTATTTTTATTTCACATGACAGCGAATTTATTACCTATAATAATTATTGGCTGATAGATACATACATATTGTTAAAATAATGGGCACGAAATATAAAAAAAAAGAGTTTTATGCGATATTTCTCTGATTATTGCTATTAAAAAAAAAGTAAAGATGAAATAAAAAGGCGACAAAGAACTCTGTGGAATGTGAAACAACATTTATTTTTGAAAACAAAATGTGAAAAGAAGAGCTGATTATGTCTGTGCGTCAGATGAAAATAGAAACAGTTATATTCCATATGTACGTGTATCTGCTTAATAGAGAAGCAAATCTAATTTGGGTTTACATGATATTTTTGCATTTACATAAGTAAAGAATGACGTGTACACATGCAAATACATATCGTGTAAGCACACTTTAACGAAGATAGCGAGATCGGAACAACGCAGATAATTTGCTGACAATTGGTCTGTATCAGGCGCAGTCGCAATAGGGGTGCGTTTGGGAGTTTAAATGCATATACTTCAGGGAAAAATGCATACAAATTTTCAGTAATTTAGTTTGCGATAATAGTCATAAATAATATTTTAAGATCTCTGTAAAAATTTTACGAATGGAAATTTTAATTTACATCTGACAACACAGGAAGCTCCCCATCTAAATGAAATATCTCTTCATATTTCACCGTGGCGAGTTGTTTCCTTTGATAGTTGGCTTGCTTAGGACTTCGATTCGAAATAAATGTAATTTCGTTAATTCTATGAGTGATTAGTGTTGCTGTAGTTTTTTTCTTACCAAAATTATATACGAGTTTATTTTAATTTCCATAATGGTTATATTTTGGTGTAATCATGGGGAATATTTTGAGTATCCTAGAACCCGTAATTTGGAGGAAATCGAAGGTATTCTAGAATAAATCCCCGAAATATAGTTTGATCGATTGTGAAACGACATTCTCTGTATTGTTTATAATAATAATGGGCAAAGGAATAGTGTACAAAAGGTAAGAATAACAATTATACTTACATACTTACTTAATTGGCGCGTTAACCGCCTAAGCGAGTTTGTCCCTATCTCCTGCTAACTGGCGCCAATTGGAAATCCCAAGTACTTCCAAGTCTTTTTCCACTTGGTCTTTCCAACGCAGAGGAGGTCTTCCTTTTCCTTTACTACCACCAGCGGCTACCGCGTAAAAAACCTTCAGGGCTGGCGCGATTTCAATACATTAAAACGACGTAGCCTAGCCAGCAGAGCCTTGTAAAGCTCGTACAGCTCATCGATTCATCGTACGCGGAATTCGCCGTCGCAAAGGTCCATACATCTTTCGGAGAATTTTTCTCTCGAACACTCAAAGAGCCCTCTTATCCGACGTTGTCATCGTCCATGCTTCTGCGCCATAAAATTGGACGAACATGATGAGAGACTTATTAAGTGTGCGTTTTGTCCGTCGAGAGAGGACTTATCTGTGCAATTTCCTACTCAGTCCGAAGTAGCACTTGTTGGCAAAAGAGATTATCCGTTGGATTTCAAGGCTGACATTGTTTAAGATGTTAGTGCTGTCTACATTTTTAAATTTGTGACTGTCAAAAGTGATGTAAGTGCCCAGCCGTGAATGTGCTGACTGTCTATTTGATGACAGGAGACACTTTGTGTAGCTCTCGTTCACCTCCATTCGCTTTGATGCTTTATCCAGTTTGAAGAAGAGTTCTGACTGCGCGGTTGTTAAAGCCCATATTGTCAATGTTGTAGGCGTACGCCAGTAATTGCCCACTCCTATAAAAGATGCTGCTTGACCGATTTAGTTCTGCGGCTCGAAGTATCATCTCCAGCATTAGGTGGAAGAAAGTGCAGGACAAAGAGTCACCCTGTCTGAAACCTCGTTGGGTATCAAATGGCTCGGAGAGGTCCCTCCCAATCCAGACAGAGCTAGTGTCGTTTATTAACGTCATTTTACATAGCCAAGATAAACCACTTTTTCACGTGCTGTCGAAAGCGGTTTTGAAGTCGACAAAAAGATAGGCTAACGATTTCCGAATTTCATCATAGTCGGCGGATGGTACATCGAGTCCATCATCATTGATTGGGGACTCGGGTTCATCATCTTTTCCAAAGTGGTTGTCGGCGGTACCATTAAGCAATGTGGAGAAGTGTTCTCTCCATAATTTTAGTCTGCTGTTGACATCAGACACCAGGTCCCGTTGTCATTCCTGCAGGATTTCGCACCGGTCTTGAAACCTTCTGTTAGCCGTCGTACTTTCTGAAAAATATTTCAGTCGCTTTTCCTGTTGGCCAACATCTTATTCTCTTCGCATTCACGCATTTCGGCCTCTCTCTTTTTCTCACGAAAAATGGATCTTCCTTCCTTCTTCAACTCACGATAACGCTCCCGCACAGCTAGCGTTGCGGCCGATCGCAGTGTAGCCCTGTAGGCAACGTCTTTACGTTCCGCAGCGGCACGACATTCCTCGTCATACCAGTTGTTTTTTCAGGTCCGCTTATATTCGATGGATTTCTCAACGGCGGTATGTAGACAGCGAGAAATATGGTTCCACTGCTCGGAAATATCATTCTGTTAATTATGGATCTCAAAGATCAGAAGTCCAAATCGGGTGGCGAAGTGGGTGACTGTCTGTTGTGATTGCAGCTTTCTGACGTCGTGCTTTCCTTGTGTCCATTTACGCGCTTATTGCTGCATAGAGGCGTGTGCGGATCTTAGCTGCCACAATATAATGGCTCCTCGGATCGTGCGCACATCTAGGACACTGGAAGCATGCCTTCCGTCTATCACAACAAGGTCGATTTGGTTACGTGTTTGACCATCTGGAAGCAGCCGCGTAGCTTGGTGTATTTTCTTATGCTGGAATCTTTTGCTACAGACTACCTTATTTTGAAACCATTATGAGGAAGTGGTAAAACCTTGACTTGAGTATAGGTTTCAGTTGCCAACTTTGCCGCGCTCGTTCCAACTGGTAGGGGTCGCAATAGCCACAAGTGTGTAGAAAAACTGTGGCTTCTTGCACGAGGTACGAGTGAAGCATGGAGGTTGTTGCGCTGAGAATAACAGATTGTTCAAAAGAGGACAACCTCTTAATAGATTATACCGAAATTAGTCTCAATGGGGTACAATTGCCATTAGTTAGTCGCAACAAGTCTCGAACGGGCATAATTGTAGATTAGTCCTGTATTCGTCTTATTCGGAAATGGTATGCCACATTATTCTCCTCCTAGGAA
Organism: Philophylla caesio; assembly: GCA_963971545.1. NCBI lineage: Eukaryota > Metazoa > Arthropoda > Insecta > Diptera > Tephritidae > Philophylla > Philophylla caesio. The sequence continues at coordinate 115,430,636 of OZ020604.1, read as the reverse complement.
CCATATAGGGTTGCGATAAAGGCTGTCGATAGATACTTTCACTTCGTGATCTTAGATTTTTATGGTGTGGTATTTTGGTGTGCGATGTTAAACGTTGCACGGACCTTTGTATAGCGCGGTAAGCGAAAGGCTAACCGAATCATCTCTTACAAATGCCTGACCACAAGACTTCAAATTGGGATCAACGAAAGGTTTTGATGGCGAGTGCCACGATGAGTCGACAGGGTGAATATCATTCATAGTACGTTTGAAATCGCTTATAATATTGTGCTCGTCTCTAGCTCACTGATTGTCGACAAAAAATTCAGAAAGCAGTCGAAGCGTCGTACCATAAACGAGTTCTGCGGGTGTTGCACTTAAATCTTCTTTGAAGGAAGGCCGAGTACAATTAATGGAAAATACGTAGTCCACTTATCTGCACTGTGGCAGATAATGACCAATTTTAGTGTGTGGGAATAATATCTGGCCAGCTTGGCAAGCAACCGATAATTGTAACGTAGATTTCGATCCGAAGGAGGAAACGGTCCTACAATCTCCATATGTAGATGTGGGAATCGTTCGGTAGTTAGTCATGGCTCGTCATTGTAATGCTGTTTTGTTGTGGCGGACAACCTTGTTTCGATGACATTACAAGCAGTTACTGGCGAAATATCTGTTATCGCGCTGCATTAAGGCCAGATAAATCGTTCAGACATAAGGCGTGCTGAAGCTCTAGCTCCAGGATGTGCATGGTCATGTATAGAGTGCAAGATGCTGGATCTAAACTTGTTTGTGATGAAAGGGCGAACCTTTCCTATTGAACAGTCGCAGTATATTTTTTGCACACTAAAAGGTGAACAAACTGCTTAATTTGAAGTGAATGGGCAGAGTTACCTAACAGCACCGATTGCACCTCAGCGTCTGTGATGAGCTCGGGGAAGAACTAGAGTGCTGGTTATCCAAAGGCTTAAAATAAAAATAACACAAATTATGTTAGAAAACAGTTTATTAAAATATTTACTGGAACTCAACTTACCACGTCTTGCGCCTGTGAGTATCGCTAATAGAAACCCAATCATCGGCTCTTTCACAAACTTCAGGAAATTCGAAGTTGCGAGCAAAAGTTAGAGTTTCCAGATGGGCGAACGTTTTACTGCGAAATGCGCATATTACAGTTTATAATTCATATACATTTCATATATTATTGTCATTTGAAACTTATGTGTATCAATTCTAATTAAAATTTCAATTTACAACACATTCTTAAAGCTAATTTATACTGCTCGCTTACTGGGTCACGCTAGATATCTCGAATCCGAGGCGTGTGTTGTGGGCAATTATTTTTCCTGCCACCATAGGGGGTATCACGCTGGGCTGCATAATTTTGGCCTATAGATCACCGCCTAACACCATTTCTACTAGAGTCGCCTTATGAAATGATGGATAAGCCAAGCGTAAATTAGTAAATGCTCCCATTGTCTGTTGATTTAATGAACGCAATGTGCTAGCAGTAGGATTTAATGCTTCCACCTTCGCACACACAAACATCTCTTGCTGCCCATTCAGTTTATCACGAAGTGTGATGCTACAAAATCGTCCGCCTAAACGCCTTTGGATTCGAGGCCTGCAGCCGTGGCTGCGGAGGTGTTCAGCGCCGAACTCACACGGTCAAGTATAGCGCGAACCAACTAAAACCGATCCGCATTAAGTATTCGAACCAACCCCATTGGCGAAGCGCCAACATTTGATGCGAAGGAAGGTCTGCTGATCGTTGCTCATTTATAGCTCGCGCATTTCTTTTTCGACGGGCACCTTTACCGCGCCATGTTTTCGGCTGGGCTGGCCGACGGCACGAGTCGAGTTGTAAGGATTCGAATGTCCTAGTAATTTGAGCTATGAAGTCGAGTTGCAGTCAGACGCTTTGTCCAGTCGTTGAATAAAGGCAAACACTAGCCGTTTATGGTCGGTATATACATGGCATTTTCTACTTTCAACCACGTATCGGAAATGGCTAAGTAAAAAGCAGTCGGATCACAATCACACATGCTATATCATTGCTTAGATTTTGAAAACTTTATCGGAAAAAATTAATGTTGTTATCGACGATTTGGTTGAGAACTGCGCCGGCAGCGAAATTATATGCGTCGACCCAAAGCTATATTTTGGCGTTTGGAATAGGATGAGCATGCAAGGCAGCATGAGGATTTGTATCCTCGGTCCAAATCAGAGCTGTCAGGCCGTCGATAAAAGTTGAGCATTGCTACAAAGCGTTTCAACTCTTTCGCCACCATAGGCCGTTGATAATTCAGCAGAGCGGTGACACGACTCGGAAGTGGCTTAATACCGTCCGTCCTTATGGAACTCCAATTCCTATGCACTTCAACTCCGTAACCCCGAACACAGATTTCGACACGTTAATTGTAAGGTTGTTCTCTTTTAAACGCGAATACACCGCTCGCAAGTGGTTTTGGTGCTCTTCAACTATCTGCGATAACACGCAGATATCGTCCAGGTAAGTAAAGACAAAACCTAGACCACGAAAAACTGTATTAATTAGCCGTTGATATGTTTGAGCTGCGTTTCTCAAACCGAATGGCTTCTGAGTGAACTCATAAAGCACAAACGGAGTAGTAACGACCGTTTTTGGGACATCCTCCGGATAAATTTTCACTTGGTGGAAAGCTTTCCGTAAATCTATTTTCAAGAACACCTTTTTACCGGCTAGCACGTTCGAAAAGTCTTGTAGAAATGGTAACGGGTAGCGATCAGCGATGGTCTGCGCATTGAGAGCGCGGTAGTTACCGCACAGCCTCCAAGAAACATCCACTTTGCGCACCATATGCAGCGGGCTCGCCCAATTGCTACTCGATGGGCGACAAATGCCAAGTTTAAGCAGCAATTCATATTCCAAACGTGCTGCAGTTAGTTTTTCTGGCGAAAGTCTTCGTGGTCGCACAAAGACAGGTTGACCGGTAGTTAAAATCCGATGAACGATCGTGGATTTTGTGAGCAAACCGATAGGCGGTGAACGCGTGATTTCGATGAAGTTTTTTAAAATATCCCAAAATTTCGAGTCGGAATTAATGATTTTGATGCTTTCTGCGTTACTGTTATAAATCAGTATTTTTATCGATCAAGCACTTTCTCTTAAGATCAACTAAAATATCAAAATGACATAAGAAGTCTGCCCCTATTGTAGCTTGAGACACATCTTCTACGAAAAAATTCCACGTGAACTCTCGACGCAAATTTAATTTAAGATTAAATATGGTTTCACCACAAACAATTATATAAGAGCCATTATCTGCAAACAAATTTATACCGGTATTTTTAGCACGAACTGTCCCCGCATTAGGTCAAATTACTGATATGTCAACACCCGCATCAATTAAAAAGTAAATTTTCGATGACGTATTAAAAATTCGAGCAGTTGATTTTGGATGACATCAGGTTGTTCGCAAATACCAGAAATCGTCTCAGCCGAGCACCCTATTGCGTAGCAGTGGTAATAGCAAATGTGCACGGTTCGCGGCGCTTTGTAGCTTTGTCGCTAAACTTGTCATGGTATCAACAGAAACCGGTACCGTTTTTGCTCGTGAAGATGAGATGAAGATGATCTAGAACGTGTTCGTTCAAAAACCTTAAATTGCTTTTGCAAACTGCGGGAAAGATCCGCAATTTCGTTTTTGAGGATAAAAATATAATTTTTCGATGACACCATGTCTATTTGTCCATTGTACTAACCAATAGACCCGGCGATTGAATTAGCCACCTTCACTTTCTCCGTTAAAGGGACCTTTGTTGCGATTATAGAAGCTTGTACGTAAGGTGAAAGTCGCGCCACCCATAAGTCAAGCAACAACCTATCGTTAAGCGTAGTGCCAGCCACGCGCTTAGTTTCACTGAAAAATTCTCTTGGTTTTCGATCGCTATGAGGCATGCCCTTGAGAACACGGTGCAAGCGGCATTGCTGGCTTTCAGTAAAATGATCCGTAATCTTCAGCTTAATATAGGCGAATTTATCAGCAGCTGGTGCAGCTTCAACTATTGACTGAGCTAGAGTCAAAAACAGTGCCTACACGATATGTATTTGGGTCTGTAGCTGCCACTTTTTTGATAGATACTATATGTAATTCTGTATGTCTTTGAATCCTTGAATCTGTAATTTTATTTCACATGACAGCGAATTTATTACCTATAATAATTATTGGCTGATAGATACATACATATTGTTAAAATAATGGGCACGAAATATAAAAAAAAGAGTTTTATGCGATATTTCTCTGATTATTGCTATTAAAAAAAAAAGTAAAGATGAAATAAAAAGGCGACAAAGAACTCTGTGGAATGTGAAACAACATTTATTTGTGAAAACAAAATGTGAAAAGAAGAGCTGATTATGTCTGTGCGTCAGATGAAAATAGAAACAGTTATATTCCATATGTACGTGTATCTGCTTAATAGAGAAGCAAATCTAATTTGGGTTTACATGATATTTTTGCATTTACATAAGTAAAGAATGACGTGTACACATGCAAATACATATCGTGTAAGCACACTATAACGAAGATAGCGAGATCGGAACAACGCAGATAATTTGCTGACAATTGGTCTGTATCAGGCGCAGTCGCAATAGGGGTGCGTTTGGGAGTTTAAATGCATATACTTCAGGGAAAAATGCATACAAATTTTCAGTAATTTAGTTTGCGATAATAGTCATAAATAATATTTTAAGATCTCTGTAAAAATTTTACGAATGGAAATTTTAATTTACATCTGACAACACAGGAAGCTCCCCATCTAAATGAAATATCTCTTCATATTTCACCGTGGCGAGTTGTTTCCTTTGATAGTTGGCTTGCTTAGGACTTCGATTCGAAATAAATGTAATTTCGTTAATTCTATGAGTGATTAGTGTTGCTGTAGTTTTTTTCTTACCAAAATTATATACGAGTTTATTTTAATTTCCATAATGGTTATATTTTGGTGTAATCATGGGGAATATTTTGAGTATCCTAGAACCCGTAATTTGGAGGAAATCGAAGGTATTCTAGAATAAATCCCCGAAATATAGTTTGATCGATTGTGAAACGACATTCTCTGTATTGTTTATAATAATAATGGGCAAAGGAATAGTGTACAAAAGGTAAGAATAACAATTATACTTTCATACTTACTTAATTGGCGCGTTAACCGCCTAAGCGAGTTTGTCCCTATCTCCTGCTAACTGGCGCCAATTGGAAATCCCAAGTACATCCAAGTCTTTTTCCACTTGGTCTTTCCAACGCAGAGGAGGTCTTCTTTTCCTTTACTACCACCAGCGGCTACCGCGTAAAAAACCTTCAGGGCTGGCGCGATTTCAATACATTAAAACGACGTAGCCTAGCCAGCAGAGCCTTGTAAAGCTCGTACAGCTCATCGATTCATCGTACGCGGAATTCGCCGTCGCAAAGGTCCATACATCTTTCGGAGAATTTTTCTCTCGAACACTCAAAGAGCCCTCTTATCCGACGTTGTCATCGTCCATGCTTCTCTGCCATAAAATTGGACGAACATGATGAGAGACTTATAAAGTGTGGGTTTTGTCCGTCGAAAGAGGACTTATCTGTGCAATTTTGTAGGCGCCATATTGTCAATGTTGTAGGCGTACGCCAGTAATTGCACACTCTTATAAAATATGCTGCTTGACCGATTTAGTTCTGCGGCTCGAAGTATCATCTCCAGCATCAGGTGGAAGAAATCGCAGGACAAAGAGTCACCCTGTCTGAAACCTCGTTGGGTATCAAATGGCTCGGAGAGGTCCCTCCCAATCCAGACAGCGCTAGTGTCGTTCATTAACGTCATTTTACATAGCCAAGATAAACCACTTTTTCACGTGCTGTCGAAAGCGGTTTTGAAGTCGACAAAAAGATGGGCTAACGATTTCCGAATTTCTTCATAGTCGGCGGATGGTACATCGAGTCCATCATCATTGATTCGGGACTCGGGCTCATCATCTTCTTCAAAGTGGTTGCAGCTGCTACCATTAAGCAGTGTGGAGAAGTATAATTTAAGTATGCTGTTGACATCAGACACCAGGTCCCGTTGTCATTCCTGCAAGTTTTCGCACCGGTCTTCTGTTAGCCGTCGTACTTTCTGAAAATTATTTCAGTCGCTTTTCCTGTTGGCCAACATCTCATTCTCTTCGCATTCACGCATTTCGGCCTCTCTCTTTTTTTCACGATCTTCTGGATCTTGCTTCCTTCTTCAACTCACGATAACGCTCCCGCACAGCTAGCGTTGCGGCCGATCGCAGTGTAGCCCTGTAGGCAACGTCTTTACGTTCCGTAGCGCCACGCCATTCCTCGTCATACCAGTTGTTTTTTCGGGTCTGCTGATATTCGACGGATTTATCAACGGCGGTATGTAGACAGCGAGAAATATGGTTCCACTGCTCGGAAATATCATTCTGTTAATTATTGCTCTCAAAGGGCAGAAGTCCAAATCGGGTGGCGAAGTGGGTGACTGTCTGTTGTGATTGCAGCTTTCCGACGTCGTGCTTTCCTTGTGTCCATTTACGCGCGCTTATTGCTGCATAGAGGCGTGTGCGGATCTTAGCTGCCACAATATAATGGCTCCTCGGATCGTGCGCACATCTAGGACACTGGAAGCATGCCTTCCGTCTAGCACAACATGGTCGATTTGGTTACGTGTTTGACCATCTGGAAGCAGCCGCGTAGTTGTTGCGCTGAGAATAACAGATTGTTCAAAAGAGGACAACCTCTTAATAGATTATACCGAAATTAGTCTCAATGGGGTACAATTGCCATTAGTTAGTCGCAACAAGTCTCGAACGGGCATAATTGTAGATTAGTCCTGTATTCGTCTTATTCGGAAATGGTATGCCACATTATTCTCCTCCTAGGAACCATATAGGGTTGCGATAAAGGCTGTCGATAGATACTTTCACTTCGTGATCTTAGATTTTTATGATGTGGTATTTTGGTGTGCGATGTTAAACGTTGCACGGACCTTTGTATAGCGCGGTAAGCGAAAGGCTAACCGAATCATCTCTTACAAATGCCTGACCACAAGACTTCAAATTGGGATCAACGAAAGGTTTTGATGGCGAGTGCCACGATGAGTCGACAGGGTGAATATCATTCATAGTACGTTTGAAATCGCTTATAATATTGTGCTCGTCTCTAGCTCACTGATTGTCGACAAAAAATTCAGAAAGCAGTCGAAGCGTCGTACCATAAACGAGTTCTGCGGGTGTTGCACTTAAATCTTCTTTGAAGGAAGGCCGAGTACAATTAATGGAAAATACGTAGTCCACTTATCTGCACTGTGGCAGATAATGACCAATTTTAGTGTGTGGGAATAATATCTGGCCATCTTGGCAAGCAACCGATAATTGTAACGTAGAAACGATTTCGATCCGAAGGAGGAAACGGTCCTACAATCTCCATATGTAGATGTGGGAATCGTTCGGTAGTTAGTCATGGCTCGTCATTGTAATGCTGTTTTGTTGTGGCGGACAACCTTGTTTCGTTGACATTACAAGCAGTTACTGGCGAAACCTCTGTTATCGCGCTGCATTAAGGCCAGATAAATCGTTCAGACATAAGGCGTGCTGTAGCTCTAGCTCCAGGATGTGCATGGTCATGTATAGAGTGCAAGATGCTGGATCTAAACTTTTTTGTGATGAAAGGGCGAACCTTTCCTATTGAACAGTCGCAGTATATTTTTTGCACACTAAAAGGTGAACAAACTGCTTAACTTGAAGTGAATGGGCAGAGTTACCTAACAGCATCGATTGCACCTCAGCGTCTGTGATGAGCTCGGGGAAGAACTAGAGTGATGATTATCCAAAGGCGTAAAATAAAAATAACACAAATTGTGTTAGAAAACAGTTTATTAAAATATTTACTGGAACTCAACTTACCACGTCTTGCGCCTGTGAGTATCGCTAATAGAAACCCAATCATCGGCTCTTTCACAAACTTCAGGAAATTCGAAGTTGCGAGCAAAAGTTAGAGTTTCCAGATGGGCGAACGTTTTACTGCGAAATGCGCATATTACAGTTTATAATTCATATACATTTCATATATTATTGTCATTTGAAACTTATGTGTATCAATTCTAATTAAAATTTCAATTTACAACACATTCTTAAAGCTAATTTATACTGCTCGCTTACTGGGTCACGCTAGATATCTCGAATCCGAGGCGTGTGTTGTGGGCAATTATTTTTCCTGCCACCATAGGGGGTATCACGCTGGGCTGCATAATTTTGGCCTATAGATCACCGCCTAACACCATTTCTACCAGAGTCGCCTTATGAAATGATGGATAAGCCAAGCGTAAATTAGTAAATGCTCCCACTGTCTGTTGATTTAATGAACGCAATGTGCTAGGAGTAGGATTTAACGCTTCCACCTTCGCACACACAAACATCTCTTGCTGCCCATTCAGTTTATCACGAAGTGTGATGCTACAAAATCGTCCGCCTAAACGCCTTTGGATTCGAGGCCTGCAGCCGTGGGTGCGGAGGTGTTCAGCGCCGAACTCACACGGTCAAGTATAGCGCGAACCACGGAAAACCGATCCGCATTAAGTATTCGAACCAACCCCGTTGGCGAAGCGCCAACATTTGATGCGAAGGAAGGTCTGCTGATCGTTGCTCATTTATAGCTCGCGCATTTCTTCTTCGACGGGCACCTTTACCACGCCATCTTTTCGGCTGTGCTGGCCGACGGCACGAATCGAGTTGTAAGGATTCGAATGTCCTAGTAATTTGAGCTATGAAGTCGAGTTGCAGTCAGACGCTTTGTCCAGTCGTTGAAGAAAGGCAAACACTAGCCGTTTATGGTCGGTATATACATGGCAGTTTCTACTTTCAACCACGTATGGGAATTGGCTAAGTAAAAAGCAGTTGGATCACAATCACACATGCTATATCGTTGCTTAGATTTTGAAAACTTTATCGGAAAAAATTAATGTTGTTATCGACGATTTGGTTGAGAACTGCGCCGGCAGCGAAATTATATGCGTCGACCCAAAGCTATATTTTGGCGTTTGAAATAGGATGAGCAAGCAAGGCAGCATGACGATTTGTATCCTCGGTCCAAATCAGACCTGTCAGGCTGTCGATAAAAGTTGAGCATTGCTACAAAGCGTTTCAACTCTTTCGCCACCATAGGCCGTTGATAATTCAGCAGAGCGGTGACACGACTCGGAAGTGGCTTAATACCGTCCGTCCTTATGGAACTCCAATTCCTATGCACTTCAACTCCGTAACCCCGAACACAAATTTGGACACGTTAATTGTAGGGTTGTTCTCTTTTAAACGCGAATACACCGCTCGCAAGTGGTTTTGGTGCTCTTCAACTATCTGCGATAACACGCAGATATCGTTCAGGTAAGTAGACACAAAACCTAGACCACGAAAAACTTTATTAATTAGCCGTTGATATGTTTGAGCTGCGTTTCTCAAACCGAATGGCTTCTGAGTGAACTCATAAAGCACAAACGGAGTAGTAACGACCGTTTTTGGGACATCCTCCGGATGAATTTTCACCTGGTGGAAAGCTTTCGGTAAATCTATTTTCAAGAACACCTTTTTACCGGCTAGCACGTTCGAAAAGTCTTGTAGAAATGGTAATGGGTAGCGATCAGCGATGGTCTGCGCATTGAGAGCGCGGTAGTTACCGCACAGCCTTCAAGAAACATCCTCTTTGCGCACCATATGCAGCGGGCTCGCCCAATTGCTACTCGAAGGGCGACAAATGCCAAGTTTAAGCATCAATTCATATTCCAAACCTGCTGCAGTTAGTTTTTCTGGCGAAAGTCTTCGTGGTCGCACAAAGACAGGTTGACCGGTAGTTAAAATCCGATGAACGATCGTGGATTTTGTGAGCAAACCGATAGGCGGTGAACGCGTGATTTCGATGAAGTTTTTTAAAATATCCCAAAATTTCGAGTCGGAATTAATGATTTTGATGCTTTCTGCGTTACTGTTATAAATCAGTATTTTTATCGATCAAGCACTTTCTCTTAAGATCAACTAAAATATCAAAATGACATAAGAAGTCTGCCCCTATTGTAGCTTGAGACACATCTTCTACGAAAAAATTCCACGTGAACTCTCGACGCAAATTTAATTTAAGATTAAATATTGTTTCACCACAAACAATTATATAAGAGCCATTATCTGCAAACAAATTTATACCGGTATTTTTAGCACGAACTGTCCCCGCATTAGGTCAAATTACTGATATGTCAACACCCGCATCAATTAAAAAGTAAATTTTCGATGACGTATCAAAAATTCGAGCAGTTGATTTTGGATGACATCAGGTTGTTCGCAAATACCAGAAATCGTCTCAGCCGAGCAACCCTATTGCGTAGCAGTGGTAATAGCAAATGTGCACGGTTCGCGGCACTTTGTAGCTTTGTCGCTAAACTTGTCATGGTATCAACAGAAACCGGTACCGTTTTTGCTCGTGAAGATGAGATGCAGATGATCTAGAACGTGTTCGTTCAAAAACCGTAAATTGCTTTTGCAAACTGCGGGAAAGATCCGCAATTTCGTTTTTGAGGATAAAAATATAATTTTTCGATGACACCATGTCTATTTGTCCATTGTACTAACCAATAAACCCGGCGATTGAATTAGGGACCTTTGTTGCGATTATAGAAGCTTGTACGTAAGGTGAAAGTCGCGCCACCCATAAGTCAAGCAACAACCTATCGTTAAGCGTAGTGCCAGCCACGCGCTTAGTTTCACTGAAAAATTCTCTTGGTTTTCGATCGCTGAAAGGCATGCCCTTGAGAACACGGTGCAAGCGGCATTGCTGGCTTTCAGTAAAATGATCCGTAATCTTCAGCTTAATATAGGCGAATTTATCAGCAGCTGGTGCAGCTTCAACTATTGACTGAGCTAGAGTCAAAAACAGTGCCTACACGATATGTATTTGGGTCTGTAGCTGCCACTTTTTTGATAGATACTATATGTAATTCTGTATGTCTTTGAATCTTTGAATCTGTATTTTTATTTCACATGACAGCGAATTTATTACCTATAATAATTATTGGCTGATAGATACATATGTACATATTGTTAAAATAATGGGCACGAAATATAAAAAAAAAGAGTTTTATGCGATATTTCTCAGATTATTGCTATTAAAAAAAAAAGTAAAGATGAAATAAAAAGGCGACAAAGAACTCTGTGGAATGTGAAACAACATTTATTTTTGAAAACAAAATGTGAAAAGAAGAGCTGATTATGTCTGTGCGTCAGATGAAAATAGAAACAGTTATATTCCATATGTACGTGTATCTGCTTAATAGAGAAGCAAATCTAATTTGGGTTTACATGATATTTTTGCATTTACATAAGTAAAGAATGACGTGTACACATGCAAATACATATCGTGTAAGCACACTTTAACGAAGATAGCGAGATCGCAACAACGCAGATAATTTGCTGACAATTGGTCTGTATCAGGCGCAGTCGCAATGGGGGTGCGTTTGGGAGGTTTAAATGCATACACTTCAGGGAAAAATGCATACAAATTTTCAGTAATTTAGTTTGCGATAATAGTCATAAATAATATTGTAAGATCTCTGTAAAAATTTTACGAATGGAAATTTTAATTTACATCTGACAACACAGGAAGCTCCCCATCTAAATGAAATATCTCTTCGATTCGAAATAAATGTAATTTCGTTAATTCTATGAGTGATTAGTGTTGCTGTAGTTTTTTTCTTACCAAAATTATATACGAGTTTATTTTAATTTCCATAATGGTTATATTTTGGTGTAATCATGGGGAATATTTTGAGTATCCTAGAACCCGTAATTTGGAGGAAATCGAAGATATTCTAGAATAAATCCCCGAAATATAGTTTGATCGATTGTGCAACGACATTCTGTGTATTGTTTATAATAATAATGGGCAAAGGAATAGTGTACAAAAGGTAAGAATAACAATTATACTTACATACTTACTTAATTGGCGCGTTAACAGCCTAAGCGAGTTTGTCCCTATCTCCTGCTAACTGGCGCCAATTAGAAATCCCAAGTACATCCAAGTCTTTTTTCATTTGGTCTTTCCAACGCAGAGGAGGTCTTCCTTTTCCTTTACTACCACCAGAGGCTACCGCGTAAAAACCCTTCAGGGCTGGCGCGATTTCAATACATTAAAACGACATAACCTAGCCAGCAGGGCCATGTAAAGCTCGTACAGCTCATCGATTCATCGTACGCGGAATTCGCCGTCGCGAAGGTCCATACATCTTTCGGAGAATTTTTCTCTCGAACACTCAAAGAGCCCTCTTATCCGACGTTGTCATCGTCGATGCTTCTGCGCCATAAAATTGGACGAACATGATGAGAGACTTATAAAGTGTGGGTTTTGTCCGTCGAGAGAGGACTTATCTGTGCAATTTCCTACTCAGTCCGAAGTAGCACTTGTCGGCAAAAGAGATTATCCGTTGGATTTCAAGGCTGACATTGTTTAAGATGTTAGTGCTGGTCCCTAGGTAGACAAAGCCGTCTACTTTTTTAAATTTGTGACTGTCCACAGTGATGTAAGTGCCCAGCCGTGAATGTGCTGACTGTCTATTTGATGACAGGAGACACTTTGTCTAGCCCTCGTTCACCTTCAATCGCTTTGATGCTTTATCCAGTTTGAAGAAGAGTTCTGACTGCGCGGTTATTAAAGCCCATATTGTCAATGTTGTAGGCGTACGCCAGTAATTGCACACTCCTATAAAAGATGCTGCGGATGGTACATCGAGTCCATCATCATTGATTCGGGACTCGGGCTCATCATCTTCTTCAAAGTGGTTGCAGCTGCTACCATTAAGCAGTGTGGAGAAGTATAATTTAAGTATGCTGTTGACATCAGACACCAGGTCCCGTTGTCATTCCTGCAAGTTTTCGCACCGGTCTTCTGTTAGCCGTCGTACTTTCTGAAAATTATTTTAGTCGCTTTTCCTGTTGGCCAACATCTCATTCTCTTCGCATTCACGCATTTCGGCCTCTCTCTTTTTCTCACGAAAAATGGATCTTGCTTCCTTCTTCAACTCACGATAACGCTCCCGCACAGCTAGCGTTGCGGCCGATCGCAGTGTAGCCCTGTAGGCAACGTCTTTACGTTCCGTAGCGCCACGACATTCCTCGTCATACCAGTTGTTTTTTCGGGTCCCCTGATATTCGACGGATTTCTCAACGGCGGTATGTAGACAGCGAGAAATATGGTTCCACTGCTCGGAAATATCATTCTGTTAATTATTGCTCTCAAAGGGCAGAAGTCCAAATCGGGTGGCGAAGTGGGTGACTGTCTGTTGTGATTGCAGCTTTCCGACGTCGTGCTTTCCTTGTGTCCATTTACGCGCGCTTATTGCTGCATAGAGGCGTGTGCGGATCTTAGCTGCCACAATATAATGGCTCCTCGGATCGTGCGCACATCTAGGACACTGGAAGCATGCCTTCCGTCTAGCATAACATGGTCGATTTGGTTACGTGTTTGACCATCTGGAAGCAGCCGCGTAGTTGTTGCGCTGAGAATAACAGATTGTTCAAAAGAGGACAACCTCTTAATAGATTATACCGAAATTAGTCTCAATGGGGTACAATTGCCATTAGTTAGTCGCAACAAGTCTCGAACGGGCATAATTGTAGATTAGTACTGTATTCGTCTTATTCGGAAATGGTATGCCACATTATTCTCCTCCTAGTAACCATATAGGGTTGCGATAAAGGCTGTCGATAGATACTTTCACTTCGTTATCTTAGATTTTTATGATGTGGTATTTTGGTGTGCGATGTTAAACGTTGCACGGACCTTTGTGTAGCGCGGTAAGCGAAAGGCTAACCGAATCATCTCTTACAAATGCCTGACCACAAGACTTCAAATTGGGATCAACGAAAGGTTTTGATGGCGTGTGCCACGATGAGTCGACAGGGTGAATATCATTCATAGTATGTTTGAAATCGCTTATAATATTGTGCTCGTCTCTAGCTCACTGATTGTCGACAAAAAATTCAGAAAGCAGTCGAAGCGTCGTACCATAAACGAGTTCTGCGGGTGTTGCACTTAAATCTTCTTTGAAGGAAGGCCGAGTACAATTAATGGAAAATACGTAGTCCACTTATCTGCACTGTGGCAGATAATGACCAATTTTAGTGTGTGGGAATAATATCTGGCCATCTTGGAAAGCGACCGATAATTGTAACGTAGAAACGATTTCCATCCGAAGGAGGAAACGGTCCTACAATCTCCATATGTAGATGTGGGAATCGTTCGGTAGTTAGTCATGGCTCGTCATTGTAATGCTGTTTTGTTGTGGCGGACAACCTTGTTTCGTTGACATTACAAGCAGTTACTGGCGAAATATCTGTTATCGCGCTGCATTAAGGCCAGATAAATCGTTCAGACATAAGGCGTGCTGTAGCTCTAGCTCCAGGATGTGCATGGTCATGTATAGAGTGCAAGATCCTGGATCTAAACTTTTTTGTGATGAAAGGGCGAACCTTTCCTATTGAACAGTCGCAGTATATTTTTTGTACACTAAAAGGTGAACAAACTGTTTAATTTTAAGTGAATGGGCAGAGTTACCTAACAGCATCGATTGCACCTCAGCGTCTGTGATAAGCTCGGGGAAGAACTAGAGTGCTGGTTATCCAAAGGCTTAAAATAAAAATAACACAAATTATGTTAGAAAACAGTTTATTAAAATATTTACTGGAACTCAACTTACCACGTCTTGCGCCTGTGAGTATCGCTAATAGAAACCCAATCATCGGCTCTTTCACAATCTTCAGGAAATTCGAAGTTGCGAGCAAAAGTTAGAGTTTCCAGATGGGCGAACGTATTACAGCGAAAAGCGCATATTACAGTTTATAATTCATATACATTTCATATATTATTGTCATTTGAAACTTATGTGTATCAATTCTAATTAAAATTTCAATTTACAACACATTCTTAAAGCTAATTTATACTGCTCGCTTACTGGGTCACGAATCCGAGGCGTGTGTTGTGGGCAATTATTTTTCCTGCCACCATAGGGGGTATCACGCTGGGCTGCATAATTTTGGCCTATAGATCACCGCCTAACACCATTTCTACTAGAGTCGCCTTATGAAATGATGGATAAGCCAAGCGTAAATTAGTAAATGCTCCCACTGTCTGTTGATTTAATGAACGCAATGTGCTAGGAGTAGGATTTAATGCTTCCATCTTCGCACACACAAACATCTCTTGCTGCCCATTCAGTTTATCACGAAGTGTGATGCTACAAAATCGATTCGAGGCCTGCAGCCGTGGCAGCGGAGATGTTCGGCGCCGAACTCACACAGTCAAGTATAGCGCGAACCAACTTAAACCGATCCGCATTAAGTATTCGAACCAACCCCGTTGGCGAAGCGCCAACATTTGATGCGAAGGAAGGTCTGCTGATCGTTGCTCATTTATAGCTCGCGCATTTCTTCTTCGACGGGCACCTTTACCGTGCCATCTTTTCGGCTGGGCTGGCCGACGGCACGAGTCGAGTTGTAAGGATTCGAATGTCCTAGTAATTTGAGCTATGAAGTCGAGTTGCAGTCAGACGCTTTGTCCAGTCGTTGAATAAAGGCAAACACTAGCCGTTTATGGTCGGTATATACATGGCATTTTCTACTTTCAACCACGTATCGGAAATGGCTAAGTAAAAAGCAGTCGGATCACAATCACACATGCTATATCATTGCTTAGATTTTGAAAACTTTATCGGAAAAAATTAATGTTGTTATCGACGATTTGGTTGAGAACTGCGCCGGCAGCGAAATTATATGCGTCGACCCAAAGCTATATTTTGGCGTTTGGAATAGGATGAGCATGCAAGGCAGCATGAGGATTTGTATCCTCGGTCCAAATCAGAGCTGTCAGGCCGTCGATAAAAGTTGAGCATTGCTACAAAGCGTTTCAACTCTTTCGCCACCATAGGCCGCAGAGCGGTGACACGACTCGGAAGTGGCTTAATACCGTCCGTCCTTATGGAACTCCAATTCCTATGCACTTCAACTCCGTAACCCCGAACACAGATTTCGACACGTTAATTGTAGGGTTGTTCTCTTTTAAACGCGAATACACCGCTCGCAAGTGGTTTTGGTGCTCTTCAACTATCTGCGATAACACGCAGATATCGTTCAGGTAAGTAGACACAAAACCTAGACCACGAAAAACTTTATTAATTAGCCGTTGATATGTTTGAGCTGCGTTTCTCAAACCGAATGGCTTCCGAGTGAACTCATAAAGCATAAACGGCGTAGTAATGACCGTTTTTGGGACATCCTCCGGATGAATTTTCACTTGGTGGAAAGCTTTCCGTAAATCTATTTTCAAGAACACCTTTTTACCGGCTAGCACGTTCGAAAAGTCTTGTATAAATATTAACGGGTAGCGATCAGCGATGGTCTGCGCATTGAGAGCGCGGTAGTTACCGCACAGCCTCCAAGAAACATACACTTTGCGCACCATATGCAGCGGGCTCGCTCAATTGCTACTCGATGGGCGACAAATGCCAAGTTTAAGAATCAATTCATATTCAAAACGTGCTGCAGTTAGTTTTTCTGGCGAAAGTCTTCGTGGTCGCACAAAGACAGGTTGACCGGTAGTTAAAATCCGATGAACGATCGTGGATTTTGTGAGCAAACGGATAGGCGGTGAACGCGTGATTTCGATGAAGTTTTTTAAAATATCCCAAAATTTCGAGTCGAAATTAATGATTTTGATGCTTTCTGCGTTACTGTTATAAATCAGTATTTTTATCGATCAAGCACTTTCTCTTAAGATCAACTAAAATATCAAAATGACATAAGAAGTGTGCTCCTATTGTAGCTTGAGACCCATCTTCTACGAAAAAATTCCACGTGAACTCTCGACGCAAATTTAATTTAAGATTAAATATAGTTTCACCACAAACAATTATATGAGAGCCATTATCTGCAAACAAATTTATACCGGTATTTTTAAATCGATTCGAGGCCTGCAGCCGTGGGTGCGGAGGTGTTCAGCGCCGAACTCACACGGTCAAGTATAGCGCGAACCACGGAAAACCGATCCGCATTAAGTATTCGAACCAACCCCGTTGGCGAAGCGCCAACATTTGATGCGAAGGAAGGTCTGCTGATCGTTGCTCATTTATAGCTCGCGCATTTCTTCTTCGACGGGCACCTTTACCGCGCCATCTTTTCGGCTGGGCTGGCCGACGGCACGAATCGAGTTGTAAGGATTCGAATGTCCTAGTAGTTTGAGCTATGAAGTCGAGTTGCAGTCAGACGCTTTGTCCAGTCGTTGAAGAAAGGCAAACACTAGCCGTTTATGGTCGGTATATACATGGCAGTTTCTACTTTCAACCACGTATCGGAAATGGCTAAGTAAAAAGCAGTCGGATCACAATCACACATGCTATATCTTTGCTTAGATTTTGAAAACTTTATCGGAAAAAATTAATGTTATTATCGACGATTTGGTTGAGAACTGCGCCGGCAGCGAAATTATATGCGTCGACCCAAAGCTATATTTTGGCGTTTGGAATAGGATAAGCATGCAAGGCAGCATGACGATTTGTATCCTCGGTCCAAATCAGAGCTGTCAGGCCGTCGATAAAAGTTGAGCATTGCTACAAAGCGTTTCAACTCTTTCGCCACCATAGGCCGTTGATAATTCAGCAGAGCGGTGACACGACTCGGAAGTGGCTTAATACCGTCCGTCCTTATGGAACTCCAATTCCTATGCACTTCAACTCCGTAACCCCGAACACAGATTTGGACACGTTAATTGTAGGGTTGTTCTCTTTTAAACGCGAATACACCGCTCGCAAGTGGTTTTGGTGCTCTTCAACTATCTGCGATAACACGCAGATATCGTTCAGGTAAGTAGACACAAAACCTAGACCACGAAAAACTTTATTAATTAGCCGTTGATATGTTTGAGCTGCGTTTCTCAAACCGAATGGCTTCTGAGTGAACTCATAAAGCACAAACGGAGTAGTAACGACCGTTTTTGGGACATCCTCCGGATGAATTTTCACCTGGTGGAAAGCTTTCCGTAAATCTATTTTCAAGAACACCTTTTTACCGGCTAGCACGTTCGAAAAGTCTTGTAGAAATGGTAACGGGTAGCGATCAGCGATGGTCTGCGCATTGAGAGCGCGGTAGTTACCGCACAGCCTTCAAGAAACATCCTCTTTGCGCACCATATGCAGCGGGCTCGCCCAATTGCTACTCGAAGGGCGACAAATGCCAAGTTTAAGCATCAATTCATATTCCAAACCTGCTGCAGTTAGTTTTTCTGGCGAAAGTCTTCGTGGTCGCACAAAGACAGGTTGACCGGTAGTTAAAATCCGATGAACGATCGTGGATTTTGTGAGCAAACCGATAGGCGGTGAACGCGTGATTTCGATGAAGTTTTTTAAAATATCCCAAAATTTCGAGTCGGAATTAATGATTTTGATGCTTTCTGCGTTACTGTTATAAATCAGTATTTTTATCGATCAAGCACTTTCTCTTAAGATCAACTAAAATATCAAAATGACATAAGAAGTCTGCCCCTATTGTAGCTTGAGACACATCTTCTACGAAAAAATTCCACGTGAACTCTCGACGCAAATTTAATTTAAGATTAAATATAGTTTCACCACAAACAATTATATAAGAGCCATTATCTGCAAACAAATTTATACCGGTATTTTTAGCACGAACTGTCCCCGCATTAGTTCAAATTACTGATATGTCAACACCCGCATCAATTAAAAAGTAAATTTTCGATGACGTATCAAAAATTCGAGCAGTTGATTTTGGATGACATCAGGTTGTTCGCAAATACCAGAAATCGTCTCAGCCGAGCAACCCTATTGCGTAGCAGTGGTAATAGCAAATGTGCACGGTTCGCGGCACTTTGTAGCTTTGTCGCTAAACTTGTCATGGTATCAACAGAAACCGGTACCGTTTTTGCTCGTGAAGATGAGATGAAGATGATCTAGAACGTGTTCGTTCAAAAACCGTAAATTGCTTTTGCAAACTGCGGGAAAGATCCGCAATTTCGTTTTTGAGGATAAAAATATAATTTTTCGATGACACCATGTCTATTTGTCCATTGTACTAACCAATAAACCCGGCGATTGAATTAGGGACCTCTGTTGCGATTATAGAAGCTTGTACGTAAGGTGAAAGTCGCGCCACCCATAAGTCAAGCAACAACCTATCGTTAAGCGTAGTGCCAGCCACGCGCTTAGTTTCACTGAAAAATTCTCTTGGTTTTCGATCGCTAAGAGGCATGCCCTTGAGAACACGGTGCAAGCGGCATTGCTGGCTTTCAGTAAAATGATCCGTAATCTTCAGCTTAATATAGGCGAATTTATCAGCAGCTGGTGCAGCTTCAACTATTGACTGAGCTAGAGTGAAAAACCGTGCCTACACGATATGTATTTGGGTCTGTAGCTGCCACTTTTTTGATAGATACTATATGTAATTCTGTATGTCTTTGAATCTTTGAATCTGTATTTTTATTTCACATGACAGCGAATTTATTACCTATAATAATTATTGGCTGATAGATACATACATATTGTTAAAATAATGGGCACGAAATATAAAAAAAAAGAGTTTTATGCGATATTTCTCTGATTATTGCTATTAAAAAAAAAAGTAAAGATGAAATAAAAAGGCGACAAAGAACTCTGTGGAATGTGAAACAACATTTATTTTTGAAAACAAAATGTGAAAAGAAGAGCTGATTATGTCTGTGCGTCAGATGAAAATAGAAACAGTTATATTCCATATGTACGTGTATCTGCTTAATAGAGAAGCAAATCTAATTTGGGTTTACATGATATTTTTGCATTTACATAAGTAAAGAATGACGTGTACACATGCAAATACATATCGTGTAAGCACACTTTAACGAAGATAGCGAGATCGCAACAACGCAGATAATTTGCTGACAATTGGTCTGTATCAGGCGCAGTCGCAATGGGGGTGCGTTTGGGAGGTTTAAATGCATACACTTCAGGGAAAAATGCATACAAATTTTCAGTAATTTAGTTTGCGATAATAGTCATAAATAAAATTTTAAGATCTCTGTAAAAATTTTACGAATGGAAATTTTAATTTACATCTGACAACACAGGAAGCTCCCCATCTAAATGAAATATCTCTTCATATTTCACCGTGGCGAGTTGTTTCCTTTGATAGTTGGCTTGCTTAGGACTTCGATTCGAAATAAATGTAATTTCGTTAATTCTATGAGTGATTAGTGTTGCTGTAGTTTTTTTCTTACCAAAATTATATACGAGTTTATTTTAATTTCCATAATGGTTATATTTTGGTGTAATCATGGGGAATATTTTGAGTATCCTAGAACCCGTAATTTGGAGGAAATCGAAGATATTCTAGAATAAATCCCCGAAATATAGTTTGATCGATTGTGAAACGACATTCTGTGTATTGTTTATAATAATAATGGGCAAAGGAATAGTGTACAAAAGGTAAGAATAACAATTATACTTACATACTTACTTAATTGGCGCGTTAACAGCCTAAGCGAGTTTGTCCCTATCTCCTGCTAACTGGCGCCAATTAGAAATCCCAAGTACATCCAAGTCTTTTTTCATTTGGTCTTTCCAACGCAGAGGAGGTCTTCCTTTTCCTTTACTACCACCAGAGGCTACCGCGTAAAAAACCTTCAGGGCTGGCGCGATTTCAATACATTAAAACGACATAACCTAGCCAGCAGGGCCATGTAAAGCTCGTACAGCTCATCGATTCATCGTACGCGGAATTCGCCGTCGCGAAGGTCCATACATCTTTCGGAGAATTTTTCTCTCGAACACTCAAAGAGCCCTCTTATCCGACGTTGTCATCGTCGATGCTTCTGCGCCATAAAATTGGACGAACATGATGAGAGACTTATAAAGTGTGGGTTTTGTCCGTCGAGAGAGGACTTATCTGTGCAATTTCCTACTCAGTCCGAAGTAGCACTTGTCGGCAAAAGAGATTATCCGTTGGATTTCAAGGCTGACATTGTTTAAGATGTTAGTGCTGGTCCCTAGGTAGACAAAGCTGTCTACTTTTTTAAATTTGTGACTGTCACCAGTGATGTAAGTGCCCAGCCGTGAATGTGCTGACTGTCTATTTGATGACAGGAGACACTTTGTCTAGCCCTCGTTCACCTCCATTCGCTTTGATGCTTTATCCAGTTTGAAGAAGAGTTCTGACTGCGCGGTTGTTAAAGCCCATATTGTCAATGTTATAGGCGTACGCCAGTAATTGCACACTCCTATAAAAGATGCTGCGGATGGTACATCGAGTCCATCATCATTGATTCGGGACTCGGGCTCATCATCTTCTTCAAAGTGGTTGCAGCTGCTACCATTAAGCAGTGTGGAGAAGTATAATTTAAGTATGCTGTTGACATCAGACACCAGGTCCCGTTGTCATTCCTGCAAGTTTTCGCACCGGTCTTCTGTTAGCCGTCGTACTTTCTGAAAATTATTTTAGTCGCTTTTCCTGTTGGCCAACATCTCATTCTCTTCGCATTCACGCATTTCGGCTTCTCTCTCCTGCAAGTTTTCGCACCGGTCTTCTGTTAGCCGTCGTACTTTCTGAAAATTATTTTAGTCGCTTTTCCTGTTGGCCAACATCTCATTCTCTTCGCATTCACGCATTTCGGCCTCTCTCTTTTTCTCACGAAAAATGGATCTTGCTTCCTTCTTCAACTCACGATAACGCTCCCGCACAGCTAGCGTTGCGGCCGATCGCAGTATAGCCCTGTAGGCAACGTCTTTACGTTCCGTAGCGCCACGACATTCCTCGTCATACCAGTTGTTTTTTCGGGTCCCCTGATATTCGACGGATTTCTCAACGGCGGTATGTAGACAGCGAGAAATATGGTTCCACTGCTCGGAAATATCATTCTGTTAATTATTGCTCTCAAAGGGCAGAAGTCCAAATCGGGTGGCGAAGTGGGTGACTGTCTGTTGTGATTGCAGATTTCCGACGTCGTGCTTTCCTTGTGCCCATTTACGCGCGCTTATTGCTGCATAGAGGCGTGTGCGTATCTTAGCTGCCACAATATAATGGCTCCTCGGATCGTGCGCACATCTAGGACACTGGAAGCATGTCTTCCGTCTAGCACAACATGGTCGATTTGGTTACGTGTTTGACCATCTGGAAGCAGCCGCGTAGTTGTTGCGCTGAGAATAACAGATTGTTCAAAAGAGGACAACCTCTTAATAGATTATACCGAAATTAGTCTCAATGGGGTACAATTGCCATTAGTTAGTCGCAACAAGTCTCGAACGGGCATAATTGTAGATTAGTACTGTATTCGTCTTATTCGGAAATGGTATGCCACATTATTCTCCTCCTAGGAACCATATAGGGTTGCGATAAAGGCTGTCGATAGATACTTTCACTTCGTTATCTTAGATTTTTATGATGTGGTATTTTGGTGTGCGATGTTAAACGTTGCACGGACCTTTGTGTAGCGCGGTAAGCGAAAGGCTAACCGAATCATCTCTTACAAATGCCTGACCACAAGACTTCAAATTGGGATCAACGAAAGGTTTTGATGGCGTGTGCCACGATGAGTCGACAGGGTGAATATCATTCATAGTATGTTTGAAATCGCTTATAATATTGTGCTCGTCTCTAGCTCACTGATTGTCGACAAAAAATTCAGAAAGCAGTCGAAGCGTCGTACCATAAACGAGTTCTGCGGGTGTTGCACTTAAATCTTCTTTGAAGGAAGGCCGAGTACAATTAATGGAAAATACGTAGTCCACTTATCTGCACTGTGGCAGATAATGACCAATTTTAGTGTGTGGGAATAATATCTGGCCATCTTGGAAAGCGACCGATAATTGTAACGTAGAAACGATTTCCATCCGAAGGAGGAAACGGTCCTACAATCTCCATATGTAGATGTGGGAATCGTTCGGTAGTTAGTCATGGCTCGTCATTGTAATGCTATTTTGTTGTGGCGGACAACCTTGTTTCGTTGACATTACAAGCAGTTACTGGCGAAATATCTGTTATCGCGCTGCATTAAGGCCAGATAAATCGTTCAAACATAAGGCGTGCTGTAGCTCTAGCTCCAGGATGTGCATGGTCATGTATAGAGTGCAAGATGCTGGATCTAAACTTTTTTGTGTTGAAAGGGCGAACCTTTCCTATTGAACAGTCGCAGTATATTTTTTGCACACTAAAAGGTGAACAAACTGCTTAATTTGAAGTGAATGGGCAGAGTTACCTAACAGCATCGATTGCACCTCAGCGTCTGTGATGAGCTCGGGGAAGAACTAGAGTGCTGGTTATCCAAAGGCTTAAAATAAAAATAACACAAATTATGTTAGAAAACAGTTTATTAAAATATTTACTGGAACTCAACTTACCACGTCTTGCGCCTGTGAGTATCGCTAATAGAAACCCAATCATCGACTCTTTCACAATCTTCAGGAAATTCGAAGTTGCGAGCAAAAGTTAGAGTTTCCAGATGGGCGAACGTATTACAGCGAAAAGCGCATATTACAGTTTATAATTCATATACATTTCATATATTATTGTCATTTGAAACTTATGTGTATCAATTCTAATTAAAATTTCAATTTACAACACATTCTTAAAGCTAATTTATACTGCTCACTTACTGGGTCACGAATCCGAGGCGTGTGTTGTGGGCAATTATTTTTCCTGCCACCATAGGGGGTATCACGCTGGGCTGCATAATTTTGGCCTATAGATCACCGCCTAACACCATTTCTACTAGAGTCGCCTTATGAAATGATGGATAAGCCAAGCGTAAATTAGTAAATGCTCCCACTGTCTGTTGATTTAATGAACGCAATGTGCTAGGAGTAGGATTTAATGCTTCCATCTTCGCACACACAAACATCTCTTGCTGCCCATTCAGTTTATCACGAAGTGTGATGCTACAAAATCGATTCGAGGCCTGCAGCCGTGGCAGCGGAGATGTTCGGCGCCGAACTCACACAGTCAAGTATAGCGCGAACCAACTTAAACCGATCCGCATTAAGTATTCGAACCAACCCCGTTGGCGAAGCGCCAACATTTGATGCGAAGGAAGGTCTGCTGATCGTTGCTCATTTATAGCTCGCGCATTTCTTCTTCGACGGGCACCTTTACCGTGCCATCTTTTCGGCTGAGCTATGAAGTCGAGTTGCAGTCAGACGCTTTGTCCAGTCGTTGAATAAAGGCAAACACTAGCCGTTTATGGTCGGTATATACATGGCATTTTCTACTTTCAACCACGTATCGGAAATGGCTAAGTAAAAAGCAGTCGGATCACAATCACACATGCTATATCGTTGCTTAGATTTTGAAAACTTTATCGGAAAAAATTAATGTTGTTATCGACGATTTGGTTGAGAACTGCGCCGGCAGCGAAATTATATGCGTCGACCCAAAGCTATATTTTGGCATTTGGAATAGGATGAGCATGCAAGGCAGCATGAGGATTTGTATCCTCGGTCCAAATCAGAGCTGTCAGGCCGTCGTAAAAGTTGAGCATTGCTACAAAGCGTTTCAACTCTTTCGCCACCATAGGCCGTTGATAATTCAGCAGAGCGGTGACACGACTCGGTAGTGGCTTAATACCGTCCGTCCTTATGGAACTCCAATTCCTATGCACTTCAACTCCGTAACCCCGAACACAGATTTCGACACGTTAATTGTAGGGTTGTTCTCTTTTAAACGCGAATACACCGCTCGCAAGTGGTTTTGGTGCTCTTCAACTATCTGCGATAACACGCAGATATCGTTCAGGTAAGTAGACACAAAACCTAGACCACGAAAAACTTTATTAATTAGCCGTTGATATGTTTGAGCTGCGTTTCTCAAACCGAATGGCTTCCGAGTGAACTCATAAAGCATAAACGGCGTAGTAATGACCGTTTTTGGGACATCCTCCGGATGAATTTTCACTTGGTGGAAAGCTTTCCGTAAATCTATTTTCAAGAACACCTTTTTACCGGCTAGCACGTTCGAAAAGTCTTGTAGAAATATTAACGGGTAGCGATCAGCGATGGTCTGCGCATTGAGAGCGCGGTAGTTACCGCACAGCCTCCAAGAAACATACACTTTGCGCACCATATGCAGCGGGCTCGCTCAATTGCTACTCGATGGGCGACAAATGCCAGCCAAGTTTAAGAATCAATTCATATTCAAAACGTGCTGCAGTTAGTTTTTCTGGCGAAAGTCTTCGTGGTCGCACAAAGACAGGTTGACCGGTAGTTAAAATCCGATGAACGATCGTGGATTTTGTGAGCAAACGGATAGGCGGTGAACGCGTGATTTCGATGAAGTTTTTTAAAATATCCCAAAATTTCGAGTCGAAATTAATGATTTTGATGCTTTCTGCGTTACTGTTATAAATCAGTATTTTTATCGATCAAGCACTTTCTCTTAAGATCAACTAAAATATCAAAATGACATAAGAAGTGTGCTCCTATTGTAGCTTGAGACCCATCTTCTACGAAAAAATTCCACGTGAACTCTCGACGCAAATTTAATTTAAGATTAAATATAGTTTCACCACAAACAATTATATGAGAGCCATTATCTGCAAACAAATTTATACCGGTATTTTTAAATCGATTCGAGGCCTGCAGCCGTGGGTGCGGAGGTGTTCAGCGCCGAACTCACACGGTCAAGTATAGCGCGAACCACGGAAAACCGATCCGCATTAAGTATTCGAACCAACCCCGTTGGCGAAGCGCCAACATTTGATGCGAAGGAAGGTCTGCTGATCGTTGCTCATTTATAGCTCGCGCATTTCTTCTTCGACGGGCACCTTTACCGCGCCATCTTTTCGGCTGGGCTGGCCGACGGCACGAATCGAGTTGTAAGGATTCGAATGTCCTAGTAGTTTGAGCTATGAAGTCGAGTTGCAGTCAGACGCTTTGTCCAGTCGTTGAAGAAAGGCAAACACTAGCCGTTTATGGTCGGTATATACATGGCAGTTTCTACTTTCAACCACGTATCGGAAATGGCTAAGTAAAAAGCAGTCGGATCACAATCACACATGCTATATCGTTGCTTAGATTTTGAAAACTTTATCGGAAAAAATTAATGTTATTATCGACGATTTGGTTGAGAACTGCGCCGGCAGCGAAATTATATGCGTCGACCCAAAGCTATATTTTGGCGTTTGGAATAGGATAAGCATGCAAGGCAGCATGACGATTTGTATCCTCGGTCCAAATCAGAGCTGTCAGGCCGTCGATAAAAGTTGAGCATTGCTACAAAGCGTTTCAACTCTTTCGCCACCATAGGCCGTTGATAATTCAGCAGAGCGGTGACACGACTCGGAAGTGGCTTAATACCGTCCGTCCTTATGGAACTCCAATTCCTATGCACTTCAACTCCGTAACCCCGAACACAGATTTCGACACGTTAATTGTAGGGTTGTTCTCTTTTAAACGCGAATACACCGCTCGCAAGTGGTTTTGGTGCTCTTCAACTATCTGCGATAACACGCAGATATCGTTGAGGTAAGTAGACACAAAACCTAGACCACGAAAAACTTTATTAATTAGCCGTTGATATGTTTGAGCTGCGTTTCTCAAACCGAATGGCTTCTGAGTGAACTCATAAAGCACAAACGGAGTAGTAACGACCGTTTTTGGGACATCCTCCGGATGAATTTTCACCTGGTGGAAAGCTTTCCGTAAATCTATTTTCAAGAACACCTTTTTACCGGCTAGCACGTTCGAAAAGTCTTGTAGAAATGGTAACGGGTAGCGATCAGCGATGGTCTGCGCATTGAGAAACATCCTCTTTGCGCACCATATGCAGCGGGCTCGCCCTATTGCTACTCGATGGGCGACAAATGCCAAGTTTAAGCATCAATTCATATTCCAAACGTGCTGCAGTTAGTTTTTCTGTCGAAAGTCTTCGTGGTCGCACAAAGACAGGTTGACCGGTAGTTAAAATCCGATGAACGATCGTGGATTTTGTGAGCAAACCGATAGGCGGTGAACGCGTGATTTCGATGAAGTTTTTTAAAATATCCCAAAATTTCGAGTCGGAATTAATGATTTTGATGCTTTCTGCGTTACTGTTATAAATCAGTATTTTTATCGATCAAGCACTTTCTCTTAAGATCAACTAAAATATCAAAATGACATAAGAAGTCTGCCCCTATTGTAGCTTGAGACACATCTTCTACGAAAAAATTCCACGTGAACTCTCGACGCAAATTTAATTTAAGATTAAATATAGTTTCACCACAAACAATTATATAAGAGCCATTATCTGCAAACAAATTTATACCGGTATTTTTAGCACGAACTGTCCCCGCATTAGGTCAAATTACTGATATGTCAACACCCGCATCAATTAAAAAGTAAATTTTCGATGACGTATCAAAAATTCGAGCAGTTGATTTTGGATGACATCAGGTTGTTCGCAAATACCAGAAATCGTCTCAGCCGAGCAACCCTATTGCGTAGCAGTGGTAATAGCAAATGTGCACGGTTCGCGGCACTTTGTAGCTTTGTCGCTAAACTTGTCATGGTATCAACAGAAACCGGTACCGTTTTTGCTCGTGAAGATGAGATGAAGATGATCTAGAACGTGTTCGTTCAAAAACCGTAAATTGCTTTTGCAAACTGCGGGAAAGATCCGCAATTTCGTTTTTGAGGATAAAAATATAATTTTTCGATGACACCATGTCTATTTGTCCATTGTACTAACCAATAAACCCGGCGATTGAATTAGGGACCTCTGTTGCGATTATAGAAGCTTGTACGTAAGGTGAAAGTCGCGCCACCCATAAGTCAAGCAACAACCTATCGTTAAGCGTAGTGCCAGCCACGCGCTTAGTTTCACTGAAAAATTCTCTTGGTTTTCGATCGCTAAGAGGCATGCCCTTGAGAACATGGTGCAAGCGGCATTGCTGGCTTTCAGTAAAATGATCCGTAATCTTCAGCTTAATATAGGCGAATTTATCAGCAGCTGGTGCAGCTTCAACTATTGACTGAGCTAGAGTGAAAAACCGTGCCTACACGATATGTATTTGGGTCTGTAGCTGCCACTTTTTTGATAGATACTATATGTAATTCTGTATGTCTTTGAATCTTTGAATCTGTATTTTTATTTCACATGACAGCGAATTTATTACCTATAATAATTATTGGCTGATAGATACATACATATTGTTAAAATAATGGGCACGAAATATAAAAAAAAAGAGTTTTATGCGATATTTCTCTGATTATTGCTATTAAAAAAAAAAGTAAAGATGAAATAAAAAGGCGACAAAGAACTCTGTGGAATGTGAAACAACATTTATTTTTGAAAACAAAATGTGAAAAGAAGAGCTGATTATGTCTGTGCGTCAGATGAAAATAGAAACAGTTATATTCCATATGTACGTGTATCTGCTTAATAGAGAAGCAAATCTAATTTGGGTTTACATGATATTTTTGCATTTACATAAGTAAAGAATGACGTGTACACATGCAAATACATATCGTGTAAGCACACTTTAACGAAGATAGCGAGATCGCAACAACGCAGATAATTTGCTGACAATTGGTCTGTATCAGGCGCAGTCGCAATGGGGGTGCGTTTGGGAGGTTTAAATGCATACACTTCAGGGAAAAATGCATACAAATTTTCAGTAATTTAGTTTGCGATAATAGTCATAAATAATATTTTAAGATCTCTGTAAAAATTTTACGAATGGAAATTTTAATTTACATCTGACAACACAGGAAGCTCCCCATCTAAATGAAATATCTCTTCATATTTCACCGTGGCGAGTTGTTTCCTTTGATAGTTGGCTTGCTTAGGACTTCGATTCGAAATAAATGTAATTTCGTTAATTCTATGAGTGATTAGTGTTGCTGTAGTTTTTTTCTTACCAAAATTATATACGAGTTTATTTTAATTTCCATAATGGTTATATTTTGGTGTAATCATGGGGAATATTTTGAGTATCATAGAACCCGTAATTTGGAGGAAATCGAAGATATTCTAGAATAAATCCCCGAAATATAGTTTGATCGATTGTGAAACGACATTCTGTGTATTGTTTATAATAATAATGGGCAAAGGAATAGTGTACAAAAGGTAAGAATAACAATTATACTTACATACTTACTTAATTGGCGCGTTAACAGCCTAAGCGAGTTTGTCCCTATCTCCTGCTAACTGGCGCCAATTAGAAATCCCAAGTACATCCAAGTCTTTTTTCATTTGGTCTTTCCAACGCAGAGGAGGTCTTCCTTTTCCTTTACTACCACCAGAGGCTACCGCGTAAAAAACCTTCAGGGCTGGCGCGATTTCAATACATTAAAACGACATAACCTAGCCAGCAGGGCCATGTAAAGCTCGTACAGCTCATCGATTCATCGTACGCGGAATTCGCCGTCGCGAAGGTCCATACATCTTTCGGAGAATTTTTCTCTCGAACACTCAAAGAGCCCTCTTATCCGACGTTGTCATCGTCGATGCTTCTGCGCCATAAAATTGGACGAACATGATGAGAGACTTATAAAGTGTGGGTTTTGTCCGTCGAGAGAGGACTTATCTGTGCAATTTCCTACTCAGTCCGAAGTAGCACTTGTCGGCAAAAGAGATTATCCGTTGGATTTCAAGGCTGACATTGTTTAAGATGTTAGTGCTGGTCCCTAGGTAGACAAAGCTGTCTACTTTTTTAAATTTGTGACTGTCAACAGTGATGTAAGTGCCCAGCCGTGAATGTGCTGACTGTCTATTTGATGACAGGAGACACTTTGTCTAGCCCTCGTTCACCTCCATTCGCTTTGATGCTTTATCCAGTTTGAAGAAGAGTTCTGACTGCGCGGTTGTTAAAGCCCATATTGTCAATGTTGTAGGCGTACGCCAGTAATTGCACACTCCTATAAAAGATGCTGCGGATGGTACATCGAGTCCATCATCATTGATTCGGGACTCGGGCTCATCATCTTCTTCAAAGTGGTTGCAGCTGCTACCATTAAGCAGTGTGGAGAAGTATAATATAAGTATGCTGTTGACATCAGACACCAGGTCCCGTTGTCATTCCTGCAAGTTTTCGCACCGGTCTTCTGTTAGCCGTCGTACTTTCTGAAAATTATTTTAGTCGCTTTTCCTGTTGGCCAACATCTCATTCTCTTCGCATTCACGCATTTCGGCTTCTCTCTCCTGCAAGTTTTCGCACCGGTCTTCTGTTAGCCGTCGTACTTTCTGAAAATTATTTTAGTCGCTTTTCCTGTTGGCCAACATCTCATTCTCTTCGCATTCACGCATTTCGGCCTCTCTCTTTTTCTCACGAAAAATGGATCTTGCTTCCTTCTTCAACTCACGATAACGCTCCCGCACAGCTAGCGTTGCGGCCGATCGCAGTATAGCCCTGTAGGCAACGTCTTTACGTTCCATAGCGCCACGACATTCCTCGTCATACCAGTTGTTTTTTCGGGTCCCCTGATATTCGACGGATTTCTCAACGGCGGTATGTAGACAGCGAGAAATATGGTTCCACTGCTCGGAAATATCATTCTGTTAATTATTGCTCTCAAAGGGCAGAAGTCCAAATCGGGTGGCGAAGTGGGTGACTGTCTGTTGTGATTGCAGCTTTCCGACGTCGTGCTTTCCTTGTGTCCATTTACGCGCGCTTATTGCTGCATAGAGGCGTGTGCGGATCTTAGCTGCCACAATATAATGGCTCCTCGGATCGTGCGCACATCTAGGACACTGGAAGCATGCCTTCCGTCTAGCACAACATGGTCGATTTGGTTACGTGTTTGACCATCTGGAAGCAGCCGCGTAGTTGTTGCGCTGAGAATAACAGATTGTTCAAAAGAGGACAACCTCTTAATAGATTATACCGAAATTAGTCTCAATGGGGTACAATTGCCATTAGTTAGTCGCAACAAGTCTCGAACGGGCATAATTGTAGATTAGTACTGTATTCGTCTTATTCGGAAATGGTATGCCAAATTATTCTCCTCCTAGGAACCATATAGGGTTGCGATAAAGGCTGTCGATAGATACTTTCACTTCGTTATCTTAGATTTTTATGATGTGGTATTTTGGTGTGCGATGTTAAACGTTGCACGGACCTTTGTGTAGCG
This sequence comes from Philophylla caesio, assembly GCA_963971545.1. Taxonomy (NCBI): domain Eukaryota; kingdom Metazoa; phylum Arthropoda; class Insecta; order Diptera; family Tephritidae; genus Philophylla; species Philophylla caesio. The sequence continues at coordinate 115,399,523 of OZ020604.1, read as the reverse complement.
CGGTAAGCGAAAGGCTAACCGAATCATCTCTTACAAATGCCTGACCACAAGACTTCAAATTGGGATCAACGAAAGGTTTTGATGGCGTGTGCCACGATGAGTCGACAGGGTGAATATCATTCATAGTATGTTTGAAATCGCTTATAATATTGTGCTCGTCTCTAGCTCACTGATTGTCGACAAAAAATTCAGAAAGCAGTCGAAGCGTCGTACCATAAACGAGTTCTGCGGGTGTTGCACTTAAATCTTCTTTGAAGGAAGGCCGAGTACAATTAATGGAAAATACGTAGTCCACTTATCTGCACTGTGGCAGATAATGACCAATTTTAGTGTGTGGGAATAATATCTGGCCATCTTGGAAAGCGACCGATAATTGTAACGTAGAAACGATTTCCATCCGAAGGAGGAAACGGTCCTACAATCTCCATATGTAGATGTGGGAATCGTTCGGTAGTTAGTCATGGCTCGTCATTGTAATGCTGTTTTGTTGTGGCGGACAACCTTGTTTCGTTGACATTACAAGCAGTTACTGGCGAAATATCTGTTATCGCGCTGCATTAAGGCCAGATAAATCGTTCAAACATAAGGCGTGCTGTAGCTCTAGCTCCAGGATGTGCATGGTCATGTATAGAGTGCAAGATGCTGGATCTAAACTTATTTGTGTTGAAAGGGCGAACCTTTCCTATTGAACAGTCGCAGTATATTTTTTGCACACTAAAAGGTGAACAAACTGCTTAATTTGAAGTGAATGGGCAGAGTAACCTAACAGCATCGATTGCACCTCAGCGTCTGTGATGAGCTCGGGGAAGAACTAGAGTGCTGGTTATCCAAAGGCTTAAAATAAAAATAACACAAATTATGTTAGAAAACAGTTTATTAAAATATTTACTGGAACTCAACTTACCACGTCTTGCGCCTGTGAGTATCGCTAATAGAAACCCAATCATCGGCTCTTTCACAATCTTCAGGAAATTCGAAGTTGCGAGCAAAAGTTAGAGTTTCCAGATGGGCGAACGTATTACAGCGAAAAGCGCATATTACAGTTTATAATTCATATACATTTCATATATTATTGTCATTTGAAACTTATGTGTATCAATTCTAATTAAAATTTCAATTTACAACACATTCTTAAAGCTAATTTATACTGCTCGCTTACTGGGTCACGAATCCGAGGCGTGTGTTGTGGGCAATTATTTTTCCTGCCACCATAGGGGGTATCACGCTGGGCTGCATAATTTTGGCCTATAGATCACCGCCTAACACCATTTCTACTAGAGTCGCCTTATGAAATGATGGATAAGCCAAGCGTAAATTAGTAAATGCTCCCACTGTCTGTTGATTTAATGAACGCAATGTGCTAGGAGTAGGATTTAATGCTTCCATCTTCGCACACACAAACATCTCTTGCTGCCCATTCAGTTTATCACGAAGTGTGATGCTACAAAATCGATTCGAGGCCTGCAGCCGTGGCAGCGGAGATGTTCGGCGCCGAACTCACACAGTCAAGTATAGCGCGAACCAACTTAAACCGATCCGCATTAAGTATTCGAACCAACCCCGTTGGCGAAGCGCCAACATTTGATGCGAAGGAAGGTCTGCTGATCGTTGCTCATTTATAGCTCGCGCATTTCTTCTTCGACGGGCACCTTTACCGTGCCATCTTTTCGGCTGGGCTGGCCGACGGCACGAGTCGAGTTGTAAGGATTCGAATGTCCTAGTAATTTGAGCTATGAAGTCGAGTTGCAGTCAGACGCTTTGTCCAGTCGTTGAATAAAGGCAAACACTAGCCGTTTATGGTCGGTATATACATGGCATTTTCTACTTTCAACCACGTATCGGAAATGGCTAAGTAAAAAGCAGTCGGATCACAATCACACATGCTATATCGTTGCTTAGATTTTGAAAACTTTATCGGAAAAAATTAATGTTGTTATCGACGATTTGGTTGAGAACTGCGCCGGCAGCGAAATTATATGCGTCGACCCAAAGCTATATTTTGGCGTTTGGAATAGGATGAGCATGCAAGGCAGCATGAGGATTTGTATCCTCGGTCCAAATCAGAGCTGTCAGGCCGTCGATAAAAGTTGAGCATTGCTACAAAGCGTTTCAACTCTTTCGCCACCATAGGCCGTTGATAATTCAGCAGAGCGGTGACACGACTCGGAAGTGGCTTAATACCGTCCGTCCTTATGGAACTCCAATTCCTATGCACTTCAACTCCGTAACCCCGAACACAGATTTCGACACGTTAATTGTAGGGTTGTTCTCTTTTAAACGCGAATACACCGCTCGCAAGTGGTTTTGGTGCTCTTCAACTATCTGCGATAACACGCAGATATCGTTCAGGTAAGTAGACACAAAACCTAGACCACGAAAAACTTTATTAATTAGCCGTTGATATGTTTGAGCTGCGTTTCTCAAACCGAATGGCTTCCGAGTGAACTCATAAAGCATAAACGGCGTAGTAATGACCGTTTTTGGGACATCCTCCGGATGAATTTTCACTTGGTGGAAAGCTTTCCGTAAATCTATTTTCAAGAACACCTTTTTACCGGCTAGCACGTTCGAAAAGTCTTGTAGAAATATTAACGGGTAGCGATCAGCGATGGTCTGCGCATTGAGAGCGCGGTAGTTACCGCACAGCCTCCAAGAAACATACACTTTGCGCACCATATGCAGCGGGCTCGCTCAATTGCTACTCGATGGGCGACAAATGCCAAGTTTAAGAATCAATTCATATTCAAAACGTGCTGCAGTTAGTTTTTCTGGCGAAAGTCTTCGTGGTCGCACAAAGACAGGTTGACCGGTAGTTAAAATCCGATGAACGATCGTGGATTTTGTGAGCAAACGGATAGGCGGTGAACGCGTGATTTGGATGAAGTTTTTTAAAATATCCCAAAATTTCGAGTCGAAATTAATGATTTTGATGCTTTCTGCGTTACTGTTATAAATCAGTATTTTTATCGATCAAGCACTTTCTCTTAAGATCAACTAAAATATCAAAATGACATAAGAAGTGTGCTCCTATTGTAGCTTGGGACACATCTTCTACGAAAAAATTCCACGTGAACTCTCGACGCAAATTTAATTTAAGATTAAATATAGTTTCACCACAAACAATTATATGAGAGCCATTATCTGCAAACAAATTTATACCGGTATTTTTAGCACGAACTGTCCCCGCATTAGGTCGAATTACTGATATGTCAACACCCGCATCAATTAAAAAGTAAATTTTCGATGACGTATCAAAAATTCGAGCAGTTGATTTTGGATGACAACAGGTTGTTCGCAAATACCTGAAATCGTCTCAGCCGAGCAACCCTATTGCGTAGCAGAGGTTATAGCAAATGTGCTCGGTTCGCGGCACTTTGTAGCTTTGTCGCTAAACTTGTCATGGTATCAACAGAAACCGGTACCGTTTTTGCTCGTGAAGATGAGATGAAGATGATCTAGAACGTGTTCGTTCAAAAACCTTAAATTGCTTTTGCAAACTGCGGGAAAGATCCGCAATTTCGTTTTTGAGGATAAAAATATAATTTTTCGATGACACCATGTCTATTTGTCCATTGTACTAACCAATAAACCCGGCGATTGAATTAGCCACCTTCGCTTTCTCCGTTAAAGGGACCTTTGTTGCGATTATAGAAGCTTGTACGTAAGGTGAAAGTCGCGCCACCCATAAGTCAAGCAACAACCTATCGTTAAGCGTAGTGCCAGCCACGCGCGTAGTTTCACTGAAAAATTCTCTTGGTTTTCGATCGCTAAGAGGCATGCCCTTGAGAACACGGTGCAAGCGGCATTGCTGGCTTTCAGTAAAATGATCCGTAATCTTCAGCTTAATATAGGCGAATTTATCAGCAGCTGGTGCAGCTTCAACTATTGACTAAGCTAGAGTCAAAAACAGTGCCTACACGATATGTATTTGGGTCTGTAGCTGCCACTTTTTTGATAGATACTATATGTAATTCTGTATGTCTTTGAATCTTTGAATCTGTATTTTTATTTCACATGACAGCGAATTTATTACCTATAATAATTATTGGCTGATAGATACATACATATTGTTAAAATAATGGGCACGAAATATAAAAAAAAAGAGTTTTATGCGATATTTCTCTGATTATTGCTATTAAAAAAAAAAGTAAAGATGAAATAAAAAGGCGACAAAGAACTCTGTGGAATGTGAAACAACATTTATTTTTGAATACAAAATGTGAAAAGAAGAGCTGATTATGTCTGTGCGTCAGATGAAAATAGAAACAGTTATATTCCATATGTACGTGTATCTGCTTAACAGAGAAGCAAATCTAATTTGGGTTTACATGATATTTTTGCATTTACATAAGTAAAGAATGACGTGTACACATGCAAATACATATCGTGTAAGCACACTTTAACGAAGATAGCGAGATCGCAACAACGCAGATAATTTGCTGACAATTGGTCTGTATCAGGCGCAGTCGCAATGGGGGTGCGTTTGGGAGGTTTAAATACATACACTTCAGGGAAAAATGCATACAAATTTTCAGTAATTTAGTTTGCGATAATAGTCATAAATAATATTTTAAGACCTCTGTAAAAATTTTACGAATGGAAATTTTAATTTACATCTGACAACACAGGAAGCTCCCCATCTAAATGAAATATCTTTTCATATTTCACCGTGTCGAGTTGTTTCCTTTGATAGTTGGCTTGCTTAGGACTTCGATTCGAAATAAATGTCATTTCGTTAATTCTATGAGTGATTAGTGTTGCTGTAGTTTTTTTCTTACCAAAATTATATACGAGTTTATTTTAATTTCCATAATGGTTATATTTTGGTGTAATCATGGGGAATATTTTGAGTATCCTAGAACCCGTAATTTGGAAGAAATCGAAGATATTCTAGAATAAATCCCCGAAATATAGTTTGATCGATTGTGAACCGACATTCTCTGTATTGTTTATAATAATAATGGGCAAAGGAATAGTGTACAAAAGGTAAGAATAACAATTATACTTACATACTTACTTAATTGGCGCGTTAACCGCCTAAGCGAGTTTGTCCCTATCTCCTGCTAACTGGCGCCAATTGGAAATCCCAAGTACATCCAAGTCTTTTTCCACTTGGTCTTTCCAACGCAGAGGAGGTCTTCCTTTTCCTTTACTACTACCAGCGGCTACCGCGTAAAAAACCTTCAGGGCTGGCGCGATTTCAATACATTAAAACGACGTAGCCTAGCCAGCAGAGCCTTGTAAAGCTCGTACAGCTCATCGATTCATCGTACGCGGAATTCGCCTTCGCAAAGGTCCATATATCTTTCGGAGAATTTTTCTCTCGAACACTCAAAGAGCCCTCTTATCCGACGTTGTCATCATCCATGCTTCTGCGCCAAAAAATTGGACGAACATGATGAGAGACTTATAAAGTGTGGGTTTTGTCCGTCGAGAGAGGACTTATCTGTGCAATTTCCTACTCAGTCCGAAGTAGCACTTGTTGGCAAAAGAGATTATCCGTTGGATTTCAAGGCTGACATTGTTTAAGATGTTAGTGCTGGTCCCTAGGTAGACAAAGCTGTCTACTTTTTTAAATTTGTGACTGTCAACAGTGATGTAAGTGCCCAGCCGTGAATGTGCTGACTGTCTATTTGATGACAGGAGACACTTTGTCTAGCCCTCGTTCACCTCCATTCGCTTTGATGCTTTATCCAGTTTGAAGAAGAGTTCTGACTGCGCGGTTGTTAAAGCCCATATTGTCAATGTTGCAGGCGTACGCCAGTAATTGCACACTCTTATAAAAGATGCTGCTTGACCGTTTTAGTTCTGCGGCTCGAAGTATCATCTCCAGCATCAGGTGGAAGAAATCGCAGGACAAAGAGTCACCCTGTCTGAAACCTCGTTGGGTATCAAATGGCTCGGAGAGGTCCCTCCCAATCCAGACAGAGCTAGTGTCGTTCATTAACGTCATTTTACATAGCCAAGATAAACCACTTTTTCACGTGCTGTCGAAAGCGGTTTTGAAGTCGACAAAAAGATGGGCTAACGATTTCCGAATTTCATCATAGTCGGCGGATGGTACATCGAGTCCATCATCATTGATTCGGGACTCGGGCTCATCATCTTCTTCAAAGTGGTTGCAGCTGCTACCATTAAGTAGTGTGGAGAAGTATAATTTAAGTATGCTGTTGACATCAGACACCAGGTCCCGTTGTCATTCCTGCAAGTTTTCGCACCGGTCTTCTGTTAGCCGTCGTACTTTCTGAAAATTATTTTAGTCGTTTTTCCTGTTGGCCAACATCTCATTCTCTTCGCATTCACGCATTTCGGCCTCTCTCTTTTTCTCACGAAAAATGGATCTTGCTTCCTTCTTCAACTCACGATAACGCTCCCGCACAGCTAGCGTTGCGGCCGATCGCAGTGTAGCCCTGTAGGCAACGTCTTTACGTTCCGTAGCGCCACGACATTCCTCGTCATACCAGTTGTTTTTTCGGGTCCCCTGATATTCGACGGATTTCTCAACGGCGGTATGTAGACAGCGAGAAATATGGTTCCACTGCTCGGAAATATCATTCTGTTAATTATTGCTCTCAAAGGGCAGAAGTCCAAATCGGGTGGCGAAGTGGGTGACTGTCTGTTGTGATTGCAGCTTTCCGACGTCGTGCTTTCCTTGTGTCCATTTACGCGCGCTTATTGCTGCATAGAGGCGTGTGCGGATCTTAGCTGCCACAAAATAATGGCTCCTCGGATCGTGCGCACATCTAAGACACTGGAAGCATGCCTTCCGTCTATCACAACATGGTCGATTTGGTTACGTGTTTGACCATCTGGAAGCAGCCGCGTAGCTTGGTGTATTTTCTTATGCTGGAATCTTTTGCTACAAACTACTTTATTTTGAAACCATTATGATGAAGTGGTAAAACCTTGACTTGAGTATAGGTTTCAGCTGCCTACTTTGCCGCGCTCGTTCCAACAGGTAGGGGTCGCAATAGCCACAAGTGTGTAGAAAAACTGTGGCTTCTTGCACGAGGTACGAGTGAAGCATGGAGGTTGTTGCGCTGAGAATAACAGATTGTTCAAAAGAGGACAACCTCTTAATAGATTATACCGAAATTAGTCTCAATGGGGTACAATTGCCATTAGTTAGTCGCAACAAGTCTCGAACGGGCATAATTGTAGATTAGTACTGTATTCGTCTTATTCGGAAATGGTATGCCACATTATTCTCCTCCTAGGACCCATATAGGGTTGCGATAAATGCTGTCGATAGATACTTTCACTTCGTTATCTTAGATTTTTATGATGTGGTATTTTGGTGCGCGATGTTAAACGTTGCACGGACCTTTGTGTAGCGCGGTAAGCGAAAGGCTAACCGAATCATCTCTTACAAATGCCTGACCACAAGACTTCAAATTGGGATCAACGAAAGGTTTTGATGGCGTGTGCCACGATGAGTCGACAGGGTGAATATCATTCATAGTATGTTTGAAATCGCTTATAATATTGTGCTCGTCTCTAGCTCACTGATTGTCGACAAAAAATTCAGAAAGCAGTCGAAGCGTCGTACCATAAACGAGTTCTGCGGGTGTTGCACTTAAATCTTCTTTGAAGGAAGGCCGAGTACAATTAATGGAAAATACGTAGTCCACTTATCTGCACTGTGGCAGATAATGACCAATTTTAGTGTGTGGGAATAATATCTGGCCATCTTGGAAAGCGACCGATAATTGTAACGTAGAAACGATTTCCATCCGAAGGAGGAAACGGTCCTACAATCTCCATATGTAGATGTGGGAATCGTTCGGTAGTTAGTCATGGCTCGTCATTGTAATGCTGTTTTGTTGTGGCGGACAACCTTGTTTCGTTGACATTACAAGCAGTTACTGGCGAAATATCTGTTATCGCGCTGCATTAAGGCCAGATAAATCGTTCAAACATAAGGCGTGCTGTAGCTCTAGCTCCAGGATGTGCATGGTCATGTATAGAGTGCAAGATGCTGGATCTAAACTTTTTTGTGATGAAAGGGCGAACCTTTCCTATTGAACAGTCGCAGTATATTTTTTGCACACTAAAAGGTGAACAAACTGCTTAATTTGAAGTGAATGGGCAGAGTTACCTAACAGCATCGATTGCACCTCAGCGTCTGTGATGAGCTCGGGTAAGAACTAGAGTGCTGGTTATCCAAAGGCGTAAAATAAAAATAACACAAATTGTGTTAGAAAACAGTTTATTAAAATATTTACTGGAACTCAACTTACCACGTCTTGCGCCTGTGAGTATCGCTAATAAATAGAAACCCAATCATCGGCTCTTTCACAAACTTCAGGAAATTCGAAGTTGCGAGCATAACTTTTTGACGAAAAAAGTTAGAGTTTCCAGATGGGCGAACGGAGTGAACATTCCCCCCGCCTTGCAGTATTACTGCAAAAAGCGCATATTACAATTTATAATTCATTTACATTTCATATATTATTGTCATTTGAAACTTATGTATATCAATTCTAATTAAAATTTCAATTTACAACACATTTTTAAAGCTAATTTATACTGCTTGCTTACTGGGTCAAACTAGATATCACGAATCCGAGGCGTGTGTTGTGGGCAATTATTTGTCCTGCCACCATAGGGGGTATCACGCTGGGCAGCATAATTTTGGCCTATAGATCACCGCCTAACACCATTTCTACTAGAGTCGCCTTATGAAATGATGGATAAGCCAAGCGTAAATTAGTAAATGCTCCCACTGTCTGTTGATTTAATAAACGCAATGTGCTAGGAGTAGGATTTAATGCTTCCACCTTCGCACACACAAACATCTCTTGCTGCCCATTCAGTTTATCACGAAGTGTGATGCTACAAAATCGATTCGAGGCCTGCAGCCGTGGCAGCGGAGGTGTTCGGCGCCGAACTCACACGGTCAAGTATAGCGCGAACCACGGAAAACCGATCCGCATTAAGTATTCGAACCAACCCCGTTGCCAAAGCGCCAACATTTGATGCGAAGGAAGGTCTGCTGATCTTTGCTCATTTATAGCTCGCGCATTTCTTCTTCTTTGACGGGCACCTTTACCGCGCCATCTTTTCGGCTGGGCTGGCCGACGGCACGAGTCGAGTTGTAAGGATTCGAATGTCCTAGTAATTTGAGCTATGAAGTCGAGTTGCAGTCAGACGCTTTGTCCAGTAGTTGAAGAAAGGCAAACAATAGCCGTTTATGGTCGGTATATAAATGGCATTTTCTACTTTCAACCACGTATCTGAAATGGCTAGGTACAAAGCAGTCGGATCACAATCACACAGGCTATGCGTTGCTTATATTTTGAAAACTTTAGCGGAAAAAATTAATGTTGTTATCGACGATTTGGTTGAGAGCTGCGCCGGCAGCGAAATTATATGTGTCGACCCAAAGCTATATTTTGGCGTTTGGAATAGGATGAGCATGCAAGGCAGCATGACGATTTGTATCCTCGGTCCAAATCAGAGCTGTCAGGCCGTCGATAAAAATTGAGCATTGCTAGAAAGCGTTTCAACTCTTTCGCCACCATAGGCCGTTGAAAATTCAGCAGAGCGGTGACACGACTCGGAAGTGGCTTAATATTATCCTTATTGATGGAACTCCAATTCCTATGCACTTCAACTCCGTAACCCCGAACACAGATTTCGACACATTAATTGTAAGGTTCTTCTCTTTTAAACGCGAATACACCGCTCGCAAGTGGTTTTGGTGCTCTTCAACTATCTGCGATAACACGCAGATATCGTCCAGGTAAGTAGACACAAAACCTAGAACACGAAAAACTGTATTAATTAGCCGTTGATATGTTTGAGCTGCGTTTCTCAAACCGAATGGCTTCTGAGTGAACTCATAAAGCACAAACGGAGTAGTAACGACCGTTTTTGGGACATCCTCCGGATGAATTTTCACCTGGTGGAAAGCTTTCCGTAAATCTATTTTCAAGAACACCTTTCTACCGGCTAGCACGTTCGAAAAGTCTTGTAGAAATGGTAACGGGTAGCGATCAGCGATGGTCTGCGCATTGAGAGCGCGGTAGTTACCGCACAGCCTCCAAGAAACATACACTTCGCGCACCATATGCAGCGGGCTCGCTCAATTGCTACTCGATGGGCGACAAATGCCAAGTTTAAGCATCAATTCATATTCCAAACGTGCTGCAGTTAGTTTTTCTGGCGAAAGTCTTCGTGGTCGCACATAGACAGGTTGACCGGTAGTTAAAATCCGATGAACGATCGTGGATTTTGTGAGCAAACCGATAGGCGGTGAACGCGTGATTTCGATGAAGTTTTTAAAATATCCCAAAATTTCGAGTCGAAATTAATGATTTTGATGCTTTCTGCGTTACTGTTATAAATCAGTATTTTTATCGATCAAGCACTTTCTCTTAAGATCAACTAAAATATCAAAATGACATAAGAAGTGTGCTCCTATTGTAGCTTGAGACCCATCTTCTACGAAAAAATTCCACGTGAACTCTCGACGCAAATTTAATTTAAGCTTAAATATAGTTTCACCACAAACAATTATATGAGAGCCATTATCTGCAAACAAATTTATACCGGTATTTTTAGCACGAACTGTCCCCGCATTAGGTCGAATTACTGATATGTCAACACCCGCATCAAGTAAAAAGTAAATTTTCGATGACGTATCAAAAATTCGAGCAGTTGATTTTGGATGACAACAGGTTGTTCGCAAATACCTGAAATCGTCTCAGCCGAGCAACCCTATTGCGTAGCAGAGGTTATAGCAAATGTGCTCGGTTCGCGGCACTTTGTAGCTTTGTCGCTAAACTTGTCATGGTATCAACAGAAACCGGTACCGTTTTTGCTCGTGAAGATGAGATGAAGATGATCTAGAACGTGTTCGTTCAAAAACCTTAAATTGCTTTTGCAAACTGCGGGAAAGATCCGCAATTTCGTTTTTGTGGATAGAAATATCATTTTTCGATGACACCATGTCTATTTGTCCATTGTACTTACCAATTGACTCGACAATTGAATTAGCGTCCTTCATTTTCTCCGTTAAAGAGACCTTTGTTGCGATTATAGAAGCTTGTACGTAAGGTGAAAGTCGCGCCACCCATAAGTCAAGCAACAACCTATCGTTAAGCGTAGTGCCAGCCACGCGCTTAGTTTCACTGAAAAATTAGCTTGGTTTTCGATCGCCGAGAGGCATCCCCTTGAGAACACGATGCAAGCGGCATTGCTGGCTTTCAGTAAAATGATCCGTCATCTTCAGATTAATATAGGCGAATTTATCAGCAGCTGGTGCAGCTTCGACTAAGCTAGAGTAGTTTATTAGGCGAAAGGCTTGCAAGAATTATGTAGAACTTTCTGGTATCGCTGTGCACGAGAGATGCGTGAAACCAGAACTCCAAATAATAGAAATATGCCTCGATGTTTTCTTCGTTCATGCTAGGCAGTGGAATTCGCGGTGCTCCACTGCTACTTTCAAAGATGCTCGAATCGCGTCCGCCCGTGACAGTAACGCTGTCCTCGAGAGACATTTCCTGTTGTATTTTTCACTTAAACTCGTGTTTTAACGATACTGGGTCACCAATGTTGAGCTATTTATATAAAAACGACTTGCGTCCAGGATGATTCAACATTTTTTTAAATTCAAGTCTTAGAAAGTGAATACAAAAGCCTTATGTGAATAACGTTAGCAGTTTGCAGTATTGTTAAGCGTAAGTTTAACCGTTGCAGAATGCAACGTTACTTAAACATATGGGATACGTAAATGGTACGCCACATATGTACGTACATATGTACGCACTTACGCAAAGAAATTTTAAGCGCGTCGTTGGCATGTAAGCAGAACGTTCGGTTAGCAACCCTCGATCAGCCGATTCAAATCGTATTCCAAGTTGTGGTTAGTATTTTAGTTTTCATAAATCGACTGGTCCTCTACACAGAGCGAAAACTACCTTATAAAATAGAACAAAAGTAAGGAGATATCTCTATGGTTTTCCTCAAGTAGGAAGCTTTGTTATTTTAATGGGAATAATCTCTTCAATAAAAACAAAAAGGAATCTTCAAATATATATGTGGATATCAACTTAAATTAATTAAAAAGTCCTTATTTTGTTTTTATAAGAATGCCTCCTTGAATTAATTTAAAAGTCTGTCTTATTATTTTTATACGTTTATCTCCTTGAATTCATTTAAAAGTTTGTCTTATTATTTTTATACGTTTATCTCCTTGAATTGATAATATTATAATTTTATTGAGCTCAAGGTCAGTTTATGGAAGATTTGTTTGTGAAAAAACAACAACCGTTTTTAATGGTTGAAGTTATAGTACTTTTTCGGAAATCACCACATTTCCTCATCAGACTTCTTTTTGATTATTAAATTAAATTATTTTTAATTTAATTTTCATAACCACTTCTCTCAGGCTTTGAACCCGGGAGCTCGGAGTTGCAGAGCCAATACGCTACCTATTGTGCTACGCTAGCCGAGTTGGCTGTTGTGTTTATTTCATCTTCCTTAAACAAACCAACTACAAACAAGAGCAACTGATCTGCCGCTATTTAACTTGTTTGTGTGCTTGTTGTTTGTGTTTTTATTTTGCAAATTCTGTTTTACTTTACATTATATGCATTTTTAAGGCGCGCTCATCCTTGTCTACAAATGTTTGTTCATTTTTCTGTTGGCCTAGTAAATGTTAATACTATAATTTTATTGAGCTCAAGGCCAGTTTATGGAAGATTTGTTTGTGAAAAAACAACAACAGTGTTTAATGGTTGTAGTTATAGTACTATTTCGGAAATCACCACATTTCCTCATCAGACTTCTTTTTGATTATTAAATTAAATTATTTTTAATTTAATTTTCATAACCACTTCTCTCAGGCTTTGAACCCGGGAGCTCGGAGTTGCAGAGCCAATACGCTACCTATTGTGCTACGCTAGCCGAGTTGGCTGTTGTGTTTATTTCATCTTCCTTAAACAAACCAACTACAAACAAGAGCAACTGATCTGCCGCTATTTAACTTGTTTGTGTACTTGTTGTTTGTGTTTTTATTTTGCAAATTCTGTTTTACTTTACATTATATGCATTTTTAATGCGTGCTCATCCTTGTCTACAAATGTTTGTTCATTTTTCTGTTGGCCTAGTAAATGTTAATATTATAATTTTATTGATTTAAAAATTTGCCTTATTAGTTTTATAGAGCTATCTTCTTGAATTCATTAAAAAGTTGACCATATTAATTTTATCTGGCCGCTGTGGTCGAGTTGGTAGCGGTGCGTGCTATAACTTGATATGCCGGTGAGTTCGAGGTTCGGATCTCAGTCAGGGCAAGCAAAATATTAATGATAGAAAAAGTGTTTTCTAATAGCGGTCACCTCTCGGCAGGCAATGGCAAACCTCCGAGAATATTTCTGCCATGAAAAAGCTTCTCATTAAATACATCTGCCGTTCGGAGTAGACACTAAACTGTAGCTCCCACCATTTGTGGCAGAATATAAACACCACAAATGGTAGGAGAAGCTCGGCCAAATACTGAGCTACGTATATAGTGTAAGCGCCAAAATTATTTTATTATTATATTAATTTTAAAGGGCTATCTTCTTGAATTTATTTAAAAGCTTGTTTTATTATATTAATAAGATTAGAGTTTTACATTTATTAAAAAAGGATAAGTTGCTAGTACAAATTATATTACATTTTTAGATATTAATTCAATTTTAAACATTATACTTTTACTTAGTACATAGGTTGTGTAAAAAAATAACTTAAATAAACTTAACAAGATTCTTTTCGTTAGTATTATAATGGATTTATAAATATGGCACAAGGACTTATGGACCAGTTTTGAGATCTTTGGGTTTCATAAATAATTTACATTATTATTTTTAAAATAGAGTTTATTCAACAAAAGAAACCATAGATACCAACATTTAATGAATTATGAAACTACAAACGGGAAGTTTTTCTTAAAATACTGATAAAAACCCAACAACAACAGCACAAACATTGAAACTTAGATTTATATGTATGGTGTTTGTAGTAGAATGAATATATGTACATAGGTATATAGTTAATAAATTGTACAATTATTATCAGTAAATCAGATAGCATTAACTTAAATTACCAATACTTCTTTAGTCTTAAAACTTTAAGCCCATTACAGAGCCAATAAAAGTGAAAAGGTGGGCCATCTAATGTTGTCAAATTTATGACATCATATATTTCTGTGGCAGAACCTATAAGGTATGATTAAAACCTTTCTGAAAAATTTAGGTGTGTCCATTTTTTTCCAACAATTTCTACATTTTTGGCTTTAATTATAAAATCCAATACTTCATATATCTTTTTATTTTCGTTTATAGTTACAGTAACTATGTGGCGAATTCTGAATTTAACACCTCGAAACATAATTTCATTTGTTTTCTTGTACAAACTGAAATCTAAATTTATAGTTGACAAATGTTCATTGCATTCCAATTTAATTTCTTCAATATTTGGCTGGAAAAAATGTTTTTTAAAAAACAGTGAGAGAATCGTAAGGAGGATTTAATTGCTAATGTTAGTGGAACATTTGTTCTGGATATAATGATTTGCGCGTATTGCTTGTGCGACTGGTATTCAGCTTTGAAATGGAATGTCCATAAAAATTGTATAGGCCCCAATTTTTGATTTATTGTAGGACCTTGTGCATTAGGTTATGAAATTTTCGTTTTAGATGTTCCTTAAATAATTTGTGGTAGGTAAAATTATGTTCTTCAATTAACAATTGGAGATCGTTTAAAGTTGTAGCGTTCTAATTAGATAACAAGAGCAGATCAACTAGTCTTACGAACAGAATAAGGAATTTGTTTACAAAATCATCTTGGTCAATTAGATCACCTACCATGAGCAGTATCAAGTGAGATAATGTTTTCATCTGTCTCGCGTTCAATTTGAATGAAGCGTTTTGTATACGGTGTTTTTGGATGGGTGGACTTTTATTGCTAATTTCTGTGTCCCCATACTGAAACATCTGTTTCCTGTAATTTAATGTTTCTAAACAAAAAACCTTTTTTCCCTACACAAAATAATGTAAAATTTTGGAAAAATAATATTGTGTATTATGTCACATGCAATGTAATCAATTACATGAAAGTTTGACAAGGAATTGAATATGGAAACATTTTTAATACCACTAACAACAGGATTGTTTACTAAAACATCGCTGTTATAACTATTTCTATTTCGTAACGAACTCGGGTCCTCAAGACAATCTGTACCAGTTTGATACTTTCGCCTTTTGCATATTCTGCACCAAGAATTCGCTGAAAAGAACTGACATAGCCTAACGCAGTGTTAAGACCAAGATAATCGCCTAAAGTTTGTGCTAGTTTTGCCATCTATGTACATTGATTTGAAGGCCATTTATTTCCAATGATTTTAAAATATTCAGAAGATGTGTAAGACAAACCGTAAATCCACAATCTTGTAGATCTCAAACTTCAACAAACCCTGCTACAAATATATTTGATAATTTGCTAAGTTGGAACTGCGGTTCGCTTGGAAAGTTGTAATATATTAAGCAAATTTTTTATTGCCCAAATTTATTGCCCAAAGGATCATTAATTTCGAAGTCATCCATACATAGAGAAAAATATGCCTTATAAAAATACAAAGATTGTCTCTATGATCAGTTTCAGGGACCAAGAAGAGGGCAGAAGTAAAAGACGAAGATATTTCCATAGAGATTTCTTCTTATTTTTATGTTGGAAATCTTTTTAATTTTATTTAAAAGTACATCTGCTTAAAATAAAGTGAATAACATAATGATATGCATTGAACACACAACCACACATTACTCGCGTCGAAGTGCACCGACTGTAGCCGTGCGTTATTAGTTAAAAAAAAAAAGAGCAAATGTACAAACAAAAACAAGCTATTCACAAGCATAAGCATTTGAATGTCGCCAATTATAACTGTTTTTATCGTTTCGTGTTTTTGCATGCTTAAGATGATGCAATAAGTTTTGGGCATCAGTCAGTATTAACGTGAGTGTTGGCCGGCGCGTGTGTTATAGATTTTGTAAAATGGATATATTCTGTTCGGATGAAAGTAGCAACGCTCCTTGCACATTGGATGCAATTGATGCCCATTTTTAAATCATGGGAGTTAAATGAAGATATTTGCTCCATTCTTGTGGACTACGGAGTGACGTCAACAATAATTTTAACAAAAATGGATTGGGAAGATATCGACAATTTATTTGAAAAGCTTCTGACAAAATTTTTTGGCGAACGCATCAAGTTTAAAGCTGAATTAAGAGAATGGCAGAATAATATGGTAAGTGCAGCATAGTTCAATAATTTGTTTGTGTACATTTACACAAGTATTTTCAGAATATACCATTTATACTATGTGATGCAAGCACCTTATCTGCGAGTAGTCGAATTTTGAAGTGGTTGGAGAAAATTTCTGACGACTTAAACGCAGCTAAACGTTCCAGGGAGTATGCTCCAGTTTCAGCAGAAAAATGGTTTCCTGGACGCCAAACAACAAAACACATTGTGGCACTGCATAATAGAAAAGTATACTGGAAGGCGGACAAAACTGACATATGGAGAAATGCAAAAGTGGGCCAACATCATCTGCGATGTATTCCCCAAAGAAAATCCGGTATGTATGTCGATATGTACATATGTACATATGTATACATTTTATGTTTCAAAATAAAAAAGTAAGATTTGCTAACTATTTCAATAATTTTGGGAAATCCTTTTGCACACTTACATATGTATAATGTTGTGCAAAACATAAACAACAAAATTGGGTTTTATTTTTATGCCGACCATAAAAATATTGTACAACATAAACCGTAAAAAAATTAAAATTTCGCTTTTTTAGTGAGTTCAGTACAAAGTTTGATTTATACGGCTATACCTGTAAAAACAGTTAGTACTAAAAATTAATAAATAAAAATAGTGGCAAATCAAAAGGAAATAAATTTTGTTGCATACATTTTGCACAACACTATAGATCCATTTAATTGCAAGAAGGTCGACATTTTTTAATGCAAATATTTAATATTTAGGAAACATATTTACTAGCAAGAAAATATGGGAAGAAAAACCCTACGGGAAAGCTATTTTCACGCTGGACGAACGCAGACAAAACCAATTATATTTAACAAGTTTTCAACAAATCGTACAACTACCGATCGGCAAGCAGTTTCATTCAGCGGTATAAACAATTTGCTTATTTACTTTCACAAGGTATACTTATTTTTAAATATTTAGATTACTATTATGAAAAGTTTGTAGTTTCACAATTCATTAAATTTTCGTATGTATGGTTTCTGTTGTTGAATAAACTATCTTTTAAAAATAATAATGTAAATTATTTATGCAACCAAAAGATCTCAAAACTGGTCAATAAGTCTTTGTGCCATATTTAAAAATTCATTATAATACTAACGGAAAGAATCTTGTTAAGTTTATTTAAGTTATTTTTTTACACAACCTATGTACTAAGTAAAAGTAAAATGTTGGAAATTGAAGGAAAATCTTAATATGTAATATAATTTGTGTTAGCAATTTATAGTTTTTTAATAAATGTAAGGCTCTAATCTTATTAGAATAATAAACCAAGCTTTTAATACATTTAAGAAGATAGCCCTATAAAATTAATAAGGAAAACTTCTATATGAATTCAAGAAGATAACCCTGTAATATTAATAAGGAAAACTTTTAAACGAATTCAAGAAGATATACCTATAAAATTAATAAGCCAAACTCTTTAATTAATTCAAGGAGATAAACTTATTAAAATAACAAGACAACCTTTTTAATAAATTCAAGTAGGATTCTTATAAAAATAAAAAGATGGACTTTTTAATTAATTTAAGTAGATATCCACATAAAATTTCGAATATTCCTTCTTGATTTCATTGAAAAGATTTTCCCAATTAAAATAAGAGGACTTCCTTCTTGAGGAAAAACCATAGAGATATCTTCTTACTTTTGTTCTATTTTATTAGGTAGAATCGCTACACTATTTTTATTTTTGTTTGAATCTTGTCAAAAGCTACTTTTGATGAATTGAGTATAAGGAAGATTTTCTGAAAATGTTTACATATTTAAAAGTGTTGCCTCTAAAACCCCTTTACTCTCAAAGAATTTTTTAATTTGAAAAGGAATGTCTGAAAGGGTTATTTCGGTTCTAGCTGAGGTTAAAGTTGGGTTGTTATTAAATATAATTTCTGAGAGTTTGTCACTAACAATATATTTTTGTGGATGTTTATACCGGTCTAGTTATTCTACTTCTTTGAAAAATTTGTATTCGGGAGTTAAATCATAGAACGGCTGAGATATATTTTGAATTACTTAGTCAAGTATAGAATTATTTTCATAAAAGTTACTAATTTCCGTTAATATTTGAAATATTAGGGTTGAAATACGGAATTTTGAATTTCAAATACGTCTTTCCGAGAAAACTTTGTATTGAAATGCAGTCGAAGTAGAAATGCGATCATTGATTCTTTTAAAGAAGTAGTATTTGGAATTGGAACCATTTGATTTTCTGATAAATTAGTTTTTTCGAATTGTGGAATTTTATAAACAAGCGAATTTTCTTTACAAGATTGGGTAGTATTAATTTATATTTTCAAATGTTTTATGAAGTGAATTTCAAATCTGTGAATATTATAAAAAATTTGATGCAATTATATTCGTTACATTGAAATTTATAAACTGGTGGAGTACCATGTGCTGATTTTAGATGTTTAATCAGCTCTATAGGATTTAACTAGGTTTTTTGACAAATAAAGCAAGCAAGCCCGGACATTATAGCAAAATTAGATGAAATTAGTTCAATTGAATCAAAATATTTGGGGCTGAAGAAAATTCTTCTGATTTCAACTCAAAAAACTTATTGTTCTAAAAATGCCCATACTTGCTTGCTTCTTTGTTAATATTCTATCTTATAAACGTACGAAAGTTTAATAATGCAATCAACGCACTTTATATATCGTCGCCTGGGAAAAATATTGTCGTAAGCGCCATTTTGACGATTTTGAGTTATCGATACAGTTATATATTTCCAAACAAGATCTTTCAATTGGTGTTATCAGTTTACTGATATCTCGCTTAATCTCCGAGATATTCAGCATGATTTTGTCGTATATCCACTGTCAGTAGCGATTTTTTCGTTTTTTGTTGTATGTGTAGACGGTTTTCCACATACGACCATTTTCCCATACAAATTAACCAATTTTTCTTGTCATTAATATATTGTCGTATGTGCAAGATTGCTTGACACATACGACATAATTGTATTGCCGCTTAATAGAATTCTGTCGTATGTGTTATGGTGAAATGCATTGATTGTAGTAATTTCAGCATCAATCGTGACATCGTCGCGATCGGACGGTTCTTCTGCGTCGAGCGTATCGGAGCAAATTTATTCGTAAGTTTTATAGAAAACTCTAGCTGTAATATTATAAACCATTTAATAATAATACATATGTTTTAGAATGCGTAATGAAATATTGAAATATAAAAGTTATAGCGTTTTTTTACCAGACGACGAAGTAAATTATCCCAATTATGACCTTAATTCCAAATCGACACTGAAAACGTTCTACGAATCAGCCTACGCAATTGTTTTGCCAATTATTCCCAATATGTACTACTGAAGTCTTGCAACTACCGAGAAATTGTGCAAAAATTCAGCGAGCCTTGACATACTTCTATACAGCAGCTTTTGCGGAACGTTAAAATTCCCAGCCAATTGTGTTTAATTCGGCTGCTCAAAAACGCAAATTTTCCCAACGTCAAATTACAACTTCTGCAAATGAACGATATAGATTTTAAATGTTTTTCAATAAAATCAGAAAGTTTGATTTTAAAACAAGTACAATTTTTCAAGTGCAAGTCTATTATATATTCCAACAATGACTACTTTAAGGTTGCACCAAAATTATCATTTAATGAACTCGAATGTACCTTTCTCGATTTAAGGAAAAGTAAAGGACGGTTTTCTAAAACGATTTGGGAAAACCGTCTTCGAGTTGTTCCCAAAAAAACACTTGACAGCTATAAAAAAAAGAATTTCAAAGTTGCCTTCCTTTCTGAGAAAAAGAAGAGTACAAAAACATTTAACCTGCCATATTAAACATATAATACCGGCTAGTATTTTAAATATTAATTTGATATTGCAACTTATGTTCCTTTAGTTTTATGTTAAGCATGTAATGTAAATATATATTTTTTATGTTAATTTTATTGCTTTATTTTACTTTATATATGTATGTGTTCGTGTGAAAAATAAAAAGTGAATTCTTATACAAAAATATTAAAAGTATTACTACTACTTTCTGACAATTCTAACATTCAATAACATTTTGTAGTATATGTACGGACTTGCGCATGCATTTTGAATCTGTGATATACGACAAAATCATGCTGAGGAAATCTCGAAATAACTCCCATAATATCAACAAAATATATGCAAACCTTATAAATATCATTTGTTAATGAAACGATTTATATTCCCTGAAATTTTAAAAAAAATCTACCGTTGCGTTTTTGAGTAATATACTCCTAAACTTCAATTGCGTTTTCCCAAAAGTCATGAAAAGTGATATACGACAATAATTTACCCAGGCGACGATATGTATGTAGTACATTGCCATTGCAGACCATCGCAAAAAACATAAAACTCTGAAATTGATGACCAATCTGATCCAACGACAATAATTATTGGCTGTAGTTTCTCCTTCCTTACTTCAAACTGGTTTTTCATTTCAATTATTGTGGGCTGAATATCAAGGAATATTAATTTATTACAACAAAATTATATTTATTTTCAAACACACGTATCTATATATACATAAATACAACTTAAAAGTAATATATAATTCATAAAAATTATAAGAAAAATAAAATAAATAAACAAAAAATTTAATTCACAATTCTATATATTACTTACTTACTTACTTAATTAATTGGCGCATTAACCGCATAAGCGATTTTGGCCGAGGTCAACAAATCACGCCAGCTGTCCCTATCTCATGCTAACTCGCGCTAATTGGAAATTCCATGTATAGCCAAGCCTTTTTCCACTTGGTTTTTCCAACGCAGAGGAGGTCTTCCTTATCCTCTGCTATCACCAGCGGGTACCGCGTCTAAAACCTTCAGGGCTGGAGCTATTTCATCCATTCGAACGACGTGACCTAGCCAGCGGAGCCGCTGATTCTTAATCCGCTGCACTATATCTACGTCATTGTACAGCTCGTACAGCTCATCCTCCCATCGTAAACGGTATTCGCCGCGGCCAAGACGCAAAGGTCCATAAATATTTCGAAGAATCTTTCTCTCGAACACTCCAAGAGCCCTCTCATCTGATGTTGTCATCGTCCATGCTTCTGCGCCATACAATGGGACGGGCATGATAACGGGCATGGTTTTTGTCCGTTGAGAGAGGACTTTACTGTGCAATTGCCTACTCAGTCCGAAGAAGCACTTGCACTTGCACTAGCACAAGAGAGATTCTGCGTTGGATTTCAAGGCTGGCGCTGTTATTGGTGTTAATGCTGGTTCCTAAGTAAACGAAGTCCTCTACTTTTTTAAAGTTATAGCTGCCAACAATGATGTTAGATCCCAGTCGTGAATGCGCCGACTGTCTATTTGATGACAGAAGATACTTCGTCTTGCCCTCGTTCACCTCCAGACCCATTCGCTTCGCTTCTCTATCCATTTTGGAGAAGGCAGAACTAACTGCGCGGTTGTTAAGGCCGATGATGTCAATGTCATCGGCGTACGCCAGCAATTGCACACTCCTATAAAAGATGGTACCTGACCGATTTAGTTCTGCGGCTCGAATTATCTTCTCCAGCATAAGGTTAAAGACATCGCACGACAAAGAGTCCCCCGTCTAAAACCTCGTTTGGTATCAAACGTCTCGGAGAGGTATTGAAACCACCAACCACGATTTTTATATCGCGGTGGGGGCACTGCTCATACGTGCGGCGAAGGAGATCGTAGAAGAGATCTTTTGTCCCTTCGTCCTTCCCTTCCGTCGGGGCGTGGGCGTAAATCTGGGAGATGTTGAAGAATCTCCCCTTTATGCGGATTGTGGCGAGACGTTCATTCACCGGAGTGAACGACACTACTTTACGGCGCAGTCTCTCTCTCACCACAGATCCGACACGCGCCTTTACATGGCAGCTGTAGTAGATGTCGCAAGGGCCTATCGGTTTTTTACCTTGCCCCGTCCATCGCATCTCTTATATGGCGGTGATGTCAGCCTTCGCTCTGCTGAGGATATCAACCAGCCGGGCAGAGGCACCTTCCCAATTAAGGGTCCGGACATTCCAGATGCATGCCCTCAAATCATTGTCCTTAGTACGTTTGCCGTGGTCGTCAGTAAAAAAGGAGGGTCTCATCCGAGGCTTTGTATATATATTGATTGGAAGTTGTTTTTTACGTGGCGGGTTCCATTTACATAAACAACTTTAACTTTTGAAATGTTGTCAAAGTGCAAATATTTTAAGAATAGTTCCCTCTAAATACGATCTTTTATATCTCTATCCAAAATTTCAAGAATTTCTTTATTAAACTTCTCCAACTTCCCGGAATAAAGATTCTCAAAGTATATTTAAACCTAAGGAAAATAAGTTATTGAATAATTTGAAACAAGCATTGACTATAGGAACTCACAAGTTCATAACCATGAAAAGCTTTATAGCGCGGCCATTCACTAAAAATGCAGCTTAGAGAACTGGCGTTAAAGATATTAGACCAGACGTATCCTTCCAGTAAGCAATAACTTGCTCCCATGGTGTGGAATTTTTCTGCAGCCAGCACTTCTTTTCGTAATAGTAATTTAAATATTTAAAAATAAGTATACCTGGTGAAAGTAAATAATCAATTTGTTTATACCGCTGCATAAAACTGCTTGAGGATCGGTAGTTGTACGATTTGTTGAAAACTTGTTATAATTGGTTTTGTCTGCGTTCGTACAGCGTGAAAGAAGCTTTCCCATAGGGTTTTTCTTTCCATATTTTCTTGCTAGAAAATATGTTGCCTAAATATTAAATAATAACATTAAAAAAAATTTAAACTTTGTTACAATTAAATGGATCTATAATGTTGTGCTAAATTCGTTTTCTTTTGATTTGCCACTATTTTTGTTTATTAATTTTCAATAATAATTGTTTTTACAAGTATAGTCTTGATCATAAACCGTACAAATCAAACTTTGTACTAAACCCACTAAAAAACAAAATTTTCAATATTTTTTTGCGGTTTATGTTGTACAATATTTTTATGGGCGGCAAAAAATAAAACCTAATATTGTTGCTTATGTTTTGCACAACATTATAAATGTGCCAAAAGATTTCCCAAAGTTAGCAAAACTAACTTTTTTCATTTTGAAACATAAAATGTATACATATACATACGTTGTTTAGCGTCCAGGAAACCATGTTTCTGCTGAAATTGGAGCACAAGCTGCCCTTTAACCGAGCCTTTTAAAAGGTCGGTTAAGCTGCGACTGTTTACGCAGTTATCATACGTTGTCTGGACTGTGAGAACTCCCTTGAACTTTTAGCTGCATTTAAGTCGTCAGAAATTTTCTCCAACCACTTCAAAATTCGATTAATCGCAGAAAAGGTGCTTGCATCACGTACGAATTTTATATTCTGAAAATACTTGCGAAAATGTACACACAAAAAAATATTAAATTATGCTGCACTTACCATGTTCTTCCGCCATTCTTTTCATCCCGCAGATGCGTTCGCCAAAAAATTTTGTCGGAAGCTTTTCAAATAAACTGTCGATATCTTCCCAATCCATTCTTGTTAAAATTATAGCTGACGTCACTCCGTAGTCCACAAGATTGGAACAAATATCATCATTTAGCCCCCATGATTTAAAAATGGGCAACGATTCAATTGCATCCAATGTGCAAGGAGCGTTGCTATTTTCATCCGAACCGAATATATCCATTTTACAAACTCGTCCCAATTTTTATAACACACGCGCCGGCCAACACTCACGTTAATACTGACTGATGCCCAAAAATGATTGCATCATATTAAGCACGCAAAAACAAGAACCGACAAAAGCACAGTTCTAATTGGCGACATTCAAATGCTTATGCTTGTGAATAGCTTGTTTTTGTTTGTGCATTTGCTCTCTTTTTAACTAATAACACACGGCTACAGTCGGTGCACTTCGACGCGTGTAATGTGTGGTTGCGTGTTCAAGACATATCATTATGTCATTGTTGCCTCTTAAGAAGGAGAGAATGCTAGTAAAATAGTGATTTACATTTCGGTTTTGGTTTTCTATTTGGTTTTACACACTTCAGTTATTTTTTAATTCAAGAGTATGGAGAAAATAGATGTCAAAACAAATCAATTGAACTTGCAATTGTACGCTTCCCTTCTCTGCTCACCGCCTTCTCCTACATTCGGACAGAATTGAACGAACAAGAAGTTTTCACTTTATTTTAAGCAGATATAGTTTTAAATAAAATTAAAAAGATTTTCCACATAAAAAGAAGAGAAATTCTCTATGGAAATATCTTAGTCTTTGGCTTTTGCCACCTCCTTGGTCCCTGCAACTGATGATAGAGACAATATTTTTATTTTTATAAGCCATTTTTTGCTCTGTGTATCCATTCGGGTTTAAAAGGATACACTTAGTCTCTTCGTTGGACATTCTCGAACTAAAGAGAACAGTTCATTGCATATAAAGAGATCAGAAGTTGTATTAGTCGCGTGTTCCCTTACGACTATTCGCGGACTCACCCTAGACTAATCGCATTTGTAGTAGGGACCTGTTACTTATGAAGGTCGCAGAAAAGTAGAATTACTTCACTTAATTGAAGTCACTGTAATCGAGCTTTTTGCTTCGAATACAAAACTCGTAAAGTTTACGAAGGCTGCTACATCCTTACTTTACTCGTAATTCAAACATATATTAGCAAGAGTGAATAATATTTTAACAAAATAAGGAGTTATCTCGATACGGACAATATGAGTCGTGGCGGTGGCGAAAGACGAAGTTTCTATCCATTGAGATATACAGCAAACTGCGAAGGACAGTGCAAAACCAAGTAAAGTCAAACACGTATTTGCCATATGTACAATACTTTATTTATATTACGATTCAATATCGCCTTGGAGAAAGAAACTTCTAAACACGTCCTGAAGAAGTGCCCTGCATTGATACACAAACGCCAAAAATGTCTGGGCGAATATCTAATTACGGACGATGGGATAACTTCCAGAGGCTTAGGCTCAATACCAAGATTTATCTCGGAGGTTGGACTAAAGGAAATTCTTTAATCCAAGTAGGGGGCACAATAGATCTTAAGGTCGCAGTGCTATCTCCCCAACAACAATAATAATAAAAGTACGCCTTGATTCGTTTCCACTTTGTACATTACACCAACAAGGTTGGCAACGATTAAACTCGGAATCCAAGGCGGCTCGCTTAACCCTACGGTCCATAACCAGCTGGATGAACGGGAGTGCATAACTAGGGCACCTGGGTACCTAGTGCAGTTTTTCGTTTATATTCAAATAAAATAATATAAATCTGCACATATTATTAGAAACGCTTAGTTTTTACATCTGAACTGTACAAATTTCATGTTTGTAAGGTAATGCTGGTTCCTATAGACATGTTTGTACCTAACATGCACATAAAAGTAAACAGAAACTGGTTTTATAAGGGTTGGTTTTTTGCTTGTTTTTGGTACCTGCTTGTGAATTGTTTGTGTTTTAGGTAGCAAATGTTCAGCTACGCTAGAAAAAGAATACATTTCAATGATTTCGTCATAATAAGTTGAACAGTGAAGTTGAAGAAAAATGAACCGCAAAATAGAATTTTTAACTGAAGGACAATATCTGCGTCATAATAAGTTAAACAGTGAAGTTGAAGAAAAATGAACCGCAAAATAGAATTTTTAACTGAAGGACAATATCTGCGTTTGAGTGGAGTGATTGAGGAGGACGACGCTTTAGTGCCAATTGAGGAAGAAGAAGAGGTATTTACTGGAGAAGTGCAAGAGTCAGAGAGTGAAGACTGGGACAATGACAACGAAATTCCAGCCAATGCAAATAGAGCAAGATGTAACTGAAGATGAAAGTGACAATGAAACTGAAATCGTTGAAGAAAATGCACCAACATCAAGCACAACAGAAAGTATGATTGCACGTGATGGTACTCAATGGCAACCAACACCGCCTGTTTGTTAACAAATAAGGAGTCACAACACCATTAGAACTCGCAGTGGTCCGTTACGAATGACGGAAAGTATGACTGGTATGCAATGCTTCAAGAGTGCGTCATACCAACAAAAAAGCCTACTTAACTTAAGATGCCTACAATGCAGCAAACCCAACAAAGCGTCAATTGAAGTGGAGGGATACGACAGTGGCAGAAATATACGCATTCATTGGAATGCTGATAATGGCAGGCGCAAATGATTCCAATGATGAAATTGCAAGGGGCTTATGGGCGCAATTGTCTCATCCTCTATTCCGCGCAACAATGGTATTAAACCGCTTCTGGGATCTTATTCGTTTTATACGTTTTGAAGACGTGAGAACAAGAAACGAAAGGCAGCGTACAGACAAAGCTGCTCCAATACGAGATGTTTGGATAATGTTGAACGCCAGTCTCGCAAAATATTATGTGCCTACAGAAAATTTAAGAATTGTATCCGTACCGCGGCAGAACGAAATTTACCCAGTATATTCCATCGAAGCCTGCGAAATACGGTATCAAGGTATGGTGGATATGCGATGCTAAAAATTCCTATCCTCTTCATGGCCAAATATATACTGGCAAACAAGACAGTGGTTGCGAAATTGATGTAGGCGAAAGAGTAGTCAGAGATTTGAATGGGCCATACTACGGTAGCGGACGTAATATCAACATGTACAATTTTTTTATGACGCTGCCACTGGCAAAGCAGCTAATATCCATCAAACTTAGCATTGTCGGAACACTGCGGCGAAACAAAGCCTATATACCAACAGAAATTAATGACGATAAGAGGTGGACCATTGGGACAAGCAAATTTGATTTCCACGAGAAGGTGACTATGGTTACATACAAACAGAGGAAAACAAATTCCTTAATAATGTTGTCGACTATGCATGGTGATGCAACTGTAGAGGAAAACGGCAAACCAGAAATCATAAATTTTTATAACAAAACGAAAGTTGGCGTGGATGTTATGGACCAGACGCTTCAGGAGTATACCACACAGAGACACACCAAAAGGTGGCCTTTGTCGTTTTTGTACAATATGCTCGATGTTAGTGCTTTCGCGCCATACATTATATTTTATGAGAATAACACAACTGTTCCATATCATACAAAACGGAGAAAACGGTTTTTGCGTAACCTTGCTGAAGACTTGTGTGCGCTAATAATAGAAGAAAGAATAACCAATCGCCAAGTAACGCGCCTCTTTTCCACCAAAACAGCAATTGAGAGCTTTTTGGGAAGAGCACTGGAGACGGTAACCCATACCGAGCAATCATTTACTTCTACGGCCGCTTCTACTGATGGCAGAAAGGCAATAACAGGAAGCTGTTATTTGTGCGCATCTTTGCCAGATAAAAGGCGAAGAAAGACGAGGAAAGTCTGCAGCATTTGCAAGAAACCAGTTTGCGATCAACATACTAAAACAATATCAAAATGTTTTCCATGCCTCAACAATGTCTCAACATAAGTAATCAAATATTAGAAATAAGTTAAAATGAATAAAATATAAATAATTCAACTAAGAAATAATTACATTTCATATTTTACACATCAATAAATATTATGAAACCAAATAAAAAAGAGACAAACGTTATTTCTTTGAAATATAAGGTAATTTGTATTAAGGTACCCGGGTACCCTGGTCATTAGGCCGGGTCGATTTGTGGGGAGTCAAAAAAATCGCTCATTGCTCTGTGAAAATCGTATTCTAGGGATCAAAATAAGAAACTTTGCCGAAGGAACCATACCTCTAAAACGAATTCTGATGTCCCCCAATTTGGGTCGAACTTTTGGGTAGGGGCAAATTTTGAAAAATCCCAATTTGACCCATTTAGAGTGCTCCAATCGAGTCCAAATGTATGACCGACCCCCACTAACTTTAGAGGGTCGATCCACCCAAACAAATGCCGAAACGGAAGTTCGTTAAAGTGTAGAAGGCAAACGAACCAATGCAATGGTCTTTTTAACAGCAATTCGAATCGTCGTATAATTCCACCGTGTGGGCCAGTGTTTGTTGGCTCAACGTCAGTGCATATTCCAATTAATGCATCCAGTGATATATTTTTATATCATACGAATTATTAATGGAATTATACGTAGATTCGAATTGCTGTTAAAAAGACCATTGCATTGGTTCGTTTGCCTTCTACAATTCAACGAACTTCCGTTTCGGCATTAGTTTGAAGCTTTGGATAAATCAACCAGAACTGGACCAAGATCGGCAACCGGAAAACTGACCCTACTGGTCATGGACCCCTGTATGCAAAAACATTAAACTCATTTTTTGGTTAATATATTCAACCAAATTTGATAAACTTTTTTCTAGTCTCTAAGTTTAGCCGAAATGTCTGATGATCGGGAGTTTCATGTTGATATCTTCAATATTATAGGAACAGCAGCACTTTAAAGTTCAAATTGTTACCCGGGTACCCGGTTATAGACCGTAGGGTTAAAAAGCACTTCATAAAAACTGGGGATAATATGCATAATGATGACGTTAAAAGACCATCAGTTCTTTGTCACCTCCAACGATTGATTTTGTAAGACTATGTTTAAAGGTTCGAACAAATCTTTCCGCTTTACCATTTGAGGCACGTTTTGTGTAAAACTCTTGAAATGTAGAAGCAGTTCATTATCAGAGACAATGCTTTCCACGAAACCTTCGAGGGAAAGATTGAGTCATTACTGCAAACGGAATTTTTTTTTGGAAATTTAAATTATCTTAATAGCCTTATTTTTCTGGTTTTTTTCCCAACACTCAGAATATTTTAAGGTGCATGTCAGTTTGGCGCAGAAGTATCATTAACACAGCTTGTAATTTTCCTTCCATCATTTTTCCACGAACTTCTTTTTATAAATAAGAACGACGAGCTGGGTTGCGCAAAGTACACCACAGTGGGTTTTGGGGATGGCGTATTTGGTCCCAAGCCCATACTATCGCTAACAATGGGTGCTTTTTCAGCATCTTCCAGACGAAAATATATGCCATCAGCGTACGTTCCGACTTAAATCTTCACAGGAATTATCGAATAAAACATTTGTTTCTCTATGATAGCCAGGCGGCTCTCCAGGCCCTTTCGTCCTTCGAGGTAAAATCCTCATTGGTTTAGGAATGTATCTTTTGTGGGTGCCAGGTCATTCAGGTATCGAGGCAATGAGGTGTCAGACAACCTGGCCAGAAATGCGGCCACTTCCAACCCTTTAGGACCTGAGCCTTTCTTCCTGATAGAGTCAAGTACCATAAAAGAAGCGCTCAGGATGGAAACAAGCCAGCTAAGGGACCAGCAATGGAAAGACACACACTGCCTTTCTCTGTCAAAGAAATTATTGGAAGGATATAGAAACCAAATATTTAAACTACTTATAAATATCTCAAAGGCAAAACTTAGAATTTTCACAGGCATACTTACAGGCCCCTAAAGGTTAATGGATCATCTGCACAAGCTGGGTATCCGTTCAAATAACCCATGTCGTTTCTGTAACATGGTCAAGGAGACCCCCCGCCCTCACATACTCCTGGAGAGTGAGGCTGAAGTGCGATAAAGGGAAAGGTCAGGTCAGATGTTGGCAAATGAATAGTATCAACACTTCCCATTTCCGAGATCCATCTTAAGATTTATATACTCTCGGGATAGAGAATATGATATAAGGCACTGAGGACACAGCTTTCCAATTGGTCGTAGTGCGTGAAGAATTCGTGACGGATCATTGAAACACATTTTCATTAGAAATGACAGGCAATCAGTACCACCTGTAAAACAAAGTAAATTGATATTAACGTATGCCTGGACTAGATAAGACTAACGGGATATGACGGTAAGGGGTCACTTAATCTCAAAGAGCGCAAGGCAATGCGTATTTATTTACAATGCAAATAATGAGAGTGGTGAAAAAGAGATTGAAATCAAAACAGACCCTCAAACATTTAAACTCGCTTATTAATTTAAATGGTGCATTTGAAATACGCTAAAAGGAAGGAGAAATACTCAAATGTTTTGAGTAAGAGGTATAGTTACATTTACTAGTATTGAGTAACAAACTATGACACTTTGATTAGTTTGGAAATCAGACTATAATTCTTTACGTCCTTTTTTCCACTTTTATGATGTGATAACCCCAAAACCAGCGGCTTTGGAGTCCCCACAACATCAACTTTTTATTATTACTTTTAATTGGAATTTTGAAAACCATTGAACAATTGCTGAATTGTATTTCACAAACTACATGTATAAACACACACACAAACACATACAAGCGAATTGCATTTATACACATTAGAAATGTTAAGCAGCCAATGTTATTATTGTAGAATAACAGTCTGCCTGCGCGCAGAATGATATAAAATCGCGGCATGTCCTGCGAAAGTACAAAGTCAATAGCAGGCAGGTATACTTGTCGGTTAGATATCACACGACCTGCAAAGAAGTGTACCCGTGTAGTATTTGGCGGAGGGTTACCACCCCGCCAACGAAGAATGTTGGTAGATGGATATTCACCTCTACTATCCCGCTTATTGAATCATTAGGTCTGGAGGAACCTGGATAGCCTTTGTATACCTTGGCATAAATAAAGTACGTTACAAATGGCGCCCGAGCAGGGACTCTAAAAAAAAATTTGGAAAAAGTGTATATGGTATGGTATGGTATGTGCGGCTGTCACCGTTGCTTCAGCGACCCACTTAGGCCATGATTGGAGGCCCGTTGTGATACCACTAGCTAAGTGTTCATTCCCCTTTGCTGAACCATTTTGAGCTCTTGACGAATCTCGCCAAGCATCTTGGGTCTATAGAACCTAATTCTCCGAGGTCTCCAAAAAGTGGTACCCCTAGAAAGCGTAGCCTGCTTCTTGCTAGCGCTGGACAATTGCATAGAAGATGGAGAACAGTTTCCTCCTCTTCATAATTTTTGCAGCTTCTACAGCATCTGTGAAAGGGTACACCGAGACGCCCCGCGTGGTTGCCTATGAGGCAGTGCCCCGTAAGGGCTCCAATGACCTGAGATATATCATCCCGTTTTAAGGTGTACAGACCACGCGACCGTTTACAATCCCATCTAGGCCAAGTCTGCCTAGATATCCTACAAGTCGTGGTCTGTGCCCACCTCTCATTCGCACGAGCATAAGCATATTCTTTTAAGAGCAGCCTGCAAGTACCAAAGGGCATACCAATGCGTTCTTTACCAGGAAGAATCTGCTTGGTTGTCCCTTCCCTCGCAAGCTCATCCGCTATACAGTTACCCTCGATGTCCCTGTGGCCTGGAACCAAGATGAGGTTTAGTCTGTTCTGCTTAGCCATCTCCTGAAGAGATCGGCGGCAGTCCAGTACAATCTTTGAAGTTATCGCAGCTGAGCTCACTGCTCCAATTGCCGCTTGGCTATCGCTAAATATATAACCGTTGTTGGCTTTTAAGACAGTTTGCAACCTGTTCACAGCCTCCTTAATGGCTGAAACCTCAGCTTGAAAAACACTACAGTGATCCGGCAGCCTAACAGAACAGCTCAGAGATAAGACTCGCGAGAAGACCTCTCCTTCCACTCTGCCATTCAGCTTCGAACCATCTGTGAACACCGTAATACTTCCAGGTGGGGTATAGAAATTTTTAGACCACTCCTCCCTACCTGGAATCAACATCGCGAAGTTTCTGTCTGGGACCATGGTATCGACGCAGCGATCAGTGCAGTCCGGAACGAAGCTATACTTACTCAGTATGCTTGAGTGCCCACATAGGGTAGACTCCCATTGATATGTCTCTCTTAGTCGAAGCGCGGCAAGAGCCGACATCTGTTGACCCACTAAGTCGAGGGGTAGAAGGTCCAGAAAAACATTCAAGGCGTCGTTTGGTGTTGTTCGTAAAGCTCCGCTAATGCAGATAATACTGGCTCTTTGTACTTTACTAAGTAAATTGAAGTTAGCATTTTCGCTCAAGGCAGGCCACCATACGATGATTCCACAAAGAAGAATTGGTCTTACTACCGCTGTATAGATCCAGCGGCATACGCTTGGATTTAGACCCCATTTCTTTCCAATGGCCCTTTTGCAGGAGTATAGGGCCACAGAAGCCTTTTGAGTGCGCTGGACAATATTATTTCTCCAGCTTAGTTTCATATCTAGTGTGACGCCAAGAAACTTGGCTTCCTTCTTTAGATTTAAACGAATACCATTCAGTACCGGAGTAATTAACTCCGGTGTCTTATATTTTCTAGTGAAGAGTACCAACTCCACTTTTTCCAAGTTGACGCTAAGACCACATTGCGTGGACCAGTTCCCTACAGCGCGGAGTGTTCCTTGCATCAAATCACATAAGGTCTGCGGGAACTTGCCCATGTATGCTATGGCGATGTCATCTGCATATGCGACAACCCTGGCGGCACCCCATTCCGTCTCTCGCAAGAGTGAATTTACAGTTAGATTCCAGAGTAGGGGTGAAAGTACACCACCCTGTGGCGTTCCGCGAGACACATGCCTCGAAACATGGTTTGCGCCGACTTCTGCTGTAATCTTTCTACCTAAAAGCATTTGCTCTATAAATTCAACCAGGGAGTTTTCTACACAGAGTCCTCTTAAGGCCTGAGTTATGGCCCCCGGATTAATGTTGTTAAAAGCTCCCTCAATGTCAAGAAAAGCTACGAGGCAAAATTCCTTGTAACTAAAAGATCTCTCAATGTAGCTGACTAGGGAATGTAGCGCAGTGTCTGTGGACCTTCCCTTTAGATAAGCATGCTGGTTATTTGATAAAAGTCTTTTATCGATCGTGAAAGAGAGGTGGTTATTAATCAGTCTGTGATACTTTTCCGGCCTTGGGAATGAAGACCACTGAAACAGATCTCCATGCCGTTGGTACGTAGTTTAGTTTAAAGCAGGCCCTAAACATGCTTAGTAGCCAATTCGCAGAAGTGTCGATTGTTGCATCCAGCTGCGCAGGTATAATGACATCCGGCCCTGCCGTTTTATAAGGTTTAAAGCTTTTTATCGCTGAAATAATACTTTCTCTTGAGATAGGGAGATTAACGATTGCACCCGAAGGGGGGCACTCTACTTCCCTTGATTGTGAGTTTCCAGGAAAGTGTGTCTCGAGAAGCAGCTCGACCGTATCTTTTCCAGTAGCCGTCCAGGAGCCATTCCGTCTCTGTAAAGATCCAATCGGGTTTGTTGTGCCCGACAGAATTCTTCTTAGTCTGGCAGTTTCGTTGACGCCTTCAATGCCAGTACAGAATTTCCTCTATGAGGACCTCTTCGCTTCACGTAGGGCTTTTTTATAGACCCGCAGGAGCTGCTTATAAGTCTGCCATTCTAACTCCTGACTCAGCCTTTTCGCCCTGTTAAACTGCCTTCGGCAATCTTTGCGCAGAGAGTCTAAGTCACGGGACCACCAGTGTGGCCTACGCTTTCCCCAAGTTTTGGGGTCAGGGCAGGCTCTGGCCAGGGCCTGCGAGCAGCTCACAGTAAAAAAGTCCACCATGTCCTCCAGTTTACCGATGGTGTTGGGCTCTACCGGTAATGGATGTGGTAGGTTGCTTTCGAGAATTTCCCTATAGAGAAGCCAGTCAGTATTTCTCAGGTTCTTGCGAACCTTCGGAGCACTGGTGAACAGATCTAGAGTTATCTCAATATATCTATGGTCTGAAGAGGATTGTTCATCAAGAACTTTCCAATTGGTTACCATATCATATAGCTTTTCACTACATAAAGTGAGGTCTATGACCTCCTGTCGAGTTTTGACGATAAAAGTGGGCTCTGTGCCCCTATTGCATATAACTAAGTTAGTGGTTAAGAGGTAATTGAAAAGAGACTTACCTCGATTATTAACGTCGGTGCTACCTCACTTTACATGGTGGGCGTTAGCGTCGCACCCGATGAGAACTAAACCCTCTGCGTGGTCGTTCACTAGATCGCGGAGTAGATCCTGAGGGGGATTCTTAGCCTCATACGCCATATAAGTGGAGGCCAATAGCAAAGACTTGCCTCCGATCTCCAGCAGTGTTGTCGTCATGTCTCCATTACTATAACAAGGTAAAAGAAAAATGTTTAGATCTTTCTTCGCCATTACGCAGGTTCTTATTATACCTTTACCACGCTCAACAAGCAGCCTATAGCCCACCGCACCTAGACCACAGACCCCCGAGTTATTAACCCAGGGCTCTTGAATAAGTGCGATGTCTATGGCGTCGCCAAGTAGGCGACTCAGGAGAGCAGCGGATGCTGCCCTAGACCGGTGGAGATTGATCTGCAGAACCCTCATCATTTGAGGTTCCCATCAACTCCTCCAACGCAATGACAGTGACGTCAGCGCTGTCTTCCCCTTCGGTAAGGAGCAGCTCCTCCTCAGCATACATTCTTTGCATCGCCGATGCCAAGTTTGATTGCGAGGAGGCTCCGCTCTCCGCGTCGGAAAAGTCAGCCTCCGGTTCAGGTCCCTCAATGTCCACCTCCATTGAGGCACCCGCTTCGGAGGCACGCTGCGCGTCACCACGGTACACTCGCAGAGTCACCTCGTCAAGGCCGTAGTAAACACGGCCCTGTCTCTTCTCCAGGATATCGAAAGAGTCCCTGTTCAGAGGCAGGACCACTTGCCTTGACGGCCCATCCGGCTCCTCTACTCGTAGGACCTTCCAGTCGCCCATAGGTAATGTCGGGTTCATCACCTGGAGCATCTTTAATATGCTCTCCGGTGATGACGGTGTTACAGGCACCCAGGCCCTCGCTCTAGGTCTGACTGGAATATCCTTCCAGTCGACAACCGATAGTTTCGCTCCGGGGTATACAGCTCCTACCTTACCAACGGCGGCCTTATACAGCGCCGCCGACCTTGCATCATCACATGCCACTACCTTAACGTGGCCCTGGAACCAGCCGGCATCTGTGCACGCAGGAGGGGCTCCAGGGTTCTCTAGCAGAACATCCATGATGACGTTTGCCAGAGCCGCCTTCACCCACCTCCGCTGGTTCCTTGGGATCGACCCGTGCTCGTTGCCGCGGTCCAGAACCCCGATAAGGATCCTGTCTTTGGCGACATCCGCAAAACTGGGTCTGGCCACACCGGGTCGGACACACTTCTTTTTAGGAGCAGGTTGTTGCTCCTCCACTGACCTCTGTCTCTTTGTTGGGGGTACTCTATCTTCAGCCGCTACCCCAGCTGTGCTTCGGTAGTTGGGTAGTAGAGCTTTCGCTCTTTCTACCGCCTCCCTTGCACTCTGAGGAAACGTTTCCAACGGCACCCCCTCGTACTTTTTGAGCGTTCTGGCAGCCCTACGCTTCTCAACGTGTGTGGACCGCCCGCTCGACCAACCATGAAGGAATCGCCCGTAGTTGCCATCGCGACGATTCCTCGTTTATAAATTTTTTCGGCTGCTTGCCGCCCAACCCCAGTTGAGCCAGGTCGTGAGACCTTTGCCTTTATGGGTGGAGGCTTCGCAGCCGTACCGGCGTTTGATGGGCACACTGCGCCAGGGGCCGCGAGTCGACCTGCCGTTTCCACAATAGCCTTCGCAGCCTTACTGGTGCTTGGTCGCTATAGGATCCCATGGTTATCTATGAAGCAGGGAGGCCATGCAAGGGTTGGCACCCACCCTTATGGGGTTAGGTGCTCAGAGCCAGATCCAGCGCAAAAGCCTCAACCCCTACCTACAACCACCAACTAAATGGCGACGAGATTGGAACGTACTTCGAGGCCTGCCAGGGTTTTAACCGGACGGAGGCAGTCACGGCATTAGCCTGAAAGCCAATTCTGCAGGGTTTCACCCCTGCATACTCAGGTAACAGAATACCGCAACCACCAGCTCGGTATCAACAAAACAAATCGTTAGGGAGAGGGTAGTCAAGGGACGAAATAAGGTCAGGCCAAGGGGAGGGTTCTCACCTTCCTTTATTTGTTCCCCAGCCGAGGCTTAGGTTAACAGTGCTACCAAGCGTGAAGGAAAAGGAAGAGATTGATAGTGAGAGGTGAAAGGTGAAAGGCATCACATCCGCAGATCAGCCGACGCGTTGCACTTCACTACCCTTTAAGCACCAAAAGTGTATATACCGAGAAGAAAACGCGAATATCAGAGAAAAAAAAAATGTGTGAGAAACCAGAAAATGAGCGATAGTGAAAGTGACATAGGTGTATTGCCACAACCAAGAGGAGTTACTGACCTACACCACCAAGTTCGCATTGGAAACCTCAGGAACGGTCGAGGAGCTCCGCAAATGCCTCACGGGTTTCATTCAGACACAGTTCACCGAATTCCAGGGCCATTTCGCTGATTTGACCCTCAAACATACCCGCACGTACATACATTAAATCCCGTAGAATTGGGACTTCTTCAAAATGGACTTATTAAAGTTCTTTCTAAACTCCCGCTACATCGAACATTTAGATGGTGAGACCAGGCAACGTGTCCAACGACCAAGTGAGAAATTTAAGGGCTACGTGCTGGTGCTTCAAGCACTCATGCGACATATGGACTATCCCGCCGAAAAAAAGCTCAGCCACAACCAAGAGGAGTTACTGACCTACACCACCAAGTTCGCATTGGAAACCTCAGGAACGGTCGAGGAGCTGCGCAAATGCCTCACGGGTTTCATTCAGACACAGTGTCACCGGATTCCAGGGCCGTTTCGCTGAATTGGCCCTCAAACATACCCGCACGTACATACATTAAATCCCGTAAGATTGGGACTTCTTCAAAATGGACTTATTAAAGTTCTTTCTAAACTCCCGCTACGTCGAACATTTAGATGGTGAGACCAGGCAACGTGTCCAACGACCAAGTGAGAAATTTAAGGGCTACGTGCTGGTGCTTCAAGCACTCATGCGACATACGGACTATCCCGCCGAAAAAAAGCTCAGCCGAAGATACCGTAACTTCCACAGAGAATACCAGTTGTATGTCAAGAGGAGTGATTTCAACAGTCTTAAAGAACTGGTAAGCCTGGCGAAAACTTCGAGAATATCGGCCTACATACCGATGAAAGGAACGATGAGCCTACACGATGGGAAGCCTCACTACTACCTCAGGACTCAGACCGCCAACTAAGGGCACCGCCAGGGTATATGCCCGCCGAACGGCATGCAGACGGTGCGGCGTGAATGGAAGGAGTAGTGGCCGCAATCGACACGGGGACTACAAGGAGGTTCGTAAGTGATAAATGGCAAGAAGACTTCAGCAAGCATGTCTAAGGAAGTGAGAACATGAGTGGTGATGGGCGATGGAAGATCAAGATGATTGGGAAAGCGGTAGAAGCGGAAATAAGGTTCGGTGGCCAGATGCATCTGAGTGAGCTGTTAGTTTTACCCGGACTGACCGACCCAGTAGTAATCGGAAGTGATTATCTGGCGAAGGCTAACTTGGAGTTGAATTTCGGGCGGCAATCAATATCGTTATAAGGGGGAGATTGGAAGCAGGAGTCAGCCACTTGTACGATCATGATCGATAAAGAGCCCCAATACATCACGGAAGTCATCGAACCTAAGCAACTGTCTCTTTCGACGGTTAATATTACAGATAACTCGGTGAGTGTGTTTCTAAAACGTGAATTGCAGGCGTTCAGGGAGATGACGGAGTATCTAACCTTGCTACGCGAATTACGGAAGTCAAGCTTAAGTTGACTAAAAAAAAAACAAAGTTTCAATTTGTTGTTTACCAGTTTATTGGTTCTTCAGAACTGACTTACTTACAAGCTAACATTATTATTTATAACAATATTATGCTTATTCTACGTTTATTCTGATTATTATGTATTTCTTAAATATTCTGCTTATTATGTGTTTCTTAAATATTCTGCTTATTATGAATTCTATTTATTATTGCTTATTCATTGATTTCGCAACTGGATAATTGCGAAATCATTGGTTCATTTACCTCTTGCAATTTGGAAAAGTGCAAGGTAAGCAATTGTTACCTTGCCCAGTTAATAGTCGGAATGTAAGTCGGCGGTGGAGTTGACGTAACTTCTCCCCTCTTTGTTTGAAAATACTCCTGGATTTTTATATTAATGTTTTTATATTTGGTATATGCAAGGGCAACGGCCATGATCAGTAATATGATAGTTATTAAAATTATTATAAATATTACAACAGCGAATTGTGAATGGCTTACTTTATGATACTTCAGTTCTTTTATTTTCTCTACATTTTGGATGTTATTTAATATAATTTCTTCGAGAGTTGGTTCAACTTTGGTGTTGTTGACTTTTATATTATTTGGTAATACAAAATTATCTTTGAATTCTTTGTTTGTATTTTTGAAAGTTTGATTATTTAGATTTATTGTACAGTTATGGAAAGTGAGCAAATAGTTTCTTTTTAGTAATATGTTTCTATTGTCGCAGTTGCTTGTTAGATTATAGCCTGGTGAGTTTTTCAATAAAATTAAACCATTTTCGATTTCTACTATTTCTGTTACATTTTTGTTTGTACTTTTGCAAGTATTACTATAAATACATAATTTGCTTTCTTGTAAATTTCTTATATTTAAATCATGTGTATAATCAAATGTCCTATTTTTATAAAATATTATTTCTTGTGGTTTGAATTTTAGTGTAACATAGTT
This sequence comes from Philophylla caesio, assembly GCA_963971545.1. Lineage (NCBI taxonomy): Eukaryota > Metazoa > Arthropoda > Insecta > Diptera > Tephritidae > Philophylla > Philophylla caesio. The sequence goes on along the minus strand of OZ020604.1, from coordinate 115,360,761 downwards.
ATTATTGCTTATTGGGGTGACTAATGATCTTTCTAATGGGGTTATTTCTGTTGGGACTTTTATTATAAACAGTAATTTATTTTCCTGGTATTCTGCGGTTGTTAATTCGATGTTTTGTAGTTTAAAAAGGTCTATTTCTGATTCTTTTATTTCTTGTTCTGTAAGGATGTTGCTAGTCATTACGTTAAGTTTTGAGAAAGCTATATTATTAATTATATGTTCTATGTTGTTCTCTAAAATTTTAATTTTTAAAAGAAGGTCTATATACGAAAGTTGTTTGAATATCTTATCGTTTTCTATATTTAAGTCATCAAACTTCTGTATGACATTTCGTCTGTCATTTTCTACTGCTAATTTGAGTTCCTTAAATGTTTTGCTAAAATGGTTATTAATTCTAATATTTTTATTTAAGTTTTCTATTGCGTTATGGTTGTTTTCGTCAATTATTTTTAGATGTGTTTCTATTTCTGTTCTGTCATTGTCGTCCATTGTTCCTGTTAAAAGTTTTAGTCCAGTACCTAATACATTTAGTAATGCTCTTATGTCTGTGGGGTAAAATTGCTAAAAGTTTTGCTCTCACTCTGTTTAATTCATTTTCTAAAAGTAACCTATTGTCTACTTTTGTTGCTCTTATATTTTGTTGTAAGGTATTTACAATTTCGAGAATTTTATTGATTTCTATTACATGGATGATTTTACAGTAATTTTGAATAAAATATACTTTGTCGAGTTGGATTTCGGCATATCCGTCTGTACTTTCAATTGGTTGTATCGTTAGTGTTGCCGTTGTTATCGTTAATGTTAGCAGCAACAGCGTCAGTATTAGTTGCACCTGAAAATTTCTTTTTTCGCTTAGTGTTTGTTGGATGGATATTTTCTAATTTAGATTTTTTGTATCTAGGTTCATGCTTATGTCTTAGTGCTTTATAGTTCTTGATGTAACCTTCCTGTTGGTCTTGTATATATGTTTCACTTTTCTCGTTTCTCTTACTTATAATTTTGTTCTTTAGTTGATTTAGCCTGTCGCTAATGGTATTCTTATTAATTTTGCCTTCTGCTATGTCCTGAGGTTTCTCCTTGGTTGAGCTATGTATAGATTTGTTGTAAAATTCTATGCTTTTGAAAACTTTTTCCTGAGTTGACAACTCGGATTTTTCAGCTTCTAACACCCTAAATTTCTCAGAGATTGTGCTATGAAGTCTTTCTATATCTGAGTTGCCTGTGTGGCTGTTTGGTTTGGTAAAATGTATGTCGATATTTTCTTGTCTTAGGAAGTCTTTGACGTTTATCGAGTTGAGTTCGTTGTCGGTTATAATTTTGGTGGGTTTGTTTCTTGTTGAGAAGAAGAGCCTAAGTTTTTCGATAATAGTCTGACTGTTTCTGTCCTCTAGAAATAAAGCTGTTGCTTGTTTGGAAAATTTATCAATACATGTTAAGAAGCTATCTTTTTTAATTGTATAGATGTCTATGTGTATAATTTGATTTATATCTGTTGGCGTTTCTGTGATATGATATTTGGGTTTTGGTGGACTTCTGTCGTATTTTGCTTTGTTGCAAATGTCACAGTTGTTAATATATTTTTGCACAACCTCTTTAAGGTTATTGAAATATATTTTTTTCTTAATGCCGTCATAAGTTTCGGTTATACCACTATGTCCAGTCTCGAATTTGTGGTATTTGTGTATTTGTTTGTATGTCTCGTCTATATTGGTCATGTCTTTGGCGTGGTAGCTGCATTTAACGAATTTCAAGCTAGATCCAAAAAGTTCTATAAGTTTTAGCTGTACTTTGTTATATATAGTGTCTGGAAGTTCAGAAAATATTCCGATCTTTCCGCTTTTCAGGCACCTTCTGAATATATCAGTCATAAAATTTGAGGATATGTCGTCTCTGTTAATATAGATTTTCCTTTTGTTATTAACTATTTCAATTTCCCTCGTTTTATGGTCAGTTATGATAATTTGTGTTGAAAATCGGTTCACTACTGTTTCTAGTATTGGGAAGTGGTCATTCTGTTCCTCTTGTTGTGAGTGAATTGTTGCACATGTGCTCATGTTCTCATCATTTTCTTCTGTCATGTAGATCTCTCCTGACTCGTTATTAATCCTGCTAAGGAAGTCTGCAACTTTATTTTCCTTTCCCTTTATGTAATTTATATTTATATTATATTCGCCTAGTTCTAGTAGCCAACGTTGTAGCCTTGGGTTAATATCCTTTCCTTTGTGCTTATGATATAGCCAGACTAGTGGCTGGTGGTCTGTTGAAAGGTCAAACTCTTTCCCATAAAGGTACGGTCTGTAGTAGGTGATTCCCCAAACTATGGCGAGTAGTTCTTTTTCTACTGTTGCATATTTTTTTTCATGGTCGTTTAGGGTTCTGCTTGCATAGCTAATAGGGCGGTCATTCTGCATGAGCGCTGCTCCTATCGCAAAGTCGCTTGCATCTGTTACTAATTTAAATCTTTTTGAAAAATCTGGGTAGTTAAGAATTGGAGGGTTTGAGTCCATATAAAGTGGGTCGTTTTTATTAACTTTTGTGTTCTTCCTTAGATATTTTGTAAGTCCGTGGGCTACTTTAGCGTAGTCTTTTATAAACTTTCTGTAGTACCCCGTTATTCCTAGGAACTGCTTGATTTGTTTCTGTGTTTCTGGTAATTTTAAATGTTGAATTGTTTCAATTTTCTTTGGGTTGGGTCTAAAACCTTCTGGAGAGAGGATATGGCCCAAGTACTCGGTTTCTTTTGAAAAGAAATTACATTTGTCTATTTGAATTTTGAGGTTGTGTTCCCTCAGTTTGGTTAACACTTTACTCACACTACTGATGTGTTCCTTTAAACTTGTGCTAAAAATCAATATGTCGTCAAGATAGACAACGCATATTTTGTTTATGTATTCTCTCAAAACTGAGTTTATCAGCCTTTGGAATGTGGCAGGAGAGTTTTTCAGTCCGAAGGGCATTCGAACAAACTCGTAATGGCCTAAAGGTGTAGAGAATGCAGCTTTTTTCTGTCTTCTTCCCTGACTAGCACTTGGTGGAAACCTTTGGCCAGGTCAAGGGTTGTGAAATATTGGGCTTTGCCCAGTTTATCCAAAATATCTTCTATATTTGGGATTGGGAACTTATCATTTACTGTGATTTCGTTTAATTTTCTGTAGTCAATTACGATCCTCCACTTCCTCTTACCTGAATTGTCCATTTTCTTTGGTACAATCCTTAATGGTGAGTTATATGGGGACGTACTTTCAACGATTATATTCTGTTTTAACATATCGTCAATTTGTTTGTTGATTTCCTCTTCGTGAATCTTTGGGTACCTGTATATTTTAGAATATACGGCATTATTAGTTGTGGTGACAATCTCGTGTTGCACCTCATGGGTATGGCTTAGAGGTTCGCCTTCTTTGAAAAATAGATCACTATTATTTTCGATAATTTTTTCTAGTTCTCTCTGCTCCTCTTTGTTCATGTCAGTCCTTATAAGTTTGTTTAGTACTTCCTTGCTATTTTCTTGGCTTTCCAAGATGTGTACATTTTCGTACTTGTAAGGACAAACACCTAGGAAGCTTATTTTATTTTTATTTACTTCGAGGTAGTTTTCCTCTAAGTTAATTATTGCTCCCAACATTGATAAAATGTTTTGGCTAATAAGTCCCTGAAAATTTTTATTTTTAAATGTGATAACCTTCCAAGCCATTAAATTTGGATTGCTAAATTCTTGAGGTATTTCAGAAATAACCTCATACTCTGTGTGACTTCGTCCGCTTAATGTATTAAATAGTATTGGTTTGTCTAGTTTGATCCTTTTATAGTTCGGGAGTGCGTCTTTGTCTAAGAGTGTTGTTGAGGATACTGTGTCAATTAGGCACATTAATTTTTTTTTGCCTATACTTAATTCAACTAACGGAATATTTCCCTGCTCGTAGCCGATAGAAAATTTACCTCCTGTTCTTCTGGTTCTTTTTCCTTCTGTAAATGGTCTACTTCCATCGGTTCGTATCGGCGGGATTGGGTGGATTTTTGATTATAATAATTTTGCCTTGACTGTCCTGATTGAGTTTGTCTATTTATTCCTGAGGCTGTTGACTTTGGTTGGTCTTGCCTACTTTCTGAGGAATGAGTATTAGTGCTGCGATTTGATTGCCCTAGGTTCTGTGTTATATTTTTTGTTCCTATATTTTCAGATTTTCTAGCTGGTTTCACTAGCCCTGTTTCCTCTAAAGTATAATATGCTTCCCTGAGTGTCCCTATACTCCTGCTATATATTATACTTGCTAAATGTGCGGGTATATTGTTGAGAAAGGTTTTTAAAATCATTGATTCGTTCACAGCCGGACAAAATTCCGTAGGCTTGTGATCGTCCTGTTCATATTTGGTGTTTAGATTATCTAATAAATTCTTAAGATAGTTGTAGTAATAACTTACGTTGCTATTCTTTGCGCTGAAGGCCCGAAAGTACAGTTGATGATATGATTCTCTCACTCCAAAGTTCTTTGTGAGTTCCTTTTGGATTGCTTCCCACGTTGGGTGAGATCCTAGTCCTCTGACAACATTCAGTGCCTCGCCTTGTAGCTTGTTCATAATACATCTTTGGAAAACATAGTCTTTCATTGGCGTGTTTTCGAACAGCGGTAGGAATATTTTGACCTCTCTTATGAAAGATGTGAGGTCATATTCCCTGTTTCCTCTATACTCTTTTATTCTGCTGGCCTCCTTTAATAGCTCTGATACGGGGATTGTGACGTTGGTTGCACTGTTGGCTCCTTCCATGTTGACTTTGTTTTTGATCACAGTTTTTGTATATTAACTTTGAAGTTTTTGTTTTTATTTCTGTGTTTACAATTTTTATTGTTGACTTGAGGATTCTTTTCAAAGAGTCCTTTCTTCTATGGTGCACAATTTTTATTGTTGACTTGAGGATTCTTTTCGAAGAGTCCTTTCCTTTATGGTTCACAAGGTAAGCAATTGTTACCTTGCCCAGTTAATAGTCGGAATGTAAGTCGGCGGTGGAGTTGACGTAACTCGCGCACGATAATCATGAGAGATGATTGCCCGATAAAACAGCGGTACTTCCCTAAGCACCCGAAGATTCAGGAAATGATAAACGAGTCCCCACAGTGCACACGTAGTTCTGGCCAAAAAGAAGGATGGGAAATGGAGACTGTGCGTGGATTATCGCCAGCTCAACGCCTGTTCAGTACCAGATGCCAAGCCACTGCCGCGCATCCAACACATCCTGGTTCGGATAACAAGCGCCCGCTTCATAATTAGTCTGGATTTGAAGAACGGATATTGGCAAATCCCAATGGAAGAAGGCAGCAAAGAGTACACTGCGTTCACAGTATCTGGCCGCGGGTTGTTCCAGTGGACAGTAATGCCGTTCGGTTTGCACTCTGCTCCAGTAACCTTCCAGAGGGCACTAGATCGCGTCATTGGTCTCGAGTTGGAACCACACGCGTTCGCGTATTTAGACGAAGGTTCGTTCCAGATGTTTCACGGATTTCACATTTCGTGACATCCATGTTAAAGAAAGGCGTCAAATGGAAGTGGTCAGGTGAACAGCAACGCATTTTAACGGGGATTCCCTTACCTTACGTGGCCTGTAATTTTGAATAAGGGTTCTCGCCTCCAACGCTTCTGCCATACTGAGGTGAATTGAACATTAACCGTCAAGCACAAATTTTTAAACTCCTTTATGAGCTCTAACTCATTTTCATTATCTGAACACTCGGAGACTTCCACTGTACCTGGGTTGCTCTTTTGCTTGAGCTAAACATTATCTTCAGTCACGACTAGATCCACCTGCTTTAGCACACTATTACCAATAATGGCTTCGATATCGCGATGCCTAACAACATGAAACACGTGGTCCTGTTCTACTTCATCATCCTTAAGTTTTACTTCAAAGCTTCCCAACGTACGCAAAACACTATTGCCTATACCTCTTAGCTCATGCCCCTCAACGGACAAATCGACTTCGCCAAGCATCACTAACACGTCATAGCTTAGCAAACACAAATCACACCCCGTGTCCAACAAAGCCGAAAACGAATAGTTGTTGCACGTTAAATCCTTAAAAATAACGCAAGCTGTCTACCTAACACGCCGTTCTGCCTCTAAAGTATTTACCCTCACATTTTCTTGTTTAGGCTCATTTTGTCTTTGCTTGATAGAGATTGCTTTTATTTATTCTGCTATCAGGAATACCTTCAACGAAGTATCCTATTAAACTTTTATCATCCAAGTTTCCAGGTTTGCCGATTTCTATTAAGCTGATAAAATCACCCTTCATTTGCGATCGCTGTTTCTCTCACTTGCTGCTTTTTGCACTTCGCGCCTGTCTGGTAATCACGTTGTTGGTTATGATGCTTCAGCTTACTTTATGCACACGCTGTACGCTAACCCTTAAAATTTCTGCTACTCTGAATGTCGCACTCGTTTGCGAATGCGCTTCTAATAGCGCCGTTGTTTCCACGCGCGTTTTGCGTCAACTCGTAAATACACTCTTAACTGTTGTTGCAGTTACGACAGAAGCTTTGTAGTCGCTGCTTAAGTCACCAACTGATGCTACACCTGCTACACAATTCTGCTACGACGCGGCTTTACTCTTTCGCGTTCTACTAATAGCGCGCTGCTATACGCTTTTTATGACAACTCACGCTCTGTGTCTTATACTTCTGACGCTACTAACGGTTAACTCGCACGACTTAAAGAGACTTCGGACGGCTTGGTACCGCTTATCGACTGTACCTTTTGTAACGGATTACCGGAAAAGACATCGAAATGTTTTTGTATGAATAGGACTTTGTTCTTTTATTCACAAGTTCAACGCTTTGGAGTTTTTATTAAAATTGTTCAGTTTAATGACCGTAAACTACTTTGAAAGACCTTAAATTTCGTTTTTGCAAAACTTTAGTTAATGCTAACCATGTTGCGCGCACTTCGCAATTTAGGGCGTTTGTTCTTATTCTTTAAGAAAAATGTAACAAAAGTTTACAAACACTTGTAGGCGTTCTATTTTTTATATTTCAATCCCGCTACTTTCACCACTTAAAATATAAGCCGAAACCAAATACTTGTATTAAGATTTCAGTTATTTTTCTAAATTCAGTTACATAAGAATATATAATTTACACTTTTCTACGTAGCGCATTCGCCGTCCGTATACTCTAACCGCCACGTTCGTAATGCTCGTTCTTTTTTAAAATTAATCTCGGCGCTGTCCAGTCCTTCGTTTGTCCTCTTTCCAGTCCGTTCGCTTTTTATGTACTTTTCACTTCACGCAAGGTTGTAATTGTACGTCAGCTAATGGTATGTTCTCACTATACTGTCACTGTCCTACATTACTTATTATCGAAGCCAGTTTGCGGAAGTTTTTATTTGGAAAAAAACAACAAAAGTTTTTTAATGGCAGAAATTATTATTAGCCGCTATTTCGGAGATCACCACATCTCCTCATCATTCTTATTTTTATTTTATTTAATTCTATTTATTCTTCATCATTTAAAATAGTTTATATCTTAGAAGGTGGGCGTAACAATGTAATAGAAATTATTTGAATCGTATTTTTTTTTTGTTACAGCTGGACATTCTTGTTCGAAAATCTCTGAGTTCATTTAACGTACTTTTGAATACAACCAGTACAAACCATTCCTGTGATATACGAATATGCGAAAGCAGTGAGGTTATAAGAAAGGAGCTTTTGAATAATGTCTTCTGGAGTATTATGTGGAGGTAAGTTAAGTATTTATAAATACATAATATAATGAGGTTCGGCCTTTGAAAAATTTAGACCTAAGTATTTGCAGTTCTAATCAGTTCATTTAACATTATTTATCTAAATTAAAATATGAGATGAGGCACATATATTGAAAGCACAGTTACAAGGGGGGTAGTAACGCCTTCAAGATTTCCCCGCACACTTAAATTTTGGTGTATACTACCAATTCTTTTTGGTCGACTAGCACCTAGTCGCGATAAGAAGATACTGCACCTGATGTTATTCGTAACACCGATACACAACTTATAAAATTTTGTGTCGAGACATATGCCTTCCCAAGTATTTTGACGCAAAGAGTATAATTCCGATACCAGAATTTTCCCAATGGTTTAATTTCAACTGTAACCTCAAAAAACTCCAAAAACGAAGTAATATAAGAGATGTAAACGATAGAAAAATAAAAAAACTCAAACCAAAGTCAGTTGATGATGATTTGCAAGAGAGATACAACTATCGATATCAACTTGAATTTATTTATAAACTCTAGTTTATGTAATTTTAATACTGAGTTAGAATATGAGCTTCTTCATAACGACTTTACGAGTAGTATTTTTTTAGAGAAACTGTTGAAAAAGGAATGTGTGTTTTTGCATTCGACAATTTTTCTGAAATAAAATTTAAAATTATTATAAAGGCATAATTTTTTTCTAGTATTTATTAATTTTTAGATTTTGAAAGCCAAACTATTAGTCGATATGTTTAACTTTTGGAGTTGGCGCTCAAATGATTTAGTTGTTTATTTAGTTATTACGTGAAATTTTGTTTTCTTTAACATAATGCTTTAACTATATATGTTTAATTCACACCCAAACTTAATATCTGCAAGCCATTTATGGCACGTCTCAGTAGTGATTAAACCGGGTAGGGTCGGATTTTTCTAGCCTCAAATACATAGTGTTTTCTGGCATCCGGCAGCAGCAACACATGCTTTAAAAATGTAGAGTGCGCGAAGTGAGAAATAAAAATTATTTTTCAAATAAGCGATGACATAAACTCTAAATTGAGCTGCTGTAGAACCTAAAATATTTGAAATATTTTTGAACCCAAACCCATTCCTGAGTTTTTTAACTTATAGCTACAAAATTTTGGCCAAAAATGTTCGCGTAAGTCTCACTAATTTCTTACTGTATTACTTTTTGTTGAATGGGAAAAAATCCGATTCAGCTGAATGTGAAGTTTATATCCCGATTCGAAGGAAAGGTGAGAGATCAGAGATATGTGAACAAACGAGGCAGAATTGAATTCTCCTGGAGGCACGAAAAAATGTTTCGTTTGGTTGTTTTAGGCCTGGTGGGATAAGAGAACCAATATATTTTTCGGTCAAATAAATAAGAAAACTTGTTGCTGAAGTGGCTTTCTTCGTCACCGCAATTCGCGCTATCTTCGACTTGGTCAACTTTTTAGGATTGACCCAATTTAGATCAGAAGGGTTCTTAAGGTTTTTTAATTTGATTTTTTTCTTCAACATTGATTTCAAATTTGTAACCCTACTATCGCGGTTACAGAACACCGCCATTCAACTTTAACTTCTGTTCGCCGCTTGCTTGTTTATTTTCACACGTTCTTGTTTCGTAGATGTCGCCCATATGAGGAACAAATAAATATATCAAGAAAACCTATACTTAATTCGGGTTTGTTACGGAATTCTGCTTCTAAGTAAACGTTCAACCGATTTTTTCAAACTCAATTTTCACTGGTTCAGGTGGGCAACAAGTTGGATACTTTTTTTTCAGGGGACGCTAAAAATATTTAAGTCGTTATAAAATAGGCTTACATACACAGTCTTTGAAAGTTGCATCTCGTCGACAACCATATACCTTATACTAGCGATTGATGGATTCCCTTAGTGGTTCAGAAATAAGAACTGAATAGTTGTTCAACCCCGTGGCTATACAACCCCATCTTACGCTACAAACCGAAAAACGAATTTAAAAATTTGCGCCTCACATGTTCTGTACTGTGAGGTTGAAAATTGATTTGTCAGCCTTCTACACTGGGAAAGTTACTCCTCATTATTGTAGACATTGTTCAAAGATTTCGATAGACCAACGAGCGACATCATTTCTTGACGCTCTAAACAACTGCAACAAGCAGCTGTACCCATCGATACATCGACTTTTACTAATTTGCGCAACTGTTCCTGTTTCCGTGGCTTCGAGCGAACGCTATTTTTTATCTCTGCGAAGATTAAAAACGTATTTACGAAACAAAACAGGTGAAGAATAATTGAATGGGTTAGCGTTGTTGAACTTGCATCTAGACGTGGAAGTAACAAATTAGCATGAAATTGATATTATGTCGAAGGTGCCAAGGAGAATGGATATTATTTTATAAACTGAACTATTCCTCAAAAATTACCATAGGTCCATATGTACTGTATAGACGCTGAATACTCGTCAAATAAAAGTAGGACTTATCAATATAATAAACATACATTTTTAAAAAAATCAACCTCCCCCCGAAATATTTTTCTGGATCCGCCCCTGATAACGACACTATTTCGTTTCGGTTAAAAACGTAATGAAATTGATTTTAAATATTTTTGAGCTTTAAGTCCGATTGGTTTATTGGAAAAGTATTAGGAAAAAACAACAATACTCAAAGCGGTAGAAGTTATAGTAGTATTTCGGAAATCACCACATTTCCTAATCAGACTTCTTTTTTCTTGGCTTCTGCGGGAGTCGAACCCGCAGCAACATGCGCAATACTTAAGCCACCAGCTAAATTTATTTTTTCATGTATTTGACATGTTTAACTTCATTATTTAATTGTAAATGAGCAAAAGGCAAATGTTGGCAAAGTTAGACGAAAAACAACAACACCCAAAGCGTTAGAAGTTATAGTACCTTTTCGGAGATCACCACATCTCGTCAGACTTCCTTCTTCACGGTTTAAGCGGAAGTCGAACCTGCGCCACCACGAAACGCTTAAGCTAGCGTCTCAGTAGGCTGAGCTAAGTGTACGTTGGTGAGTTCTTATTATTTTCTCCTTTTCCTTTACAACGCACTACAATCAAGTTCGACTTTTCCGCCGCTATTTCAAATTGACTATGTAGTTGTTGTTTGTACAAATATTGTGCATTTAAATTTGTTTTTTTATTTAAGCAGAGCAATTCGTGCTCTCCTTACCGCACCCGCTACATCAGCATAAGCTGGACCTGGTTTCATAACATATCATCTGAATGTAGCAGAATAAACGAGAAGGAACAGTTGGTCCTTTTACTAAACTTCCTACCGAGGAAAAATAAGAAAAACGTATACGCCCACGCTCCTTTCTTCATCCCTCCGACCATTTAACTATTCAATAGAATAAATTTACAAATCAGACGCATATTAATTTATTATTAACGCAGTATACAACTCAATTTTATACTGACGCAAGAAATTTGGAAATGGAAGAATGCGGCTCGGCTTTTCTCGTCATTTATTGTAATAATAATCAGGAGAAGACAACTTTTAAACAACATGGCGCCTGCACGGTATTCCAAGCCGAGGCGTATGCTTTTGATTCGGCTCTAGTACAGGCGCAAATGGATTTAGCAACGCAGAGATTGTTAATTTTTAGCGAAAGCCCGGCTTGTCTCGAAGATATCAAAAGTATCAGCTATTTCACAGCCCTGATAGTGTCAACACACGAGCGATTCCGCTACCTGCACGAAAACGAACTCGCAGAAGAATCAGCATCTCCACTTTCTAAGCCAGTATACACGCAACTTCCGATCAGCTCCCCTAACAATTCATATTCACGGTTGCATCCATTTGCAGAGAGTTTTATTTTAAATAAAGTACAATATTGAAATAAGGTATTAAATAAGTTAATAATCGATAAATTGTAAAACCCACTAAAATGTAAAACGTGAGCGTTTCTTAACACTAATTTGGCGCTAACACGAAATAGCTCAGTGATTGGCCGAGCTTCTCCTACGATTTGTGTTGTGCGCCACACATGGAGGAACTTAAAGCTTTGTTCTTACTCCGAACAGTATATAAGTATGTATTTAAATGAGAAGCTTTCTCATGGCAGAAATACTCTCGGATTTGCCATAGCCTCCCGAGTTGTAATCGCTATTAGAAAATACTTGTTCTATGATTAATAGTTTTCTTGCCCTTGCTGAGATTCGAACCTCGAACTCTGCAGCATACCCACTCGACCACAGCGGCCGCTGAACGTGAGCATAACTGTAATAATAAATCACTCTAAGCAATAACAATAACTACTGTTTGCTTTTTTGTTATTTCCAAACATACATATATGTATGTTAATTACAATTGTGAAGACAAAAAGTTAGGTTCCGTGGGTGGTTTCCGAAATTAGTTTTTCAACCATTTGAAGCGATGCCGGTGGCGGGCTGTCATTAGCGATGACTGTCCGTTTGCCCTGGTGCTCGGACTACTCCGAGGAGCTGAGGGCACGGCCGATTCGTTGTGTAAGCGCGTAAGGGGAAACCTGGCCAGCCGACAAAGCGAGCAAACGGTGCTCGAAAAGCATCGGTGGTGAGTGCGGAGCATTTCTCAAGGCGAATTACCTTTGTGGCAAAACAGACGAATAGAGATACGTACCCTTTAAGAAGCTTAGTAGATCTGTAAATAGGTAGTAAAAAATTACAACCCGCAATCGTTTTTCTGAATGAAGAAAACGCAAAATTTAATTTTGTTGTTATTTTTTCACTTTTTTTTCTAAATACGCGCGAAAGAGGGGAAAAAACTGTGTGAGGAAATATAAGCGAGACAGGTATGAGATAAACATTATTTGACTAATTGTCAAATACAGCTGATCCTGTCTCCCAAAGCAGAAAAGGTGTAAGCAGCTGTTAGACAAGTTTCATTCCTTACAGTTGCAAAGGCACTGTTGTAGTCTAGTATAATATCATTAGGGTAGCTCATAAATAAATAAAAAATTACCAATAAATATATTAAATTAAATAAAAGCTTGTTCATTTTTCTGTTGGCCTTGTAAATGTTAATATTTTAAAATTTTATTGAGCTCAAGGCCAGTTTATGGAAGAGTTGTTTGTGAAAAAACAACAACAGTTTTTAATGGTGGAAGTTATAGTACTATTTCGGAAATCACCACATTTCCTCATCAGACTTCTTTTTGATTATTTAAATAAATTAATTTTTAATTTAATTTTTCATAACCACTTCTCTCAGGCTTTGAACCCGGGAGCTCGGGGTTGCAGAGCCAATACGCTACCTATTGTGCTACGCTAGCCGAGTTGGCTGTTGTGTTTATTTCATCTACCTTAAACAAACCAACTACAAACAAGAGCAACTGATCTGCCGCTATATAACTTGTTTGCGTGGTTGTTCCCTGGCGTTGAGCATTCAATGTCGTTACCAAAAAGATACAAACGTCATTACATTCGAAGATTTCATGCCTTAGAAAGTTGGCAAAAATAGTAAGCGCACTTTTTCCAGCCCAACCACACTTTGACCGGGAAACATTCCCCCCTACAGAATACGAAACGCCTCCAGTTACGGGAGAAGAAGTTTTAATAACCGTTAAAAGCCTAAAAGTAAAAAGGTACCAGGACCTGATCTTATCCCCAACTACATATTGAAAATTACTGCAAATACCAACACCGAAGCGTTTGTACGCACATATAATGAATGTCTTAAAGACGGCATATTTCCACCAATATGGACTGGTATATATACCAAAGGCCGGGAAAGCCCAGGTGATCCGTCAACATACCGCCCAATATGCATGCTTGACACAGCTGGAAAACTGTTCGAGCGAATCTTAAGCAATAGGCTGATTACAGAAATAGAAGCAGGGGAAGCTCTCAGAAACGCAGTTCGGCTTTAGAAAAATAGCGATCAACAGTAGGCGCGGCTATGCTTGTTATGCAGCTGGCAGAAGAAGCGATAAGTGGAGTAAGATGAAAAGGCGGATCTAAGAAATATAGCCTGGTCATGACACTTGACGTTAAAAATTAGTTTAATTCCGCTAGCTGGAAGAAAAATGTCGAATCTCTCCGTGGTTTTCAAGCACAAGATATTTGCAAAAAATAACACAGGTCTGCAGCAAATATGCTGTCTGGATATTTCCAACTGATTTCTATGTATTTAGGTGTTCTGAAAACTAAAAAAATAATTAGAAAAATTCCAGATTGTAAGGTTATTTTACAAAACGCAAAATTTTATTATAAAAAATGATGTTTTCTGGGCTAACTTGTAGGCATTAATAATAGGTATAATTTTATTTTGATTACTGTTTTTAAATGTTTACCATAACTGTCATTAATTCCTAAATAAGAACACCCTGTGTGAGCTGCATTGACAAACATAAACATTTTGTAACCTGAACGTGCGCGCACCGATAGTGTAGAAGGTTTGATGGATACATTTAAGATCTCATACGACGAAAGAAGCCTTAAAGCAGTTTTGCTTCACAACGGTGATTTCTATATTTCAATTCCTGTCGGTCACTTCGTACACCTCAAGGAAACCTACAAGAAATTGGAATGTGCCTAATAATAATTATTATTATTATTATTATCAGGGCATAGTAGCGCTGTGACCTAAAAAAGATCTATTGTGCTAACCCTTTAAGTTGTCACTCCATCTTTAGGCTATTTATGAGACTAAGCACTTTGGAGGGTGTGATTGTCCATATTGTGGATGGAGATAACAGTCGCTCTCCAAGGTGTATTAGCCTGAGTCTACTTATACTCGGGCATTCACACAGTATGTGCTAAGAGGTCTCCGCCTCTAAGCCACAAAACCTACAGTCTGAAACCTCAGAGAGTCCTATTTTGTGAAGGTGGTATCTCAGCCTACAGTGACCTGTTAAGTACCCGGTGAGAATTCTAAGACCCTCCCTGCTGAGATTAAGAAGTTTTCTAGAGGTTTCACGGGATGGACTTATGAACCTCTTAGATTGCCTATTACCCTTTGACGATCGCTATTGGGCTGCGATTCTCGAGTCCTCCCACCTTCTTAGAAGTTCTGCTGTGTATCCCTTAGAAGGACCGCAGAACGGCTGAGGACCGCAGAAGCTCTGTTGGGCCCCTTTTTTTGCGAGATAGTCCGCCCTCTCATTGCCATCCACACCCTCATGACCCGGAACCCACCACAGAGTGACTTCCAGTGCCGCTCTGCAGCTGTCTACCAGTTTTGACTCCGTTTTGAAGGAGTCTAGTGCCCTAAGGGCTGCCTGGCTGTCTGACATAATGTTGATTGTGGCTCCATTTGTCTTTCTGCGAAGACATTCGTGTGCACACAGCTCAATAGCATAGATTTCCGCCTGGAAGATGGTTGGGTATGACCCCATTGGAGCACTTGGTCCGAACACCCCGGCCCCGGTGCTCCCATTGATAAGTTTGGAACCGTCAGTGTACCAGACCTGTGATCCTTTATTAATTGCTTTCACCATCCCTTTACATGTATCCCTTTCAAGTATTATGACTTTTTACCAAAATAGTTTTGGCAACATAGAATCTGTGAGTTTTATTATTGGATCGGCACTGAGTGGTTGTAGGACACCCAAATGCCCCCTGAAATCTCCAATTTTCAGAGGACTAAGATTAGACAGTCTCAGAGCGCTCTGACAAGCCTCTTTTTCAATGAGTATGGCCAATGGTGGGATGCCCGAGATGATGCCAAGCGCTTCTGTTGGACATGTGCGCATGGCCGCCGTAATGGCCACACAGACGAGGTGATGGAGTTTGCCGAGAGTAGCGCCGGAGTTCGCCATTTTGGCCTTAGGCCACCATACTAGTGCTGCGTAGGTGATAATTGGCTTTATCACCGTGTTAAATGACCAGTATGTGAGTTTCGGGGAGATTCTCCAGGTTTTGCCGTGTAGTCTTTGACAAGCATAGAATGCTCTTGTCGCTTTATTGGTACTTTCTGTGAGATGAGAGTTCCAGTTGAGCTTACTATCTAGTGTAATCCCTAGGTATTTCACTTCTTTTGAGAATTCGATCTCAGTACCTCCCAGCATTGGTTTAGTTAGGTCCACCTTTCTTCTTCTGGTGAATGGGATGATGGTCGACTTTGCTGGATTGATTGACAACCCTTTCTCAGAGCACCATTTGAGCGTCAGATTTAGGGCAGATTGAAGCCTGGAGCTTAATGTCCCTTCATCCCAGCCCACAACATTGATGACAAGGTCGTCAGCATAGCCGTAAGCATTGAATCCATTCCCTTTAAGCTTCTCTAAGAGTTCATTGACAACGACTGTCCACAATAGAGGTGAGAGAACACCCCCTTGAGGGCAGCCACGAGTGGCCGTTACCCGAAGTTTACTTCCACCTAGTTCAGCCATTATGGTTCTGGATTTCAGCATGCTTATTACCCACTTGGTTATAAGCTTCGGGATATCCTTCCTTGCTAATCCTGTGGACATTGCCTCATAACTTGTATTCTCAAAGGCACCTGATATATCAAGGAATGCACACAGGGCTATCTGTTTGTACTCTAAGGCCTTTTCAAGTACTTGAGTTAGGCCGTGTATGGCAGTAATAGTAGACTTCCCTGCTTGATATGCATGTTGACTTTCACAGAGTGGTTTAACTTTGAGATAGGTGTCCCTGATGTGAAAGTCAATAAGCTTTTCCAGTGTCTTTATCACAAAGGAACTTAGGCTTATAGGTCTAAAAGCCTTTGGAAGTTGATTGGAATTTTTTCCGGCTTTGGGTATAAATACTACTCTTACCTCTTTCCAAGGTGAGGGAATATAGGCAAGAAGCAAGCTCGCCTTCAGTATTTTAACAAGGGTTCCAGATATGGGTTCCGTAGCCCGCTGAAGCAGGCATGGGTAGATACCATCTGGACCAGGGGATTTGTATGCACTGAACGTTGAAATAGCCCACGGTACCCTGTCACGGTTGACAATTCTTCTCGTAAGACCTCTTGTCCTACCGTTAGCGCACACTGTAGCAACAGTGGTCGCAGTAGGATTTTGGTCTTGTATAATACATCCTGCGAAGTGGGTTTCCATTAGAAGCCGGTTGGTCTCCTCAGGGTCACCCGTGTAGGTTCCGTCAGGTTTCCTTAGTGTGCATAAGCCATTTGTATGATCCAGTCTAAGTGCTTTCTGCAGACGCTGAGCAACAGGAAGGGTGGAGATACCCTCACAGTGCTAACGCCATGTGATCCTTTTGGACTCTCTTAGCTCTCTGTTATAGGCAGTGAGGGCTGTTGTTTAAGTGGACCATTCACCAGTCCGTTTAGCCCTATTGAATAGCTTTCGAGCCTTTTGTCGAAGTTTTTTGAGATTGCCGTTCCACCATGGGACGTCCCTTTTAGATTTTTTGATCTTCTCTGGGCAGCTCACTTCAAAGGCTGATGTTAGATTATTTTGAAGCTGTATTGATTCAATTTCTAGATCGTGAGTAGACATAATGTCCGCCGAGGCCGTGTTAGCCTCTTGTTCAATAGATAAGTGAAAGAGTTCCAAATTTGTTTTTTTTGGGTTTCTGTAGAACTGGATAGTCTCCCTTGAGGCCTCTATGTCGAACCTTAAGTGCTGATGGTCCGACATGGATACCTCATTTGAGACATGCCAGTTGGAGATAAATGTGGACATATTTGCCGTGCATATAGTCAGGTCTAAGCCCTCGCCCCTAATAGCGTTTAAAAATGTCTGCTCATTTCCCCGGTTTAGGATATGTAAGCTACCCCATACTATATGATGGGCGTTGGCGTTACAGCCCAACACGAATTTCAACCGCTTCCTCCTGCAGTACTCCTCTAGGGCGATTACTTCCCTTGTGGGCATTACGTCACTGTCTCCAGGAAGGTAGGCCGAGGCAAGTACAACTTGTTGTACACCCTGTATACACTAGGTCCTGATGTATCAACTCTGAAATGGGAAAAAAGGTTGTGTTACTTCTTATCACTGTTGTAGATGTCATATATAATCTTACCATCGCAATCATTGAGGCCTTTGATAGCCTCATTGGAAACCCAGGGTTCTTAAATGAATGCTACATCCAAGTTCTCCTTGTTGAACCGCCAGCACAAGACGTCCGAGGCCGCCTTGGCGTGATGCAGGTTCACCTGCAGGCACTTCATGTGTTTAGTAAGACTTCTTGGGGGGTCTGCCATCGGATGGTCTCGATTTGTTTCGCTGGGCCCTTTAAGCTTCTCTAAGAGTTCATTGACAACGAGTGTCCACAATAGAGGTGAGAGAACACCCCCTTGAGGGCAGCCACGAGTGGCCGTTACCCGAAGTTTACTTCCACCTAGTTCAGCCATTATGGTTCTGGATTTCAGCATGCTTATTACCCACTTGGTTATAAGCTTCGGGATATCCTTCCTTGCTAATCCTGTGGACATTGCCTCATAACTTGTATTCTCAAAGGCACCTGATATATCAAGGAATGCACACAGGGCTATCTGTTTGTACTCTAAGGCCTTTTCAAGTACTTGAGTTAGGCCGTGTATGGCAGTAATAGTAGACTTCCCTGCTTGATATGCATGTTGACTTTCACAGAGTGGTTTAACTTTGAGATAGGTGTCCCTGATGTGAAAGTCAATAAGCTTTTCCAGTGTCTTTATCACAAAGGAACTTAGGCTTATAGGTCTAAAAGCCTTTGGAAGTTGATTGGAATTTTTTCCGGCTTTGGGTATAAATACTACTCTTACCTCTTTCCAAGGTGAGGGAATATAGGCAAGAAGCAAGCTCGCCTTCAGTATTTTAACAAGGGTTCCAGATATGGGTTCCATAGCCCGCTGAAGCAGGCATGGGTAGATACCATCTGGACCAGGGGATTTGTATGCACTGAACGTTGAAATAGCCCACGGTACCCTGTCACGGTTGACAATTCTTCTCGTAAGACCTCTTGTCCTACCGTTAGCGCACACTGTAGCAACAGTGGTCGCAGTAGGATTTTGGTCTTGTATAATACATCCTGCGAAGTGGGTTTCCATTAGAAGCCGGTTGGTCTCCTCAGGGTCACCCGTGTAGGTTCCGTCAGGTTTCCTTAGTGTGCATAAGCCATTTGTATGATCCAGTCTAAGTGCTTTCTGCAGACGCTGAGCAACAGGAAGGGTGGAGATACCCTCACAGTGCTAACGCCATGTGATCCTTTTGGACTCTCTTAGCTCTCTGTTATAGGCAGTGAGGGCTGTTGTTTAAGTGGACCATTCACCAGTCCGTTTAGCCCTATTGAATAGCTTTCGAGCCTTTTGTCGAAGTTTTTTGAGATTGCCGTTCCACCATGGGACGTCCCTTTTAGATTTTTTGATCTTCTCTGGGCAGCTCACTTCAAAGGCTGATGTTAGATTATTTTGAAGCTGTATTGATTCAATTTCTAGATCGTGAGTAGACATAATGTCCGCCGAGGCCGTGTTAGCCTCTTGTTCAATAGATAAGTGAAAGAGTTCCAAATTTGTTTTTTTTGGGTTTCTGTAGAACTGGATAGTCTCCCTTGAGGCCTCTATGTCGAACCTTAAGTGCTGATGGTCCGACATGGATACCTCATTTGAGACATGCCAGTTGGAGATAAATGTGGACATATTTGCCGTGCATATAGTCAGGTCTAAGCCCTCGCCCCTAATAGCGTTTAAAAATGTCTGCTCATTTCCCCGGTTTAGGATATGTAAGCTACCCCATACTATATGATGGGCGTTGGCGTTACAGCCCAACACGAATTTCAACCGCTTCCTCCTGCAGTACTCCTCTAGGGCGATTACTTCCCTTGTGGGCATTACGTCACTGTCTCCAGGAAGGTAGGCCGAGGCAAGTACAACTTGTTGTACACCCTGTATACACTAGGTCCTGATGTATCAACTCTGAAATGGGAAAAAAGGTTGTGTTACTTCTTATCACTGTTGTAGATGTCATATATAATCTTACCATCGCAATCATTGAGGCCTTTGATAGCCTCATTGGAAACCCAGGGTTCTTAAATGAATGCTACATCCAAGTTCTCCTTGTTGAACCGCCAGCACAAGACGTCCGAGGCCGCCTTGGCGTGATGCAGGTTCACCTGCAGGCACTTCATGTGTTTAGTAAGACTTCTTGGGGGTCTGCCATCGGATGGTCTCGATTTGTTTCGCTGGGCCCTCTTAGCCACTTTTCTCCCTCTGCTTCCTCCCAAGAGTACCCTTTCCTCTCTTGACTGTTCCGCAACGCCCTATCCCCGATGTGACCTTATTGGGGGTGTAAATTTGATTAGGGCGGCAGACGCGTCTCTTGCGGGTGAGAGGGGGGGTTCCTTACTCCTCGGTTTTGCGTTCCCTTCTGGGCAGGCCGGCCGCTCCTTAGGGTTTCCACCCGAGGAATTTATGTAGGTTAGCTCCACAGAGGGCCTTCGCAATATTTGGGCATCCTTTGAGCAACAGGGTCGCTCTTCGTTCGCCGTGCTATTGCTAGCCACAGTGGTGGATGCCGTTGTTGCAGCTGTATTTACGGAGTGTGCATTGTTACGTACCGCTGTAGGGTCTTTCTTTTGGATACGGACCCTTCCGAACCCATAGTTTACCACGTGCCCCAGCCTGTCGAGAGTCTCAGCGGAGTTGGGGTCAACCGAGTGAGTGAGCTCAGAGGTGGGTCCTCGTTGTTCCCTGTTGAGTGCCCTCCAGTTGCCCACTTGCAGACCCGCGTTTTGCCCCTTGACAAGAGCTAGGATGTCTTCCACCGACGTGGTCACCGCCTCCGGGAAATAGCCCACATAAACCGAAGGTTTGGGCACTTCAGTTGCGTCAACAACCTTAATTGTGGCGCCCTTCCACGGCTTTAGCTTGGGAGTCATATTATGGAGCCACTCCGAGGTCTCTGCGTCCCCACAGCTGATGGCCAGCCACCCCGGCCGGAAGGAGCTGCTGCTGAAATTAGGCTTTATAGAGCCTTTGCGCTGCTGCCTTACCGCTTCCAGGATAGCGGACTGAATCAGCTGCAGTTGCTGCAGAGACCAGAGCATCCTTGGGTAACTTGGCGCCAATAGTGCTACCCTGCACCCATCTTTAGCAGGCATTGTACCTGATACCGCCCCCGCAACCTGAGCAAAGGTTGCCTTTGGCTGCATTGGTCCCACTTGGGCCCTTTTGTCGGTCGGTCCCACTTTACGCTTTGGAGAGTTGTGGACATAGGAGGAGTCGGTCGTTTCCGACCTATTCTTCTTACCACAACTACTCAGCATGCCAGCGAGCTCCCGCTTTCCCTTGGCCATAGGCAAGAGGGCTAGCTTTTTCGCTACAAGCTCACCAACTCCCCTGGGGCGGTAGAACTTGTAGCGTTTCTTGCCCGCTCCAGAGAGTTTGGAAGCTGGAGTGCTCGTCTCCTCCGGCTGGGATGAGAGCAAGAGCTCCTCCTCATCCGTAGGGACCTGGGTATTGCTGTCCATTGGAACTGAGTTCAAGTTGGCCATAACAATATCCAGGCACTCGGTGACACCCCTTGGGCCGTTTGGACTGGGGTCCTTTTCGTCCCTCGTAGTGACAGGAGGTGTTAGCTCGCTGCCCCGAACGGTAGGATTTACGTCCATTGCGTCCGCTGCAGTTGCCATGTCTTCGATCAATTCTGCGGGCATTGAGTGCTTCTTTGAGTTAACCGACTGCTCTCCGCTGAAGGCGGAAGCAGAGTGGTTTTTGTTTTTGTTTGTTTTGTTTGTTTGTTGTTCTTCCATAATTTTGGTCCCACGAGTAATGGGGGAAGAGCGAGGTCATCCAAGGCAGAGCCCCGGTACCTCGGAAAGGCTAAATAAAACCAGAAGGCGCCACGTAACTGGAGTACACCGTTAGAAGACACACTAACAAAGTGCCATTCAGTCCAAGGCACGGTACGATTGACACCAGGACTTAGGGATTTTATCGAGTTTTTCTCTCTAGATCCGCCATATTTAGTAGAAAGCAGGGGCACCTCGTGCAGGGTGTGACTCTTCGCCACGTATGGTCGGTCTTCGGCATAAGCCCCTGATCCAGAATGCTGCAACACGTATGAAGGCAGCATCAAGAACCTTAACCCCTAATAATACATTATAAACTGCGGGGGATCGTATGCAGACGTGCTAAAAATAATAAAAAGTGATCGAGCTGAAACATGTTGGTAGCATGATAACAAAAGTCGGAAAGACTGCTAGTGGATATATTATTCTACAATTAACAAATCCCACGGATACGCACACTAGCGAGCTACAAAGTGCGGTTAAGTCCGCGCTAGGTGAAAAGGCCTCGATACAAACGCTAACAACTGAAACGGCGATTGAAATAAGAGACTTGGACGAAATAACTAGTAAAGAAGAGCTGTGTACCGCTTTGAAGTAAGAGTTTGACGGGATTCAGTTTGCCGCAACTAGCGTGAAGTCACTAAGAGGTGCCTACTGCGGCACTAAAACAGCTACACTATTGCTTTCAGTCCCAGTAGCAAACAAACTACTAGCTGACGGTAAAGTGCGAGTTGGTTGGGTTATTGCCCGGTACTTCTACCAAAGGCCGGGAAAGCCCAGGTGACCCCTCAGCATACCGCCCAATATGCATGCTTGACAAAGCCGGAAAACTGTTCGAACGAATTTTAAGCAATAGGCTGATTACAGAAATAGAAGCAGGGGGAAGCCTCTCAGAAACGCAGTTCGGCTTTAGAAAAACAGCGAACAACAGTAGGCGCGGCTATGCTTGTTATGCAGCCGGCAGAAGAAGCGATAAGTGGAGTAAGATGGAAAGGCGGATCTAAGAAATATAGCCTGGTCATGACACTTGACGTTAAAAATGAGTTTAATTCCGCTAGCTGGAAGAAAATTGTCGAATCTCTCCGTGGTTTTTAAGCACAAGATATTTGCAAAAAATAACACAGGTCTGCAGCAAATATGCTGTCTGGATATTTCCAACTGATTTCTATTTATTTAGGTGTTCTGAAAACTAAAAAAATAATTAGAAAAATTCCAGATTATAAGGTTATTTTACAAAACGCAAAACGCAAATGAGATAGTAGAGACCAAACAAATTACTGGACCAAAAAGTGTTGGCCTCCGAGGGAGCTTAAACTTGGCGAAAAGAATGTCCTGCATGAAACTTTGATACCTCCTCATAAATTTCTTCTACCGCCGCTTCACATTAAGCTGGAATTGATAAAGCAATTTGTAAAGTCACTTCCAAGAGATGGAAATTGCTTCAAATACTTAATATCAAAGTATCCAATCCTCTCGGAAGCAAAGTTAAAGGAAGGTGTTTTCGTTGGACCAGATATTAGTTGGCTTATGGCTGATCCGCTATTCATCACAGCCATGACGGATCCTCAAAGAGACGGGTAGGCAATCCACCACAGAGGTCATAAAGAAATTTTTAGGCAATAACAAAGATCCCAACTACAAGCAAATCGTCAAAAGAATGTTAAAAGCTTTAGATTGCTTGATGAGTTTAAAAGTACATTTTCTTCATTCCCACCTCGACTACTTTCCAGAAAATTTATTAGATGTTAGTGAAGTGCAAGGTGAACGATTTCACCAACGTATTAAGGAGATGGAAAAAAGATACCTGGGAAGATGGAGCATTTCAATGATGGCAGACTACTGTTGGACCTTTGGAAGAGAGCTTCCCGATGCTTCCCACAAGCGAAAATGTATCAAAAGGAGTCTCACTAAGAAAAAGAAATGTGTTTAGTGCTTACTAATTAATGTATTTTACATAAATAAATTAGTTTTGTTACGCAATTATTAATTTAAAATTTTTTTTATATTTTATATTTTATTTTAAGATGATAACTTGTTTAACATAGACACATACATTGTCAGAAAATGTGACGTTCTATGACAAAATTAAAGTTATTTTCGGATTCAGCACAAACACAAACATAAGAATTACACAAACAATCCAAAACAGGTGTCAATAGTTTTTTTTGGCAGACTTGTGTAATAAGTACTTGGAAAATTGAGTCCTAGTATACGATACAGACGAAGGCTGCTAAGAGTATAATATATCCGGAGGAGTTCCTCAAGGATCCGTCCTTTGGCCATTGCTCTGGAACATTATGTATGATGTTATTCTTCGCTTGCAATTACCTACAGGTTACAAAATTGTTTGTTTTGCGGACGATATTGCGGTGGTTATGGTTGCCAAGCATATAAAAGACGTTGAGCGAGAGGCAAACTTAATGACTGCGCGAATACAGAAATGGCTTGAGGAAAATGACCTGCATCTAGCCGAGCAGAAAACTGAGATAGTGTTAATTAGCAGCAAAAAAATACTAGAGTTTGTTAAATTTAAAATATTTAGGCATTATGTTTGATGCTAGATTGGTATTTAAGACTCACCTAGAATACGCAGTCGAGAAAGCAGAGAAAGTTGCAGCAGCGCTATCAAGTCTAATGGTAAATATAAGAGGAACTAAGCAACAAGGTAGGCAACTGTATGCAAACGTAATACGGTCTGTACTTCTATAAGGGGCACCAATCTGGTCGGATGCGCTTGAAAAATTTCGTAGGCACGGGAGATCAGATCACTTTGCGCTATTCGGGTGTGAAGTGCGTTCAGAACAACGTCAGAAGATGCCGCCCTAGTAGTGGCTGGGATCTGCCCAATTAAGATCCTGGTAAAAGAGGCTGCGATAACCTCATCGAACATTGAAGAACGTAAGGCGGTAAGGCGAAACTGTTTGATGGTGTGGCAGAGGCAGTGGAGCGCTGCGGATAAGGGAAGCTGGACACATATAATTATTTTTTCGTTAGAGAAATGGTTAGAGAGGATACGCGGTGGAGTGGATTACCAACTTACCCAAATATTGATAGGGCATGGCTGCTTTCAGTCCTATTTATACAAGTTTAAACATGATGATTACCCTTACTGCACCTTCTGTGCAAATCAGGTGGTTGAAGACGCTGAACACTGTTTTTTTGTCTGTCCGCGGTTTGCAATTGAAAGGGATGACTCGAGCACGAAGTTGGGGAAATAGCTTTCGGTTAAAAACTTGGTAGATACAATGCCCGAGTCTAAAGAAAATTGATCCATTTTCTGCAATATGGCGAACAAAATCCTAACTAAACTGCGCCAATCAGAGCAAAAATTCAAAGAAAGGCAATAGGCCGCTCCCCCTCCGCGAAGTAATACCTAACGGTAGTTCCGGAGCGAGGGAAACGGAGAGAGGGTGGGATTTATGTGCGGTGAGTCGAAAGGCACAGTGGGGACTACGGCTTTCAATGCTCTGTGCCACCTATAGAAAAAAAAATACAAAATGTACATATATACATATGTACGTACATATGAATAGGTAATAGGCGTGAGCTCCAGGTCTAAGGTAAGGTGGATGTCACGCGCAAGAGTGTGGCGGTGGTGCGATGAAAGAGTGCACTGGAAACTCCCTTCCAAAGGAGTGAATGTGTGTTGACAATGAAGATGCGAAGAATGTGTAAGATGATGTACCGGTTCGCCCAGCGATAATAAAAGGGGCGACAAAAGCAACGATGATAAAGGGTGAGACACTAGTAGTTGTGAACATTTGAGCCCGAACATCCTCCCCCCTGAAAGCATTGTTTTCAACGAATTACTCCTGTTCTCATCCTCAACCATGAAACTCTCGATTGCAGCTACGTGTTGTTTGGCTCACGATTCGCTTCTACAAAATTTGTCGCATTTGATATGCAGCAGCGATGAATTGGCGATTATCCTCCCGACGCGAATTATGTGGTTGTGTGGAAATGGCGAAAGTAGGTTTAAACTAGAATACGGGCTAACTCTCCCTTTCTGCAGCGCCTTGTATTCTTCAGGAAATGATAGTTGCTAAAGGTAGCGAGGAACTAGCATCATAGAGTCGGTCAATTCTGGCGTTGTTAGGTACCTTCCGAAGTTTGTCGACGAAACGTTGTCGCAATGATGCCATCAGGTTGCGTTACTAACAGGGTGTGTTGTTGTTTACGCTGCTCTGGCATATTACTGATGGCCTTCATTAGGTTGGAAGGACAGTGATGTTCTAGTAGTTGTATAAATTGTGGTCCGTGACATCACAGCTGGTTGTTGATGAGGTTGGTCATGGTCACTCCCCGCTGTACTAAGTCCGCAGGGATTTCGGCAGATGATACATGACGCCAAGTGTAGTCCACTGAAATCTTCTGTATTATTGCTACCCTATTAACTACAAATATAGCCAAACGCGATGTTTCACCTTGTATCCATGACAGGGCGCTCGTGGAATCAGACCACCAATATACTTTGCGTGCATTGATGGTGAGTGTGGCTATCTACGATTCCGCGCATAACTCTAGTTTGGGTAGGGTGGTTTCTTTATTGGGCGCTACTCTGGACTTGGCAGCGATAAGCGATGCATGTGTGGCTCCATTTTCAGTAGAAACGGCATCGACGCAAGCCCCGTAAGCCTTGGTACTAGCATCTGCAAAGGCATGTAATTTGGTGTTAGAATCAAAGTATACAAACCATGGCAGAATAATTTTTCCGATGAGGGTGAGTTGGTTATACATATCAGCCCATTGTGTTTGAATCGTCAGAGGTACGCTTTAATCCCAGGTTAGGCGCAGCTTCTATAGTTTTTGCATCATTATTTTACAAGGGACGATGATGGGGTTAATTAGACCGAGCGGGTCAAAGAAGCTGGCTATTTGCGAGAGTATCGAGCGCTAGCTGGCCTTCAGCAAGGCGTTTCTGTGTCGATGTGTATGAAAAAAAAGAAACAATCAGTAGCAGGTGACCACTTTAATCTTAAGATTTTGATGTAGTCAATGGTTTTCACATATATTACAGGTTCCCTATCCATTTCTGGTACATCTTTGATGATGCTGTGATGATTTGCTGAAAATTTTCAAAGGGGGAGTACTCCTTTGGCGAGTAGATCGATGACCTCTGTTTTGATTGCCTTGACTTCTTCACTTGTAACTGGTTCTGTAGGTCCCTGTTCGTAGCTGATAGGTGATCATCGGCTCGCTTGGAGAATATCACCATACCATGCATTGCCATTTCGCATCTCTTTAATCGACCATAATTTACCGATACATTTTTGTTATGTCGGCCATTAACACATAAAGATGTGTGCGAAAACAAAAAAGTATTGTAAATATGTTGTCTTGTAATAGGTAAGTTCGGGTACGGATAATTATTGAAAGTTTTCGAAAACTATCAGCTTTTAGCGTTCGCGTACGCCAAAAACTAACAAAGTAGGGGAAATTGAGAAAGCACAGTGACATTTCAGTTTGAGGGGAAGTTGTTGATTTCTGCTGCAGAAATTTTTGAAAGAAAGAAACTTTTGATGATAATTGTCTTCCATCTTCCAGAAATTCTCTAAGAGAGTGTCCAATGCCGGTTGCGAATGAACGATATGCGAGGTAAAACTTAATGTCTGTGATGGAGACGGTGGAGGTAGCGACGACGATGATATTACCGATGACGATGTTAGCGGCGAAGGCAAGGGCTATGATGTTATTAGTGATGATATTGAACGCAGCTACGAGGATGATGGCGATGAATATGTTGTTATGGCTCCAGCGACGACCCAACTAAGTTGTGTTTTTTGTAGAGTTGGCAAGTGCTTGCTTAGTTTTATCTGACCCACTGATAGTATGTCAGAAAACAAGCTAGCTCCGATGAGAATATATTTGGGTCCAGGGTGATTGAAGCTACTGTCGGAATACAAACGGTTAGTATCAGAGCCATGTGCTATAAAATTCAACTGAGAGGCAGAATCAAGGAGTGCTCGGGCCGTCATCTTAGTGTTGTTCATGATATTCAGCTGTATTAAAGCTGTCGCGAGAACAACGTCACTGTGGCTATTAAAGTCACAATCGTGGTTGATGATGGAAACACATCTTCGTTTGTTTCCTGGCGTTGAAGTCCTAGTGTGCTACGATGTAAGAGCGTGTGACTGACTTTGCAGTGTTGGCATCTTCGTTGTGAGGGACAATTACTTGAAGAGTGTTTCGTGCCCAAGCAATTTAGACAGAGATGTTTTCGCTTGGCCAGTAAGAAATGCTCCATTGGGTCTAATGCCATGAATTTGTTGCAGTTAAATGCGTTGTGAGTCGTTTGCTCGTCGCACAAGTTGCAATTGTTGAGTTGAGTTGAAACTAAGCTGGTATGTGATGCCGAAGATCGGTGATGTGTTGGTGGCAATATTGGTACCTTTTTTTGCCGTTATGTAAGGTGATGAGAGGTTTTGGCTGGCCTCGATGACGTTAAAACTCTGACTGCGGCGCTCGATAAACCCAGCTTATCATCCCATGAAGGCAGTTTAAATGACGAAGTAGTATTGCTGGATTTCGAAAACCCTCTTTAAGTGAGCTGCCTTGTCGGTTAAGCATGACCGAAGATATTTGAGCTAATCGATTTCTGATAGATCGTTGTTGGTATGCACGAGTACGGAAAACATGTCGAAGAAATCTAGCCAATCTGCATGGTGGCCAGAAAATTTTGGTAATTGTATCTTTGGTAGGTGGAACCTTGACTGCGACGTCGACAATACAATGCGAGTGATACTCAAGGTTTCAGATTCCGCGGCGTGAAGCTGGGCAAGGTGATTCATGATGGCGGATTTTACGACGAAATACGCTGTTTCAGAATTGGTACGATGCATTCCTTCTAACTCGGATTCATCGAGTTCTTCTAGGTGCGACTGGATTGCTCCAAAGTTGTCCAGTTGGCACTACAGTATCTCGAGCTTCACCTTAAGCATCGGTTCAGCCATTGTATTTAACTCCGCTAAGTTCTCGCTAGAAAGTAGTTCCCGCTGTCGAACCTTAACGCGGATGTTATTCGACGCAACTGGCTGTAGTGGTGTCGATTCGCAAACACGAGGTTGAAGCTCCATGTTACCGTACAATATAAAAAATCCAAAAACTAATGCAAAGCCGGTGTTTAGACCCGGCTCGAAGGACCTTGGATGAAAATTCAAACAACGCATACTGTACTTAGCTAATTTGTGCTTTTCTAAATTCCACGTTTGATTGTGTCGAGTGATAGACTGTAATTGTCTTTAAAGAATACGGGTAGACTGTGTCAAAGGTAACTTCTAGCCGCAGCATATGTATCCACGTCTATATGAACATATGTACGTTTTTTTTTGTTTTTCACAGACCTTGGGGTAGCGCGCTATCCATCAAGAGGCCCGTATGAATCTTCGGTGAAGCCACCTCCCCGAGACCACTCACGCATTTAATCAGGGAGGGAATATGGCTTGAATGAATGCCTGAATTCCATGACACCTTTTCCATAATCCCCCATCTACGTAGGGTGATAAGGGTTCAGGGGCGTTCTGCTACGACTGCACCTGTCAAAGATACAGCAAACAAAAGATTAAACATATTCCAGACTAACTTAATCGCTATACTAAACGGCGGCGTTGTTCGCGTATTCTGAGCTCAGTCATTATTTTTTTACAGATGTTTTTTACTGTATTCCAAACTGCTTTATCATTAATCATATAGGATTTTAGATTTTCTGGCCTTGGATCTACCTTCATGGCGATTCTTAATTTTTCCCGCTCAAATGAAAACAAAGGACAAGATAACAGTATCAGTCTCACACAAGGCACACACCATTGTATCATCATGACTATATTTACATAAATACTCCCTAAAGCAGCCGTGCCCACTTAGCACGTGAGTCATATAAAAGTCTATTTCGCCATGCTATCTGCCTAGCCAAGTCTCGATACTCGGGATGAGTCGGAAAGTCCAGCGTCCCTTTGTTGTTGTGTTATCTTAGGACTCCATCGTAAGCAATAATGCACAGAACTGGGCCGAGAACTGAGCCTTGGGAACTCATCTGCTGACGTCTTATCTATTTTTACCTAGATCAGTATTATAAAACAAAACTCTATCAGAAATATAGCTATCTACTATATTTATAAGATAAGGTGGAGTATTTATTGCCTTTAATGCATTAATAATGTGCGACTACCTTAACAAGTTAAAAGCGTTTTTATTGTCTAAGGTTACTACTGCGCTGTATTCTTTCGAACCGTGCTTCCAGCGCTTTCCTGATATGGCTTCATCCGCTATTTCAATGATGCGACAAGTAGTGATCCGACAAACATAGATGAGTGTCAATGTGTTTCCATAAGCGATTGTAAATTACACGTTCCAATAATTTGCCTAACGAGTCTATCATACAAATGGGTCTGTAAGAACCTGGATAACCTTGTGGCTTGTTGGGCTATGCAAGCAACACTAATTTCTGCATTTTCCACCTTTTTGGGAAAACGCCAATTTTCAGGCCATGTGAGAAGGCCATAGGGGAATCAGCTACTGCCGCGCTAATAGCAATGTTCGGTATACCATCTGGTCCCGGAGCCTTGCCGTTCTTCAGCCGTTCAGCTGCAGCTTGAATTTCTTCTAGTATAACAGGTGGACAAATTGTCAATATATTGTTATTCACAGGCCTCATTTGGGGGCTATCTTTGGGAAAAAGCGTTTCGACTATTTGCTTCAGCAGAGTGGGACATGTTAGCATCTGCTTTTGGCTACTTTTAAACTTTTTCATAACAATTTTGTAGGCGCCAAGGATACTCGTCAATATCACTACAAAGCTCTTTGAAACACGATTTTTTGCTTGCTTTTATTGCTTTTTTTAATCGCTTACGCAAGCCTTTCAATTCACACCTTAGAATATCCGATCTGTTTCTTTGGTATTCTTTTCTGCATTCAGACCGCAAATCTGCGATTTCAGCATTCCACCAATAAACAGGGTTCCGGGTTTTCTTACGCACTTTTCTATTCATAGATGCATCACCAGCCCTAGCTAATACTTTATAAAGCTCATCGGCTTTCTGCATTGGCCGGCATTTGTGTTGCGCTTTTCATTCCATCCAGTACCAACTTAAACATATCGAAATCAAATGAATTAGTGCACCAGGCATTTTGGAATTAACATCGTTTATTACCGGCAAATAATTGCTATGTGTGTAAATATCGCTTAATTGCTAGGAAACTTTCGTGGTTATTGATTCACTACAGAAAGCAATATCGATAATGGAACCTGTTCCATTTTTTTCGAAAGTATTTTTGTTCCCTCTATTCAATAGAAGTAAGTCTAATGGTGCAACGGCTTTAAGAAGAGCGCGTCCTTGCTGATTTGTCCTGCTGCTGCCCCGTTCTAGAGCCCACGTGTTAAAATCTCCGGCTATTATTTTGGGCGAGCACAAAACGGCATCTTCAACAAGTCTACCTAGGAGAAGTTGAAATTGTTGCTGGCTAAGACTAGGAGGTGCATAACAGCTGTATATATAAGTACCGTCAATTTTAGTCCTTACAAAGAACTCATGACTGTAAGGTTGTTCAGTAATGCATATTTGCCCACACACCCACATTGCTGCTTTGCCTTTGTCATCAGAAATCAAAGTTCCTTGCCTAGACTTCTTATACTGCTCGTTCAAAATGGCAATATCAATATTTTCATCGATTATTGTTTGATTCAATAGCTGCTGGGCAGCTTCGCAGTTATTAAAATTCAGCAGCAGTATCTTCATATTTTTTATTTAGATTTTCGTACGGAGCGTTGGAAAAAGGGGCACAGTTTACTCCCAGAAATATGGTTTTTTCCCGCCTGATTGCTAGTTTTAGAAAGAATGCATATTGCCGTCTTGTTGCATTGTTTAGCATTATGACCCTTCGGTAGGTGCAGACGTAGAATACCGTCATACATAATATTCCACAGTAGTAATAATAATAATAATGCCAACGGTTTTATCCCTCCATACCCGCCCGACTGACGCGAGGGGCGCAAATTTTTTTTTTTTTCATATATGTTGCGCCGAGTCATGAAAGGCAGAGGTTTGTGAAGTGTCGAGATCTAAAACTGTTCAGCTACAGAACAAATGCTCATCAGCTGATCGAATAGTAATATATGTATATATGTATATGTATGTATCAATTATTGAGAGCATTCAGTATAGTTTTTTTTTATGTAAAAAAGTGAGTCTGAAATATCAAAAGAACCGGAGTGAGTGTAAAAATCCAGACACAAACTACTGTTCATAAGAAAATTTACAGCGATCGAAAATCTAAGTCAGATAGCACTGATTTCACAATTTCTGCCAAAATTACAGCGCCGCATAACTCCAAATGAGGTAATGAGATGGGTTTCACCGATCAAACCTCGTTTTTGCGAGGAAGAGATTAACCGCTGTGTTATTTTTCCATTCGACGCGCATGTAAATAGCTGTCGCGTACGCCTCGGTTTCTTCCAACCAGATGGTCTGCATTAAAATCTTCGCCACGACGATGATTGGTGCGAGCCACCCTAGTGGATCAAAAAGTTTAGTTTTAGTGAAGTAGAAATGATCCGAACGTAAATTTCGTCACATACCGGGAGCCTTGACGCTGCTCGTATCTTCGAAGTCCAAAAAGTCTTGAATAAGCAAGTGAGATTTTGGAATATCGCGCAAGACTTGTTTATTATTGGCGGTCTACTTTCGAAGTGGGTAACCAGCCGAACTTAAGACCTCGGTGATTTGATCCCTTAATAGTGGATTATATGTCGTGTCCACTTAAGCACGTCGTCGTCGTATATATGCTGCTTCATGACTAACAAAGCGATCGGAAGCGATTCGTGAACGTCGTCGGCTAATTGCAACAATGTCCTTATTGCAAGATAAGGAGCTTAGTTTAGCCCAAAAGTCAAAGAAATCAATTGATAATGACGCTCTCGTTCACTTAGAATCGCGAAATAGTATTATATGACGATACATTTTTTTCGACATTGCTGCTAAAAGCGAATATGAGTAATCTCCATCGGAGGCAAACCGCCTTGCAGTATCGCTGCAATAAGATAACTACACAATTTTTTAAATTATATATATAACAATTGATTTTGTATATGATCATTACAACAATCCATTTATAATATAAACTTAAAAAATTTTTAAAAAGGATATAAAAGGAAATTGTAAGCTACGAGCTAATCTAGCCTAACAAATGGTGGCGCGGCCGGTCGGGTGGGAGTCGCTGCCATCAGTCCCGGACGCAGGACCATCGCGTACACCCCTGCCCCTAAGTTAAACGACACCGCGCTCTAGCGGTGGAAATTTTGGGTCTGCCTAGGGTGCGGCTTCTGTAGCGACATCCGGGGTAGTGCGTGCTGTGAATGGCACTTCGCGGCACCTGAGAAGCATCTGAACTGTCGACCGGATAACCGAAAGTCGTGGTCTGGCGAGTGGTGGTACGTTGGATGAAGCCGGCTCAGTATCTTTCTCTATCTCGTCTTAATTGGCGTCAATCTCCAACATATTCTCGTCGTTGAGCGTTATAAAGATTGCAGCGTCGACGGAGCTCTTCGGGCTCAGAAGCTGATAGAAGCCCGTTTTCCTCCGCTCTTTCCTTTTCGTGGAGGTGAAGGAGACTGCGGTGCCTATCGCTACACTGTTCGCAGTTTCCTGGTGACGCAGTACCGTTGCACGAGAACCGCTCGGAGTCTCTCTGCTGGCTTCATCCTGCGCATCACCCTGCAGTATACCAAAGGGTGGGTCTTTTCGCAGACGGGGAATTTCTTCTGTCCAGGTTTGATGGTGATCTCCATTCTTGAAAATTTAAGTGTTTGTGGTCTGGAAAGAGAAGTAGAATTAAAAAAATTGCTGAAAATTGTGGTGAAAGCACCAATTTTAGAATTGGTCGTGTTAAGTTTCCACTCGCCGTTCGTAATTCTTCGGCTGTCAGGACCTGAGACAACTCTAACTACTTTACCAAGTCGCCATTTATTCGGGCGTAAGTTATCTTCCTTGATTTCAACCAGTCTCGTTCAATGTCGCGTTGCGGACGCTTCCCTTTTGTCCGTTTCTGTACATCCTTTAGGTATTCTGCATCATCTTCCGGAAAAGTATTTTGATGCTTTTTACACCTGTTTCCCAGAGACCTCCCATATGAGGGGTTCCGGAAGCTATAAAATTCCAAGTGATGCCATAATGAGCGTATGTCTGTGAAGACCAATTAGCCACCGTAGAAGTGAACTGCTGGAAATCTTGTGGGAGAAAGCTGCTAAAAATGTTGCTGTGGATAAATCGCTGGTGGCCTCCAAGTATATTGCCTTGATTGCAAAACAGACAAACACACAGACATAGCCGTTTGCTATTCGGCAGGCTCTGCCGTAAAATTTGTGATTTAGAAAGGGGCTGTGAAGTCGACTCCGGTATTTGTAAATGGCCAGGGAACTTCCGTTCGTTAGGGTAAAGCTGCCGTTATCTGTTCCCGCGCCTCCTTCCTGTGGCTAGTACATACTTTGCATTTATAAACACAATTTTTATTAAGATTTTCATACCTACCATCCAGTATTCAGACCGCAAATTTCTCAACATTAGCTTAGTTTCTCCTGGCAGAGAATTCAGAAGTGACAATTTTATGAGTAATCTTGAAAACTGGCAATCGTAAGGAAGAATTATAGGATTTCGTCGGCTGTTAACTTCACAGTCTCTCCTTTAGCTGCCAGCTTATGGACCGGTTGGATTTTACGATATAGTCTGAAAATTCATGCTATCGCTCTCATGGCTCGTGAAAAATCGGAAAATCTTTCCAGACTGTCTTCATATTCGGATAAGCTTGTCACATGAATGCAAATTTTTTTTTTCTTCTAGCTCCGTTTTCAACGCATAATCGTTTTTGTGGTGGAGCCAAGCTAGTGGCTGTTGGTTTGGCCATACCACCACAAAGCGCCAGCTCGAAGTTCCTGGGAGGTGACGCCTCTACTGCCGAGATCACCAAGATTATCTGCTAACTCCTTGTGATTGCAGAAACGCCTACCAATTCCTTAATTTTTGCGACTCAATTAGCCTAGAGAGCACGATCGAACACTGAACTCTGATATATAACGCCGCTGCGTATGCCTTTTCTGCGGCACCACAAAATCCATTGATTTCCACATCATTCCACGGCGTAAAATGGGTCCAAAGGGGATTTTCAATGTTCTGAACAGTGTTAAAATTATCCAGAAATGCCTCTAATCGTAGTAGAAACTTTCGGGGTAGACTGTCATACCAGTCTAATATCTTGCTTAAAGATCTTGGCCACCGCTACAATTGGCTCCAGCCATCTTACTGGGTTAAACAATTTTGCTACACATGAAAGTACTTCCCGCTTGATGTATTCCTACTTTCCAGGAATCGACTGCACGATGAAATGAAACATATCATATACCGCATTCCATCGGATTCTCAACATCTTTGTTTCGCTTATGTCATCAATCTCCAAAAATTCTTCTTGTATATATGTTCCTTTGGCTGTCCAGCCAAGATTTTCTTGGAGTTTGATGTCCATTTTCTAAGTGGGATATTTGCGGTTTTGAGAGCCTCAATAGCTTGACCGCGCATTTTAATTGCTAATGTGCAAGCCTGTGCTCCTGCCAACACTTCATCCTCGTACATGTGTTGCTTCAATACTTTTGTCGCAAGAGGAAATTTCGCTTTCACATCTTCCGCGAGTTGAAGCAACGATCTTATCTCCACAAACGGAGCACAATTCACTCCCAAATTGACTTTCTTTAGCTCGAAGTCCTGCAATTCCTCGTCCTGGAATTCTCTAAACAGTGTTCGCTGAAAAGGAGTGTGTTCGGGGTTGAGCAGGATTTGCCTTTACATCTTTTCTATGTCTGCGTTAAAGACATATTTGAGCAGACGTCATTTAAGAAGCAAACAAACCAAATCAGCTTGTATGATGGGGCCGGGGTATAGCACATCGTTCAAACTTACTACATTCGATGTTGGGCACGATGCATTAAACACAATCCGTACCTTGGTTGTGGTGCCTTTCGGTTTCACGACGGAATAGTGAGGTAAATAATATGATGACTGGCTTGTATTCCTACCATATAGTTGAGCTCGATGTTTTCCTTCAGAACTCTTTCGTATTATTTTTTTATCTCCGGTCGTCGGAGATAACTCGCCTCACTCCACAAAAATGGCCTTGCCACGCCCATTCGAGAGTATTCGAGATTGATAATTTCTGGGAATTCTCGCTTGAAATGGTAGCGAAACCACATATCGTCCTTCTTAGTCTCTTGCGGTGGCTTTGCATATATATCCTCAGAATATGACTTTTCCGGCAAGGCTTGGCTTCATAGGTCTTTCTCTGGTGGCAGATGTTTACCGTCTCGGTACCCATCTCGGTTTCCTCAGAATATGCCTTTTCAGGGAAGGCTTGGCTTCATAGGTCTTTCTCTGGTGGCAGATGTTTACCATCTCGGTACCCAGCAATATGTTGTGAGTGCTCGCACCATGTAGAGATTGAAAACTTGGTTGTTTGCTGGTGGTTGCGCTGGACGATCATCGCTATTTCTCGAAGCCGTTCGGGGTGCTGACGTGCTGCACTTCTGCGGCGCTGACCTCCGGTGTATCAGCGAATGGCGGAAACAGTTTCCAACGTTTGAAAACGGCTTGTGAGAAAGCTGTCAAATTCCTCCTCAATATTTCCGCCTTCCTCACAATCCCTTGTTCCCATAGCGCGAGAGTGGTGTCAGGCAACCGACTCGAAACCTAAACCCGATAATTGCAGCCCAGTTCTCAATGTCAATGCCGTACATTTCTAACACTGAGATGTCATTATTATCCGATCTTTGCAAATTACTGATATCGGTTCCGCGTTCTACCGTGACCGTTGGTATATTGAACACAATCTTCAACTAACTATTGACCATAATCCGTTTATTTTCATATACTGGCACTATTTTATGAGGTTTCAACCACTTGTCAGTGCACTTTATTTTACTTCTTTGTATTTAATATAATTTAATTTAATTTTTAAAATTAGTTTACACTATTTTTTATTTTTATTCTTAATTAACTAAATGGTTTTTAGTTTAATTTAATTGTATTTCAGAATTTATTTGATTTTTTTTTTTTAATTTATATATGTTCATTTATTTTTTTAAATTCAATTTTTCAATGCCGCTCCCATCACTGGACCTGAACGTCGCACGACTAGTTGCTGCTCCGCTGACGTAAAAACTCTGCTGCACCCGCCGAAGCGCTAGCGCACACTCTGGTATCTGCCCCTCGATGCACTTATGTGCAGGAGTACGATAATTCGGTGCCGGTATAGCTTTGTATAATTTTTTTTATTTTCCGCACATGTGCAAATGATTTGCGGGGTTTCTTTTTTTTTTCCTTTTAATTTGAAGACTTTTGGCCACTGCACATTCACAATAGAAGATTGTGAAAAATCTTTAAGAAATTTATAAGCTGTGTTTAATTGGATATTAATATATCTCCATATCCAAAATAAATTAAACACACATCCGATCTTCTGCAAATTTTCGATCTATTAATTAACCTGGCTGAATGCTGTTTTGCATTCGCAAATAAAAACAAAAGTTGATTCGTTTTAAATATATAAATGGGGGATTGTCGATGGCAAGCATTTTTTTTATATATACAATTTTCAATACAACCTTACATGTAGTTTTGGGGGCGTCTCTTTACAAAATAACGAGTACCTGTTCCCGTATTATTACAGCGACATCTGCAAGTGGAATTGTGCTAATGAAAGGTTGGCCATGACAAGTAATCTCCCTTAAAAAACTCGGTGTCGCATGGCGGAAGAAGAATATGGTGTTCCATATCGGAAGATTTTACAGACTTTTCTAACAAAGTAGCAAGAATATTTTTTGTTTCAATATTGCGCAGCTAAATACTGTATGTGTGGCCACTTAGTTAGCTTGCCACCCAACTCCTTATTATATAAACGGCTGATGTTGAGGGGTTTAACTTGTAGCCTGATTTTCTAACTCGAAACGAGCGTTCGTCTCGTCCGAAATGTCGTTTGTTCGTGTATTTGTATTCTCTAATGCGATTTCGGTTCCCTATCGACAACTAGACGACAACAGCTGGTTGCTGCGAACGAAAACGTAACAAATGTGAATTCTCTATCACGAACTCCACTGAATATAAAGAAAAGAACTGTCAAAATCAAACGAAAAATCTGTTGTTATCGTTTAAGCCGCTGAAATGGTTTGTTTGAACAAAAAAGGCAAGAAATAACCGAAAAAACATTAATTATATTAAATTAAATTATTATATATATTTTGCAGTGACGCATACAACTACCAGTGCTCAGTTTGATTTGTTGGTCAAAGAGTTGGAGAAAAATCCTGATTTGGCAAAAGGCGCTCCTTTGTTTGGAGCAAGTAAGAGCATGGTTGAGTTAGCCAAAAAATAAATGCACATGGACTTCCACAAAGAAGTGCATCTGAATGGAAAAACGTAACTTATATTTTATATATAGAATGTTGCATAATGACTTGAATTTCCAATATATTTTTCAAGTTTTTTGCGGACAACAAAAGCCGTACAAAGAAGAAAATCGCTGAAAATGCGTCTATCATGCATGTCACAGGTGGCAGTATTTTGTATCAAAAGTGGCAACTCCGAGTGGTACTGTTTTTGGAGTAAGGCCAATGTCTATGTGGTCAGCACAAGAGGAAACAACGATCGGCCTTGACCTATTACCTCAACCACCATCGCCTGATAATGTCTTGCTCCCAATACTTGCCACCACTTCGGTCCACACAGCTTCACAACTTGAGGTTGTGACACCTACCACGAACAAATTAATTACCCGGAAGAGGCATATGCCAGCAGCACCAATGCCAAAAAGTAGGGGTAAAAGAACATTTCAGGAGGTTATAGCCGAGTCAGCGAAAGACCAAGCCTCAGCAGCAAAAGTTCAAGCTTAAGCTGAAGCTGCTATGATTAAAGCTGAATCCACCAGATCAATAGCAGAAACTACTAAACGATTGCTGGAAATGACCACCAGGCAAGCAGAGGCAATTTAAACAGTACTAGAAAAGTTTGTTTAGTTTTATGGTTTTATTTTATATTTTTCTTTAATAGTACTTTTAGTGACCTGAATTCATTTAACTAAATTCAATTTTTTTTTTTTGATGTACATAATTTTTTTAATTTTATATAATTGTTTTTAATAGCACTTTAAGTGACCTGGCAAAATCCTTGGACAATTTAAACAGTACAAGAAAAGTTTGTTTAGTATTATGGTTTTATTTTATATTTTCTTTAATAGTACTTTTAGTGACCTGAATTCATTTAACTAAATTAAATTTCTCTTTTTTTGGATGTACATAATTTTTTTAATTTTATATAATTGTTTTTAATAGCACTTCAAGTGACCTGGCAAAATCCTTGGACTGAACCCTCCGCGAGGGTGCCGACTGGTAATGATCACTACAGAGAAATCCCGCACGATGTCGGGAAGATGCTTAGCTATGGTCAGGGATCTGCTCTATGTACTTATGTCTATCAATGGCTCCGTTATAGAGAAATGATTTTTGATCGTGGTCTCCTTGGTAGGGGCTGAATCAAAGCGTCATGCGCACCATGCTGAAGATCAGCCTGCTGGGGGCCCCAAATAGCCCAGTCGCGAACGATACCCTCAGTTAACTGGGTCGCACTCAGTTGTATAAATGGCCTTACCCGGGTTAATGCGGATCTCTGCCAGGGTTGGATGAACCCCTCTCTAACTATGGAAAACAACAAAACAAAACCAGAAGCAACGATACCGGCACTCGCAATATGTCGAAAAGGCAGTCGCCCTCGAAGAAAGGGGTCCGTGCCATGCACGGCCCCTCCACCAGCCACGAAGTGGCCATGCCAAGGAAGGGTAGCAAACGTCTGGCGTTGCCGAGGTCTCTATCTCCCAAGGAAAGCTAGAGAGGCGAACCTAGTAGGCAACTTAATACCATGGGGGCGGTTAAAACTGGTACACGAACCCCTCGGGTGCCACCGCAAACTCCTACGGCGTTCACAAGGCCGGACGACAGGCCACCCCTGGAGGCAGCAAATTCTCGGTACAGGAAGGCTGCCATCAGGATCCTGAAAAAGTCCAATCTTGCAGAGGATCTTAGTGATCGGGCGCAGGCCGGTAATCGCGCGGAGGTTCTAGCAGAAATCGAGTGGGCAAACATCATTATGCCCAACTTCTAGCTTAATGCTCCAGAAGGGCAGAAGAGAGCAAGTAAGCGCGACAGATCGATGGACGCGCATAACAAACCCAAATAGGTCTAAGCCCACGGCCCTTCCTTTAAACTGGAAAGTGCTTGATGAACACTCCTTTTCGGACCATCGGTATATTTCTTTCTCTTTGGATGGGGTTTCGCCTAGAACTGAACCTTTGAGAAATTTAATGAATGCAGACTGTTGTAGATATAGAAGGCAACTAGATAAGCGACTTTCTGGCAAACGAGTAAGAGTATCGTGTAGCCCAGGTGAGCAAGAACACATGGCAAATCAGTTTACCATGGCATGTGGGAAGGTTCTGGATCAGGCCTGCTTAAAAAATAAGACAAGAGGAAACCACCATGGTGGAATACAGATATCGATAAGGCTCGTAAGCTCTGTCGCAAAGTCTTTAACCTGGCCAAAAGAACCCAAAGTGATTTATAATGGGAAATTTATAGGGCGCACTTAGGCGATTATAAAAAGCTATTAAGGCATTCTAAGAGATCTGCTTGGAGGGACTTCTGTGGCTCCGTGAAATCTGTGTCGGAGAGATCAGGGCTGAGAAGGATTCTCTCCAGCTCACCCCGTATAGCTCCGAGAAGCTTGCTACGGTCAGACGGGACCTGGACGGGGACGGCGGAGGACACTCTTAAACTTCTCCTGTATGCACACTTTCCGAACGCCGCAGATGAGCTCCCAAACAGGTCGACTGCAGCGAGAGTACAATCGGCTGATGCCGACTTCCTTACAATAGAGAAAGTAAGCTGACCAATAGAGTCCTTCAAACCCTACAAGGCCCCGGGCTGAGATGACATCTCTCCGGTGCAGCTTCAACAATCAAATTGAGCTAAATGCAACTTGGCTGTATGCAATGTATGTAGGGGTGCTAAACCTCAACCACATTCCGAAAATATGGAAGGAATCAAAATAGTTTTTATCCCCAAAGCAGGTAGAATATCCCATGTCAACCCAAAAGACTTTAGGTCTATAAGTCTATGCTCCTTTCAGAAGAAGGTATTAGAGCGAGTAATTGATTGCCACATTAAAGATTCAATAGCGCACAAACTCGTGACTTCTCGGCATGCTTACATGAAAGGGAAGTCTACTGAAACGGCACTTCATCAAGTTATGTCGTATATAGAAAGCACCTTATAGGTCAAGAACTAAACACTGATATCATTTCTAGACATTAAGGGTGCCTTCATTAATATAGAACCATCAGAGATCACGGGTGCTCTGGCGAAGCCGGGCGTAGATCAGCAGTTAGTAGCCCTCATTCAAAAAATGCTAGCGGGCAGGGTTGTGAGGGCCCAGTTGGAGGAAGCAACAATAGAACGCTGCATAAGCAGAGGAACTCCGCTTGGTGGAGTC
The DNA here is from genome assembly GCA_963971545.1 of Philophylla caesio. Classification (NCBI taxonomy): domain Eukaryota; kingdom Metazoa; phylum Arthropoda; class Insecta; order Diptera; family Tephritidae; genus Philophylla; species Philophylla caesio. Next base: position 115,319,798 of record OZ020604.1, on the reverse strand, counting down.
CTTTCTCCCCTTCTATGGGTGGTGGCCATTAATGACCTAGTGAAGTCCCTGGAGGAGCAGGGAGGATCGAAGGTAATTGCTTATGGCGACGATCTTGCGGTGGTAGTAAGGGAAAAATTTCCTCAGACGTTGTGCGAGATCATGCAGGAGAAACTAAAAAAGTTAGAGAGCTGGACCAGAGAAAAAGGTTTGGGTGTGAACCCGCAAAATACCGAACTCGTTCTTTTCACAAGGAATTATAAGATTTCACCTCTTACGCTTCCCGTAGTGGGGAATAGAACGCTGAGGCTAGGGGCCTACGCCAAATATCTAGGTGTGATACTAGACAAGAAGCTATCGTGGACACAGAACGTCCAGGAGCACCGTAAGGAGGCAACGGTGGCCCTCTACAGCTGTAAGGGAGCCATCGGGAAAAAATGGGGATTGTCTGCAAAAATTATGCACGGGATATACACAGCCGTGGTAAGACCAATCTTGCTGTACGGGGCATTGGTGTGGTGGCCAAGCCTCAATAAGAAAGTCATCAATGAGCACTTCAAAGGGGCTTTACGTACAATCCTTTGGAAGCATTAGATACCATACTAAATATACTTCCGATTGATATCACGGGAAGTTCGCGGCTTGTGCCGCACTTAGACTACGGGAGCTGCCCGGTTGGAAGTCTTGTCAAGTGGGACACACCAAAATCGTCAACAAATTGGGCTCGCACGATACGGGTTACTGCGCCTCTATTCAAAGCTTCACAAGGAAGTTTAACATACTAATCCTTCATAGAGACTGGTGGTCCAATGGATCTCTTGGATCGGCGGAATCACTTCATTTATACACTGCCGGCTCAAAGTATGGGAACAGAGTTCGAGGGGGTGTTTTCTCAGCCCAACTAGGATTAGAAAAGTCCTTCCGCCTTCCTGATACCTGTAGTGTGTTTCAGGTCGAGTTAGCTGCAGTACAGGAGGTGGTGGACTACCTAAAAAGAAAAGAATTTGGATATAAATAAATCTTCATTTTTTCGGACAGTCAAGCATCAATAAGATCACTTGATTATGTCAACTGCAACTCTAAAACAGTGGCACAGGGGGAACATCCGTTACACTTTCATCACGCTGGAAGGGTCTAGGTATGCCGCTCGCTCCTTCTCAGGGACTCATCCCTTAAGGAAGCACGAGACCGTTGGAAAAACGGTAACACCTGCAACATGTCCTAGCATCGGAGTGGGACGTTAAGCGATCTATAGGTCTTCTTTTGCTGAGCAGAGGAGACCTGTCAATAGCTTTAGGAATTGTCAGGTCATGTACTGATAGGTACACACGCAGAGAGACTAGGGGTTCCCTAAAATGACTTCTGCAGAAGCTGCAGAAATGAATAAGAGCTTGAAACCTTGAAGCATCTTCTATGCGACTGTCCCGCATTATGGGAAAGAAGAAAAAAATTCTTAGGATCAGAGTTGTTCATCATCAATATATTACGGTTTCCAGTTTCCACACGTTGGTTCGAGTAGGAGGATTTTTCAATCCGCGTGGTACCACGATGGACCTAATAAAGGCCTACCTGCCTAGTGACTTAAATTAATATAACTTAACTTAATTTTTTTTATTGGATGTATATAATTTTTTAGCTATAGTCATTTCTATTGAAATGAGTGAATTAATTTATTTCAATTATTTTTCTTTGTTGGATGTACATAAATTTTTAATAATAGTATTTTTTATTGGACTGAATAAAACTAATTCAATCGCACTGAACCAAATTAATTTTATTTTACAATTTAAATTGGGTTTATAATAGTAAAGTATTTATATTGAAATAAAATACGATGAATTCTGTGAATAAAATGTGTTGTTTTAGAGAAATTTTTGTAGTACAGACGTCTGCAATTTGCGTTGGGTGCTTTTATACGCACGAGAGTGCCGTCCACACAGCCAACTATGCAGGTTATTCCACACTTGTTGAAGAATTGTTCCTTTACGTCGTTTTCTTTTTCCTAGGTCCTGCACTTGCTTACCCACTTTATGTACAATAACTCCTAAAAAATGTTTAAGCATTCGGCTATTACTTTTCGAACCGTCCCATTTCTGGGACACTTTCGTTAACCCCTGACTTTTGGTAGCTTCCAGTCGCAAGAAAACGTAGGAACGTGGACTATTTTAATTGTGATGACAGGTGAGTATTGCGATAGGTGACCTTCGTATGGATACTCACTTCATTTAAAATTTGTCCGATTACTTCCTTGTTGACTCGAAAGTTTTTTACAAAAATTAAACAAAATGAATACATAACACTAAAACTATCTGGAAAGCCTTTAGATATACGTTTAATTACTCTGCGTCTGGCAATTCCAAAACATTAGTGCAATCTCGCAGCCTCCGTCTTTGAATCCGCAATTCCTCTACATCGAAATGTTCGCTTGCGGGAAATGATATTGCTAGATACCTTTCTTTTAATATATTTTTAAATATATTCCTTTTTAAACTTCAGTACAATAGGTGTGTTTGTCTAAAAGTCCAGCAAGAATTATCCATCAATACAATTTCTGAGAATTTTAGAATATTCTCTCTCACAGAGAGTGCTTGCAAAATTTTACGCGAACGCAAAATTTGCAGAAACTTGCAAGTTTAACGAACAGCTGATTGAATTCTTGTCCGTATTCAAATAAGCTAAGTGAAAAACATTGCATTGAAACATTATACTAAAGAAACTTAACCAAACTAATATTTACTTGCTGCTAGTATGTTTAACACTCATATTCTATAATTTTCATCTATAAATTCCTAAAAGCAAAATTAACTATATATTCTAATTGCATTCAGCTGTTATTAACAGATATTTTCTTGCTTGCAAATTTGTGCTGGTAAAATTTGTCCAGCAAGAATTTGCAGCTTTCCCTTAAAATAATATGTCATTTCGCTCTCTTAATTGCCCTTTCCTTGCTAATTTTTTGGACACCGCAAACTCGATTTGACAAAAATTGTGATATTTCGTTACATTTCGTAACAATTATCTACATTGCGAACACTCTTAGGGCCGTTTGAACCATCTCTGGTTAAAATTACCGTCAGTTAGCTACAATTCAGCTTAACATTCAGCGCTTACTTATCTGACGGATGGTCTTAACCTGCGCTTTTAGTTCCGATTAAGCGCTTAACCGGAGATGGCGCAAATGACCCTTAATGTAAACCAAACAATTTTAACATATTCGTTCGAGACGATAACGTAAGAACGTTCAAGCTATAGAATCAGGCCTTTAATCTAATCTATCAACTCTTTGCTGACTACTTTTTTTGGTTGAAACGAATTTAATTGAGCGCAAGGAAACTAAGTTTTAATTTATACTGAGTATAACAAAATTTAGTTTAAACTGGATTTAAACCAACACCGAAAAACTGACCCTAAAATCATCTTCTTCTTATATTAAGGCGCTACAACCGTTTGTCGGTTTGGGCCAAGACCAAAAAGCTTCCCCAGGGAACTCTCCTTCGCTAAGTTTCGCAAATTATTCACACCAAGTAAAGACAGGTCCTTCTGCACTTGATCCGTCCATTGCGTAGGCACGTTGCCTCCGTTGTCCACCCTTGGGTGCCGATTCGAAGGATTTTGTCACCGGAGCATTATTATTCATACGAACGACATGGCTAAGCCATCGCAGTCGTTGAATTTGTATGCGCTTGATTATGTCCATATCATTATAGAGCTCATACAGTTCATCATTTCATATTCTTCGGTACCCGTCGCTAACGGGAACAGGGCCATTAATCATGCGAAGAAAGCTTATCCCACGGTAGCTGGCGCAGGATCACCCTTCTTGTGGTTTGGGAAAAGTACACTAAGATTCCAATCTTCTGTCTTGCACCCATATATTGCAAGTAGATGAAACGATAGCATGTTCTGGAGGGTAGGGATACAATTTTATTGGAAATGTAGTAACATTTAAAGGAATGAGATGGAGATAATAGCAGAAAACATAAACTTCAAATGGTTATGTAATCAATGCACACTAAGTTTATTGAAATTAAACATTTAATAAACAAATTTGAGCAATCTAAAATAAAAGCATCTGGAGCATAATGTCGAAGTTAAATTAAATACAATGGGGACAGAATTGATAAAAGATTTATCAAATCTATTTCATAAAAGTAATGAGTTGATAAACAACTTGCGCATAGCTGATGTGCACGTAAATCCCAAAATGTCCTATGCTCAAGCCGCCAAGGCAGCTGTAACCAGAATTGTTATTAAACCTAAAAATAAGAGTAAAAAGTCGAAAGAAACTAAAGAAGCATTAAAAAAAAAGTAGTTGAATCTACATCAGGTCTGGTAAAAGACGTAAAATAAATTAATAAAGGAGAAATAATAGTGGAATGCAAAAATATGGACGCTTGCGAGCAAGTCCAACAGAAAACAAGTAAGAAAAGCAAAATTCGGTCGAAACCGATTTTTATATACTGATTTCATACAATTCCCGCTTCTTTGTTTCAAATCGCAGCTAGTATTAAACTTTGCAATATTTCTTCCAATAAATACTGAAAAACGAAGTTTTTTGCCTTTTAAAAATCTCCGTTATATGGAAGTTGGGCCTGGTTATGGTCCGATTTCAAAAGTTTTTGACGGTGATGCTAGTGATATCAGGGACAATATGTTCAACAAATTTTGTGACGATACCTTACATCGTTGTTGAGATACTTACAGACGGTTTTTATAAGTGGGCGTGGTAACGCCCATTTTTCAAAATCTTATAAAAATCAAGTTTATTAATTAACTATCTCCGTAAATATCAAATTTTATTTAATATGTTCCAATAGATAAAGAAAAAACGAAATTTTTGCATTTTTCAAAATTTCCGTTATAAGGGAGGTGGGCGAGCTTATGGTCCGATTTCAAAAATTTTTAACCATCATGACAGTAATATTGAGAAAAATTTGTTCACCAAATTTTGTGACGATACCTAATACTCTTATTGAGATACAGAAAATGTTTCATAAGTGGGCGTGGCAATGCCCATTTTTCAAAATTTCAATAATCCCTAATTTTTTAGTTCAAAATCGCTCCAATTACCAAATTTGACTTAATTCGTTTTAATAGATACCGAAAAATAAAGTTTTGCATTTTCCAAAACTTCCGTTATATGGGAGATGGGCGTGGTTATGAACCGATTTTCTACGATAATAATAGCTATGTCAAGGAAAATATGTCCACCGAATTTCGTGCCGATATTTAATACTGTTATTGAGATACTGAACATCTATTCAAAGCTTCACAAGGAAGTTTAACATACTAATCCTTCATAGAGACTGGTGGTCCAATGGATCTCTTGGATCGGCGGAATCACTTCATTTCTACACTGCCGGCTCAAAGTATGGGAACAGAGTTCGAGGGGGTGTTTTCTCAGCCCAACTAGGATTAGAAAAGTCCTTCCGCCTTCCTGATACCTGTAGTGTGTTTCAGGTCGAGGTAGCTGCAGTACAGGAGGTGGTGGACTACCTAAAAAGAAAAGAATTTGGATATAAATAAATCTTCATTTTTTCGGACAGTCAAGCATCAATAAGATCACTTGATTATGTCAACTGCAACTCTAAAACAGTGGCACAGGGGGAACATCCGTTACACTTTCATCACGCTGGAAGGGTCTAGGTATGCCGCTCGCTCCTTCTCAGGGACTCATCCCTTAAGGAAGCACGAGACCGTTGGAAAAACGGTAACACCTGCATCATGTCCTAGCATCGGAGTGGGACGTTAAGCGATCTATAGGTCTTCTTTTGCTGAGCAGAGGAGACCTGTCAATAGCTTTAGGAATTGTCAGGTCATGTACTGATAGGTAGACACGCAGAGAGACTAGGGGTTCCCTAAAATGACTTCTGCAGAAGCTGCAGAAATGAATAAGAGCCTGAAACCTTGAAGCATCTTCTATGCGACTGTCCCGCATTATGGGAAAGAAGAAAAAAATTCTTAGGATCAGAGTTCTTCATCATCAATATATTAAGGTTTCTAGTTTCCACACGTTGGTTCGAGTAGGAGGATTTTTCAATCCGCGTGGTACCACGATGGACCTAATAAAGGCCTACCTACCTAGTGACTTAAATTAATATAACTTAACTTAATTTTTTTTATTGGATGTATATAATTTTTTAGCTATAGTCATTTCTATTGAAATGAGTGAATTAATTTATTTCAATTAATTTTCTTTGTTGGATGTATATAAATTTGTAATAATAGTATTTTTTATTGGACTGAATAAAACTAATTCAATCGCACTGAACCAAATTAATTTTATTTTACAATTTAAATTGGGTTTATAATAGTAAAGTATTTATATTGAAATAAAATACGATGAATTCTGTGAATAAAATGTGTTGTTTTAGAGAAATTTTTGTAGTACAGACGTCTGCAATTTGCGTTGGGTGCTTTTATACGTACGAGAGTGCCGTCCACACAGCTAACTATGCAGGTTATTCCACACTTGTTGAAGAATTGTTCCTTTACGTCGTTTTCTTTTTCCTAGGTCCTGCACTTGCTTACCCACTTTATGTACAATAACTCCTAAAAAATGTTTAAGCATTCGGCTATTACTTTTCGAACCGTCCCATTGCTGGGACACTTTCGTTAACCCCTGACTTTTGGTAGCTTCCAGTCGCAAGAAAACGTAGGAACGTGGACTATTTTAATTGTGATGACAGGTGAGTATTGCGATAGGTGACCTTCGTATGGATACTCACTTCATTTAAAATTTGTCCGATTACTTCCTTGTTGACTCGAAAGTTTTTTACAAAAATTAAACAAAATGAATACATAACACTAAAACTATCTGGAAAGCCTTTAAATATACGTTTACTTACTCTGCGTCTGGCAATTCCAAAACAATAGTGCAATCTCGCAGCCTCCGTCTTTGAATCCGCAATTCCTCTACATCGAAATGTTCGCTTGCGGGAAATGATATTGCTAGATACCTTTCTTTTAATAGGTTTTTAAATATATTCCTTTTTAAACTTCAGTACAATAGGTGTGTTTGTCTAAAAGTCCAGCAAGAATTATCCATCAATACAATTTCTGAGAATTTTAGAATATTCTCTCTCACAGAGAGTGCTTGCAAAATTTTACGCGAACGCAAAATTTGCAGAAACTTGCAAGTTTAACGAACAGCTGATTGAATTCTTGTCCGTATTCAAATAAGCTAAGTGAAAAACATTGCATTGAAACATTATACTAAAGAAACTTAACCAAACTAATATTTACTTGCTGCTAGTATGTTTAACACTCATATTTTATAATTTTCATCTATAAATTCCTAAAAGCAAAATTAACTATATATTCTAATTGCATTCAGCTGTTATTAACAGATATTTTCTTGCTTGCAAATTTGTGCTGGTAAAATTTGTCCAGCAAGAATTTGCAGCTTTCCCTTAAAATAATATGTCAATTCGCTCTCTTAATTGCCCTTTCCTTGCTAATTTTTTGGACACCGCAAACTCGATTTGACAAAAATTGTGATATTTCGTTACATTTCGTAACAATTATCTACATTGCGAACACTCTTAGGGCCGTTTGAACCATCTCTGGTTAAAATTACCGTCAGTTAGCTACAATTCAGCTTAACATTCAGCGCTTACTTATCTGACGGATGGTCTTAACCTGCGCTTTTAGTTCCGATTAAGCGCTTAACCGGAGATGGCGCAAATGACCCTTAATGTAAACCAAACAATTTTAACATATTCGTTCGAGACGATAACGTAAGAACGTTCAAGCTATAGAATCAGGCCTTTAATCTAATCTATCAACTCTTTGCTGACTACTTTTTTTGGTTGAAACGAATTTAATTGAGCGCAAGGAAACTAAGTTTTAATTTATACTGAGTATAACAAAATTTAGTTTAAACTGGATTTAAACCAACACCGAAAAACTGACCCTAAAATCATCTTCTTCTTATATTAAGGCGCTACAACCGTTTGTCGGTTTGGGCCAAGACCAAAAAGCTTCCCCAGGGAACTCTCCTTCGCTAAGTTTCGCAAATTATTCACACCAAGTAAAGACAGGTCCTTCTGCACTTGATCCGTCCATTGCGTAGGCACGTTGCCTCCGTTGTCCACCCTTGGGTGCCGATTCGAAGGATTTTGTCACCGGAGCATTATTATTCATACGAACGACATGGCTAAGCCATCGCAGTCGTTGAATTTGTATGCGCTTGATTATGTCCATATCATTATAGAGCTCATACAGTTCATCATTTCATATTCTTCGGTACCCGTCGCTAACGGGAACAGGGCCATTAATCATGCGAAGAAAGCTTATCCCACGGTAGCTGGCGCAGGATCACCCTTCTTGTGGTTTGGGAAAAGTACACTAAGATTCCAATCTTCTGTCTTGCACCCATATATTGCAAGTAGATGAAACGATAGCATGTTCTGGCGGGTAGGGATACAATTTTATTGGAAATGTAGTAACATTTAAAGGAATGAGATGGAGATAATAGCAGAAAACATAAACTTCAAATGGTTATGTAATCAATGCACACTAAGTTTATTGAAATTAAACATTTAATAAACAAATTTGAGCAATCTAAAATAAAAGCATCTGGAGCATAATGTCGAAGTTAAATTAAATACAATGGGGACAGAATTGATAAAAGATTTATCAAATCTATTTCATAAAAGTAATGAGTTGATAAACAACTTGCGCATAGCTGATGTGCACGTAAATCCCAAAATGTCCTATGCTCAAGCCGCCAAGGCAGCTGTAACCAGAATTGTTATTAAACCTAAAAATAAGAGTAAAAAGTCGAAAGAAACTAAAGAAGCATTAAAAAAAAAGTAGTTGAATCTACATCAGGTCTGGTAAAAGACGTAAAATAAATTAATAAAGGAGAAATAATAGTGGAATGCAAAAATATGGACGCTTGCGAGCAAGTCCAACAGAAAACAAGTAAGAAAAGCAAAATTCGGTCGAAACCGATTTTTATATACTGATTTCATACAATTCCCGCTTCTTTGTTTCAAATCGCAGCTAGTATTAAACTTTGCAATATTTCTTCCAATAAATACTGAAAAACGAAGTTTTTTGCCTTTTAAAAATCTCCGTTATATGGAAGTTGGGCCTGGTTATGGTCCGATTTCAAAAGTTTTTGACGGTGATGCTAGTGATATCAGGGACAATATGTTCAACAAATTTTGTGACGATACCTTACATCGTTGTTGAGATACTTACAGACGGTTTTTATAAGTGGGCGTGGTAACGCCCATTTTTCAAAATCTTATAAAAATCAAGTTTATTAATTAACTATCTCCGTAAATATCAAATTTTATTTAATATGTTCCAATAGATAAAGAAAAAACGAAATTTTTGTATTTTTCAAAATTTCCGTTATAAGGGAGGTGGGCGAGCTTATGGTCCGATTTCAAAAATTTTTAACCATCATGACAGTAATATTGAGAAAAATTTGTTCACCAAATTTTGTGACGATACCTAATACTCTTATTGAGATACAGAAAATGTTTCATAAGTGGGCGTGGCAATGCCCATTTTTCAAAATTTCAATAATCCCTAATTTCTTAGTTCAAAATCGCTCCAATTACCAAATTTGACTTAATTCGTTTTAATAGATACCGAAAAATAAAGTTTTGCATTTTCCAAAACTTCCGTTATATGGGAGATGGGCGTGGTTATGAACCGATTTTCTACGATAATAATAGCTATGTCAAGGAAAATATGTCCACCGAATTTCGTGCCGATATTTAATACTGTTATTGAGATACTGAACATCTATTCAAAGCTTCACAAGGAAGTTTAACATACTAATCCTTCATAGAGACTGGTGGTCCAATGGATCTCTTGGATCGGCGGAAACACTTCATTTCTACACTGCCGGCTCAAAGTATGGGAACAGAGTTCGAGGGGGTGTTTTCTCAGCCCAACTAGGATTAGAAAAGTCCTTCCGCCTTCCTGATACCTGTAGTGTGTTTCAGGTCGAGGTAGCTGCAGTACAGGAGGTGGTGGACTACCTAAAAAGAAAAGAATTTGGATATAAATAAATCTTCATTTTTTCGGACAGTCAAGCATCAATAAGATCACTTGATTATGTCAACTGCAACTCTAAAACAGTGGCACAGGGGGAACATCCGTTACACTTTCATCACGCTGGAAGGGTCTAGGTATGCCGCTCGCTCCTTCTCAGGGACTCATCCCTTAAGGAAGCACGAGACCGTTGGAAAAACGGTAACACCTGCATCATGTCCTAGCATCGGAGTGGGACGTTAAGCGATCTATAGGTCTTCTTTTGCTGAGCAGAGGAGACCTGTCAATAGCTTTAGGAATTGTCAGGTCATGTACTGATAGGTAGACACGCAGAGAGACTAGGGGTTCCCTAAAATGACTTCTGCAGAAGCTGCAGAAATGAATAAGAGCCTGAAACCTTGAAGCATCTTCTATGCGACTGTCCCGCATTATGGGAAAGAAGAAAAAAATTCTTAGGATCAGAGTTCTTCATCATCAATATATTAAGGTTTCTAGTTTCCACACGTTGGTTCGAGTAGGAGGATTTTTCAATCCGCGTGGTACCACGATGGACCTAATAAAGGCCTACCTACCTAGTGACTTAAATTAATATAACTTAACTTAATTTTTTTTATTGGATGTATATAATTTTTTAGCTATAGTCATTTCTATTGAAATGAGTGAATTAATTTATTTCAATTAATTTTCTTTGTTTGATGTACATAAATTTGTAATAATAGTATTTTTTATTGGACTGAATAAAACTAATTCAATCGCACTGAACCAAATTAATTTTATTTTACAATTTAAATTGGGTTTATAATAGTAAAGTATTTATATTGAAATAAAATACGATGAATTCTGTGAATAAAATGTGTTGTTTTAGAGAAATTTTTGTAGTACAGACGTCTGCAATTTGCGTTGGGTGCTTTTATACGCACGAGAGTGCCGTCCACACAGCTAACTATGCAGGTTATTCCACACTTGTTGAAGAATTGTTCCTTTACGTCGTTTTCTTTTTCCTAGGTCCTGCACTTGCTTACCCACTTTATGTACAATAACTCCTAAAAAATGTTTAAGCATTCGGCTATTACTTTTCGAACCGTCCCATTGCTGGGACACTTTCGTTAACCCCTGACTTTTGGTAGCTTCCAGTCGCAAGAAAACGTAGGAACGTGGACTATTTTAATTGTGATGACAGGTGAGTATTGCGATAGGTGACCTTCGTATGGATACTCACTTCATTTAAAATTTGTCCGATTACTTCCTTGTTGACTCGAAAGTTTTTTACAAAAATTAAACAAAATGAATACATAACACTAAAACTATCTGGAAAGCCTTTAAATATACGTTTACTTACTCTGCGTCTGGCAATTCCAAAACATTAGTGCAATCTCGCAGCCTCCGTCTTTGAATCCGCAATTCCTCTACATCGAAATGTTCGCTTGCGGGAAATGATATTGCTAGATACCTTTCTTTTAATAGGTTTTTAAATATATTCCTTTTTAAACTTCAGTACAATAGGTGTGTTTGTCTAAAAGTCCAGCAAGAATTATCCATCAATACAATTTCTGAGAATTTTAGAATATTCTCTCTCACAGAGAGTGCTTGCAAAATTTTACGCGAACGCAAAATTTGCAGAAACTTGCAAGTTTAACGAACAGCTGATTGAATTCTTGTCCGTATTCAAATAAGCTAAGTGAAAAACATTGCATTGAAACATTATACTAAAGAAACTTAACCAAACTAATATTTACTTGCTGCTAGTATGTTTAACACTCATATTTTATAATTTTCATCTATAAATTCCTAAAAGCAAAATTAACTATATATTCTAATTGCATTCAGCTGTTATTAACAGATATTTTCTTGCTTGCAAATTTGTGCTGGTAAAATTTGTCCAGCAAGAATTTGCAGCTTTCCCTTAAAATAATATGTCATTTCGCTCTCTTAATTGCCCTTTCCTTGCTAATTTTTTGGACACCGCAAACTCGATTTGACAAAAATTGTGATATTTCGTTACATTTCGTAACAATTATCTACATTGCGAACACTCTTAGGGCCGTTTGAACCATCTCTGGTTAAAATTACCGTCAGTTAGCTACAATTCAGCTTAACATTCAGCGCTTACTTATCTGACGGATGGTCTTAACCTGCGCTTTTAGTTCCGATTAAGCGCTTAACCGGAGATGGCGCAAATGACCCTTAATGTAAACCAAACAATTTTAACATATTCGTTCGAGACGATAACGTAAGAACGTTCAAGCTATAGAATCAGGCCTTTAATCTAATCTATCAACTCTTTGCTGACTACTTTTTTTGGTTGAAACGAATTTAATTGAGCGCAAGGAAACTAAGTTTTAATTTATACTGAGTATAACAAAATTTAGTTTAAACTGGATTTAAACCAACACCGAAAAACTGACCCTAAAATCATCTTCTTCTTATATTAAGGCGCTACAACCGTTTGTCGGTTTGGGCCAAGACCAAAAAGCTTCCCCAGGGAACTCTCCTTCGCTAAGTTTCGCAAATTATTCACACCAAGTAAAGACAGGTCCTTCTGCACTTGATCCGTCCATTGCGTGGGCACGTTGCCTCCGTTGTCCACCCTTGGGTGCCGATTCGAAGGATTTTGTCACCGGAGCATTATTATTCATACGAACGACATGGCTAAGCCATCGCAGTCGTTGAATTTGTATGCGCTTGATTATGTCCATATCATTATAGAGCTCATACAGTTCATCATTTCATATTCTTCGGTACCCGTCGCTAACGGGAACAGGGCCATTAATCATGCGAAGAAAGCTTATCCCACGGTAGCTGGCGCAGGATCACCCTTCTTATGGTTTGGGAAAAGTACACTAAGATTCCAATCTTCTGTCTTGCACCCATATATTGCAAGTAGATGAAACGATAGCATGTTCTGGCGGGTAGGGATACAATTTTATTGGAAATGTAGTAACATTTAAAGGAATGAGATGGAGATAATAGCAGAAAACATAAACTTCAAATGGTTATGTAATCAATGCACACTAAGTTTATTGAAATTAAACATTTAATAAACAAATTTGAGCAATCTAAAATAAAAGCATTGTAATGCCGCTTGTCGCCTTGCAGAAGAAAGCATACAAAAGTCTAAAACTGAATGTTCAAAATAATTTCTTTATTTGTAATTTTCGTTATCCCGCCATCTATCGGTCATATTAGCTTGAATCCCCTAGCGACAAGATTAAATGTCAGTAGGTAATAAGCTTGTTTTGACATGTTTACTTTTCTGTGTCAAACAAAACAGGAAGAGAGAGTTTCCGCCCAGGAGAGTTTTCCTTTTTGACAAAGCGCTTAACCTCAGCCTCTTTCCTCGTGGATTTCGATCGTTTCAGTTGTGTGCGCTTTAGCTAAAATAAAGTTTTCAATTGAAAAAAAAAAAGTTTTCTTGTATCGCATTTTATATCAGTGTGCGAAAAAAAAAAAAAAACCTTCTTTTTAATCTACTGATTAAACTCCGTTCATCAGACAGAGAATGTAAGTGTTTATCTCTTTAATAAAATGCTATAAAATGCAGTGAGCTAATAGATTGGCTTTATAGTTGCGTCCAAAGTAGCCATCTGCTACAAGAAACCCGCAATCCATTTTGCAAGCTTTGTTGCAAGCTCACCTTTGATTTTAACATACATATATGCAAGAAGAGACTTTGGAATCAACGCATTGGTTCCGCACCCTACTTGTGCCCCATTTGGTGCCATTTCCTTAAGGGTAAGTGTCTTCTACATACATTACTCATAATAAGAGCTTTCTCTTATTGTTCGTGTTATTTTTATATTTTTGTGCAGAAATGGGACCTAATTAGCAATTAAAGCTTAATTAAAAACCACAAACCCATACCCGATCGCAAAATAATTTAGCTACCACCCGCTTAGCCATCATGTGCTAAGAAATCGCGTACATACGAACCTACATACATACATATATGGATATGCGCTAAGCCGCTCTTTTCATCCACCTACATCATTTCTGGAGCAGCTATCAGCGCAATATCATCTCGCATGGACATAACCCGTCATTGCCAGCGAAGTGATCGGCCTCGCATACATACCTATGTAACAGTGGAGGAGTTACCATCCACGTGTACCCGCACTGCAAAGCCTATCGCTTTTACACGGCGTTGTTTTTGCTTTTAACTGCCCATATGCATATTTAGGAAAATTTAATTACTTTTACCTACAATATCAGTAAGGCATAAAGCCATAAAAGAGATTTGAATTATATGGTCTCATTTTCTTTTCTTATTTTCATGCTTAAAATTTCTTGGATAGGCAAATAATTTGTAAACATATTAGTATACAAATTCATTGAATGATGTTTAAGAAAAGTAGTAAAAGCATAAATTAAGAAAAAAAAAAAAAGAATGTTCGCTAAAATTTTTGTAGTTAAATAATTATGAAATAGAAAAAAAATGTAATTTATAAGTCAATTAGTATGCTTCAAAATTTAATTAATTAACTTAGTGAACCAACCTAATATTAATATTGCATATGTACATACAAATGTACAGCTAAAACAAACTTACATACCTAATCATGCATGCTGCGCCAAAACATACGTTCAATACATACCTACATACATAATGTCTAGCATCAACCGCACATCGAAAGATCTTTCGTCGTGGGAGCATAATAATGTAAGTGATCGTTAACTTTTACATACATACATACATACCTATAATTCTTTAACAAATGCATATACATAAAATAAAAACAAAGTTGAAGTTAGTAGGCATGATTTAGGTTTTGTTATTATTTGTTTTTGGTTATTTTTTGCAACTTTTGACGCCTACAAAGTCAATTGCATTTTCTTTGTTGCATACCTATATTTTCCATAGCTAGTTAAATACATACATACACACATGCGTATAAGTCACGCTCTTTTCATTTTAAGCTTTCGTATTAGAAAAGAGAATTAACCTACCTCTTAATTTGCCTCTCGGCTGCATAAATCTTTTTGCACATATGTTTGTATGTAAGTAATTTTATTTTGTTGATCGACGGTTGTTCTTACGAACCGCATATTAAAATTTAATATTGTCAAACAATAAAACATATGTATATTCTTTACATATTTACATAACTAGCATATACCTATGTAGATATAATTTTATTATTGTATTATATTGTACATACATATGTACATAAACATTAATCTTGCTTTTCAGCATGAGCTCATACGCTTGAGCCATAGTTTTTTTTTATTTTTCGTTTAAGTTCTTTTTTCTTTTTATTATATCCAAAATCCTAATTTTGAATTAAAACTGCATTGTATTTGTAATCTTTTAGGAAGAATTTGAAATGAAATTAAGCCTAATTAAATCTTTGTGAAAATCTAATCATGTGTTAATTTGAGCTTTTTGGATTACGGAACCATGCATCGACACAGTGTGAATAGGGGCATTAGTCTCTGACTTTTTTATAAGGGATCACAATTAAATTTTACTCAGGCAGTAAGTGATCATGGTAGGGTGGGCGATTTTAATGTTGCGCTCTCATCTCGCAACAACATCAACAACAAGCGATCGTAAGCGATCTTAGCTAGGTTAGCTCCTTCTCTATTCTATTTTCTTTCTTACCTACAATCATTAGTGTGTAGTCCCTATGTGTCTGTGGCAAATAAGTTTTGTTTTCCCCTATTCCTTCTCTCCCCAATCAGCACGCGAATTTTTTTTGTTTGTTAATTGTTTCTTTGCTAGCGAGCAAACACCCAGCAGTCAATATCGACCCCACCCAAGCCGACAATACTGAGCCGGTACAAGCGCGTGCTCTGCTGTGTGTACCTTACATCCGCTCGACACAATCTACATCGTTATATGTTACAGCATCTGGAGCATAATGTAGAAGTTAAATTAAATACAATGGGGACAGAATTGATAAAAGATTTATCAAATCTATTTCATAAAAGTAATGAGTTGATAAACAACTTGCGCATAGCTGATGTGCACGTAAATCCCAAAATGTCCTATGCTCAAGCCGCCAAGGCAGCTGTAACCAGAATTGTTATTAAACCTAAAAATAAGAGTAAAAAGTCGAAAGAAACTAAAGAAGCATTAAAAAAAAGTAGTTGAATCTACATCAGGTCTGGTAAAAGACGTAAAATAAATTAATAAAGGAGAAATAATAGTGGAATGCAAAAATATGGACGCTTGCGAGCAAGTCCAACAGAAAACAAGTAAGAAGAGCAAAATTCGGTCGAAACCGATTTTTATATACCCTCGCGATTTATTTTGTAAGCTGTGACCCTGATTTCATACAATTCCCGCTTCTTTGTTTCAAATCGCAGCTAGTATTAAACTTTGCAATATTTCTTCCAATAAATACTGAAAAACGAAGTTTTTTGCCTTTTAAAAATCTCCGTTATATGGAAGTTGGGCCTGGTTATGGTCCGATTTCAAAAGTTTTTGACGGTGATGCTAGTGATATCAGGGACAATATGTTCAACAAATTTTGTGACGATACCTTACATCGTTGTTGAGATACTTACAGACGGTTTTTATAAGTGGGCGTGGTAACGCCCATTTTTCAAAATCTTATAAAAATCAAGTTTATTAATTAACTATCTCCGTAAATATCAAATTTTATTTAATATGTTCCAATAGATAAAGAAAAAACGAAATTTTTGCATTTTTTTAAATTTCCGTTATAAGGGAGGTGGGCGAGCTTATGGTCCGATTTCAAAAATTTTTAACCATCATGACAGTAATATTGAGAAAAATTTGTTCACCAAATTTTGTGACGATACCTAATACTCTTATTGAGATACAGAAAATGTTTCATAAGTGGGCGTGGCAATGCCCGTTTTTCAAAATTTCAATAATCCCTAATTTCTTAGTTCAAAATCGCTCCAATTACCAAATTTGACTTAATTCGTTTTAATAGATACCGAAAAATAAAGTTTTGCATTTTCCAAAACTTCCGTTATATGGGAGATGGGCGTGGTTATGAACCGATTTTCTACGATAATAATAGCTATGTCAAGGAAAATATGTCCACCGAATTTCGTGCCGATATTTAATACTGTTATTGAGATACAGAACATCTATTCAAAGCTTCACAAGGAAGTTTAACATACTAATCCTTCATAGAGACTGGTGGTCCAATGGATCTCTTGGATCGGCGGAATCACTTCATTTCTACACTGCCGGCTCAAAGTATGGGAACAGAGTTCGAGGGGGTGTTTTCTCAGCCCAACTAGGATTAGAAAAGTCCTTCCGCCTTCCTGATACCTGTAGTGTGTTTCAGGTCGAGGTAGCTGCAGTACAGGAGGTGGTGGACAACCTAAAAAGAAAAGAATTTGGATAGAAATAAATCTTCATTTTTTCGGACAGTCAAGCATCAATAAGATCACTTGATTCTGTCAACTGCAACTCTAAAACAGTGGCACAGGGGGAACATCCGTTACACTTTCATCACGCTGGAAGGGTCTAGGTATGCCGCTCGCTCCTTCTCAGGGACTCATCCCTTAAGGAAGCAGGAGACCGTTGGAAAAACGGTAACACCTGCATCATGTCCTAGCATCGGAGTGGGACGTTAAGCGATCTATAGGTCTTCTTTTGCTGAGCAGAGGAGACCTGTCAATAGCTTTAGGAATTGTCAGGTCATGTACTGATAGGTAGACACGCAGAGAGACTAGGGGTTCCCTAAAATGACTTCTGCAGAAGCTGCAGAAATGAATAAGAGCCTGAAACCTTGAGGCATCTTCTATGCGACTGTCCCGCATTATGGGAAAGAAGAAAAAAATTCTTAGGATCAGAGTTCTTCATCATCAATATATTAAGGTTTCTAGTTTCCACACGTTGGTTCGAGTAGGAGGATTTTTCAATCCGCGTGGTACCACGATGGACCTAATAAAGGCCTACCTACCTAGTGACTTAAATTAATATAACTTAACTTAATTTTTTTTATTGGATGTATATAATTTTTTAGCTATAGTCATTTCTATTGAAATGAGTGAATTAATTTATTTCAATTATTTTTCTTTGTTGGATGTACATAAATTTTTAATAATAGTATTTTTTATTGGACTGAATAAAACTAATTCAATCGCACTGAACCAAATTAATTTTATTTTACAATTTAAATTGGGTTTATAATAGTAAAGTATTTATATTGAAATAAAATACGATGAATTCTGTGAATAAAATGTGTTGTTTTAGAGAAATTTTTGTAGTACAGACGTCTGCAATTTGCGTTGGGTGCTTTTATACGCACGAGAGTGCCGTCCACACAGCCAACTATGCAGGTTATTCCACACTTGTTGAAGAATTGTTCCTTTACGTCGTTTTCTTTTTCCTAGGTCCTGCACTTGCTTACCCACTTTATGTACAATAACTCCTAAAAAATGTTTAAGCATTCGGCTATTACTTTTCGAACCGTCCCATTGCTGGGACACTTTCGTTAACCCCTGACTTTTGGTAGCTTCCAGTCGCAAGAAAACGTAGGAACGGGAAATGATATTGCTAGATACCTTTCTTTTAATAGATTTTTAAATATATTCCTTTTTAAACTTCAGTACAATAGGTGTGTTTGTCCAAAAGTCCAGCAATAATTATCCATCAATACAATTTCTGAGAATTTTAGAATATTCTCTCTCACAGAGAGTGCTTGCAAAATTTTACGCGAACGCAAAATTTGCAGAAACTTGCAAGTTTAACGAACAGCTGATTGAATTCTTGTCCGTATTCAAATAAGCTAAGTGAAAAACATTGCATTGAAACATTATACTAAAGAAACTTAACCAAACTAATATTTACTTGCTGCTAGTATGTTTAACACTCATATTTTATAATTTTCATCTATAAATTCCTAAAAGCAAAATTAACTATATATTCTAATTGCATTCAGCTGTTATTAACAGATATTTTCTTGCTTGCAAATTTGTGCTGGTAAAATTTGTCCAGCAAGAATTTGCAGCTTTCCCTTAAAATAATATGTCATTTCGCTCTCTTAATTGCCCTTTCCTTGCTAATTTTTTGGACACCGCAAACTCGATTTGACAAAAATTGTGATATTTCGTTACATTTCGTAACAATTATCTACATTGCGAACACTCTTAGGGCCGTTTGAACCATCTCTGGTTAAAATTACCGTCAGTTAGCTACAATTCAGCTTAACATTCAGCGCTTACTTATCTGACGGATGGTCTTAACCTGCGCTTTTAGTTCCGATTAAGCGCTTAACCGGAGATGGCGCAAATGACCCTTAATGTAAACCAAACAATTTTAACATATTCGTTCGAGACGATAACGTAAGAACGTTCGAGCTATAGAATCAGGCCTTTAATCTAATCTATCAACTCTTTGCTGACTACTTTTTTTGGTTGAAACGAATTTAATTGAGCAAGGAAACTAAGTTTTAATTTATACTGAGTATAACAAAATTTAGTTTAAACTGGATTTAAACCAACACCGAAAAACTGACCCTAAAATCATCTTCTTCTTATATTAAGGCGCTACAACCGTTTGTCGGTTTGGGCCAAGACCAAAAAGCTTCCCCAGGGAACTCTCCTTCGCTAAGTTTCGCAAATTATTCACACCAAGTAAAGACAGGTCCTTCTGCACTTGATCCGTCCATTGCGTGGGCACGTTGCCTCCGTTGTCCACCCTTGGGTGCCGATTCGAAGGATTTTGTCACCGGAGCATTATTATTCATACGAACGACATGGCTAAGCCATCGCAGTCGTTGAATTTGTATGCGCTTGATTATGTCCATATCATTATAGAGCTCATACAGTTCATCATTTCATATTCTTCGGTACCCGTCGCTAACGGGAACAGGGCCAATAATCATGCGAAGAAAGCTTATCCCACGGTAGCTGGCGCAGGATCGCCCTTGTTATGGTTTGGGAAAAGTACACTAAGATTCCAATCTTCTGTCTTGCACGCATATATTGCAAGTAGATGAAACGATAGCATGCTCTGGCGGGTAGGGATACAATTTTATTGGAAATGTAGTAACATTTAAAGGAATGAGATGGAGATAATAACAGAAAACATAAACTTCAAATGGTTATGTAATCAATGCACACTAAGTTTATTGAAATTAAACATTTAATAAACAAATTTGAGCAATCTAAAATAAAAGCATCTGAAGCATAATGTCGAAGTTAAATTAAATACAATGGGGACAGAATTGATAAAAGATTTATCAAATCTATTTCATAAAAGTAATGAGTTGATAAACAACTTGCGCATAGCCGATGTGCACGTAAATCCCAAAATGTCCTATGCTCAAGCCGCCAAGGCAGCTGTAACCAGAATTGTTATTAAACCTAAAAATAAGAGTAAAAAGTCGAAAGAAACTAAAGAAGCAGTAAAAAAAAAGTAGTTGAATCTACATCAGGTCTGGTAAAAGACGTAAAATAAATTAATAAAGGAGAAATAATAGTGGAATGCAAAAATATGGACGCTTGCGAGCAAGTCCAACAGAAAACAAGTAAGAAAAGCAAAATTCGGTCGAAACCGATTTTTATATACCCTCGCGATTTATTTTGTAAGCTGTGACCCTGACTTCATACAATTCCCGCTTCTTTGTTTCAAATCGCAGCTAGTATTAAACTTTGCAATATTTCTTCCAATAAATACTGAAAAACGAAGTTTTTTGCCTTTTAAAAATCTCCGTTATATGGAAGTTGGGCCTGGTTATGGTCCGACTTCAAAAGTTTTTGACGGTGATGCTAATGATATTAGGGACAATATGTTCAACAAATTTTGTGACGATACCTTACATCGTTGTTGAGATACTTATAAAAATCAAGTTTATTAATTAACTATCTCCGTAAATATCAAATTTTATTTAATATGTTCCAATAGATAAAGAAAAAACGAAATTTTTGCAGTTTTCAAAATTTCCGTTATATGGGAGGTGGGCGAGCTTATGGTCCGATTTCAAAAATTTTTAACCATTATGACAGTAATATTGAGAAAAATTTGTTCACCAAATTTTGTGACGATACCTAATACTCTTATTAAGATACAGAAAATGTTTCATAAGTGGGCGTGGCAATGCCCATTTTTCAAAATTTCAATAATCCCTAATTTCTTAGTTCAAAATCGCTCCAATTACCAAATTTGACTTAATTCGTTTTAATAGATACCGAAAAATGGAGTTTTGCATTTTCCAAAACTTCCGTTATATGGGAGATGGGCGTGGTTATGAACCGATTTTCTACGATAATAATAGCTATGTCAAGGAAAATATGTCCACCGAATTTCGTGCCGATGTTTAATACTGTTATTGAGATACAGAACATTTTTTTCAAAATTTCATAAATACCTAATTTCTTAGTTCAAAATCGATCCAAATACCCAATTTCACTCAATTTGCTTTAATGGATACCGAAAAATGGAGTTTTTGCATTTTTTAAAAACTTCCGCTATATGGGAGGTTGGCGTGGTTATTGACCGATCTTGACAATTTTCAATACCTACCCTGTTCAAAGAGCATTCTATCTACCAAATTTCATTGAGATATCTCAATTTTGACTCAAGGTATTGTAACCACGGACACACGGACGGACGGACGGACGGACAGACAGTCAGGGCTAAATCGATGTCTCCTTTCATTCTGATCATTTTAGTATATATATGTCTATATCTATCTCGATTATTTTATGCTGTTACAAACAACCGTTATGCGAACAAAGTAATAATATCCTTGTAAACAAGTACACTCGGGTATAAAAGGAGTACTCAAGATAGTGGGCATAACTGAAAAAAAATAATAATGAGCGTGTAATAGAATGTTTAACAAAGCAAAATTGAGTATGCGCTGAAAACAATTTAAAGTTCTAAAGATATATGATAATGCTAATCGACGAGAGGAATATTACATAGCATTAGTAGAAACTGATGCACTAACTTATGAAAAGATGTTGCAAAAAAAATGGTATTAAGTGGGACGCTTGTGTCGTATATGAACATTTAAATGTTTTACGATGCTTCAAGTGTCTGGGATATAACCACAAGGCAAGCGAATGCAAAATTAAAACAGCATGCAGCAAATGTGCTGGAAACCATGACGCTAAAGAATGTACATCAAACATAGTTAAGTGTGTAAATTGTAGTGAACTTGTTAAGAAAAACGTTACCGATGTCGATACTAACCAAAAAGATGATCATTCTAAAAGTAAAATACATATCTAGCAACGAGCAATAAACGAACTTTACTGTAATTACCTAAACATCAAAAATATCGTGGGTAACCAATGTGAACTTGACCGCCCAATAGAAATAAAGAAATCACACTGGGTTCTTTGCTCAGAAAGTTGCTCCACGGAATACATAACAAATCAAGAGTTACAAATCAAAACAAACAAACTTATATGGTGCAATTCTCACAGTAGGCACACGGGTGTTTTAATATACATACGTACAGGAGTCTATCGAATATAAAATAAGTTACAACTATGCATTCAATAAAAATGTCTGGTGTATAATACTAAAAATTAAAAATATATCTTCACAACGCCAAATTGGTCTGCTCTATCATTCCCCTAGTTCAAGCGATGCCGAGTTTATTTCTTATTTACATGAAATTTTAAATATTAATTTTATAACTAATGATCAAGTAGTCTTTATTGGTGATTTTAATATAAATCTATATAGGAGTTCGACATACAGTAAGCAGTTAGTTGATCTATTTCGATCTTTTGCAATGAATCAATATATTTGTCAAACGGTAATAATGTCTTAAATAAAAAATCGATAAACGACAAACTTTTCTTAAAAGAGAATGAAAAAGCGCAGTCATAAAATAAATATTTTATTGAGAGTGTTATGGAAATCAGCACAAATATTAAAGCACCGTATAAGGACATTGCAATAAGTAGTAATAGCACTATTTCCTTTAAATTTCAAAAAATTTAAGCAGAAGACATACTTAATATTGTAAGAGTGTTCAAAAATTTAATTGATGGTAAAAAACTTATATCTGAAGGAGTCATTAAGGACTCCATGAGATAAACCGGATACTTTTACGATCAAATTTTAAATGAAAGCTTAGAGAAAGGCGTTGTTCCCAATCTATGGAAAACCTCCATTATTAATTTATTTTATTCACAACAAACACAACAACCAGATAGTTATATTTCTAGTGTTTGATTCATATTTAATATAACACATAAAATTGAACTTAAAAGAGATCTCTTACATTGCTATTTTATTTACATGACATTATTACTATTTCTTTATAAGCATTCAAGTTTTAGTAAAAAAAAAGTTGAATAATAGAAATTAAGAAAGAGGTAAAGGTGAGTGCATACACGAAAAACGAAGTTTTTTGCATTTTAAAAATCTCCGTTATATGGAAGTTGGGCCGGTTATGGTCCGATTTCAAAAGTTTTTGACGGTGATGCTAGTGATATCAGGGACAATATGTTCACCAAATTTTGAGACGATACCTTACATCGTTGTTGAGATACTTACAGACGTTTTTTATAAGTGGGCGTGGTAACGCCCATTTTTCATAATTTTATAAAAATCAAGTTTATTAATTAACTATCTCCCTAAATATCAAATTTTAATTAATATGTTCCAATAGATAAAGAAAAAACGAAATTTTTGCATTTTTCAAAATTTTAGTTATATGGGAGGTGGGCGAGGTTATGGTCCGATTTCAAAATTTTTTAACGATCATGACAGTAATATTGAGAAAAATTTGTCCACCAAATTTTGTGACGATACCTTACACTCTTATTGAGATACCGAAAATGTTTCATAAGTGGGCGTGACAATGCCCATTTTTAAAAATTTCAATAATCCCTAATTTCTTAGTTCAAAATCGCTCCAAATACCAAATTTGACTTAATTCGTTCTAATAGATACCGAAAAACGGAGTTTTTGCATTTTTCAAAAACTTCCGTTATATGGGAGGTGGGCGTGGTTATGATCCGATTTAAAAAAATGTCTGCAGTAATAATAGCGATATCATGGAAAATATGGCCACCAATGTTTGTGACGATACCTTACACCGTTATTGAGATACAGATCATTTTTTTTTTAATTTTATGAACACCTAACTTCTTAGTTCAAAATCGCTCTAAATACCAAATTTCACTCAATTTGCTGTAATAAATACCGAAAAACGGAGTTTTTGCATTTTTCAAAAACTTCCGTTATATGGAAGGTGGGTGTGGTTATGATCCGATTTCAAAAATTATCTGCGGTAATAATAGCGATATCATGGAAAATATGGCCACCAAGCTTTGTGACGATACCTTACACCGTTATTGAGATACAGAAATTTGTTCCTAAGTGGGGTGGCGAAGCCCATTTTTCAAAATTTCATAAATACCTAATTTCTTAGTTCAAAATCGATCCAAATACCCAATTTCACTCAATTTGCTTTAATGGATACCGATGCATTTTTCAAAAACTTCCGTTATATGGGAGGTGGGCGTGGTTATTGACCGATCTTGACAATTTTCAATACCTACCCTGTTCAAAGAGCATTCTCCATTATTAATTTATTTTATTCACACCAAACACAACAACCAGATAGTTATATTTTTAGTGTTTGATTCATAATTAATATAACACATAAAATTGAACTTAAAAGAGATCTCTTATATTGCTATTTTATTTACATGACATTATTACAATTTCTTTATAAGCATTAAAGTTTTAGTAAAAAAAAAGTTGAATAATAGAAATTAAGAAAGAGGTAAAGGTAAGTGAGGGATTCATAGATGAACGTAAAATTAAATTAAAGAGTGATAGGATTAGGATGAGAAAGAGGATATGATATTGGGTAAGAAATGACTTAGTACTTTCATGAGTGCTTATTCTTGATAGAACCGAATTAGCATCCTTCTGAATGGCAATATGCTTCGAATGCTCCTAATCTCCAGAGGCAAATTGTTCCAAAGACGGACTGCATACACGAAAAACGAAGTTTTTTGCATTTTAAAAATCTCCGTTATATGGAAGTTGGGCCTGGTTATGGTCCGATTTCAAAAGTTTTTGACGGTGATGCTAGTGATATCAGGGACAATATGTTCACCAAATTTTGAGACGATACCTTACATCGTTGTTGAGATACTTACAGACGTTTTTTATAAGTATGCGTGGTAACGCCCATTTTTCAAAATCTTATAAAAATCAAGTTTATTAATTAACTATCTCCCTAAATATCAAATTTTATTTAATATGTTCCAATAGATAAAGAAAAAACGAAATTTTTGCATTTTTCAAAATTTTAGTTATATGGGAGGTGGGCGAGGTTATGGTCCGATTTTAAAATTTTTTAACGATCATGACAGTAATATTGAGAAAAATTTGTTCACCAAATTTTGTGACGATACCTAATACTCTTATTGAGATACAGAAAATGTTTGATAAGTGGGCGTGGCAATGCCCATTTTTAAAAATTTCAATAATCCCTAATTTCTTAGTTCAAAATCGCTCCAAATACGAAATTTGACTTAATTCGTTCTATTCAGAGATCGAAAATAACCCTCTCCACTTACAAAATGTTCCAAAATAACTGTTATTACTTGAGAGAAAAAATAACGAACAAAAAAGAACATGTGATTTATTTTTTGTAGATATGCGCTCTTGCTCAGTGGGAAACATTTTTTTTCATATAATTTCTGTTACTGTTGTTTTGGGACACTTATCGCTGAGACAGAAAAAATAAGTGTTATTTGGAAACAGAAAAATGTTTTAAAATTTTTTTTTTGTGTAAGTTTTATAAGCTTTTCACATTGGTGCTTGCTATTATTGTTAGCTCTTAGTAAACGTATAGTTTAAGGTCACTCAAACGATTTCATTGAAGTGACAAGCAGTGAAAATTCAGTAGAATTGTATATTTCGTGGTTAGGAGTTTCTACAAGTTTGATGGTATAAAAAATAAGTCTGTGTGCAATGTGTGTCATGTATCAGGCAAGCATATAACCAACTTAAGGCGTCACTTGAAACAAAGACACAATGAAAGTTTTCAAAAAGCAGTACAAAATAGCCAAGAACATTGTGAAGTGCAAAAACCCAAAAAAATTAAGATTTCGTACGAAGTGGACAAAGATGACCTAATTTCTTCAATTTTCAAAATAGTGACAAAAATGGCAGGCCATTTGTTCATTTAGACAGCGAAGGATTTCGAGAAATTGTCGAACCAATTTATAATGCACTGTCAATGTCTCCCATTTCGTCGCATAATGTTATAGACTACGTTTGTGTTCGACAACAGTCTATTGTTGAAGAAATAAAACGATTGGTGAAAGGTCGATTAGTGTCGTTGAAAATTGATGTAGCCACGCGACTGGAACGATCAGTTTTAGGTGTAAATTTACAAGTTATTGATTCAAGGGCCGATAGAGCAGAAATTGTAATAAAAACTTTAGGAATAATACAGCTTCTTCAGTCACATGCGGGGTCGTACATAAAGCAAAAACTAATTGAAATTATAAGTGAATATAATATTGGAGTGGACCAGATTTACAGGTAAGCATTACCAATACCAGTGTTTCGATTGCGCAAGCATGCCTTTTGCCAGTTGTATGTTTTCAAATATTATTTTTAGTAAAAAGATTAAATTATTAAATTATAAATAAAAAAATACATAGTTTTGAAAGTCAAAACCCCAAAACAAGACACTTGCTATTAAGTGCAAGTCACTGTATACCTATGTTTGTTGTTTGTTGCAGCATTACAACTGACAAAGGGAAAAATATGATCAAGGCAAAATAATGTCTTAACGATGATATAGCAGAAGAGTCATTCGACAACAATGTGATGGAAATGCTGGGTACTATTTCTCTTTCAAATATCTCTCTAGTGCGGTGTGCTGCTCATACACTCCAACTATGTGTAAACGACGTCCATAAACAAGAAGACATTGCCAAAAATCTTGTTATTGCTGGAAAGTTATGTAAACTTTTACGCACTGATAAATATAGGTAGGATGCATCCACATCAGCATAACGTCTTAAACATATTTAAATTTTTTGCTTAACACTTTAATAGACGTTCTTTAAAACAAAATGGCAAAAACGTTCCACCGCTTGATGTTGTTACGCGATGGAATTCTACATATTTGATGTTGAAAAAATTATATGACATTCGAGAATTTATTAATATGGAGTTTAATATTATCACTTCTGTAGCATTACATAAACACATCGCCCTTTTACTTTAATTGCCATGTACACAAACAACATTATACCAAAATTAGTTACATTGAACTCAACGGGAGTTTATGCAAAGACTGCATTCGTCGCACATAACGAGGATCTTGTTACACGTGTGCGGACGGTCAAAGACACCGCCAAAGACAGTTGCAATGCCCAACTGATCCACAACGTCAGTTTGTCTGCAGTATGCAGTTAGTTTGTATGTATTAGCAATATATCAGTACACTTCTAAGTATTAGTGTAAGAATTTAGTATAAAAGAAAGCATATCCAATAAAGAACGGGACTTTTCGATCAAACCTCAGACTGAGTATTCATTTGGGTTATACTTCGAATATTGAATGGGATTGAATGGAATTATATATTGACGAATTTCAATCAGTATATGCCGCAACACTTAAACTCCAACAGGAGCAGTTACTTTTTACCGGCTTTTATAAATTGTGGATGGAACTAAAGCTGCAGAGTGAGGAAAGCTCTAATTACTTAACAAAAAAACTCCTTACTAGTTTGAAAGCTCGGGAGAGCAAATTATTAGAAAATGAAGCAATGCTGGCAGCAATTCATATGGACCCTCGCATTAGTTTAATTTTAACAGAGCAGCAAAAGTCGATTGCCAAACCAAATTTAAAGAAAATAGCATATCGCACAATTTTCATAGTAGTAGTTGTACAGTAGG
Source organism: Philophylla caesio (assembly GCA_963971545.1). Classification (NCBI taxonomy): domain Eukaryota; kingdom Metazoa; phylum Arthropoda; class Insecta; order Diptera; family Tephritidae; genus Philophylla; species Philophylla caesio. The sequence goes on along the minus strand of OZ020604.1, from coordinate 115,291,973 downwards.
ATGGCAATGTTTTTCTCTTCTTATAATTACTAGTGTTGTATTTAATTGCGTAGCATAATGTGGATTGCTTTTTGTTAAAGTTTCTTATATTATTATATTTATTAAAGTTATCATTATTATCTTATACAGGATCCGGTGACAGAAACCTACATATGAAAATATTTCTACTAATAATTTCTTGGATTGTGCGGAGACTAATAATGCTCCTACCGAAAGTTCGCTGCTGAGTGTTTATTTGGACAAAATACAAGATGTAGTGCAAACGAACGCCGAGGAGACGATCTCCGACAAACTTCGGAAAATTTACACAGATATTGAGAATTTCAATGCGGTCTATGGTCGTTTACCTTTAAGTAGTAACGTTTTAGATTTTTTTTACAACTTGAAATATAAAACTCCTAATTTATTTGGACTAGCGCTAGTTGTATTTGCCGCACCAGCGACTCAGGTGTCTGTAGAAAGAGCCTTTTCAGCACTTAATTTTATTTTAAGTGAAAGACGATACAAATTAAATACCGAAACAATAAATTCATTATTGATAGTTAAACTGAATTCTTAAAATTATAATAACATAATAAACTCAGCAGACGTGTAATCTAATGGTTTATGAAAAAAATATTTTTGTAAATTTAGTTTATGTCCCCCAGAATTTGTATTAGCCAGTTTTTGTTCAATTTATATTATAAATCTTTGTTTTTCCATGAAGGGAATTTAATACATTTTTTGACCCAAACTGGCTCAGAAATGCATTAAAATATAAAAACTCAAATACCAACATTTAAATGTCTTATAATTATGCATAAAAATGCTAAATATAGGGGGAAACATTCTTATTTTCAATGCATCATATTATGAATGTTCACGTTTTCTTCTGCATGTCATAAATATTCGCACCAATTCATTATTAATATATTAATGTCGTGTAAATACATGCCCAATTATTTCTTCCACCTATTTACATCCATTTATATTTTTCTGTCTTTCAATAACCCACAACCGGAGACACTTAAAAATAAATGTTTCAGCCAAAGTGTCTTTTCGTAACACAAATTTTTGAAGTTGAAAAATATCCCACAGCAGAAAACACAAAACTATTTTACAGAAAGATTTCGTACGGTGAGAAATATGTTTTGCTTGAAAATTTTGTGTTTCTGTCAGTGAGAAACACATTGAAAATAAGTGGAAAGGGTTATTTTCGATCTCTGGATAATTGTTATATCTTCCTTGCCGTCATCACATATATAAGCTCTTGCTGAAAAGTGCTTTCGCGAAATATGGTCCATCATTACATATTTTCCAGCGTTTAAAAAAAAAATGGTCCAAAATCAAACAGCAAAAATTTGCAACTGGAATTGTGGATAAAAAAATAAATCCAGCGCTAAATAAAGCTGAACAAGACCAATTAGCTCAATTTGCTCATAACTATATCAATAAACAACATCCCAGCGTAGACTACTAGAAAATATTATAATTGAGCCTTATATTTCTTGGTCGAAACACAGAGCCTGTAAGGTTTAAATCAGCAGGAGCGATGTATCATGCCCGATGAATGGCTAAAGCGATATATATAATAAAGATTTTTCTTTTCCGCCACCAATTCTTAATGTCATCAGGTGACACAAATGCTATACAAGATATTAGTGTGTTCATTTTGAAAATTTATTTGCGACCGTGGATTGAAGCGCCAATTGCCGCGAAAGCACCCTTAATTTATTTAAATTTTATTAAAAATAGTATAAAATTCAATGAATTAAATGAAATAATAAGCAATGAAGTAACGCTCAAGTTTTCGAATCACTTGTGGTACCTGACACCAGAAGCAGCAGGTCTTTCATTTTTTGATAATGCTGTAGACCTTGGAGAAAAGAGCAAAATGGTTGAAAATATCAAAGAAGAACAAAATATTGAAAATAAAAGAATAGTAACAAACATGAATGAATTAAACCAAAACAATATTTCAGATTTTGTTACAATAAAATATTGAGCTTTTTCGAAAGATTTAATATTCAAACTAACTTTCTAAAACTTGACCCTTCCAAGTGACACAATGAATCCGTTTAAAAAGGAATGAATATTGTGAAAAACTTACATGTTGTTGATGATACCGCAGAGCGTTTTGTAAAACTAATGGAATAATATAATGCAGCTCTATCAAAAAACGAAGAAGAGAAACAATATATCTTGCAAACAGTAACTGATTATAGAAAAAAATACGGTAGCATTAATAAATCAGACCTTTGCGCTTAAGTTTAAATGTTTATAAAGAATATTAATCATTAAACGTAAGTTAATATAAATAAAATAATATATTAAAGACATATATGAAACATTTTACTTATATTTTCGTGCCTTGCCTCTTTAAAAGTCCATATAAACCGGTTTTAGCCACTTTAGTGGGCATGTGCCACGCCTTAACCTAGGGCAATCAGTCTAAGATTTTGGAATTTCGTTATTGGCATAAAAAGGAACAATTTGAGGGGGCGGTAAACTCTTTTTGCAAAAAAAAAAAATTGAGTCCGGTCTATTGTACATATTTATGTTTGGTCTGCGTTCGTATTTGTTTGTTAAGAAGATTTCACCCTCTTGTGTTTCTTTTTTACACATTTGGCGTAAAGTTGGCCAAACATATGTAGTCAGTATTGTGCGTTATATTTATAATTTATTTATATGTGGAATAGAGCTTGTCCATCTATTTCAATTCGTCTTTAGTCGAATAAGAAAGTGTGTCGTGAATACGACATTAAGTTGGTTGCACTGTAGTTTATGACTATTTGATTTTTAATTGTATTTAATGGTTGTTTTACGCGTTAAAATTTTTCATTTGATGAACTTTGAACTGAATGTTGTGAGCAACTTGAAGTGTTGTTACTCTGTTGGCGAGACAATGCATCAGCGACAACGTTTTGGTGCCCTGGTTTATATAATAATTTAGCGCCGTATTCCTCTAAAAAAGCACTTCCTGTCTTATAGGTATTATCAGTATGTGGGGCGAGTGGTTGTAGGTCTTTGTCTCTCATCTGGTTTACTCGTTGGTGTTGTAATTTCTTGAAAAAGGGAATTATTCCACGTTATGCTGCTTGTTGGTGTTCTCTGAACGGGTTATAAATAGTACTATTGAGATTGCTGAAAGTCGTTCCTTCGGAGGGGTTGACGAGAGTCATCAACTTCCTTCGGTTCTTGGCGTGTTTGGTGGTTATATTGTACTTGCACATTTGGATTATATATCTTTCTATCATCATATCTCTGTTGTGGAGGATTCTGCCACTGGTTATATCTTTGTGGTGTAATTTGTGCATCGAACTGCATGTTTTCCATATATTTTAATGTCCTTTTCCTCCAGGATCTGTACTGGTTCTTATCTTCACTGAAGCATGGTATGGCTTGATATATTTTTGATTTATAAGGTTTCCGTTTGTGATATTTGGTGTAAATTCTACATATTGATCTGCCGTATTGACTGTATGGGAGGGTTGTTGTGCTTCCAGTGTATTTAATTTTAATTGTGTATTCTTTATAGCCTGTGTGAGGTGTTCTACCTGTGCTCGTAAAGGTGCGATGTCCCAAGCCATTGTATCGTCTTGTGGTATCGGGAGCAGAGATTTGAAAACTTACTCTTGTTTATCGCGTGAGTTCAGGGTGAAGGATTCTCTTTGGAGTCAGGAATCGCTTCTTTCACTTTTCACTTTTTATCTGTTTAGGCTACCTGCTATTTTGAGGTTTGCCTATAACAAGACTAGATAAACTTGTTATATCTCACTTTTTTAGAGATTGGTTTCATGCTTTTCTTCAAATCCGTGGAATTTTTATTTTATTATCCTGCAGTTCCAATATATTTGGCTGCAGTCACGATATGAATTAAAAAAAAAAATGTATTGCTACCCCGAAATTCGTGCGCTCTATTGATATTTTTAAAACTGGTTTACATTTGAAATTCTTAGTTCTATTTATACTATTGATGCGGCAGTGGTTATCGCTGTGGATTATTCCATTGCCAGTTGTTTGCTGTTTAAGAGTGTATGTATATATCTATTTGGGTTGGTTATTGTTATTTGTTGTGAAAGTGAATTTCTATTGTTCTAATGTTTGTCCGTTGCTTATTTGCAGGTCAGTCGTTTGTTGTTTACATGTTGAGAATGCTTTTCTTGATAATGCGTGTTTATCTGTTTTTTACGTGTAGGTCAGTTGTTTGTTGTTGATAATGCAAGTTCTCGTTATGCTATCCCACGGTCCGTACACTTGCTCACGTTGCAAAGCAGGTGATCGAACGCTATTACACAACTTGCATTCTCACGGGCCGATCTTTTGCTGACATGACACACGCGCATCAGGCGCGTCGCACTAAAAGCGTGAGAACCGCAATGCCAGTTAACTCTCATTATTAACGAGAGGATAAAAAATTAGAGTTGCGGCGAACCAACTCGTTCGCCGACTTGGAAAATCAAACAATTATTTCAACACGTTATAAATGTATTAAATGCGCGCGTTTCGCACCCCAAAAAAACTAGCTTTACAATTCTAATTTGCTTACAAGCTAACTTCTTAACCTAGCGGTCCCAATAGTAACTTCCACAACTCCAACACTGCAGACATTGCGGTTCTCACGCTTTAAGTGCGACGCGCCGGATGCGCGTGTGTAATGTCAGCGAAAGTTCGGCCCCTGAGAATGCAAGTTGTGTAATAGCGTTCGATCACCTGCTTTGCAACGTGAGCAAGTGTACGGACCGTGGGATAGCATAACGATAACTTGCATGTTTGGTCGTTACTGATGGTATTAGTGGAAACGTTGTTTACAAGTCAGCGAAGTGCTGCAACTGCCCACGATATACGGTCTCTTATCTGCGAAAATTAGAGAGCGCATGCATCGTGATGCATTCTCAACGTTCGATGAAAAGTCGGACGCGCGGATGGGCCAAAAGGTGCTCTTTCAGCCGATTACGCGGTCCCACAATAGACGTGTGTTAAAAGAAGAAGAAGGAGCATGAAATACAGCAACAATCTACAACTGCAAATACCAGCGCAGCAGTGCCGCAACTCACAAGGTCGCACGCATTTGCATTTTGTCCAAAATTTAGTGCACATAGTAAAGAGAGCCCTCAATATCTAGCGTTAAACAGCATTAATACCTCCGTTGTCGGAAGATCCTCCCCACTGGTCCACATAGAGGTATTTTGTATGAAGGTCGAGGCGTTGCTAGCGTTAACTTAAACAAAATACTGTCGAGAAAGGGATGTATTTTTCGGGATGTCTTGGCGGACGTCACGCTGGCAGAAGGAAGCACGACTCCATAAAAAGTGTTATCAAGCATTTGCGACATCACTATCAGAAAAAGGGTTCGGAAAATAGTATGATATCGTTTTCGAATACTAGAAAAATCGTTCCCTGATTGGAGCGGACTTTTTAGAATAAGTGTGCATTGTTGTGAATATGGCGCAGCGTAACTGGTACTTCGAAGATGAACCCAAGGTAAAGTACGAATTTGTCAAGCCAAGTGTGAGTGGTCTACCGTTTGCTATGGACATAGCAGGCGCGCATGTAATAAGGATCAATCAACTATCACCTCGTACAAAAGCGGTAAATGAATACTCAAACTTCGTACACTATGTTATGAGGAGTGGAACTAACGTCGACGATGGCGATTTTCCAGAGATATGCCCACAAAATAATTATGGACCAGCAATAAAAGAGAAACTACTCCCAGGACTGTTGTTGTCCCAAATTCAAGTAAAAATTGGCGGTTACGAAAAATTTTGCGAATAAAATTTCTTCCCATTGAACTCCCTTGAGTTGAGTCCACAATACTAAAAAGTGGGCTGCGATCTCACGCCCACACATCATATAGAATTAGAAAAACTGCTTTTCAAGTACAACGACATATTTGAAGTGTCAACATTTGCAACACGGTTTGCCACACATAGCATCGATACGGGCGAGCATCTCTCAATCGCTTTGCCACCATATCGTCTATCACCGCAGTGGAAGGCTTTGTTAAGAAAATAAATAATCGAAATGCTCAAGATTGGAGTTATTGTGGAGTGCGAATCACCATGGGCAGCTCCTGTGGTTATCGTACCCATGAATGACATATTCAATATACGTATTTGCTTCGATTACCGAGAACTAAACGTCATCACAAGGCCAGATCGGTATTCTCTTCCACGAGTGGATGACTTGATACATGAAGCGAAAGCTACCAATTTAATGTCGACTTGTATCTGCAGGCTGGCTTTTGGCAAATCGGCGTGAAAGATAAAGATCAGGACAAAACCGCTTTTGTTACACCGTTTTTTATGTATAAATTTATAGTTCTCGTTATGCTATCCCACGGTCCGTACACTTGCTCACGTTGCAAAGCAGGTGATCGAACGCTATTACACAACTTGCATTCTCACGGGCCGATCTTTTGCTGACATGACACACGCGCATCAGGCGCGTCGCACTAAAAGCGTGAGAACCGCAATGCCAGTTAACTCTCATTATTAACGAGAGGATAAAAAATTAGAGTTGCGGCGAACGAACTCGTTCGCCGATTTGGAAAATCAAACAATTATTTCAACACGTTATAAATGTATTAAATGCGCGCGTTTCGCACCCCAAAAAAACTAGCTTTACAATTCTAATTTGCTTACAAGCTAACTTCTTAACCTAGCGGTCCCAATAGTAACTTCCACAACTCCAACACTGCAGACATTGCGGTTCTCACGCTTTAAGTGCGACGCGCCGGATGCGCGTGTGTAATGTCAGCGAAAGTTCGGCCCCTGAGAATGCAAGTTGTGTAATAGCGTTCGATCACCTGCTTTGCAACGTGAGCAAGTGTACGGACCGTGGGATAGCATAACGATAACTTGCATGTTTGGTCGTTACTGATGGTATTAGTGGAAACGTTGTTTACAAGTCAGCGAAGTGCTGCAACTGCCCACGATATACGGTCTCTTATCTGCGAAAATTAGAGAGCGCATGCATCGTGATGCATTCTCAACGTTCGATGAAAAGTCGGACGCGCGGATGGGCCAAAATGTGCTCTTTCAGCCGATTACGCGGTCCCACAATAGACGTGTGTTAAAAGAAGAAGAAGGAGCATGAAATACAGCAACAATCTACAACTGCAAATACCAGCGCAGCAGTGCCGCAACTCACAAGGTCGCACGCATTTGCATTTTGTCCAAAATTTAGTGCACATAGTAAAGAGAGCCCTCAATATCTAGCGTTAAACAGCATTAATACCTCCGTTGTCGGAAGATCCTCCCCACTGGTCCACATAGAGGTATTTTGTATGAAGGTCGAGGCGTTGCTAGCGAGAAAGGGATGTATTTTTCGGGATGTCTTGGCGGACGTCACGCTGGCAGAAGGAAGCACGACTCCATAAAAAGTGTTATCAAGCATTTGCGACATCACTATCAGAAAAAGGGTTCGGAAAATAGTATGATATCGTTTTCGAATACTAGAAAAATCGTTCCCTGATTGGAGCGGACTTTTTAGAATAAGTGTGCATTGTTGTGAATATGGCGCAGCGTAACTGGTACTTCGAAGATGAACCCAAGGTAAAGTACGAATTTGTCAAGCCAAGTGTGAGTGGTCTACCGTTTGCTATGGACATAGCAGGCGCGCATGTAATAAGGATCAATCAACTATCACCTCGTACAAAAGCGGTAAATGAATACTCAAACTTCGTACACTATGTTATGAGGAGTGGAACTAACGTCGACGATGGCGATTTTCCAGAGATATGCCCACAAAATAATTATGGACCAGCAATAAAAGAGAAACTACTCCCAGGACTGTTGTTGTCCCAAATTCAAGTAAAAATTGGCGGTTACGAAAAATTTTGCGAATAAAATTTCTTCCCATTGAACTCCCTTGAGTTGAGTCCACCATACTAAAAAGTGGGCTGCGATCTCACGCCCACACATCATATAGAATTAAAAAAACTGCTTTTCAAGTACAACGACATATTTGAAGTGTCAACATTTGCAACACGGTTTGCCACACATAGCATCGATACGGGCGAGCATCTCTCAATCGCTTTGCCACCATATCGTCTATCACCGCAGTGGAAGGCTTTGTTAAGAAAATAAATAATCGAAATGCTCAAGATTGGAGTTATTGTGGAGTGCGAATCACCATGGGCAGCTCCTGTGGTTATCGTACCCATGAATGACATATTCAATATACGTATTTGCTTCGATTACCGAGAACTAAACGTCATCACAAGGCCAGATCGGTATTCTCTTCCACGAGTGGATGACTTGATACATGAAGCGAAAGCTACCAATTTAATGTCGACTTGTATCTGCAGGCTGGCTTTTGGCAAATCGGCGTGAAAGATAAAGATCAGGACAAAACCGCTTTTGTTACACCGTTTTTTATGTATAAATTTACATGCATGCCCTTCGGTTTGCGAAACGCGCCAGCAACGTTCCAGTGGTTGATCGATCGACTCAAATCAGCTCTAAGAAACCTGATTATATTCGCTTATTTGGAGGATATAATCCTATGTTCAAGCAATTTCGAAGACCGTTTAAAGGAATTTAGCACGCTTTTCGACCGGATACGGGAATTTGGCCTCAAGGTCAACAATGATATATGTCGGTTTGCATCTCGCGAAGTGAATGAAGTATCCGGGACACATTTTGACACCAGATGGCATCCAAGTGAATCCACAAAGGTCACAGCTATATCCCTGCGCAGGCCTGCAGATGAGTAACAAGCAGCGTTCGATGAGCTGAAATGGCTGTTGATTACGTCGCCTATCCTAAAGCAAGTTGACGATAACTTTCTATTCGTTATAAAAACTGATGCCAGTGGGAACGCACCAGGGGCAGTTTCGATCCAGGAAGGGGGCCCAGAAGAGCACCCCATAGAATACCCAAGTAGGCTCTTAAGAAAAGCTGAGCAAAACTACTCTCCAATTTAGCGGGAAGTCCAGCGGGAGCGGGAAGTACAACCCTTTAACTTCATTAAAATTAAATTCACTACTTGCTAATTTAGTTTGCATATTAAAATTCTAAGGTGAATACATATATGTACATAAATTAGTTTTTTCCATATTTTTTAAATCATTTAAATTTCGGTATAGTAAGGCTACTTAATTACTACTTCATTAAAAACAATGCTTAGTATTGTTAATTAAATTTATAAATTTATTATATTTACATTTGTATTGTCTTTTTTTTCAATAACGTTTTTATTTCAATTCCATTAAAAAAGAGTCTTAGTAGTTGCTTATACAGTTTATGTATATAGAGTACACATATATATTCGTATTATTAGTTGTAAATGCACTTTTGTTTCCTTAATAACATTTCAATTTTGTTTATGTTACTAAATTAAAACTCCATAACAAGATGAATTTTCCATACATTACCTATATTCAAAATTAAAAAAAAAATTGTTTCATTATAATATTATAATATCTTCCTTTTCGTTAAAGTAAATAACAACATGACTTGGTACCCATATAAATTGTATATCCAGTTAAGTTTCCTTGTTTCTAAAAATCATATTATGTATCTCCGCTACTATGTAATTATTTGTGAATTTCGTGTCGAGCACATCAATAGCAGACAAACTATCAGAAAAGATAGTGGCCGTAGATATATTTCTCTCCGTTATTATTGAAATCTATCAATTCAACTTGTAAGAAAGCATTTGTTATTTTGCAGGTCGCATACCGCACGCCCAACACTGTCACTCCCACACGAGGCACCAGTAGACATAATATAAAAACATTTTCAATTTAATTAACTCCATGTTTGGATGTTTATCAAATTCAACATTTATATTAATTTATATAAATCCAATTGCTACACCACCATAAGCATTTATAAGTTTATGACTTTTCCTGTTCTGGTCATGAGAAAAAAATTCTTTTAACTCTTAATATCAATACCAGTGATTTGTTTGCCTTAAGGCAATTAAACTGTGGTATCTTTTGCCATTTTTAATTTCATGCATTCTTTCGGTCAACGTCTCAGTTTGCTTTTTTTCACAGTTCAGTTGAAATAATTTCTATTAAAGGGTCATTTATATTAAGGTTAAGAGGAGTTAGTAGCTGACTAATGATATTCTCAATATCGGTCACTTAGAAACAACCCGGCAATGTATAGCAATGAACAACATTGTCTCGCTTTGCCCTCCTCCCCCTAACACCTGAAACCGATGCTTCTTTCGTAACGCTGCTTCGTGCTACATCGATAAATCTTCTTCTTATGAGCCGTTTGTTTGTTTCCGCACTCGTTTTGCAATTGTGTTTCCATATTGCTAAGCTAAGGAAAATTTTCGTCATAGTCCTCTAATAATTCATACCTTTTCTGTGAGTTAAGCTGAGAGTAAGTCTCGAAAGCTTCTTTTTTATTAATCTTGTTGATCGTAATGACCTCAATAACTCTACGCTCTTTTTCACAAGTAGGGCAGACGCTTTTATTAAGGGACGTGTGATTCTTATTACCACAATGGCTGCATCTTTTATTTAAGATTTGCCTTTAACACGACTGGATAAACTTCTTATATCTCACTTTTTCAGAGATTGGTTTTTTGATTTTCTTCAAAGCCATGAAATTGTTATTTTATTATCCTGCAGTTCGAGGATATTTGGCTGCAGTCAAGATATGAGTTAAAAAAAAAAATGTATTGCTACCCCGAAATTCGGGCGCTCTATTGATATTTTTAAAACTGATTTACATTTTGAATTCTTAGTTCTATTTATACTACTGAGATGCGGCAGTGGTTATCGCTGTGGATTATTCCATTGCCAGTTGTTTGCTGTTTAAGGGTGTAGATTAATATTTGGGTTGGTTATTGTTTGTTGTAGTGAAAGTGAATTTCTATTGTTCTAATGTTTGGCTTTTGCTTATTTGCAGGTCAGTCGTTTGTTGTTTACATGTTGAGAATGCTTTTCTTGATAATGCGAGTTTATCTGTTTTTTACGTGTAGGTCATTTGTTTGTTGTTGATAATGCAAGTTCTCGTTATGCTATCCCACGGTCCGTACACTTGCTCACGTTGCAAAGCAGGTGATCGAACGCTATTACACAACTTGCATTCTCACGGGCCGAACTTTTGCTGACATGACACACGCGCATCAGGCGCGTCGCACTAAAAGCGTGAGAACCGCAATGCCAGTTAACTCTCATTATTAACGAGAGGATAAAAAATTAGAGTTGCGGCGAACCAACTCGTTCGCCGACTTGGAAAATCAAACAATTATTTCAACACGTTATAAATTTATTAAGTGCGCGCGTTGCGCACCCCAAAAGAACTAACTTTATAATTCTAATTTGCTTACAAGCTAACTTCTTAATCTAGCGGTCCCAATAGTAACTTCCACAACTCCAACACTGCAGACATTGCGGTTCTCACGCTTTTAGTGCGACGCGCCGGATGCACGTGTGTAATGTCAGCGAAAGTTCGGCCCCTGAGAATGCAAGTTGTGTAATAGCGTTCGATCACCTGCTTTGCAACGTGAGCAAGTGTACCGACCGTGGGATAGCATAACGATAACTTGCATGTTTGGTCGTTACTGATGGTGTTAGTGGAAACGTTGTTTACAAGTCAGCGAAGTGGTGCAACTGCCCACGATATACGGTCTCTTATCTGCGAAAATTAGAGAGCGCATGCATCGTGATGCATTCTCAACGTTCGATGAAAAGTCGGACGCGCGGATGGGCCAAAAGGTGCTCTTTCAGCCGGTTACGCGGTCCCACAATAGACCTGTGTTAAAAGAAGAAGAAGGAGCATGAAATACAGAAACAATCTACAACTGCAAATACCAGCGCAGCAGTGCCGCAACTCACAAGGTCGCACGCATTTGCATTTTGTCCAAAATGTAGTGCACATAGTAAAGAGAGCCCTCAATATCTAGCGTTAAACAGCATTAATACCTCCGTTGTCGGAAGATCCTCCCCACTGGTCCACATAGAGGTATTTTGTATGAAGGTCGAGGCGTTGCTAGCGTTAACTTAAACAAAATACTGTCGAGAAAGGGATGTATTTTTTGGGATGTCTTGGCGGACGTCACGCTGGCAGAAGGAAGCAGGACTCCATAAAAAGTGTTATCAAGCATTTGCGACATCACTATCAGAAAAAGGGTTCGGAAAATCGTATGATATCGTTTCCGAATGCTAGAAAAATCGTTCCCTGATTGGAGCGGACTTTTTAGAATAAGTGTGCATTGTTGTGAATATGGCGCAGCGTAACTGGTACTTCGAAGATGAACCCAATGTAAAGTACGAATTTGTCAAGCCAAGTGTGAGTGGTCTACCGTTTGCTATGGACATAGCAGGCGCGCATGTAATAAGGATCAATCAACTATCACCTCGTACAAAAGCGGTAAATGAATACTCAAACTTCGTACACTATGTTATGAGGAGTGGAACTAACGTCGACGATGGCGATTTTCCAGAGATATGCCCACAAAATAATTATGGACCAGCAATAAAAGAGAAACTACTCCCAGGACTGTTGTTGTCCCAAATTCAAGTAAAAATTGGCGGTTACGAAAAATTTTGCGAATAAAATTTCTTCCCATTGAACTCCCTTGAGTTGAGTCCACCATACTAAAAAGTGGGCTGCGATCTCACGCCCACACATCATATAGAATTAGAAAAACTGCTTTTCAAGTACAACGACATATTTGAAGTGTCAACATTTGCAACACGGTTTGCCACACATAGCATCGATACGGGCGAGCATCTCTCAATCGCTTTGCCACCATATCGTCTATCACCGCAGTGGAAGGCTTTGTTAAGAAAATAAATAATCGAAATGCTCAAGATTGGAGTTATTGTGGAGTGCGAATCACCATGGGCAGCTCCTGTGGTTATCGTACCCATGAATGACATATTCAATATACGTATTTGCTTCGATTACCGAGAACTAAACGTCATCACAAGGCCAGATCGGTATTCTCTTCCACGAGTGGATGACTTGATACATGAAGCGAAAGCTACCAATTTAATGTCGACTTGTATCTGCAGGCTGGCTTTTGGCAAATCGGCGTGAAAGATAAAGATCAGGACAAAACCGCTTTTGTTACACCTTTTTTTATGTATAAATTTACATGCATGCCCTTCGGTTTGCGAAACGCGCCAGCAACGTTCCAGTGGTTGATCGATCGACTCAAATCAGCTCTAAGAAACCTGATTATATTCGCTTATTTGGAGGATATAATCCTATGTTCAAGCAATTTCGAAGACCGTTTAAAGGAATTTAGCACGCTTTTCGACCGGATACGGGAATTTGGCCTCAAGGTCAACAATGATATATGTCGGTTTGCATCTCGCGAAGTGAATGAAGTATCCGGGACACATTTTGACACCAGATGGCATCCAAGTGAATCCACAAAGGTCACAGCTATATCCCTGCGCAGGCCTGCAGATGAGTAACAAGCAGCGTTCGATGAGCTGAAATGGCTGTTGATTACGTCGCCTATCCTAAAGCAAGTTGACGATAACTTTCTATTCGTTATAAAAACTGATGCCAGTGGGAACGCACCAGGGGCAGTTTCGATCCAGGAAGGGGGCCCAGAAGAGCACCCCATAGAATACCCAAGTAGGCTCTTAACAAAAGCTGAGCAAAACTACTCTCCAATTTAGCGGGAAGTCCAGCGAGAGCGGGAAGTACAACCCTTTAACTTCATTAAAATTAAATTCACTACTTGCTAATTTAGTTTGCATATTAAAATTCTAAGGTGAATACATATATGTACATAAATTAGTTTTTTCCATATTTTTTAAATCATTTCAATTTCGGTATAGTAAGGCTACTTAATTACTACTTCATTAAAAACAATGCTTAGTATTGTTAATTAAATTTATAAATTTATTATATTTACATTTGTATTGTCTTTTTTTTTCAATAACGTTTTTATTTCAATTCCATTAAAAAAGAGTCTTAGTAGTTGCTTATACAGTTTATGTATATAGTTTACATAGATATTCGTATTATTAGTTGTAAATGCACTTTTTTTTCCTTAATAACATTTCAATTTTGTTTATGTTACTAAATTAAAACTCCATAACAAGATGAATTTTCCATACATTACCTATATTTAAAATTAAAAAAAAAATTGTTTCATTATAATATTATAATATCTTCCTTTTCGTTAAAGTAAATAACAACATGACTTGGTACCCATATAAATTGTATATCCAGTAAAGTTTCCTTGTTTCTAAAAATCATATTATGTATCTCCGCTACTATGTAATTATTTGTGAATTTCGTGTCGAGCACATCAATAGCAGACAAACTATTAGAAAAGATAGTGGCTGTAGATATATTTCTCTCCGTTATTATTGAAATCTATCAATTCAACTTGTAAGAAAGCATTTGTTATTTTGCAGGTCGCATACCGCACGCCCAACACTGTCACTCCCACACGAGGCACCAGTAGACATAATATAAAAACATTTTCAATTTAATTAACTACATGTTTATCAAATTCAACATTTATATTAATTTATATAAATCCAATTGCTACACCACCATAAGCATTTATAAGTTTATGACTTTTCCTGTTCTGGTCATTAGAAAAAAATTCTTTTAACTCTTAATATCAATACCAGTGATTAAACTGTGGTATCTTTTGCAATTTTTAATTCCATGCATTCTTTCGGTCAACGTCTCAGTATGCTTTTTTTCACAGTTCAGTTGAAATAATTTCTATTAAAGGGTCATTTATATTAAGGTTAAGACGAGTTAGTAACTGACTAATGATATTCTCAATATCGGTCACTTAGAAACAACCCGGCAATGTATAGCAATGAACAACATTGTCTCGCTTTGCCCTCCTCCCCCTAACACCTGAAACCGATGCTTCTTTCGTAACGCTGCTTCGTGCTACATCGACAAATCTTCTTCTTATGAGCCGTTTGTATGTTTCCGCACTCGTTTTGCAATTGTGTTTCCATATTGCTAAGCTAAGGAAAATTTTCGTCATAGTCCTCTAATAATTCATACCTTTTCTGTGAGTTAAGCTGAGAGAAAGTCTCGAAAGCTTCCTTTTTATTAATCTTGTTGATCGTAATGACCTCAATAACTCTACGCTCTTTTTCACAAGTAGGGCAGACGCTTTTATTAAGGGACGTGTGATTCTTATTACCACAATGGCTGCATCTTTTATTTAAGATTTGCCTTTAACACGACTGGATAAACTTCTTATATCTCACTTTTTCAGAGATTGGTTTTTTGATTTTCTTCAAAGCCGTGAAATTGTTATTTTATTATCCTGCAGTTCGAGGATATTTGGCTGCAGTCAAGATATGAGTTAAAAAAAAAAATGTATTGCTACCCCGAAATTCGTGCGCTCTATTGATATTTTTAAAACTGATTTACATTTTGAATTCTTAGTTCTATTTATACTACTGAGATGCGGCAGTGGTTATCGCTGTGGATTATTCCATTGCCAGTTGTTTGCTGTTTAAGGGTGTAGATTTATATTCTCACGGGCCGAAGTTTTGCTGACATGACACACGCGCATCAGGCGCGTCGCACTAAAAGCGTGAGAACCGCAATGCCAGTTAACTCTCATTATTAACGAGAGGATAAAAAATTAGAGTTGCGGCGAACCAACTCGTTCGCCGACTTGGAAAATCAAACAATTATTTCAACATGTTATAAATTTATTAAGTGCGCGCGTTGCGCACCCCAAAAGAACTAACTTTACAATTCTAATTTGCTTACAAGCTAACTTCTTAACCTAGCGGTCCCAATAGTAACTTCCACAACTCTAACACTGCAGACATTGCGGTTCTCACGCTTTTAGTGCGTCGCGCCGGATGCGCGTGTGTTATGTCAGCGAAAGTTCGGCCCCTGAGAATGCAAGTTGTGTAATAGCGTTCGATCACCTGCTTTGCAACGTGAGCAAGTGTACGGACCGTGGGATAGCATAACGATAACTTGCACGTTTGGTCGTTACTGATGGTGTTAGTGGAAACGTTGTTTACAAGTCAGCGAAGTGGTGCAACTGCCCACGATATACGGTCTCTTATCTGCGAAAATTAGAGAGCGCATGCATCGTGATGCATTCTCAACGTTCGATGAAAAGCCGGACGCGCGGATGGGCCAAAAGGTGCTCTTTCAGCCGGTTACGCGGTCCCACAATAGACGTGTGTTAAAAGAAGAAGAAGGATCATCAAATACAGAAACAATCTACAACTGCAAATACCCGCGCAGCAGTGCCGCAACTCACAAGGTCGCACGCATTTGCATTTTGTCCAAAATGTAGTGCACATAGTAAAGAGAGCCCTCAATATCTAGCGTTAAACAGCATTAATACCTCCGTTTTCGGAAGATCCTCCCCACTGGTCCACATAGAGGTATTTTGTATGAAGGTCGAGGCGTTGCTAGCGTTAACTTAAACAAAATACTGTCGAGAAAGGGATGTATTTTTTGGGATGTCTTGGCGGACGTCACGCTGGCAGAAGGAAGCAGGACTCCATAAAAAGTGTTATCAAGCATTTGCGACATCACTATCAGAAAAAGGGTTCGGAAAATCGTATGATATCGTTTCCGAATGCTAGAAAAATCGTTCCCTGATTGGAGCGGAATTTTTAGAATAAGTGTGCATTGTTGTGAATATGGCGCAACGTAACTGGTACTTCGAAGATGAACCCAAGGTAAAGTACGAATTTGTCAAGCCAAGTGTGAGTGGTCTACCGTTTGCTATGGACATAGCAGGCGCGCATGTAATAAGGATCAATCAACTATCACCTCGTACAAAAGCGGTAAATGAATACTCAAACTTCGTACACTATGTTATGGGGAGTGGAACTAACGTCGACAATGGCGATTTTCCAGAGATATGCCCACAAAATAATTATGGACCAGCAATAAAAGAGAAACTACTCCCAACACTGTTGTTGTCCTAAATTCAAGTAAAAATTGGCGGTTACGAAAAATTTTGCGAATAAAATTTCTTCCCATTGAACTCCCTTGAGTTGAGTCCACCATACTAAAAAGTGGGCTGCGATCTCACGCCCACACATCATATAGAATTAGAAAAACTGCTTTTCAAGTACAACGACATATTTGAAGTGTCAACATTTGCAACACGGTTTGCCACACATAGCATCGATACGGGCGAGCATCTCTCAATCGCTTTGCCACCATATCGTCTATCACCGCAGTGGAAGGCTTTGTTAAGAAAATAAATAAACGAAATGCTTAAGATTGGAGTTATTGTGGAGTGCGAATAACCATGGGCAGCTCCTGTGGTTATCGTACCCATGAACGACATATTCAATATACGTATTTGCTTCGATTACCGAGAACTAAACGTCATCACAAGGCCAGATCGGTATTCACTTCCACGAGTGGATGACTTGATACATGAAGCGAAAGCTACCAATTTAATGTCGACTTGTATCTGCAGGCTGGCTTTTGGCAAATCGGCATGAAAGACAAAGATCAGGACAAAACCGCTTTTGTTACACCGTTTTATATGCATAAATTTACATGCATTTCTTTGTCTACACCATAGAGGGCCGAAAATGTCACGTTTAGCTGCATCAAAATACATATATGAAGAAGTCGAAGTCATTCGTAACGAAGTGGACGAATCGGTATTTAGAAGTAAAAAATGTCGACGATTTGCCTGGGCGGGGCCCTGAAAAAAAGACCTCACCAAAGCAGGACAAGAAGATCCTTGATTTGTTTGCGACGAAGCCGGGCTTATCGTTGCGTAAAGCTAAAGAAGTTGTAAAGAAAAGTGTTGTTAAAACATCGGTAGAGACGATTCGAAAACGTTTAGGCGCTAACGACGTCAAATACCGCAGCTATCTTAAAAAACCGTTGCTCTCATCATCACACGTTGAAAAAAGACTCGCCTGAGCCTGCGCCAATTCAGAACGGAATTGGAATAATGTAATATTCACGGATGAATCTTCATTTTGGTCAAATAGTTACATAAATCGATCTTGGTGTACCGCTAACAATCGATTGCTCTAACGATCTGTTAAACACCCAGTGAAGGTCCATGTTTGGGGATGTTTCTCAGAAAAAGGATTTGGACGCCTTTTAGTGTTTACCAGCAACTTGAATGCGGTTTTGATGAACAAAATTTATCAAACAGCTTTATTACTATCAGCTGCGAAGATGTTCGGGAGAAGAGGGCACTCTTGGATTTTGCAAGAAGACAATGACCCCAAACATCGCAGTCGAATGTGTGCAGAGTGGAAACAGCAAAATGATGTTGAGGTGTTAGATTGGCCTTCACAGTCGCCTGATACCAATCCGATAGAAAATGTGTGGGCAATAGTAAAGCAGAAACTCAGAGGAAAAACGATATGGACAGCAAAACAGTTGTCAAGACAAATTCGGCTGATTTGGAAACGATTGCCTCGGCAACTTGCTCAGAACTTAGTGCAAAGTATGAGTCGGAGGTGTGAGGCCATAATAGCGAATGGCGGTGACTATACATGTTATTAAAAGTATTGCGTACAATAAATATTATAAACGTGTAAAATGTTGTTTATTTGAAACGAATCGGACAAATAGTTTCCAAGTTATGGCGATCACGCTTCTCCTAGACAGACTGTATACTATTGAGATGCGGCAGTGGTTATCGCTGTGGATTATTCCATTGCCAGTTGTTTGCTGTTTAAGGGTGTAGATTTATATTTGGGTTGGTTATTGTTTGTTGAAGTGAAAGTGCATTTATATTGTTCTAATGTTTGTGCGTTGCTTATTTGCAGGTCAGTTGTTTGTTGTTTACATCTTGAGAATGCATTACTTGATAATGCGGGTTTATCTGTTTTTTACGTGTAGGTCAGTTGTTTGTTGTTAATAATGCAATTCTTGATAATGCATGTTTGGTTGTTATTGATGGTGTTAGTGGACACGTTGTTTACACGCCTTGTAACGACGTAATTAACTCGCGCGAAACTACCGACAGTTTTATTTGTAAAAAGCGGTTGTTCTAGTCTTTATTAAAAGACATCGTCAGCGAAGTGGTGCAACTGCCCACGGTATCCGGTCTCTTATCTGTGAAAATTAGATAGCGCATGCATCGTGATGCATTCTCAACGTTTATTGAAAAGGCGGACGCGCGGATGGGCCAAAAGGTGCTCTTTCAGCCGATGACGCGGTCATACAATAGATGTGTGTTTAAAGAAGAAGAAGGAGCGGGAAATACAGCAACAATTTACAATTGCCAATACCAGCGCAGCACTGCCGCAACTCAGACGGTCGCACGCATTTGCATGTTACGGTTGTGGTGCACAGTGTGTGTACCGTGCAAATTGTCCAAAGTGAAGTGGACATAGTAAAGAGAGCCCTGAATATCTAGCGTTAAACAGCATTAATACCTCCGTTGTCGGAAGATCCTCCCCACTGGTCCCCATAAAGGTATTTTGTATGAAGGTCGAGGCGCTTTTTAACACGGGAGCAAAACGTCTGTTGCCAGCGTCACTTAAAGAAAACGAGCAAGGGATGTATTTTTTGGGATGTCTTGGCGGGCGTCACGCTGGCAGAAGGAAGCACGACTGCGTAAAAAGTGTTATCAACCATTTGCGACATCACTATCAGAAAAAGGGTTCGGAAAATACGTATGATATCTTTTCCGAATGCTAGAAAGAATCGTACCCTGATTGGAGCGGACTTTTTAGAACAAGTTTGCAATGTTGTGAACATGGCGCAACGTAACTGATACTTCGAAGATGAACCCAAGGTAAAATACGAATTTGTCAAGCCAAGTGTGAGTGGTCTACCGTTTGCTATGGGCATAACAGGCGCTCATGTAGTAAGGAGCAATCAACTATCACCTCGTACAAAAGCGGTAAATGAATGCTCAAACTTGAAATGGTCCAAGTTCCTATTTTATTCTGCTAAGAATAATTGTGCTATAAAGTTGTCGTTCCAAGGTAAAATACGAATTTGTCAAGCCAAGTGTGAGTGGTCTACCGTTTGCTATGGGCATAACAGGCGCTCATGTAGTAAGGAGCAATCAACTATCACCTCGTACAAAAGCGGTAAATGAATGCTCAAACTTGAAATGGTCCAAGTTCCTATTTTATTCTGCTAAGAATAATTGTGCTATAAAGTTGTCGTTCCTATAATTAATGCAATTTGTATGCATCTGGAAAAAGAAAAAAGGAAATTCTATCCTGCGATATTTCTCGCTTACTAAGCTAAGACACTAACCGCTTCCACTCACTATCACTTAGTCCGGCTTTCAATGATTCTGTTGCAGTCTTTGACAGTCCTGTACTGTATTTATTCGTAAGAATCTGTCAAAATGATAGCAAGAAGCCTTGGAGGATTCGCCTACAAGTGCTAGGCTCCTTTTCCGTTTAAGTCGTCGACCGAGTAAGTTGATGTTGATGAGTGATAAGAGCAATCAAGATATTTCTGAGAAACGGGAAGTTATCGCGCGCCCGTAAACGCCAATTTAGTTTGGAAACTATTTTTTTTTTGGTTCCGTAAATTTACTTTTTATTGAAAGCGCGATTCACAACAAAAAAAAAAAAAAAAATAATAATTAAAACCAAATTAACGCGAAAAGTTTGACAAAAAACCAATTTAATAACAAAAAGGTTGCCACGCGCCTAATTTTTAACGTCGCCGATATACGTTAATATCCTCGGCCAGACATCTGAGATCCTGCTGCGCTGATTTCTTTACGCGGAATGCCCCACGCCCAGAAACTTAGGAACTTTACATCACACCCACGTGACCTAGCAGCCACCAACGACGAGGTTGGTTATGCCTAAACGCTGCTGGGTATAAAGACCACGGAGCACAAACAGCATCCTCAGACGCTTCCCCTGGCAGCGGCAAACGGAAAACACCGCTGCAATACCTTCTTTGCCGCCTGCACGCTGTCCCGTGTTTTTACATAATATCTATCTATATAGTTATATACATAGCCATCCATGTGGTATTTTTATATTTTTGTTTCGAGCAGATTTCGATTGAGTCATTTCGGCACTTGCCCATGCCCCAAAACTGGTTTCTACGAAATTACGAAAAATTCGCAAGATTTATTCCTGCCCATTAGTCGCATCACGAAGAACATTAGGAGATAGCAAAAATAATAATAATACTAATAATCATAATTAATTAATAATTATGGAGTCAGAATAAAAGTCAGATCGACGATGTAGTGACTGTACAATGTGTAATAACTATAAAACTGCATTTACCGATAACCTTTCCATATAATAAATAAGTAGCAGGATACTTTGTAAACTTATAATTACATCAGTAAGATAAAAAAAAAACAAAAAAAAATTTATTTTTTAATTTTTGCCTTTGTTCGGCCCACGGTGCCTGAACAACCACGAGCGAATATAAGTCAGCCAAAAAACAAAAAAATAGAAAAAATAAGAGGAAAGCGACAACAATATCCTACAGGTCGACAGCATCTTTTGCATTTGCTTCGTGTTATCAGCTTAGCTACTTACTCGTCGTTGGAAGGCTTTTCAGCGGACAGCAGTGAAAATGTGAGTACTAAAACATATAATTTAATTTGACAAGTGCTTGTGGTTGTTGTTGACGCGATCAGCTAGGCAAAAGCCAACACAGGTATCGAGCTCTTCTTGCCTAGCAATGGAATTTAGTAAGCGCAATCCTTGGATCTGGTTTTATTGTGCGCACAAAAAAAATAAAAAATTGCCTGAATTGCTTTCGATTTGCCACCCGAATGAAGTTTTTTTTATATACGCTTATGCTTACTCCTGGGAAATTACAATATTTTAGATTAATTTTTTCATATGCCTATTGGTAAAAACAAACAAAAAAAAAGCATAATATTAGCAAGCATTATGAAATCTATTCATGCATATTTAGCTAAACTTCAGTCGCCAGTATTTTCATTTGTGCCTGCCCTTAACCCCTTTTAATTGAATTTCTCAAGTTTAAGTATTATATGAAAGTATAAAATAATGGATTAAATGAAAAAAAGTTTTTGTAAATAAAAGAAGAAGTTAATTATAATGTTTAGAAAATAAAATTTTAGTTTTCCTTGTGGCTTAATGAGATAGGACAGCAACAACAACAATATAAAAAGGGCCCTCTACTAACATTGTGGCGCCAGCCACAATAAATAATTACGTTGGAATTATATGGCAGCATCGTGCAGTTGATTCAGCTGTTCCGTGCTTATAAAGTAGCGCTGAACGAAGGTCAAGAGAAAAAGGACAAGCGATACCTAAGCACAGTTTCAAGAACATCATTGTTGCTGAGGCCGATATAAAAGAAGAACTCAACGTTCGGTGGCGTGACTTTGATTTCTATTCTAACGAGTAGCGGCACTAAACCGCTACAACATTACTGGAGTGGCATGGTGGGTGGGTAAAGACCGCGCGTTGCATATCATCATAAAGCGTCGCGAGTGACTTCAATTAAAAACAGCTTGAATTGGGGTTTATTTTTTTTTGTTTCTTTTGTTTCACTGTATAAAAGATTTTTTTTCTTTTCTATGAGTTTTTTTTTCTTCTTATTTAGTTTCCGAAGTTCTGTCCGGATAAAGATGAGCAAGTCAGACAAGGAATTAAGCTTTTAAGAAAATGTTTTATTAAATACCATAGCCCAAAATATTTTTTTTCTGTTTTCAGTTGATCGTTAAAATGTTGTTTGTTGTTGTTTTCTTTCATTAACTAAGGCCACATATAAGGAAAAATTATTAAAATAAAATTATGTCTCTTTTACACATGACGGCATAACTGTGTGCCAACATATCTTTCAAAAACGATGCATAGAAAGTTGGTTGAAAACTCACTCAGAATGTCCCTCACTCAGAATGACCCTCACTTATAGAACAGGAGCCGCGACCGCCCTCTTTCAATAACAGTTTAAGTATTCCGATCGTGGACATCAGCTTAAGCTCGGGTAATGGTCCCCATCATAATAGCGGAAATGGTTCTGGCCGAGCGCGAAATCGGGACAGAAGGAATAATGCCAATCGTCAAAGCGGTATTGATTATGGCCAAATTTCACAAATGGTGGAAGACAGTGTTCAAAGAATGTTTTCGTCGCTAAATTTAACTTCGAATTTGACCGAGGGTAATACGCGTAATCAAAGCAGTCCTCCCCATGAAAACATGGACAATAATTTGCCAAGTGGAGGCTCATTAACCACCTCCATTAACCCAACAAAGATTTCTAATATTATATAAAAATGGAACGTGAGGTTCGACGGTACTTTTGACGATTTAACTGTGGAAGAATTTGTGTACGGAATTAGAGTGTTTACTAGGGAAACATTAAACATTGATTTTGATGCATTATGCAAAAATTTGCACTTATTATTAAAAGGCAAAGCCTTAGATTGGTATTGGAGGTACCACAGCGTTCCGTTATCAATATAAAGACTTTTGTTCGGATTTTGATTTTCGAGAGCAGATACGTTCACGGAAGCAAAGACCAGGAGAGTCTTTCCAAAGCTTTTACGATGCAGATGGTTTACTGGTAGATAGGCTAGGTAGAAGCATTCCCGACGAAGAGTTGATCGAAATTCTTGTTCGTAATCTGCGACCGAAAATAAGGCACGAATTGTTGTACGTACCTGTCCTATCAGTGGCACATTTAAGAAAATTGTGTCAGATGCGCAAAAATCTACTAAAAGATGAACAGGGTGAAAGATCTAGTCAACCTAAACCACTCGTTACTACAGGTGGGCGTAGACAGGTATTTTCTCTTGAAAGCGAAGAAAGCTCACTTGTCGAGTCTGGTAGTACCCAAGGCACTATTGCTGCTATCCACGAGACGCTCAAAACGTTGAAGTGTTGGAACTGCGATAGTGAAGGACATATATGGGAAGATTGTCTTGTAGATCGACGCATATTTTGCTATGGATGCGGAACACCGAACGTTTTCAAACCGCAGTGCGAAAAATGTACGAAGCGCAAAGCGGGAAACTCACAACGGGGTGCATTCAACAACAACCGAATGCCCCTGAAATAAAAGAGGAAAACATTAATCCGATTATAAATAAACACGATAATACTTTTGACCCTTCCCAGGCTACTCATTTTTCTTATAAACCGTACAATGAACGACTGCAAAATTACTTAAACGTTAGAAAAATAATTTTTGAAGAGGAAGTTAAGAAAGCGAAGAGGAATACTTTCCAAATGAGAAAATTTTTTGTTGAAAGACGTAAACATATAAAGATGTTTGTTTCGTCCATCTTTAATACTAACACAGATCTTCGATGTTACGCGGAAGTAAAATTTTTTAATTTTTGCGAGATAGGTTTGTTGGATACTGGTGCAAATATAAGTTGTATTGGATCCGAGTTTGCACAAAAAGATTTTTCTAATTATTCAGAATTTCATCGCATTAATTCGTATGTAAAAACAGCGGATGGTAATGCACACCCTGTTAAAGGTTTCCTTAAAAAATATATGATTGTGAAGTAAAACATTGAATGATTGCTAGAAAAAAATATAAAAAAAACTATTGCATATACGAGTATAAAATCGTAAAAATGGCAAAAACAACAAAAGTTAATTGGAGTAGCAAATGTGAACAGTAAAAAAAAATATAAGGAAAAGAAGTAAGCCACGTGTTGTGAAATGAAATGATAAACCTACGAATTTTACGACTAAATTATAAAAAAATTACGGCAATCAATTATATTCAAACCAAGGATTAATTAAATTCAAGGGATCTCGCGGATATAACCAACTAAAAAAAAAACATGGTAAATATATTTAAGAATAAAAAAAATTTAAAAAGCTTAAATAAACTGCTGCCCGCTGCTATGGTGCTGCTGTCGGCGTCGTTGGCAACTGTGCGCGCTGATGTTCCGGTGCTGCTGATGTCGACGGCGTCGTTGGCCAAAAGTTCTCCTCTCCTCAATCTCAATTTCAATTCCAATTCTCAATTTCAATTTCCTTTTCTGGTGGTCTCTCTAGAGTCCTCTCCTTCTCCTAATTTATTGTATTTATACTCGTATGTGTCTCTACTGTAAATTTCCTCCTTTCTTTTGATTTGTCAGGTCGTTAACCTCCAATGAAAACTTCCACATTCCGGAAATTCTGTTGTCCCTACCACTTTTCCTTCCAAAAAGGCATAGCTCCGAAATTTCCAGTAATGGCCTCCTTACTAGGACCTGCCACCAACAATCTGGTAAAATAAAAAATAAAACAAATCATTTTTTTTGTATATATGTATATATGTATATATGTATATATTTTTTTTTTTTTTTTTTTTTGAGGTGGCACAAAGCATTGAAAGCCGAAGTGTGGGACTTGCCTTTCGACTCACCGCACTAAAAACCCACCCCTGCTCCGTTTCCCTCGCTCCGTGGAACTACCGTTAGGTATTACTTCGAGGAGGGGAGCCGCCTATTGCCTTTCTATGAATTTCTGCGGAGTTGCTCCGCTTGACGCAGTTTAGTTATGATTTTGTTCGCCATATTGCAAACAACGGACCAATTTTCTTTAGACTCGAACATAGTATCTACAAGGTTTTTAACCGAAAGCGATCTCCTCACCTTCGTGTTCGAGTCATCCCTTTCAATTGCAAACCGCGGACAGACGAAAAAACAGTGTTCGGCGTCTTCAACCACCTGATTTCAGTCACTACTTTAAATCCTGAACGCCAGGGATCTTTATCTGCGCTGTCACATAGACTTCGAAAACATTTCGTTTTACTGGCTTTTATAGCCCGTTTCAGCGCCGTGCGTAGTAGTCTCTTTGCTGCACCGCAAAGTTTGCGCTTCAATTTCTGGCTCTTTGGTAGTTTCGCCTTGCGCTGTTACATTGTCAGCGTAGGTGCGCAATCTCTTCGTTCCACCAATACACCGGTGGGCGTCGGAAAGATACGGACTTTCTTCTCATGGAGGCGTCGCAAGGTACTTTTATACCGTCTATTAGGTGGTGTGCCATACTAATTGCTCCTTCTGGGAGGATTACGCCGGTTACAATCACCTTAAGCCCTTCTTCGTCTAATGTGTGCAGCGTCTAGCCAGCTGATTTTACACTCGAGGTATAATTGCTTGATGTTCGCTATGCGTATAATCTTCGCTTACTTGCCACGACGTTCGTTTGAAAATTGTATTGCTTACAAATGTTAGATCGATAATAGATCCCCTTCCATATATTTGGAAGGTAAGTTTATCGCCTGTGTTAACAAGCGTCACTTCCAGCATTGATAATGCTGTAAGCAGAGCCCTTCCCTTGGCGTTTGTATATCGGCTTCCCCATTCTCGGGCCCATGCATTAAAATCGCCTGCAATGATCACTGGGGATCTACCTCTCGCGTCGCAAACCAGGCCATCTAGGACGGTTTCCAATTCAGTAAGGCTGTATAAAAATAGCTTCGAAATATTTTCGCAAACATAGCATGGCTTCACTTCTAGTTGCTCAATCGCAAAAGGCGTTTTATCACAGCTCCATACCGCTGATTTTCCGTTAGTGTCACTAGCCCACAATGGGGTTTTTCCGATCTCATACGGTTCACTTAGTATTGCTATGTCGATATTCCTTTCTACTATCGACTGCTCGGAGATTAAATCTCGCATCTGCTGGTTTACTGACCTCCTCTTACCATCGTCCATCATGCCGTGAAGCTCACATATTTTTGCCCTTAGCGAACATGGCAGCGACTTCGGCGGAGAGTATGCAAGTCTGGGACGCTTTGCAAGGGGGTTTATCAATAAACTGTCTATTGCTCTAATCCCCGGTTGGGGAGGATCTGCATCCTCTGGGATATTTCGCCCTTGTGCAGGCGACCTAGTAACACTCATATAGGTTTTTCGTTTTGCCTCATTTATTAATTATTGGTATGTTAAATATCAAAAGTTATTTGAATCGTGTAGTTACAGTTATTGTTATTACTACTACTAAATTTTATTGGGGATTCTGTTAGGTTTAGTTTTTGTTTTTACTATTATTATTTTTAATATGGATTATTTTTTTATTTTTTTTTATTTTATTATTTTTTTTATTTTAATTGGTTTAATTTAGTGTTTATTGCTATTATATTTGTTTTAATTTTTTTTTATTTTTTATTTTATTATTATTTATATTTTTTTATATTTTTTATCTTTATGACCTACCCTAGTGATCTTCTACTGCACTTCTACAGTGCCTTTGCAACTATAGAGTTTGCAACTTCACTAACAGCTGATTACACTGTTTCTGCTTGGGGAGACAAGATCAGCTGTAGTTGACAATTAAACAAAACCTCTTACCTGTCTCGTATATATTTTCTCACAAATTTTTTTAGTTTTATTTTTATTTTCGCGCGTATTTATAAAAAAAAGTAGAAGAAAGTTTAAAAAGTTTTATAACCGCAAGTTTATTGGGTCTCCCGTCGAAAACCAATACCACTGACATCCGAAAAGTTTACAAGGGATTCCTATACACTTATTCGGTATGTTGTGTGGCGGAGCCCCACGAAACACCTGCTATTTTTACTACAACTCCAATTTATTTTGCAGAACTAACTACGGCACGTCTATCTTCTATCACTTGCACGGTATATCTGTGGGTATGTATATGTATGTTGGTATATGCAGATCTGTATATATGTACATGCATGCATGTACGTGCATACGTGGCATACATGTACACACACATCTACATACACCGGGGGATTTAGAACGCGTAAGTACTGCGAAAGTTCATGCAAACGTACACACGCACAAACCACATTTTAATTTTAAACTTCATGTACATATGCATATATATCCAGTTTTTAATTGAATTCAGATATCTGCACGTATTCCAACTTTATCATAATTTACGCATTATTTTAATTTATATTACTTGCTTATTTTAACGCCTATTCATTTAGATTAGTATTATTATGGTTGTATTTTATATTTATTTTTTTTTTAGCTTTAATTTCAGATTATTTCGATTTCTTCAGATTTTTAGTATATTTTGATTTAATTTAAATTAGCTCATTTAACTTTTATTTTAATGGAATCATATCACGTTTAATTTAATTTAATCTTTTTTTTCAATTATCGCAATTATTATTATTTTTTTCTTAAACAAAGCACGTTCTTATATATACATATATGTATGTATTAGGGCGGGTCGATTTAAAATCGCTCATTGCTCTGTAAAAATCGTATACTAGGGATCAAAATAAGAAACTTTGAAGAAGGAACCATACCTCTAAAACGAATTCTGATGTCCCCCAATTTGGGTCGAACTTTTGGGTAAGGGCAAATTTTGAAAAATCCCACTTTGACCCATTTAGAGTGCTCCAATCGAGTCCAAATGTATGACCGACCCTCAATAACTTTGAAGGGCCGATCCACCCATGCCAGAGGCACATCGCCTGGAACCCCCCTGGGGGTTCCCAATACAAACATTTCAAAAAATCACCATTTTTGGCCTTTACATGAAAAAATCAGATGTTTTTTCTTTATTTTTATTTATTTATTTATAATAATATTTATTATTTATTTATAACAATATCTATTTTTTCTCTTAAGAAATATATTTAGTCAGAACATATGTAAATGAAAAAATTAATTTAAGTGAGTTATAGAAAAGAAACTAAAAAAAATTATTGTTTGAAGTCTTTTTAACTTTCAAGTCTGGGCAATTTCGCACGGCTCTCTAATGTCGTCGCCATAACAGCCTCTACATTTTCTGGTATAACCCGGTTGGAAACGCTAGCTAGCAATTGAACATGTCGTTCCGTTCCTTGTATGTGTGATGGAATTTTTGGATCATTAAACGGTGGATCATCTTGATTTAAATATTCTTTCAATGTATCGTAAGGAAAGATTCGCGTGAATGGTGGTTCAAATACGATATTTATATCATTCAAATTGATCATTTCCGTATAACTTGTGCAATTAAAGTTTATATCTGGTTTTTTATAAACTCTAAGTTCCGTTGGCTCGTCAACATCGGTTCGATAGCGTAGAATTTTCTTGATAGCACAGTCGCGCTTTTCTTTGCTATCATCAAACAACATTGATAACAAGATATTTTCCGAATGCGCATAATATGAATTATCTTTAATTACTTGTTTGACAATTTTGCGTAAACGAGGTTCTATACGTGGTTGGAATACGTGCAAATATCTGAATTCCATTAAAAACTAGATACATATGCATATGTACATGAAGTTTAAAATTAAAATGTGGTTTTTGCGTGTGTACGTTTGTATGAACTTTCGCAGTACTTACGCGTTCCAAATACCCCGGTGTATGTAGATGTGTGTGTACATGTATGCCACATATGCACGTACATGAATGCATGTACTTATATACAGATCTGCATATACCCACATACATATACATATATAAAAAAAAATATGTTTTATTTTATTTTTTATTTTACCAGATTGTTGGTGGCAGGTCCTAGTAAGGAGGCCAAAACTGGAAATTTCGGAGCTATGCCTTTTTGGAAGAAAAGTGGTAGGGACAACAGAATTTCCGGAACGTGGAAGTTTTCATTGGAGGTAAACGACTTGGCAAATCAAAAGGAAGGAGGAAATTTGCAGTAGAGATACATATGTATGTACGAGTATAAATACAATAAATTAGGAGAAGGAGAGGACTCTAGAGAGACCACCAGAAAAATAAATTGAAATTGAGAATTGAAATTGAAATTGAGATCGAGGAGAGGAGAGCAACGGAGCGAGAGAACTTTTTTCGACATTAGCGAGCACCGCAGCCGCCACCGCCAACGACGCCGTCGACGACAGCAGCACCGGAACATCAGCGCGCACAGTTGCCAACGACGCCGACAGCAGCAGCATAGCAGCGGGTAGCAGTTATTTTAAGCTTTTTAAATTTTTTTTTATTCTTAAAATATATTTACCATTTTTTTTAGTTGGTTATATCCGCGAGATCCCTTGAATTTAATTAATCCTTGGTTTGAATATAATTGATTGCCGTAATTTTTTTATAATTTAGTCGTAAAATTCGTAGGTTTATCATTTCATTTCACAACACGTGGCTTACTTCTTTTCCTTATATTTTTTTTTACTGTTCACATTTGCTACTCTCAATTAGCTTTTGTTGTTTTTGCCATTTTTACGATTTTATACTCGTATATGCAATAGTTTTTTTTATATTTTTTTTCTAGCACCCATTCAATGTTTTACTTCACAATCATATATTTTTTTTAGCCACGGATTGTTAGTATTTTTTTTAACCTTTCTTTTTTATTAATATTAATTCTTATATTTAATAGCCTTTGCCTTTAAGTTTGGTAATCTCCTAAATTATACGACCCACTCGACGCCCGCCACCGCGAGTATGTAAGTGATCGTGGGTGGTTTCTTTTTTTCTTTCCTTCTTTAAATAATATTCAGCAATTGAGTAAGCAAAGGTAGCTATGTGCATATATGTTTAATTTATATTTTTGTTGTCCCACATGATCCTCACAGGCTCTCAAATGCATGCTGGTACCAACATCGCTGAAGTGACCAGGTGAGTGGTTTTTGTGTATTAATTTATAATAAGTTTCACATATGCGAGTATATATGTATATATATATATTTATAGACATGACTGTATTCGAGTGTTAAAACTCCAATACATGTACTGACATAGATGTACACATATATACACTTGTACATGCGATTTAAAGTACAATATTTGGAATATGCTGATTTTACTTCTATTTTAAAACACACTGAATTGATTGTTGTAATACGTATCTTTAAGTAGCTACTGTGAGAATTGTGCATAAGAATATTTAATTAATAATAAACTATGTATGCTTGGCAAATGAAAAGGTGAGCCTTCATGTATATTTATCTGTAGGGATGAAGGCTTAGACTTTCAATATTTGGTGTGGGTGTTGTGCTTGCGCAGCCGAGGGGAAATGGGAGTGACGACTGGGTAAACGGACTGACCTTTGACGGATGGACGGTTGACCAACGGACTTAGTCAGGCTAAGGGGATGCCCAAGGTTTCGCGTTACGCCGAAGTGGGTGGGAGACTCCACCTGACGGGACAGATTTTTCATCTTCTTCTCTATCTTCTCTCTTGCTTCTAATATTTCTTCTATCATTTTCATATAGGCATGAATGAAATTTTTTTTGTTAATGTAACTGGTAGGCAAGTGCATGTGACCCCCCCAACCGACGAGCTAGGCCAGGGCCCGCTAGCATGCCTGCAAGCCATTTCGCCCAAGTACAAAACACGGGTACATAACAAATGGCGCCCAACGTAAAAGCCCAATAGTCTTTAAATTTTTTTATATTTTTTTTTCTTCTTAGATTTTACATTTTTTTTTATTACTTCTTGATCCTATCATACTATTCCTTCACTTTTATCTTTCATCTTTACTTTACGGACAGTGGTAGGTTTCATGGCATCAGCATCGCTGCTGACCAGTCGGAAGTGTTACGTGCTACCAAGAAAAATTATTGGAGGAATGTTCCTACTGTTGATAGCGTTCCTTTAATGGACTTTAGAGTTCGTTTAAGTGGTAGCTGAAAATAGTGGTTATAATTTAATTGGATGGGTAATGAGTATATATAGTATGTGTCTGACGGATGCATGCAAATTGTCATATATTTAGATATACATGCATATACATACATACATATATACTTTCATTCATTTTCTTTTGTTGATGGCAGATGTTGAAGCCACCTCGCATCCGTTCTAGCAATTAGACGTCAACGTGTGCGGACGTGCTTGTGTTTTGATCTCTGATTTAATTTCTATTTGATCATAATGGACAGTTTTTGCGGTAAATGTAATAAATCTTTTTCGCGAACTGATTCGAGTTTGTTGCCATGCAATGGATTTAGTAAAAAAAATGTTCATCGTGCCTGATGTGTTAAAATTTCTGAATTTGAATTAAATTGCATAAAAACTAATCGTCACTTAGTGTATCTATGTGAAGAGTGTGTTTTTATGCCGGAGAAACTGTGCAATGCTCTCGATGCGGTCGCTGTAACTCAAAAGCTTAGCCTTGATTTAATTACAAATGCCTTTGTTGCTAAATTGAAAGACTTGTTAAAGGAATTCTATGCTCTAAAAAATCTAATAATTTCTATGCATTATACAAACAATAATTTGAGTGCGAATAACCTAACTGCTGGGAACAACAACAGAGACAAGAAAAACGGTTTGCCTACGAAGGAGAAAACATCAACATTGGGTACGCGAACTCAACTGTTATCACCGTCTCCACTTGCTGTAAACAATGATTCTTGTTTTGCTTTGTCTTCTACTTCTAAGCAAATGTCAACTGAGTTGCCTGTTGCTGAGAGAGTTGTCTCCAATACTTCTATCGCTTGCATCAATGCTGCTGCTGCTAAACCTTCGCCAATAGCTGCTGTTTGTAATGCTAATAATGCTCAATTACCGATTCTAGTCGCTAAAACAAGTTCGCAGAGTGTAATGACTCTCACCCCATCATCTTATGTGCAAGCTGTTGTTGGTGACAATGTTACTGCTTCGACTGCTTCGTCTTCTTATTCGCATGTGGTTGTTGCTGATAAAACTACTGCTTCGAATTATTTAACTAATGGTCCTGTTACTGCTTCGACTTCTCCATCTTCGGTTTCAGTTTCGTCACAGCCAAATGCAGTGGCTAGTGGACATAATACATCATCTGTATTACCCACCCATGCGGATTGGAAGAAAGTGGTGAATAACAAACGGCGCAAACAAATGAGTGTTTCTGGTATGAGCACTAACTCTGATTTAGAGGTAGCAGACGTGAAGAAATGGTTTCACTTATCATCATTCCTCCCCACCGTATCCGCAGATAACATAATATACTATGTTAACAAGCACCCTGGTATTGACAGAAAGAATCTGTCTTGTTATGCATTAGTTAAGAAACAAACTCCGTCTGCTAAAATTAATCATGTTAATTTTAAGTTAGGAGTGTCTGCGGCGCTGTACAACAACTTGCTTTCACCTCAGATTTGGCCTGCCAATGTTAATTTACGCCCTTTTCGTTTTTTTCGAAAGGAGGAGTTGCAACAGAGAGTCGGGTAATTGTTAACAAGCCTATTAGCGGAAATTGTGGTTTGAAGGTGTATTTCCAGAATATTTCTGGCCTTCGAACAAAATCAGAAGCTGTTCGTTCATTTAGCTCTCAGTTGGATTATGACATCTTTGTTATTGTTGAGACTTGGCTTAATCCAGATTTCCGTGAAGAGGAATTTTTTGACTGCAATTTGTACAGTGTATATCGTAAGGACAGAGATGCGGTGAAAACTGGCAGTATGAGATGTGGTGGAGTTCTTATCGCAGTTCAACGAAAGATATGCGCTCATTTTGTGGAATTAGCTAATAATGATTCTGTTATCGATCAACTCTGTATTTGTGTTCGTGGGTCCTATTCTAAGGGCTCTCTTTTTTTATTGGTATCTTATATCCCTCCAAATGGCAATGATGACCTTTATCGTGCGCATGCTGATAATATAATATCTTTAGTTTTAAATAAGCTAGGCGATAACCATTTGTGTGTGTTAGGCGACTTTAACTTATCCAACGTGACATGGTGCGGTTCATTTTCAAATTTTTGCCTTACGCCAATAAATCTTACTGCCTCTTTTGAGACGTATCTGCTTGACAATCTTTTAAGTCTTAATTTATTGCAAATTAATAATTTTGTTAATCAACTGAATAGAGTTCTTGATCTCATATTTATAAGTGATAATATAAGTTGCAATGTTGAGGAATGTTACTTTCCAATATCGGTTTGTGATAAACATCATGTACCCTTGGTTCTAAAATTTGAGTTTTACGAGTTTTCAGTTAATCAGTCCGCTGAAATAGTTGGCTTTAAGTACTCAGCCTGCGATTACTCTAAATTTAATGATTTAATATCCGACATTGATTGGGAAGAAGTTTTTGATGGCTCTGACGTTGCAAAATCTTTCTTAATTTTTAAAACGCTTTTAACGATTTATGTATTAACAATATTCCAGTCTTAAAAAAAAGACCTTATAAGCAACCTTGGTACAATCGGGAGTTAAAAAAACTAAAAAACCTTAGAAATAAATTTTTTAAGAAATTTAAGTCAACTAGGAACCAGTTCTTTCGTCTTAAATATGAAGCCTATCAGAAGCAATTTAATTGCTTAGACAAATTTCTTTACAGAAACTACATTCTTGATGTAGAGTCTAAATTAAAATCAAATCCGAAGATCTTTTGGCAGTTTATAAAGTCTAAGAATTCAAGTGCCAATAAACCTTCATCAATTTTCTTTCAAGGTAAATTTGCACGTTGCCCAGCTGACGTTTCCAATATGTTTGCTCCATTTTTCAGTTTGAACTTCACCAGTGATGTGGGCACTTCGCCACTTGATTATGATTTCATGGTGAATTCCTCTTTTACTTTTGGATCCTTAAATTTGTCCCTCGAAGACGTTGCTAATGGTATCTCCAAATTGAAACCGTCTTTTAAGGCCGATGTTGATGGTTTGTCAGGCATTTTGCTAAAGAATTGCCTAGCTTTACGATTGGAAATTGACCTCTATTACTCCGCTGTTCAAAAGCGGGAATGAAAGTGATGTGTGCATTTATAGGCCAATATCAAAGTTATCTTCAGTATCAAAAGTCTTTGAGAGTATTATTGTAGAAAAATGTATTTTGTATCTAAGAGCTTAATTTCGCCAAATCAACATGGCTTCGTCTCCAATCGGTCGACTGCTTCAAATCTATCGGTCTTTAGTGAGTACTGTATTAATTCCTTTTTGGATGGTTTTCAAGTTGATTATTTCTATACAGATTTCTCCAAGGCTTTTGATAAAGTTTCTCATTGGATCTTAGTTAGCAAGTTATCTTGCATGGGCTTTCATTCTAATTTTTTGCAGTGGATTAAATCTTATTTGCTGAATAGATGCTGTGTAGTCATGGTAGATGGTGCAACATCTAATCCTTTTATAGCGTCTTCTGTGGTTCCTCAGGGGAGTATTTTAGGTCCTTTACTTTTTGTGTTATTTATAAATGACATTACCAATTGCTTCACATTTGCTAATTTTCTGCTGTACGCTGATGATTAAAAAGTATTTTCGGTTATAAAAAGCTCAGCTGATGCAATTAAGCTTCAGGCTGATTTAGACAAGCTGCAATGCTGGTGCGTTAAATCCCGCCTTCCTTTGAATATCAGCAAATGCTTTAAAGTCACTTATGCTAAAATTCACAATATTGTGCCAACGTGTTATAGTATTGCTTCATCAGTCTTAGAATCTCTCAATGAAGTCAAGGATCTTGGCGTAATTTTTTCTTCTAATTTTACTGTTAACAGTCATATTTCTCATATTGTTGCAAAGTCTTATGCGATGTTAGGTTTTGTGAGGCGTAATAGCACGAAATTTTCTGATCCCTACACACTTAAATTATTATATACGTCTTTTGTACGCTCTAACTTAGAATATGCAACGATCATTTGGAGACCATACCATGCCAATTTAATAAACAGAATTGAACGTGTCCAAAAAGTATTCCTTAAGTTTGCTTTACGCTCTTTAAATTTTTCGGAACCAGTACCTTCGTATAGTTCACGCCTACTTTTAAGAAATTTGAAATCGTTGGATTCTAGAATATCCATACTCTCTTTGTCTTTTATTTTTTATTTGGTTAATGGCGCTATTGATTGCCCCATTTTATTAGTAAAACTTAATTTTAACATTCCTCAGCGAAGTTTACGACATTTTTTGCCGTTTTATGGTGTTAATTACAAAACAGAATATGCTCGTAATGCCCCTATTGCCCGTGCCATTGGTGAATTTAATATGATATCGAACAAGGTATTATTAGATTTTTCTTATGCAAAAAATGTTTTTAAAAATCTTTTGGATTCAACTTTTTAGATTTTGAAATTTTCTTTTCTTAGTTATTAAGCATAATATTGTTAATAGTCTGTAAGGAAACTATTGTTCAATAAATAAATAAATAAATAAATAAATAAATGGTTGCGAGTGAGGTTTACGACAAGTCGACAACAGGGGGTAGAAATATAAGAGGTATGTATAAGTATTGCAACCATGCCTAAATACTAGTTATTGAGCATCGAAGTGCACTCTTTATGGTAAGTGGGGATAAGTTAGACTTGACTTGACATAGGACTAATTACTAGCGAACTGAACATTCCCACGAAGACCCCAGCAAGGCAGCACCCAATGAACACCAAATCACCACACCTAAATCAATATATCAATATTTGTTTTATCAAACCTTGTTTTTTCTTACCAATCTTTTTATTATCCCAAGATATCAGCATATGGAAACTGCTATTAATAAGTGCCATGGAAGATAATGAAATAAACATAAATATACATAATACTCGTATCATTGGGTTGAATTTTTAAAGATACATTTTTCAAATATTTTTTTTTGGTCGCGTATATAAAAACAAAAAAAAAAAAAAAAAAAAAAGAAAAGGAGAAACAGAAACCTTTAGATTGTTTTTCTTTTAGAAATAATTTATATCCTTTATCACAATATTGCATGTTTACCCTTATTTTATTATCATTGTTACTTTATCTATTTATTATATAATTTTTTCTTTTTATTATTTCAATACGTATATTTTTTATTTTTGTTTTTTTTTAACATCGCGTTTAAGGGAAAATTTTGGATTTTTTTTTGAATTTTTGGCGAGTAAGCAAGAAAGATTATTGAATTTCTTTTTGGTTTTGAATTTATCTGAGTTTTTGAATTTACCTGGAAGTTTAAATTTTTTTCATATTTTTTTTGTTTAGTTACTTATATTGTTATTATTATTATATATTTTTTTTTTCTTTTTTTGGAATTATACATATTTTTTGGTATTTTTTTTTTGTTTTTTTTGAACTTGATTGGGAGCGGAAGATTTCAAAATTCCGTGTGAATGTCTGAAGATAATCAAGAAGAAGGGGTTACTGGTGGATTAGGACCGTTTGGGGTAGAAAGGCCGTACACGCGTAGTGTCGCACGGGCTCTTCAAAACCTGGTAGCTGGTACAATACTGAACCAAATCGATACTGGTGTTCAACAACCAGTCGATTATTTACCAACAGACTACTTTAATCACTGCGCTGCCCGAATATACAGTTCTATTGAAGGAGGACGCGAGGATAGTGTGTCAATTCCAAATCGATCCGAAGATGGTTTCAGTTTCTCTAAAAAGCTTGACGATATTCTTCAGATGTCACAGGCTAACCAAACTGATGCTGGTGGGAGCGTTGACCCTGTGGAGAGTGAGCGGCGTGCAGATGTGGAAGCTAGAGGTTCAGTGGCTACAGGTGGTGGACTGACCAACACTGATGCGAACGTCGAGCAACTGAGCCGATTGATGGCGATGATGGCTCAGTGTACAAATGAAGTCAGAAACATGAGAGTGTATGTGACTAGCCTCAGCGGCCAAGTGGCCGAAATAGAAACGTCCGCCGGTCATGGATGGGTCACCGCTCCACTCATGCATCAACACCAGATCATAGGGGTCAAGTTTATGAAGTAGGAAGACAAACAGGATATAGTAGTGAGGAACGTACAGGTGATGAGGGACGCATGCCACCTAGATGGAAGAAGATAGACCTGGAAAAGTGGCACATAAAGTTTGATGGCACAGATAAAGGGATCACGGTTGAGAGTTTTTTATTAAGGATTGAGAAAATGAGAGAACAGCACCAAATCTCACACCACCAGCTGTTTACAGATTTTCATTGTCTGGTGACGGGCTCCGCGTTAAAGTGGTACTGGCAGGTGCTAGAAGATCATGCTGTTGACTCAAATTTCGAGTATCTTGAGCTGAAGGCCGAACTGTTGGCCCACTTCAAAACCGCCGAGTCCGATTACGAGATAATTCGGCAAATCATGGAACGTAAGCAGATGTCTACTGAGGGTTTCGAGGACTTTTGCAGTGAAGTTCATAACCTAACCTTTAGGCTTCGAAAGAAAATCCCTGAAAAGGAACTTGTGGGCATAATTAAGGGTAATCTGAAACCGAATGTAGGCGAGCAGAAAAGTTAATTCGCGAAAACAGGAGTGGGGTAAAAGCGGTAAATGAGCTTGAGTACTCTGATTGTCATTGTTCCGATGAAATGCTCAATCGGAAGGCAGTAGAAGCAATCAGCAATCCACTCAGGAATCGAGTAAATAATGGCCAGGTGTCTGAGGACAGGAATCACACAGAAGGCATGACATAGAATGGTAGGTCTGCTGCAGTAGGTTTAACCAGCCTCAAACCGAACATCAATTCCTTCTGCCCCTCGCTATTTCACCTGATGTTGTGCTTCGCATGTGGGATGCCAGTGGACCACTTCGCAAAGAACCCAGCGGAGGCTAAGAAAGACACGAGATGTAAATCAACATTTCACAACATGGTTTGTTTCTCCTGCGGAAGTGACAACTCGTTTTGTGAATTTAAGGCCGAAACGGGAAATGGAAAACTGGCGGAGATGACCGGGGTTTTCAGTCAGCAGCAGGAGCACCCGGACCGCCAAAAATAAAAATGTTAAAGAATAAAGATATAATTGATAAAGAAAAGTTAGATATCGGAAACAAAAATGAATTTAAAAGTTTGCATGTTAGGAAGAAAGAATATGAAGAAGCAAGGAAGAGAATATATTGCGAATCAATAGTAGAAAAGAAGAGGAACAGGAATTATAGAAACATACTAAAGATGAGAGAAAAATGTAAGATATATAGAAGAATTTATAATAAGATAGTATCTACGATTGTAACAGTGAAAGGAGACAATAGATTTTTTGCGCAAACAAACATAGGAGGTAAAGAAGCATTAGCGCTACTAGATTCTGGTGCAGGAGCTAGTTGCCTTGGAAAAAATGGTTGCAAATTTTTAGGAGGCAATGAAGAGAAAATACTTAATATTAAAAACCAGAATAATAAAACCGCGAACGGGGGAGAAACTCCAGTGACAGGTGTGATAACGTTACCAGTGCTTTGGGGTGACATGAGTAGGGATTTGGAGTTCTTGATAGTACCAGGTTTGCAGCAAGAAATGTACTTAGGCATCGATCTTTGGAAGACATTTGACCTAAATGTAGTCAGCAGAGGAGCTGAAACGCGATCTTCCTGTGCTACAGTGTCCGAGCTCGCCCCCGCTGATGGTGACCTGTCATTCGACGCAGTGCAGCATGTGATGACCCGAGATCAGACTATCGCTTTAGACAAATTAAAGTCTCATTTCTTATCCTTTACTGTCCTTGGTCTAGGTCGAACTGATCTGGAGGAACATATTATCGAACTTTACGATGATAACCTTCCAGTTAAACAAAACCTGCGATACAAAGATTAATATATGAAGAATTGGACAGAATGCTAAGTATGGGATTAATAGAGGAATCCAACAGCAGTTGGAGTTCACCAGTTTCGTTGGTAGTTAAAGGTAGTAAAAATCGACCCTGTCTTGACGCACGCAAGGTAAATGAGAGAACCGTTAAAGACGCCTATCCGTTACCAAATATCGACGGAATACTTAGTCGGCTGCAAAACACGAGATACATCTCAGCCATAGACTTAAAGGACGCGTTCTGGCAAATTCCCCTTGAGAAAAAATCAAGAGAGAAGACTGCTTTTACAGTGCGAGGGAGACCTATATACCAATTCACGGTAATGCCATTCGGACTCTGCAATGCAGCGCAGAGAATGTGCCGATTGTCGGACAAAGTTATACCTGCTTCGTTACGTGAATCTGTGTTTGTCTACCTTGATGATTTGTTAGTGTGTTCGGAAGATTTTTTGTCCCATATATGTTTGTTAGAAAAGGTCGCTCGGTGCTTACGCGAAGCAAATTTAACAAT
This sequence comes from Philophylla caesio, assembly GCA_963971545.1. Lineage (NCBI taxonomy): Eukaryota > Metazoa > Arthropoda > Insecta > Diptera > Tephritidae > Philophylla > Philophylla caesio. Next base: position 115,252,336 of record OZ020604.1, on the reverse strand, counting down.
AAATGTAGATAAAAGCAAGTTTTGTTTCAAAGAGATTGGATATCTTGGGTACGTTGTGGGTGATGGCTGTATGCCACCAAAGTAGCGGCTGTGAGAGACTTTACCGAGCCAAAGACTCCTAAGCAGTTGCGACAATTCGTGGGCATGGCAGGCTAGTACCGACGCTTCATTGAAGACTACGCGATCATTGCAGCACCACTGCACGACTGCCTCACCAAAGACAAAATCAGAAAACTCAATATGACTGACGCTGCCAAGAAGTCGTTTGAGGTACTTAGGAAAAGCCTAATATCGGCACCCGTACTTACACACCCGGACTTCAACAATCTATTTTACATTCAATGTGACGCATCGACTGACGGAGTGGGCGGGGTACTGTTTCAACTCGACGATGAAAATAATGAACGACCCATCGCATACATGTCAGCGAAGCTTAACAAAACTCAAAGGAACTACAGTATTACAGAGCTCGAATATTATGCTGAAGTTCTGAGTGTAAAGAGATTCCGGCCAAATGAGGCAGGCGCACCATTTACGGTCATAACGGATCACGCAAGCCTTAAGTGGCTTATAAACCAAAAGGACCTGTGTGGTAGACTCGCGAGGTGGAGCCTAAAATTACAGGGTTTTGATTTTGTTGTCGAACATCGCAAAGGCTCTCAAAATGTTGTGCCTGACACTTTTTCCCAAATGAATATGGAAGAGTTAAAGCCCGGTGATAGAGTAGTTGACATTTGCTTAGAATCGCCATATTTCGAGTCCGACGAATACGTAGAGCTTATGAAAGCAGTGACAGAAAACAAGGACAAGCTACCTGATGTATGCGTATCTGACGACTACGTATACAAAAGAACGCATTTTGACAAGGCGGACGAACTTCATGCGGGCCAGACCTGGAAGCTTTGGGTTCCGTCGGGGTTACGACCGGGACTGGTGGCTTCGGCTCACAGCTCACCTTCTGCGGATCACGCAGGCATTCATAAGACCTTGTCGCGAAAACGCGAAAAGTATTACTGGCCTGGCATGGTATCAGATGTGCATACATATATAAAATAATGTGGGATTTGTACGACTAACAAAACGCAAAATCTTTTTCACAAACCCGTAATGGGCAAGCAACGTGTGACCGAACGACCTTTTCAACGTCTTTTTATAAATTTCATGGGTCCTTATGCTCGTACGTATGATGGTAACGTTTACGTGTTTGTGTGTCTAGATCACTTTACAAAATTCATCTTTCTACAGCCCATGCAGAAAGCAACTGCAGCCAATGTCGTAAACTTCCTTGAACGAGAAGTCTTCCACGTATTCGGCGTACCTGAATATGTGCATTCGGGCAATGGAAAGCAGTTCGTGTCGGAAACTTTTAAGGACCTTTTAGACAAGTATGGAACGACACACATTAAAACCGCCTTTTATTCACCCCAAGCGAATACTGCTGAAAGAGTGAATCGATCTGTGTTGCAGATTATACGATCATTCGTAAAGAACAACCAAAAGAACTGGGATCGGCATGTTAGCGATGCAGCTTTTGCTCTTCGCAGTGTATTCTGCCATCTGTATGTCGCCTTATCAGGCCGCTTTTGGTGTGCCTATGATACAGCACGCAGCACCGTATGATTTGTATCGAAAGCTGGGCTCTCTACAGGACGCTGATTGTGAAATGGAAAATTCTGGCGACAGACTGCAACTGTTAAGAAATAAGATCAAGAAAGAGCTGAGGTTGGCACATGAACGAAGTAAAAGGGTTTACGATACGCGGAGTAGAGAGGTTAAGTTCCAAATCGGGCAAGTAGTTTACCGCCGAAACTTTAAGCAAATTTCTAAAATTGATAATTATAACCCGAAATTGGCACCGAAGCAAATCAAGAGCATAGTCCTGAATGCCATAGGAAATTCTATGTACGAACTCGGGGATTCTAGTGGAAAAAATATCGGGGTATACCACGCTAAGGACATGTTCGCAAAATAAGATGTTTGATGTTTCGTAGTTCTATATTTGATGTTCATTCTCTGGACTTGACTGCCGTACTTCGTTGACTACACATTATTGACATTTGTTTATTTTTCTCTTTGTTTTTTTCCGTAATTATTTATTTATTTATTCGTGCTTTATTTATTTGGGCATGTATTTATTTATTTAGACTTGACGAGTTATATTTATATGTATTTTTTTATTTTATTAATTTTTTTTATTAATATTATAATTTTATTGAGCTCAAGGCCAGTTTATGGAAGATTTGTTTGTGAAAAAACAACAACAGCTTTCAATGGTTGAAGTTATAGTACTATTTCGGAAATCACCACATTTCCTCATCAGACTTTCTTTTTTTGACTATTAAATTAAATTATTATTAATTTAATTTTCATAACCACTTCTCTCAGGCTTTGAACCCGGGAGCTCGGAGTTGCAGAGCCAATACGCTACCTATTGTGCTACGCTAGCCGAGTTGGCTGTTGTGTTTATTTCATCTTCCTTAAACAAACCAACTACAATAGTACTATAACTTCAACCATTGAAAGCTGTTGTTGTTTTTTCACAAACAAATCTTCCATAAACTGGCCTTGAGCTCAATAAAATTATAATATTAACATTTTACTAGGCCAACAGAAATATGAACAAACATTTGTAGACAAGGATGAGCACGCCTTAAAAATGCATATAATGTAAAATAAAACAGAATTTGCAAAATAAAAACACAAACAACAACCACACAAACAAGTTAAATAGCGGCAGATCAGTTGCTCTTGTTTGTAGTTGGTTTGTTTAAGGAAGATGAAATAAACACAACAGCCAACTCGGCTAGCGTAGCACAATAGGTAGCGTATTGGCTCTGCAACTCCGAGCTCCCGGGTTCAAAGCCTGAGAGAAGTGGTTATGAAAATTAAATTAATAATAATTTAATTTAATAATCAAAAAAAGAAGTCTGATGAGGAAATGTGGTGATTTCCGAAATAGTACTATAACTCCAACCATTGAAAGCTGTTGTTGTTTTTTCACAAACAAATCTTCCATAAACTGGCCTTGAGCTCAATAAAATTATAATATTAACATTTTACTAGGCCAACAGAAATATGAACAAACATTTGTAGACAAGGATGAGCACGCCTTAAAAATGCATATAATGTAAAATAAAACAGAATTTGCAAAATAAAAACACAAACAACAACCACACAAACAAGTTAAATAGCGGCAGATCAGTTGCTCTTGTTTGTAGTTGGTTTGTTTAAGGAAGATGAAATAAACACAACAGCCAACTCGGCTAGCGTAGCACAATAGGTAGCGTATTGGCTCTGCAACTCCGAGCTCCCGGGTTCAAAGCCTGAGAGAAGTGGTTATGAAAATTAAATTAATAATAATTTAATTTAATAATCAAAAAAAGAAGTCTGATGAGGAAATGTGGTGATTTCCGAAATAGTACTATAACTTCAACCATTGAAAGCTGTTGTTGTTTTTTTTCACAAACAAATCTTCCATAAACTGGCCTTGAGCTCAATAAAATTATAATATTAACATTTTACTAGGCCAACAGAAATATGAACAATTTTTTTTTATTAAAAAAAAAACTGATAATTTACTGTGAGATTTTTTTTGATTATTCCTTAGCTAGTTTGGATATTGGATCCTTGTCGTCTGTGATATAAAATTAGATTAAGTATTAAGTTGAAGCATATCTGGGATAGATTAGCTTAAACTACTTGCTTCATGTATCCCCAAACCGCACCCAATGACGATCACGAACGAATACAGGCGAGACTAGAACCAAATTACCCGGCGTTGAGTCGTGGGTCGCGGCCACACATTGGGCAAAAAAAAAAAAAAAGTAAATACACTCGACACATGAAAAGGCTGCGTTTGAATTCTTTTTACGCACACGCTCCATGTTGCAGGAACCATCGGCGGATGCGAGCCTGGAACGACAGCCTTTACGTTGTAAAGATACATCCAGCAACTCTGCAACAAAAGTGTCTCAACAATGTATCCCTAAATGTTGGGTAACATAATGAGGAAGATAATCCGCGTTTAGGTAGATACGAATGTCGATGTGGGCGAGCATGTCCGCATATGGATATGAATGTGTGGGTGAAAGTTTGAGTGAAAGCGGTAGCGAAATCGTTTTGCAAAACACCGGGGCACGATCGGCAAATATTTTAAGTTGCGGAGCATACCAATAGTTGGCTTCTAGTAAAGTGAACGTGTTGTTAAAATACTGCGTTAGAAAGTAACAAAAAAAAAAAAAAAGCAGTGCTAATTTTCCGTTTGCTTGTGCTTTTTTTTAGATAACGGAAGCTGAAAAGAACACTGCTTTAAATCCTGCTACCAGGTAAGTAAAATATATACATAGTATTTAGATTAGTATTATTATGGTTGTATTTTATATTAATTTATTTTTTAGCTTTAATTTCAGATTATTTCGATTTCTTCAGATTTTTAGTATAATTTTGATTTAATTTAAATTAGCTTATTTAACTTTTATTTTAATGGAAACATATCACGTTTAATTTAATTTAATCTTTTTTTTCAATTATCGCAATTATTATTATTTTTTTCTTAAACAAAGCACGTTCTTATATATACATATATGTATACATTTAACTTACCTGGTAGCAGGATTTAAAGCAGTGTACTTTTCAGCTTCCGTTATTAAAAAAAAGTACAAGCAAACGGAAAATATTTGCCGACCGTGCCCCCGGTGTTTTGCCAAACGAATTCGCTACCGCTTTCACTCAAACTTTCACCCACACATTCATATGCATTCATATCCATATGCGGACATGCTCGCCCACATCGACATTCGATCTAGCTATACGCGGATTATCTTCCTCATTATGTTACCCAACATTTAGGGATACGTTGTTAAGACACTTTTGTTGCAGAGTTGCTGGATGTATCTTTACAACGTAAAGGCTGTCGTTCCAAACGGCCTGATATTGGCCTTCAATAACTTAGAATTCCAGAAACATTCATTTGCCGCTTGTGCCGTTTCTAAAATAATTATTTACTTTGACCTGTCCGAAATGTTCACTTCTTTTACCCCATGGATATCAAATCCTTTTATTTTGTGCCATAGAAAAAGGCTATTCTTTGCTCTTTAATTATCAAAGAGATTAGAGTTAGCAGTGTCAAGCAGAACTTCAAATATTTCTATATTATCAGAAGGAAAAGTACTAACTCCCTAACATTTATAACAACACTAACACCAGCTGCACCAACATCACGCTGCTGTCCACCTGAACAAGTATTATTTTGTACAGTTTTATCAAAATTAGTGTTATCAACATTTGTAAGGCAATGTTGTAACGAGCCCTCCGCATTCACAGACGCATTTATTTTAACATTTAAAAAAGCATTCCATTTTTAACATGGCCCGTAACGGAAGGCTACCATCAGGTTTATAGCCAAAAGCTTTAAATTTTCTTCTAACATCATTTTCCTTTTTCATTTTGCGCCGCAACTACATCAAAATCTACATATAGGGTTATTTTTTTTATTTATTTATTTCTTACCGCTTTATTAAGCTTAATTTATACATAGCTCTTAAAATCTACAATTCATAGCCTAAACTAAAAAATAAAGTTTAAGCTACTTATTTGGACCGCAAAGTATTAGTGAAAAATAACAGGTTTCTGGCAAAACTTTGGAATGTACTGTGTACGAAGTCATTGCGATTAATTAGTTAAAAAGACCGCCCGACTGACACTAAATTGGAAGGGTCCTACAATAATTGTACAATTTCCTTTTAAACTTATTCATATTGTTACATTTAATATCATTTGGCAACTCATTAAAAAATGTTAATCCTTTGTAATACAAATTACATTTGTCTGCTTCTGTTTTATAAGCGTAAAGATTAAAATCATTTCTGTTACGAGTAATTTGATAAGGCAATATTTAGTGCAATTATTAATATCATTAATGTAAAAATTTAACAAAATACGAGCTACCACAGATCCTTGTGGAAGGCCAACTGAGACATCTCTTTTATCGCTTTTGGTCAATTGTCTCTAAAGCACGTTTCAAATCTGAAAAAAAAACAGCTAGTACATATTTTTTCTACTTAAGTTTTATTTTCAGTTTGCAATGACTAAATTTAAAGCACTTTTACAATGATGCCTCTTACTAAACCCTGATTGATGTGGTATAATAATATCATTATCGTGTAAAAATTGTACAATCTGGTTTTTTACCACTGCTTCGAGTATCTTTTCGTCACACGGTAACGTATTAATAGGCCTTATCTCATCAGCCCTGATGGTATTTTTTATTTTTTTCTAATGTAACTACAGATAAAGATACCTTTACCAAGCTGTGTAGTATTGTCCGCATCAATGCTCCACCAGTATGTGATATTTTCCGCGTACCTAACTCCGACAATAACAAGAAGTCTGCAGCAGTCATAGTTAAGTTAGGCTCTGCAAACGACAGATGTCTACTTCCCTCCGCCGTAGCGCGCTTCTGTAAGCAGAATAAGAAACCAATTGCTCTGCGGGATATCGGGTTTGAGTCAGATGGGAGAGAAGACGTGCATGAGAGCCTCACCAAACAAAATCGTGAAGTTATGCTCTTTGCAACACAGCTCAAAAGAAAACAACAATTAGCATCTGTATTATCTTTACACGGGTGGGTTTATGTTCGAGTTAAGCCTAAATGCAACGCAGTAAAGGTGACCACCATTAATGATGTCCGTGCACTATCAATATCCATCACGTCTTAACGAATTTAAGTATGAGCTTATATAACTCTTTTAATTTCAAAATTGAATTTAATTGTAAGATTATAGTTTGTAAGTTTAATATTTACTTTTGTCATCATATTCCATTTACTGTACTTGTTACCATTTCCTTTGTCCCTCTTTTCTGCTACCTTATCAATTGTTTTACTTACTTTAATATCATTTACAAACTTTACCTTCCGATATGCCCTTCTGAGATGCAATGTTGTAAATTCGTGTATAATGCTCATGATTACTGATAAGGATTTATGTTCCAAAGGCGCTACATTCAACATGATTCGCGTCTTGAGTAAACGTAAGAATGGTTTAAAAATTTGTTACATCAACGCCCAAAGCCTTACTAAGAAAATCGATGAATTTAGGTATCTCTTTGAAAACTCTTCTGTGGACGTGGTGTGTTTTCTTCGAGTTATAACGATAACTTGTTTCCGTTAATGGATATAAGCTCATTCGCTTGGACAGAGTCCGCCACGGAGGAGGTGTAGCTATTTATATAAAAAACTGTCTTTCGTACAAAATGAATTGCTCATCACCACCTTCCAGCTCTACAGAGTACCTATTTTTAGAAATTTTTACCAAATTGGACAAAATACTGATTGGCTATGTATACAGACCCAACAGACAAATTTGTTATAAAGACTTAGTTGACTATCTCGAGAACCTTACCATAGGCCACAACAAAATCATTATAACCGGAGATTTTAATGCCGATGTTATCAAAGAAAGCGATTTCCCGCTTCTCATGCAAAATCTTGGACCCCGATTTGTAAAACAAACAATACTCACGCACTTTACACGTATCTCTAGCACGTTACTGGACGTTTTCCTTGTCAATGATTTGTCTAATGTTCTTTTGTACGACCAACTAGTAGCTCCGAATTTTTCTAAACATGATCTTATTTTAGTTACCTTCGACTTTCAGTTTGTAAGCATCCAGTCTTCCAACTCGTACCGTGATTTTAATAGAATAGATTTCAAAGAACTCAATGAAAGCATTAATTTCATCAACTGGGGACTTGTACGCAACATGCCATCTGCCAACGATCCAATTAATTTTAACCAAAGAAATATAAACACACTATTTGAGAAATTTGTGACTTTAATTACAAGATCGAGTAGACGCAATAGTCGTCCTTGGTTTAACAGCTATTTAAAGAAATTAATCGATGACAGAAATAAAGCGTATCAAACCTGGAAGTTACTGAAGTCCGACACAACCTACAACGACTATAAGTCTAGAAGAAGGATCGTTACAAAAGCCATTTAAGTTCTAAAAAAACAAATTCTATGAGCACCAGTTTAGTACAGCTGTAAGCTCGAAATGCACATGGAAACGGATTCGAGAAATTGGCATCGGCATTAAAGCTTCAACCGCACCGGACTCCGTAGATGTTAACGAATTAAATGCAAAGTTTGTAACCACATCTCGTCTTCACAGCAATATAAATTATGATCTTTACAATGTCGGTATTAATAATTCCTTTGATGGGTTTTGTTTCCAATGCATAGATGACTGTGATGTTGTGGAATCCATACTTTCTGTGAAATCGAATGCCGTTGGTGTAGACGGAATTCATCCTAAATTTATGAAGTGTGTATTACCAATTATTCTGCCGTACCTTACTTACACTTTCAATAACATATGTATTGACAACGTCCGTTTTTCCAAACTGTTGGAGAAGAGCTAAAGTTATTCCCCTTTTGAAGCCCAATGGCGACTACAGACCTATTGCTATATTGCCATTTCTCTCTAGGGTTCTGGAGCGAATAATGCACCGCCAAATCAACATTTACGTGAACAAAAACTTCTTATTAACTACACACCAATCTTGCTTCAGGGCAAATAAAAGCTGTATTTCTACTATTTTAAAAGTCTCTGATGATATAAACAAAACTTGGACAAGGATAACATAACCTTTTTAACATTACTTGACCACTCCAAGGCATTTGATTCCGTGGATCACCCACTACTTTGCTTAAAGCTTTTTGACATTTTTAATTTTTCTTATGCAGCTGTTAACCTGGTCAGATCTAATCTCCTAAGGAGATCGCAAGCGTTATACGTTGGTAGCTCTTTATCGAACTTTTTGTCTGTCATTGAAGGTGTACCTCAGGGTTCAATACTTGGTCCGTTGTTGTTTGTTTTATATGTGAATGATCTACCGGAAGTTCTGAAACATTGTCAAGTACATACATGTTTATGCAGATGACGTGCAATTATATCTTAGCTGTCCCCTAAATTCAATCAATGCGTGTACAAATAATCTTAATGCAGATTTATGTCTCGTGAACGGTTGGGCTAAAGATAATGGTTTAACCCTGAATCCGGCCAAGTCCCAGTGCATTGCGATATATAAGAAATATTTGAGGATTGACAATTATTTAAAAGTAACGTTAGACAATTCGATTATAAAATTCGTTGACTCCGTTAAACACCTGGGTATACCATTTAACAGAACCTTGACATGGAAAGATCACATCTCTACCACTATAGGAAAAGTGTATGGTATGTTACAATCCTTGTAGACTACCCAGCACTTCACGCCGATAAAAATAAGACTGCAGATTATCTATTCGAACGACTTAACGCAAATCGATCTTCGCGTTCCACACAATTGCTTCACACAACTTTTAATTACAAAATATCTGAGCGTCAGTTTTTCGTGTATGCAGTCCGTCTTTGGAACAATTTGCCTCTGGAGATTAGGAGCATTCGAAGCATATTGCAATTCAGAAGGATGCTAATTCGGTTCTATCAAGAATAAGCACTCATGAAAGTACTAAGTCATTTCTTTCCCAATATCATATCCTCTTTCTCATCCTAATCCTATCACTCTTTAATTTAATTATACGTACATCTATGAATCCCTCACTTACCTTTACCTCTTTCTTAATTTCTATTATTCAACCTTTTTTTTACTAAAACTTTAATGCTTATAAAGAAATTGTAATAATGTCATGTAAATAAAATAGCAATATAAGAGATCTCTTTTAAGTTCAATTTTATGTGTTATATTAATTATGAATCAAACACTAGAAATATAACTATCTGGTTGTTGTGTTTGGTGTGAATAAAATAAATTAATAATGGAGAATGCTCTTTGAACAGGGTAGGTATTGAAAATTGTCAAGATCGGTCAATAACCACGCCCACCTCCCATATAACGGAAGTTTTTGAAAAATGCAAAAACACTGTTTTTCGGTATCCATTAAAGCAAATTGAGTGAAATTGGGTATTTGGATCGATTTTGAACTAAGAAATTTATGAAATTTTGAAAAATGGGCTTCGCCGCCCCACTTAGGAACAAATTTCTGTATCTCAATAACGGTGTAAGGTATCGTCACAAAACTTGGTGGCCATATTTTCCATGATATCGCTATTATTACCGCAGATACCTTTTGAAATCGGATCATAACCACGCCCACCTTCCATATAACGGAAGTTTTTGAAAAATGCAAAAACTCCGTTTTTCGGTATTTATTACAGCAAATTGAGTGAAATTTGGTATTTGGAGCGATTTTGAACTAAGAAGTAGGTATTCATAAAATTTAAAAAAAAAATGTTCTGTATCTCAATAACGGTGTAAGGTATCGTCACAAACCTTGGTGGCCATATTTTCCATGATATCGCTATTATTACTGCAGACATTTTTTTAAATCGGATCATAACCACGCCCACCTCCCATATAACGGAAGTTTTTGAAAAATGCAAAAACTCCGTTTTTCGGTATCTATTAGAACCAGAGATCGAAAATAACCCTTTCCACTTATTTTCAATGTGTTTCTCACTGACAGAAACACAAAATTTTCAAGCAAAACATATTTCTCACCGTACGAAATCTTTCTGTAAAATAGTTTTGTGTTTTCTGCTGTGGGATATTTTTCAACTTCAAAAATTTGTGTTACGAAAAGACACTTTGGCTGAAACATTTATTTTTAAGTGTCTCCGGTTGTGGGTTATTGAAAGACAGAAAAATATAAATGGATGTAAATAAGTGGAAGAAACACATTGGGCATGTATTTACACGACATTAATATATTAATAATGAATTGGTGCGAATATTTATGACATGCAGAAGAAAACGTGAACATTCATAATATGATGCATTGAAAATAAGAATGTTTCCCCCTATATTTAGCATTTTTATGCATAATTATAAGACATTTAAATGTTGGTATTTGAGTTTTTATATTTTAGTGCATTTCTGAGCCAGTTTGGGTCAAAAAATGTATTAAATTCCCTTCATGGAAAAACAAAGATTTATAATATAAATTGAACAAAAACTGGCTAATACAAATTCTGGGGGACATAAACTAAATTTACAAAAATATTTTTTTCATAAACCATTAGATTACACGTCTGCTGAGTTTATTATGTTATTATAATTTTAAGAATTCAGTTTAACTATCAATAATGAATTTATTGTTTCGGTATTTAATTTGTATCGTCTTTCACTTAAAATAAAATTAAGTGCTGAAAAGGCTCTTTCTACAGACACCTGAGTCGCTGGTGCGGCAAATACAACTAGCGCTAGTTCAAATAAATTAGGAGTTTTATATTTCAAGTTGTAAAAAAAATCTAAAACGTTACTACTTAAAGGTAAACGACCATGGACCGCATTGAAATTCTCAATATCTGTGTAAATTTTCCGAAGTTTGTCGGAGATCGTCTCCTCGGCGTTCGTTTGCACTACATCTTGTATTTTGTCCAAATAAACACTCAGCAGCGAACTTTCGGTAGGAGCATTATTAGTCTCCGCACAATCCAAGAAATTATTAGTAGACATATTTTCATGCGTAGGTTTCTGTCACCGGATCCTGTAGAAGATAATAATGATAACTTTAATAAATATAATAATATAAGAAACTTTAACAAAAAGCAAACCACATTATGCTACGCAATTAAATACAACACTAGTAATTATAAGAAGAGAAAAACATTGCCATCCTACTGTACAACTACTACTATGAAAATTGCGCGATATGCTATTTTCTTTAAATTTGGTTTGGCAATCGACTTTTGCTGCTCTGTTAAAATTAAACTAATGCGAGGGTCCATATGAATTGCTGCCAGCATTGCTTCATTTTCTAATAATTTGCTCTCCCGAGCTTTCAACCTAGTAAGGAGTTTTTTTGTTAAGTAATTAGAGCTTTCCTCACTCTGCAGCTTTAGTTCCATCCACAATTTATAAAAGCCGGTAAAAAGTAACTGCTCCTGTTGGAGTTTAAGTGTTGCGGCATATACTGATTGAAATTCGTCAATATATAATTCCATTCAATCCCATTCAATATTCGAAGTATAACCCAAATGAATACTCAGTCTGAGGTTTGATCGAAAAGTCCCGTTCTTTATTGGATATGCTTTCTTTTATACTAAATTCTTACACTAATACTTAGAAGTGTACTGATATATTGCTAATACATACAAACTAACTGCATACTGCAGACAAACTGACGTTGTGGATCAGTTGGGCATTGCAACTGTCTTTGGCGGTGTCTTTGACCGTCCGCACACGTGTAACAAGATCCTCGTTATGTGCGACGAATGCAGTCTTTGCATAAACTCCCGTTGAGTTCAATGTAACTAATTTTGGTATAATGTTGTTTGTGTACATGGCAATTAAAGTAAAAGGGCGATGTGTTTATGTAATGCTACAGAAGTGATAATATTAAACTCCATATTAATAAATTCTCGAATGTCATATAATTTTTTCAACATCAAATATGTAGAATTCCATCGCGTAACAACATCAAGCGGTGGAACGTTTTTGCCATTTTGTTTTAAAGAACGTCTATTAAAGTGTTAAGCAAAAAATTTAAATATGTTTAAGACGTTATGCTGATGTGGATGCATCCTACCTATATTTATCAGTGCGTAAAAGTTTACATAACTTTCCAGCAATAACAAGATTTTTGGCAATGTCTTCTTGTTTATGGACGTCGTTTACACATAGTTGGAGTGTATGAGCAGCACACCGCACTAGAGAGATATTTGAAAGAGAAATAGTACCCAGCATTTCCATCACATTGTTGTCGAATGACTCTTCTGCTATATCATCGTTAAGACATTATTTTGCCTTGATCATATTTTTCCCTTTGTCAGTTGTAATGCTGCAACAAACAACAAACATAGGTATACAGTGACTTGCACTTAATAGCAAGTGTCTTGTTTTGGGGTTTTGACTTTCAAAACTATGTATTTTTTTATTTATATATTTTTTTTTTGTATAAAATTTAATATTTTTACTAAAAATAATATTTGAAAACATACACACATACGAAACACTGGTATTGGTAATGCTTACCTGTAAATCTGGTCCACTCCAATATTATATTCACTTATAATTTCAATTAGTTTTTGCTTTATTTACGACCCCGCATGTGACTGAAGAAGCTGTATTATTCCTAAAGTTTTTATTACAATTTCTGCTCTATCGGTCCTTGAATCAATAACTTCTAAATTTACACCTAAAACTAATCGACCTTTCACCAATCGTTTTATTTCTTCAACAATTTCTTCGAACACAAACGTAGTCTATAACATTATGCGACGAAATGGGAGACATTGACAGTGCATTATAAATTGGTTCGACAATTTCTCGAAATCCTTCGCTGTCTAAATGAACAAATGGCCTGCCATCTTTTGTCACTATTTTGAAAATTGAAGAAATTAGGTCATCTTTGTCCACTTCGTACGAAATCTTAATTTTTTTGGGTTTTTGCACTTCACAATGTTCTTGGCTATTTTGTACTGCTTTTTGAAAACTTTCATTGTGTCTTTGTTTCAAGTGACGCCTTAAGTTGGTTATATGCTTGCCTGATAAATGACTATCGCACACATTGCACACAGACTTATTTTTTATACCATCAAACTTGTAGAAACTCCTAACCACGAAATCGCAATTTCTACCCATTATAATAATTATAAATAATTTTCGGTTATAAAATTCTACTGAATTTTCACTGCTTGTCACTTCAATGAAATCATTTGAGTGACCTTAAACTATACGTTTACTAAGAGCTAACAATAATAGCAAGCACCAATGTGAAAAGCTTATAAAACTTACACAAAAAAAATTTTAAAACATTTTTCTGTTTCCAAATAACACTTATTTTTTCTGTCTCAGCGATAAGTGTCCCAAAACAACAGTAACAGAAATTATATGAAAAAAAATGTTTCCCACTGAGCAAGAGCGCATATCTACAAAAAATAAATCACATGTTCTTTTTTGTTCGTTATTTTTTCTCTCAAGTAATAACCGTTATTTTGGAACATTTTGTAAGTGGAGAGGGTTATTTTCGATCTCTGCAATTATCTATTGAGATGTTGTTCTAATAAAATGCAAGTACCTTATAATCTGCCTGTATTTGTTGCTGTAGTATCAAAACATAAAGCTTCTACCTTGTTTGGAAGAAATGTTGTTAATATTTACTATTATAAGAAATTACTTTTAAATACCTTTTCTGTTAGATTCCATACCTTTAATAGTTCGAGTATGGCGTCTGTATGTTATTTGCCAGTACCAGCTGATGGGCCAGGTACTCCAAGTAGATGTCTGCCATCTGTTGTTATCACAACTGGTAATATGCCCACTTTTGCGTTTCCTGTGATTGATGGTCAAATTTTTCCATCCCAATGTACCGTAATTTGGTTTATATTGCTGTTTTTAAAATTTCATTTCATTTCATTTATTAAGCTAGCGATTAGTACAATAAGGTTTAACACCTTTTATAGCACAACAAACAAATAAGGGAATTATAATAACGGATGATTAAGGTAGAGTACAAGAATAAAAGTAAAAAATAAAGACAAAAAAAATCCATCATCAGTTTTGCAGCAGTTTCCGAACGAAATTGTTTACGGCAAAGCCGAATCGATGTCTTGCTAATTACCAATGTACTGATATCATGTTTCAATGCTTCAGCCGCAGCTATCAGAATACGTACTGCGCCCCTATCACTGACTTTGCACTTGTCTAAGGTCGCAACAAGCTTTGAAGTGATAAAATGTTTCATTCCTCGTTTTCTGTTTTTTTGTTGAGAGCTACAGTTAGCAGTTTGATCAGTATTATCATCACTGTCGTATACATCAATTAGTTCTTCTGTATTGTCACTCAAATCATTCGCTGTTAGGAATACTTGGAATTGTTCTTCGTCCTGCTTTTTTTTCGGTTTACCTCTTTCTCAATACGATTATTTCTTCGCTTTTCTTTTTCAAATAATGAACGATCGCATCCCACCATTGCACCAGGTCTACCTTCTTTATGTTGATTCTTGAAAAACTCTTTATCTTCTTCTATTTTAATAAAATCTAATGCATTGCCGTGCGCGATGTCAAAAAAGGTGTTCATATTTTTAATAAACTGATCTTCTCGCATTTTTTGAAGTGGTGTGCTGCAAGTTTTTTGCAGATTTTTCCATTCTCGATATAAAGCTTCAACTTTTTGAACACTTCTATCAATTTGGCGCACTGGAATACGGGCTTTATGCCAAAGAATTTCAGCATCTTTGAAAACCGGATACGCACTTGAACGAAGATCCAATTTCACTTTACGCATGTTATAAAACAACACTTTCAAAACTTGCCCATTGGAAGGCAGCTTAGATCCAACAATTTGGCTTTCGTCATATTCTAATAAATAAAGTTTTTCACTAGCTCTTGTGTCCATTTTGCAAATACAATCAATTTCAATTCTCTTTAAAGCAATAATGTTTCTATGATTCAAAGCTCAAAATAAATACACTTCATCATTAAACGTAAGTTAAATTCAATAAAATGATATATTAAAGACATATATGAAACATTTTACTTATATTTTCGTGCCTTGTCTCTTGAAAAGTCCATATAAACCGGTTTTAGCCACTTTAGTAGGCATGTGCCACGCCTTAACCTAGGGCAATCAGTCTAAGATTTTGGAATTTCGTTATTGGCATAAAAAGGAAGGGCGGTACACTCTTTTTGCAAAAAAAAATATTTCCCATACAAAAAAAGACCAGTCTAATGTACAACCAATTGGAGCCGCACCAATACCAAACCACGTAGGTGAACACATACATTTAGATTTATTTCACATGAACGGGAACACATACATCAGCACAACTGATAAATACTCAAAGTTCTTCGACATACGGGAAATTCCAAGTAAAAGGAATACATACAAATACATTGACGAAATATTATCGCAAATTTACCCAAACGCCAAGTATGTAATGACACAAACCGAATCAATATTCACGGGCATAGTATGTGCGAAACAAGTTTACGGAAAACAACAAATTGTACATACAGTAACACCAATATTTCATTCGAAAACTAACGGTAAAGTTGACCGTACACACAGCACCCTGATCGAACTCGCTAGAGTCCTAGCACAAGAGCATAATCATTCACCGGTACGACAATACAACAAAATAATTCACTCAATCACAGGAGAGAAACCCGAGGACGTGTTCTTCAATCGAGGAGGATATCCTGACATTCAAAAAAAATCGAAGCAAATCAAACGAAAGTGCTTGCATACCATAACAAAAATCGTAAGAGTATAATTTAGGTGGGCGTGGTTATGGTCAGATTTCAAACATTTTCGACGTTTATACTTTTGTTATCAAGGACAATATGTTTATTAAATTTAGTGACCATACATAGCACCGTTATTGAGTTACAGACATTTTGTCATATACATAAATTTTTATTAATTTGTTCCAATGGAAAACAAACAAACGAAGTTTTCGAATTTTTCGAAAGTTCCGTTATTTGGGAGATGGGCGTGGATTTGACGATAAAAACAGCGAAATTAGGAGACTTTATACACTCCAAAACACACCGTCGAAACAAAAATACGCGAAGCATGCAATGAATGAAAACAGAGGTGACGCAATACTTAAAAATCGTGGTACAGTTATGCACAAAGACAGTACTTATTTTTAACCTCTACCGCCCTCTGCGACAGTATAATTGATTAAAATGACAAAAAATATGTAATGATAGAAACAGATCCGGTATACGTGTACCAGGACACTTTATTTTATATCATGTAGCAAACATTTCAAAAATATTAGCACCCTATGAGAAAATGGTACGATCTACTTATAACCTCGAACAAAACTCGGCAGATCAAATATTAATCAAAAAACTAGTGACACTTGAGTCTCAATTACTTCCCAATATCTTTAGGGCTAGACGTTCAATTAAATTTCTAGGGTCAACTCTTAAAATGATTACTGGTACACTAGATCACGACGACTTAATCTAAATTAAGACAGGATTAAATATGCTGATAGAAAACAATAACAAACATAAGAAAATAAACTCACAGTTTAAAAGAATTTTAGAGACTCTCGATCCTAAAACTATGACAGATGATTTAGTGATGACCGAAGTATACAACGAACTCTGTCGCTAATATAATTAATTTTGCAATAAATGGAAACTTCTACTCAGGAACTCTAAACTTAAAGGATATTTAACAAATAGTATCCAATGAAGCATTAGACTCACCTTTATTAAATATATTAGAATACGTTGACATACAAGTCTTCTACTTTAACCACGCAATTGTAACTGTAAATAATTATCGAATATTAAAAATAAAATTTAATTTGTTCAGTCTATACCCAATTGAAAAATATTCTTAGTTTCTAAGATAGCAAAATGTAACAATGTCTTTGCACCTATTGAAAAATGTAAAAACTATGTTGCAAAATTCAGAACTCAGACAATTGCACTATCAAAATATTAGAGAATAAACCTGCCAAATATGAAGTGATGCATGAAAACAACGCACCACTCCAAATACTCGAAAACGGAAATGTCATAACAGATTACAACCCCACCTGGAACAACGGTAAAATAGATGGCCGAAATTAATGCAATTCAACTACTCCGCAACAATCGATGGAAAACAATACTCCAACCTGCAACAGGAATTCAAACATGCCATATATGTACAAGCAACATGACGAACAGCTAAAGTCCTACGCATCATCAAATCCAATGCTGATTATAAATTTAGCAATATTCAAGAAATGTCAACTTTCCTGATATTAATTTAATTTAATTTAATTCTTTATTACGGTCTA
Source organism: Philophylla caesio (assembly GCA_963971545.1). NCBI lineage: Eukaryota > Metazoa > Arthropoda > Insecta > Diptera > Tephritidae > Philophylla > Philophylla caesio. Next base: position 115,234,523 of record OZ020604.1, on the reverse strand, counting down.
ATGACCTAAAATTTTGAATATACATGTATAACATATACATAGATAAATATGTATTCAAAAATGTATTTATTAGTTATAATATGTACGTATTTTAAGTAAGAAGCGCATTTTTACAATCACATATTCATTGATTGTACTACACATTTATTCACATTTTTATTCTATAGCAATATAATTTGTAATTTCTGTCGATGCATATTTCATTATTGACGATGTCCGAACATCTAAGTTGAATTGAAGAGTTCCAGAGCCATACTGATTCTACAATTCTTCTTCAGGTATAACATACTTTTCGACGAGTTATGTACATATTATTCCATGCAGCATCGCATCATCCCCGCTCTATGCGGTTTATTTCTCAGACGTAACAGGCTTTATGAGCAACACCTTAAATAAGCTGTCGGAATGGACGAGATTCCGAGCAGTATCGCATCTTCCGGTCTAACATGCTTTTTAATGATTAATATCTTATTTAAGCTGTCGGAATGGACGAGATTCCAAGCAGCTTACGTGTTTAAATAGGTCGGTTGGAAAGGACTGGTTTCCAAGCCAACCTTTTATTGGGTTCCTTTGGCATAGGTGATCTGAATGATTTAGTCCCAGAATTGCTCTGGTGGAACGGATGGAAAGGACTTGTTTCCATGCCGAACCTTTTTATCTAATAGGTAATGTCCTGCAGTGATCAGCTAGTAACCTCTTGAAGGTAGTAATGTTATTACAATTTCTTATTGAACTTGGTAGCTCATTAAAACATTTCAATCCTTTGTAAAAAATATTTTTCTTATCAACTTATATTTTGTATAGTGGTAGCCTGAAACTATTATTTTCCCAGAGTAAATATGAGTGCGTTTCATTTATGTATCGAAGACTATCACTTAAATATTCCGGCAGGCTACCCTGTTTTATACTAAACACAATGCGTGAAAGAATATTTGCTGTTTCACGCTCCGCCAATTCAAAGCTTCACGTCGCTCGCTCTAGCGCCATGCCATCTCCTAATACTGCTCTGTCTACAGATACACCTACTATGCTCTCTTCATCGTTATCCTCTGATGCTGCTGTTTCTCAAAAAGCTACTGCACAATCGCCTATTGTTTATATGGATTCTAATGGTTGGACTACTGTGCGACAAAAGAAAGTAGCCAAACGTAAAAATGTTGACGGTGGAAACAATGGCAACTTTGATTTTGATATCGTCACCAAAAAGAAATGGGTTCATGTTTCATCTTTTAAGCCTACAGTAACTACAGATAGTATTATTGCCTTTGTTTCCAAATATTCGGGCTTTGAAAGTAAACATTTTGCTTGCTTCAAACTAATAAAAAAAGATACATCTCTGGATAATATCAGTAATGTGAATTTAAAACTTGGCGTTTCTGCCATGTTTTATGATAAACTTTTTAATGCGGATTTTTGGCCTTCAAATGTAAATGTGCGGCCTTTCCGTTTTTTTCAAAAGGAACAAATTACTGAACCGAATAAATAGCTTAACTAATAATAATACCATCCTACCTAATAATTTAAAAATATACTTCCAAAATATTTCGGGCCTTCGGACCAAATGCTCAGTTGTTTATACGCTAAGTTTTTCCCTAGATTTCGGTATATTTATATTTGTTGAACCTTGGCTGAATGAAAACTTCTTCGACTGTGAAATTTTTGATCCAATTCTTTAAGATGTTTTTCGTAAAGACCGCGATCTTGCCAAAACAGGATGTTCTAGAGGTGGCGGGGTTATTATTGCAGATTCCCTCATTGATCAGTTATGCGTCCGTGTGCATGGTTCTACTGGAGTCGTTTACGTGTGTGCATCGTATATTCCGCCGAATAGTGATGACTATTTATATTTTGCTCACTCTGACAATGTAGAGTCTTTAGCATCAATGATTTAGGTTGATAGTCATCTCTGTGTCATTGGTGATTTTAATTTATGCCATTTAAATTGGTGCTCACTTCGAAACTCGACTGCATTTATGGCCTCTAATTCATCAGCCGAGATTCACGTCATAGATAGTTTTTTATGCATTGATTTACTTCAAATTAATGGATTTCATAATAAACTTAACAGACTTTTAGACTTAGTGTTTATTTCCAATAATATTAATTATACTTTATCGGAATGTGTTACACCAATCTCACAAACCGACAAACATCATGTTCCTCTTGTTCTCGAGTTGGAGTTTTATGAATTTGCTGAGGTGTTAGATGATCCCAGCATAAAGTTCAATTATACCGCATGTGATTTTTCAGAGTTTAACGATAATTTAATGTTTCTTATTGTTTTCATAATTTTAAAACTAAACTATTTGAGTTGTGCTTGAAGTACGTTCCCCTCTTTAAAATGAAAGCGTATAAAGTTCCATTGCACACTAAACGGTTAAGCATTTTAAACAATTTTAAGAGCAAATTTTGTAATCTGTATAAGAAATCTAATGATCCACTGCACTATTCTCTATTTCAATGCTATATAAAGGAATTCACTTGCCTGAACAAATTCTTATATAGAAATAAAATTTTGAACTTTGAAACCAACATAATTTCAAACTCTAAAGCGTTTTGGAGATTCATCAAGACAAAAAGATCTTGCTCGTCAGTCCCAGTCAATGTGTTCTTTGATGGAAAATTCGCAAATTGTGCTAAGGATTCTGCCAATCAATTCGCTGATTTTTTCTGCTCTAATTTTGAATCCGACTTGGGTTTAAATACTGTTTCTCCTCCTTCTTGGAGTGGCTCGTCGCTAAATTTTGGATCTTTGCGCGTGTCAATTACTGACGTCATTAATGGCATTAATAAGCTCGAGCCCTCATCTAAAACGGACACAGATGGCCTTTCAGCTACCTTGTTAAAAAATTGTTTATGTCTTGCTGAGCCTTTAGCAATAATTTTTAATAAGTCTTTGGAGACTGGTACTTTTATAGATGACTGGAATCTGACATCGGTTACGCCTATCTTTAAGAGTGGAAAAAAAAACGACGTTAATAATTATAGGCCGATCTCGAAGCTCTCGTCTGTCTCAAAACTTTTTGAGATAATTGTTAATGAAAAATTATATTTCTCTGTCAAAGGCTTTATTTCCATCAATCAGCATGGTTTCGTTGCGAAGCGCTCTACAGTCAGAAATATGTCCATTTTCAGTGAATATTGCATTTCTGCTTTCCAAAAACAATGTCAAGTAGATACAATATATACAGATTTCTCGAAGGCGTGCGACAAAGTATCACACCGTATACTCTTGTCCAAACTTGCGGCATTGGGGCTTCATTTTACATTTTTATCGTGGATTAAGTCATATTTGTCCAATAGACGCAGTGTCGGTGCTGTTGATAGTGCCACATCCCGTCCATTTACTGCGCCTTCTGGTGTTCCGCAAGGTAGCATTCTTGGACCCCTCTTTTTTATTCTTTTTATTAACGGTATTGGCACGAGCTTCTCATTTGCAGAATGCGGACGATCTTAAAATTTTTGCGATTGTCAGCAACTTTCAAGACTCTGAAAAGTTGCAACATGATCTAGATAAGGTTCATAACTGGTGTTGTTTAAATCGTTTGTCGTTAAACATATATACATGTTTCCACGTAAGGTTTGCTAAGCTAAAAACTAATTTGCATACTTCCTATACTATTGCTGGCTCTGCCCTGAAATTCGTTGATGAAATTAAAGATTTAGGCGTAATTTTTGATTCAAAGTTAAATTTCACTAGCCACGTTAATTATGTCATTACTCGGTCATTTTCGATGTTAGCATTCCTACGTCGTAATTGCTCTGCGTTCACTAATCCGTATACTCTCAAAACATTGTATTGTGCGTTTGTTAGATCGAGGCTTGAGTATGCCGCTTTTATCTGGAGGCCTTGCCAAATAGGCCCTTCCAATCGTCTTCAGAGAGTTCAAAAGTTTTTCTACGATTTGCACTTCGATCAATGAATTTTTCAGATCCTTTGCCATCTTACCGATCTCGTTGTCTATTGATAAACTTAAAATCATTTGAGAGCAGAAGATCTATGCTGTCGTCTTCATTTGTCATTGGTATCATTTCTGGGACTATTGATTGTCCTACGCTTCTAAGTAAGATTCAGTTTAATGTCCCATATAAAAATCTCAGGCAGTTTGAAACCTTACATATTGATTTCTCCAGAACCAATTATGGAGTGAATGCCCTTTTTTCTTGGGTATGTTCTGACTTAAATTCGCTCTTCAGTTCGTTTGATTCTGATTTTACGTTGCCGTATGCCATATTATTAAACCATCTTAGATCATTTTTTTCTTAAAATTATTATTGTATGCCAATTATTTTTAACTATATTCTATTAGAATTGCAATTTAAAGGCGAAATATACATATTTACATGTATCAGTTAGTGCGTACTTCTAGTCTGTAAGATTTTTTGTAATCATAGACCTAATAAAGAATGAAATGAAATGAAATGAATGTTGTTGAATCCCGTGTAAGATGATTTGCGAATTGCTCCACAGATACGTTGTGCATGGGGTACCGTTGGAATTAATCCTGATTTTAGAATATAGTTGAGACAATAAATGCGCACCACACAATTCTAATTTAGGCAGCGACAATTTTCTCGTTGGGGCTACCCTCGACTTCAATGTAATTAGCTTTACCTTGACTTGACCTCTACTATTAACCGTGCGTGCGTAAATACAGCATCCGCAGCCCTGATGGCGGCATCACAGAAGCCGTGTAGCTACATGTGCTGAATACTGGGTTGTAGGCAATAGCGTGGTATAGTCATCGATTTCAACGACGACAGCGATAAGAGAAACGATGGTTATGCGGTGTAAATGTTGTGAGTAACTGACGCATCCCACTGCACCTTGAGCAACCAAAGCTCTTGTAGAATTATTTTTGCAACTATGATGATAAAGGACACCAAGCCAAACGGGTCAAATAGAGAGGAAGTAATTGATAATATAGTCCGCTTAGAAACAATATGCGATATGAGTTTGGGTATAAGTGCAAACAAAAATACGTCTTCTTGTTGATGCCACCGTAAGCCCAGAGTGCTTGTTACTGCGTCGACTTCTAAGTTGAGATTTTTAATCGTACTGTCATCAACAAATTCGTTAAGGTTGGAGTGCCATTTAGCAAGTTCAAACTTGCCACGACGAAGTATCTGACTAACTTCCGTTTTGATTTGACGAAGTTGACTCCCTTCGTGTTAGTGTTAGCTTCACAAATAAATTCATCAACGTAAAATGAAGATTTGATAGGCTCGGCTCCTATCTTGAACTCGTCCGTGTATTGTTCAGCTAAGTATTGCATGCTGCGTGTAGCGAGATATGGCGCGGCAGAAGTCCCATAAGTGATTGTGTTGAGCTCAAATGTATGAAACTTGCGATGAGGTGGATCAACTAAGATCTGCCTAAATATCTTGGCGACATCGGCGGTAATTACGTAGCGGAACGTACGGAAGCGTAGAAGCAAGGTGTACAAGTCGGGCTAAAGGGTCGGTCCGATCATCAGTATGTCGTTCAGCGACCTTTGCGTCGTTGTCTGAGAGGAGGCATCAAAGACCACTCTTAACTTCGTAGAGGTACTATTCTGCTTAAGTACGCAATGGTGGGGTATATAAAAATGTGGCATATCCAACTGCGGCGTTGTAAACAAGCTCATATAACCCAACTGTTCATATTCTAACATAAATTATATGTATTGTCCCTTGACATCTGGTGTGCGACACAAGCGGCGCTCAAGAGCTTCAAAGCGTTTACAGGCAGTTTCAAACGAGTGACCTAACAAACAAGGATCATCCTTGAATGGAAGACGAACTACGACTCGGCTATCAGGTTGTCGCTGAACGGTGCTGTTTAAAGTCTCTTCGCAGCTCCCCGCTCCGGGGTGTAGTTGTCAACAGGAGTGTTAAGATCTTTGGTCCGCCATGGCCGTTCTATGTTGCTGTTGATGACTTCATCCATTGCAATTACATAGGTGTGCGAGGTTGTTAAACTGTTTTGGTAACGGCCCGACACTACCCAGCCAAGGAGCGTTTTCTGCAGCACGGGCATATGAGTGCCAAGCTTGACATGGCCAACGGATAAGATATCGAAGAATGCCTCTGTGCCTAGCAGCAAATCAATTGGGCGAGACCTATTGAACTCTTCGCCAGCCAGTGGTGTGTTCTGCGGCAAATTCCAAGTGGTGATGTCAATTTCTGTATCGGGGTGATAAGCAATGTTGGAAGTAATACAGAAATCGAGCGGCAATCCCAATTCTCCAAAACGGGACTTAGTTATGGTAGACGTGAGGTGCTTGACCTGAGTATGTGACTCTCCAATGCTCCGAATTTCCATGTAGCTTCGTTTGCGAGGCAAGCGGAGCACCTGTGCGAATGCATCAGATATGAAATTCACTTGTGAGCAGGAATCCAGGATCGCACGACCAATTCTATAACATCCTGATGTATCCTGGACCAGAACCAAAGCTGTGGCCAGAATGATTCGCTCCATGCCGGTGCGAGTGTGAACAATTGCATCTGAATTCCGTACCCCCACCTAGGGAGTTGGCTGCTGTGAAGATGGCGACAAGCCCGGCGAATCCCGATGCAATAGTGTTTGATGTTGGCGAGAACAAGTCCGGCACCTGTGCGTAGATGGGCACTTGGCAGCCTGATGGTTTTGCCTAAGCAATTGAGGCAAAGTCCCAATCGCTTTGCGATGTCGTAGCGTTGATTAAGAGTAGCGCCAATAATTTGAGGGCACCAAAAGGTTCTGTGCTCAGTGCTAGCGCAAGAATGGCATACTTGTGGTGTGCATTTGAAGGTAAGCTCTTGTCGATGCGGTCTATGGTTGCGTGGCTTGCCAGCAGTTTGTTGACTTACGCTACTGTCATTACCGGACTTGATTATTGACCCCAAGTATTGATAATGTCGTTCGACAACGGAAGCGCAGGAGTTTCATGTAGGAAGCTCGCTGGCATCTAGATGTTCATTCCATTTCTTTTTGGTCTCTTGGTCAACCTTATCCATTGCGATTGAGATGAGCATATCCTGAGGAATTTGCGATGCACTACCCAAGGACAACAATGAATTATACAAAGCAGATGAGTTATCGATGAGGCTACGTAACTGTTTTGCATTTGACTTAGAAACACTTGGCAATTAAAAATCGAATTTATGTTGTCTAAAAAGACGAGCGTTGGATTGTGGTAGCGGGCTTTTAGGCGCTCAAGTGCCTTTGAATAGTTTTTAGAAGTAATTTGAAAGGCCTTAACAGTTTCTAGGGCCGAACCACGCAAGCAGTTTATTATCTGGTTAAACTTTTCGATGGACGACAAGGTAGGTAGCGACAGACGAGGTAGCTTCATTGAAGGTGAGTGAGAAGAGCATTGAGGTGAATCAGCAACGGTCAAGTTGTGTGCATCTGAACCTAACGTAGGTATCTTCTACCTCCCCTCGGGTTTTACGCTGCGCTTCGTCTGGATCCAGCTGCTCAATTTCGGTCTGCACTGTCATAACCTGCTTAAAATAGGCCTCCAAAATAACCAAACGACAATTTAATTCAGCGGACGAAACTGCAAGTTTGGTATCGACAGTATTGCGAATGCGCGAAATATTTCGACGCAGATTAGTGCGTTGCTGTTTAAGCCATTCTAAGCTAGTAATTTTTGTAAGGCGTCTGGTAGCCTTTTATCAATAGGCTATGCCGAATTTCGTTTAAAATAGATTCTGTTTAGCGAAATTGTGAATCGGTGCTACAACAATGCTACTGTAGCGACGTGACCTTGATGTAAACTTCTTAATAAAGGTGGCGTAATACTTCTGTAGTCACAAAGGCGGTTAGCAACGAGACAATGCTCCTATAGCAATGCGTTGCGATTGCAGTAGAACAACTGCGGTAGGCTTTGTCGAATGATGAATCCGTTGTTCGTCAAAGCACAATACGTACGTAGGGTTACTGTACCATGTACCGCGTGCTAATCGATTGAGTGATAAAACAAACAAAAAACTGTTGATGCAGATGATAGACTGTGTACTTGAAGACAACGATGTCGAAACTAAGAATTTTTTTTTACGACCGTGAATGCTGAGCTACGTTTTAGAAACAGAAGCAGGCGATGTCATATTTCCCGAAAAAATCTTTTAATTATCTCAGCCCCACGTTGGGCGCCAAAATAACCGGTCAAGAGCGTATTCTTGACAAACGAAGTATGCGGGGTAACAAACAAAAAATGTAAAGAACCGTGTTGTCTCGCTGTTCAAATGATTCTCATTTTTATTGTTTTAGCTCACTCGATTGAGCCAGCGCTAGCGAAGGTTGGTCAAAGAAAACAAGTGATAATGAGTGGTAACGGAATTACAAATAAATATAAGAGCGTGAGCTTAACCCTTATATACTCAATGTAAATACATATTATAAAAATTAGTGTAAATTGTACGATGTATGTGAGTATGAACTAGAGATGAAGCCTCTGACCGAACAGACTTAAGATATACAGAGAAAAATATATTTTAAGTTAAATTTTATTGCCGGCATCTCTTACGTGACGGCTGACCAGAAGAAGTTGTTGATTGTTCGTCGGCATTCTCGCTGTTGTCATGTCTATTATATTCGACATAACTTACATAGTACTTCTCGCATACCCTGACATAATGCTTTGTACAAGTTGGAATGTCACAAAGGTCGCAAACTGAAGTGGTTTCTGTGTCGCCCTTCGAGCCTTGCTGGCCAGCTTTACAAAATTCTCATCTTTGCCGCATTGTATTATTTCGCGTTATCGGCAGAACGGAGAGGGTTTCAACTTCAAATCCGATGGTGTTTTTTACCGTTTTAACATACTTTCGGAGAGATCCTTTTACCAATCGGTTTTCTATATCGGAAGTTGCCAGTTCAACAGCCAACGATTTCAAGAATTCTTTGTGTTTTAGACGGGGGCTATTAAGTTGGATCATTCTGTATGCTGCTAAAGCTGCAGCATCGATTATATTATAGAACAAAGCCATTGGCCACCGGTCTTTCTTTCGTTAACATGTGTATATCCGGATCATTTGGTCAAATGTATCGACTCCACCCTTTTTGGAATTTTGTGCAATGTAGCGCATGCCTCTATTGGGTTCAATCGCTACCTCTTTGGCTTCTATCGGTGGTCCGTGGATTCCTCCTCAGTGGCCCACTCCTCGACAATCATCATGATTCAGGGATCTTGCAACGCACTCTGTTCCTCATTTATGTCATCAATATCTGAAGCATCATCGTCCAAATCGTAGTCGGCACCTCCAACAATTACAGAATAATTATTTTCAGAAAACATATGTCCGAAGTCATTTTCCATACGCTCTTGCTCGTTAATAGACAAGTCTCGATGGGCAGAGAGTTTAAGCAGTTTCAAAAATTCATCCATGTCTGTTGCAACAGTAATACAATATAAACTAATACTGTATTCCAAGTAGTATAAATTCAACACGTTTACCAACTTATAATACTTATCTTATTGAAATAAATTTGATTCCTTGTGTCCGTTACATAATTCAACACGTTATATAATTCAAACCACTTTCAAATGAAACTGAAATATACGCACAATAAAGTAATTTTGGACTTAAAGCCATATGCACGTATAAATAAAACCATTAATTTACTAAAGTGCGGAAAATTTAGAAATGCGATTTTAATAAACATAAAATCATTTTAAGCTAATTTATACAAAATAAAAAATATTTAAATAGAAAAAAAAAATAATAATTAAAATTTCAGTCTAAGCGGTAATATTAGTTCACGCAAATTCATACCTATAAATAAATACGTACGTACATATTTCAATTGTACAAAATATAAAATAATTTTCAATAAAATATATATTATCGTACATCTATTTATTATATACTTATATACATCTGTGGTCGAGGAGGTAGCGGTGAATGCCATAACTCAATATGCCGCCAAGTTCGGGATTTGAATCTCAGCCAGGTCCAGTAAAATCTAAATCCTAGAAAAGTTGTTTTCTAATAGCGGTCACTCCTCTTTAAGCAATCAGAAACCTCCGAGGGTATTTCTGCCGTGAAAAAACTCCTCATAAAAAACATATTACGTTCGGAGTGAGCAAAAAACTAAGGTCCAACTATTTATTACCGATTCCTTGCGTTAGAAGATAGACTCAACACTCGCCTGAAATTCGTTCCCAGTTTATAAAATTCATGCAATAGTATTATCAACTTGGATATATGAGACCACACCATTGTGTATTAATGCCAACTAGGGACTCAACAAAACTCAAAGTTGTATTCGACGCTTCGTGTCGCATATCGTAGTAATATTCGCTTAACGACTTACTTTTAGTTTTAGATATACTTCATCGTGGAATATTTTCACAAACAAAGTGTCATTTAAACCATCCCAACTCCTTTGAAGACCGGAGCTGTAAATAATTGAATATTTGTCTTGACGCAGTAACTATTGCATTGGGCATAACTTGGAACCAAGAAAAGATATATATTTATTTTTACATTTACACCTAGAGCTTTGGGTCGCACAAGCACTTCAAACTGCATGCTTAACCTGCTTGTCATTGGTCACTTCTCTTTCAACACTGATCGCACCCCGCTACTGCAGGCAAGCTGAATGCAATACACAGTTGCCTATATGGCTGTTGGTTTTATGTGCGTACTGAAACCGGTATAGGTGGTGCCAATATTCTGTTGACCATAGTGAAGTCTCACGTCGCTGCCAAAATTTATATTTATTAAACAAGTTGTATGCGAATATTAAACACATATTTAATGACAAGCAATGCTAGGTTTTTTTTGTTCAGCCTCTCTGCAACAATATTAACCTTTGCCGGAAACAGGGTGTCAGACATTCAGTAGTTACGAGTAGGTGGCAAATAAAAGTATGTTCCAACAAAAAGTATTCCAGCGCTTAAGTCGGGGATATGTTTTTTTATTCCATATTTTTACGTGATAGCGCCAACAAATGGCCGTTACCTAAACAGAGTGAACTGCATACTACAACAACAAAAACCAATAAAGGGTGATTTAAAATATTTGAGCTCTTTTTTAAATGATTCGTTCGGATTCGCACACATCATGGTGAGAAGCAGCCTATACTACTACCCCGAGACTCCGTCATGGATATGTTCGCCACGCCAATTATAATGTCGGTCCGATAGCTTTAGCAGGTCATTTTGTACAGGCTTCTGTGCACTGCGTTCAGGACTGCCAAACTCTAAAACATCAAAAAATGGGAAACTTGCTAGCTCTGCCTACGTAGCAAGGGTCCCAAGCCATCATACATAGCCACATTTGTGTGCAGTTCACATTGAGGTCGAGTCAGAACTGAAAGCATTTATGTTAAACAACGATATTCGCTCAAGTGAATTGTTTACCAGAGGAAATACATTTCCATTTTATACCGCCTAGAGGCCCGCTGTTTTGTTGGCTTTGGGAAGCCGCATTGAAAGCCGCCAAAGGTCTTTTGAGGCGCCAGATTTACGTACGAAGAACTAAATACCCTTTTGTAGAGATGCAAATGCATTCGGCGCTCTAACCGCAGAGGATTTTTTCATCAGAGATTCTCTACGCGGAATATCAGAGTAGCAGGTTGACACAAAAAAATATTAGCAATCTGGCCAATTTGTATGCATGCATTTACAAATTTGTTTTCTTATCTGATCATTCTAAAAATTATGTTAATATAAGTTGTTGTAATATATCGCATATCCAAAATACTGGTTATTTGCGGAGGATACAACTATACCCAAGCCAGTTTAACCGCCTAACAATGTTACTTCAAGTAGGACCATATCTCTTATACCAGTTCTGTCAAAATTATTTGAAGATCTACTTTTGAAGCATAAATCAATGCAGTTGAACTGTGTGGACGTGCTTTTACTATCGCTCCTCATACCTTGTATATCTTGTAAATTATTATTCTCAAAGTTGTTGTAAATCTAAATTCTAATCAGAAGTAATCAAAACCATAAATCGCAAACTCATCAAACCATTAATCAAAAGACTAAATTATTAAATCAATAAAAATAAAATATAATAAAATAAAACATCATTCCAATCATAACTTGTGTCGACAATAAGTAAACAAAAACAACTACGTCGAGCCCGTTTGTGTACTTTACTCCCGCTGTTGCTGTCACTGCCGTTTATTGACAACGATTAGTTGGATATATTCTCTTCTGTGTTAACAGCTGTGCGGTTGTGCATTGGTGCTTTTGTTTTTGTCTCTATTTCATTTTCTTATCCGTCTATCGCTGCAATTGCTCAGCATTCATTAAATAATGACTACTCGCACAAAATCTGCTCGCCTGGTAATGGCTTCACCGAATAAGATACTCGCAACTACGCCTAAGGGTGTCTTGCCCGACATTGCGTGGATCTCGCAGCTTGAAGCGAAGCTTATGAGTGCTATGACAGAAGTTGTAAGAGAGGTGGTAAAGGAATCAGCTGACGCTATTATGCAGAAACTGGGAGAGGCGACTGCTGAGCTGGCCAACATGAAGAGAGACCTACGAACTTTTGAGCGTAAAATTTAACAAATTGAAGGCGACCACAAAGAAATGCAGAGTTGCGCACTGATGTTTTCGCACTAAAGGAGGAAATGGAAAACAAAAGCGTTGAAACAGATGTTGTTATCAGCGGCATTTCGCAAATGCCAGACGAAAAGATAGGAGAAATATTCAATAAAATCTGTCAAGTTATGCAGCTGAATCTTCTCCCATATCGATCGGCTTTTCGTGTTCGCAACAGCAAAGCGAAAAATACACCGCTGATTGTTAAACTGGTCTCCTCCCATGATCGCCCTCTGTTATTTGCTGCCGCTGCCAAGTTTTTCAAACTAAAGAAAAGAGGTATTAAGCTAAGTGATATTGGGCACCAATCCGAAGGAACAATGCATCTAAATGAATCTCTCACCAGGCGTACGCGTGCGGTGATGTAATTCGCCACTCAACTAAAAAGGCAAAAGTGTGTAACATCTGCCTTCTCTTTTAAGGGACAGGTGTTTGTTCGTGTGCGGCCAAATGAAGCCGCGGTTAAAGTAGTCAGCATAGATGAAATTAAAGCGTTAACTGCTGACAGCAAATTACTAGTTTCTAAGATTAATTGTAATGTTCTTTGTACTTTTTCCTTTTCTTATATCTTGCTTCGCTTTATCCATTCTGAGTGCTATGTATGTATATGTGGTTATTATTTGTCATCGCCCCCAGTGTGCAGCGTTTATTGCTCTGCCATGCCATCTTAATGCTCAAGCCTCCAACCTAAAATTGACGAATTTAGATAGATAGATAGATATAAAGAGAGGTATGCACTGCGACCAATGGGTCTATTGTGCCCTCGAAGCTCATCACAACAATTTAGATACATATTTGAATGCTCCAATGTTGATGTTGTATGTGTATCTGAGACTTGGTTCTCTTCGTGTCATATTGATAACTTAATATGTATTAGTGGCTATAAAGTGTTTCGTCTAGACAGAATCGGGAATGGTGGTGGTGTCGCTATATATGTAAAATCTGGCATTTCGTGTAAACTTAAATGGAAATCTGAGCCTTTAGAAAGTGTTGAGTATATTTTCGTCGAGCTGGCATCTAAAACAAATACAATTTTAGTTGGATGTGTATATAGACCTAATCGCCAGATTGCATATTCAAATTTCGCTGATTTTGTTGAAAATCTGAGTTTAAACTATAGTGACATTATTATAACTGGTGATTTTAGCAGTAACTTACTAACGGAAACCAAATTCTCGCTCTCGATGGAAAATATCGGTCTGTACTCGGTGAACAATACGATACCTACCCATTTTACGCAAACTAACAACACACTATTAGACGTATTCTTTGTAAATGAAATGACTAATGTACTTCTCTATGACCAACTATATGTACCCAACTTCTCAAAGCATGATTTAATTTTTCTTATTTACGATTTTACTTTTTCGTATGATACGTTTCATTATACATATCGCGACTTCATGCATATTAATTATAACCATCTTGAGTTAGCTGTGGACGCTGTCGACTGGAAATCTGTTCAAAATTTGGTTTCGGCTGAAGAACAGATATGCTTTCTACAAAAAAACATCAGCACACTTTTTGATAAGTTTGTACCGCTTGTTACTAGAACAAACATAGTGAGGAGCAAGCCATGGTTCAATAATGAGATTAGGAAATCAATTGACAAGCGAAACAATCCAAGTTGGAAAATAACCATTATGACTACAAGATCCTAAGAAGAGAAGTTACCAAGGCCATTAATATACAAAAATTTTAATTCTAATCATGGAATCATATTCGCGAAATCGGCATTGGTAATAGAAACAATCCGGGCAATGAATCCGTTAATGTGAATGTGCTTAATGAACAATTTGTCCAAGTGCCCGCTGGTAGTAATAATAATATTTGTTGTGATCGTTATAATGTTGGTAAAACTGTCTCTGTGTCTGGTTTCTGTTTTAAATGTATTGATGAACGTGATATTGTCCAATCTATACTGAGTGTTAAATCTAATCCTGTTGGTCTTGATGATGTGCATCCAATATTTGTTAAGTGTTTACTGCCAAAAATTTTAACTTTTATCACCTATGCATTTAATACAATTCTGACTACGTCTTCATTTCAAAACTGCTGGAAAATGACCAAAATCATTCCGGTTAAAAAGCCCAATGGTGAATATAGGCCCATTGCGATACTTCCTTGTTTATCTAAGGTACTGGAAAAAATTATGAACAAGCAACTCAACCACTTTATATCAAAGAACTCCTTGATGACCCCGCACCAATCAGGCTTTACTACAAATAGAAGTTTTATTACAGCGCTCATTAAAGTCTCGGACGATATTCGGCTATATATTGACAAAAATCACGTAACATTTTTAACTCTTCTTGACCACTCAAAAGCTTTTGACACCGTTGACTACAAATTAATGTGCTTAAAACTTGACAGCCTATTCAACTTTTCAACATCGGCAGTAAACCTACTACAGTCTTATCTTTTTCACCGTTCGCAATCCGTAAGTGTACGTGACAGTGTGTCTAACCCATTGCCTATTTCTATAGGTGTTCCGCATGTATCAATTCTTGGTCCTCTACTGTTCACGTTGTACATTAATGACCTTCCAAATTTTTTGAAATATAGTAATATTCACGTTTACGCAGATGACGTCCAACTGTATCTTTCTTGTCCCCTAGTATCTGTCAATGCATGTATTACTAACCTAAACAATTCTGTGATAAAATACGTGGACACAGCAAAAAACCTAGGAATAGTTTTCAATAGAACTTTGACGTGGAACAACCATATTCTTAGCACTATTGGCAAAGTATATGGCATGCTTCGGACTCTGTGGGGTATTCAGTACTTTACGCCGTTAAAAATACGACTTTTTCTAGCCAAAACGTATATTTTACCGACGTTATTATATGGTTGTGAATTGTTTGCAATTAGTATATTTAGTAGGAAACTTAATGTTCTGTACAATAATATCGCGCGATATATTTTTGGTATTAAACGTTATGAGCACATTTCTGAATTCGCGTTGAAAATCTTTTCTAAAACTTTTGATGACATACTCAAAGTCAGGTGCTTAACGTTATTGCATAAAGTCATGACAACTAAGGAGTCGAGTTATCTGAAGGAAAGACTGTCATGGACCAGATCTTCCCGGTTTCCGACTATTGAAATCGCCTGACATCTGAATGTCAATTCCTTGTGTACTCGGTCCGTCTTTGGAATTGTTTACCGCCAGCGATTAGGAATAATAAAACCACGCTGCGATTCAAAGGTGAACTCATGTGTCACTTTACTAAATAATTGATATGGATACAATTAACTCTTCTTTTTGGATCTATTGATCTCTTCTGTCACTCTTTTCTTCTACTAAACCTTCTTACTAATCTTATTATATCTTCTATCTTAATATCTTTTTAAATTCATATATTTGTATTTTTTGTTAAGTCTTAATTTAAGACAAACTTTATGTTATAATTAGGTAACTACGAGTACATGCACTGTAATTTAAAACCTCTGGTTGTTGTGCATATACCTTAATAATCAAGTAAAATAAAATAAAAAAAAGCACCTAAAGCCAATAATCACGCACCAATTTGGATTAAGAAATATCTTTCGACAATCGACCAAACTCACAGAGTTGTGAGTATAGTTGAGACTGCATTGTAAGTGAAGAAATTATGCTGGGCCGTATTCCTTGAAAAAGTTTGATACAAAGGGTTGTTGCAAAAGCTAAAAATATTGTTGCCAATGCAATATTGCGAGATACTATCCTCATATCAAAGTAACAGATACTTCCTGGTTATATGTCAAGAAGCTTCCTCTACACCAAGGGAAATCAGTGCCGGGGCACCAAAAGGGGCTCCGTATCAACTTCGTAGACGTGTGACTTGCAGAATGGGGACCAGCACGTAGCCTTAACTTTTGCAGACGACACAACTCTTCTCGCAGTCGATGACTCTACCGAAGCTGCAACCTCCCATCTACATCTGTTAATTATGTTACATCATGGACCTGGAAATGTAAATCAAATTAAATAACACCAGATCTACGCGTAAGGTGTTATCTGTGAAGAATATATCACATACGCTGACTTACATTGACTCTACAAGCCCTCCATATGCCATCGAAGCTAAATACTTGAGTATTACGCTACATGCCAAGTTGCGCTGGAAAGAGCATGTTAAGAAAAAACATAAAAAAACCTTTCCTTAAAAGTAATTAGACTATACTAACTCATTGGCACACAATCTAGGCTATCACTCAACAAAAAACCTCTGTTTTATAACCAAAACACTAAAGCTGGTCTGGTACAATGGCACACAATTCTGGCCATGTGCCTACGAAAAACACCTTGCACTATCCAGCCTTTCCAGAACAATGTCTTGCGGTGTATTATAAACGCTCCTTTTTACATACATATGTAAGTAATGCGAACCTCCATCGTGATCTTGACATACCAATTGTGGCAGAAGAAATAACAAGAATATAAACGGGAATTCCCCACATATGTTCTCATTAGAATGTCAAAAAAGCCCCAAACAAGGCTTGGAGGTTAAACAGCAAACAACTGGCAGTGGAATAATCCACTGCGATAACCACCGCCGCATCGCAATAGTATAAATATAAAGAAAAGGGCTGACAGACGGGGTCACTTATGCAAATAAACAAGCTCATATATCTGCATAATATTTTAGGCCTGACAGACGACACTTATCTGCATTTAAAAGGCAAAAAATCGTTACGAATTGAAAAGGTGAACAGCAATATGAGGCAATGTATTCCACTTTTGCAAGCCTATAGGATGCAGTACTGTTGGTGAAATTGTTGAAGAATTTTGCCAAGCAGTTTGCGAAAATCTTTCGGATTGCATGAATTGCTATCCTCCAAACCCACAAGAAATCGCATTTTAATTTATAATTTGGTTTAATTTGCTATTATATGCAGCTATTTTTTAATAATAAACACTTTTGGCAGCATCTGTAGACATTTTGCTAGTTCACTATAGTATTTTTCTGTCAGAAGTGGCAGCATTGCCATTTTGAAATCACAATATTCAGTACTTATGCACATAATTTTCGTGCATTTATACGAGTGCTTATGCGCATTTGCATAACATTGCCCGTCTGTCAACCCTTTAAGAATTCAAAATGTAAATCAGTTGTAAGAATATCAATAAAGCGTACGCATTTCGGCGTAGCAATAAATTATATTTTTTAAATTCATATCGTGTAAACGACATTAACTCGCACTTGTTGTTTATGCTCAAAAATGCTTAGTTTTCCAATCCGGTGCCGGAGGAAAAAAACGCGCGTATCAATTCCATGGCATCGGCGAATGTTGACACAGATTCTTTTACTATGATCCACTAAATCGCGGATTTTGTGTATGCTCGTCGGTTCGCAGAAGTCATTCGAGGTTGCTAAATTCGGCGCCTATGAAGGGATGGACTTGTCACCCTGCAAAATAACCTGGCATTATAATAATTTGCTTTAGTGATTTTGAGTGTCGTAGCTAAAATATGTATGCATGTACATTAGGGTAATTGACTCGTTTTTTTCAATCCGGTTTTCTCCTGGATTTTTAATAAATTATTGTACGGTCTTTTTGTTATCTTGATATTTCGAATATCGAATAAATCGTGTTTTCAATCTCCAAAACCGTTTTTTTATCTAGTTGATAACTAACAGATATACGGCAGCCCATTGACTAATTTTACATCCATTTTATTTTTAATGAAACGGCAACCACAAAGTACTTATCAATTAGATAAGATGTAATGTATTTTAAAATGTCATAAGAGGACGGCAAAGTTGTATAACAATAAGACCTTTTAGCTCGCTCCATGTGCTCAATGTAGATTTCAGTAATTTGGTATAATTTGAAGTTTTTAAATTTGAGACTATGTATGAGTTAAAGATAATTGCATTTCCTCTTTTTGTGCTTTTATTTTTTGTGTTGGTCTTAATTTTTGTTATCTGCTTATCACCTGATCACAATTGAGCGACTTTGTTTTCGGAGTAGAGGACTTGAGATCAATTAAAGTCAACGGGTTTAAATTGCGACTTTTGTCTAGTAGAGCCTGGTACTGCTTACTGAATTCGGACCTTAAACTACATTTTATTTTCAAAAGATTTTTTTGATGTAGATTTTTCTTACATGGGACAAGAACCGGTTTACCCGGTTTTATCTTGATTTAAAAATTAGGAACCGGTTTTTTCAATGTGCAATTTTTCGAATAATTCGGAAACAGGTTTTACAAAAAGCCGCACAATCAATGGCCCTAATGTACATACATACTTGAATGCAGATTGCAGTGCCGCGTGATGATGACGAAGATGAATTTCACCACTTGATCACAAATATATAATCTTAAATTAACATCGCGGAGCTAAACTCGGAGCAATATTGGCGCACTAGAATATTCAAGGCAAAAAAAAAACAGCAATTGCCATTGATTTGAATGTAAATGGCTTGAGCCGAAAGGAAATTCTATGAAAAATTCTTTATTATTGATACCACAAAAAATCACTCGCGCACTTTGATTTTTTATTAATATATCTTTCAATAAAACGCGGGAACACTTGACATAATATAGCGTATATATAAATGCGTATCTTCACCAAGAATACAAGATTACGGTGTAAATCGTGCTGATGTATATATTGTAACGAAGCTTTTCACGCTATGGCGGTCCCGGTGCTTTTTTTCTATTGCTAGGGTATACTCGCCGTGCCCAGGGTTCGTGACAACAAATGTATATTGTATGGGCCTCTGCAAATAGTACTTCTCTTTTATCCTTCATCTATTTATTTAATTCGCAATTCAATAATTCTTCTTGAAATTAACTATAACTTAAAATTCCTAACGGTACAATGAACCGTTGTGTCTTTGTGGACACCTCTGTTGCTTGCGGACGTCGGAGCGGGCACGACTCGGTCGACGCTGGGCTGTCTGACGGCGTCTGCTAATACTCTGTTGCTGGGTGAAGGCTGGGCAGGCGCTATTATGGCGGCTGTTGCCGGACTGCGTTGCTGGGTACTTCAGTCGCTGATAGTTCTCTGTTGCTGGACGACGGCTGGGCAGGCGATATTCTGGTGGCGCTCTGTTGCCCGACTGCGTTGCTGGTACTTAAGTCGCTGATGGCGCTAATAGTTCTCTGTTGCTGGGGACGGCTTGACCGTCTCTTCGGTAGCTGACCTGCCACGACCACAGTTCCTCGCTGACTGCCCTCGCTGGTGTAATGTCGCTCCTTTCATAGGCAGCATCTTCTGTCCTGTTCGATCGTATGACATTACGGTTGCTGATCGATTGTATGGCATTTCGGTTGCGTTGCTGTGGTGAGGGTGTGCCAAGGAGTGTTGCTGAGGTACATGTTGCGTTACCATGTTGACGCCTTGCTGTGTTGATGGCGTGGATGTGTTGACAGTGTGGGCTAAATTTGTGAGGGCGGATATTTAGTCCTCATAATATATGTCGTAGGTGTGTGTAGAAATGTTGAATTTTGTGGTACTGTAGCGTAATATTGATGTGACGATGCTGGAATGATCTGCTCTACTTTTTGGTGTAGAAAGCCAGGTTGATTATTAATACGATAGACCTTTTGCAGTGTTCAAAAATTTTGGTTCGTTTTCCAGCGGACACGAAGGACCTTGGGCAGGACTGCCGCAATTGCAAGGGTCTCGTGGGCAGCCGTTTTGTGTTACATGAAAGAGGAAAAATTCATGTTAAAATGAATGTATGTATGTATTTATTAATTTAAATTTAAATAATACAAAGGTATGTATATGAATTAAAATCGCTTACACTTTGGTGATTTCCTCTAGTGTTTGCTGACTGGCTGTTGGTGAACGCTGGTGATGATATGTGGTAGACGGTTGTAGGTTCAAAACGGAGTGGGCGTAGAAACGCTAAAAATGCCTTTGCCTCAGCATGGTGGTTACGAAAATGTAGGTAAGAGGCGCGGAGTAAATTAAACGAAAACGAATGCCCCGAGTAGTCTTGCACAAACGGATAGAGTTATTTAAGCTTGCGGGTAGGGTGGTACCATTTTTGAGTTTCAGAATTTCTTTGCTAAATTCTGTATATTGAACCACTTCAACAGTTTTTAAGAAACTTGTGTTTAACTCTTCTGCTGTCATTTCTTTTGTAAAGATCGATGTGGGGTCCTTAAGGCATCTGACCCACCTTAGTATATATGCGACAATCCGAAGCTGTTTTTGGTGAGAAGAAAAGTTATCAATATGATCTATAATAAAGTTGCGTCCATCAGTATGAGCTACTAAAACTACAGCACTCTTCTTCTTCCCTAAAGATTTGTCTTCTGGAGAGAGTTGGAAGTTGGCATCTGTAATCTATTCAGCGGGTTCTTGGTCTTCTAAGAGGGACTGTGGACCGCTAAACCAAATATAATTATTTAATTCGTCCACGTTACAACCCCGAAACACTTGACGCTATCGTCAAATACGAATCGAAACAAATCCTCTTTCGACATCCAATGGATTCCAAGCGTTTTTGTGGAATCTGTGTCTGAAATTGAATGACTTCCGAATACTCACTTTCGAAAAATGTTGAATGGTTTGAAAAGCACTTGGTTAATTTTAATCCTGCCGAGCTTAGTAATGTAATTAGCTCACTTCTTATAAGATCTAGAGACCCTAAATCTTCGAATCCTGTGAGTAAGTTATCAACAAAGAATTCTTTTTAATAGCGTTTGAACCGAGTGGATACTTAGTCGTATTAGCATTGCTGAGCTTTTGTTAACACCGTGTCGCAAGAAATGGGGCAGGCGCAGTGCCGTATGTTACGGTGTTGAAGCGAAAAATTTTAAGTGGCTCAGCGGGATGCCTTCTCCACACCACAAGCTGAAAGTTTCTATCGTCTTCGTGCAAGAGCATTTGGCGATACATTTTAGTAATGTTTGCCATAAGTGCGTATTTGTGCAGGCGAAAACGAAGAAGAGTGGATAGTTGGCCCAACCATCAATATTTAATTCAAAGCAATTTGAGTTGAAGTGTGACTCGACCAGTCGAAAACAACACGTAACTTTGTTGTCGTACTTTCAGACTGAAGAACTCATTGGTGCGGCATGAAGTAGTGCGGCTTACTCGGGATCTTATTATTTGTTGGTCTCATGTGACCCAAGTCAATATATTCATTCATGAAGTCCAGACACATTTTACGAAGTTCTGGATCTTTAACTGTTTTTCTCTTAAGGGCCTGAAACCGCCTAGTTGCAGTTTCATATGAATGATCCAGCATTTTACGATCAGCTTTAAACAGCATTCTGACTTGAAATCTTCCTGACGGCAAAACTACCCAAGAAAAATTATTGACACTCTTTTTATTCAGGTGTGAATTTTGTGGAATTTGTTTCTGAAGGTAATTCTTCCAGCGCCCAGAACTTTTGGACTACTGACAGTGGGACGAGGGCATTCATTGGTGACATATTTGCCAGAAATAACCCATCCTAATAGCGTCTTTTGTAGGATTGGGTGATTTTAATCTGCTTTAATCTGGCCTACCGCTAGAAGTTCAAAACATGTTTCAGCACCCAACAGAAGATTAATTTTTTGGGACTTGTAGAAGCCTGGGTCAGCCAAAATTATGATTTTAGGTAATTTCCATCGATTAATGTTTACATTGTGATTTTTATTAACCATCAATTTCTCAAAGGCGTTTAATTTTGTCCTTACTTTATTATTCCATTACCGATGCTAATGACATTTAACCATGAAGATTGTCGACGAATCCTCAATTTCTGCGCCAAATCCTCGGTCATAAAGTTAACTTGAGATCCAGAATGCAATTAGGTTCGCGCAAGCAGGTGTATCCGGAAATGCTTTTTATGTTGACCACGGTTGTAGCCAACATAACGCAATCTGGCGCACATGTTGTGTGCATGGCGTGCGAGATCGAAGGTTGAGGTGCACTTTCGAAAGACATCGGATACTGGTGAAGTTAAGTGTGATGTGAGCGACACCTATCTGCTTTGTACTTTGAAACAGTGTGGCTCTTTTGCAAGCAATTTATGCATAAGGGAACTAATTTCGCAAACTCAAATTTTTGCTGTGCAGAGAGAGTTTTGAAAGTAGGACCAGCGGGAATGATATGATCCCTACATTTAGAATATGGACACACCGACTGTTTGTTGGAAGTAACTAAAGCTCCAAAATATTTAAAATAAATAACAAATAAAAAATAACAAATAAAATGTATAAAAAGGAAGAGCCAGCCTTATACAAACAAATTCTAACAAAAATAGAAATTGTACAAACAACAACTACACAGTCAAGTAGAAATAGCGACAATACAGCCGCACTTGATTGAAGTAAGTTGTGAAGGGAAAGCAGAAAAAATAACAACAGATCACACTGCGTAAGCTTAGCTGAATGCGTTTAGCTGCCGGCTTAAGTATTGCGCATGTTGATGGATGACTTAAGTCTTGAGGTTGAAGCTTAATCGGCAGATAAATACTGGATGCGCTTGTTAAATGCTGTCACGCAATATCGCCTAAATGACAGCTTCTTGTCACCCAACGACAGCAATGAATCATAAACAGCTGACACATTATCTATCATCGAGCGCAATAAAACGCAGACGGTTTTGGGATATTTGGCAGCTCAACAAATTTAGAAATAGTGTCGAAGAATATTAGACACATAATGTCTTAAACTTTTTTGAGACTTGCCAAAGCCTTCGGGTAGTTTTTGGACATTTGGAAGGCCTTTACAGTTCCAAGAGCTTCACCAGACAGACAGTTTACCAAGTGATTAAATTTCTCAATGTCTGGTATTGTAGGATTGTTATGGACTAGACTCTCGAACAAACTCATAAAGTTTTTAAACTCCGAATATTGCCCTTTAAATTTTGGCAAGTTCATCTTAGGGAGCCTTGAGCTGTGAGGCATTCTAATTCAATTGGATCTAGCGACATTGTTTCCTCGATGAGGTCCATTTTTATGCGAAGTATCCTGTCCTTCACAACAGCTCGTTGGCGCTTTAATAGCTTTAATTCACTCATCTCCTTACATGGAGAGAAACTAGATATCGTTGATTTTGGCTTGCTTATTTTGAATTACTTGAATTAGTTAATTTACGAAAAAAAAGTAAAAACTGGGAGAATTTGTGGTCGAAAAGAAAAAACAAAAATGTATTTAAAATATTCACAAAACTCAACCTGATCTTCGCTATCACGCCAAGAATATGACCAAACACAATTACAAATCCAATGAATACAATAAAATTATTCCACAAAAGCGAAAAATCGAGAAATTTGTATTTAATTTGAATATTTAATTTATTATTATTAAACCAACTATAAAACACAATTTTATCTTTAATTATATGTATGTCGAAATTAAAATTTCATTTACGAACAAAAATAAATTTTCAAAATTACGATTTCGCGTCACTGTTGGTACACCCATTATTTTAAACTACTATTGTCACACCCTTTATAAGCAAGATCCCACTGTACCCTTGTTTCACTTCCACTGTACGTATGATATGTACACTTATGTATGTACATATGTACACGAATGGTTGTACATAGGCAATTAAACGTGTATAATAAAGTGAACAAGGATGCCAATAATTGAAAGTGTGATAAATAACATTTTGGTCTTGCCTGAATTTATTTGTCTTATTGTAAGAAAATTACTTTTTTGGTATTAGGGAGTGCGAAGTAGCAACAACAATGCCTAATCCAATTTGCGCGCGTTTAAACTTCTACTTAACAAGTGATTTTTTATTTCAGCATTTCAGTTCACTTAGCCTAAGACTTAAACGGCTTAGAACTAATTGTGTGAACAAAATGAGAAGATGATATTGGTATGTATGTGTATATAAGGTAAGTATGAAGTATGGTATGTATAGTGATAATATTTGTTTATATGTAAAAAGTATAATGGTAAGTATGTGTAGATGTATATAAAGGTAAGTAAATGTGTATGTCTTGTATTATTGTAGGTATATAAATAATAAATAGATAATGATGTTTAGCTTTGATTTAACAAATTTTTCAATATATTAGTTTCAAAACCCCAAATATAATTTTTATATCGCGACTTATTCAGCTAATGTTATTAATTCTTGTAAGTGGGAAATAAATCATAATGCTTAGGATCATCCGTAATCTTAAACCTTTTAAAGAGTTTGTGCCTACGATTCTTTGTATGCTTCAGTTCTCTCGAATACCAAGGATTCTTCACTATGCCCGAGCACCAAGGAAAACGGCCAGTCATCCTCAAAGACAGCCTGCCACGGGCTTCAAATAGTTGAAAAACTTTCGGAAACCGCCCACACAACCATATTTTTTTGCCTATAAGATTTGCTATTTTTGGAAACAACCAAAAAATTAAATATATATGACTAAATATTGCAAACACAGCAAAAGAAGGGAAATGTGATAAACCTTTGAACGCAGCTGCCGATAGCTACATTCACCAGTGCATGCCATCAGTGTGCCTTAGCATACCAGCTACTTCAGTCATGGGGAGTGTTCGGCTTCATGACCATAAGCAGTGAACTGGAATTGGTAAACATCCAAAAGGAAATGCCAGATAACTAAATTTGCACACGGGGAAAATCCATCGGAAAACCTTGCCCTCTAAGACTTATCTAACCCATAAGATTCCAATAAAAAAATGCTTAGCAGCCACCTTGGAAGTTTAAGCTGTTCCAAGCCGCCCTACCTTTGGTTTCATTGTTGTTAGTTAGCCTCTTGCCTCTTGCTGAACCATTTAGAATTCTTGACGAAACCCGTCAAGCATCTTGGGTCTATTTCACCTCATTCTCCAAGGTCCCTAGAAACCGTAGCCTGCTGTTAGCTAGAGCTGGACAAAAACAGAGAAGATGCAGGACTGTTTCCTCTTCTTCATAATTTTTGCAGCTTCTACAGCATCTACAGAAGGGTACTCCAAGATGCCCCGCATGGTTGCCTATGAGACAGTGGCCTGTTAAAGCGCCAATTACTTGGGATATATAGCCCCTTTTTAAGGTAAAAAGACTACGCGACCGTTGAGGGTCCCATCTTGGCCAAGTAAGCTTAGAGATCCTACAGGTCGTGGCATGTGTCCATCTGTCGTTCGCACGAGCATAAGTAGAGTATTTTAAAAGCACGCGTACCTACCTGCTGTGTAGATACAGTGGCAAACGCTTGGATTCAGACTCCATCTCTTCCCAATGGCCCTTTCACAAGATTATAGCGCCACAGAAGACTTCTGGTATCGCTGGATCATATTATTCCTCCAGCTAAGTATCATGTCCCTCTTTATGTTCAGACGGATGCCATTTAATTCCGGCGTAGTAACATCCAAAACCTTATATTTCATTTTGAAAAACACGAGCTCCACCTTTTCTGAGTTGACGCTGAGGCCACATCGCGTAGACCAGTTTCCCCCTTCGCGGAGTGTCCCTTGCATCTAGTCACATAAGGTCTGAGGGAATTTGCCCATATATGCTATGGCGATGTCATCTGCATATGCGACAACTCTAGCAGCACCCCATTCCGTATCCCGCAGGAGAGAATTAATGGTCAGACACCTGTCTCGAAACACGGTTTGCACCTATCTCTACTGTAATCTTTCTTCCCAAGAGCATTTGCTCTATAAATTCAACCAGGGTGCTTTTTACACAGAGTCCTCTTAAGCCCTGTGTCATGGCCTCGGCACTAATGTTGTTAAAAGCACTCTCAATATCAAGAAAAGCTACAAGGCAAAATTCCTTGTTACTGAAGGACCTTTCGATATAGCTAAATAGGGAATTTTTTTTTTTTCTAGTGGTGGCACAAAGCATTGAAAGCCGAAGTGTGGGACTTACCTTTCTACTCTCCGCACTAAAAACCCACCCCTGCTCCGTTTCCCTCGCTCCTTGGAACTACCGTTAGGTATTACTTCGAGGAGGGGAGCCGCCTATTGCCTTTCTATGAATTTCTGCGGAGTTGCTCCGCTTGACGCAGTTTAGTTAAGATTTTCTTCGCCATATTGCAGACAATGGACCAATTTTCTTAAGACTCGAGCATTGTATCTACAAGGTTTTTAACCGAAAGCGATTTCTCCAACTTCGTGCTCGAGTCATCCCTTTCAATTGCAAACCGCGGAGAGACAAAAAAAAACAGTGTTCAACGTCTTCAACCACCTGATTTGCACAGAAGGTGCAGTAAGGGTCATCATCATGTTTAAACTTGTATAAATAGGTCTTAAAGCAGCCATGCCCTGTCAATATTTGGGTAAGGTAGTAATCCCCTTCACCGTGTTGCCTCTCTAACCATTTCTCTAACGAAGGAATAAGTCTACGTGTCCAGCGTCCCTTACCCGCAGCGCTCCACCGCCTCTGCCACAACTGCAGACAGTTTCGCCTCACCGCCTCACGGCCGCACCGCCTCACGTTCTGCAATGTTCGATGGGGTTATCGCCCACCCACTACTAGGGTGACATATTCTGACGTTGTTCTGAACGCACTGCACACCCAGATAGTGCTAAGTCGATACAGTGATCTGAACTCTCGTGCGTACGAAACTTTTTCAAGCGCCGTCGACCAGATTGATGCCCCGTTTAGAAGTACAGACCGTATTACGCTAGCATACAGTGGTATACTTTGTTGCTTAGGTCCTCCTATATTTAGCATCAGCCTCTATAGCGCCGCTGCACCTTTCTCTGCTTTCTCGACTGCGTATTCTAGGTGGGTCTTAAATACCAATCTAGCGTCAAACATAATGCCTAAATATTTCAGGGCAGTTTTCGAAACGATTTCAAGTCCTCCAACTTTAATTTTAACAAACTCTAGTATTTTTCTGCTGCTAATAAGCACTGGCTCAGTTTTCTGCTCGGCTTACTGCAGGCTATTTTCCTCAAGCCAATTCTGTATTTGCGCAGTCATTAAGTTTGCCTCTCGCTCAACGTCTTTTATATGCTTGGCAACAATAACCATCGCAATATCGTCCGCAAAACCAACAATACTTGTAAGCGCAGAATGCCGTCATACATAATGTTCCAGAGCAATGGTCCAAGGACGGATCCTTGAGGAACTCCTCCGGATATATTATACTCTTTGCTGCCTTCGTGTATGATACTAGGACTTTATCTTCCAAGTAGTTACTTATTATTTTTCGCAAATATCTTGATACTTGAAAACCACGGAGAGCTTCGACAATTTTCTTCCAGCTAGCGGAGTGAAACGCTTTTTTAACGTCAAGTGTCATGACCAGGCAATCTTTTTTAGATCCGCCCTTCCATCATACTCCACTTATCGCTTCTTCTGCCAGCGTCTTAACAAGCATAGCCGCGCCTACTGTGGATCGCTTTTTTCTAAAGCCGAACTGCGTTTCTGAGAGGTTCTATATCTGTAATCAGCCTATTGCTTAAAATTCGTTCGAACAGTTTTCCGGCTGTGTCAAGCATGCATATTGGGCGGTATGCTGACGGGTCACCTGGGGGTTTCCCGGCCTTTGGTAGAAGTACAGGTCTTTGACGCTTCCATATTGGTGGAAATATTCCTTCTTTAAGACATTCATTATACGTGCGTACAAACGTTTCGGTGTTGGTATTTGCAGTTATTTTCAATATGCGGTTGGGGATAAGATCAGGACCTGGTGCCTTTTTTTCTTTTAGGCTTTTAACGGCTATTAAAACTTCTTCTGCCGTAACTGGGGCGTTTCGTTTTCTGTAGGGGGGAATGTTTCCCGGTCAAAGGGTGGTTGGGCTGGAAAAAACGCGCTTACTATTTTTGCCAACTCTCTAGGACATGCAATTTTCGGATGTAATGACTTTTGTATCTTTTTGGTCACGACTTTGAATGCTGAACCCCAGGGATCTTTATCTGCGCTGTCACATAGACTTCGAAAACATTTTGTTTTGCTGGCTTTTATAGCCCGTTTCAGCGACGTGCGCTTTTCTTTATATTATCTTTGCTGCACCGCAAAATTTGCGCTTCGGTTTCTGGCTCTCTGGTAGTTTCGTCTTGCGCTGTTACATTGTCGGCGTAAGTTCGCAATCTCTTCGTTCCACCAATACACTGGTGAGCGCCAGGAAGATACAGATTTTCTCCTCATCGAGGCGTCGCATGCTACTTTAATACCATTTATTAGTTGGGGTGCCAAATTCGTCGCTCCTTCTGGGAGGATTATATGAGTTATTATCACCTTAAGACCTTCTTCATCTAGTGTATGCAGCTTCCAGCCAGCTGGTTTTACACTCAAGATATTTTGTACCCCTTAATCGTTTTTTATCGAAAATATGATAGCTTGGTAGTTGCTATGTGTATAGTCTTCACTTACATGCCACGACATTCGTCTAAAGATTGTATTGCTAACGAAGGTAAAATCGATAATGGACCCTCTTCCATCTCTTTAGGTGGTAAGCTTATCGCCTGTGTTAACAAGCGTAACTTCTAACATTGATAATGATGCGAGCAAAGCCCTTCCTTTGGCGTTTGTTTGTCGGCGGCGCATTCTCGGGCCCATGCATTAAAGTCACCTGCAATTATCACTGGTGATGTGGCTCTCGCGTCGCTTACCAGACCATCTAAGGCGGTTTCGAATTCAGTAAGGCTATAACTAAGCGGTATATAACAACTATATAAAAATAACTTCGATATTTTACGCAAACGTAGCATGATTTCGCTTTTAGTTGCTCAATCGCACTTTACCGACTGCTAGTAGTAGTAGTTTGTTTGCTACTGGCCTCAGACTCTCAGCCCAAACGAAAAAAAGTTTAAAAAAATTTTGACCCATTTCCAAATCTTCCTAAAATTGAAACAAGCAATCCTAAATATGTGGTTATTTCTGCGGTTGACGAAAACAAACCTTTAAAAACTTATAGCTGTTTTGCCATTCATGCCGCTTTAAAACTAATTAGCAAGGAAATAATTAAAATAACTGAATTCCGTGATGGCAGTCTTTGCCTTTTACTGAAAGACAAACCAACAGCTGAAAAATTTATACGTACAAAATTTCTACATGGTGTTTGTGAAGTGAAAGCTAAATACCACGATAAACTCAATCATCCATGTTTAAATGATCTTAATGAAGAAGAAATTGTTAAGAACTTATCTGATCAAGGTGTTGTTGAAGTGTACAAGTTTACTAAAATTGTGAATGGGAAACCAATTCACTCCGGTGTATGTCTTCTTACTTTTGACAAATATCATCTTCCGAACCGCGTGGACATCACGTGGCATTCAGTGATAGTAATCATACTGCGAAACGATGCAATAACCCAAAAATGTGCGATCAGTGCAATCTCCCCCCACACTCCCCCGACACATGTTCCCGAACAATGTGCACAAATTGCTCTGGAAATCACCCAGCTTTTGATAAGTCTTGTCCAAAATACCAACAATCAAAAGAGATCCTAAAAATTCAAGTGGAAAACAAATGTACAATGAAAGAAGCAATTACACATTACAGAAACCAAATTCCCTCAATTATCGGCGGCCCGTCTTTCTCTTCTATCATAAGCAATGTCAACTCAGCGAATAATCAACACCAAAATAATACGCTAGACTCTCACGAATATCCCAATACAAATAATGCTACTCCAACAGTAACGCAACAACTAAACTCAAATTTAGCAAACAATTCTCCAAAACAAACCTCGACACAAAACAGAAACGACGTTAATTCTCTCAGCAACATTCTCACCCAAATAATCACTAACCAACAACTTACAGATAATACAGTCTCTAACTTTACCAACGAAAATATTTCTCAACAATCAAATTCTCTCTCAACAAGCAATATAATCAATAACTTTGCGCTCTTCACTGCACTTATTGGCTGGAACCACTCACCACTTGTTACACCACCTTTTCTTTACAATAAAAAAGTTAAAATTTAGGTTTCGATTTACACGCTTTATTAAACTAAAGGTTTGATAGCTGGGGGAAAACGTCCGTCCGCTTGGATCATCGCAAAAAAATGTGTCGTGTCATATGTTTACATGTATATTTGTGTGTGTGTGTTTGGTATAATTTGTGTGTTTTGAAATGTATGTGTACTAAATTATTTTGCCGTCGGCGAGCAACCGCGTTGCCAAGCTGCTCATTTAGCCATCCCGGCCTTCCTAGGCGAACTTTCAGCCTAGTAAGCGTTGCAGCTGTTGGAGCGTCGCTACGAGGCTACTGAGCCCGGTTGGGCGATCGTTGTGATGCCCGGTGGCGCGAACGCTATTTATTGGTTGGCGCCTGTTGCGGTGGTGGTGCGCGATTGGTTGCCGTCGCTGTTGTGAAGTGGGACGTCGTTGCGGTCCTTGCCGCACGTTGTAGCGCGGGGTCGTGCGCTCTGGTGCCACACGTTGTTGTTGTTGTTGCGGTGCCACACGTCGACTGGTGCGGTGTAGCAGCGTGTGGTGCGGCCTGTCACACAAACGGCACGTCACATCGGAGGTGCACGCTCTGGTGGCATGCGACCGCGCCAAGCAGTTCAGGCAAAAGCCGTGCGCTTGTGCTATTTGCTGTGGCTGCGATGGCTGCATGCCCTTAAAAATCGCGCACAGGCGTAACGGATGAGGGCGGCGGCAGAGAGGACATCGAACGCTGGACGGTCTCACTGTTGTTCTTGCTGCTACGGTGGGTGCTGCAGCCACTGCGGCTACAGCCGTGGAGGCGTCGCGTCGGGGTGCAGCGGTTGGAGTGAGGGCGGTCCGGGGTGCTGCGGTAGGCAGTCCGCTGCTGTGGGCGGTGCGTGCCGGAGTTGCAGCATTGCGTGGCACAGTGATTGCCGAACGAATCGCTGCGGTGGGGGCAACCACTTGCATTTCCGTGTCCATGTTACTCGATGGGAGAAGAGAGAACGTTAGTGCTAACAATCACATACAATTTTTGAAAGCGGGTATGAGAGTGCGCAGTTTGTGGTTTCCTTCTGGCATACTAGTTTAATCGTTATGCTGTGGTTTTAGCGGTTTAATGCGGTGAATTATCGGAAGGTGCGGTTTCGATGTTATTAGCGTTAGGGAGGAAACAGAGTTTAACGAGCGGTCGAGTAAGTTTGCCGTTTTGGGTACGTAGGTCAACTACTCTAATATGACCGTCAGAGCCGAGATGAACCTGTTCTATGCGACCGAGTCGGCATTCGGTAGGGGGGAGGCATTCGTCGTGAATAAGGACGCATTCTCTAATTTTTGGGGCTTCTTGAGCATTTTTCCATCGATATCTTTTAAGGAGGTCTTTAAGATATTCGTCCTTCCATCGACGACTGAATTAACGATGGAGAATTTTAAT
This sequence comes from Philophylla caesio, assembly GCA_963971545.1. Classification (NCBI taxonomy): domain Eukaryota; kingdom Metazoa; phylum Arthropoda; class Insecta; order Diptera; family Tephritidae; genus Philophylla; species Philophylla caesio. Next base: position 115,202,842 of record OZ020604.1, on the reverse strand, counting down.
TCGTTCCCATCTATTTATTAGTGAAAGCGACTGAGTTTCTGGCTCGGGCATGGCCAGAAGTGGCGCGCCTCTGAGAAAATGCCCAGGAGTGAGGGCTGTAAAATCGGAGGGATCTTGCGAGAGTGCGGAGAGGGGCCGTGAGTTTAGAACGGCTTCGATTCGAGCTTATAATGTTGTAAATTCCTCGAACGTGAATTTATGATTGCCAGCAATTTTCTTGAAATGAGTTTTAAAACTCTTAACGGCGGATTCCCATAACCCGCCCATATGTGGTGCGCTTGGTGGGATATATTGCCAATCAATGCCTTGTGGTGCATATTTTTCAATGATTTCAGGCGAGACTTCCTTTATGAATTGAACAAATTGTTTTTCGGCTGCTCATTGAGCTCCTACAAAGGTTCTACCATTGTCGCTCATAATTTTGGAAGGAAATCCGCGCCGTCCGACAAAGCGTGCAAATGCCGCTAGAAAGGCCGCAGTCGTCAGATCGGAACACAATTCAAGGTGAACCGCCTTTGTCGTAAAGCATACAAAGATGGCCACATAACCCTTCGTAAAGGTGGAGGACCTTAACATAGAGGCTTTTATCTGGAAAGGCCCCGCAAAGTCCACACCTGTAATTGTAAAGGATAGAGTGAAATTACAGCGTTCGGGTGGTAGCGCTGCCATGAAAACACATTTCTTTATTTGTGGCTTGAGTCTTGGGATGTAAAACTCTTGTCGGACCATTTGTTGCATGAGTCGATGTTCGGCATGAAGCATTAATATGTGCAAAAAATTCAAGTATAATGTGGAGAAAGGGGATTTTTCAGGTATAATTATGGGGTGCCTTTCTTGTAGCTCAAACTGGAGTTTGCTAGCCGCCCATTGGCACGAAGTAATCCCTTCGAGGCTAAAAATGGGTTGAGTACTAAGAGTGGACTCTTTTTATCCATTGGCTTTGATTCTCTTAGCATCAATATTTCACGCCTGTAATAACGCGTTTGAGTGGAAGCAATGAGGGAGACCTTTGCATGTTGTAGGTCTTGATGCGTTAGTGCAATACTTGCAGAGTTAGCCGTTCCTTTTATTTTGTTCTTCAGGCGGTTTATGACCTGAAACATATAAGCTATTACTCTGAGGGCTCGGGGGAATGATGAAAATCGCTCTAGGATGTCATCATCGGTCAATATTGTATGAAAGCTTTCAATTCTCCGACTTTCTGGAGGTATTATCAAGCGTCCGGGGGATTTTGGCCAAAATTCGGGGGAGTCTGAAAGCCAGCTGGGGCCATTCCACCAGAGTGTGGTGGAGGCTAGGTGCAGGGGTTTGCATCCTCTGGTGCCAAGATCAGCTGGGTTATCGCCACTGGCTACATGTCGCCAAGTAGCTGGCCCCACCAGATCAGGTATTTGGGCTGTGCGGTTGGAAACGTATGTTTTCCATGTATGGGGTGGTTTTTCTAACCAGGCTAAGACGATTTCGGAGTCAGACCATAGATATAATTTTCGATCGCTCAATGCTAAATTGGTTTGCACAGTAGCGACTAATTTTGCTAGGAGGAGCGCTCCGCACAGTTCGAGACGTGGTAAACTTATGGTCTTAAGGGGGGCGACTTTGCCTTTGGCGACTAATAAGTGGGTTGTTGCTTTGCCATTATGTTGAGTGCGCACATATAAGGCTGCACAGTACGCCAATTCATGAAGTGCTCGAATAGCTAGAAACGGGGCACAATTAACTCCAAAGGTGACCGTTTTCAATTTGTAGTCACGAATTGGACTCTCGGTTGAGTTGCGGAAGACGATGCGTTGCAAGTCTTGATCGTCTTTATGCACAAGGATTTGCCTGTACATTTTCTCGACGTCTCCATTAAATACATATTTAAACAAACGCCATTTAAGTATTAGGAGCATCAAGTCGGGTTGCAGGGTGGGTTCTGTATAAAGGATATCATTCAGCGAGTTGCCTCAGCTTGAGTATCTCGATGCATTAAATACCACTCTAACTTTGGTTGTAAGTTTTTCTGGCTTTATAACTGCGTGGTGCGGGAGGTAAAAGGATGAGTATTTACCATTTTCAACTTTTTCATAGGAATCTACTTTTTCCATATGATTTAGTTGTAGATATTCCTCAAGAACATTGTCGTATGAGGTTTTTAGCTCGCCTTTTTTAAGTAGGTTTCTTTCCATACTTAAAAATTGCTGGAGTGCTGAGATTCGGGAGTGACCTAAGGCAAGCGTATTGGGGAATTGGGGTTTTAGTGGTAGTCGAACGACCATTATCAGATCTCGTAGTTGTGGCTTTATAGAAGTCTTCACAATACCTATCTTCTGGTGTGGTCATAGAAATGGGGGGGAGTTCTTCTAACTCCCAAAATTTTCTCAATTGCGAATTTAGATTTTCGTTTGAGACCTCTTCCACTTGTGTGGTGAAAGTGGAGATTCTTTCTGTGATTTTGCCACTTAAAATCCATCCGAAGATGGTGTTTTGAGCTAATAAGGTGTTGGTAATTTTCTCAACACCTTCTAGTAATATTTGGGGGATTAGGTCGCTGCCTAATAAAATATCGATTTGCGCGGGGGTGTGACAATTGGGGTCAGCTAACTTCAGATGTGAAAACTTTTGCCAAAGTTTGCTATTTATGTGATAGCTTGGGAGCATATTTGTGAGTTGCGGCAGAACTATAGCTTGAGCTTGTATTCTTTTGTCCGCTTTGGGGGAAATTAGGGTAATGGAGCAGATTTTACTTGAGTTTTGGACTACTCTTCCGCCCATTCCCGAAATTTCAAAATTGGCTTGTTTAATTGGCAGTTTCAATCTGTTTTGGGCCTTAGATGAAATGAACGATCGTTGGGATCCTTGATCTATTAAGGCCCTTAGCTTAAATATTTCTCCCCTATGTTCGAGGGAGATTACGGCAGTGGGTAGTAATATTTTGCTTGCATTGAATGAAGCGTTTGTATTCTAGCTGCGTTTGAGCAGCATGGTTCCTCGTGAGAATTTACGGGATTTTGGATTTCGGGGTTTTCGGGTCTTGTTGTGGCAAGAAGACCCGTGGTTCTCTTTATATTTGTACTATTGCTCTGGGGGATGCTGTTAAAGTGAAGCATAGAGTGCTGTCTTTTATGGCAATAAACGCAATTGAATTTGCTCTCACAATCTTTTAATGTGTGAGAATGTGATAAGCAATTAGTACAAAGCCTGTTGGATTTGGCAAAGTTATTTCGTTCATGTGTTGAAAGTTTCTTAAACCTCTCGCAAGATTTTAATTTGTGAGCTCCTTTGCACAGTTCGCATGACAAATGGTTGTGTTGTTCGGAAACGAAATATTGAGTTTTATTGAAATTCCTGTTATGAAAACTATTGTTACTGGCTTGGGGTTTAGGGAAGCTTCTATTGAAGTCTTGTTGTACATATTTTGGCTTAGATACCTTTTTATCTACCCTCTCTGCGATTTCGAATTGGGTAGTGAGGAAGTCTTTCACTTGTTGCCACGTTGGGCATCTTTTTCGGGATGCGAGCGATTGCTCCCATAAGAGTAACGATTTTTCTGGTAAAGTGGCAGCGCATATATTTACCAGAATGGGGTCGCAGCTATCAGTGGGAATGTTTTGTGTCGAGAGAACTGACAAACAATTTGTTACAGTGGATTGTAATTTTAAAAATATATGCCTGAATTTTCTTCTCGTATTAGGGCTGGGGGCAGCTCTACTCGCGGGGGTGGAGTAGGTGCAATAGGCTTTAGTAACTTTAATTGATCGGAGATCATAGCCTTTGTTTCTTCATATTGGTCTAAGCAGTTTTCATATTTTGCATAAGCCGAAGATTTAAAATTTTCTGGCATATCTGAATCATCTGTTTCAATAATTGCGTCATATGCAGACTGGAGTCGTGTCCAAAAGTTGTCAAGACTTTTGTTTCTTATTTCCAGAACGGATTCTGAATTGTCTTGGATTGGGGTTGAGGAAAATCGAGTGCAGTATCTTATTAAACTGTCACTCTCTGAAATAAATTTTGTGGCGGAAAAATCTTTTATCTTTTTTTGCTTTGCACCCTGTTTTGAGCGTGTAGCTTCTGCAGGTGTGCTTTGATGCTTATCGTCATCGGCCATCGTCGGTAGTTCTAAAAACTGAGGTGTTTTTGTTTCTTTTAGTGGGGATTTATCCAGTGGCATTAAGCAGCAAATTAAAATACAAATTATTAATTTTTTGTATAGTTGATTTTTTGTTTTTTGTATACCAAGGTATTTGAGTTGATTTAGTACCGCCGCGCTTTATGTATATTTTTTTTAACCGCTTTGTATATATTTATGTATGTATAGATATGTATATAATTGGAAACCGCTTTGATTTTATTTCTAATAGTTGTGTTAATACACTATATACTTTTCTTCGTTGCTTTTATTTTTTCTCGCAACTGTAGTTTCTATTAGTTTTTTTTTTTATATCAAATAATTTTAAGTTTATCACTTTTTATTTTTCCGCAATTTGTAAATGTTAATTTTATATATGTATATACGTGTATGTGGTGGAGGGTATAGCTAATTACGAATAAGTAATTTCAATATATATGTACGTGCGTATATATGTATATGCTTATATGTTAGCGCTAACGAAGGTAGCGAGAATGCAGTAATGCAGAGAACTTGCTAGCAAGGAGTATACACGTATGTATGTATGTTTGTTTGCTTGTTAGTGCAGTTGGGGCCAAAGTACTTATTCGCTTAGGTAGTTTAGCAGTGAGTTTGTGGATGACCGTAGTTAATATACGTATGTTTGTTTGTGGGGCTATTGTAAGCAATTGAATTTATCTAGTTCTTCACGAGCTATGATGGGGGGTAAGGAATTTTAGTATGCAATTATTCAATGCTTATATCTCTTACTGTGTATATTTATGTATATGTTTGTTATATGCTAGTGGGTGCAAACAACGGGAGCAATAATGCTTATAAGCTTAAGTATTGTTTTTTTTTTTTTTTTTTTGTCTGAGTATATTATTATATTAGTTTTTAATATTTGATGTTTGGGTGTATGTATAATAATATATGTAGATATGTTTTATGTTGGGCGCACAGAAGATTGAGATACTTTGTGGTAAATGACTAAGCGTTTTTAATTTACTTTTATTTTAGATTTTTTTGCCGCTTAATTTTTGTAAGTTACTAATATTATGCTTTGTGCTTATTTGTATATGCAATCCTGCTTATGTTTGTTATACAAACAGAAGGGGTATTGCAGAAATATTTTGCAAGTTTTTACTTGAAAATGTATGAGAGGGGGTTGGGGGGTTTGTTTGTGTGTATTTTAATACACGAATTATAGGCACAAAGCGGGTTTTAATATTATTTTTTTTATTGTTTCTATTAAGCTTTGGTTTTTAAGCGAACTGTATTTTAGTGGGGTCATTTATATATATGTGGGATTTTAGGGAGGCTAGTGGACTGTGTTCAGTTTTTGCACTTGGCTACTTGTAGCTCTAGTCTACAGCTACGCCTTAAGGGGGTAAATTTCAATATTTACAAACAGTTCGCTTTTTAATATTTAATGATTGTATAAAGTGGAAAAGATACAACTCACTTTGATTGCTTCAAGGGATTTTTTTTTTGGGGTGGGTTTATTTGGCCAATATATGTACATATGTATGTATGTTTAGATATGTATATAATTGCCCTTTTGTTTTCCTTCCTTCTTCCCTCGTTGAATTTGTCCTTTTCCTTTTTTTCCTGCGCTCCGGGTATTATCTGCTTATCTGTTAGTTTATTTGTTGTGTTTATTTTTTCGCCGCCGAATTTTATTTTATGTGTTGTTTTTAGAGATGCATGTGTATATAAGTTTATGTATGTATTTTTTTTCGCGCCCGTTTATGTGTTTATGTATTTAGTTGAATGTTGTTTTTGTTTTGTTTTTTCGCGCCCGAACCAGATTTATGCTGAATGTTGTTTTTGTTTTGTCTACTTAGATTTATTTTTTTTCACTGTTTGCACTGGCTTATAGAAATTTCGCCTTTTTTTTTTAATTTAATATTTTTTAAGGTGCCTTTCTTTTTGGCGCAGAAGGACCATTTATAACTTTGCGCTCTTCACTGCACTTATTGGCTGGAACCACTCACCACTTGTTACACCACCTTTTCTTTACAATAAAAAAGTTAAAATTTAGGTTTCGATTTACACGCTTTATTAAACTAAAGGTTTGATAGCTGGGGGAAAACGTCCGTCCGCTTGGATGATCGCAAAAAAATGTGTCGTGTCATATGTTTACATGTATATTTGTGTGTGTGTGTTTGGTATAATTTGTGTGTTTTGAAATGTATGTGTACTAAATTATTTTTGCGTCGGCGAGCAACCGCGTTGCCAAGCTGCTCATTTAGCCAATAACGAATTCTCAAATTACTCTTCCATTAGTAACCCCCCACCTCTCTCATTTGTACAAGTAGATGATACTAATATGGAAAATACAACCAAACAAACACATGGTTATCTTACTCATTAGCTACATAACCAACCACTTAAAATGCATTTCTATAGTCCAAATAACACTAGTTTACCTTCACAATGACCTATGTACTGCAATGGAATATAAACGGATATTTTAATAATTATCATGAATTGCAGTTACTAATCAAAGAACTAAAACCTACCATTTTGTGCTTACAAGAAACTCATATCCGTCATGATATGAAACCGTACCCACCAAGAGGATACGATGGCTATTTTTTCAATTCCCCACAAAATCAATATGCTAAACAAGGTATTGCCATATTAATTCAAATAGGTATTCCATACAAAATTCTCTTTACTGATGATGATATTCTCAGTATTGGTGTAGAGATCTTACATAACCCAAAACTAACCATAATTAACACTTATATACCACCAAATAAAGTTTTTCATGCACACACATCCTTGAAATCTTAAATAAGGCCGTAGGGTCGATGCTCTGGTTAGGTGATGTAAATTCGTGGAGCCCCATTTGGGGTTCACCCTTTGTTAACGAGAGAGGGGCTATAATTGAAGATACCTTGTTATCCACCGATCTGGTCGTACTTAACGATGGCAGCCCCACTCATTTTTCAACAAACCAATCTTTTACGCATGTTGACATAACCACATGTACTGCTAACCTGGTCCCCATCTGTATGTGGAAAACGATCAACGATCTCCACGGGAGCGACCATTTTCCTATTTTAATTGAAATACGGTCTCATAGGGAACCCAATTCAAAAAAGTTTAAACCGAAATTTTTAACAGATAAAGCAGATTGGGTAACCTTCCAACAGCTCTGCACAAATATATCTACAACCTATCCACCCTCAAATAACATCAATGAGGAAGCGGCTTCAATACGTAAAATTGTTTGCACTGCAGCACACTTCTCTGTACCACAGACAAAAAATTCAAGCCAAGCACGATATACTCCATGGTGGAATAGAGATCTACAGAAACTACGAACCGCCAAACAGGAAAGTTGGCACAAATATAAAGGTACGCGAAACTTTATCGACCTCTTAACCTATAAGCGCAACAACTCCATTTTCAAACAGGAAGCCAAAAAAGCGAAACGTGTTGCATTCAAAGAGTTCACTTCTAACATCAACCCTAAAAGTAGTACGAAAAAGATTTGGGAAGATGTAACACGCTTATCACGCCGTCGGAAACGAAATATGATTAAATATTTAAATACACCAAATGGCACAGTCAACGACCCGATAGGTATAGCAAATCATTTCGCTAAATTTTGGAGTTCTTACTCAAAAAACTCCAATTTCTCGTGCGAGTGCTTAGAGAATAAGAACCTCACCATCAACCGGCACTATGAGCCAATTGGGAAACTGAGCATTGCGGCTAAATATTTAGAGTCCTTTGTTACTATTGACGAGTTTGAGGATGCAACCGCCAACTCTAAGGGAAAAACACCTGGTCTTGATAGAATTTCATATCCCATGTTGAAAAATACTCCTTTTCCTCTTAAAAAAAGAATTGTTGACCTGTATAATAAAATTCTCTCCCAAGGTATTTATCCACAAAGTTGGAAGATAGCAGACGCCGTTCCAATACCAAAACCTCATAAACCAACTGCGGAAGTTTCCAGCTACCGCCCCATATCTTTACTACCTTGCTTTGGAAAAATTTTAGAGAAAATAGTAGCGAAACGAATCATGTGGTTTGCAGAGAAAAGCAAGTTGATTAGCGCCAACCAAGTTGCATTTAAAAAAGGACATTGCACGTTGGATGTTTTTTTTACATTTCGAGCACACTGCGTCAACCGTCATCTCCAATAAGGGACATCTAACTGCTTTAAGTTTAGATTTTGAAAAGGCCTATGACCGTATCGGAGCACATGTTATACTCCAAGAATTAAAAAATTGGAAATTAGGCCCTAAGATATATAACTTCATTAAAGCATTTTTAAGCAATAGAAAGTTCCGAGTTAAGCTCCACAACAACTACTCAGGATGTTTCCCTTTGGAAAATGGTATTCCTCAAGGTTCCCCAATTTCCGTCACCCTTTTCATGATCGCTTTCAATAAAATCAGCCAAATTATATCTCAGTTTCCAGTAGAACACTGCATGTATGCAGACGACGTCCTGATATTTTCCAAAAGATTTGATTTGGCAATTGTCAATCAAATACTTATTGAAATACTCAACCAAATTTGTGAATGGTCTCTCACATCGGGAGCCAATTTATCATTTAAAAAATGTAACACTCTACATATTTGTCGTAAAAATAATTGTAATGGCTTTAACTTAGGATATACTGTTAATATTCCAAATGTTAATACGCTGAAGATTTTAGGTCTTAATTTTGACTCTAAGCTTAACTTTAAGGATCATTGTATATCCCTAAGAAAACAGCTATTTGCGAAACTAAATATTATTAAGTTCCTTTCCTCGCAACGATCACAAATTCATCCTAAAATCCTTATCAACACAACGAAAGCTCTCCTACTTTCCGTTATTGATTACGGCCTCCCAATTTACGGACACCACGCGGGAAATTATCTAAAAATTATCAGAACGAAAAATTACACTGAAGATGGCACAACGCCGAAACCGGTTTGTCTCCAAACCAAACTTGACAAGGGATGACGGAAATTCGTTCCAAAATACAGCGTATCTAAAAAAACTTTACGCACCATATCACTCAGCTATCAGACGCAGCATCAGAGCCTTCCCAACATCGAACATTAAAAACTTACTCGCAGAGGCTGGCATTCCACATATACAAGAAAGACCTCAATTATGCACTCTACGGCTTACACCTAAAATATATTATACCCTCAACGCTACGTTGCACAGTAAAGTTTTTCAGGCACTTAAACGAAAGCGGCATTTGAAAAAAGTATCAACCATTCACCGGGTTTTACAAAAGACTACAGATCTCCACCTCAATCTGAAACCAAGATACTTTAAAACTAGCAAGCACCCACCATGGGCTCTGCACTCTTCGTTTTTGGAAGACGAATTAATGAGTCATTCAAAGAAAACGACCAATGCTGAAATTTTTAAGCAACGATTTACGAGTCGGAAACGCCAACTTAACTCTAGCGGTTGGTCTTTCATATACACTGATGGGTCGAAGAATTCCAATAATACCTCGTATGCAGTCGTCTCTGATGATTCCAGCATCATTAGCAAAGGGCTGCTATCACCTTACTGCTCCATCTTTTCAGCAGAAGCATATGCTGTAAAAGAAGCAACCCAATGGGCAACGACATCAAAAGGCAGATTTACCATATGCACTGATAGTCTCTCAACCATAACGGCAATTCGAAACGCTCGCAATCTAAGTCCGCTGATAGTATGTATGTATTCGAGACAAACTCATTGCATTCAAAAGTAAAGTAAAACTTATGTGGGTTCCGGGGCACTGTGGAATCCGAGGCAATGAATTCGCCGACGAGGAAGCTAGAAATGTCCCGCTTACGCCCTGCCACTACGTTGAGACGAACGAAAAGAACGATATCTTGCGCTACATATGTATCTAAAATCGTCGAAGAGCAACAAAGGGAATTATGGAACACCTACAACAATCGATACCGTCTTGTAAATCCTGACGGGACTAAAACAATCTACCCTACAACATGCAGTACCACTGAACAAAAAAATTTTTCAAGACTACGTATCGGACATTCGGCACTTTCACATCAACACCTCCTTAACATAAACTACTCGGTTGGATGTCATTATTGCAACAGCCCAACAACATCTACGCAGCATATCTTGGATATATGCCCAGCATTTAGCAATCTTAGAAGGGAAACTTTTTCGTTGAACACACCATCAGAGCTACTAAAGGAACCTAGCATAGAAAATATATCAAGTATCTTCAAATATATCTCCAAAGCCAAATTAACCAACAAAATTTAGTAAACCGTATTTACCTTTCCATATAGTAAAAACACCCATAAATTGTAACTACGTATACTAAGATCATTATCTTAATACAACAAACAGCTGAAGGCGTTGTAGCTAGTGCTGTTTTTTTATATGTAATATATTTATTTATAAGTATATTTCATTTTAATAAATAAATAAATAAACTTTGTTTTTTTTCGTGAGTCGAAGCTCAACACATGTTATTGGCGCAGTCGACGGGAATCAATTCCAAAGAATTGATTAGTGAATAAAACGGGAAACCTTAGTTTACCGCCGCATTTCAAAGAGTGATTTAATTCCAAAGTATTGATTAGCGAATAAAACGGGAAACCTAAGTTTACCGCCGCATTTCAAAGAGTGATTTAATTCCAAAGAATCGATTAGCGAATAAAAAGGGAAACCTAAGTTTACCGCCGCATTTCAAAGAGTGATTTAATTCCAAAGAATTGATTAGCGAATAAAACGGGAAACCTAAGTTTACCGCCGCATTTCAAAGAGTGATTTAAAATCCGAAAAGTTTAAAAAAAAAAAGCTATATTGAGAATCCCGAAGGACACACCAAAACAATAAAAATTGTGAAACATTAAAAAAAATTGTAAAACGACCAACAATATATATTGTGCATCGTGAAGTAAAACCTTTTCTAAACTGTAACTGTACCGCAATACAAATCGTAAAATAAAAATGGAAGGAGAAAATTCAGCAAACAACTTCACTATTCCTGTGTCGGTACTGCTTAAGGAAGCAAGCAGGATTAAGGAGTATGACCTAACCTCATTCATCAGGGAAGTCGAAATCTTCCTGCCCCTGTTCGAAAATACACCAATGAAGGAATATGTGTTCCAGCGGTGTGTTATAAACAAGCTGCAAGGTGAGGCACTCAACGTAGGCAGGGGACTAGGCGCTCAACCAACGTGAGACCTCATAAAGAAGGAGCTCATCAAGAACTTCGGCGTGAGGGATACATACCACCAGCTGTACTATCGGGCCATCAATGCAACAAACAATAATAACGTAAGTAACTATTATATTTACCTTAAGAATGTATTAGACAAGTTAAACACTAAATTCGAACAAGACGAAAATAGGCCAAGAGAATTTTGTCCGGCCGTTAATGAATCAATGAATTTAAAAACATTCCTTAATAATATCCCCGCCCATCTGGCAAGTATAATATATAGCAGGAGCATAGGGACGCTTAGGGAAGCTTATTATACTTTAGAGGAAACAGGATTAGCGAAACCAACCAGAAAATTTGACAATGTAGGAACAAAAAATCTAAAACACAATCTAGGGCAACCAAATCGGAGCAACAATACTCACTCCTCAGAAAATAATCAATACCAGCCAAAAACAACAGCTTCAGGAATAACTTGGCAAACTGCATCAGGACAGTCAAAGCAAAATTATTCCAATCAAAAAACTACACAGTCTCGCCGGTACGAACCGATGGAGGTAGACCACTTACAAGAGAAAAAGAATCAGAAGAACAGGAGATACATTTTCTATCGGCTATGAACAAGGAAATATTCCGTTAGTCGAATTAAAAATAGGCAAACACAAATTAATATGCTTAATTGACACAGGATCCTCAACAACACTGTTAGACAAAGACGCACTTCCAAACTATCAAAGGACCAAATTAGACAGGCCAATAATATTTAACACATTAAATGGACGAATTCATACAGAATATGAGGTTATTTCCGAAATACCTGAAGAATTTAACAACCCAAACTTAATGGCTTGGAAGGTCACCACATTTAAAAATAAAAATTTTCAGGGACTGATAGGTCAAAACATTTTAAGAAGATTGGGAGCAATAATTAATTTAGAAGAAAATTACCTCGAAGTAAATAAAATAAAATAAGCTTTCTAGGTGCTTGTCCTTACAAGTACGAAAACATCCACTTGTTGGAAAACCAAGGAAATGACCCAGAAGTACTAAACAAACTTATAAGGACTGACATGAACAAAGAAGAACGGGGAGAGCTAGAAAAACTTATTGATAGTAGCAGTGATCTTTTCTTTAAAGAAGGTGAATCTTTAAGCCATACCCATGAGGTGCAACACGAGATTGTCACCACAACTAACAATGCTGTATATTCTAAAATATACAGGTACCCAAAGATTCACAAAGAAGAAATTAATAAACAAAGAAAGTACGTCCCCATATAACTCACCATTGTGGATTGTCCAAAAAAAAAATGGACAATTCAGGTAGGAGGAAATGGAGGATCGTAATCAACTATAGAAAACTAAATGAAGTCACAATAAGCGATAAATTTCCAATTCCAAATATAGAAAATATTTTAAATAAACTGGGCAAAGCCCAATACATTACAACCCTCGACCTGGCTAAAGGTTTCCACCAAGTGCTAGTCAAGGAAGAAGATAGAAAAAAAAACTGCATTCTCCACAGCCCTAGGTCATTATGAGTTTATTCGAATGCCATTCGGAATTCGAAAAACTCACCTGCCACATTTCAAAGACTAAGGGCCAGTTTTTCAGTGCAAGTTGAACTCTGTTTGTCGTTTAAACTAAGTTTAAACTCAGAATGCAGTTTTTCAGTCAACTTTAAACGGAGTTTAAACTAAGTTTAAACGGCCGATTGTGCTCGGTTAAACTTAGTTTAACTTTTCAGCTGTTTGCTGATTACTTCGTTTTGGTTGCAATAAATTTATTTGAGCGCAAGGAAACTAAGTTTATATTTAAACTGAGTTTAAACTGAGTTTAAACCAGCACTGAAAAACTGGCCCTAATAAATTCAGTTTTAAGAGAATACATAAACAAAATATGCGTTGTTTATCTCGATGACATACTGATCTTTAGCACGACTTAAAGGAGCACGTTATTAGCGTGAATAAAGTGTTAGATAAACTGAGAGAACACAACCTCAAAATCCAAATAGACAAATGTAATTTGGGTCATATCCTCTCGCCAGAGGGTATTAAACCCAACCCAAAGAAAATGGAAACAATCCAACATCTAAAACTCCCAGAAACACAGAAACAAATCAAACAGTTTCTAGGTATAACTGGCTACTATAGAAAGTTTATAAAGGACTACGCGAAAGTAGCACACGGACTGACAAAATATCTGAAGAAAAGCGAAAAAGTTAACAGGAACGACCCACTTTATATAGATTCATTTTTGAAACTAAAAAGATTTCTAACAAATCCTCCAATTCTGAGATTTTTCAAAGAGGTTTAAAATAGTAACAGATGCAAGTGACTTCGCGATAAGAGCTGTGCTTATGCAAAATGAACGCCCTATTGGCTATGCAAGCAGAACACTAAATTGACTAAATTGAAAAAAGATACGCAACAGTAGAAAAAGAACTTACTCGCAATATTTTGGGGAGTAGCCTACTACAGACCATACCTTTATGGAAAGGAGTTTGACCTTTCAACCGACCATCAACCATTAGTCTGGTTATATCATAAACACAAAGGAAAAGATATTAATCCAAGGCTGCAGCGTTGGTTGTTAGAACTAGGCGAATATAATATAAACATGAACTACATAAAAGGCAAAAAAAATAAAGTTGCAGATTTTCTTAGCAGAATTAATAACCAAACAGGAGAAATTTACATGACGGAAGAAAACGAAGACAACATGAGTACATGTGCAACTATTCACTCTCAACAAGAAGAACTTAACGACCATTTTCCCATATTGGAAACAGCAGTGAATCGGTTTGCAACACAAATTATTCTGACTGACAATAAAACTAGAGAAATTGAAATAGTCAATAATAAAAGAAAAATTTACATTAAAACGGACGACATCTCCTCGAATTTTATGACCGATATATTCAGAAGGTATCTGAAAAGTGGAAAAATCGGAATATTTTCCGAACTTCCAGACAATACGTACAATAAAACTTATAGAACTTTTTGGTTCTAGCCTGAAATTCGTTAATGTAGCTACCACGCCAAAGAAATGACCAGTTCAGACGAAACATACAAACAAATACACAAATACCACAAATTCGAGACTGGACATAATGGTATAACCGAAACCTACGAAAACCTTAAAAAGAAAATATATTTCAATAACCTTAAAGAATTAGTGCAAAAATATATTAACAATTGTGACATTTGCAACAAAGCAAAATACGACAGGAATACACCAAAACCCAAATTCCATATCACAAATTATACACATAGACATTTATACAATTAAAAAACATAGCTTCGCTACATTTATTGATAAATTTTCTAAAGAAGCAACAGCTTTATTCCTTGAAGACAGAAACAATCAAACAATTATTGAAAAGCTCAGACTCTTCTTCTCGATGAGAAACAAACCCATCAAAATCATAACAGACAATGAATTGAACTCAATAAACGTTAAAGACTTCCTAAGACAAGAAAATATCGATATACATTTTACTAAACCAAACAGCTACACAGGCAACTCAGACATAGAAAGACTTCATAGCACAATATCCGAAAAGTTTAGAGTACTAGAAGCTGAAAAATCTGAATTGTCAACCCAAGAAACCATTTTCAAAAGCATAGAATTTTACAATAAATCTATACACAGTGCAACTAAAGAAAAACCACAAGATATAGCAGAAGGAAAAATTAACAAGAATACCATTAGCGAAAGATTAAATCAGCGAAAAAACAAAATTATAAGCAAGAAAAATGAAAAAAGAGAAACATATATACAGGACCAATAGGATGGTTACATCAAGAACTATAAAGCACTTAGGCAAAAGCATGAACCTAGATATAAAAAGTTTAAATTAGAAAACATTCATCCAACAAATACTAAACGTAAAAAGAAATTTTCAGATGCAATTAATACTAACACTGCTACTGCTGACGCTGACGATAACAACGGCAACACTAACGATACAACCTATTGAAAGTACAGACGGATATGCCGAAATCCAACTCGACAAAGTAGACTTTATTCAAAATTACTGTAAAATCATCCATGTAATAGAAATCAATAAAATTCTCGAAATTGTAAATACCTTACTACACAAGTAGACAATAGGTTACTTTTAGAAAATGAATTAAACAGAGTGAGAACAAAACTTTTAGCAATTTTACCCCACAGACATAAGAGAGCATTACTAAATGTATTAGGTACTGGACTAAAACTTTTAACAGGAACAATGGACGACAATGACAGAACAGAAATAGAAACACATCTAAAAATAATTGACGAAAACAACCATAACGCAATAGAAACTTAAATAAAAATATTAGAATTAATAACCATTTTAGCAAAACATTTAAGGAACTCAAATAAGCAGTAGAAAATGACAGACGAAATGTCATACAGAAGTTTGATGACTTAAATATAGAAAACGATAACATATTCAAACAACTTTCGTATATAGACCTTCTTTTAAAAATTAAAATTTTAGAGAACAACATAGAACATATAATTAATAATATAGCATCCTCAAAACTGAACGTAATGACTAGCAACATCCTTAATAAAAGTCCCAACAGAAATAACCCCATTAGAAAGATCATTAGTCACCCCAATAAACAATAATAACTATGTTACACTAAAATTCAAACCACAAGAAATAATATATTATAAAAATAGGACATTTGATTATACACATGATTTAAATATAAGAAATTTACAAGAAAGCAAATTATGTATTTATAGTAAAACTTGCAAAAGTACAAACAAAAATGTAACAGAAATAGTAGAGATCGAAAATGGTTTGATTCTATTGAAAAACTCACCAGGCTATAATCTAACTAGCAATTGCGACAATAGAAACATATTACTAAAAAGAAACTATTTGCTCACTTTCCATAACTGTACAATAAATCTAAATAATCAAACTTTCAAAAATACAAACAAAGAATTCAAAGATAATTTTGTATTACCAAATAACATAAAAGTCAACAACACCAAAGTTGAACCAACTTTCGAAGAAATTATATTAAATAACATCCAAAATGTAGAGAAAATAAAATAACTGAAGTATCATAAAGTAAGTCATTCACAATTCGCTGTGGTAATATTTATAATAATTTTAATAACTATTATATAACTGATTATGGCCGTTGCCCTTGCATATACCAAATATAAAAACATTAAAATAAAAATCCAGCAGTATTTTCAAACAAAGAGGGGAGAAGTTACGTCAACTCCACCGCCAACTTACATTCCGACTATTAACTGGGCAAGGTAGCAACAAGATAATATTGCTTACCTTGCACTTTTCCAAATTTAACATATGCAATTGCAAGAGGTAAACGAACCAATGATTTCGCAATTATCCAGTTGCGAAATCAATGGATAAGCAATAATAAATAGAATACATAATAAGCAGAATAAATGCAGAATACATAATAAGCAGAATATTTAAGAAATACATAATAATCAGAATAAACGTAGAATAAGCATAATATTGTTATAAATAATACTGTTAGCTTGTAAGTAAGTTAGTTCTGAAGAACCAATAAACGAGTTAAGCAAAATTAAACTTTGTTTTTTTTCGTGAGCCGAAGCTCAACACATGTAATTCGCGGACTTACTTCGCACTTTGTAGCTCGTTAGTGTGCGTATCCGTGGGTTTTGCTAATTGTACAATAAGATCCCCACTAGCAGTCTTTCGGACTTTTGTTATCATGCTACCAACATGCTTCAGCTGTGGATCTTACTTACTTACTTAATTGGCGCAACAACCGCCTAAGCGATTTTGGCCGAGGTCAACAAAGCACGCCAGCTGTCCCTATCTTTTGCTAACTGGCGCCAATTGGAAATCCCAAGTATGGCCAAGTCTTTTTCTACTTGGTCTTTCCAACGCAGAGGAGGTCTTCCTTTTCCTCTGCTACCACCAGCGGGTACCGCGTCTAAAACCTTCAGGGCTGGAGCTATTTCATCCATTCGTACGACGTGGCCTAGCCAGCGGAGCCGCTGGTTCTTAATCCGCTGCACTATATCTACGTCATTGTACAGCTCGTACAGCTCATCGTTCCATCGTACACGGTATTCGCCGTCGCAAAGACGCAAAGGTCCATAAATCTTTCGAAGAATCTTTCTCTCGAACACTCCAAGAGCCCTCTCATCTGATGTTGTCATCGTCCATGCTTCTGCGCCATACATTAGGACGGGCATGATGAGAGACTTATAGAGCGTGGTTTTTGTCCGTCGGGAGAGGACTTTACTGTGCAATTGCCTACTCAGTCCGAAGTAGCACTTGTTGGCAAGAGAGATTCTGCATTGGATTTCAAGGCTGACGCTGTTATTGGTGTTAATGCTGGTTCCTAAGTAAACGAAGTCCTCTACTTTTTCGAAGTTATAACTGTCAACAGTGATGTTTGATCCCAGTCGTGAATGTGCCGACTGTCTATTTGATGACAGGAGATACTTCGTCTTGCCCTCGTTCACCTCCAGACCCATTCGCTTCGCTTCTCTATCCAGTTTGGAGAAGGCAGAACTAAGTGCGCGGTTGTTAAGACCGATGATGTCAATGTCATCGGCGTACGCCAGCAATTGCACACTCTTATAAAAGATGGTGCCTGACCGATTAAGTTCTGCGGCTCGAATTATCTTCTCCAGCATTAGGTTAAAGAAATCGCACGACAAAGAGTCACCCTGTCTGAAACCTCGTTTGGTATCAAACGGCTCGGAGAGGTCCTTCCCAATCCTGACGGAGCTGGTGGAGTTGCTCAACGTCATTTTACAAAGCCGTATAAGTTTTGCCGGGATACCAAATTCAGACATTGCGGCATATAGGAAACTTCTTTTCGTGCTGTCGAAGGCGGCTTTGAAGTCGACAAAAAGATGGTGTGTGTCGATTCTTCTTTCTCGGGTCTTTTCCAAGATATTGTGAATATCTGGTCGGTGGTAGATTTACCAGGTCTAAAGCCACACTGATAAGGTCCAATCAGTTCATTGACGGTGGGCTTGAGTCTTTCACACAATACACTCGACAGAACGTTATATGCGATGTTAAGAAGACTAATCCCGCGATAATTGGCACAGACTGCCCTTTTTGTGGGTTGAGCAGAGCACGTTTAAAATCCAATCAGTAGGCATGCGTTCTTCCGACCATATTCTAGAGATGAGCTCGTGCATGCACTTAACCAGCTCCTCTCCGCCGTACTTAAATAACTCAGCTGGTGACCCATCGGCCCCGGGGGCTTTGTTGTTCTTCAGCCGTGCTATCGCTTTCCGAATTTCGTCACAGTCCGGTAATGGTACATCGCGTCCATCATCATTGATTGGGGATTCGGGTTCAACATCTCCAGGGTTGCAGTTGCTTCCATTAAGCAGTTTGGAGAAGTGCTCCCTCCATAATTTAAGTATGCTGTGGACATAAGTCACCAGGTCGCCGTTTTCATTCTTAAAGGAATTCGCCCCGGTCTTAAAACCTTCTGTAAGTCGTCGAACTTTTTCGAAAAATTTTCGGGCGCTTTGCCTGTCGGCCAGCATCTCAAGCTCTTCGCACTCACGCATTTTGGCCTCTCTCTTTTTCTCACGAAAAATGCGTCTTGCTTCCTTCTTCAACTCACGATAACGCTCCCGCACAGCTCGCGTTGCGCCCGTGGCCCTGTAGGCAGCGTCTTTACGTTCCGTAGCGGCGCGACATTCCTCGTCATACCCGTTGTTCTTTCGGGCTCGCCGAAATCCGATGGATTCTTCAGCGGCGGTATGTAGTCAGTGAGAAATATGGTTCCACTGCTCGGAAATATCGTTCTGTTGAATATTGCTCTCAGAGAGCAGGAGTGCAAGTCGAGAGCGAAGTGAGTAGCTGTCTGTTGCGATTGCAGCTTTCCGACGTCGAGCTTTCCTTGTGTCCATTTGTGCGCGCTTTTTGCTGCACAGAGGCGCGTGCGGATCTTAGCTGCCACAAGAAAATGATCCGAGTCGATGTTGGCTCCTCGGTTCGTGCGCACATTTAAGACACTGGAAGCATGCCTTCCGTCTATCACAACGTGGTCGATTTGGTTTTGTGTCTTACCATCTGGAGACAGCCACGTAGCTTGGTGAATATTTTTATGCTGGAACCTGGTACTACAGACTACCATGTTTCGGGCCCCGGCGAAGTCGATCAGTCTCATTCCGTTATCGGACGTTTCGTCGTGGGGACTGAATTTTCCGACTGTGGAACCAAAGATGCCCTCCTTGCCCACCTTGGCATTGAAATCGCCAAGCACGATTTTTATATCGTGGTGGGGGCACCGCTCATACGTGCGGCCAAGGAGATCGTAGGAGCGATCTTTAGTCCCATCGTCCTTCTCTTCCGTCGGGGCGTGGGCGCAAATTAGGGAGATGTTGAAGAATCTCGCCTTGATGCGGATTGTGGCGTGACGCTCGTCCACCGGAGTGAACGACAGTACTTTACGGCGCAGTCTCTCTCCCACCACAAATCCGACACCAAATTTGCGCTCCTTTACATGGCAGCTGTAGTAGATGTCGCAAGGGCCTATCACTTGTTTCCCTTGCCCCGTCCATCGCATCTCTTGGATGGCGGTGATGTCAGCCTTTGCTCTGCTGAGGACATCAACCAGCCGAGCAGAGGCACCTTCCCAATTAAGGGTTTGGACATTCCAGGTGCATGCCCTCAAATCATTGTCCATTAAACGTTTGCTGTGGTCGTCATCAAAAAAGGGGGGTCTCATCCGAGGCTTTGTTTTGTTTTGCATTGGATGTTGGTTTTTTCGTGGCGGGTTACAAGCCCTGCGGACAACCCATTGCTGGGGGTTGAAATTTTATATAAATTTATATAGCGAGCCGCTTGCTCCAAGACAGACGCCCGCTTGCAGCCGCGCCTACTGACGAACAAACGCTGCGGACTTTAGTGGACTCTTAAACGAAAAATGTCGGAGTGGCTCCACTAAAGCTCCCTCCCTATTAGCCGTAACCAAAGGCTCCACACGGGTTGGTTACCGTATCTCGCACATGGATTGCTCACGTTGCCCAGGGTGCACGAACGTGGACGTTAGAGTAGGGATTGAGTACAGCCGTGCAACTGTAACCGCATACCCAGAAGCACCACTGCACCCCATTACACCCTCAGCTGTGGATCACTTTTAACTATTTTTAGCACGTCTGCATACGATCCCCCGCAGTTACTATTAATATTTAGTACATCGGGGCGTACTGGCTTTATATGTTTTCCTTTGAACTGTATTGCCGTCCACTGGGCCTCTTCCCCCATTTTAGGTACTTTTCGGTTGGCACTGCTCTACCTTGCTGAACTTCTTTTCTCCCCTGTACTGGGCTCTGCTCATGGCAGCTTTCGGAGAAGTCAGAGAAGATACGCTTATTGTTTTTCGAGGGGTATAAGTCTTTGCATTTTCGTAGAGTATCGACAGCTCGGAGATTAAATCTCACATCTGCTGCTTTACTGACCTTCTCTGACCACCGTCCATCATGTCGTGGAGCTCACGTATTTTCGGCCCTAGCTTGACCCACGCGGGACTTTTCAGATCAGTGGGCGGTTGTTCGGGCACTGGTGAGCATGACCGTGACTTCGGCGGAGAGTACGCAACTCTGGGACGCTTCGCAAGCGGATTTATCAGCCCACCGTCAACTACTCTAATCCCCGGCTGAGAAAGACCTATAACCTCTGAGAATTTTTGCCCTAGGGGGGGCGACCTAGTGACACTCATAGTTAAATTTTGACTGTTTTATTATTAGTTTTTATGATTATATTTAAAAGTTTTTAGAATGTATAATTATGATTATGGTAATTATTATTATTAAATTTTATTAGGGATGTTTGAAGCCAGGAGACTAATTTGTCTTGACTGTACAATTGTCTTTATTGAACGCAAACCAAAAGTAGAGAGTGCGGAAAAAACTTAGTGTACATACTATTTATACTACTTGCTTAAAATATGAATGCATGTGTGTTTTCAAAAGGGTATGTACACATATGCTTGCTTGAATACATTCCAGGAGCTTAGATAACTAACAGTATTTCAAATCGCTTTTTTAGTTAGAGAGAACAAATGTTGAAAAGTAAAATGAGCTTAACTATGTATGTATGTACATATGTATGTTATGCCATCATATTAGGGTGTCACTACGAGGCTCTCCGATAAACACGGGAACTGTAAATTTTTTTTTTTATTTCTTTATTTATTTTTTTTTTTTTATTGTCAGTTTTATTAAAATTGTTATTTTATTATATTTTATGCTTTTATTCAATTTTATATATTTATTGGTAAATATTTTTATTTTTTATATATTTATGAGCTACCCTAATGATCTTATACTAGGCTCCTACAATGCCTTTGCAACTGTAAGGTTTAGAACTTGACTAACAGCGCTTACACCGTTCCTGCTTTGGGAGACAGCTAAGTAGGGAATGTAATGCAGTGTCCGTGGACCTTCCCTTAAGGTAAGCATGTAAGAGAGAGAAAGTTGTTTATAAGCCATTCTATTATTTTAAGAACAAAGGATGAGAGACTTATGGGTCTAAGATCCTTTGTGTTAGCATGTGATTATTTTCCATCCTTTGGTATCAAGACCACGGAAACAGATCTCCATATCGTCGGTACGTAGTTTAGCTTGAAGCATGCTCTAAACATATTTAGTAGCAAATTTGTAGAAGTATCAATTGTTGCAACCAGCTGAGCAGGTATAATGCTATCTGGCCCGCCAGCCTTGTAAGGTTTGAAGTTTTTATCGCCGAAGTGATACTTTCTTTTGAGAGAGGGAGAATTACAATTGCGCCCGAAAAGGAACAATCTACTTCCATTGTCTGTGAACTTTCAGGGAAGTGTGTGTCAAGAAGTAGTTCGACCGTTTCTTTTCCCGTTGCTGCCCAGGAGCCATCCTGTCTCTGTGGAGCCCCAATTGGGTTTGTATTGCCTGACAGGATTTTTCGTAGTCTGGCCGTAGTATCGCAGACGCCTTCATCGCCAGTGCAAAAGTCTTTCCATGAGGACCTTTTTACTTCACGAAGGGCTTTTCTGTAGGCCCGCAAGACTTGTTTATAGGACTGCCATTCAGATTCCTGAATATAACTATGGTCTCAAAAAGCGTGTTCGTCGAGAACCTTCCAGTTCATTACCAATCTGTAATATAGATTATCACTACATAGCGTGAAGTCTATGACCTCCCGATGGTTTTAGACAATACAAGTGGGCTCTGTGCCCCCATTGCATATGACTAGGTTAGAAGTTAGCGCTGTCTTCCCCATCGCTGTAAAGAAGCTCCTCCTCAGCATACATCCTAGGCATCGCAGATGCCAGGGTCGACAGCGACAAGGCTCTGCTCTCCGCATCGGAGAAGTCAGCCTCCGGCGCAGGCTCCTCAATGTCCATAACCATTGAGGTGCTTGCTCCGGAGGCACGCTGCCGTCAACGCGATAGACTCTTAGAGTCACTTCATCTAGGCCGTAGTAAACCCGGCCTTGTCCTTTCGCCAGGAGCTCTAAAAAGTCCCTGTACAGCGACAGGACCACTTGCGTCGACGGCCTATCCGGATTCTCTACTCTTAGGACCTGTAGGCGATGTTGAATTCATCACCTGAAGCATTTTTAAAATGTTTTCAGGTGCCGATTGTGTGACAATCACCCACGCCCGCGATCTGGGCTTGACTGGAATATCCTTCCAGTCAACTACTTCAAGTCTAACCCCGGTTTAGACTGCACCTACCCTAGCAACGGAGGCCTGGCACTAGCCGGCATCTGTGCACGCGGGAGGTGCCCCAGGGTTCTTCAGCAGAACGTCGAGGACGACGTTTGCCAGAGCCGCCTTCACCCACCTCCACTGATGCCTTGGTATTGATCCGAGCTTATTTCCGCGGTCCAAAACCTCTATTAGGATTCTATCCCTGGCAACATCGGCAAAGCTGGGTCTGCCCACTCGGGACGGACACATTTCTTCTTTTGAGCTGGTTGTTGCTCCTCAACCGTTCTATGTCTTTTAGAGAGTGCTGCTTTGTCTTCAACCGAGGCCCCAGCTGTGCTTTCGTAGTTGGACAGCAGAGCTTTCGCTCTATCTACCGCATCCCTTGCCCTCTGGGGCAAAGTTTCCAACGGCACCCCTCGTATTTTGTGAGCGCCCTGGCAACCCTCTGCTTTTCAGCGTGTGTGGACCGCCCAAACGACCAACCCTGGTCTCTGCTACTTGTCCGCATGGGTGCAGACTTTGCAGCCATGCCGGCATTTGATAGGCACTCCGCGCCAGTGGCTACAGGACGAGCTGCCGTTTCCAGCACAATCCCTGCAGCCTTACTGGTGCTTGGCCCCAACATAACGCCCGAGATCACGGGACACCCTGGGGTCGCCCCCAGAGCAGACCTGGAGGTGATAGCAGTGCGAAAAATTGCCTTAAGCGCATGCGCCGGCACTGTCTTGCCCCGTGTAGGGGGATACGAAACGTTTTTTGGTTTTAAAATTATTGGCCTTTCCATTATATTTGGGCCCTCTCTCGAAGCCGCTTTCCTTACTCTGTTGCTGTGTTGGATCCCATGGTTATCTATGAAAAGGTGATCAGGGAGGCCATGCGAGGATTGGCACCCCTCCTTATGAGGTAGGGTGTTCAGAACCAGATCCAGCGCAAAAAAGTGAGGGCCTGCCAGGGTTTTAACGGGACGGAGACACTCACGGTATTAGCCAAAAGGCCATTTCTGCAGGGTTTCACCCCTGCATACTCAGGTAACAGAATACCACAACCACCAGCTCGGTATCGACAAGTAAAATCATTTGGGGTGGGGGTAGTCCGAGGACGAAGCAATGGTCAGGCCAAAATGAGGGGAGTGTTCTCACCTTCTTTTATCTGTTCCCCAACCGAACTTAGGTTAACAGTGCTACCAGACGTAAAGGAAAAAGAAGGAGATTGATATTGAGAGGTGGAAAGGCGTCTCATCCGAAGATCAACCATCGTGTTGCACTTCAGTACCCTTTTAGCACCTTCATTGTTGTTACTGAAACCGCAAGTTACCCACCAACAATCCTGCAGTTTGCAAACCAAATTTTGAGTTAACAATTTCATGCTGAACATTTATTTAACATATGAATAATTCAAAGTCTCATAATTTTCATCTTCACAATTATTATAAATGGAAAAAAAATATTTAATATAAACAAGTTGAATTGAATATGCTTTTAATACAAAAGTATACAATTTTTTTTAGTTTTATGCAAATATTAATCATCAAAAATAAACGGAGTAAAAATCTTTTAATTTTCAACTGAACTATCAATAAATTTCCTACTGGGCATATAACTGTCAAAAATTAACCAGTATTCTAACACATAAATTTAATATTATTCTCACGCAAAAGAGAAATAGAAAGCAAATATAATAAGTGGGAAATAGCTAGCGAAGAAAATAAAAAAAGGAACGAAATAAGTTATGAAACGTATGTACGTACACGCAATACACATATATGCAGCCCTTAGTACCTACGTTTGAACACTGCGCCTACGTGCGAGAACCACCGTGACAAGGTATAACTGGTTTGTTGCCAGAACTGTGGCAACGGGAGATGCCATGATATAAGCTATTGAATTTTGACAGTTTCAAACCGCCCGGTCTGGATGGCATCTCACCTGTTGTACTAAGAGAAGGTATCGAGCTCGTTTGGCGACCTTGAAAAATATTTATATTAGAAGGGACATTTGGTAAACCTTTAAGCGCAGCTGCCGATAGCTACATACACCAGTGCATGCCATATGTGTGCACTAGCATTGTTGTTAGTTAGGTAGGTATGAGTGGCTGTCACTGCTAGTCCAGCGAATCACTTAGGCCATTAGTAGAGGCCCGTTGTGATACCACAAGCTTAACGCTCACTCCCTCTTGCTGAACCATTTAGAATTCTTGACGAAACTCGTCAAGCATCTTGGCTCTATTTCACCTAATTCTTCAAAGTCCCTGAAAGCAGGTGCCCCTAGAAACCATAACCTGCTTCTGGCTAGAGCTGGACAAATACAGAGAAAGGTACTCCAAGATGCCCCGCATGGTTGCTTATGAGGCAGTGGCCTGTTAAAGCGCCAATTACTTGGGATATATCGGCCCGTTTTAAGGTATAAAGACTATGCGACCGTTTAGGGTCCCACCTTAGCCAAGTAAGCCTAGAGATCCTACAGGTCGTGGTATGTGTCCATCTGTCGTTCGCACGTGCATAAGCATAACCTTTTAAAAGCACGCGTTCCTACCTGAGATTACCATCGCGATTTTCCTGTCTGGGACCACAGTATTAACACAACAATCTGTGTATTCCGGAAGCATTCTATAATTATTCAGTATGCTTGAGTGCCCACGCAAGCTAGACTCCCATTGACATGTCATAATGCAGATCATTCTGGCTCTCTGCACTTTGCTAAGTATATTAAGATTAGCAGCTCTGCTTAAGGCAGACCACCAAACGATATCTCTATAGAGGAGAATCGGCCTAACTACTGCTGTGTATATCCAGTGGCAAACGCTTGGATTCAGACTCCATCTCTTCCCAATGGCCCTTTTACAAGATTATAGCGCCACAGAAGACTTTTGGTATCGCTGGATCATATTATTCCTCCAGCTAAGTTTCATGTCCCTCTTTATGTTCAGACGGATTCCATTTAATTCCGGCGTAGTAACATCCGAAACCTTATATTTCCTTTTGAAAAACACCAGCTCGACCTTTTCTGAGTTGACGCTGAGGCCACATCGCGTAGACCAGTTTCCCACTTCGCGGAGTGTCCCTTGCATCTAGTCACATAAGGTCTGAGGGAATTTGCTCATATATGCTATGGCGATGACATCTGCATATGCGACAACTCTAGCAGCACCCCATTCCGTATCCCGCAGGAGAGAATTAACGATCAGACACCTGTCTCGAAACACGGTTTGCATCTATCTCTACTGTAATCTTTCTTCCCAAGAGCATTTGCTCTATAAATTCAACCAGGGTGCTTTTTACACAGAGTCCTCTTAAGCTATGTATTATGCCCTCGGGACTCATGTTGTTAAAAGCACCCTGAATAGCAAGAAAAGCTACAAGACAAAACAAGGGAATGTAATACAGTGTCGGTGGACCTTCCCTTAAAGAAGGCATGTTGATTATTAGACAATAGTCTTTTGTCGATTGTAAGAGAGAGAAAGTTGTTTATAAGCCTTTCTAATATTTTGAGAACAAAGGATGAGAGACTTATAGGTCTAAGATCCTTTAGGTTCACATGTGATGCTTTTCCAGCCTCGGGTATGAAGACCACGGAAACAGATCTCCATATCGTCGGTACGTAGTTTAGCTTGCAGCATGCTCTAAACATATTTAGTAGCTAATTTGAAGAAGTATCAATCGTTGCAACCAGCTGAGCCGGTATAATGCCATCTGGCCCATCAGCCTTGTAAGGTTTGAAGTTTTTATCGCCGAAGTGATACTTTCTTTTGAGAGAGGGAGACTTACAATTGCGACCGAAGAGGAACAATCTACTTTCATTGTCTGTGAACTTTCAGGGAAGTGTATGTCAAGAAGTAAATCGACCGTTTCTTTTCCCGTTGCTGTCCAGAAGTCATCCTGTCTCTGTGGAGCCCCAATTGGGTTTGTCGTACCTGAAAAGATTTTTCGTAGTTTGGCAGTATTGCCGACGCCCTCAACACCAGTGCAAAAATCCCTTCATGAGAACCTTTTAACTTCACGAAGGGCTTTTTTTGTAGGCCCGCAAGACTTGTTTATAGGACTGCCATTCAGATTCCTGAATATAACTATTTTCTCAAAAAGCATGTTTGTCGAGAACCTTCCAGTTCATTACCATATTATACAGATTATCACTACATAGCGTGAAGTCTATGACCTCCCGGTGGTTTTTGACAATAAAAGTGGGCTCTGTGCCCCTATTGCATATGACTAGGTTAGTATTTAGGAGGTAGTTAAAAAGATACTCACCCCGATGGTTTACGTTGGTGCTTCTACACTGCACATTTTGGGCGTTAGCATCGCTACCGATGAGAATTAAACTCGCCGTGTGGTCGCTCATTAGCCTGCGGAGTTGACTTTGAGGGGATCCTTAGCCTCGTAAGCCATGTACGTTGCGGCTATCACCATAGACTTTCCTCCAATCTCCAGCAGCGTTGTCGTCATGTCTCCATCACTATAATAGGGCAAAAGAAAAATGTATAAATCTTTCTTTGCCATTCCACAGGTTCTAATTTTACCTTTACCATGCTCAACCAGTAGCTTATAGCCCATCGCACCTAGACCACATACCACCGAATTATTAACCCAGGGCCCCTGGATAAGTGCGATGTCTACGTCGTCGCTATGTAGGCGACTCAAGAGAGCAGCGGATGCTACCCTAGAGCGGTGGAGATTTATTTGCAAAACCGTCATTTGAGGCTCCCGCCCACTCCTCCATCGCAACTACAGTGTCTTCCCCATCGCTGTAAAGATGCTCCTCCTCAGCATACATCCTAGGCATCGCAGATGCCAGGGTCGACAGCGAGAAGGCTCTGCTCTCCGCATCGGAGAAGTCAGCCTCCGGCGCAGGCTCCTCAATGTCCACATCCATTGAGGTACTTGCTCCGGAGGCACGCTGCCGTCACCGCAATATACTCTTAGAGTCACTTCATCTAGGCCGCAGTAAACCCGGCCCTGTCTTTTCTCCACGAGCTCCAAAAAGTCCCTGTTCAGCCACAGGACCACTTGTCTCGACGGCCTATCAGGATCCTCTACTCTTAGGACCCTCCAGTCGCCTGTAGGCGATGTTGAATTCATCATCTGAAGTATTTTTAACATGTTTTTAGGTGACGATGGTGTGACAATCACCCACGCCCTCGCTCTGGGCCTGACTTTAATATCCTTCCAGGGTGTTAACGGGACGAAGGCAGTCACGGCATTAGCCTAAAAGTCATCTCTGCGTGGTTTCACCCCTGCATACTCAGGTAACAAAATACCGCAACCACCAGCTCGGTATCGACAAGTAAAATCATTAAGGGTGGGGGTAGTCCGAAGACGAAGCAATGGTCAGGCCAAAATGAGGGGAGTATTCTCACCTTCTTTTATCTATTCCCCAGCCGAAGCTTAGGTTAACAGTGCTACCAGACGTGAAGGAAAAAGAAGGAGATTGATATTGAGAGGTGGAAAGGCGTCGTATCCGAAGATCAACCATCGTGTTGCACTTCAGTACCCTTTTAGCACCTTCAAAATACCACTGGAATAAAGTCGAGAGGTTAAAAGTAAATCACGAGAAAATTATAGAAACATTGCGTAACAACTCAATATTAGAAAAAGACATTCCGTATATATCTGATGATGTGTACTTCGCGTGCTACGACGTGTACATCTTACTAAAATCAAAGCTTATCGACCTTCAGCTCGATACAAACAATCCCGTTTCGCCAACTTTTCTGGCGAGCACCTTCGCCATGGTGAACTCCAGGAACGATACTATTACCTCAACCGCTCGCTTGCCTTAAATCGGACTTCCAACCTTCTCAGCAGATTATTTAGAATGGATCCCACTCCGCGACATCTTCCTGTCCTTGGTACACAACAACACAGCATTGACGCAGGTTCTAAAATATTTCTTTTTAAAAGGTTCCTGTATTAGTACTCCGAAGGAAATGGTTTAAGAATACCCAGCAACTGACGCCGGCTGTGAATTTGCATGGTCAGACTTAGTAAGTAAATATCATAATAAAAGAAAATTAGTTGACCAAATTTTAAAGAAACTTTTTAACGCTTCCCCCACTGATGGAGTTGTACAACTACAACTGGCACTACCTGCGCTCACTCCACTTGCCTCTGTTGTTAAAAGCATCATCAGTTGTACAAATGCATTAAATTTGCGGCGCTCTCCGCCACTGAGAAGAAGCACTTCGTTATGCAAAACAAACTATGCATAAACTGTTTAGGCAAGGGTCACACCTACAGTGAATGCAACAATGTCTATCGGTGCCAAGAGTGCAAACAAGCCCATCATACTATTTAACACTCCGCCTTTATGCTCAGTAGCTCCAACAATGCATCAATTGGTCACAAGTTAACAGGGAACAACACTAACTCCACTCCAAAATCTACATTCTCTGTCGAGTAACAACCATACTCAAGTTCTATTGGCAACAGTTCGAGTAATCGCAGCTTCATCTTCTTATAGATTTAATCTCAAAGCTCTGGTCGATCAGAGAGCACAAGCTTCATTTATAATAGAGAATGCAGCTCAATTACTTAACCTGAAAAGGAAAACTGTTAACGTTTCTGCTAGTAGTATTGGAGGAATTACAGGCATAACAGCTAGAAAATTAGTAAAGTTAACTTTATATTCACACTACGAGAAAAAGTTTTCGATTGAATGCCAACTACATATTTGTTTTACCAAAAATTACTTCGTATAAACCAAATCCAGTCGAGTTAAGTACTTTATCTAACTTTTCTGGAAAACATCTCGCAGATCCTACTTTTGCATCGCCAGATGATATCGATATGATTATTGGATGTGATATTTATGGTGATATTCTGTTACCGCATATGGAAAATTATGAGCCAGGCGTATTGTTGCAAGAAACTCATTTTGGTTGGATGATTTCTGGACCAACTAGTAAAGGAATTACATCTAACATAACCTACTCAAATATAAGTTCTCTTGACAATACACTTCGCTTATTTTGGGAACAGGAAGAATTATTTGATGACAGACAGCTAAGTCCGGAAGAAAGTGCATGTGAAAAATTATTCATAGAAACATATACCAGAGATGGCAGAGGGCGGTATACGGTGCATTTTCCTTTTAAGACTTTAATGACAAATGGTACACTGCCTTCATTTAATTTAACTCTTCTTAATGCTGTTAGAAGACTTAAGCAATTGGAAAACCGTTTGAAAGGCAACCCGAAGTTTGCTGCCTTATACAAAGAGTTTTTAGCCGAATACGAAACTTTGGGTCACATGGAACATATTGGTGAGTACCCGAGAGATCTTCCAGAGGACTGTTTCTTTTTCTGTCACCATGGTGTATTAAATTAAGAGTTGTATTTGACGGAGGAAATAGTCGACCGCCAACTAATTCGCTCAATGAAGAGCTCGCTTCTGGTCCGCCTTTACAGAATGACTTACCAAGTATAATTACTCGATGGAGTTGTCATAAAGTTGCATTCACATCGGACTTGGAGAAAATGTTTCGCCAAATAATGGTTTGCAATGAACATTAACGATTTCATTTATTTTGTGGAGAGATGATGTTAGAGAGAACATTAGTATTTACAAACTGCGCACCGTTACGTATGAGACAACGTCAGCGCCTTATCTAGCCATACGTGTTCTACGTCAATTAGCCCTTGATGAAAGAGCCGACTTCCCTTTCGCAAGCAAGATACTTCTAAACGATAGCTATGTTGATGATGTAATATCTGGTGCTGATTCCATTACAGAGGCATTAAGTCTACAACAATATTTAAACAAAATCGCTCACCGCGGGGGACTCAATTTAAGATAATGGATTTCAAACTCTACCGAATTGATGAACCATATTCCTACTGAAGACCGCGATAGCGCTAGTGCGTTTCAAGTGAGAAATGGGAAGTTTTTAAAGGCCTTAGGTCTTTACTGGGAAGTCAACGAGGATCACTTATGCTTTAAAATTAACTTTAATTTCGCTTCTACAATTACCAAAAGAAGTATGCTGTCTGATGCCGCAAAACTCTATGATCCTCTAGGATGGCTAGCGCTTTTTACTATTGTAGCCAAATAGATGTTTCAAAAATTGTGGAAGGAAAACTTAGACTGGCAGGATAACCTTCTAACTCTTTAAAAACTTTGGGGAGTATTAAAATATCAAAAGGGATCAGTGGCAATAACAACAGTAATATATAATAGCAGGGATTTAGCGATGCTTCTTCGTTAGCTTATGCGGCAGTGGTATACGCCATTGTACACAGCGAAAAAGGCCTACTTCATTTTTAATGCAGTATAAGACAAAGGTAGCGCCGTTAAAGACTATTTCGATTCCAAGACTGGAATTGTGTGCAGCAACACTGCAAAGGTTAAACGTTATTTTGACCGCGATCTGATCAATATGAATTACTGGAAGGATAGCATGGTTGTCTTAAGTTGGATAAGGAGTTGTTCAACACGTGGGGATGTGTATGTAGCTAACAAAGTTGCAGAGTAATTCTACGAAAGATGAGTGGAGATACATCCCAACTAGCGGAAACCCTGCTGATTGCTTGACGAGAGTATTAACATCAAATGAGCTAAAACATTTTTCGCTGTGGTGATGTGGAGCCCAATGGCTTACCGCAAACAAAAGTAATCAAAATTTGACACAACTTTAGAGCAACGAAAGTCGCACCTCTCCGCAAATGTGGCTGTTCCTCAATCCCAATTTCATATTCAAATTTTCATCTCTTATAAGACTTAAACGAGTAGTAGCGTACGTTATGCGCAAAACAAGGAGAGAGTTGTTGTGTAGAATTTGGTTATCTGGTAGATTTTGGATATGAAATAAATTGCATGGATAAAAAACTTTTGTTATCCAAGAATGGTCAATTTCTGAATCTTTCGCATTTTCTTGATACTCAAAATATACTCAGAGTTGGAGGAAGGATCAGAGAAGCAGTAAGAGTGTTTGACAAAAAACATCCCATTTTGTTAACAAAAACAAATCCACTGGCGTTGCTTATCTTTACTGATGCTCATTACAAAATGTTGCATGGAGGTGTAGGAATATTAGACTTAACATGAATTAGCTATTGTAACACCTTCTATATTTTTACCAGTATTGCTTTATGCATTATCTACTTATGTATATTATTCACCGTTATGTATGATCCCTTTAAGTGCATGCTCTCCATAATCATATTTCGTATAAGCCAACACACTTGTAATTAGAACATAATCAAACAGTTAATAAATGACCAGAAAGCCATCAACATCGTGTTTAAAATAATACATGGCGCAGTCGGTAATAAAGTAAATGGGAAAAACTAAGCAAAGCACTTCGATACTAAAAGTAAAACGACGTGGAAGGCCTCCGAAGCAGGTACGATTTATTCATACAAATAGAGGTATGAATTACGTAAAGAAGGTTGAAGAACTTAACCTGAGTGGAAATATCGCGGAAAATTGGCGATAATTTTGGCAGAATTTTCAAATCTTTGCTGTGGCTGTCAAGCTAGACAAAAAGCCCGCTCCAGTGAAGATGGCCATTTTCTTAAACGCGATTGAAGCTGATGCTGTTCGTTAACTATCAGCGAAGCTTACAGAGCAAAATATGTATGAAGAAGAGACTAAAGCCTGCGAGGACTTTTGCAAGCCAAAGTGCAACGAGGTCTATGAGAATGTTTCGTAGCCCAGTGGAAAGCCCAATAAAAACACAAACACTTCAGTTGGAAAAAGCCGTAGCCAAAAAAACCCACATTTATTAAATATCCACAATATATAACAAGCACACACAGCAAGAAAAAATCACTTACTAACACAACTGACTTCGCTCACCAGCAGGGTTGCAATAAACCCTCGTTGGGTGGATTCACACTTCGTATGAATACCAGTTCATACGGAACACTGCCCCGTTGAGCTCGCTCAATATGTCTAGCACGCAAATGACTATGTACTTGTCTCGACTAGTAAGACACAAACCTTCTGGACAGGTCTAACTAGCTCACTGGTCGCAGTTCGTATTACCACGTTTCGC
Source organism: Philophylla caesio (assembly GCA_963971545.1). Lineage (NCBI taxonomy): Eukaryota > Metazoa > Arthropoda > Insecta > Diptera > Tephritidae > Philophylla > Philophylla caesio. Next base: position 115,169,918 of record OZ020604.1, on the reverse strand, counting down.
ACCAATCCATCCTTGCTCGTTATCAGTTTGCAAACTCTTCCAAGTGCCCATGCTGCTGGTGGAAAGTTCTCGCTCTTAACTATAACTAGCTGGCCGATCCTTAAGCTCTCCTTCTCTCTTCGCCATTTCTTCCTCTCAAATAAGGTAGTGAGGTATTCGTTCCGCCATCGTTTCCATATGTGATCAAGCATTCTCTGTCTTTCTTGCCACAACTTAGCACCTTGCTCCCTGGCTGTGGCGCTATTTGAAACGGAGGAGGGAGCATCAACGGCTCTCCCACCAAGAAATCCCTGGTGTTAATGCCTGCATGTCCAGCGGGTCATCTGTCAAAGGATGTAGCGGGCGCTAGTTTAAAATTGACTCTATTTGTGCCAGCATCGTTTGGAATTGCTCATGCTCCAAGCACTTCTGGCCTAGTACTCGCGTCAGATGGTGCTTAATGGACTTCACAGCTGCCTCATATATACCACCTTGATGAGGTGCTGCCGGAGTCATAAAATGCCATTCCGTCCCTTTCAACATTAGCTCATTGAACACATCACTTGCTTTCCAACACTCATATGCTCTCTTAATCTCCTTTGATGCACCTACGAAGGATGTCCCATTGTCGCTATACATCCGTTCGCATCGCCAACGCCTTGCCACAAATCGCTCGAAGCAAGATATAAATGCTCTAGCTTTCAAGTCGGTGATCATGTCAATATGCACAGCTCTTGTTTTCAAGCACACAAATATAGCGACCCATCTCTTCCTCTTCAGAACGCATTGCTCATTTCTATCCAACTGTCTAATCTCAAAGGGTCCCGCGTAATCCACACCTGTGTGTAAGAACGGTTTCCCGACCTGCACGCGGTCTGCTGGTAGATCAGCCATCAACTGTTCACTTAGCATTTTGGCATATCTAGCACATGTGACACATTTATGTATAAACCTGCGAAGCTCATTTCGCAATCGCGGAAACCAGAAGCGCTGTCTGATATACTGCATCATAACCTGAACACCTCCGTGCTTTGTAGTCTGATGCGCCTTGCTCAAAATTAATTTTCTCAAACTGGAATCAGGTGGGATTATAACTGGATGCTTCATTTCATAATCGCATTCAGCTCTGTCGATTCTACCACCCACACGCAGTACCCCTTTCGAATCCAGCAAGGGTGCTAGCGATTCTATCTTGCTACCATCCGGTAATGACGCTTCTTTCCTCAATGCTCGTATTTCATTGTAGTATGCTAGCCCTTGCGCTTCCTTTATAATCAGCTCCAATGCTCCTGCTCCTTCTTCCGCGTTTGGAACCGGAATATGAAGGTTCCCACGCTCCGACTTCCGTAACCGCTGGCTTCTACTTTCTTTCAGCAGACGAATGAATCGTAGCACTAGCGCCATGATTCCAATCAGCCTGTGCAATGAACTAACACATTGCACCAGAGGAACTTCCTCCTCGTAGCGCTCTTTCTGATGCTCCACGTTGTTGCTGCCATAGCCACAACATGTACTTTTAGCTCTGCCGTTGCTCCCTCGGGCATTTCTTTGTGCCCAAATCTACTTGCCGGCCACTCTTCGCTTGGTCGTCTAAGCCAACTGGGTCCATGCAACCACTATTTCACTAGCACTCAAGCCTCTTGTCAGGAGGTCCGCTGGATTATCAGCAGTGCTGACATGGCGCCATTTGGTAATGTCAGTGTTAGCTTAAACAGATGCAACTCGATTTGCCACGTAAACTTTCAGCTGGCATGTCAACTTGCGCAACCAATGCAAAACTATCATTGAATCTGTCCACAGCACGCAATCGTGTGTTTCCCATTCCATGCTCTGTACTACACTTGAATACAACCTACCCAGGAGTTCAGCAGCAGCAAGCTCGAGTTTGGGTATGGTAATCGTTTTCAACGGTGCGACTAGCCTTTGAAATCAGCAGCTCGGATGTTATGTTGCCCACTTCGCTCTCTGCCCTCACATAAATAACTGCCCCGAAGCCCCTTTCAGATGCGTCAGCAAAGCCATGTAGTTGAATCCTTGTATTGTTTGCTACCCCAATGAATCGAGGCAACCTGATTGTTTCTAGCGCAGTAATATCTTGCCAGAATTCTATCCATCTTTTCCGAATATTCGGGGAAACCTCTTCATCCCAGCCCATGCTCAAACGCCACAATGCAAGATGATCTTTCCAATAAATGTAGCAGGTGTAATATACCCATTAGGGTCATACAACTGAGATACACAACTAAGGATGATTCTTTTGGTAATAACCGCAGGCACCTCCGGCATTTTCACAGCAAATGTGAACTGATCCTTATCGGTGATCCATTGCAAACCAAGCACAGATGCATTACAATCTTCCGCTAGAAGTAATGCGTTCGATTCTCCTGACTGGAGAGCACTTGTTAGCGCCTTACTATTCGATTTCCACTTGCACAATATCATTCCTGCACTGCCTAGCACACCCTGCATATCTTTAGCTAATTTTATTGCTTAAACTTTATTACTAGCTCCTGTAATCCCATCATCCATATAGAAATCATCTATTATGGCCTTAGCTGCTGATGGAAAAAGTGCCGCTTGCTCTCTAGTTGCCTGTATTAAGCATCGTACAGCTAAGTGCGCTGACGCTGTCATACCATACGTGAATACTGTCAAGCAGTATTCTTTTAATCTGTCCTTCGGGCTTTCTCGCCAAAATATCCTTTGCAAGTCATATTGGCTCTCAACAATGCGCACCTGCCTAAACTTCATCTTTACGTCACAGCTGATGCCTATCCTGTGGCGCCTGAATCGCATTATGATTTCAGCAAGATCACGCTGTAGCTTCTCACCAAGAATTTGAATCTCATTCAAGGAAACCCCTGAGTCTGTCTTGCAACTAACATTAAATACGACGCGGAATTTCTTGAGCACACAATGATGCGGGATATAATATACTGGCTCACCAGGTAGAGGATCATGGTTGGCCTCCTGTATGTGGCCAAGCTGCTCGTACTCACGCATGAAGTCAATATATTTGCGAGCAGTTTCAGGTGATCTGGCTAATCGCTTCTCTAAATAGAAACATTGTTTCAATGCGCACTCGCGCGAACTGCCTAATCTGCTTGCACTACGTATTGGAATTGTCACAACAAATCGCCCTGACTCATCTCGCACATGGGTTTCCATAAATATTTTCTCTACCATTTCTTGCTCTATTGTTCGCACAGGAACATCTGGAATAAGATCCATTTCCCATAAACGCTGCACTTTCCTTCCTAGCTCATCCATGCTCTCACAGCTTATTGCCGAAGCAGCTGCCCCGTTGCCGCAGTCTAGCTGCTCAAAGTATGGCCCGAGCACTATAATACCCAGGGTGGTCTCTATCATTGTTGTGTTATCTTATGTTCTAGCTATCAGACCGATAAGGCACTTTGCGAATACTTGCACACCTAGCACCAACTGCACATTGTTAGGCTCCCAGTAATTGGGATTCGCAAAAGGCACATCTGTTGGATTCACCATTCTGCCCAAGCTCATTGAGTCAGGTGGCACTATTAGCTTCAGCTGGCTCTGTCCTGGTAAAACCCAAAATTCCGCCTCAATGTATTGATCCGACTTGTACCATGGCCTAATCTTAGCATTTATCTTTCTTTTAACTACAAATGGTTGTCCATCTATACCAACCACATATCTGGACACACCAGCTACTGGCAGCTGATAACTTTTAATAATTCTATCGGATATGAGCTTCGGTTGTGCACCGGTATCTAGCAAGGCCCAGAAAGGTCCAATGTTAACATTATTTATCTCTAATTGCACTAATGCTGTGGGTAACAAGGTTGAGCTTTGTCTTTTGATAGGTAATGGCTTGAATGCTAGCACCTGAGTATCCACTACCTGCCCTGGCTCCCACCCTTATAATCAAACACATGCTCAATATGAATTACTGGAAGGATAGCATGGTTGTCTTAAGTTGGATAAGAAGTTGTTCAACACGTGGGGACGTGTATGTAGCTAACAAAGTTGCAGAGTAATTCTACGAAAGATGAGTGGAGATACATCCCAACTAGCGGAAACCCTGCTGATTGCTTGACGAGAGTATTAACATCAAATGAGCTAAAACATTTTTCGCTGTGGTGATGTGGAGCCCAATGGCTTACCGCAAACAAAAGTAATCAAAATTTGACACAACTTTAGAGCAACGAAAGTCGCACCTCTCCGCAAATGTGGCTGTTCCTCAATCCCAATTTCATATTCAAATTTTCATCTCTTATAAGACTTAAACGAGTAGTAGCGTACGTTATGCGCAAAACAAGGAGAGAGTTGTTGTGTAGAATTTGGTTATCTGAAAACATATGAGCTTACTCGTGCCCTCAATACTCTTATAAAAGCAATAAAACTGGTAGATTTTGGATATGAAATAAATTGCATGGATAAAAAACTTTTGTTATCCAAGAATGGTCAATTTCTGAATCTTTCGCATTTTCTTGATACTCAAGATATACTCAGAGTTGGAGGAAGGATCAGAGAAGCAGTAAGAGTGTTTGACAAAAAACATCCCATTTTGTTAACAAAAACAAATCCACTGGCGTTGCTTATCTTTACTGATGCTCATTACAAAATGTTGCATGGAGGTGTAGGAATATTAGACTTAACATGAATTAGCTATTGTAACACCTTCTATATAGTTACCAGTATTGCTTTATGCATTATCTACTTATGTATATTATTCACCGTTATGTATGATCTCTTTAAGTGCATGCTCTCCATAATCATATTTCGTATAAGCCAACACACTTGTAATTAGAACATAATCAAACAGTTAATAAATGACCAGAAAGCCATCAACATCGTCTTTAAAATAATACATGGCGCAGTCGGTATTAAAGTAAATGGGAAAAACTAAGCAAAGCACTTCGATACTAAAAGTAAAGCCACGTGGAAGGCCTCCGAAGCAGGTACGATTTATTCATACAAATAGAGGTATGAATTACGTAAAGAAGGTTGAAGAACTTAACCTGAGTGGAAATATCGCGGAAAATTGGCGATAATTTTGGCAGAATTTTCAAATCTTTGCTGTGGCTGTCAAGCTAGACAAAAAGCCCGCTCCAGTGAAGATGGCCATTTTCTTAAACGCGATTGAAGCTGATGCTGTTCGTTAACTATCAGCGAAGCTTACAGAGGAAAATATGTATGAAGAAGAGACTAAAGCCTTCGAGGACTTTTGCAAGCCAAAGTGCAACGAGGTCTATGAGAATGTTTCGTAGCCCAGTGGAAAGCCCAATAAAAACACAAACACTTCAGTTGGAAAAAGCCGTAGCCAAAAAAACCCACATTTATTAAATATCCACAATATATAACAAGCACACACAGCAAGAAAAAATCACTTACTAACACAACTAACTTCGCTCACCAGCAGGGTTGCAATAAACCCTCGTTGGGTGGATTCACACTTCGTATGAATACCAGTTCATACGGAACACTGCCCCGTTGAGCTCGCTCAATATGTCTAGCACGCAGACGACTATGTACTTGTCTCGACTAGTAAGACACAAACCTTCTGGACAGGTCTAACTAGCTCACTGGTCGCAGTTCGTATTACCACGTTTCGCACCAATCCATCCTTGCTCGTTATCAGTTTGCAAACTCTTCCAAGTGCCCATGCTGCTGGTGGAAAGGTCTCGCTCTTAACTATAACTAGCTGGCCGATCCTCAAGCTCTCCTTCTCTCTTCGCCATTTCTTCCATATGTGATCAAGCATTCTCTGTCTTTCTTGCCACAACTTAGCACCTTGCTCCCTGGCTGTGGCGCTATTTGAAACGGAGGAGGGAGCATCAACGGCTCTCCCACCAAGAAATCCCTGGTGTTAATGCCTGCATGTCCAGCGGGTCATCTGTCAAAGGATGTAGCGGGCGCTAGTTTAAAATTGACTCTATTTGTGCCAGCATCGTTTGGAATTGCTCATGCTCCAAGCACTTCTGGCCTAGTACTCGCGTCAGATGGTGCTTAATGGACTTCACAGCTGCCTCATATATACCACCTTGATGAGGTGCTGCCGGAGTCATAAAATGCCATTCCGTCCCTTTCAACATTAGCTCATTGAACACATCAATTGCTTTCCAACACTCATATGCTCTCTTAATCTCCTTTGATGCACCTACGAAGGATGTCCCATTGTCGCTATACATACGTTCGCATCGCCAACGCCTTGCCACAAATCGCTCGAAGCAAGATATAAATGCTCTAGCACTCAAGTCGGTGATCATGTCAATATGCACAGCTCTTGTTTTCAAGCACACAAATACAGCGACCCATCTCTTCCTCTTCAGAACGCATTGCTCATTTCTATCCAACTGTCTAATCTCAAAGGGTCCCGCGTAATCCACACCTGTGTGTAAGAACGGTTTCCCGACCTGCACGCGGTCTGCTGGTAGATCAGCGATCAACTGTTCACTTAGCATTTTGGCATATCTAGCACATGTGACACATTTATGTATAAACCTGCGAAGCTCATTTCGCAATCGCGGAAACCAGAAGCGCTGTCTGATATACTGCATCATAACCTGAACACCTCCGTGCTTTGTAGTCTGATGCGCCTTGCTCAAAATTAATTTTCTCAAACTGGAATCAGGTGGGATTATAACTGGATGCTTCATTTCATAATCGCATTCAGCTCTGTCGATTCTACCACCCACACGCAGTACCCCTTTCGAATCCAGCAAGGGTGCTAGCGATTCTATCTTGCTACCATCCGGTAAGGACGCTTCTTTCCTCAATGCTCGTATTTCATTGTAGTATGCTAGCCCTTGCGCTTCCTTTATAATTAGCTCCAATGCTCCTGCTCCTTCTTCCGCGTTTGGAACCGGAATATGAAGGTTCCCACGCTCCGACTTCCGTAACCGCTGGCTTCTACTTTCTTTCAGCAGACGAATGAATCTTAGCACTAGCGCCATGATTCCAATCAGCCTGTGCAATGAACTAACACATTGCACCAGAGGAACTTCCTCCTCGTAGTGCTCTTTCTGATGCTCCACGTTGTTGCTGCCATAGCCACAACATGTACTTTTAGCTCTGCCGTTGCTCCCTCGGGCATTTCTTTGTGCCCAAATCTACTTGCCGGCCACTCTTCGCTTGGTCGTCTAAGCCAACTGGGTCCATGCAACCACAAATCATTGCCGCCCACTATTTCACTAGCACTCAAGCCTCTTGTCAGGAGGTCCGCTGGATTATCAGCAGTGCTGACATGGCGCCATTTGGTAATGTCAGTGTTAGCTTAAACAGATGCAACTCGATTTGCCACGTAAACTTTCAGCTGGCATGTCAACTTGCGCAACCAATGCAAAACTATCATTGAATCTGTCCACAGCACGCAATCGTGTGTTTCCCATTCCATGCTCTGTACTACACTTGAATACAACCTACCCAGGAGTTCAGCAGCAGCAAGCTCGAGTTTGGGTATGGTAATCGTTTTCAACGGTGCGACTAGCCTTTGAAATCAGCAGCTCGGATGTTATGTTGCCCACTTCGCTCTCTGCCCTCACATAAATAACTGCCCCGAAGCCCCTTTCAGATGCGTCAGCAAAGCCATGTAGTTGAATCCTTGTATTGTTTGCTACCCCAATGAATCGAGGCAACCTGATTGTTTCTAGCGCAGTAATATCTTGCCAGAATTCTATCCATCTTTTCCGAATATTCGGGGAAACCTCTTCATCCCAGCCCATGCTCAAACGCCACAATGCAAGATGATCTTTCCAATAAATGTAGCAGGTGTAATATACCCATTAGGGTCATACAACTGAGATACACAACTAAGGATGATTCTTTTGGTAATAACCGCAGGCACCTCCGGCATTTTCACAGCAAATGTGAACTGATCCTTATCGGTGATCCATTGCAAACCAAGCACAGATGCATTACAATCTTCCGCTAGAAGTAATGCGTTCGATTCTCCTGACTGGAGAGCACTTGTTAGCGCCTTACTATTCGATTTCCACTTGCACAATTTCATTCCTGCACTGCCTAGCACACCCTGCATATCTTTAGCTAATTTTATTGCTTAAACTTTATTACTAGCTCCTGTAATCCCATCATCCATATAGAAATCATCTATTATGGCCTTAGCTGCTGATGGAAAAAGTGCCGCTTGCTCTCTAGTTGCCTGTATTAAGCATCGTACAGCTAAGTGCGCTGACGCTGTCATACCATACGTGAATACTGTCAAGCAGTATTCTTTTAATCTGTCCTTCGGGCTTTCTCGCCAAAATATCCTTTGCAAGTCATATTGGCTCTCAACAATGCGCACCTGCCTAAACTTCATCTTTACGTCACAGCTGATGCCTATCCTGTGGCGCCTGAATCGCATTATGATTTCAGCAAGATCACGCTGTAGCTTCTCACCAAGAATTTGAATCTCATTCAAGGAAACCCCTGAGTCTGTCTTGCAACTAACATTAAATACGACGCGGAATTTCTTGAGCACACAATGATGCGGGATATAATATACTGGCTCACCAGGTAGAGGATCATGGTTGGCCTCCTGTATGTGGCCAAGCTGCTCGTACTCACGCATGAAGTCAATATATTTGCGAGCAGTTTCAGGTGATCTGGCTAATCGCTTCTCTAAATAGAAACATTGTTTCAATGCGCACTCGCGCGAACTGCCTAATCTGCTTGCACTACGTATTGGAATTGTCACAACAAATCGCCCTGACTCATCTCGCACATGGGTTTCCATAAATATTTTCTCTACCATTTCTTGCTCTATTGTTCGCACAGGAACATCTGGAATAAGATCCATTTCCCATAAACGCTGCACTTTCCTTCCTAGCTCATCCATGCTCTCACAGCTTATTGCCGAAGCAGCTGCCCCGTTGCCGCAGTCTAGCTGCTCAAAGTATGGCCCGAGCACTATAATACCCAGGGTGGTCTCTATCATTGTTGTGTTATCTAATGTTCTAGCTATCAGACCGATAAGGCACTTTGCGAATACTTGCACACCTAGCACCAACTGCACATTGTTAGGCTCCCAGTAATTGGGATTCGCAAAAGGCACATCTGTTGGATTCACCATTCTGCCCAAGCTCATTGAGTCAGGTGGCACTATTAGCTTCAGCTGGCTCTGTCCTGGTAAAACCCAAAATTCCGCCTCAATGTATTGATCCGACTTGTACCATGGCCTAATCTTAGCATTTATCTTTCTTTTAACTACAAATGGTTGTCCATCTATACCAACCACATATCTGGACACACCAGCTACTGGCAGCTGATAACTTTTAATAATTCTATCGGATATGAGCTTCGGTTGTGCACCGGTATCTAGCAAGGCCCAGAAAGGTCCAATGTTAACATTATTTATCTCTAATTGCGCTAATGCTGTGGGTAACAAGGCTTGAATGCTAGCACCTGAGTATCCACTACCTGCCCTGGCTCCCACCCTTATAATCAAACACATGCTCATACGTTGTACAAACTTCTGTAGGTTTATTAACTGGCTCTGACATTTCAAGTTTAATTACCTCATTCTCTGCATCTATATCTATCCTGCTCCTTTTAGGTAATTGTCAAACCGTGGTGTTAACATCTGCACGCTTACGTTTTAGTTCCTGCTTTGTTGAACCACTAGCTCTTGCTGACTTGACTGGGTCTTGCACCACCATAAAATGCTTATTCACGTCTCTGGTTGGGCATAGAACACTGTTGTGCATAATATTTCCTGGACACCGACTGCATGGTCCAGAATAGCAGTCCTTGACTGCGTGCCCCTGCTTGCAACAGTTTGGACACAATTTATGCTGCTCAATATAAGTTTTTCTTGCGCGTAAGTTCAGGCTCAAAAAGTCTGGGTACTTGTACAATCCATGATCACCCCGGCATAGGTGACATGGATAGTTTTTCTTGGCTCTCTCATGATTTGCCGTTGTTGTACTAGCTTTAGCGTTGTTCGCTCCTTGACCTGCACTATGACTAGCACCTTGTTGATGCCTCTTATTTTGTTCGCCCCAGGCCGTTGATGATGATGCACTGCTCTCACGTGCACGGCGATTCTCAAATTGATGCGACGCTGCAGCAGCTTGCTTATCAAGGAATGCTAAGATCTCAACTATGTAAATTTGAATGCTGGCGCAACTTGCTCGTTGTCATGAACGGCTGCCTTGAACCGATCATGGAAGCCCTTCCATTTAGTAAGCAAGCCGTCAAATTCGCCCCAATTGTTTTTTAAATCCATCTGCCTCTGCGGATACTGTAGCTCTACTTATATATTTGCCGGCGCACTAGCTGGTGCCGGCGATGGTGCCAGCATGTCAATCTTGCACTGTAACGCCGCACGCGTCTCAAAATACCCATTTTCAGCTTTCTCGAGCTCTATATCAAAAACGTTCACATCACTGCCCTCTGTTGCGACGCTCACTAGCTCATTATGGATGGAAATACACTGCTTCCAGCGCTCCTCCAAAGTATCCAAGCGCGCTAGTTAATGACGTCATCACAAGGCACAACGTTTCCACAACCAAAACATGCATTATCAAGAAATGCATTATCAACACGTAAACAACAGATAAACATGCATTACCGAGAAATGCATTATCAACACGTAAACAACAGATAAACATGCATTACCGAGAAATGCATGTAAACAACAAACAACTGACCTGCACATAAGCAACGGACAATCATTGGAACAATAGAAATGCACTATCACTACAAACAATAGATATCTACACTCGTAAACAACAAACAACTGACAATGGAATAATCCACTACGATAACTACCACCACATCTCAATAGTATAAATAGAACTAAGAATTCAAAATGTAAGACAGTTTTTAGAAGATCAATAAAGAGCACGCATTTCGGCGTAGCGATAAAAGATATTTTTTTAACTCATATCGTGCGAACGATATTAACTTGGGGCTCGTCCGGTCTAAACTCTTGACTACAGCCAAATATCCTCGAAACTACAGGATAATAAAATAAAAAATTCCACGGCTTTGAAGAAAAGCACAAAACCAGTCTCTGAAAAAGTGAGATATAATAAGTTTATCCAGTCGCGTAAAAAGGCAAACCTTGAAATAGCAGGCAGCCTAAACCGAAAAAAAAAAGTGAAAAGTGAAATAAAAGATTCCTGATTTTAAAGAGAATCCTTCACCCTGGACTCACGCGATAAACGCCAACAAATTTTCAACTCTCTGCGCCCAATACCACAAGACGATACAATGGCTCAGGACATCGCATCTCTACGAGCACAGGTAGAACTCCTCACACAGGCTCTAAACAATACACAATTAAAAGTAAATACCCTGGAAGCACAACAAACCCAGACTTTCACTACGACAGATCAACATGTAGAATGTACACCAAACATCACGGATCAATCGCAAATAAACTTGGAAATATTCAAAACGTTACCCAACTTCACAGGCGATAGGAATCAATATAGATCATGGAGGAAACGTGCTTGGATACACATGGAGAATATAAGGGAATACACTACAACACCCACATACTACACGGCACTCTCGATTGTACACTCAAAAATTCAAGGAGAGGCAGCAGATATTCTAATCAACCACGATACAAAGTTCAATTTTTATTCAATAATTAACCGCCTCGATTACACTTATGCGGACCAGAGACCTCTATATGTCTTACTGGAAGAAATGAAGAAAATAACGCAAGGTAAAAGGACATTAGCAGAATTCCATTGTGAAGTCAACAAGGCATTAAACCTCACACTCACGAAAATCGAGATGGAGAACTCAACATCCCCTTCTGATATGCAACAATATGCGAATCAGGAAGCCGTCAGGACATTTATTCTCGGATTAAACAGCAAGTATACCAGCGGCACCCTCTATAGCCACAACCCAAGAGATTTAGAGACCGCCTACGCTATCGCAAGCACAATATATCACGATAACGTGAACTCACAATTCGATGTTCCGCAATACCATCACCTTAGACCGAACAATACACCGCAGCATCAACCTCCTCAGAACAGAAGATATCACGAGGACCCACGAAGATACAGAACAGACGTGCGAGTGCAATATACACAAAATGCACCCAGGCAACAGCAACAACCAATGGAAGTAGATCAATCACACCAATACATGAGATCTACAAACTTCAACAGAAACCATCCTGCACCCCCACAAAACAGCTATAACCGCCAAAACCAAGGGCTACCTCCAAATAACCCATTCAGAGGAGAACCACAGAAGAGAGAACGAAATCCTTCATCTCGCAACTTCAACACACAACAGAAGGTACAGCGGGTAAACCAAACACGCGACGAAGAACTGCAATCGCTTGCACCAGAACATAACGATGATGATGAATACGAGACCGGCAGTGCTTTTTTAGGCGTATGAACGATTTGCCGTGTCTGCAACGCCACTGCAGGGATACAGGCAAAACTATAAACATCCTCATCGACACTGGAGCAACAAATAACTATATAAGTACAAAATGCAATATCGGTAAGCCTATTCAAATTAAACCTGTAAAAGTAAAAACTCTTCATGGTCACTCAATAACCAAATCAAAAAAAATAATAACATTATTAGAACATAATCTCACATTTTTTGAAACAGATGCATTAGAAGAATTTGATATGCTTCTGGGCGAACAGGGGCTCAGAGCAATCAAAGCAGAGGTCAACCTTTTCGAGTACAAGCTCAGTTATAAATATAGGGCCAAGAAAGAAAGTGACTCTGTACAGAGAATAAATTATACAATTAATAATGAAAAATTCAGGGCGGAAATCGCCGAAATAATGCAAAAAAATGAAAGTACTAACGCCATACTACCATTTACTACCACGATACAAGCCACCATTAGGACGAATTCCGAAGATCCTATTTGGACAAAGCAATATCCGTACCCTATGTCGGATAATGAGTTTATTAACAAAGAAATTAACAAACTTTTAAAAAATGAAATAATTCAACCCAGCAAAAGTCCGTACAACTCTCCCATTTGGACAGTCGCTAAAAAAGGTACCGATGAACAAGGGAAACCTAAGCGCAGAATGGTCGTAGACTTTCAGAAGCTAAACGCTCAAACTATCACAGATAGATACCCCATACCTGATGTGGCTATGACCATACAGAATTTAGGTAATGCAAAGGTATTTACTACTTTAGATTTAGAGTCTGGCTTCCATCAGATCCTTATTAATGAATCTGACAGAGAAAAAACGGCCTTTAGTGTAAATGGAGCTAAGTACGAATTCCTTCGTATGCCGTTCGGCCTGAAAAATGCCCCATCCATTTTTCAAAGATGCGTGGACGATATTCTTAGACCATATATCGGGAAGTTCGCTTACGTTTATATAGACGATGTTCTCATTTATTCTTCCTCTCCCGAAGAACATATCGAACATATCCGCATAATTATAAACGCACTTCACCAAGCCAACATGAAGATTTCGAATGAGAAATCACACTTCTTTCATGACTCTGTAGAATACTTAGGACACATAATAAAATATAACCGGATAACTGTTGACCCTATAAAAATACAAACTATTAAAGATTTTCCTATTCCCAAATCGCTGAGGGAACTCAGATCCTTTCTAGGTCTCGCCAGTTATTATCGAAAATTTATACAAAATTTTGCAGCCATCGTCAAGCCACTCACTACGTTCCTCAGAGGAGACAACGGTGGCATATCAAAAAATCAAAGTGCAAAAATAAAAATCTCCTTAGACGAACCTGCACTAGAAGCACTAAACAAAATAAAAGAAGAACTGCAAACCCAGGTTGAACTCTTCCAACCAAATTTTGATAAACCTTTTGAATTAACCACGGACGCTAGCAATTACGCTATAGGAGCTGTATTATCCCAAAATAAAAAACCCATGTCATTTATTTCACGAACACTCAGCCAAACAGAACAGAACTACTCTACAAATGAGAAAGAGTTACTCGCAATTGTGTGGGCATTACAGAAACTCCGCAACTACTTATATGGTATAGCGGATTTGACTATTTACACTGACCATCAATCTTTAATCTTCTCCATATCGGAAAAAAACCCCAATACAAAATTAAAAAGATGGAAGAATTTCATCGAAGAATACGGCGCAAAACTTGTTTACAAACCTGGACACCAGAACGTTGTCGCTGATGCACTTTCTCGCCAGCAAATAAACAACACATCAAATTCGGGTGACTCCCAACATTCGGCACAAAGCTCACCAACACAAAAACTCAAACAAGTAAAGCAACCATTAAACTGCTTTAAAAATCAAATTGTTATAAAACAATCAGATGCGAACCTAATCGAAATATCATCACAAAATATTTTTTCTAACAGTCGACATACACTTTTCTTTAACACCAAAGCTGAATTACTGGACAGACTAAAAAATATAATTAGACCAAAGGTAACTAACGCTCTTCAAATAGACGAGCAAATATTATTTTACGTCGAAAACGACATTATTGACACATTTCCGACCGTATCAATCGTATTAGCCCAAAAAATGGTAGACGACATCACCGAAACCGAACAACAAAAACAAATCATACAAGACACACACAGACGTGCTCACAGAAATTATAAAAATAACGCGCAGGAAATTTCACTCAGATATTACTGGCCGAACATCCGTGACGCTTGTAAAAAAGAAGTACAAGACTGCGAAATATGTCTTACCAACAAGTATGAACGCCGACCAAATAAACAACCAATAGGTTCAGCACCAATACCAAACAAGGTAGGCGAATGCATACACTTAGACTTATTTTATATGAGCAATAACATATACATTAGCTCAACCGACAAATATTCAAAATTTTGCCATTTGAGACAAATACCCTCAAAGAAAGATACATACAAATACGTTGACGAGATTCTCTCACAAATATACCCAAACGCAAAGTTTGTAATGACTGATAACGAGTCAACACTCACTAGCATATGTGCACAACAAATTTACAAACGACTACAAATAACACACACCAAAACTCCTGCCTTTCATTCTACAACAAACGGGCAAGTCGAACGTACGCATAGCACGATAATCGAACTCGCGAAAGTCTTGGCACACCAACCCAGTTCAGCACCTGACGAACAGATATACGAAGCAGTCCGACAATACAATAAGACAATCCATTCAGTGACCAACGAGAAACCCGAGGACGTGTTCTTCAACCAAAAGGGGTATCCTGGCATCAAAGAGCGCCTTCAACAAAACCAAGACAGAGTCTTACGATACCACAACCACAATCGCAAACAGCTGAATTACAAACAAGGTGATGTTATATACTCCAAGACGCATAGACGGAACAAAAACGTAAAAACATACGCGAAACATATAGTTAAAGAAGACAACGGAAAAACGATAACAACAAATAAAGGACTCATTATACATAAGGACAACATCAGAGTGAAGGCATGTACGGAGTAGTATTTATCTTACTTTTCCCTATCGCATTTAGCGATAATATAATAGACTTAACCAATAGAAAATATGTACTAGTGGAAACAGATCCTGTTTGCATTTATCAGAACACAGCTTTCCTGTATCACATATCTAATCTTTCAAAAATACTCGCGCCTTACGAAAGTGTAATGAAATCTACATATAATTTAGAAAACTACCCTGAGACTCAAATTTTAGTGAACAGAATTGAAACTTTAAAAAATCAACTCATACCAAATATCTACAGACCAAAGAGGTCACTTAACTTCCTTGGTGTATGAGTTAATAAACCATGAACAGTTGGATCTTCCAATAATCAATATATTAGAATATGCGGACATTCATATCTGTTACCTACAACATGCAATTATAACAATATACAAATACCCTATTCTTGAAACTAAATGTAACCTATTTAACGTATATCCTTTAGCACATAAGCATGGTAAAATTAATTTAGATCCTAAGATTGCAAAATGTAACGATTATCAAAGAGTATCAAAATGTAAAAATTATATTAGTACCTTTATTTGTAAATCAGAACCCTCTGATAATTGCACTTTAAAAATATTAAAAGACAATCCTGCGCAATGCGAAACAATCCATGAGAATAACGCCCCACTCCGAATCCTAGAGACTGGTCACATCTTGACGGATTATGAGCATACTTGGAACAACATGCATATATCAGGCCCAAAACTAATACATTTTAAAGAATCTACAAACATCGATGGCATCACTTATTATAACCATCAACAACAACTCAGAGAAGTTATACACAACCAACATAGCGAAAAACTTGAGGTACTCCGTATCCTTTCCTCAGACTCAAAATACAAATTCAACAACATTCAAGAACTCTCAACGTTTTTAATACCTGTCGAGGAGAACCCTGTACAGTTTACACTTTTCATCATAATTGCATTCCTTACCTTAGCAGTCACCACTTATGGTCTAGTACACCTCTGCCGATACTGCGAAAATAAAAGAACACTTGGCAGACAAAGGCGAATGGACGAACTTTACGAAATCGAACTCAACCGTCTTCAACAACAACACCTAGCAGCAGTGTAGCGAGGACGCTTCATTTTAAGAAGGAGGGGAGTTAATGACGTCATCACAAGGCACAACGTTTCCACAACCAAAACATGCATTATCAAGAAATGCATTATCAACACGTAAACAACAGATAAACATGCATTACCGAGAAATGCATTATCAACACGTAAACAACAGATAAACATGCATTACCGAGAAATGCATGTAAACAACAAACAACTGACCTGCACATAAGCAACGGACAATCATTGGAACAATAGAAATGCACTATCACTACAAACAATAGATATCTACACTCGTAAACAACAAACAACTGACAATGGAATAATCCACTACGATAACTACCACCACATCTCAATAGTATAAATAGAACTAAGAATTCAAAATGTAAGACAGTTTTTAGAAGATCAATAAAGAGCACGCATTTCGGCGTAGCGATAAAAGATATTTTTTTAACTCATATCGTGCGAACGATATTAACTCGCTCTGGCACCCTTATGAGTTATGGAAGCAAATACATCGCTCTGCACAAATTCCATTTCACGTTCAATTGCCCGTACGCACGCTTCTAGCTGCTCCATTTTCACCGATTTTAATTAGTTTATTTTTAATAAGCCTCGGTTTTTCTGCGAGTTTGATGTTCACTGCGCAAATATTTCTTTTGCAATGACGCTATCTTACTTTTCTCTACACTAGCACTGCATTCCGTTACTCACATATCCCAACGTATAATTCTGGAATGTCCGATTTTACCTTGCCCCGCTCTAGCTCTTACTATGTAAATAGGCAAATGTATTAAATACTAAGCCACAATACATGTACTAATGCCCGCTCTCCAGCACGAAAAAACAACACCGCATAATAATTCAACTGCTCAAGATTGCGCACAAATACATATGTAATGATATATATATATATCCCATACATGCTCGCTCAGGCATTATCTAGCTCAAGCAATTTCATGCGAACATGCCCATTCACAGGCTCTCTAGCACAAGAGTTAATTTTCAGCGCCGACTCGCCCGCCCGCTCTATTGCGCAATATTTGTACGTAATATTTATTACATATATGTACGTACAATACATGTTCACTTGATCGCTCTCTAGCCCAAGAATTAATTTACTTAGCATGCTGTTACAATTGCTTTGCTTTCTCGGACATGCCCATGCTCGCTACTGGCACCTCATGTATGTACCTAATAAGGATTTTTCTTACAAGCAATTAAAGTAACAAATTTCCTTTTCATTTATTCTTGCTCTGTGGACTGTGTACATTAGGGTGACAATTAAATGTATGGAGTATTTTTTTTTTCTTTATTGTTTTGGTCTCAGTGTTTTTTTGTGTGTAGTTTTATTTAAAAAAAATTCTAGTAAAATTTCAAGGTCGTAGGAAGAGGATTAGGGGGCGCGTCGGCCCCCCAAAGTTACACAAAATACGTTTTTTCACGCAAATTCTTACTTTGACTGCTTGTAACTTTCTCTGTGTTTTTTTTTTTAAACATTACTGGCGAAAGATGTTCATTAATATGTCTACAATAACATCTGTCAATAACATTTTTGTCTAATGTTAATATTTAATGAAAAAAACTTAAATATAGGAGAAAAAGTACGCCTCAATGTCGATTTATTATACTTAAATAAAACTACTTATGTATATGATTTCTCTTTTTATTAATATTGTTTAAAGCACTTGAGACAATGTCTTTTTATTACAGTCCGGAAACCGATGGCGGTAATCGCTAACAATTTTTAAAACAAATTGTTTTTGGCGTTCATTTTTGGTAAATAGTTTATTATACTCTTCCATCAATTTAACCCCCCTTTCGGCAGTGTCATTTGTAACATTTAATTTTTTCATCAGTTCAGCCGCTTTACAATAAGATTGGTCCTGCTCCCATTTGTCTGGGTTTAATTTAAAAAAATCAGTATTTATTTGAAATCTTTCAAATAATGCTTTTGTTTCGGCAGAGACGAACTGTTCAATTCCGTCATGGAATATTTCAACGATTTCTCTATCATTTATTGTAGGTCGCTTTGTGTTTTGCTCTTGTTCAAAATCATTTTCCAAAGCCGCCACCATTTTTTGTTTTGAAAAAAGGGATACGTTGCTGTCAAAAAATGCAAGACCAACCGCCTCAGGGCTTAAATACCACAAGTGGTTCCTGAACTTTTTAAGAGCAACATAAGATATAGCAGCATCAATTTTTTTGAAGTTTTCAAGTTTTTGTAAAAATAAAAAATCTTGATATGGCGTTTTAATGGCCAAAGGTGCAGAAAACCACGCTTCGACATAGACTTTAGCAATAAAAACACAAATTTGACGAAGCCCATTTAATTCAGTTGCTGAAAGCTGGAACTCGTTACTGAATAAAAATATTTTTAGACAGTAAATCGCTTTTGCCATCCACCTTGCATGGTGAACAGCTCCTGGCGATCGAAACATTAGGCTGTTTGGATGTGTCTTTTCTGGTTTTTGA
Source organism: Philophylla caesio (assembly GCA_963971545.1). Classification (NCBI taxonomy): domain Eukaryota; kingdom Metazoa; phylum Arthropoda; class Insecta; order Diptera; family Tephritidae; genus Philophylla; species Philophylla caesio. The sequence continues at coordinate 115,150,990 of OZ020604.1, read as the reverse complement.
CCCAGGAAGAGCAAAGTGAGTTTCAAGAATTCTTTATAGTCTTCCCTGGGTTGTTTTTCTTCCATGATATTATTTACTGCATTTTTAAATTTCTCAAACATTTTAACGTTTGGACTTCCATAACAGCTTATTTTTTCTTCGAAAACGCATCTTAAAACAATCTCGTATATATGATGACGGCATGGTAACCATAAAAGTTGTCTTTGTAAATTATTTTCAATTAACGTACAGGTACCATTGAAACGCCCAGTATTGACCGCTGTTGTATCAAACACTAAAGCTTTGATGTGATTTTGCAGACCATATTCATAAATAGCATCGCATACAGCGGATGCCTGTTCTTTTCCAGTACCGGAATCAAGTGCAGGTATTTCAAGAAGCTGTTCAACTTTACCGCTCGATATTATTATAGGCAACCTATCAACTTTATCATTTCCCGTCAGCGCCGGCAAAAGTTTACCATCCCAATGAAGGCAGATAGCGTCGAGCTCATTTAATTTTAATTTATTTTTTAATGCTGAAATTCTTTCTTCACGGATTTGTTCCCTTTCCTGGTGTACAGACGTTCGGTTTAAAATATAATCTTCAACATTATTACCCAGAGCTTCAACGACTGCGCTTATTAGATGAACCGCATGTCTGTCACTGATTTTACAGACATCGAGTGCGGCCGCCAGTTTTGGTGTTAGTATTTTATTTGTTCCCTACATTTTTTGGCTGGAGGTTGACTACAACGTGGGTCACATTCCATATCTGGAAAACTGTTATCATTCTCTGAAGATTCAGATGACAGCAACTATGCAGTTTCATCTAATAAAAACGACTTAATTTAAAGAAAATAAAAAATAAACAATAACATACAACAAACAAATTAATGCAATTTCACGATTATTCCGCTCCACTTGTTGTAATAAATTGTTGTTGCGTTCTTCAAGTCGGCACTCTCGGCGTACTTCTTCGTAATCGATACCATACATAAAGCCTGGGCGCCCCGTTTTTCGTTGACTTATCAAGAAATCAATATCTTCTTGATTCGACATTATTTGTAATGCACTTGCATGCGCCACGTCAAAAAGCATATCCAATTTTTCTTTCCACGTGTTTACTTTGCTCTTATGGAAATTAGAAGTCTTCTTTGAATCTTTTTGAAAGCTTTGCTATTCTTTATACAATTTCTCTACATTTGTAATGCAGTGCTGTTTATCCTTGACCGGAATGCGGGCTTTTTCCCAGAACACGAATAGTTCTTTTACAACTAAATCTGAACTTTCCCGTAAATTTTTTTTTACTACACGTAAATTGAAAAACAAAACTTTCAACACTTCTATATTGGAGGGTAGTTTACTTCCCGTTAATGAGTTGGTACAATAACCAATTAAATATATGCGTTCACGTAAATTTCTTCGAATGATTTTTTTGCAAATTTAATGCTATTAAAAAATGTTTGCGGCTGCTGCATATAACTGTAAAATAAGAATCTATTTTCCGAGAAACATTGATGCTGATTTTTTGTCGGTAGCTTACGCAAGCATTGAGAATAATATTGTTGAGGTTGTAACGGGAATATTCTCGGTCACAATTGTCAATATTATAGATCGCTTCAGCATACAGGCAAAAAAAATTTTAAGCAAACTTTTAAAGACAATTCTTACACTTGAAAACAAAAGTAAAAAAAAAAGTCTGAAGTTCGGACTAGCGAGGTCTTACTGTATATAATTGTTGAAGCTACTCTTACGTAAATCATAAGGAATTTTCTATATGAATCTTTAATTAAATAAATCTGAACAAAATCCAAAATTTGAATCATATAAGTAATTTTATTTAAGTATAATAAATCGACATTGAGGCGTACTTTTTCTCCTATATTTAAGTTTTTTTCATTAAATATTAACATTAGACAAAAATGTTATTGACAGATGTTATTGTAGACATATTAATGAACATCTTTCGCCAGTAATGTTTAAAAAAAAAAACACAGAGAAAGTTACAAGCAGTCAAAGTAAGAATTTGCGTGAAAAAACGTATTTTGTGTAACTTTGGGGGGCCGACGCGCCCCCTAATCCTCTTCCTACGATCTTGAAATTTTACTAGAATTTTTTTTAAATAAAACTACACACTAAAAAATACTGAGACCAAAGAAAATATCACTTTCGAAATTAACTGTCACCCTAGTGTACATACTTGCACATATATAAATACATACATGTGTATGTTTCTTAACTTTCGTATATAAGGAATCATGCAATATGATCGCATTAACAAACGAAATTCTACCATTTTCACTAAGCTCTTATCTGGCTCGATGGACCAATGTTTCGTAGCTCAGTGGAAAGCCCAATAAAAACACAAACACTTCAGTTGGAAAAAGCCGTAGCCAAAAAAAACCAACATTTATTAAATATCCACAATATATAACAAGCACACACAGCAAGAAAAAATCACTTACTAACACAACTAACTTCGCTCACCAGCAGGGTTGCAATAAACCCTCGTTGGGTGGATTCACACTTCGTATGAATACTAGTTCATACGGAACAGAGAATTTTATTTTTCATAACCACTGCCAAGCACATGGGGATTCCTGCGACAACTTTTTGATGGACGTGAAGAAGATGGTGTGAAAATGCGGCTTTCGAAATAAAAATCGGATGTTTCGAGATCGAATAGTGCTAGGCACGAATGACAAAAAGCTGCAAAAGAAGTTTCTGGACACAATGAACTTAACAATGCAGATGGCTGTTGATATGGCGCGATTAGCAGAGGTATCCAAACGTCAGATGGCAAGTATGCAAAAAAGCGATACTGCGGTGGACTTGGTTCGTAAGCATTCGGGAAAACGGGAAAGTAATAGTTTTAGTTATAAAAGGTATAAAGATGCACAAAACGCAGTTATGCCAAACAATCACAATAGCAAAAAAGACATTTACAATTGGACATTTTGTGGTAAAACACATAATAGGGGAAAATGCACTGAATTTGGAAAAAATTTGTAATAATTGCAAGGGAAAAACCCATTTTGCTGGAGTTTGTAGAAAGAAATCGGAAGGACAGCTTAAAATAGACAATAATAAATACAATGATTCATATTGGTATTTAGACTCAATTGGAAATGAAAATGGTTCTAAAATGAGGTATGAAATAATTAAAATACAGAAAAAATGTATCAAATTTAAATTAGATACAGGAGCCATGGTGAATATTTTGCCTTGTACGTACATGAAAGGTTTAAGAGACTTACAAATTAATAAAAGTTCTGAGAATTTAATTGCGTATAATGGTACTGAAATAAAAAATCTGTGAATGTGGGTTGTGAAATCAAAGGCAATAGAGAGATAATAAAGTTGTTAAGTAGGTAACGTAATAAATTCAGTGCCGATTTTAGGTCTCAAAACATGTGTTAGTTTGGTCTTATAAATAGAGTGGATTGCGTCAATAAATTGGCAAAAGAAGATATTCTAAGCAAGTATCAGCATCTGTTTGAAGGATTGGGATGCTTCAAACGAAATGTCTCAATTGTACTGAAAGAAAATGTCGTTCCGTGTGCTAAACCTGCTTCACGAATACCTCTGGCGCTTAGAGAGCCTTTGAAAAAAGAATTATTAAATTTATGCGAAAAATATATTGTCGAAAGTGTGAAACGCCAAGTTCTTGGGTTTCAAATATCGTGATAGTGGAGAAGTTAAATAAAAAATTACGTCTTTGCATTAATCCTAAGGAACTCAATATGGCTATGTATAAAGAACCATTATTATGAGATTCCAACGTTTGAGCACATCAAAACTAATCTATTGAATAAAAAGATTTTTTCGGTATTTGATTTAAAAGACGGATTTTGGTAGATTAATTTAAGTGAAAAATCTAGACAATTGTGTACTTTCAGCACGCCCTTTGGATGTTATAGATTCAAGCGCTTACCTTTCGGTATTAAAATAGCACCTGAAGTTTTCCAAAAACTAAACGAAGACAATTTTGGAGATATTAAGAATGTTACGATTTATATTGATGATATTCTTAATAGGGATAAGATACAATGGAAGCAGAAAGAGGTCGTGTTTTTGGGACATAGAATTACAGAAGAAGGAATTGAGTATGACAAGAATAGGTTGAAAAGTATTGAGAATTTAGGAGCGCCAAAATGCAAGAAAGATTTGCAACGACTTATGGGATTCATCAACTACTTAAGATAATATATACCCAACTTATTGAAAATAAGCAGTCCAGCAGTTTTTGAATGGCTACCCGCACACGAAGAGTGTTTAAATAAAACCAAAAAGATGATTATAAACGCACCAATATTGAAACCATATAATACTAGGGAAAAGATTTATGCGCAAACAGATGCATCTAAAAGGCCAGTTTGTTTCGCTTCTAGAAGTTTGAATGACGCTGAAACTAGGTACGAACAAATAGAAAAAGAAATGCTGGCTGTAGTGTTTGCGTGCCAAAAATTCCAAAGTATATATACGGGAAAAACGTTGAAATAATAACTGATCATAAGCCACTGATAGGAGTTATGAAAAAAGACTATAACAAAGTACCATCAGCAAAATTGCAGAGAAGACCAGGAATAGAGCAAGACAACTTGAATCAAGAGATAGAATCGATGATTACGAAATGTAATATTTGCCAAAAATATAGATCTGCCTATATATAAGAACCACTCTTGAATCATGTTACACCAAATGATCCCTATGAAATACTGGCAATGGACGTGATGGAGGTAGCTCGAAAAGATTTTTTAATCATTAGTATAATACCATTAAATAAAAATACAGCGAAATACATATCTGAAAAACTAGATATTGTTTTCTCATTACATAGATACCCACTAGAAATAGTGGCGGATAATGTTCCGTTTGGGTCATATGAGTTTAGGCAATGGGCACAAGCGTTAGACATTAAAAAAACTACAACGAGTTCACATTATCCCAAATCAAACGCATTTGCAGAGAGAAAGGTCCAAATTTCGAAAAAATTGGTATTGAAATGCAATGAAGAAAAGAGTAATTTGTGGCATGCATTATTAGAGCAGAGGAATACTCCACTTATAAACTCAGAGCTTTCACCAGCACAGTTGCTCATGGGATGGCAAACTAGAACCTTGGTTCCTGGAAAGAAACATTTTTTTAATAGTGCGGAATTGAGTGGAAGAATAGTACCAATTTTGAACCATAATAACGAATGTAACAAAATATACCATGATAAAACCGCAAAAAAGAGAAAAGAATTTGAAAAAGGAGATAAGGTGTGGATGAAAGATGGAAAACATTGGGTTCCAGCTGAAATTTCGGACAAACATGGAAGTCCGCGATCGTATATAGTAGAAAAGGATGGAAAAACTTTTCGAAGGAACTCTTATTTAAAAAAAAACCGATTATAGTAGTATAGTAAAAGTTATATAATGAGTTAACTAATCAATTTTGTAAATAAGTAAAAGCACAGCTATACAAGAACTTACTACCATGAATATAATTAATTTGAAATCGTATGTATGAAATTTTATATATGTATATATATCAGTGTCGTTAATTAGAAAAGGGAGATGTAGAAATATAAGACTTAACATGAATTGGCTATTGTAACACCTTCTATATTTTTACCAGTATTTCTTTATGCATTATCTACTTATGTATATCATTCACCGTTATGTATGCTCTCTTTAAGTGCATGCTCTCCATAATCATATCTTCGTATAAGCCAACACACTTGTAATTAGAACATAAGCAAACAGTTAATAAATGACCAGAAAGCCGTCAACCTCGTCTTTAAAATAATACAGAAGGAGTACAATTATTGATGTCTTATGTCATGCGTCGATATTGGATTTTCTCTTCACGTTCTCTAGCTCGCTCAGTGCTTCGTAAATGTATAGTGTGTTTTAGATATACAGGTAAAGCACACCAGCAGCAAATGGGAAACTTACCGGCTGTTCGATTGCAGCCATCGAAACCATTCCTTCACAGTGGAGTAGACTATGCAGGTCCAATCACCATAAAACAATCAACAGCTCGAAAAGCAATAACTTAAAAGGGTTATATTTGTATTTTTGTTTGTATGAGCACCAAGGCAATTCAGTTGGAAGCAGTTTCAAGCCTCACTTCGGACGCTTTTATCGCAACTTTTCGTCAGCTCATTTGTCGAAGAGGTCGCTATGCAGACACGTACTCCGACTGTGCAACTACAATTGTGGTTGCCGACAGAGAACTACAAAAATATTTTAAAACTTAAACGTCTGCTCTCTGCGAACATTGGGCAGCTGCTCTAGCAAACGAAGGTACTACTTGGCAGTTCATACCACCCGCTTCTCCCCACTTTGGAGGGTTATGGGAAGCTGGTGTGAAAACGACAAAACATCACTTGCATCGGATCATGAAAGATCGCGTACTGACTTATGAAGAGCTGAGCACTCTACTTACAGGCTAATCTAATATTCACGGCTTGCGTTTTTGGACGCAAGCACGCAAGATTTTTAACCACGTCCACCCGAAATTGATTTGCGTGCGTTTACTTTACAGAGTTGCATGGCTGTCAAATTCGTTTGAGAATAATACAAGGTGGAAGTTTTCAGCGCTGGTTCAATTTATTTATTTAGTATAAAGATTTGCTTTACCTTATGTTACATATTAATTTTTATTTAAACATTAAATATTATCTTCATTTATATGAAGAGCTTCAACACAGGAACATATTAACAAGTTTGGCAATTGATTTGTTTCCTCTTTTATATTATATAAGCAATAATAATCATAAAAATCATAATGTACAAATTTATAAAAATTTTCATTCAAAGCTTTTTGATAATTTTTTTGCTCATATAAACAAAAAAGTCCGTATTCGTTATAGTTAAGACAATGCGTATCACCCTCAACGGTAGGATAAACGACAAATTGAAGTGTCACGCAAATTAAAATTGGAAATTGAGTTAGCTTTTGGCGCACGTCGTTCAATTTAGGTTGCTCCCATACAAGTTGTATAAGCATGAGACATTTTTGACAGAAAATTGCCGGATTGAGTGAATATTAGGTTAGGCTGTTACACAAGTTGAAAGTTGTCTAAATTCAAGGCCACTGTATCCGTTCATTTTCTTGTAGGCGAGCCAACTACATGCATTTCAGAAGAGAATTTATTTGACACTAACATCGATCGACTCACTCGCTGGAAACTTGTGGAGAGGCTTAAACAACATTTATGGCAGCGTTGGACAGATAAATACATGTACACTCTTCAAAAGCGTACAAAGTGGACACATCAGAAAAGAAATCCTGCAGTCGGGGACGTTGTTTTATTAATACATGAGCGCAGCGCTTCCGGCTATTGGCCATTAGCAAAAATATATGAGCTTCACCCTGGAATTGACGGTTTGGTAAGAGTGGTAACACTCCTGTGCAACGGCAAGTTAATAAAACGACCGATCTCGAAAATTTGTATCTTGCCCACTTCTAAAGCTCAATAGGGTCAACAAAATTCCAACCAACTACCCTTAGAATTACGTTAAAAACATGCGTTCTTTGAGCGGGAGTATGTTCAGTACGAACTAAAAGTAGGTTTGATTTGTATTGAATCACCTCGTATAATTATTAACATATGCTATAATGAAATCAATTGTGAATTACTGAATATGTTTTACTATCTACTTTTTTAATTTTTTCGTATCGCATGATGCGTATACATACCTGAAGTTTTTGTAACCAAGTTAAGATGCTATTCTAATAAACTAAACTGATGAAGAGATTTAAGCTATAAATGATATTTCAACAGCCTATGTTGAGCCACTGCATATTGCCATATTATGTATAAATTGCCGTATATCCAACACACTTCATATATATAAGTATATACATACATAAATATATACATATATGTATGTAAATTATTAATTACTATGGAGATTTTTATTTATTTGCGAACTTATTTCTGCTTTCACTTTCTTTCTTCTTCATACTTTCATACTTATTTTCTTTTTTTTCTCGTTTTGTTATACTATTTTTTTATTTCCTACTTAATCACCTTCTTTCTCCGTTTTTTTTACAACACCTTTATTCCAAACCTAAAAAATTTTCTTAACACATTGTTGAAATAAAAATTTTTCGGTTCTTTTTTTCTTCGTTCTTGGAGGAAACACTTTTTCTTTATTTTCCATTGCTATTAAATTATATAAGCCTAACTATTGTAAGGCATAATAGGGTGTAAACGTGTGCATATACGTAACTAGACCTTAAGATTTCGCTGTTAAGAAGTAAATGTAATTAGATGTAACTACCGCCTAAGACTCGTTGTAATTACTCGTAAGTACGACTCGCTGTATTTTATTTCATAGGATAATATTCCAGGCATAACGCCATTGTTTGAAGAAATAAAACGGCAATCAGCAATTGTATACCAAACCGAGCGGTCGTGAAAATATTAACTCGCATTATATTTCATCAGAAGTGGTCTTTGACCCAGCATAAATTTTAATTAAATACCGGTTAATTTGTGGAAACGGATCGCTATGTATTGCCAAACGGAGCACGAGTTGATAAACGCGGAGAAATACTCCCTAATGCAGCTCAAAGCTTGGTGCGCTGCTGTGGGCGTCCACGCTAGCGGCGCCAAAGCGTTGTTGGCTGCAAGGCTCAGTGAGCTGTCCGCAGAAGCGCGCGGAATTTGTCCAGGCACGCAAGGCGGCGATGTTCCGGACAACGAGAGTTCGAGGGGTGGTGAAAGCGCAAACGCGGGTGGACAACAACGACGTGGAAAAGGCAGAGCGGCAAGTAAGAAAAAATGTGCAGATAGCCATGAAGGCGACAACGACAACGTAGCGGTGCGAGATGTACAAGAGGTACAAAAAAAGACAACGGCAGTAACGACGGCAGTGACAACGGCAGTAACAACGGTGCGAACAACAAAAACAACAACGGTGCGAACAACAAAATCAACAACGGTGCGGACAATGAGAGGAACGATGGAAGCGGAACAAACAACGGCAACGATTCCAGTAGCGGTTGGTAGCGGTAGTTTTGGTAACCTGCCGATAAGGTACGTGCAAGACGGTGAGAGTGATATGGCGGACAGACCTGTAACAGGACACGTTGACATCGAAATGGCGGCAATTAAATTAAAGCTTGTCGAAAAAGAATTGGAACTGCTAAAGCTTCAAAAGGATTTGCTCGAGAAAAATCAAACGGTAGCCACAAACAAAAGCAACGAGAACATCCCGTTTGACACTCTAAAAGAGATAATACCATCTTATGACGGCGGCGACGGGTTTGTGGTGTGGCTTAATCAGATAGCACACTATCGTAACGTCTTGAACATTAACGACGCCATGTTGGGCGTAGCTATCCACCTCAAGCTAAAGGGAGCTGCACTAGCGTGGTATAACGCTAAAATTTCATATCTCAAAAATGTAGATGAACTCCTAAACGAAATGAAGTCAGTTTTCAGGTCTGGCGAAAACGCACTTGCACGCCGCCGCAAATTCGAAAAGCGAACATGGTCCAACAAAGAAAGTTTCGCAAACTATTTCAATGAGAAATGCGTACTTGGCAGTGAACTAAACTTAAGTGAAGAAGAGTTTGCTGACTACTTGGTCGACGGCATTCCCGACGAACAGCTCCAAAACCAGGCACGGCTTCAAAATTTTACTTCGCCAAACGACATGCTGCGCGCGTTCCGGTTCGTTACTTTACCCGAGCGTCCACCCCCAAGAGTCCACACTGAGGAGAGGCTAAGGTGCAGTCTTGTGACGAATCAAGCCGCTGTAGAATCAGGGGATTCTATGCGTCAGGACGGCCGAATTGTAAGGCATAATAGGGTGTAAACGTGTGCATATACGTAACTAGACCTTAAGATTTCGCTGTTAAGAAGTAAATGTAATTAGATGTAACTACCGCCTAAGACTCGTTGTAATTACTCGTAAGTACGACTCGCTGTATTTTATTTCATAGGATAATATTCCAGGCATAACGCCATTGTTTGAAGAAATAAAACGGCAATCAGCAATTGTATACCAAACCGAGCGGTCGTGAAAATATAAACTCGCATTATATTTCACTATTTTATTTCTTTTCTTGTTCACTACTCACACTGATATCAATTTTGTTAAGTTTATATATATATGCATATACCTTTTTTTGTATTATGTATCTACTATGTTTAATATTTGATTTTAATAACATTTTTTTTTCTACATTCACACATGACTTCTTCATAACTAAAACTTAAACTAAAAACACGTGGTTTTTTTTGTGACGGCGAGCGCTAACTACACTTGATGGGTGTTGTTGTTTTATTTTTTTTTCAGGTCTACCTAATAGTCATACTAAGTACCATGTGTTAAACATGTGTTTATTAAGCGACATCTATTGTTCTCTGGACATATAGAATTAAAGAGCGGCGCTATCTTTACCTCCACTGCATCCAGCAACCCAGTATGTAGTTTAATGTATACATACTGTTTAGCATATGTGAGCTCCATGTGCTGAATATAGTGTGTACATCTATATTTATATATGTACATATGTATGTAGGTATACTCGTATACATATGTGTAGTTATTTGCAATAACCACTCCCTGGAAATAAATAGTAAATTTTAGTTATACTTATATGTGATTTTGAGAAAAAAGATGAAGGTCAGCAGAATATGGCAACTTCGCCAGTGCGTGATGACCTCTTACTCGTATTTTGGCGGTTGAATAAATATTACCCTCGTCTTCTCGTTGCGGCGTGTTCGTTAGCCCAACTTTTCGCTAAGTTGACCGAGTCAATAGCGTTGCATAAATCTGATAGCGTAACTTTACGCGACGAGAATTTACTAGCGCGAAGGTGCTTTGATTTTGTATTTCGATTTGCGAAAGTATTTTAATTCAATTTTTTTTCCGACACGTCTGTATAGCTCGCTGGTTCCAATCCTAAAGATCGTTTCTCGTATATGAATTATAAATATCTGAGAATTAGATGGCGCTTAAGAAGTACAAATACAAACGAAGACGGAAAAGAGATAAACCGAATAGTGCAGTAAAAATGCAGACAGTGGGCGATATCAAAATGATAAACTACTAAAAAAAAATGTTTTAAAAGGCAATGACTGTACGACGGTACACACCCTCCCTCCTAAAGTGTTGGTGCGGTTGTCGAATCTAAGCGGTACTGTTTAGTATATCTTTTTGGTGATATAACTCCTGTCTCTTTGTTTCTACGTCTTCAAGCTAATACATGATATTGCCTTTGGTTCCAATCACTTTTGCTCCAATAAATTTAGGGGCGAATTTGGCTTCGAACTTTTTGCTCTCATCACTTTGTACAAAGTTCCTTCTGTACACGGTATCACATATTTTATATGATTTAGTATTAGTTCGTCGCAAATAATATCGTTTTTCAGAAGCCTCAAACGCTACCTGAATATTTTTAATAATCGCATCTCTAATAAGGTTTAATCCATCGGATTTTTCAAGCACCCTATTGTCAACATCTCCAAGTTTTCTGAGGAGCTCATAATCTTTCCCGTGAGCAATCACATCTCGGGATCAGATCTCGGCTAGAGATACGATCCACTTATGCCAACGATGAGGCAGTGGGTAATTTAACGACTGCTTTACGTGATAGTTTGGATAACTCCTGTGCGGATCGAACACTTCTGCTAAAGATAAGAGGTGAATCGAGAAAACTTTTTAACCGGGCCCTCAAAACTAATCTTGGGATGGACTGGGAACAATATCGCTGCATGCAAAGAGAGTATAAGAAGCTAATTCGCTCTGCGAAAAGGGGTTATTTTAAATAATACTGCAGCGGGATTGAAATATTGGGTGAAACAGCTAGACTGGTGAAAGTTCTGAAAAAGGACCAATCCCTAAAGTTGGGTTTCACTCAAGATTCCTGATGGCTTTTTCACAGAGACCAGGACTGAGGCTTACTCTATTCTTCTAGAGACTCATTTTCCTGGAAATCAGGTGATGGTACGCCTTCTTCTCCCTCGACCGGAGAGGGAGGGAATGCGATAACCACCGTGACAAGGTATAACTGGTTTGTTGCCAGAACTGTGGCGACGGAAGATACCATGATATATGCTATTGAATCTTTGGACAGTTTCAAATCGCCCGGTCTGGATGGCATCTCACCTGTTGTACTAAGTAAAGGTATCGAACTCGTGTTGGCGACCTTAAAAAATATTTATATAAGAAGGGCAATGTAATAAACCTTTGAGCGCAGCTGCCGATAGCTCCATACACCAGTTCATGCCATATGTGTGCACTAGCCGCTTCAGTAATGACAGATAACAAAATTCGCTCACGAGGAAAATCCATCGGAAAAGCTAGTGAACCGACGCACTGTAATTCCATGCCCTCTAAGACTTATCTAACCCATAATATTCAAAAAAAAAATGCTTAGCAGCCACCTTGAAAGTTAAAGCTGATCCAAGTCCGCCCTACCTTTGGTTTCATTGTTGTTAGCTAGGTAGGTATGAGTGGCTGTCACTGCTAGCAACTCACTTAGGCCATTAGTAGAGGCCCGTTGTGATACCACAAGCTTAACGCTCACTACCGCTTGCTGAACCATTTAGAATTCTTGACGAAACTCGTCAAGCATCTTGGGTCTATCTCACCTAATTCTCCAAGGTCCCTGAAAGCAGGTGGCCCTAGAAACCGTAACCTGCCTCTGGCTAGAGCTGGACAAATACAGAGAAGATGCTGGACCGTTTCCTTCTCTTCATAATTTTTGCAGCTCCTACAGCATCTATAGAAGGGTACTCCAAGATGCCCCGCATGGTTGCCTATGAGGCAGTGGCCTGTTTAAGCGCCAATGACTTGGGATATATCGGCCTGTTTTAAGGTATAAAGACTATGCGACCGTTTAGTGTCCCATCTTAGCCAAGTAAGCCTGGAGATCCAACAGGTCGTGGTATTTGTCCATCTGTCGTTCGCACGAGCATAAGTATAACCTTTTAAAAGCACGCGTCCCTACCTGGGATTACCATCGCAATTTTCCTGTCCGGGACCACAGTATCGACACAGCAGACTATGTAATCCGGCAGCATTCTATAATTATTCAGTATGCTTGAGTGCCCACGCAAGCTAGACTCCCTTTGACATGTCTCTCTTAATCCAAGCGCGGCAAGAGCCGCCATTTGCTGACCCACTAAGTCTAGGGGTAGAAGTTGCAGACAGACATTCAAGGCGCTACTTGGTGCTGTTCGCAATGCTCCGCTAATGCAGATCATACTGGCTCTCAGCACTTTGCTAAGTATATTAAGATTAGCAGCTCTACTTTAGGCAGACCACCAAACGATAGCTCAATAGAGGAGAATCAGCCTAACCCCTGCTGTGTAGATCCAGTGGCAAAGGCTTAGATTCAGACCTCATATCTTCCTAATGTCCCTTTCACAAGTGTATAGGGCCACGGAAGACTTCTATTATCGCTGGATCATATTATTCCTCCAGCTAAGTTTCATGTCTCTCTTTATGTTCAGACGGATTCCATTTAATTCCGGCGTAGTAACATCTGGGAAGTTATATTTTCTATTGAAAGGCACCAGCTCTACATTTTCTGAGTTGACGCTGATACCATATCGCGTAGACCAGTTGCCTATTTCGCGGAGTGTCTCTTGCATCTAGTCACACAAGGTCTGAGGGAATTTGCTCATATATGCTATGGCGATGTCATCTGCATATGCGACAACTCTAGCAGCACCCCATTCCGTATCCCGCAGGAGAGAATTAACGGTCAGACACCTGTCTCGAAACACGGTTTGCACCGACCTCTACTGTAATCTTTATTCCCAAGAACTTTTGCTCTATAAATTCAACCAGAGAGCTTTTTACACAGAGTCCTCTTAAGCCCTGTATTATGCCCTCATGTCTCTCTTTATGTTCAGACGGATTCCATTTAATTCCGGCGTAGTAACATCTGGGAAGTTATATTTTCTATTGAAAGGCACCAGCTCTACATTTTCTGAGTTGACGCTGATACCATATCGCGTAGACCAGTTGCCTATTTCGCGGAGTGTCTCTTGCATCTAGTCACACAAGGTCTGAGGGAATTTGCTCATATATGCTATGGCGATGTCATCTGCATATGCGACAACTCTAGCAGCACCCCATTCCGTATCCCGCAGGAGAGAATTAACGGTCAGACACCTGTCTCGAAACACGGTTTGCACCGACCTCTACTGTAATCTTTATTCCCAAGAACTTTTGCTCTATAAATTCAACCAGAGAGCTTTTTACACAGAGTCCTCTTAAGCCCTGTATTATGCCCTCGGGACTCATGTTGTTAAAAGCACCCTGAATATCAAGAAAAGCTGCAAGACAAAACAAGGGAATGTAATGCAGTGTCCATGGACCTTCCCTTAAGCTAAGCATGTTGATTATTAGACAATAGTATTTTGTCGTAGAGAGAGAAAGTTGTTTATAAGCCTTTCAAATATTTTAAGAACAAAGGATGAGAGACTTATAGGTCTCAGATCTTTTGTGTTCGCATGTGATGCTTTTCTAGCCTTGGGTATGAAGACCACGGAAACAGATCTCCATATCGTCGGTACGTAGTTTAGCTTGCAGCATACTCTAAACCTATTTAGTAGCTAATTTGTAGAAGCATCAATCGTTGCAATCAGCTGAGCAGGTATAATGCTATCTGGCCTAAGGTAAGCATGTTGATTATTAGACAATAGTATTTTGTCGTAAGAGAGAGAAAGTTGTTTATAAGCCTTTCAAATATTTTAAGAACAAAGGATGAGAAACTTATAGGTCTCACATCCTTTGTGTTCGCATGTGATGCTTTTCTAGCCTTGGGTATGAAGACCACGGAAGCAGATCTCCATATCGTCGGTACGTAGTTTAGCTTGCAGCATACTCTAAACCTATTTAGTAGCTAATTTGTAGAAGTATGAATCGTTACAATCAGCTGAGCAGGTATAATGCCATCTGGCCCATCAGCCTTGTAAGGTTTGAAGTTTTTATCACCGAAGTGATACTTTCTTTTGAGAGAGGGAGATTTACAATTGCGACCGAAGAGGAACAATCTACTTTCATTGTCTGTGAACTTTCAGGGAAGTGTATGTCAAGAAGTAAGTCGACCGTTTCTTTTCCCGTTGCTGTCCAGAAGTCATCCAGTCTCTGTGGAGACCCAATTGGGTTTATCGTGCCTGACAAAATTTTTCGTAGTCTGGCAGTATTGCCGACGCCCTCAACACCAGTGCAAAAATCCCTCCACGAGGACCTTTTAACTTCACGAAGGGCTTTTTTTGTAGGCCCGCAAGACTTGTTTATAGGACTGCCATTCAGATTCCTGAATATAATTATGGTCTCACAAAGCGTGTTCTTCAAGAACCCTGCTCTCCGCATCGCAGAAGTCAGCCTCCGCCTCAGGCTCCTCAATGTCCACGTCCATGGAGGTGCTTACTCCGGAGGCACGCTGCGGTCATTGCGATATACTATTAAAGTCACTTCATTTAGGCCGTAGTAAACCCGGCCCTGTCTTTTCTCCAGGAGCTCCAAAAAGTCTCTGTTCAACGGCAGGACCACTTGTCTCGACGGCCCATCCGGATCCTCTACTCTTAGGACACTCCAGTCAACTGTCGGCGATGTTAGATTCATCACCTGAAGCATCTTTGAAATGTTTTCAGGTGACGATTGTGTGACAGGCACCCACGCCCTCGCTCTGGGCCTGACTGGAATATCCTTCCAGTCAACCACCTCAAGTCTAACCCCGGTTTAGACTGCGCCATACCCTAGTGACGGAGGCCTGGCACTAGCCGGCATCTCTGCACGCGGGAGGGGCTCCAGGGCTCTCCAGCAGAATGTCAAGGATGACGTTTGCCAGAGCCGCCAACCTCCACTGTTGTCTTTGTATTGACATGAGCTCATTGGCGCGGTCCAGAACCCCTATCAGGATTCTATCCTTTATTGAGTGTTTCGGCAGAAGTACGCTTTTCAGCGTGTGCGGACTTCGTTTTACTTTGGGCCAGGTCTTCCCCAGGGCAGATTCGGAGACGCCCGCTATCCTCACTCGATGTTGTAGTCGCTATTGTATCCCATAGTTATCTATGAAAATGGGATCAGGGAGGCCATGCGAGGATTGGCACCCCCCTTTTGAGGTATTCAGAGCCAGATCCAGCGCAAAAAAGGCAGGGCCTGCCAGGGTTTTAACGGGACGAAGGCAGTCACGGCATTCGCCTGAAAGCCATTTCTGCAGGGTTTCACCCCTGCATACTCAGGTAACAGAATACCGCAACCACCAGCTCGGTATCGACAAGTAAAATCATTAAGGGAGGGTAGTCCGAGGACGAAGAAATGGTCAGGCCAAAATCAGGGGAGTGTTCTCACCTTCTTTTATCTGTTCCCCAACCGAACTTAGGTTAACAGTGCTACCAGACGTAAAGGAAAAAGAAGGAGATTGATAGTGAGAGGTGGAAAGGCGTCTCATCCGAAGATCAACCATCGTGTTGCACTTCAGTACCCTTTTTGCACCTTCATTGTTGTTACTGAAACCCCAATTTTCTCAACAACAATCCTTCAGTTTCTAACCCATATTTTGAGTTTACAATTTCATGCTTAACATTCATATGAATAATTCAAAATCTCAGAATTTTCATCTTCACAATTATTATAAATGGAAAAAAATATATTTAAGATAAACAAGTTGAATTGAATATGCTTTTAATACAGAGGTTTTTCTTTAATACACATAGGTTTATATACAAAAATAACCGTTTTATTATTAAAAAATTGATTACTCACCGTTGATGTCGCTGTTCACTGAAGATCGAACTAAAAAAGAAGAGCCCGTTTTTCCAACAGTTGCCGCATTTATAGCCTCCACAGAAGGTGGAATCTGGCAAGAGTATCAGCTAACAGTAGCGTATGTTTGGGTAGTCCGACTGTTCATTTCCGTAACGAATTTTCGGAAGTCTTGTCTCAATGCCTTGGTAGCTCCCACGAAATTTATCCCGTTGTCCGAGTATAAGCTTCTGGGACATCAGCGTCTCGATACAAACCTTGAAAATGCCGCGAGAAAGGTGGTAGTCGAAAGGTCACTAGTGGACTCCAGATGTACTGCCTTTGTCGCAAAACAGACAAAGACACAGACATATCCTTTTGTGATGAGACAATCTCTGCCGGTATAGTTTAAAATCTTGGATTTATGCACGATTCCCTGTTCCCATAAAGCCAATGTGGTATCTGGCAATTTACTGGTTACTAGAAATACGAAGATGGCGTCCCAGTTCTCTATATCAACATTGTACATTTGCAGAACGGAAATGCAGTCATTGACCGACCGCTGAAGATTTTTTATACCGTGTCCACGCTCGCAAGTTACAGTGGGTAAATTAAACAATATCTTTGGTTGGCTATTCACCATTATCCTTTTGTTTTCATACCGATCAGAGAGGTTTTGTCACGCAATTGCAAACCCGTCATTGGTCAACGGAGATTTTTTAACTACATCTTTGGCTTCTCCTCCAGTTTTCTGATTTAGGTTATATAGTCTCTCAACCGGTTTTAATCCAGAATTGTTTATATAAATGTCCGTGAAGAGATCTCGAAAAGATGGCCATCACATATAATCCCCAAAAAAGATCTCCATGTCACAAGGTGGGAGATTAACGCTTGAACGTTGGACTGGTTCGCAGTCACGGTGTGTTGAAATAATTGTTGATGAGCTCTGTTTAGCAAAGGTCAAATTGTGGATAGTTTCGCCCATCAGTGATGCACATGCAACATATGTGGAATAGCAATTTTGCATTTGCCTAAGCTTAAAGCGGCCTTTCCTTTTCGTCTTCAGACGCACTTCGCGAGTATGCTTCAAAAGCCTCTTTAATCTTGACCCATAAAGCTTTTAGCTCCTCCTTCTGTATTTCGATCGAGAATACCAAGTGGCTTTCCCCTGGTGTGAGATTATATATATGCTCAAATTCTAATAAGGCCTCACAAGCACGAGAAAATTAATTTGTGTTCGCCATCTTGGACCAGCGTTTCTCTATTGGAATGATTGAAGCTAACCTAATGTAAACTTACTTATTCCCGAATAGAATAAAATAAAAAAGTAAAACCCTTTCAGAGGATGTTTACGTCAAAATTTTTGATCCCGGGTTATTTTCGCGATGGGCCCTTGTTTATGGCCTTGCTGCACTTTGGGCCGATTTTTAAACCTTTATGATGACGAGCAGCTTTTGGTGCCTGGTTGCACTTTCTTAAATTTCCGCTGGTGATTTATTTTTGCACTGCCCTGCTTCTCTAGGACTTTGCAATCACTTGCTCCGCGATGCTAGCAAGTGACTTTCATTGCACTGCCCTGCTTTTCAGGGACTTTCACACACTTGCACAGGCCTGCAAATTGCTTTCACAGGTTCCTTCCTAACACTGCCCTGCTTTTCAGGGACTTTCAAACATTTGCGCCGCCCTGCTTATCAGTGGCTTTCACTGCAAGTGACTTTCACTGCACTGTCCTGCTTTTCAGGGACTTTCAAACACTTGCGCCGCCCTGCAAATTGCTTTCACAGGCTCTTTCCTAACACTGCCCTGCTTTTCAGGGACTTTCAAACATTTGCGCCGCCCTGCTTATCAGTGGCTTTCACTGCAAGTGGTTGCTAGTGATTTATTTGGAGGCAACTGGTGCCGGCGCTCATTGCCCTTATTTGTAGGGACTTTCCACTAGCACTTTCACTGCACTGCCCTGCTTTTCAGGGACTTTTCAATGAAAAAGGCAAGGTAAATAGATACATAAGAGTATGGTTAAAAAAAAGGAAAAAGAGCGGGAATCGCCCGCTATCCTCAGACAGTTTCACAGTGAATTCTAAGCCGCTAGCGGTGAAAAGGAATGTGTCTTTTTTTTTTCTTTGGGTTGGCTACGACTTACCAATTTTCTCCTTTGACTGCACAAATGGATCTGCTGGTTGCTTCCCAGCTGTCGCTATCGATGAAATCTTCAGTAGGTTTGAAGAAAATTTGTTTTTGCACAAAAAATATCCGCGCTCTGTTCGTTCGTTTATTGCTGAATAGTAAAATGGCCGTGCCAGTAAATGTCAAAAGCCGTTAGGGTACCTTCTTTTTAGTAGTCTCGTTCACAATGGTGTTTCGAGATTACGAGAATTGGGACTTGGCGAGAGTTGCCAGTGGAGTAAATGTGAGAAATAATGGAGTAACCGAGCGTCGCAATGATCCGGCTCGAAGGACCATGTTCGAGCGGGGGAATGTAAAAAATCAAAATTCCTCTTGAATTTCGACAACGGGGAACACGGGGGAGCCGATCCTTGAGACACCGAAACTCTCTTCTTACCTCTCACAAATATTCCACTTACAAGTATTTGTCAAAAGAAACACTTCAATTTAAGTAAGAAATATGTAGGTATATATACAAAAAACCGTTTTATTATTAAAAAATGATTACTCACCGAGTTATGTCAGCCAGTGGTCAACAGCGACATCTATCGGTACCATGCTTAGCCTAGTATTAGACTGCAGGCTTAAACACAAATATTCATTATCAAAAAGAAAAGGGGTAAAAATCTTTTAATTTTAAACTGAACTATCAATAAATTCCCTACTGGGCATATTACAGTCAGATATTAAACAGTATATGAACAGATAAATTAAATATTATTCTCACGCAAAAAAAAATAGAAAACAAATATAATAAGTGGGAAATAGCAAAGAAAACAAAAAAAGAAACGAAATAAGTTATGAAACGTATGTACGTACACGCAATACACCTATATGCAGCCCTTATTACCTACGTTTAGTGTACCTACGTACATAAAAAAACATATGTACTACATATGAACACAACAATTTTGACAATTTGAATTTAGGTGATACTAACATGCATCCATATGCGCTGCTCCGAAGGCCTTCGTTGAGCCACTGCATGTTGCCTTAATTGTATAAATTGTCGTATATGCAACATACTTCATATATATAGGTATATACATACATAAATATATACATATACATATGTATATAAAGTATTAATTACTATAGAGATTATTATTTATTTGCGAACTTATTTCTGCTTTCACTTTCTTTCTTCTTCATACTTTCATACTTCTTTTCTTTTCTTTCTCGTTTTGTTATACTATTTTCTCATTTCCTATTTAATTAACTTTTTTCTCCGCTTTTTTTTCAATAAAATTTTTCGGTTCTTTTTTTCTTCGTTCTTGAAGGAAAAACTTTTTCTTTATTTTCAATTGTTATTAAATTATATAAGTCTAACTATTTTATTTCTTTTTTTGTTCACTACTTACACTAATACCAATTTTGTTAAGTTTGTATATATGTATATGTATACATACCTTGTTTTTGTATTATGTATCTACTATGTTTAATATTTGATTTTAATAAAAGTTTTTTTCTACATTCATACACGATTTCTTCATAACTAAAACTTAAACTAAAAGCACGTGGTTTTTTTTTTTGGTGACGGCGAGCGCTAACTACACTTGATGGGTGTTGTTGTTTTATTTTTTTTTCAGGTCTACCTACTAGGTCTACCTACTAAGTACCATGTGTTAAACATGTGTTTATTAAGCGACATCAATTGCTCTCTGGACATATAGAATTAAAGAGCGGCGCTATCTTTACAATGCTCTGTGGCTGATATTCATCGAAATGATGACAACGATCATTGGCCTCCACTGTTATTTTGAGAAAAAATATGAAGGTCAGCAAAATGTGGCAACTTCGCCGGTGCGTGATGACTTCTTACTCGTATTATGGCGGTTGAATAAATATTTCCCTCGTCTTCTCGTTGCGGCAAGTGTTCGTTAGCCCAACTTTTCGCTAAGTTGACCGAGTCAATAGAGTTGCATAAATCTGATAGCGTAACTTTAAGCGTCGAGAATTTACTAGCGCGAAGGTACTTTCATTTTGTATTTCGATTTCTTTTAATTTTTTTCTTTTCCGACACGTTTGTACAGCTTGCTGGTTCCAATCCAAAAGATTGATTCTCGAAAACGAAAGAAAGGCTATTTAAAATTAAACGGTTTTAGCTTAAAATATGAATAGTTCATATATTGAAATATTAACATAAATGCGGAGAAAAAATAAAATATATAAATTTGTTGAAAAATTGGTTTTAAGCAAGCATATAGTATATGAATTATAAATATCTGAGAATAAGATGGCGCTTAAGAAGTACAAATACAAACGAAGACGGAAAAGAGATAAACCGAATAGTGCAGTAAAAATGCGGACAGTGGGCGATACCAAAATGATCAACTACTAAAAAAAATGTTTTAAAAGGCAATGACTGTACGACGGTACACACCCTCCCCCCTAAAGTGTTGGTGCGGTTGTCGAAGCTAAGCGGTACTGTTGTGGCAAAACAGACAAAGACACAGACATTTCCTTTTGTAATGAGACAAGCTCTGCCGGTATAGTTTTTGATCTCAAATGGCCCAGTAAAATCCACGCCGGTATTGGTAAAAGGCCGGTATATTTCTACTCATTCAGGGGGCAGGGCTCCTATCAGCTGTTCTCGTGTATTTCTTCTGTAAATGAGACAAACTTTACAATTGTGTATTATACTTTTAATTAAATTCTTCATCCGCAAGATGATCGTGTAATGCTCATTAAAAGGCATCTCTGCTCGAGCGAGTCTGCCTCCTACCCTCATGATCCCATTTCTGTCGAGGAACGGATTGAGAGCCTTGATGGGGCTCTTAGCGCTTGTCGTATTGGACGACGAGAGTGCCGCATACTCGTTGTAATAGTACTGCTTTTGTGTCAGAAGAACAAGGCGTGTTTTTTTTTCCTGCCGAATTTCTTCATGGGTAATCTGAGAAGAGGTGTATCGTCAAGTCAGCTTGTGCACCGGATGGATTTTGCTATAAAATCTGAAAATCCATGCAATCACTCGCAGGGTTCGCGAGAAACTGGATAATCTTTCAAAGATGTCCTGTTTTTCTAATATTCACGTTGTATGTATTCGTACCACCTTCTGTTCTAATCCCGTCTCTTTCAATTTTTTTTCAGTTTCTCAGCCAGCGGGGACCTTGCCACCACAATGTGCTTTGCTAATTCCTGAGGTGAGATCCCCGGCGTCCAAGATCTGCTGGATTATCTTTGGAGTCTACGTGATTCAATCCATTTACTCCAACCAGTTCCTCAATTCTGGCCACTCTGTTCGCCACAAATGTTGTCCAGGAGCATGGAGGTTTCCTTAACAATGAGTGAACGATGGTGGAGTCAGTCCATTTGTATAGTACTGGCTGAGCAACGTCAAACTGTGCATTAATTATCTCTGCCAAGGATATAGTTTTCACGGGTGCTACCTTCGTCTCGCCTACAAGTAAATGTACAAAGGGAACGTTTTCCGTTGATTTTACTCCCATAACATATAGAGCCGCTGAATATGCTTTCTCTGAAGCATCACAAAACCCGTGGAACTCGATTTCATGCCAAGGCGTCAATTTTATTCACCTTGGAATTTTAATATCTGTAATGAACACATAATTCCTTAAAAACCTTTCCCAACGCCGAGAGAGGGTTGGTGGTATATGACCATCTCAGTCAATCTTGGCTAGCCATATATACTGCATTAGAATTTTTGCTTCAACGACAATAGGACCTAGCCAACCCGCAGGATCAAACAACTTTGCGACACATGATAGGACTTCTCGTTTGGTGTAGTTTGGATGTAATGGCATTGTTTTTACGCTGAAATAAAACATGTCAGGTGCAGCATTCCATCAAATACCTAACATTCTCGCTTCACTCAAATCGTCGATCTCCCGAAAGTCTTCCTTCAAAAGGTGGTTCTTGGGCAAGGCGGCCAGGATTTCCCTGGAGTTTGATGTCCATTTTCGGAGTGGAGTCCAGCCTCCTGTAATACCATTGGGAGTTCGTCGCGCGTTCGAATGGCCGTCTTTTGGTCGTGGGCTACTGCTAGTACATCGTCTACGTTCGTATGGTGTTTTAAAACTCTGGCTGCCAGTGGAAACTGCTGATTGACTTCTTGCGCTAGTTGAAGAAGTGTTTGTATCGCTTGATATGGTGCGCAGTTAACCCCGAACGTGATAGTTTGAAGTTAGTAATCCACCAGTTCTTTGTTTTATGATTCTCGAAAAAGAATCCTGTGATATTGTGTGTCTTCAGGTTGCAGCAGAATTTGTTGATACATTTTCTCGATGTCCGCATTGAAGACGTACTTAAAAAATCTCCATTTCAACAATAAAGCGATAAGATCTGCCTGAAGAACAGGACCAGGGTAGAGCGCATCATTCAAGCTCACTTCATTCGAAGATGGATTTGACGCATTGAGGACCTCTCGTACTTTGGTAGGTGTGCTGTCCGGCTTTAGTACTGCGTGGTGGGGCAATTAATAGGTTGCTGATGGGGGTGGAGATGTGGCCTTATTTATTGGCTTCATATAACCTACAGTTATGATATTCTGATTTCAGCTCAGGTTTCTTCAACATCGCTGATTCGTTGCGTACAAACTGATGGACTGAACAGGTTCTAGAATGTCCCACACTTAGATCATCTGGAAATTCCTGCCGGAATAGCAATGCTACCAATTATTGCCTTTTATCATTACGATGCGTTGTCATTTTGTAATGCTGTTCACAAAATGCTTCCTCTGGAGTTACCTGTTTTTTGTTCGGAACCTGCTCAAGTTCCGAGAACCTAGTTAGCTGTGAGTTTGCTAATTCAGTATAAAGGGACAAACACGCCTCTGAGGATTTTGTCACAGACTGAGAAATAGGCCCTGAAAGTACGAAGGCAAACACCATCTCCTGTGCCAGAAGAGAGCCCAGTCCATCTTTCTTTATCTGGCCGCGCATGATAGCTGGATACAAATCGGCACCAATGATCATATCCACCTGTTGGCTTTTGTAGATATTGACATCGGCTAATTCCATTGGGGGAAGAAAACCAAGATCCGCTATATTTACTGACAGCTGGGGGCGGTAGTATTAGGCCTCTTGCCTCAATTCTGACTTGGGAATCAACAGGGGAGCCTAATAAGAATCGTGCTACCTTTCTCACTTTGGCAGGTATAGTTGCATTTATCCCGCATATACTCGTCTCGACAGGCCAAGTAGGAAGGTTAATTCCTTTTTGC
Source organism: Philophylla caesio (assembly GCA_963971545.1). NCBI lineage: Eukaryota > Metazoa > Arthropoda > Insecta > Diptera > Tephritidae > Philophylla > Philophylla caesio. Next base: position 115,126,949 of record OZ020604.1, on the reverse strand, counting down.
AGCCGCTCTGAGATAAATATGCCTTCCGATCCTGAGTCAAGAAGAGCTCTAGCCGGATAGTTCACAACTAAATGATTGATTTGTACCATTGCTGTTCCCAAAATAACGCTTTTGGAACTAGCTGCGAAAAGTTCATAAATGTTTCAGGAAGCTGGTGTATTTGAGGCTTCATTTCCTATGGTACCATTCCTAGTTGTGGTCCCGTGATTGTCCCCAGTTGGAATTCGATGTAGTAAGGAATGGTGCCTTTGATGACAGCTGGAGCAAGTAAAAGTACTGGTGCAGTTCCTTGCGATATGAGAATGTTCTAGACAGTTCATACAAAGGTTATATTTTCTCACTATTTTGCAGCGATCATCTACTCTCATTGCTAAAAACTTTGGGCATGATTTAAGCGAGTGCGACTGATCAGGACATAACCTACACGATGGTTGCGAGATGTGACTGTGATGGGTAGCCACCCTTCGTCCAAAGGTCACTGCCGGTGTTCTACTATGTCCTGCCCTTTGCACTCGAGTACTCTGAATATCACTAACCGTTTCTTGGGTTTGGAACCTACTGGAAAGGAAATTATACAATCCTTCCCACTTTGGGATCTCGGATTTATGCACGATTCCCTATTCCAATAAAGCCAACGTGGTATCTGGCAATTTACTGGATACTAGAAATACGAAGATGGCGTCCCAGTTCTCTATATCAACATTGTACATTTGCAGAACGGAAATGCAGTCATTGACCGACCGCTGAAGATTTTTTATATCGTGTCCACGCTCACAAGTTACAGTGGGTAAATTAAAAAATATCTTTGGTTGGCTATTCACCATTACCTTTTTGTTTTCATACCGATCAGAGAGGTTTTGCCACGCAATTGCAAACCCGTCATGTCATTGGTCAATGGAGATTTTTTAACTATATCTTTGGCTTCTCCTCTAGTTTTCTGATTTAGGTTATATAGTCTCTCAACCGGTTTTAATCCAGAATTGTTTATATAAATGTCCGTGAAGAGATCTCGAAAAGATGGCCATGACATATAATCCGCAAAAAAGATCTCCGTGTCACAAGTTGCGAGATTAACGCTTGAACGTTGGACTGGTTCGCAGTCACGGTGTGTTGAAATAATTGTTGATGAGCTCTGTTTAGCAAAGGTCAAATTGTGGATAGTTTCGCCCATCAGTGATGCACATGCAACATATGCGGAATAGCAATTTTGCATTTGCCTAAGCTTAAAGCGGCCTTTCCTGCTTCGTCTTCAGACGCACTTCGCGTGTATGCTGCAAAAGCCTCTTTAATCTTGAAGCATAAAGCTTTTAGCTCCTGGTTCTGTATTTCGATCGAGAATACCAAGTGGCTTTCCCCTGGTGTGAGATTATATATCTGCTCAAATTCTAATGAGGCCTCACAAGCACGAGAAAATTCATTTGGGTTCGCCATCTTGGACCAGCGTTTCTCTACTGGAATGATTGACGCTAACCTAATGTAAAAAAACTTACTCCCGAATAGAATAAAATAAAAAAGTAAACCCCTTTCAGAGGATGTTTACGTCAAAATTTTTGATCCCGGGTTATTTTCGCGATGGGCCCTTGTTTATGGCCTTGCTGCACGTTGGGCCGATTTTTAACCTTTATGATGACGATCAGCTTTTGGTGCCTGGTTGCACTTTCTTAAATTTCCGCTGGTGATTTATTTTTGCACTGCCCTGCTTCTCAAGAACTTTTCACTCACTTGCTCCGCCCTGCTAGCAAGTGACTTGCACTGCACTGCCCTGCTTTTCACGGACCTTCACACACTTGCACAGGCCTGCAAATTGCTTCCACATGCTCTTTTCGTACACTTGCGCAGCCCTGCTAATCAGTGGCTTTCACTGCAAGTGACTTTCACTGCACTGTCCTCCTTTTCAGGGACTTGCTCCGGCCTGCTAATCAGTGGCTTTCACTGCAATTGGTTGCTAGCGCTTTATTTGTAGGCACTTGGTGCCGGTGCTCACTGCCCTTATTTGTAGGGACTTTCCACTAGCACTTTCACTGCACGGCCCTGCTTCTCAAGGACTTTTCAATACTGCCCTTATTTGTAGGGAATTTCCACTAGCACTTTTACTGCACTGCCCTGCTTTTTAGGGACTATTCACTGAAAAAGGCAAGGTTAATAGATACATATGTATATAAGTATATGGTTAAAAAAAGGAAAAAGAGCGGGACTCGTCCGCTATCCTCAGACCGTTTCCCAGTGAATTCTAAGCCGCTAGCGCTCCAGCCTCTTTTTTTTCTTTCTTTGGGTTGGTTTTGACTTACCAATTTTCTCCTTTGACTGCTGCTCAAATTGATCTGCTGGTTACTTCCCAGCTGTCGCTATCGATGAAATCTTCAGTAGGTTTGAAGGAAATTGGTTTTTGCCCAAAAAAAATCCGCGCTCTATTCGTTCGTTTGTTGTTGAATACTAAAATGGCCGTGCCAGTAAATGTCAAAACCCGTTAGGGTACCTTCTGTTTAGTAGTCTCGTTCACAATGGTGTTTCGAGATTACGAAAATTGGGACTTGGCGAGAGTTGCCTGTGGAGTAAATGCGAGAAATAATAGAGTATCCGAGCGTCGCAATGATCCGACTCGGATTTCGACAACGGTGATCACGGGGGAGCCGATCCTTGAGACGCCGAAACTCTCTTCTTACCTCTCACAAAACTTCCACTTACAACTTTTTGTCAAAAGAAACACTTCAATTTACGTAAGGAATATGCAGGTATATATAAAAAAAAACCGTTTTATTATTAAAAATTACTCACCGTTGATGTCGCTGTTTACTGAACGTCGAACTAGAAAATAAGAGCCCGTTTTTCCAACAGTTGCCGCATTTATAAGCCCCACAGAAGGTGGAATCTGGCAACGGTATCAGCTAACAGAACTCGTGCACAAAGGAATAGAAGTAACGAGCTCTGTGAGCCAGTGGTCAACAGCGACATCTATCGGTACCGTGCTTAGCCAAGTATTAGACTGCAGGCTTAAACACAAATATTAATTATCAAAAATAAACGGAGTAAAAGTTTTTTATTTTTCAACTGAACTATTAATAAATTCCCTACAGGGTGTATTACTGTCAGAAATTGACCAGTATATGAACAGATAAATTTAATATTATTCTTACGCAAAAAAGAAATAGAAAACAAACATAATAAGTGGGAAATAGCAAAGAAAATAAAAAAAGAAACGAAATAAGTTATGAAACGTATGTACGTACAGGCAATACACATATATGCAGCCCTTAGTACCTACGTTTGAACACTGTACCTACGTACATAAATAAACATATGTACTACATATGGACACAAAAATTTTGACAATTTGAATTTAGGTGATACTAACATGCATCCATATGCGCTGCTCCGAAGGCCTTCGTTGAGCCACTGCATGTTGCCGTAATATGTATAAATTGTCGTATATGCAACACACTTCATATATATACATAAGTATATACATACAATGTATACATACTGTTTAGCATTTGTGCTGAATATAGTGTGTACATCTATATTTATATACATATGTATGTATGTTTTTTTTTCACGGACGTTGGGATAGCGCGCTATCCATAAATAGGCCCGTATGAATCTCTGGTGAAGCCACCTCCCCGGGACTACTCACGCATTTCATCAGGGTGGGGCTGTGGCACAAATGCCTGACTTCCATGACGCCTTTTCCATAGTCCCCCATCCACGTAAGGTGATTAAGGGTTCAGGGGCGTTCTGCTATGACTTCACCTGTGAAAGATACAAGCAAACAAAAGTTTAAACATATTCAGGACTAACTTAATCACGTTGCTAAACGACGGCGTTGTTCGCGTATTCTGAGCTCGGTCATTATTTCTTTACAGATGTTTTTTTCTGTATTCCAAACTGCTTTATCATTAATCATATATGATATCAGATTTTCTGACCTTGGATCTACCTTCATCTTACTTACTTACTTAATTGGCGCATTAACCGCTTATGGCCGAGGTCAACAAAGCACGCCAGCTGTCCCTATCTCGTGCTAACTGGCGCCAATTGGAAGTCCCAAGTATAGCCAAGTCTTTTTCCACTTGGTCTTTCCAACGCAGAGGAGGTCTTCCTTTTCCTCTGCTACCACCCGCGGGTACCGCGTCAAAAACCTTCAGGGCTGGAGCTATTTCATCCATTCGAACGACGTGACCTAGCCAGCGGAGCCGCTGATTCTTAATCCGCTGCACTATTTCTACGTCATTGTACAGCTCGTACAGCTCATCGTTCCATCGAACGCGGTATTCGCCGTCGCAAAGACGCAAAGGGCCATAAATCTTTCGAAGAATCTTTCTCTCGAACACTCCAAGAGCCCTCTCATCTGATGTTGTCATCGTCCATGCTTCTGCACCATACAATAGGACGGGCATGGTAAGAGACTTATAGAGTATGGTTTTTGTCCGTCGAGAGAGGACTTTACTGTGCAATTGCCTACTCAGTCCGAAGTAGCACTTGTTGGCAAGAGAGATTCTCCGTTGGATTTCAAGGCTGACGCTGTTATTGGTGTTAATGCTGGTTCCTAAGTAAACGAAGTCCTCTACTTTCTCGAACTTATAACTGTCAACAGTGATGTTTGATCCCAGTCGTGAATGTGCCGACTGTCTATTTGATGACAGGAGATACTTCGTCTTGCCCTCGTTCACCTCCAGACCCATTCGCTTCGCTTCTCTATCCAGTTTGGAGAAGGCAGAACTAACTGCGCGGTTGTTAAGGCCGATGATGTCAATGTCATCGGCGTACGCCAGCAGTTGCACACTCTTATAAAAGATGGTACCTGACCGATTTTATTCTGCGGCTCGAATTATTTTCTCCAGCATCAGGTTAAAGAAATCGCACGACAGAGAGTCACCTTGTCTGAAACCTCGTTTGGTATCAAACGGCTCGGAGAGGTCCTTCCCAATCCTGACGGAGCTGGTGCTGTTGCTCAACGTCATTTTACATAGCCGTATAAGTTTTGCGGGGATACCAAATTCAGACATTGCGGCATAAAGGCAACTTCTTTTCGTGCTGTCGAAGGCGGCTTTGAAGTCGACAAAAAGATGGTGTGTGTCGATTCTTCTTTCTCGGGTCTTTTCCAAGATCTGGCGTATTGTGAATATCTGGTCGGTGGTGGATTTACCAGGTCTAAAGCCACACTGATAAGGTCCAATCAGTTCGTTGACGGTGGGCTTAAGTCTTTCGCACAATACACTTGACAGAACCTTATACGCGATGTTAAGAAGGCTAATCCCGCGATAATTGGCACAGACTGCAGGATCACCCTTTTTGTGGATTGTGCAGAGCACACTTAAGTTCCAATCAGTAGGCATGCGTTCTTCCGACCATATTCTAGAGATGAGCTCGTGCATGCACTTAACCAGCTCCTCTCCGCCGTACTTAAATAACTCAGCTGGTAACCCGTCAGCCCCGGGGGCTTTGTTGTTCTTCAGCCGTGCTATCGCTTTCCGAATTTCTTCATGGTCGGGTGATGGCACATCACGTCCATCATCATTGATTGGGGATTCGGGTTCAACATCTTCTCCATCTTTGTTGCAGCTGCTTCCATTAAGCAGTGTGAAGAAGTGCTCCCTCAATAATTTAAGTATGCTGTGGACATCAGTCACCAGGTCGCCGTTTTCATTCTTACAGGAATTCGCCCCGGTCTTAAAACCTTCTGTAAGCCGTCGAACTTTTTGAAAAAATTTTCGGGCGCTTTTCCTGTCGGTCAGCATCTCAAGCTCTTCGCACTCACGCATTTCGGCCTCTCTCTTTTTCTCACGAAAAATGCGTCTTGCTTCCTTCTTCAACTCACGATAACGCTCCCGCACAGCTCGCGTTGCGCCCGTGGCCCTGTAGGCAGCGTCTTTACGTTCCGTAGCGGCGCGGCATTCCTCGTCATACCAGTTGTTCTTTCGGGCTCGCTGAAATCCGATGGATTCTTCAGCGGCGGTATGTAGACATCGAGAAATATGGTTCCACTGCTCGGAAATATCGTTCTGTTGAATATTGCTCTCAGAGAGCAGGAGTGCAAGTCGAGTGGCGAAGTGGGTGGCTGTCTGTTGCGATTGCAGCTTTCCGACGTCGAGCTTTCCTTGTGTCCATTTGTGCGCGCTTTTTGCTGCACAGAGGCGCGTGCGGATCTTAGCTGCCACAAGAAAATGATCCGAGTCGATATTGGCTCCTCGGTTCGTGCGCACATTTAAGACACTGGAAGCATGCCTTCCGTCTATCACAACGTGGTCGATTTGGTTTTGTGTCTTACCATCTGGAGACAGCCACGTAGCTTGGTGAATATTTTTATGCTGGAACCTGGTACTACAGACTACCATGTTTCGGGCCCCGGCGAAGTCGATCAGTCTCATTCCGTTATCGGACGTTTCGTTGTGGATACTGAATTTTCCGACTGTAGAACCAAAGATGCCCTCCTTGCCCACCTTGGCATTGAAATCGCCAAGCACGATTTTTATATCGTGGTGGGGGCACCGCTCATACGTGCGACCAAGGAGATCGTAGAAGCGATCTTTGGTCCCAGCGTCCTTCTATTCCGTCGGGCCATGGGCGCAAATCAGGGAGATGTTGAAGAATCTCCCCTTAATGCGGATTGCGGCGAGACGTTCGTCCACCGGAGTGAACGACAGTACTTTACGGCGCAGTCTCTCTCCCACCCACAAATCCGACACCAAATTTGCGCTCCTTTACATGGCAGCTGTAGTAGATGTCGCAAGGGCCTATCGATTTTTTCCCTTGTCCCGTCCATCGCATCTCTTGGATGGCGGTGATGTCAGCCTTCGCTCTGCTGAGGACATCAACCAGCCGGGCAGAGGCACCTTCCCAATTAAGGGTCCGGACATTCCAGGTGCATGCCCTCAAATCGTTGTCCTTAATACGTTTGCCGTGGTCGTCATCAAAAAAGGGGGGTCTCATCCGAGGCTTTTTTTTTCTTTTCATTGGAAGTTGTTTTTTTACGTGGCGGGTTCCAAGCCCTGCGCACAACCCATTGCTGGGGGTGAAAAATTTTAAGTTTGTTTATATAGCGAGCCGCTTGCTCCAAGACAGACACCAGCTTGCAGCCGCACCTCCTGGTGAACAGACGCTGCGGACTTCAGTGGACCCTTAAACCGAATATGTCGGAGTGGCTCCACTAAAGCTCCCTCTATATTAGCCGTGACCCATGGCTCCACACGGGTTGGTTACCGTATCTCGCACATGGGTTGCTCACGTTGCCCAGGGTGCACGAACGTGGACGTCAGAGTAGGGATTGAGTACAGCCGTGCAACTGTAACCGCATACCCAGAAGCACCACTGTACCCCATTGCACCCCTACTTCATCACGATTCTTAATTTCTCCCGCTCAACGAAGGACAAGAAAACAGTATGTGTTCTGCGTTCTACGCCACAGTCTCACACGAGGCACAAACCATTGTATTATCATGACCATATTTACAAAAGTATTCTCTGAAACAGCCGTGCCCACTTAGCACCTGGGTCATATAAAAGTCTATTTCGCCATGCGATCTGCCTAGCCAATCCTCGATACTCGGGATGAGTCGGAAAGTCCAGCGTCCCTTTGTCGACGTGGTCCAACGTTGTTGCCATTGGGTTAGGCTTTTATGGCGTTCGAGCGCTGCATATGACGTCTGCTGAAGCACGTGGCCGCGTACATAACCACCGATTGTGTGTTGTTGATAACTCTTCCTGCGATTTTGACCAGGTCCACCTATATTTGCCATTAATCTAGCCGGAGAACTATGGACTGTTGCGGCTTTTTGTGTCACAGTTTCTATATGTAGTTTAAATGACAACCTGGCATCTATCATAACACCTAAATACCGTACTGCAGGCATAGTTTCGAATACATACCCATTGATGTCTAGACGCGTAGTTTCCTTTTTGTTTCTGCTTGTTATAAGCACCCCTTCGGTTTTGTGAGCTGCCAATTGGAGCCCTTTGGTCTTGAGCAAGTCATCGATTAATATAGCCGTGTCTTTCGTGGCCAATTGAATTTTTTCTATGTCTTTCGCTACAATAGTAACCGCAATATTATCTGCGTATCCGATTACCTTCACTATTTTTGGAACAGGTAGACGCAGAACTCCATCGTAAGCAATAATCCACAAAACTGGGCCGAGAACTGAGCCTTGGGGAACTCCTCTGCTGACGTCATATCTATTTCTACCTAGATAAGTATTATAAAACAGAACTTTATCAGTAAGAAAGCTATCTACTATATTTATAAGATAAGGTGGAGTATTTATTGCTTTAATGCATTAATAATGTGCGACCACTTTAATGAGTTAAACGCGTTTTTTATGTCTAAGGTTACTACTGCGCAGTATTCTTTCGAACCGTACTTCCAGCGCTTGCCTGATATTGCTTCATCCGCTATTTCAGTGACGCGACAAATAGCATCGACTGTGGATCTTCCCTTTCGAACCCCGTACTGGGCTTCCGACAAACATTGATAGGTGTCAATGTGTTTCAATAAGCGATCGCAAATTACAAGTTCCAACAATTTGCCTAACGAATCTATCATACAAAGCGGTCTGTAAGAACCTGGATCACCTGGAGGCTTGTTGGGCTTTATATGTAGGTATACTCGTATATGTATAGTTATTTGCAATAACCACTCCTTGGAAACAAATAGTAAATTTTATGCATACTTATATGTGATTTTGAGAAAAAAGATGAAGGTCAGCGAAATGTGGCAACTTCGCCGGTGCGTGATGACCTCTTACTCGTATTATGGCGGTTGAATAAATATTACCCTCGTTATTTTTTTCTTTTCCGACACGTTTGTTTAGCTCGCTGGTTCCAATCCAAAAGATCGATTCTCGAAAACGAAAGAAAGGCTATTTGAAATTAAACGGTTTTAGCTAAAAATGTGAATAGTTGATATATTGACATTTAAACTTAAATGCGGAGAAAAAATAAAATATATGAATTTGTTAAAAAATTGGGTTTAAGCAATCATATAGTATATGAATTATAAATATCTGAGAATTAGATGGCGCTTAAGAAGTACAAATACAAACGAAGACGGAAAAGATATAAACCGAATAGTGCAGTAAAAATGCGGACAGTGGTAGCGATACCGGGATGACTGTACGACGGTACACACCCTCCCTCCTAAAGTGTTGGTGCGGTTGTCGAAGCTAAGCGGTACTGTTTCGTATATATTTTTGGTGATATAACTCCTGTCTCTTTGTTTCTACGTCTTCAAGCTAATACATGCTATTGCCTTTGGTTCCAATCACTTTTGCTTCAATAAATTTAGGGGCGAATTTGGCTTCGAACTTTTTGCTCTCATCACTTTGTACAAAGTTCCTTCTGTACACGTTATCACATATTTTATATGATTTAGTATTAGTTCGTCGCAAATAATATCGTTTTTCAGAAGCCTCAAACGCTACCTGAATATTTTTCATAATCGCATCTCTAATAAGGTTTAATCCATCGGATTTTTCAAGCACCCTATTGTCAACATCTCCAAGTTTTCTGAGGAGTCGTAATCTTTCCCGTGAGTAATCATATCTCGGAATCAAATCTCGGCTAGAGATACGATCATCGGCCTAGGATACGATCGACTTATGCCATTGATGAGGCAGTGGGTAATTTAATGACTGCTCTACGTGATAGTTTGGATAACGCCTGTCCGAATCGAACACTTCTTAGCCGCACGCCCGTACCCTGGTGGAACAAGCAGCTGCAGAAGATGAGAGGTGAATCAAAAAAACTTCTTAACCGGTCCCTCAAAACTAATCTTGGGATGGCCTGGGAACAATATCGCTGCATGCCAAGAGAGTATAAGAAGCTAATTCGCTCTGCGAAAAGGGGATATTTTAAATAATACTGCAGCGGGATTGAAATATTGGGTGAAACAGCTAGACTGGTGAAAGTTCTGAAAAAGAACCAAACCGTAAAGCTGGGTTCACTCAAGATTCCTGATGGCTTTTTCACAGCCAAGCTCTGCCAAGAGAAGGGCTCCGCATAACTTAAGGCGAATTAAGGAGATAGTTTTCACGGGTGCTACCTTCGTCTTGCCTACAAGTACAAAGGGGACGTTTTCCGTTGATTTTTCTCCCTTAACAAACAGAGCCGCCGCATATGCTTTCTCTGAAACATCACAAAACCCGTGGAACTCAACTTCATGCCAAGGCGTGAATTTTATTCACCTTGGAATTTTAATATCTGAAATGAACACGTAATTCCTTAAAAACCTTTCCCAACGCCGAGAGAGGGTTGGTGGTAGATGATCATCCCAGTCAATCTTGGCTAGCCATATATACTGCATTAGAATTTTTGCTTCAACGACAATAGGACCTAGCCAACCCGCAGGATCAAACAACTTTGCGGCACAAGATAGGACTTCTCGTTTGGTGTAGTTTGGATGTAATGGCATTGTTTTTACGCTGAAATAAAACATGTCAGGTGCAGCATTCCATCAAATACCTAACATTCTCGCTTCACTCAAATCGTCGATCTCCCGAAAGTCTTCCTTCAAAAGGTGGTTCTTGGGCAAGGCGGCCAGGATTTCCCTGGAGTTTGATGTCCATTTTCGGAGTGGAGTCCAGCCTCCTGTAATACCATTGGGAGTTCGTCGCACGTTCGAATGGCCGTCTTTTGGTCGTGGGCTACTGCTAGTACATCGTCTACGTTCGTATGGTGTTTTAAAACTCTGGCTGCCAGTGGAAACTGCTGATTGACTTCTTGCGCTAGTTGAAGAAGTGTTTGTGTCGCTTGATATGGTGCGCAGTTAACCCCGAACGTGATAGTTTGAAGTTAGTAATCCACCAGTTCTTTGTTTTATGATTCTCGAAAAAGAATCCTGTGATATTGTGTGTCTTCAGGTTGCAGCAGAATTTGTTGATACATTTTCTCGATGTCCGCATTGAAGACGTACTTAAAAAATCGCCATTTCAGCAAAATAGCGATAAGATCTGCCTGAAAAACAGGACCAGTGTAGAGCGCATCATTCAAGCTCACTCCATTCGAAGATGGATTTGACGCATTGGAGACTTCTCGCACTTTGGTAGGTGTGCTGTCCGGCCTTAGCACTGCGTGGTGGGGCAAGTAATATATTGCTGATGGGGGTGGAGATGTGGCCTTATTCATTGGCTTCATATGACCTACAGTTATGATATTCTGATTTCAGCTCAGGTCCTAGAATGTCCCAGACTAAGATCATCTGGAGATTCCTGTCGGAATGGCAATGCTACTACATATCGCCCTTTATCATTACGATGCGTTGTCATTTTGTTATGCTGTTCACAAAATGCTTCCTCTGGAGTTACCTGTTTTTTGTTCGGAACCTGCTCAAGTTCCCAGAAACTAGTTAGCTGTGAGTTTGCTAATTCAGTATAAAGGGACAAACACGCTTCTGAGGATTTTGTCACAGACTGAGAAAGAGGCCCTGAAAGTACGAAGCCAAACACCGTCTAATGTGCCAGAAGAGAGCCCAGTACATCTTTCTTTATCTGGCCGCGCATGATATCTGGATATAAATCGGCACCAATGATCATATCCACCTGTTGGCTTTTGTAGAAATTGACATCGGCTAATTCGATTAGGGGAAGAAAACTAAGATCCGCTACATTTACTGACAGCTGTGGGAGATTTTCTGTAAGTTGCGTTAGAATTAGGCCTCTTGCCTCAATTCTGACTTGGGAATCAACAAGGGAGCCTAATACGAATCGTGCTACCTTTCTCACTTGGGAAGGTATAGTTGCATTTACCCCGTATTCGAAGCTTCATTTCCTATGGTACCATTCCTAGTTGTGGGCCCGTTATTGTCCCCAGTTGGAATTCGATGTAGTAAATAATGGTGCCTTTGATGACAGCTGGAGCAAGTAAAAGTACTGGTGCAGTTCCTTGCGATATGAGAGTGTGCTAGACAGTTCATACAAAGGTTATATTTTCTTACTATTTTGCAGCGATCATGTTCTCTCATTGCGAAAAACTTTGGGCATGATTTAAGCGAGTGCGACTGATCAGGACATAACCTACACGATGGTTGCGAGATGTGACTGTAATGGGTAGCCACCCTTCGTCCAAAGGTCACTGCCGGTGTTCTACTATGTCCTGCCCTTTGCACTCGAGTACTCTGAATATCACTAACCGTTTCTTGGGTTTGGAACCTACTGGAAAGGAAACTATACAATCCTTCCCACTTTGGGATCTCGGATTTATGCACGATTCCCTATTCCCATAAAGCCAACATTGTACATTTGCAGAACGGAAATGCAGTCATTGACCGACCGCTGAAGATTTTTTATATCGTGTCCACGCTCGCAAGTTACAGTGGGTAAATTTAACAATATCTTTGGTTGGCTATTCACCATTACCCTTTTGTTTTCATACCGATCAGAGAGGTTTAGCCACGCAATAGCAAACCCGTCATTGGTCAATGGAGATTTTTTAACTATATCTTTGGCTTCTCCAGAATTGTTTATATAAATGTCCGTGAGAGGTTTTGAAAAGATGGCCATCACATATAATCCCCAAAAAAGATCTCCGTGTCACAAGGTGGGAGATTAACGCTTGAACGTTGGACTGGTTCGCAGTCACGGTGTGTTGAAATAATTGTTGATGAGCTCTGTTTAGCAAAGGTCAAATTGTGGATAGTTTCGCCCATCAGTGATGCACATGCCACATACGTGGAATAGCAATTTTGCATTTGCCTAAGCTTAAAGCAGCCTTTCCTGCTTCGTCTTCAGACGCACTTCGCGAGTATGCTTCAAAAGTCTCCCTAACCTTGACCCATAAAGCTTTTAGCTCCTCGTTCTGTATTCCGATCGAGGATACCAAGTGGCTTTCACCTGGTGTGAGATTATATATCTGAGCAAATTCTAATAAGGCCTCACAAGCACGAGAAAATTCATTTGTGTTCGCCATCTTGGACCAGCGTTTCTCTATTGGAATGATTGACACTAAACTAAAGCTAACAAACTTACTCCCGAATAGAATAAAATAAAAAATTAAAACCGTTTCAGAGGATGTTTACGGCTAAATTTTTTGATCCCGGGTTATTTTCGCGAACGAACGTTGGGCCGATTTTTAAACCTTTATGATGACGAGCAGCTTTTGGTGCCTGGTTGCACTTTCTTAAATTTCCGCTGGTGATCTATTTTTGCACTGCCCTGCTTCTCAAGGACTTTTCACTCACTTGCTCCGCCCTGATAGCAAGTGACTTTCACTGCACTGCCCTGCTTTTCAGGGACTTCACACACTTGCACAGGCCTGCAAATTGATTTCACAGGCTCTTTCCTAACACTGCCCTGCTTTTCAGGGACTTTCAAGGACTTGCGCCGCCCTGCTTATCAGTGGCTTTCACTGCAAGAGACTTTCACTGCACTGCCCTGCTATTCAGGGACTTTCACATATTTTCACGGGCCTGCAAATTGCTTTCACAGGCTCTTTTCTTACACAGCTCTGATTTTCAGGGACTTTCACACACTTGCGCCGCCCTGCTTATCAGTGGCTTTCACTGCAAGTGACTTTCACTGCACTGCCCTGCTTTTCACGGACCTTCACACACTTGCACAGGCCTGCAAATTGCTTCCACATGCTCTTTTCGTACACTTGCGCAGCCCTGCTAATCAGTGGCTTTCACTGCAAGTGACTTTCACTGCACTGTCCTTCTTTTCAGGGACTTGCGCCGGCCTGCTAATCAGTGGCTTTCACTGCAATTGGTTGGTAGCGCTTTATTTGTAGGCACTTGGTGCCGGTGCTCGCTGCCCTTATTTGTAGGGACTTTCCACTAGCACTTTCACTGCACGGCCCTGTTTCTCAAGGACTTTTCAATACTTCCGCAGCCCTGCTCATCAGTGGCTTTCACTGCAATTGGTTGCTAACGCTTTATTCGTAGGCACTTGGTGCTGCGCTTACTGCCCTTATTTGTAGGGAATTTTCACTAGCACTTTCAGGGGCATTTCACTGAAAAAGGCAAGGTTAATAGATACATATATAAGTATATGGTTAAAAAAAGGAAAGAGAGCGGGACTTGCCCGCTATCCTAAGACCGTCTCCCAGTGAATTCTAAGCCGCTAGCGCTCAAAAGGAATGCCTCTTTTTTTCTTTCTTTGGGTTGGTTTCGACTTACCAATTTTCTCCTTTGACTGCTGCACAAATTGATCTGCTGGTTGCTTCCCAGCTGTCGCTATCGATCAAAACTTCAGTAGGTTTGAAGAAAATTGGTTTCTGCCCAAAAAATATCCGCGCTCTATTCGTTCGTTTGTTGTTGAATAGTAAAATGGCCGTGCCAGTATATGTCAAAAGCCGTTAGGGCACCTTCTTTTTAGTAGTCTCGTTCACAATAGTGTTTCGAGATTACGAAAATTGGGACTTGGCGAGAGTATCCGAGCGTCGAAATGATCCGACTCGAATTCCGACAACGGGGATCACGGGGGAGCCGATCCTTGAGACGCCGAAACTTTCCTCTTACCTCTCACAAAACTTCCACTTACAACTATTTGTCAAAAGAAACACTTCAATTTAGGTAAAGAATATGCAGGTATATACAAGAAAACCGTTTAATTATTAAAAAATTGATTACTCACCGTATGTCGCTGTTCACTGAACGTTGAACTAGAAAAGAAGAGCCCGTTTTTCCAACAGTTGCGCATTTATAACCTCAACAGAAGGTGGAATCTGGCAACGGTATCAGCTAACAGGACTCGTGCAGGAATAGAAATAACGAGTTCTGTCAGCCAGTGGTCAACAGCGACATCTATCGGTACCGTGCTTAGCCAAGTATTAGACTGCAGGCTTAAACACAAATATTAATTATCAAAAATAAACGGAGTAAAATTTTTTTTAATTTTCAACTGAACTATTAATAAATTCCCTACAGGGTGTATTACTGTCAGAAATTGACCAGTATATGAACAGATAAATTTAATATTATTCTCACGCAAAAAAGAAATAGAAAACAAATATTATTAGTGGGAAATAGCAAAGAAAAGAAAAAATGAGCGAAATAAATTATGAAGCGTATGTACGTACACGCAATACACATACTATGTATATGCAGACCTTAGTACCTGCGTTTGAACACTGCACCTACGTACATAAATAAACATATGTACTACATATGAACACAACAATTTTGACAATTTGAATTTAGGTGATACTAACATGCATCCATATGCGCTGCTCCGAAGGCCTTCGTTGAGCCACTGCATGTTGCATTAATATCTGTAAATTGTCGTATATGCAACATACTTCATATATATAAGTATATACATACATAAATATATACATATACATATGTATATAAAGTATTAATTACTATAGAGCTTATTATTTATTTGCGAACTTATTTCTGTTTTCACTTTCTTTTTTCTTCATACTTTCATACTTCTTTTCTTTTCTTTCTCGTTTTGTTATACTACTTTCTCATTTCCTATTTAATTAACTTCTTCCTCCTTTTTTTTTTCAACACCATTATTTCTAACCTAAAAAACACATCGTTGAAATTAAAATTTTTCGGTTCTTTTTTTCTTTGTTCTTGAAGGAAAAACTTTTTCTTTATTTTAAAATGTTATTAAATTATATAAGCCTAACTATTTTATTTCCTTTTTTTGTTCACTACTCACACTAATACCAATTTTGTTAAGTTTGTATATATATGTATACATACCTTTTTTTTGTATTATGTATCTACTATGTTTAATATTTGATTTTAATAAAAGTTTTTTTCTTCATTCATACACGATTTCTTCATAACTAGAACTTAAAATAAAAGCACGTGGTTTTTTTTTTGGTGACGGCGAGCGCTAACTACACTTGATGGGTGTTGTTGTTTTATTTTTTTTTCAGGTCTACCTACTAGGTCTACCTACTAAGTAACATGTGTTAAACATGTGTTTATTAAGCGACATCAATTGTTCTCTGGACATATAGAATTAAAGAGCGGCGCTATCTTTACAATGCTCTGTGGCTGAATTTCATCAAAATGATGACAACGAGCATTTGCCTCCACTGTTATTTTGAGAAAAAAGATGAAGGTCAGCAAAATGTGGCAACTTCGCCGGTGCGTGATGACCTCTTACTCGTATTATGGCGGTTGAATAAATATTACCCTCGTCTTCTCGTTGCGGCAAGTGTTCGTTAGCCCAACTTTTCGCTAAGTTGACCGAGTCAATAGCGTTGCATAAATCTGATAGCGTAACTTTACGCGACGAGAATTTACTAGCGCGAAGGTACTTTGATTTTTTATTTCGATTTGCGAAAGTATTTTAATTAAATTTTTTTTCCGACATGTCTGTACAGCTCGCATAAATCTGATAGCGTAACTTTACGCGACGAGAATTTACTAGCGCGAAGGTAGTTTGATTTTGTATTTCGATTTGCGAAAGTATTTTAATTAATTTTTTTTTTCCGACACGTCTGTACAGCTCGCTGGTTCCAATCCAAAAGATCGATTCTCGAAAACGAAAGAAAGGCTATTTGAAATAAAATGGTTTTAGCTAAAAATGTGAATAGTTCATATATTGACATATTAACTTAAATGCGGAGAAAAAATAAAATATATGAATTTGTTGAAAAATTGGTTTTAAGCAAGCATATAGTATATGAATTATAAATATCTGAGAATTAGATGGCGCTTAAGAAGTACAAATACAAACGAAGACGGAAAAGAGATAAACCGAATAGTGCAGTAAAAATGCGGACAGTGGGCGATACCAAAATGATAAACTACTAAATAAAAATGTTTTAAAAGGCAATGACTGTACGACGGTACACACCCTCCCTCCTAAAGTGTTGGTGCGGTTGTCGAATCTAAGCGGTACTGTTTAGTATATCTTTTTGGTGATATAACTCCTGTCTCTTTGTTTCTACGTATGCAATTGCCTTTGGTTCCAATTACTTTTGCTTTAATAAATTTACGGGCGAATTTGGCATTGAACTTTTTGCTCTCATCACTTTGAACAAAGTTCTTTCTGTACACGGTATTACATATTTTATATGATTTAGTATTAGTTCGCAAATAATATCGTTTTTCAGAAGCCTCAAACGCCACCTGAATATTTTTCGTAACCCTCGAAATGCGATAGGTTTACTCCATCGGATTTTTCAAGCACCTATTGTCAACATCTCCAAGTTTTCTGAGGAGCTCGTAATCTTTCCCGTGAGCAATCGTATCTCGGAATAAGATCTCGGCTAGAGATACGATCTACTTATGCCAACGATGAGGCAGTGGGTAATTTAACGACTGCTCTACGTAATAGTTTAGATAACGCCTGTCCGGATCGAACACTTCTTAGTTCCCTGGTGGAACAAGCAACTGCAGAAGATAAGAGGTGAATCGAGAAAACTTCTTAACCGAGCACTCAAAACTAATTTTGGGATGGACTGGGAACAATATCGCTGCATGCAAAGAGAGTATAAGACATCTCACCTGTTGTACTAAGTGAAGGCATCGAGCTCGTGTTGGCGACCTTGAAAAATATTTTCACAGCGTCGCTCGCACTTGGTTATATACCACAATCTTGGAGGCTGGTAAATGTCGTCTTTATACTAAAGGTTGGCAAGGATGACGCAAGCCCCAGAAGCTACAAACCTATTAGCATGACATCATTCATGTTACAATGTCTGGAAAGATTAGGAGAACTACGCATTCGTAGGGAGGAGATCTCATCACATCCTCGCTCTTTGCATCAACATGCCTATCGGGAGGGAGACGGCTTTGCAAAGTCTGGTTGCCAGAATTGGGGGTCGTTGATAGGAAACAGTTCGCCTTAGCCATTTTTGTAGACATTGAGGGTGGTTTTGACAATGCCACCTTCTATATCATGTGCACTGCTGATCTACGGCATAGGGTAGATCCTTCGCTGGTAAATTGGATTCGTTCAATACTGGCGGAGCGAATTATCAGGATTCAGACAGAAGAGCATCAATACCCAAAGAGGGGAGTTAATAAGAATTGTCCTCAGAGCGGTGTGCTTGTGGGGCGTTGCATAGGCCGATAGGCATAACAAAATAGCGGTATAATGGGCGATTGGGGACGGTAAATCAGGTGTAATTCCGTGAATTTTTAGTAAGGTGCATCTGCCAAAACGCACGGCGAAGGTCAAGAGGGGAATTCTGTTTTTGGCAGCCTACTTAGAATTATTTCTATATGCGGTACCGGAAACGCATCTTTGACGGTAACACTGTTCACTTTCCGCGAATCTAAACACAACCGGACTTTGCCGGGCTTTTTAACTTATACGACCGGACTCGACCAATGACTGTTGGGGTATTCTTCAATCACTCCCAACTCGAGCATCCCATCGATTTTCACAAAACTGAGCTTTTTTTGCTGCTCATCTGACAAATCAAGTTGGTTTTGCTCTTGCAAGTTTTCTACAAAATTTACGCTTTCAATTTGAGAAAAGATCTGTGGTGCAATTTGAAATTGAATCCAGAAATCGATTCCTAAGATGAAATCTTGTGACATACTGGCGATAACGAAAAAGTTCATCGCTTCAGTTTTCTGTTTATAAGTTACCGGTAAGGTTATTATACCAAACACAATTTGTTTTCTACCGTCGGCAGTGCAGATGGAAGTTTGGTGCTGCCTTAGCTTGTTGTTGTTTACTACATCTCTTGCTAATGAACTACCTGAGCAGGAAACCTGTGTACCGCTGTCCAGATGTGCTAAAATGCCCTTTTCGAGGATAGATATCGTGCATATAGCCTCAAATCTGCATCTTTGTTATAAATTAAAGAAATGATACCACAAATATTATGGCAATGAAGTTTAATATCCTTTCAAAATGTCTTAATGTGCTTCGACGAACGACTGTTAGTATTTCACTAAAGATAAGGACTTTAATTATTTCTGCCTTGCGTTGTTTATATTTTAGCAAGCGAACTTCGTATGGTATTATTTTGCAAAATTTTGAATAGTAGCTGGTATAGCCGGGCGTATAAGTAACTTTACTTCGCTTGGTCATGGCGAGGCATCGCTCAACTTCGAGTTTCCCGGACTACATTTCGAACATTTCGGTTTTTAAACATCGATTTCACCGCATCCATAAAAGAAAATCCTCCTTTCTTCCATACAATCAAAAAATGTCTCAACTAATTCGGTTTCTGGTAAAGGCGAACGTAAGCTCTCTGCGTTCTTTAGAATTGAATTGCGATATTCACGCACGAATAGTATATTTTATCTCGGTGTCAGTCTTATGAATCTCAAATTGCATACGCAGAGCCTGGCACAGCGATGGCCATGTCACATGTTCAACCGTGCGTCCATAACACCAATACCAGTCTTTGGCTTCCTTAGGAAATAAGCACTGTATATTTTCGCATAGCAAGTTAAAATTACCATTAATTGTATCTACAACCTGCGACCCAATACGGTAAATAAAACTGTCTACAGTGAGATTTGGACACCCATCAAATTCAATGTCCCAACTGGAAATTAACCTGGCAGCTTTAGCTCTATTAAAACCTAACGAGACGTAACTTAGGCTCAAATTATCTAACTGTCTATTAAAGTGGTCATGACTTAATTGATTTTCGAAGAACGCCATTTCCTGAGCTAACTGGAGTGTATAGTACGTGCGCATGTTGTGAAGTGGAATTTTGATTATTATTAGTTTGAGCAGGCGGTAATCCATTAAAATTAACTCGACTGAATAAGTTGGTCAGCGTTCCTTCAATTCGCTGTTTTATTAATTGTGCAACCCTTGCTTCCAATTCGTCAAAAACAGAAGCCTGACGTGCGGGATTCACCCCATTTACCTACGTACTTATACGCGATTCCTCCCTCGCCTGATATCACGCATGGCTGGTTAAGTCCAGATTGTTTCGAGCGGGTACGTACACCGGTACTACTATTAGTTTGAAATTCTCTAGAACTACATGCACTACTACACTGCGAACAAGAGAAGTTTCGTTTCAACCAATTCAATAAACATTGTTTATGGACTCGGTGTGAACATACCGTTCGTAGGACCTCATCGTTCTGGCTAAAATTTTCGGGCATATTGTGCACACATCGACCGGATGTGGCAAATTTTCGTTGCTATGGCTTAGTGACATTGTAATAAAAAAAGTCAAAATAAAATGGAAAAGCAGAACAGTACTTATAGAGTCGCAAATTAACTTAATGTAATAAAATCGTTTCAAATGAATTATTTGTGGATCTAAGTTGTGAGGCATATGAATAAACAGAAGGCACATCTAAGACTACCTCTTTCGGGCCCCACGTTGGGCGCCATTTTTGTCTGTTATGAACCTTTGAGCGCAGCTGCCGATAGCTACATACACCAGTGCATGCCTTCCTTTAATCGGCTTCCAGTCTCGTAACCCCTTCTTATAGCCAACTGTGTGCACTAGCATACCAGCTGCTTTAGTCATGGGAAGGGTTCGGCTTCATGACCATAAGGAGTGAACTGGAAGTGGTGAACATCCAAAATAACTAAATTTGCACACGGGAAAAATCCATCGGAAAAGCTTAGGAACCGACGCACTGTTTTCCATGCCATCTAAGAATTATTTAACCCATAAGATTCCAACTAAAATGAAACCCACATTTACCCACCAACAATCCTTCAGTTTTCAAACCAATTTTTGAGTTTACAATTTCATGCTTAACATTTATTTAACATATGAATAATTCAAAATCCCACAATATTCATCTTAACAATTATTTTAAATGAAAAAATAATTATCAGAGATAAACAAGTTAAATTGAATATGCTTTTAATACAAAGGTTTCCCCTTAATACAAATTTTTTTAGGTGTATTCAAATATTAATTATCAAAAATAACTGTCAATAAATTCCCTACTGGCCAAATTACTGTCAAAAATTAACCAGTATATGAACAGATAAATTAAATAATATCCTCAGGCAAAAAAAATTTTAAAAAATATAAGTGGGAAATAGCAAAGAAAAGAAAAAATGAGCGAAATAAGTTATGAAACCTATGTACGTACACGCAATACACATATGTCAATGCAGACCTTGGTTGGTTGGTTTAGGTGATACTAACATGCATCCATATGCGCTGCTCCGAAGGCCTTCGTTGAGTCGCTGCATGTTGCCGTAATATGTATAAATTGTCGTATATGCAACACAACTCATAAATATATATGAGTATATAGAAATATATATATGTATATAAGTATTAATTACTATTGAGATTATTATTTATTTGCGAACTTATTTCTGCTTTCACTTTCTTTCTTCTTCGCATGTACACACATACTTCTTTTCTCTTTTTCTCGCTTTATTATATTATTTTCTCTTTTTCTACCTAATCAACTTCTTTCTCCGTTTTTTTTTTCAACACCTTTACTCCTATCCTAAAAAAAAATTTCTTAACACATTGTTGAATTTAAACTTTTTCGGTTTTTTTTCTCCTTCTTGGAGGAAAAACTTTATCTTTATTTAACCGTTTCCATTGTTATCAAATTATATAAGCCTAACAACTTTGTTCTTTTTTACTTCCAACATAAATAAATCATTTTATAAATTTTTGTTTTTTATTGCCTTATAAATGTTTAATAATTGACAAATTTATTGAGCTCGAAGTCAGTTTATTGGAGGTTTTTTATTTGGAAAAACAACAACAGTTTTTAAATGGTAGAAGTTATAGTACTATTTCGGAAAACATCACATTTCCTTATCAGACTTCTTTTTATTAAATTATTTAAATTCATTCTTCATAACCACTTCGCCCAGGCTTTGCACCCAGGACCTCGGAGATGCAGAGCAAACACGCTACATGTTGTGCTACGCTAGCAGAGTCGACTGTTTTGTTTATTCCATCTTCCTAAAACAAACCAACTACAAACAATAGCAACTGATATGCCGCTATTAAACTTGCTTGTGTGGTTGTTGTTTGTGTTTTTAGCAATTCTGCTTGTTTTAGTTATTTTACTAATATTTAGATTGTATTTAAGGTGTGCTCATCCTTGCATATATAAATTTGTGTTATTTATTGGCCTTATAAATGTTTATTAATTGACAAATTTATTGAGCTCGAAGCCAAAAGAAAATTGATAAATCGGACAGTGAAAGCAAATTTAGTGTTACGATGTCGAAGGCAGACAAAAAGTCGAGTGAACAAAGTGTTGACTATTGTGACGTGAACATAAAAATTCAACAAATGATGGAGTTGCAGAAAATTACGAGAAAGTAGTAGGTAAATTTGACGGTAATAATGTGCGTGTGCAAAAGTGGTTTAATAATTTTGAAAAAATACCGAAACGAAACGAAACGAAACAGAAATATGTTCAGGCTAGAGATGAAATGCGTGGTGCGGAAAGATTGCTTTTACAAGCAGAAACAGTGACTGATTAATGCGATGGACTAAGTGTAAAATTTGAATATAATGCCACTGTATCGGTGCAAATCGTATAAAGAACTAAAAGACCAGTACGAAATTTGTGAGCTAATACAGGACGAAAAAAAATAGACCACGGTAAAAGTGGACGCGAGTGTAGGTGTAAAACAGCAACGTGCACCAATCAAGAAAAATAGTTTTGTTACAACTGCGGCTCAGCTAAATGTTTTCGGTGTAATACAAATGGACACAGTTTTCGAAATTGTCCAGAAAAAGTTGAGAAATAGCACAGATGTGTTGAGGATAATCGCTTTATTTAATGAACGATATAAGCCAGTATTGTTTGGTTGATACGAGCTCCGATGTATCTATTGTAACTGAAAATGTTCCTCTTCTCTGCCGATGCAAAAGGATAAACGTTTACGAGTACGGTAGATACAACTACGACAACGAGTGATTATGCAAAATTGTATAACGTTTTCGAGGTATTTTTGGCCAGTACAGCTCCACCACAATATCTTAATGGTATTGAGCTGAAAATCCCTCCTGATGGTGATATTAAAACATTTCGTCAGTCACCGAGTCGTTTATCAGCAGATGGAGCTGAAGCAATTAAATATCAGGTCGACGAATGGCTTAAGCAGGACATTGTACGGAAGTGGTTATTATGTAGCTAGTAGAGTGGTCGTAGTTAAAAAGAAGGACCACACACTCAGAGTTTGCATAGACTACAGAAAATTAAGATTTCTGGGTCACGTAGTCGAAAATAGACAGATACGGCCTGGAAAAGAGAAGACAGCAGCTGTTAGCCGCTTTACGACGCCAAAAAACATAAAAGAGGTTCAAGCCTTTCTGGGCCTGACGGGATTCTTTCGAAAATGCATCCCCATGTATGCGTTGAAAGAAAGGCGTTGACTTCAATATGGGTTCAACACAACTGCAGGCAGTACAGTGGTTGAAAGGAATGCTTACAAATGACCCTGTATTACGTATCTCCGAAAGAGGAGCGCTTACTCAGTTACATACAAACGCCTTTAAAAATGGGTTTGTTCAAGAGTACGCTACATCCGGTCTACTTTTCGAGGCAGAAAACGTCAGAATCGAAGTCAGAACAGCATAGCTACATTCTTTAAGTTAAGGCAGCATACCAGGCAATGAAAAAGTTCCGCCATTACTTGCTGGGAATAAATTTTAAGTTGGTCACAGACTGCATTACATTTCAGAAAACACCGAACAAGCAAGATGTCCCAAGAGAAGTCGCGCAGTAGATTCTCTACCTTCAGGACTTCGTCGTAGGGCACCGTGCAGGTCAGCAGATGAAACATGTTGACTGCTTAAGCAGATACCCGCAGTCTTTTATGTTTATCTCATCAGAACTATCTGCCCGAATGAAAGCAGCGCAGCAAAAATACGATAATATACAAGTCATTGTTTATTGAAAAAGCGTCCGTATCAGAATTATTTGTTGAAGGGTGGTCTTCTATTAAAATCGGAAAAGGGCTACGAGTTATTCGTCGTCCCGAAGATGATCGAGAAAGAGGTGATACAACAAACACACGAGGCAGGTCATTTTTCTACATCCAATACGATGCACTCCATCCCGCAGCAGTATTGGATACCACACCTAAAAGATAATTTGTCAAGGTTAATTGCGAATTGCGTCAAATGCATCATCCATAATAAGAAGTTGGGCAATCACGACGGGTTCTTGCAGAGCATTTAGAAATAAGACATGCCACTTGACAAGTTGAGGTCATTAAGAAGCTAACTGAATGGTCAGCTATACTTGGATTCCCTAAACGCATCGTAAGTGATAGGGGCGCAGCGTTTTCGTCGAATACATGGAAAGACATGCTTAACTAAAATAAAGTCAAGCACGTGCTATCAACAGCCGGCGTATCCAGAAACAACGGACAGATCGAGCGCGTTAATCGTTCGATTCTATCCATAATAATAATAATAATAATTTTTCTACAAAATCATCACCGTTTGAAATCATGTTTGGCATCAAGATGCGTAACCAAGCGGAAGAGCGATTGTTGGAGAAGATGGTAGAAAAATTCGACGAAGAGCGGTAGAAACTACGCGAAGAAGCGAAGCGAAACATTCAGCTGGCACAGATAGCATAAAAGCGCAACTACGATAAAAAACGGCGAAGCGATCGCATTTATCAATTAGGTGACCTGGTTGCAATCAGGAAGACCCAGTTCGTTGCAGTTCGCAAACTAGCAAATCAGTTTCTCAGCCCATATGAGGTCATCAAAGTTAAATGCAACGGTCGCTACGAAGTGAAAAAGGCAGCCCAAGACGATGGTCCAAACGTTACAACAACTAGTTGCGACAATATGAAGTTGTGGAAGTTCATCAGCGAAAACGAGGACTTAGTATCATCCGGGACAGATGAAGATGACCAGGAAGGCCGAATGTAAGACATTAGATGCCAATTTAAGGCCGAATGTAAGACATTAGATGCCAATTTTGTTAAGCTTATATATATATGTAAGACAGAAGCACACAACCCTGGTACGCAGGTACGCTTAAAGCGCCTGCGAAAATGCCAAAGCGGCGATTAGAAAACGCAGTCGATAAAGTCAGTAGAAGTTGTACAGTCGTCAAACTTTGTTAAGCTAAACGAGCGCTATACAATTGCATTTATTTCATTTAATTTCTATTCAACTAATTGTTTAACTTTTAATAATCATATACGAAAATAAACTTATTGTTTCACTCTGAATTATATATAATAGATATAGATACAGCTTTACATATATATAAACATATACCTTTATTTTTTGTATTCAGTATCTACTATGTTTAATATTTAATTTTAATAACATATTTTTTCTACATTCACACACGACTTCTTCATAACTAAAACTAAAACTACAAGGTTTTTTTTTCGTGACCTACTAGTCATACTAAGTACCATTCGTTAAACATGTGTTTATTAAGCGGCAACAATTGTTCTCTGGACATATAGAATTAAAGAGCGGCGCTATCTTTTCAACGCCCTGTGGGTGAATTTCATCGAAATGATGACAACGATCATTGGCCTCCACTGCATTCAGAAACCCAGTATGTAGTTTTATGTATACATACTATATAGCATATGTAAGCTTCATGTGCTAAATATAGTGTGTACATCTATATTTATATACATATGTATGTAGGTACATAAACTCGTATAGGTGTGGTTATTTGCAATAACCACTCCTGTCATACTTATATGTGATTTAGGAAAAAAAATGAAGGTCAGCAGAATGTGGCAACTTCGCCGTGATAACCTCTGATTATGGCGGTTGAATAAATATCACCCTCGTCCTCGCGCTGCGGCAAGTGTTCGTTGGCCCAACTTTTCGCTAAATTGGCCGAGTCAGTTGCGTTGCACAAATCACGAGAATTTACTAGCGCGAAGGTATGTAGTTTGATTTTGTATTTCGATTTGCGAAAGCTAAAGTATTTTAATTTACTTTTTTCATTTCTACACTCATTTGCTACTTTTTAGAAATCTCTTGGAAAGCAAATGGTTTACAATAAAAGTCACTCAGAAAAAAAATATTAAAAAAAAAATATAAAATCAAGAAAAAAATCGATCCCATTAAATTTGAAAATTATGGGCATTTAAGAAAAACCTAGAAATTTGATTAATTTTTATTATTTTTGTTCATTTAAACTTTGGAGCTTAACCCTAAGTAACATTTCTAGAACCTAAGTCAAAAATAATGACACAATTGCCCAAAATTTTTTAAAATTAAGACTATTTGTTAAACTATGAATTAAAATTTTTTATAATTTGTCGACTTTGAAAGGCCCTCCTTTAAAAAAAAATGGACTAAAGTGCCTTGGTAAGTGCCATTAAAAGTTCGCGTATTTAATCAGGATTGTAAAATGGTACAATCCTTGATAGTTCAACCAAAAAAAAACGAGAAAAAACATAAAATCCTCAAGTAACCCGATTTTTGCTAACCCATTTTACTCAGTTCAAATGTTTTTTATTCGCACAAGCTCTTAGTAGGTTCTTAATTTTACGGCGAAATGATGAGAGATATGGATATTGACACATGTTTGCCAGGAGCGAGCGAGACAGATAGTGACGCGACTTTTACCAAAGTCAACATAAGTAAATAAAATTAATAAAATAATGAAAAATCTTGACCTAGTTCAGTTTAGATTTATTGGAATAAAAGTCAGATAGGGAAATAAAATTTTTTATTACAATAAATGTTCATATTGTTTACCATCAGCCTCAATACTTGCCCTACATCTTCTTAAAAAATATCTACTTATTAGCCGGGCATATGCTCGAGAGCTGATGTCCTCAGCAGCTTGAGAAATTCGTTCACACAGCTCGGCTACGCTCTCAATAGGCTTTGAATAAACTTTTTCTTTGAGAACGCCCAAATCCAGGGGATTTAAATCTGGGAACGAAATAGTGCATGAACGTCCAATCCACCTTCCCGGATATTCCTGGTCAAGGAAAGTTATCAACAAGATGGCTGCCCAGCACATTACGCAGTGCAAGTAAGAGATTTCCTTGACCAGGAATATCCGGGAAGGTGGATATATACAAGCAAACAAACATCGAAGTTTATTTAATTCGGGCCTCGCGCTAGGAAAAAAAAATTAAAAGAAAAATTTTAAAATAAAGTATTAACAAACTCATAGAGTTATACAATAAAAACCTTGCGTGCAAGAGTGCAGCATCAATAAATTCAGCGTCAACCCCAGCAACACATTTCGTGACAGCGTCCAAGTAAAATTGTAATTAAGCAAATTTTGAATTCCCTTAAAAAAAATTGGAGCTCCTACAATATCCTGAAGGTCATATTATTTTAAATAAATCTGTTAGCAGAAAAATATGTACCCACATGTGAACATACGTAAGCACATGCATGTGGATAAATTCTGTTATGAGCCCGCCTGCTTAGCAGCATACACCATAAATATAGCTGATAGAAAACTGCTTGTGGCTGAGTCTAGTAACCACGGCTTGTGCACTTGCGTTGACCCGGAGCTTCAGTTCCGTGGCATTCCAATACATGGTCACGAAACTACCAATTTCCTAAGCTAAACAACAGCTCAAACAAGAAATATTATTTGCACACTGAAAACTTGAAACAATTACCGAACACTCATTTCTAACAAAGTGTATAACATAAAACCTTAGCCAGAATGCTTCAGTACCCTCCCTACCGTTGGCTTTCTAGTTGTTGTGAAAGCCCCTTTCATACCTTACCGCTAACCCAGAATCAGACCAAATATAAATCGATCAGTGCTCCATTTCAATATCTAAAATTTTTATTCACAATTCCATTCTACAAAAAAAAAATTGTGCATGAAACACTTAAGACTTATGCTTATAATTAAGAAGTCCTTTTAAATTCAATTCTTTCAGCCGTGCTCCCAGTTTCACAATTCAATTCCACAATGTGATTTTAAAAATATCGTGTGAAAGTGAATTAGTGTGCTTCTAATTTCACAAATTTCGCCGCATATCAGGTCATCCCTGTCACACTTATCGGTTATCGTTGTGGCAATTCACAAACAGCTGTTGTTGAAATTTCCCTTTCGGATTCAGCTATGTATGCTTCTTTGAGGAGTCATCAGCAAAACACTTAAAAATACGCATATTTCAATGAATAACTAATACAGAAATGTATTCTACAAACATCAAAGAATATTTAAAAAATAATTCCAATCGAAAATAATTAAACATTCATACACTTTTTGTCATTTACTTTTCATTTCCATAAAACAAAGCATTCGGATTCAATTCACAAAAATTTATGTTAATGTGAAATTGGGAGCATCCAACATGTGATTTCAAACCGAATCCACAGGGAAATTTGTGAATGTGAAACTGGGAGCACGGCTGTTTAAATCAATTATTGTATAGTTACAGACTCTTCGCAACAAAAATCAAATTCTTCTTAAATAATTACCTATCCCGGCTTTTTACCCACTTTTTTTTTGAGTGTACATAAATTACAAATCCTGACCTACCTCAATGTACATACATATCCATGGTTCAATGACCTGGTTCCGCATTCTATATATATCAGCCGTGCTCCCAGTTTCATATTTCAATTCCACAATGTGATTTAAAAAATTTCCTGTGAAAGTGAATTACTTAGTGTGCTCCTAGTTTTACAAATTTCGCCGCATATCAGGTCAGCCCTGTCACACATATCGGTTATTGTTGTGGCAATTCACAAACAGCTGTTGTTAAAATTTCACTATCGTATTCAGCTATGTATGCCTTTTAGAGGAATCATCAGCAAAACACTTAAAAATACGCATATTTCAATGAATAGCTAATACAGAAATGTCATAAATGGCTTCTACAAACATCAAGGAATATTTAAAAAATTATTCCAATTGAAAATAATTAAACATTTACACACTTTTTGTCATTTGCTTTTCATTTCACATACAACCAAGCATTCGGATTCAATTCACAAAAATGTAAGTGAATGTAAATATCAAAAGTTGTTGGTGGAGAATAATAGCAAATATATGTACATATGTTTAGAAAAAGCAAAAAAACTTACATAGAGCATCAGGTATCTCCCGCCTCCGCATTGGTGCTTTCGCGTGCTGGTAAGAATTATAAAATTAAAAAACAAATGTCATAGTAAATGCTTTAATTTTCCGCCTTTCACTCAGTTAGTTATTTCTGTTTATAAATTTAACTGTCTAAATCTAATAACGCTTAAAATTTTAACCAATTAAAAATGACTTTTTCAATATATACATTTATTTTTGTTATTTAGTAGTACATTTGCAAGGCGGCACTCAGTCGCCCTTTCAAAAGAGAACGTAAATAATTCAAATAAAAACTAGTGATCTAAAGAGTACAACGCTAGCGCACCAACAAAAAACATGTTCTCATTTTCTGCATTCTTGGTACCTGCTTTAAGGCATATGCTAATTTAAGGTTGTTTTTAATTAATAATTAGAGCCTTGTAAGTAGCTTGAATCTATGCAAGTTGTGCTTATGACGAAAACTGCGTTAAATTAATATATGATGAAAATTTATCAAATTAAATCTAGACTCTGCGGTGAATAGTTATTCAGTAGCGGAGGTGGTCCAGACGGTTAATCGTCCGGCCGTAGAAGATGACTTCGATGATCCGCTGGAGATCTTAGATGTTAACGCACGTTGTGTCCACGAGGTATTTTTTTTTCTTTAGGTTCGTTGGTGTTTATCCGTAATAAGGGTCGAACACTTACTTAACGCGTGTTATTATGTTTTTATTATCGGATTAAAATATCGCGTACGAATGCAAAATGTAGTTTTAGTATAAAATATAAATGAATGGCTCGCAAGTTTTGGTTAAATATATTTTTCGCGATCTGATCTCTTTGAATCCTCCGAATAAAAAGAAAGAAGTATAAACCAGTAAACAGTTGCATGGCCCAAAGTCTTTTATGACAAGCATACGTCATGGTGAAAAATTTTGACATTTTAGCCGCTTTTAATACAAGAGGTGTGTTGACATCTAAAACAGGGTGGATTTGTAGGGCAGTATCAAATTAAATTTAATTTTCTAATTGATATATGAGCAAAATTTTTTTTTTTTTGAACAAGAAAAAATAATGAGAAGGGCAGGTTAAACTATCTGTATTATCAGCCTTCAGGTTCGTTAGTACAATTCATAAATTCTTTTCACCAAAACGATTTGAATAAAACTGCGTATATTTTCTTACCGTATAGGTTGTTGAATTTGGCTAAAGTACCGAAAAACAAAATTGCAATCTGCATATCATAAGTACTAGGCATGTCAATCCCGGCGTTACAGAATTTTGGTTCCAGATCTCGAAAATCCCGGGATCAATAAAATTCCAAAGATTGACATCCCTAATACGTACATTTTGTGACCGCTGTGGTCGAGTGGGCAGCGGTGTGTGATATAACTCGATATTCCGCTGAGTTCGAGGTTCGACTCTCAGCCTGGGCAAATAAATTTAAGTCATAGAAAAAGTGTTTTTCTGATAGCGTTCACCCCTCGCCAGGCAAAGGCAAACATCCGAGGGTATTTCTGCCATGAAAAAGCTTCTCATAAATACATCTGCCTTTCGGAGTCGGCACAAAACTGTAGGTCCCTCCATTTGTGGTATAATATAAAGACGCACACCACAAATGTTAGGAGAAGTTCGCCCAAACACTGAACTATATACTGTAAGCGCCAATTATTATTATATTAACTGTAGGTCCCTATATTTGTGGTATACTATAAAGACGCACACCAAAAATGTTAGGAGAAGTTCGGCCAAACACTGAACTATATACTGTAAGCGCCAATTATTATTATATTAATAAGTACATACATATGTATGCTTTTGAGTATCCGTTTTTTTTAAGTTGATTATTTCTCTCACGACGTTCTCTAAAGTTTTAGTTTACTGTCTGAAAAAAATATTGGAACATATAGTTTTTTCTTTCTTGAACTCGTTTTACAGAAGTGAAAGCTCTACCAAAAAGTTCTAAAACAATTTTTCGAAAAGATTGCTCCTTCAAAAGTTATTGAAAGTTTAAGTTAACCGCTGGGTAAATTCTGAAATTTTTGTACTTTTATGGTAAAATTATGATTGTTTTTGTAAAATTTACACTATTATTTGAAAATATATATACATTTTATGATACTGTGGTAAAAATTATGTTGCTAAACTTGTGAATTCAGTTTAGGCAGTCCGGCTTTCACGCTTTTAAGACTAAAGTCAACACATAAAACTTAAAAAAAAGCAAACACCGCCATAAACTTTATTGATGAAGTTAAAAATTTTGTTGTGTATAAGTGTAGCATTTACCTAAGTTTCAACGAAATTTCCGTTTCACTCAAAATCACACTGGCTAAATGAGCAGCTTGGCAACGCGGTTGCTCGCCGACGCAAAAATACTTTAGTACACATACATTTCAAAACACACAAATTATACCAAACACACACACACAAAAATACATGTAAACATATGACACGACACATGCATCTGTAAAAACAACACATAAAATAAAATTCGGGCGCGAAAAAATAAACACAACAAATAAGCAGATATAATACCCGGAGCGCAGGAAAGAAAGGAAAAGGACAAATTCAACGAGGGAAGAAGGAAGGAAAACAAAAGGGCAACTCATACGCGTATTAAATTACATACATATGTACATATATTGGCCAAATAAACCCACCCTCCAAAAAATCCCTTGAAGCCATCAAAGTGAGTTGTATCTTTTCCACTTTATACAATCATTAAAAATTAAAAAGCGAACTGTTTGTAAATATTGGAATTTCCGAACAACACAATTATTTGTCATGCGAACTGTGCAAAGGAGCTCACAAATTAAAATCTTGCGAGAGGTTTAAGAAACTTTCAACACATGGAAGAAATAACTTTGCCAAATCCAACATTCTTTGTACTAATTGCTTATCACATTCTCACACATTAAAAGATTGTGAGAGCAAATTCAATTGCGTTTATTGTCATAAAAGGCACCACTTTATGCTTCACTTTAACAGCATCCCCCAGAGCAATAGTACAAATATAAAGAGAACCACGGGTCTTCTTGCCGAAAACGTTGGGAGTTCAGTTAAATGAACATAAGCCAAAATCCCAATACCACTCCGATTGGTGAAATAGTCCCAATTTCCAAACAATTGGCACACAATTATGGAGACAGAAATTCTCCAAAAGGAAATTATTCCCCTGCAAACGAAGTCGCACTCCACGGCTTTTGCAACACTTCTTAAAAGGAGTATTGTGCAGCTGTATATGCGCGCACCAACACAAAAACAAACATAAATTCACGATCGAGGAATTTACAACATTAGTAGCTCGAATCGAAGCCGTTCTAAGCTCACGGCCCCCTTCCACACTCTCGCAAGATCCCTTCGATTTTACAGCTCTCACTCCTGGGTATTTTCTCAGAGGCGCGCCCTTTCTGGCCATCCCCGAGCCAGAAACGCAGTCGCTTTCACTAATAAATAGATGGGAACGAATTAAAATTCTCCATCGTGAATTCAGTCGTCGATGGAAGGACGAATACCTGAAAGACCTCCTTAAAAGATATCGATGGAAAAATGCTCAAGAAGCCCCAAAAATTGGAGAATGCGTCCTTATTCACGACGAATGCCTCCCCCCTACCGAATGCCGACTCGGTCGCATAGAATAGGTTCATCTCGGCTCTGACGGTCATATTAGAGTAGTTGACATACGTACCCAAAACGGCAAGCTTACTCGACCGCTCGTTAAACTCTGTTTCCTTCCTAACGCTAATAACATCGATACCGCACCGCATCCGATAATTCACCGCGTTAAACCCCTAAAACCACAGCATAACGATTAAACGAATGGGCCAGAAGAAAACCACAAACTGCGCACTCTCATACCCGCTTTCAAAAATTGTATGTGATTTTTTCTCTCTTCTCCCAGAGAGATCAACATGGACGCCGAAATACAAGTAGTGCCTTTGTTTAAACTGCTTGGCGCGGTCGCATGCCACTAGATCGTGCATATCAGAGGTGACCTGTCGGTTATGTGACAGGCCGCACCACACGCTGCTACACCGCACCCGTCGACGTGTGGCACCGCTACAACAACAACAACAACAACGTGTGGCACTAGAGCGCACGACCCCGCGCTACAACGTGCGGCAAGGACCGCAACCACGTACCATTTCACGCGACCGACGGCAACCAATCGCGCACCACCACCGCAACAGGCGCCAACCAATAAATAGCGTTCACGCCACCTGGCATCACAATCATCGCCCAATCGGGCTCAGTAGCGTCGTAGCGACGCTCCAACAGCTGCAACGCTTACTAGGCTGAAAGTTCGCCTAGGGGGGCCGGTATATCTAAATGAGCAGCTTGGCAACGCTGTTGCTCGCCAACGCAAAAATACTTTAGTACACATACATTTCAAAACACACAAATTATACCAAACACACACACACAAATATACATGTAAACATGGGCCCAAGCATGGGGAAGTCGTAAAACAAACGCCAAAGGCAGATCACTACTGACAGCTTTTTCCACCCTGGAGGTAGTGCTATTAAATACCGGCAGCAAAGCAACATTCAAAAAAGATGGACGCGAATCTATAATAGACTTAATATTCATAACTATCAGACTGTCCCAGAATGTACATTGGGAGGTTAGTGACAAATATACGCACAGCGATCACCAAGCAATTATCTGCACTATAAATGAAGTAAAGCAAATACGGCCTCGTCTTGAAAGGAGATCAGTGGGCTGGAGAAACGACTCTGGAGCTACGAAGATGGCCGACACGCTTATGACCACCATATCGAACGCCTGTGATGCTTCAATGAAGAGGAGAGGAGAGAGTTCATCAAACAGACGTCCCCCAGTATACTGGTGGAATTCGCAGATAGCAGATATTCGTCAACAATGCAATAGAGCAAGACGCGACTACCAAAGGGCCAGAAAAAACGCAAATTATGCGGAACAACAAATGCACTACAGGACTAAACGCAAAGAATTAAAGCAGCTCATTAAGGCAAGCAAGAAGAGGTGTTTTCTCCAGCTTTGCGACAGTGCCGAGCAAAATCCTTGGGGTATGGCTTACAAAGTGGTCACTAAAAAGCTCCAGGCATCGATCGAACCACAGCTCTCAAACGCCGACCAACTGAGTCAAATAGTGAGCACGCTGTTTCCGGGCCAAGAAGTATTCAATAGAGAGACCTTCTCTCATGCTGAGTGTCAATTCCCCCTGCTCACTGCTGGAGAGGTGCTACTTGCGGTTGATGTATTTAAAGACAAAAAGGCCCCAGGCCCTGATGCAATTCCAAATAAAGTTCTTTAACTTGCAGTAAAAGCGAATACTCAGGCATTTGCTCACATTTTTAACGAATGCCTTGCAGATGGCGTATTCCCTAAAAGATGGAAACACCAGCGACTCGTGCTGCTACCAAAGGCGGGAAAACCACCTGGGGATCCCTCGGCATACCGGCCAATATATATCCTTAATACAACGGGGAAACTTCTGGAACGCATAATTACCAATAGAGTTACAGAAGCCATCGAGGCGAACGGAGGCCTCTCAGAAACACAATTTGGATTTAGAAAAGGGCGGTCTACAGTTGCTGCAGCCAATTTGCTAAAACGAATAGCAAAATAAGCGATTAGCGGTGAGAGATGGAGATGGGGCTCCAAAGAATACTGCTTGATAATTACGCTCGACGTGAAAAACGCATTTAACACCGCAAACTGGCGGAAAATAACAGAGGCTCTCAGTGCGTTCGATATTCCAGCATACCTCAGAAGAATCGTAAGCAGTTACTTGTCAGACCGATTACTACTCTATGACACCGACGAAGGGAGAAAGGAATATAGGATTTCTGGCGGAGTACCACAAGGCTCAGTGCTAAGTCCAACGCTATGGAACATAATGTATGATGGCATATTGAAACTACAGCTACCAAAAGGGGTGAAAATTGTTGGTTTTGCCGATGATATAGCCATTGTGGTCGTAGCCAAGCACATAACAGATATAAAAGAGAGCGCAAACAACTCAATCAGTAGGGTTTAAAACTGGCTACTCGATGCAGGCTTTGAGCTTGCACACCAAAAAACCGAGACAGTCATAATTAGCAGCAGGAAGATTCGAGAAGTAGCGAAAATAAAAATATGTGGCCATGAAATAGAATCAGCCCCAGATTTGAAATACCTCGGAATCATGCTGGACGCTAGATTAACATTTAAGCCGCATATTGAATATGCAGTCGGGAAGGCGGAAAAAGTCGCAGTAGCGCTTTCGAGACTGATGCTGAATGTCGGAGGTCCACAGCAACAACGAAGACAGTTATATGCCAATGTAGTAAGAAGTGTCCTACTGTACGGGTTTCAAATCTGGGGTGAAGCCTTTAAGAAGACGTCATACGCACGCGAAGCGAAGGCTCTGTACAGGCTCTGTGCGCATTAAGGTATGCTGCGCGTTTCGCACTACATCCGAAGAGGCTACGTTGGTTGTTGCTAACCTATGTCCCATAGGCAGACGTTGGCAAGATCCGTAAATAAGGCGAATCGCGAAGAAGAAATCAAGATCTGCTGGCAATAGTGGCAATGCCGTTGGGACCAGACAGATAAAGGTCGCTGGACACACCGTCTCATACCTTCAGTAGAAAAATGGTTAAGCAGGAAACATGGAGAAGAAAACTTCCAGTTAACCCAAATGCTAACGGGGCATGGCTGTTTTAAATCATACTTTTATAGATTCAAGATCGATGATGACCCGTACTGCACTCTCTGCCCAGGCGATGATATCAAAGATGCTAAACACTGCTTTTTTGCCTGCACATATTTTGAAGAACAAAGAAATTACCTAAACTCACAGGTGGGGAGACTAGCTAAAGTAGAAAACTTGATTGATATAATGCTCGAATCGACCAAAAACTGGTCCGCCGTCTGCAACATGGCAAATATTATAATATCAAAACTACGTCAGGCGGAACGATTCCGCAGAAATACATAGTTTCTTGACGATCGATGGACTCATCGAATTGGCGGCTCAGAACCTAGTCCCTTCCGACTGCTTGCATCAAAAAGTTCGGTGACAGTAGCATCTAAGCCGTGTGACTCTACATACGGATCTCAACGTACAGACCAAGGCGGATTGAACCGGCCGGGTAGCCCGGAATCTCGTCCTTTCCGGCTACCAAGAAAGGTTAGTGCACAATATACTATTTTCGAGATGTTTGAATATATATATACATATATATATATATGCAGTTAAACTTTTGGCTAAAAATTAATGTTTTTCAGTAAGTCTCATACAAAGCAGGAAAAAGCGAACCAAGTGAGTAGGCGTCTCGGAACCCAATCCGTTCCGACCGCTGCAAAGCAGTTAAACAAACAGAAACTATGAAACACCAGAAGAGATGAAGTAAACAGAATAAACAAGCAGCTCGGAACCTCGTCCCTTCCGACCGACGGGCAAGGTAACAAATAAACGTTAAATTTTATGAAAAACATTATGTACTCGTATAATAGTTGAAATAACGTTTCTTAACGTCCTTGAGAACAGACGTGTTTTGTTTAGCTCTGCTTTTCTATTGTTGCTTTTGCTTATTTTTCTTTAATATCGAAACATGGACGATTTTTGTGGAAAGTGTGATAAAGCGTTTTCTAGAAATGACGTTTGCATTGTGCCCTGCTCTGGTTTTTGCAAAAAAAGTTTTCATCGCGCATGTTGCATTGGCTTAATTACCGAATATGACGTTAGGCTGTTGAAGCAGAACCGACATATTGGATATATGTGTGAGGTTTGCGTGTTTATGCCAGAAAAACTTAGTAAAGCGCTTGACGCAGTGATCAAAAATTTAAAGGCTTATCTGACTAAATTGGTGAAATTAAAAAGGAATTTATGCTGGACGCTAACATTGGTAATAATAATGCAAAGTGTCTTCATGTGTTAGTAGCTAACGTTAATGCTATTAAAAGTGCTGTTAACTTGCGCAGTGTTACAAACAATAACACTTGTTCGGTCGCTACACAAGAATTATTTGTGCCTATCTCTGTCTCGCCGTCACAAAATCTGACATGGGCCCAGTGCGTTTCTGCCCTATCCCCTTCGGATTGGAGTAATAGTGTTCTTCCTCCTACAACACAGATATCAACTATACCGACTTCACTTTTATTTTCCACCCCTGCTGTTAGCCCTGCTTACTCAGCAATCAATACGCCGAACGCAATGCTAGCTGGCACAGCAACTACTACATCGGTTTCTGCAAATAATGATTCTTCTATACCATCGCCACCTGTTAAGCCTTCTCACGCTACTACCTTGCCTGCTGTTAATGTTGCTGTTGTTGATAATGCTGATAATGCTGTTAATGCTGATGTTCCTCTTTCAGCATCTGCTGGTTTTCATTTACACTCTGCTATTCCTGCTGTTGGCACTGTTGCGGATATCGACACGTATGTCAGTACTATGCATACTGTCTTTGAGGCTTCCTCTGTTGTGCCTGCTGTTAACCTGACTTCAACTGTAAATGCTCAGAATGTAGCAGAAAACAATATATGCGATCATTCTGCTGATATTATAGTTGCTGCTACCGTAGCTGGTAATAATGAAGCAGGTTGGACTACTGTCCGAAATCTAAATAGGCAAAAGCGCATAAATATTGTTCATGGACGTAATGTCAATACTAATCTTGATGTGGTCACTAAGAAAAAAGGGTGCACATTTCTTTCTTTAAACCGTCCGTCTCAGTGGAAAGCCTTATCGAGTATGTTAGTAAATATGCTAAGATTGACAAAAATCATCTATCATGTTATAAATTGGTCATAAAAGGAACTCCAATCGAAAGTCTTCGCAGTGTAAATTTTAAACTTGGTGTGTCATCTTCCGTTTACAACAATATCCTAAATCCTAGTGTATGGCCATCCGATATACATGTGCGACCGTTTCAGTTTTTTCAACCCGAAGCGAACCGTCGTTACTTCTATGAACGCCGATCGTGCATTCAAACGTCTAACTACATACATACTTCCAGAATATGGCCGGTATGCGAACAAAAGTCAAAGAAGTATTTCGTTGTACTTCACATTGGTATTACGACATATATATCTTTGTGGAAACCTGGCTCAATAGTAATTTCTTCAGCGAAGAATACTTTGATGGTAATCTGGTCACTCCAAAGGAGGAGGTGTTTTAATAGCTCTAAGGCGTAGTTTAAGGTCATCATTTTTTGAATTACCCAATCAAGATCCTTTAATAGACCAATTATGTGTTCGGGTGGTGGGTGCGTTCGGCTCTTTGTGTATATGCGTCTCTTACGTCCCACCTAATAGTTCAAATCAGTTATATAATTCTCATATAGAAAATATTACGCATATCTGTGAAAATAATGAAAATTGTAGTTTTTGCATTCTTGGTTTAATCTCTCTGGCATTAACTGGACATGCTTTCAAAACTCTGGATTTCTCACTCCTACCAATGTTACTAGGTCTTATGAAATAAATTTCATTGATAGTCTGTTCAGTCTTAATCTTACACAAATTAATGGCATATTTAATAAGTTATATAAATTTTTAGACCTAGTGTTTGTAGATGAAAATCTGATATCTAACCTATTTGAAAGTGAGTTTTCACTCCGTTCGCCCATTTGGCAACTCTTACCACTTTCGTCAAAAAGCTCTGCTCACAACTTCGAATTTTCTGAAGTTCGTAAGAGAGCCGATGATGGACCTTCTCTTAGCGATCCTCATAGACGATAGACGGTGGTAAGTTGAGTTCCTGCAAAGATTTTAATAAAACATTTTCTATCACAATTTGTATGCTTTTTATTTTCACGCCCTTTGGAAACCAGCCCTAAAATCTCCCCGAGCTCATCATTTGGTCCTTCAACCCGGATTTCCGCAGGCGGTAAATTTTTAAACATACAGACAAGGAACATAATTTGGCGAAATACATAAACGCACATACATACATACCGACATAAAACTTACAACAATCAAACACACAAACAACAGGTAACATTGTAAATTAAAAATAAAGGTGCAATCAACATATTTGATTTGCATTTATAAGCGGTGAAAAATTAAATCTGAGCAAAGTAGAGCCTAAAACATATTTTTAGTGCTTTGCTTTTGCATATACAAAAATATTAAGGTAGCAAAGACTATTCTTTGTTAGTGTACTTCGATAAGTACAATACCTTAAACTATATTTCTCATATATTAAAAATAAGCCGCTCCTTTTTATTTACATACCTACATATGTACATACATAGCTGTACATAATATATACATACACATATACCCCACATAAAAACTTAAATTTATTTTATATGTTCATAAAAATTTGTTTTCTCTCGTCTTTGCGCCAAATTAAATTTCATATATTTAACTAAACTGCATATTTGCACTCTCCTTTAGAGTTCTGCAGTACAAAAAAAAACATATTTACATACATATGTATATACATACATATTTACTAGGCTACAAGCGGTAGCTGGTAAATTAAAATAAGAGAAAAGACGAGAGAATTAGTTTTCCCCGCTACCGAAATTACTCTTAACTCGATTAAAAAATTTTTCAAGAGTTTCTCTCGCACCCCTTTTTTTTGCATTAAATTTGCGCTCACCATATATGAAATATATACATACATATTTATATGTCCGTGCATATAAATTATATTGTCGCTACAATTAGCGAATATTAAATAGCAATACATATAACATACATATGTATGTATATGCGTGTACGCGAGTGAAAATAAGTGTGTAAAAGCAATAAAAAAAAAAAAGCAGTGGTGAGTGCAGCAGAATACTAATGCATTAGAAAAGCAGCGCAGCAGAGTAACAGAGCAGCAGAGTACCAAAGCAGCGGAGTAGCAGAATAGCAGAGTGGGAGCAGCACAACAACCACAGGCATACTCCGACCAAAGGTAAAATAGCGGGCATACGTACGACAGTGGGCAGGCACTGATAAAAAAGTGCATAAATTTAAATATTTTAAGAATTAATTTTTTTGTGGTGTTTTTTTTGTGCCTATACTTATATATTTAATTGTAATCAATAATAAATACAGCAAATAAAATTATTGTGAAGTGCATTTTGATGTGTTTGCTCTAGCTAACTCTGAAAGTTGCGCTTATATACAAGGAAGTGCATGTACATATGCAAGTGCATATATATGTATGTATGTAACTGGTGCGCTTAACTAAGCATTGGCACAGTGTTTAAAAGGAAGTAAAATAAGTGAATATTAAATAAAAGTTTAATTTTAAAAATAAATCGAATTTTTTAATTTTGATTTTTTTTTGTGATTTTTTAATATTCAATTCGATGCGTGATAAATAAATTTAGAATATTTTTGTTTCCAAACAAATTTAATTCGCGGCATAAATTCAATAAATTTAAGCGATAACAATTTCAATATTCATTCAAAATTGAAATTTGCGAGTGTTCCAAATTTTCAAAAGAATTTTCCAAATTTTACATTTGACCAATACTGTGCTGCAACCTCGCAATTTCAGTCAGCATCAAGTAAATACTTTATTAAATATTTTTATAAAGATTTTTGGTTATCGATCATATCTCGATACAACTACATACAAGTATTTAATTTTATTTTCCAAGTTTAAAAATAATTTCATTGTGCCCTTGCTGTGGTGAAATAATAACATTTATATTTTACATTTTTGTTTTATTTCGCCAACTTTTGTTGAATATAATTTATATTGAGCAACATTTTTGTTATATTTTTACACTTGCGTTGCGTGTCAAGTCGATAATTTATCGAACATTTTGACAATTTATTAAATTTTTCTGGAACTTAATTTACATTTTAAATATTTTTATAAAGATTTTTGGTTATCGATCATATCTCGATACAACTACATACAAGTATTTAACTTTATTTTCCAAGTTTAAAAATAATTTCATTGTGCCCTTGCTGTGGTGAAATAATAACATTTATATTTTACATTTTTGTTTTATTTCGCCAACTTTTGTTGAATATAATTTATATTGAGCAACATTTTTGTTATATTTTTACACTTGCGTTGCGTGTCAAGTCGATCATTTATCGAACATTTTGACAATTTATTAAATTTTTCTGGAACTTAATTTACATTTTAAATATTTCTGTGGGGATTCCGATCATTTGTTGATCT
This sequence comes from Philophylla caesio, assembly GCA_963971545.1. Classification (NCBI taxonomy): domain Eukaryota; kingdom Metazoa; phylum Arthropoda; class Insecta; order Diptera; family Tephritidae; genus Philophylla; species Philophylla caesio. Next base: position 115,086,025 of record OZ020604.1, on the reverse strand, counting down.
ATTTATTCACGTTTGAATAAACAATCGCTAGTCGATTTTCGCAATACAATTTTAATTAATTGATTTAACATTTTAAACAATTTTTTCGATTTTGCTTTGCCATTTAACAACTTTTCAATTCTTCTGAAATTATAATGGCATTGACAAATTAATTTTATCAAGCAGCAGATGCGCTTTTGGAATTTGAAGCAAACATTTCGCCTACAGTCGCAAATCAAAGTACTTTCTCCCTTGAAATTCAGCAAGAGGAGTTAAAGTCACTTTGGGCTGAAGTAGAGGCTGACTATAAAAATTGTTTGTCTGAAATAAGTTCAGCGGGTAATGAGAATGCAGTTGAATCTATCAAGCTCAAATACTTAAACTGCTATAAAGCATATGTTTGTTGAGGAGCTATGATGGGTGAACAAATTCATAACCTGACGACGTTCAACCAAAATACAAATTCAACGATAATTCAACCTGAACGGTTGGTTGAACCGCCAGTGCTGCCTAGTCTCCACCTGCCCCCATGCGATACCGAAATATTTTATGGTGACTATTTAAAATGGCCCTCATTTAGGGACATGTTCACCGCTATTTATCGAAATAACGCGCGATTATCTCCGGTGGAAAAACTTTTCCACCTTAATCAAAAAACCCGAGATGAGGCGAGGGAAATAGTTCAAAAGGCCCCCCTCACTAATGATGGGTTTGCGTTAGCTTGGGCGAACTTAAGTGATAGGTATGAAAATGAAAGAATTTTAATAAACTCGCAATTAAAAATATTATTCAATCTGCCACATATCTCCTCAGAGTCTGGGACAGCGCTAAAGAAAATGCAGCGTGAAATTAATAGTTGCATTTCAGCACTACAACTTCAGGGCATAAGCGTTGAACATTGGGATGCAATTTTCACATATTTGTGTTCAACCAGGCTCCCAGAAAATACGCTTGCTCTATGGGAACAGACTCTAAAAACAAAAACAGAGATTCCAAAGTGGGTGGACTTAGATGCATTTCTGACCAACAGGTTCCAAACTCTTGAAACAGTTTCCGATCTCAAGGGGAATTCGAACGTCCACCTCAAACATAGTATGGCAGCAAACAATACTCTGCCAAATAACTTCAGGCCGTATAATAATATACAAAATAAGAGAATAAATACCCATCATGTAAAGACAAATAATATAAGATGCAAAGTTTGTTCTTCTCAGGCTCATATACTAAAGACTTGCCAAAAGTTTTTAGAAATGAGCCCGAATGCAAGGCTTTCTGCCGTCAGAAAGTATCACCTCTGCATTAACTGCCTATCAGATGCGCATGAAATAAACGACTGCAAGAGTAGTTTTACATGTGCAAAATGCAGAAAACGGCATCATATCATGCTCCATAGAGATCAAAGTGAGGAACCTTCTACCTCAAGTTCTCAACAGACTTCAACTAAGTATCATACGGCGTCCATAAAAGCTAATACTTCAAATTGTCCTGTTGACAAAAATAGAAGTATGCTACTTGGGACTGCTATGGTGACTATTTGTCATCAAAATAACACACATACTGTCAGAGCCTTGATAGACTCAGGATCTGAAGGCACATTTGTCTCGGAACGCTTACAAAAGCGCCTGAAGTTGCCAAGTAAAGGTATATCTGCACAAGTATCGGGTCTAAACGAAGCCATATCTGGAAAAGTTCAAAAGGTCTGTACCTTTAGTATCGGCTCCCCACGTAATAAAGATTTCCGCATAAAAGGGGATGCCTTAGTACTTCCAAAGCTGACGGGTTCGCTGCCATCGCATTCGATCAGTGAAGGAATCTTAAAAACGCTTCCTGATTTACCATTGGCAGATAATAAATTCTTTAAAAGTCAACCAATTGACTTGTTAATCGGTGGGGATCTTTATCCAAAAATCATTTTGAATGGAGTAAAGACAAATATCCTTGGCTCACTGATTGCTCATCGTACGGTGTTTGGATGGATTTTAACCGGACCCGTACCAAGTGGAAGGAACCTTAAACCAACAAGTTATCTCACTTATTTCAATGAGGTCTCATTAGATCAACAACTCACAAAATTTTGGGAGTTGAAAGAAGTACCAAAGACCAAGCTTCTAACGGTCGAAGAAGAACAGTGCGAACGACTCTACACAGATACCACCTTTCGCAATAATGAGGGAAGGTGGTTTTCAACGGTTCTTGTCCCACATCTAATGGAGTGAGCCTGAATGATGTTCTTCACACTGGTCCCGCTCTCCAAACCGATTTGACTATTTTGGTTGTTAAGTGGCGATTATTTAAATATGTTTTTAATGCCGATATCGAGAAAATGTACCGGCAAATAATCGTGAACCCGCAGCACACCGCATATCAAAGAATCCTCTTAAGAGATTCTTTGGACGGGGAGATCAAGGACTTTCAGTTGGACAGAGTCACCTTCGGTCTTAATTGTGCCCCTTATCTGGCAATCCGCACCTTGTTGCAACTCGCCAAGGACTCCAAATTGAATTACCCCCTAGCATCGGAAATCCTCAGCTCTAGTACATATGTAGATGATGTATTAGCTGGTGCACATGATGTACCCGAAGCAGTAAAATCACGAGATCAGCTTATTGAGGCCTTAAACTCGGCAGGTTTCCCACTCAGAAAGTGGACTTCAAACAACAAAGAAATTCTGGCAGGCCTGTCGAGCAACCACCAGCTAGCTTCTGATTTTCTGGAACTACAAAACTCCAGCGAAGCTAAGACTTTAGGTACCCGATGGAATGCTAAAACGGATCACTTATATTTTATGGCAAAATCTTTGGACAAAAAAGATTCGTTCACGAAACGAGAAGTTTTGTCCACGATTGCTAAGCTGTTTATCCCGCAGGTTGGTTAAGCCCAATAACCATAGTAGCAAAGATGCTAATGCAACAAATTGGTTGCAACAAACAAATTGGGATGAGAAGTTAAATCGAAATACTCTCAGTGAATGGCAGACGTTTTTGGATAACTACCCCCCTATTAATTTTATAAAAATCCCCAGATGGGTTAGTTATACTCCAAACTGTCAAATACAGTTTCATGGATTTTGTGACGCCTCAGAAAAGGCGTACGGGGCTGCTATATATATTCGTGTACAGGACACGAGTTTGAATGTTCAAACTCATTTGCTTCACAAAAGTTTCTCCTGTCAAAACCATTTCTATACCCAGACTAGAGCTAAGTGGAGCTGTCCTCCTCGCGAAAATTGCAGATTTTCTCCTGCCAAAAATGGGTATAGAAAGCCAAGGGTTTTACTTCTGGACAGATTCCACAATTGTTCTCGCGTGGCTTAGAAAACTACCTTGTTCGTGGTCTACATTTGTAGCCAACCGCGATTCCAAAATTTCGGAAAACACAATGATCGAGAATTGTAATCATGTAAGTTCTGAGTATAACCCGGCAGACGTCGCTAGTCGTGGTCTTTCTCCTCAAGAGTTAGGGGAGAGTCATCTATGGTGGCATGGTCCTAAATGGCTTAACCTCAGGCAAGAAATCTGGCCAATCTCTCAGCCGAAGGTATTTGAAACCACACTCGAATCTAAAGCTATTCGAGTTCATACAGCTTCAGTTCTTCCATTTGAAGATATCTTAGCACGCTTTTCCAGCTTTCCAAGAGCCATTCGAGTCATTGCTCGAATCTCCAGGTTCTTAAAGCGGGTTCATCCTGCCCACAAACAACTCTCGAATTCTTCTTCCATCACTCCTGCTGAGGTTAAATTCGTTCAATCAAGGCTTATCCAAATCTCCCAAAGAGCGCATTATGCCTCTGAATATTCGGAGTTAGAAAATAAAAAGCCTGTGGGAAAAAAGTCTACGATACTATCGTTGACCCCATATATTGACGACAGTGGACTTCGAAGAGTCGGTGGAAGACTGAATAATGCCCCTTCAATGAGCTTTGATGAACGGCACCCAATAATATTGCCGTATAATTGCCATTTCTCTAAACTAATGGTAAACTTAATTCATTTGGTATCGATCCACGTCTTTTACGCATGCGATATTGGCTGGTAAAAGCAAAAAACCTTATTAGGTCTACTATACACAACTGCAAAACATGTGTTTTGTATAAAAAATGGGAACAAACGCAGCTGATGGCTGCTCTCCCGGCGTCTAGAACGCAAATTTCGAGACCATTTGAAACAACGGGTGTCGATTTCACAGGCCCATTTGATGTAAAAAACTTTACAGGCCACGCTTGTTTAATAACAAAGGGCTATGTGTGTGTCTTTGTCTGCTTTTCTACAAAGGCCATACACCTTGAAGCCACAAGTGACCTTTCAACTGCCTCGTTCATGGCAGCTCTGACACGATTTGTCTCTCGCCGTGGTTGTCCCAACCATATATATTCAGACAATGGCACAAACTTTGTTGGCGCCTCAAGAGAAATCAAACGAGACGTAAAGGCATTCCTTAAAATTTAGCCTGAAGCCATCTCCAGTAACCATAGTTTTGCAGAAATCAATTGGCATTTCATTCCTGCAGGGGCTCCTCATATGGGAGGTTTATGGGAAGCAGGAGTAAAAAGCTTCAAATCCCACTTTCGGAAAATCACGGGTTCGATGAAATACACTTTCGAAGAGCTTTCCACTCTATTAGCTAGAATCGGAGCGTGTTTAAATTCTCGCCCCATAAGCCCAATGTCTGAAAATATTAATGACTTTGCACCCCTTACACCAGGACACTTTCTGGTAGGTGCACCTATTCTTGCAAAAGCCGAGCCAGAAATCAATGATAACCCTATATCATTGGTCAACAGATGGCAAAAATTGAAAGCTATGCACCATATGTTCTGTAGAAGATGGAAATCTGAATATTTGTCAGAACTCCAAAGGCGGTACAAGTGGAAGTATCCTCAGAAAAACCTAGCTGTTAGCGACTTGGTAATTATTCGCGAGGAAAATATACCTCCAAATGAGTGGAGATTAGGTAGGGTAGTAAAAATTCATCCCGGACCTGATACTAAAGTACGAATAGTCGACGTTCAAACCCAACGAGGCAGACCAGTAGTCAAACTAGTTGTTTTACCAAACGAAACTCACTAAATGTAAATATTCTAAACTAATGTTATTTTCTCATTTAGAAAAATGTCTCAAGTCGATTGTGGTCTCTGCAAAGCTAATCACCCTCTACGCTTGTGCACCGAGTTTCGCCGAATGACTCCCGAACTTCGGTTGAGAACGGCGCTAACGTATCGCTATTGCAGCAACTGTCTCGCTGCAACCCATACAATTAGCGAATGTGACAGTGTAATCCGGTGCAAACGATGCGGAAAGGCTCACCACACGATGCTGTATAATGACGTAGTCGATGACGTAATATATGAAGACGTGGTTGAGCTTTCCTGGGCACAACAGATGGATCTAGAGGACGAGTTGTTAGCAGAAATCGAAGCTGACAAGCAGAAAGAAGCACCGCCTACTATGACGACTGATGACGCACTCGCACACCCATTACGACCACCGCTCAATAGGACGCTGCCAACTTCTCGACAACCTCAGCGCATACCACTTGCTCATGATCGAGCCAGACTTGACTCGTCTCGTCGACTTAAGCGAGCTGGTAACTTCAGATCGGACTGGCGGCATGGAAACCACCCACTGAGGCTCGATTCGTCTCAGCGGCGTATCCCGGACCCCAGCCGAAAAGAAGGCGCGGTCAAGATGCTCGTCGAAGAAGAAATGCGCGAACTATAATTGAGCAGCGAGCAGCAGCCCTTCCTTGGCAGCAAATGTTGGCGCTATCACCAACGGCTTTAGTGAAAATACGTGCTGCGGATCGTTTTTCCGTGGTTCGTGCGGTGCTTAATCCAGCGAGTCCAGCGGCCAGCATCTCTGATGAAACCGTGGCAAGACTTCGGCTCCGCACTCAAAGACGTGGCGGCGGTCGAGTGTGCGATATCACGCTACGCAGCAATCTTGGTGCACAGGATGAAATATCAGTCTGCGCGAAGGTTGAACACATCATCCCGACGCCGACTCCACTGCGCTCATTAGCGCAACACACAGTGGGAGTTTTTAAAAATTTGAGGCTAGCCGACCCATCGTTTTATAAGGCATCACCGATCCAAATGTTACTTAGAGCTGACCTTTACGCGAGGTTGATGCAGCCTGGTACGATGCCTCCCCTGGTAGCAAGTCAATTGGTCGCCCAAAATACGCTGCTGGTATTTGTAATCTCTGGCGTCACCCAGTAACAAACTGCAGCCGACTAGTCTTAAGAAAAATGAATTGTTATTTATGAATTTGAATTTTAATCAAAATTGTTATATATACATAAGCTGCAAATGAAAATAATATATGAATTGTAAATGGTAATATGCGCTTTTCGCAGTAATACTGCAAGGCGGGCGGAATGTTCACTCCGTTCGCCCATTTGGCAACTCTTACCACTTTCGTCAAAAAGCTCTGCTCACAACTTCGAATTTTCTGAAGTTCGTAAGAGAGCCGATGATGGACCTTCTCTTAGCGATCCTCATAGACGATAGACGGTGGTAAGTTGAGTTCCTGCAAAGATTTTAATAAAACATTTTCTAACACAATTTGTATGCTTTTTATTTTCACGCCCTTTGGAAACCAGCCCTAAAATCTCCCCGAGCTCATCAGTGAGTTTCCGATTAGTAAACCCGATATGCATCACAATCCTCTAATTATATCTTTGGAGTTTTTTGATAAGCTTCCCTTAATGCAGAATAATAGTATCTCATATAATTTTCGTGATGCAGATTATGATAACTTCAACCTGGCAATATATGACTTAAATTGGTGGGAGATCCTCGGTTCAAGTGATGTCAATTGATATCTTTCTTCATACTATGTCTGAACTCTTTTCCGAGCATCTGTCAATTTTACCTTCTAGGCCTCATAAATTACCCTGGTATAGTGTTACCCTTAAAAATCTAAAAAATAACAGGAACAAATGCTACAAGCGCCATAAAACAAACATAGACAATGCCTATCTCAAAGAACAATACCTTAATTCTGCTAGACAGTTTAATGTTTTGGATAAATTTCTTTATAACTCCATTAACTCTCCTCTGAGCAAACCTTATCCATATAACTCTGTTCCCTCACCTCTGCTATTATTCCGCAGATATCTTCCGAGGAAGTATTTTATTATTTGAGTAACTTAAAAGAATCATTTAAGGCTGGCCCCGATTCGATCCCGACGTGTTTCCTCATAAACTGTGCTAAACATATTTATGTGCCCTTAACTAATTTATTTAATCTTTCTCTTAAGCTTGGGATTTTCCCTTCAGCTTGGAAAGAATCATTCATTATACCACTTTATAAGACCGGGAGTAGGTCCTCTATAGAAAATTACCGCGGTATAGCTAAGCTTTCTGCTATTCCTAAATTATTCGAAGCTATTGTTGTTGACCATTTAACGTATTCCATATCCTCTACAATTTCTAGCACACAACACGGGTTCTCTAAGGGTAAATCTACCGTTACAAACTTGCTTGAGTTCACAACTCATGTTTCAAATGGATTCAGAGAATTTATGCACACTGATGTTATATACACTGATTTTAGTAAAGCATTCGACAGAGTAAGTCACTCTTTACTGATCCATAAACTCGATCTCCTTGGTTTTCAACCTAATCTCCTTCGTTGGATGGCTTCTTACCTCATTGACAGAACACAACGAGTTCTTTTTAAAAATAGTTCCTCAAACATTATTCATGTTTCTTCAGGGGTCCCGCAAGGAAGTCACCTTGGTCCGATTCTGTTTTTACTTTTTATAAATGACTTACCTTCTGTAATAAATTATTCAAAAATTTTATTGTATGCTGATGATGTAAAGCTTTTTAGATCGTATCATTCTGTTGAGGAAAGGTCCTTACTACAAGCGGATTTAAATAGCATGACTAACTGGTGTGAAATAAATTACATGCCACTAAACCTTAAAAAATGTAAAGTAATGTGCTTTTCTCGCAGAGCAGTTCAACCAGCATCTTATGAAATAGGTAACCATAACCTCGAACAAGTGTTTAACTTTGTTGATCTTGGAATTACAATGGATCCGAAATTTAATTTTAATCTTCACATCAATAATACAGTTAACAAAGCCAAGGGTGTTTTTGCATTTGTAAAACGGTGGTCAAAAGAATTCAATGACCCTTACATCACGAAGGCTCTGTTCACAACGTTAGTGAGGCCCATACTGGAATATGGATCTGTTGTTTGGAACCCGCGCTATCAAGTTCATTCCGACAGAATAGAGTCCATTCAAAAACAATTTCTGCTTTTTGCTTTAAGGAATTTTCGTTGGGATTCTCAGTACAACCTGCCGCCATATAAAAGTCGTTTAAAACTCATTAATCTTCCTACACTTGCTAGTCGTAGAGAAATGCTAGGCATTGTATTTTTGGTCAAGTTACTGACAGGCTTGATCTCTAGCCCATCTCTTCTTAGCGAAATAAAACTTAACGTTCCCTCCAGAATTTCAAGACATTTCCGGCCTCTCTTTCTGAAGCCATGTAAAAGTAATTTTGAGTTAAATGAGCCACTCCGTAGTTTGTGTCAGGATTTTAACACTCATTTCGGTTCTTTTGATATTTCAGACTCACTTTTTTACATAAAGAAAACTATACTCAATCCTCTCAATAATTAATACATACATACATATACATATACTACTATTCGATCAGCTGATGAGCATTTGTTCTGTAGCTGAACAGTTTTAGATCTCGACACTTAACAAACCTCTGCCTTTCATGACTCGGCGCAATATATATGAAAAAACAAAATTTTTTTTTTTTTATATATCCGTGCGTCATGCGGATGCGCCCCTCGCGTCGGTCGGGCGGGTATGGAGGGATACAACCGTTGGGATTATTATTATTATTAACCAATACATTAAGAGACTGGAATCTAAACTCAAATGCAACCCAAAAGTTTTTTGGAATTCCGTACGCTCTAAGCGTGGTTGTTCTACTTAACATTCCTACCTGTATGTATTTTGACGGACACTGTTCTCAGTCACTTCTTGATACTGTGGAACTCTTTGCCACATTTTTCAGTTCGAATTTCGCTCCTGAATGTGACTCTTTAAGTTTATCACATATTTTCTGGCCGACTCAATGCCTAGATCTCGGCTCGTTGAGTATTTCTTCAGTTGATATCATTTACGCTATGTCTACTTTAACTTCTACATTGAAGAGTGATGTTGATGGTTTCTGTGCCTTTTTTGTTAAATGTTGTAGTTTGTCTTTATGTGTTCCTTTATGTCATTTATTTAATCTATAACTTTCGACTGGTATATTTATTAACAGATGGAAATGTGCCTATATTACACCAGTCTTAAAATCTGGAATTAGAATAGATATTTCGAATTATAGGCCAATCTCTAAATTATCTGTCTGCTCAAAGGTATTCGAAAAAGTAATTCATTATAAACTTTAATTTTTCGCCAAAAGAATAATTGAGCCACGTCAGCATGGTTTTGTTGCTGGTCGTTCAACTGTCACTAATTTAGCTTCTTTTTCAGAATTATATGTATCAGCTTTCAAAGATGGCTTTCAAAGATGGCATTTATACGGACTTTTCTAAAGCTTTTGATAAGGTATCTCACTCAATTTTACTACATAAGTTGGAGTGTATTGGTTTTCATTCTACACTTCTAAAATGGTTTAAATCTTATCTTACGAATAGGTCTATGTTTGTAGATATCGATAATTGCAAATCTAATCCCTTTGTTGCCACTTCAGGTGTCCCTCAGGGTAGCATCTTGGGTCCTTTATTGTTTGTGCTGTTTATAAATGATATTGGTTCCTGTTTTAAATATTCCAGCTTCTTATTGTATGCCGATGACTTAAAACTATTTCGTAGAATAACTCATGCCCCCGACGCCTTCTATCTTCAGGAAGATTTAGATCGCCTTTTGAGATGGTGTGACTATAATATATTGTCTTTGAATGTTAAAAAATGCTTTATCTAAATCCCATAATATATTCGTTTCGAATTATTATCTTTTAAATCATCAGCTAACTCCTGTCTATGAATTTTTTGACCTTGGTGTAGTGTTCGATTCTAACTTTACATTTGTTAACCATATTTGCCATGTTCTTCCAAAAGCCTATAGCAACCTAGCCTTCGTACGAAGGTATACCAAGGATTTCAAGGATCCTTATACCCGGAAAGCTTTATATTATTCATTGGTTCGATCTAAACTTGACTATACCTTTGTTATTTGGAGCCCTATTTATAACTTGTATACTTCCAGGATTGAGCGAGTGCAAAAGGTTTTTGGCCGATTTGGCCTTCCTTCTCTTAATTTCTCAGATCCGATTCCGTCTTATTTCTCGCGGTGTAAGCTTGGAGAATAGAAGACGTACTCTTTTATTATTATTTGTATAGGATCTTATTTCTGGCTCCATTGACTGTCCATCCCTTCTTGAGCATGTTACTTTCAATGTACCTAGCAGAGTTCTTCGTTACCATTAGCCCTTTCATGTACCATCCGCTAAAATAAGTTACTCATTTTTCGCGCCTATTTTTCGAGGCCTTGCAGAATATAACAAAATTTCAAAGAGCTTAGATGTCGATTTTTCGTTTCCTAGAAGTCTTATCAAGTCATCTCTCGAAACTTATTATTCTTAATCTTTATCTGTTATTAATTCCTGCAATTCTCTTACTTTTTTCCTAGTCTGTAAGATTGTATATCATAAACAGGATATTGATTTATAAATGTGGTTATGGTTTCGAATTTTAAATATTATGTATAAAGGATTGAACATGTGATCTTTTGGTTTTTCTTAGTGGTATCTATTAGCTCTGTAATTCTCTCAATTTAACTCTAGTCTGTAAGATTGTAAATCATAGACTGAATAAAGATGAATAATACCAAAAAAATAAAAAACAAGACAAGAAGAAGTCAACAGAAAAACTGAGCGGCTCGGAACCCCGTCCGTTCCGACCGACGTGTATGATTGAAGGGCATAAGGTTTATACAATAGTGTAAAATTTGCAAGATAAAAGGCAGGAAGGAAAAAGAAACTTGAAATTAGTCCACATAAGTCGATCCGTTCCGAAACCCAGTAGAAGCAATAATAATTATAAAAAAAAAAAAAAAATTGCTTGAACGCGAAAAGGGGAAATTTAAATCCAAACGAAGATGCAACAAGCAACAGTACAGAGTTTGGTTCAAGTTGACGCAACTTGCTACAAACTTATCCGGACTTTCACGAACGTTGAGCGTAAGCTCAAACCATCTTCCGACGAAATACTTGACGGTAGTACCGGGGGAATGGTACTCAGACAGTAGGAGGTTTAGTTCGGGTTAAAGTCCCACACTGACAAACCGGTGACGGTTAGGCTTTCGGTGCTTCCTCCTCGTAAAAAAAAAAAAAAAAAACATGTAAACATAACATGACACGACACATTTTTGCGATCATAAAAGCGGACGGACGTTTCCCCCAGCGATCATACCTTTAATTTAATAACGTGTTTATACATTGAACTTCGAACTTAATTTTTTCATTTCATTTTCATTTGCAGTGAGTAGCGCAGACTTGTAAACACACATAATCGTATTTCATGATTAAAGACAAATCTATAGATGATTGATGGGCACGGCTATAATCGGTTTATGATATGTAAATACTCCACTTTGGTCTCTTGTCGCACTCACCACTTTCTTCACTTCCCAACTAAATGTTTCAACACTTGGAGTTCGAATTTGCTAAGAATTTTCATTAATTACTTCAACTTCAAATTAAAATTACAATGTACATATATGTAGCTAGATATTTGTATTTATTAACAGATGGTGTGCAGTCGCGTGCGCGGTTTCCGGATGTAGTCTGTTAACTGGCCCAACCAAATCGATGCCGGTGGTGGGCTGCCGTTGGGATGGGTGGCTGTGCGCCTTCGCGTTCGGGCTACTCCGAAAGCCGAACGGCTTGAACGCACGGCCGGTTGGCTTCTTGCGCGCACGGCCACCTAATTGTTTAAGCGGCGGCTTAAACATCGTCCCCGCCCTGCAGGGATGCGCTCGTCAGTGCCTCCTGCAGCTCTTTCAGGGCGCGGATGGTGTTGGCTAGCACACGGGTGGTGCTCTGTCCCCGATATCTCCGGGTTTGTAGGCCGTCAGCAGTGCGCGCGATAGTGGCTTCCTTCTTAGATGGCTGTTGGGGCACTCGTTTGCCCTGCTTCGGGCGTTGCCTGCGCTTTTCTTGGACTGCGCGCGCAGCTGGTTTGCGCTTCTGTACACTTGCGCGCTGGTTGGATGGCCGTTTTCGTGCTTTTAGGCGCCCAGTACTGGCTGCTGCCATGTGCAACAGCGTGTGGTGCGCGAGCCCGCAAACCTTGCAGCTGCCGGGCTACGGCTGACCGTTGCGGTGGCTTCATTGCCTTGAAGGCTGGACAGGTCCGAATGGCGTGGTAGTGATGGCAGAGTCTGCATTGCAGACAGTTGCCTGTCTCTGCGGTCGGAGCTAGAGGGCATGCCTTTCGTGTCGCCATTATGGTTTTTCGGTCTGAAAGTAGAAGAACAAACAAAGAAACGAGAAGTACTTGGGGATAGCATTTAAAGCGAGATGTTTAAATCCATAATATACAGGGATGGTATATGATTTATTTTTGTTTTCTTCTTTACTGTGAGTCGCGCGAAGGCTGCGCTGGTGGAATGAAGCACAGTTTAACTAAAGGGCGCGTGACAACCCCATTTTGCGTGCGGATCTCCACGACGCGTACATGGTTATCAGGCCCGTGGTGAACCCTTTCGATTCGTCCCAGTCTCCACTCGGTGGGCGGGAGCGAATCCTCCTTTATCACGACGAGATCGCCTGTTTGAGGATTGTGGTTTGGATTTTTCCACTTATATCTTTTTTGAAGATCTTTGTGATATTCCTCTTTCCATCTATGGCTGAATTGATGGTGAAGCGCTTTGACTTTCTCCCAGCGGTTAAGTAGAGAGAGGTCTTCAGCGTTAGGCTCGGGAATGGCCAATAGCGGTGCACCTCGAATGAAGTGACCTGGAGTAAGCGCTGTAAAGTCAGCCGGGCCCTGTGATAGTGCGGACAAAGGTCTCGAGTTGAGAACCGCTTCAATGCGCACCAATATCGTCGTGAATTCTTCAAATGTGAACTTGTGGGATGCAGCGATTTTCTTTAGATGGATTTTAAAGCTTTTTACTGCGGATTCCCACAAGCCTCCCATGTGTGGGGCTCCGGGTGGTATATATTGCCAATTGATGCCTTGAGGAGCATATTTTTGGACAATGTCTGTGGAGCCTTCGTTAAGAAATTTAACGAAGTCGCGTTCAGTTGCGCGTAGAGCGCCAATGAACGTTTTTCCATTGTCACTCAGACCATCTTTGTCCATTATCGGATTGAGGACAAGAAGAGGGCTTTTTTTTCTAATGGGTTTTTTATCCTGCAGCGCGCTTTTTTCATTCGGAAAATGATGTAACTGCGTGGTCTCGATAAGACGCGTTTTTGTTTGTTGGAACTCGTCATGGGTCAGATTGGGATTAGTGAGTGTGGCTAACTTCTTAGATTTGTTCCGCGCATTGTTCACGAAGCGGAACATGTACGCAGTCACGCGGAGTGCGCGAGAGAAGGATGAAAACCGGTCGAGAAAATCGACCTCTTCCTCAAGCGCGTGATAGGCCTCTATCTTGCGCTTTTCTGGAGGAGATGCGCTGCGCGCTTTTGATTTTGGCCATGAATCCGGGTTGCAAGAAAGCCATTTCGGCCCATGCTACCAGAGCGAGGAAATCGCCAAGTCTTGGGGTTTGCAACCGCGGGTGCCGAGGTCCGCTGGATTGTCAGCACTAGCAACATGGTGCCATGTACCGTTCGGTAGATACTCTCGGATTTGAGAGGTACGGTTGGACACATAGGTTTTCCATGTGCACGGTGGCTTTTCCAGCCAAGCTAGCAAAATCTCTGAATCAGACCATAAGAAAGTGTTGCATACTTCTAAGCCGAGTTGTTTTCGAACAACCGCGACTAGTTTTGCAAGTAAGACTGCGCCACAGAGCTCTAGACGTGGCAAGCTTACCGTCTTGATTGGTGCCACTTTGCCTTTTGCAACCAGAAGAGAGGATTTTATTTGGTTGCAAGTATGTACGCGGGTGTAGATCGCTGCGCAATACGCTTTTTCCGAGGCATCACAAAACCCATGGATTTGAGTATCTTGCCTCGGAGAGAAATTAACCCATCGAGGGATTTCGATTTGGCAGATGGCTGGTAGATTTTCTGCGAACTGTTGCCATTTTGATACAGCCTTGGGCTTTGCACATTCACCCCAATCAACGCCTTCTAGCCAAAAGTCTTGAAGCAGAATCTTTGCCTGAATCATCACTGGCGACAGCCATCCTGCCGGGTCAAAAAGTCTTGCGACAGACGACAAAATTTGTCGTTTTGTGACGGCATTTTTTGTTGACATAGGCAGAATGGTGTAGGAAAACTTGTCTGTAAGCGCGTTCCAGCGAATACCAAGAGTTTTGGTTGTGGAAGCGCTCTCAAATTTTAAAAAGTTGGAGTCGAGAAGATCCTCCTTTGGAAACTGTTCTAATATGGCCGGATGATTGGCCGTCAGTTTCTTTAATACGAAACCAGCTGATTTTAGCGCTTCTATCACTTGAGAAAGTGATTCGGTGTCATCGTCAATGTTATAACTGCCTGAGAGGATGTCATCCACATACGTCTGGTTTCTGAGTATTGGCGCCGCCAATGGGAATGTCGCTCTCGTATCATCAGCTAATTCATGTAATGTACGGATAGCGAGATAGGGAGCACAATTAACGCCGAATGTGACGGTTTTGAGATTGTAATCGGTGACCGGAGAGTCAGCCGATTTGCGAAATAAAATTCGCTGAAAATGTTTATCGTCTTCGTGGATGAGTATTTGACGATACATTTTCTCAATATCTCCATTGAACACGAATCTGTGCATGCGCCACTGCAAAATGTGTAGCATGAGATCTGGTTGGAGTGTGGGACCGGTGTGCAGGACGTCATTCAGCGACTTTCCTGATCCAGATGTTTTGGAGGCGTTGAATACCACACGAATTTTGGTGGTCACCTTATCTGGTTTGACGACTGCATGGTGCGGTAAATAGAAGGAGAAATGTTTGCCGTCGGATATGATTTCACAAGGCTTGGTGTAGTCCATGTGACCGAGGTCGAGATATTCCTGCAACACATCGTTGTACAGTGTGCTCAAGTCCCCTTTCTTTTGCAGCGATCGCTCCATGCTAAATAATTGCTGGAGGGCAGCAGACCGAGAATGGCCAAGAAAGAGCTCGAAGGACCAATAAATACTCCACTTTGGTCTCTTGTCGCACTCACCACTTTCTTCACTTCCCAACTAAATGTTTCAACACTTGGAGTTCGAATTTGCTAAGAATTTTCATTAATTACTTTAACTTCAAATTAAAATTACAATGTACATATATGTAGCTAGATATTTGTATTTATTAACAGATGGTGTGCAGTCGCGTGCGCGGTTTCCGGATGTAGTCTGTTTACTGGCCCAACCAAATCGATGCCGGGGGCGGGCTGCTGTTGGGATGGGCGGCTGTGCACCTTCGCGTTCGGGCTACTCCGAAAGCCGAACGGCTTGAACGCACGGCCGGTTGGCTTCTTGCGCGCACGGCCGCGTAGTTGTTTAAGCGGCGGCTTAAACAATATGTGTTCATACTCACTGTGTTTTAGGGCAAAAATCCGATATGCAAAAAAGGAGAGGAGAGTGTTTCGATATAAATATATTCAAAGATATGATTTATTAATCCATTTACTTTCCAACTTCAAATATTTCAAATGCCAGAGGGGCGTATTAGAATGAATAAATTAGGTGCGTTAGCGGTGGCGGTCATAAGTAGACTGAAATTTAAGTTAGGATGGCGCGATCGGTTCTCCCAGGGTCGTCGCGTAACAATGCAAATTTAGATTACACGCCACCCCGATTGCAAAGGGAGAGTTAAAATTCAAAAATACAGTTTTATATATATGGTAAATGCACAACTTCGTCAAAGATCGTTTACAAATCTATGAGATTTGTGCTTATGTTCTCAACATGCCGGTCCGCCAGTGCCGGAGCGAGGTGAAGCAGTTCCTTTAGTTTCTCGAGCGTCAGGACCGTCTGGCTGAATAGTGTTTGTATACGTTGCTGGACGGCCGACCGACCGTTGGATTGCTTATTTGGTTTCAACACGGCTTTGCTTTTGGTCAAAATCTCACAGCGAACGCCGCTCCCGCGAGGCCCTTCTCGCCGGACGCGTGGTGGGGTTGACGACACCGAACGGTGCAGCATGGTGTGGTGTGCTTTGCCGCATTGATGGCAGCTGTCGGGCGAGTCGCAGGATCCGGTGGTGTGAGACGTGGCTAAACAGTTTAGACAATACCGATGAACCTTGGCCGACTCGTACCTCTCCTCCGATGTCATTGCTTTAAAGGCATGTCAGTAACGCAAACTGTGGAGGCGGGAGCACAAACGGCACTTGCTGTACTCCATGATGCACTGATGTACCTGTTAAAGAAAATTTCAAACGACAGGATTAGTGCTATGAGCTGATATATTAGTGAGCTCTGTATTGGAAGAAGATATGTATATAGATTGTGTGTGTGTGTGTGGTTAGTGATGTAGTCAGCATATAAAGGACCATCTAGGGTGATGTACTATAATGGGGGTAATATGCATAATTTAGTAATGTTTCGGGCAACTATGCCGGCTTGTGTACGAACATCTACCACTCGTATGTTTTGGTCAGGGCCAAGATGGAGGTTGGTGACTCGGCCAAGGCGCCAGTCATTTGGAGGCAAGAGATCATCTTTGATGACTACCAAGTCTCCTTCGCGGATATTGAGTTGTGGATGTTTCCATTTGTATCTCTTTTGTAATTCTTGTAGGTATTCAGCTTTCCAACGGGAGCTGAACTGATGATGCAGAACATTCAGTTTTTGCCTTTTCGTAGTGAGGGATTCGTTTTCAGCGAATGAAATGACCTGGTGTTAGGGCCAGTAAGTCGTTTGGGTCTTGTGACATAGGGGATAGTTGCCGAGAGTTAAGTATTGCTTCGATCCGAATAAGGAGAGTAGTAAATTCCTCAAAGGTAAATTTATGGTTTCCAGCGAC
Source organism: Philophylla caesio (assembly GCA_963971545.1). NCBI lineage: Eukaryota > Metazoa > Arthropoda > Insecta > Diptera > Tephritidae > Philophylla > Philophylla caesio. Next base: position 115,068,938 of record OZ020604.1, on the reverse strand, counting down.
TTTAGTGAAGTGGATTTTAAAACTTTTTACAGCGGCTTCACAGACCGCCCATGTGAGGAGCATATGGCGGTATAAATTGCCACGAAAGTCCGTGTATCTTGTATTCCTCGGCAATATCGGACGCCGCTTCTTTGAGAAATAGGGCAAAGTCTCGCTGGATCGCTCGCTGGGCTCCAATAAACGTCTTCCCATTATCAGACATTATTTTGTGAGGCAGTCCGCGTCGACCGACGAATCGAGTGAATGCGGCTCTGAACGCTTCAGTGGTTAAGTCTGTGCAGGACTCTAAGTGCATCTTCGACAAAGTGGTTGCGCTTAGTCGCTGCTATTAGTTTTATTTTTACGAGGTTTATCTCTTCTTGTGTATGAGCTTATGAGGTTGGAATAGGAGACCTTTGAGAACTAAGAATAAAGCGGTACATATAAGCAACAACTCTTAAGGCGCGTGGAAATGATGAGAAACGTTCAATAATATCTGTGCTTTCTAATGTCAGGAGAGATTCTACCTGTCTCTGTTCAGGAGGAGCCGGGTTGGAGAGAATTGGTTCGGGCCAGGAAGTAGATGGCTTGGAGAGCCATTCCGGTCCGTTCCACCATAATGCACACCCAGACAGAACTTGTGGTTTGCATCCACGGGTGCCTAAGTCTGCTGGGTTGTCACCACTCGGTACATGACGCCACGTCGCGTTGCTGACGTTTTGGTGAATTTGAGTAATTCGGTTGGCCACATATGTTTTCCACGTATGTGGGGGTTTTTCTAGCCAAGCTAAGACAATTGAGGAGTCTTCCCAGAGGGTTACTTCGTGCGTTGGCAGACTCAGCTGGGATCGGGTATGGGAGATAAGTTTGGATAACAACACGGCGCCACAGAGTTCTAAACGTGGAAGGCTGACCGTTTTTAAGGGTGCAACTTTAGTTTTTGCAACATAAATATGGGTTGTAAACGACGTCTCTTCATGTTGCACTTGAATATAAACGCAGGCACAAAACGCCTTTTCAGAAGAGTCCGAGAAACGATGCATCTGTATGCGTTTACCTGGGGAGAAGTTCACCCAACGGGGTATGTTGACGGTGTTTATGTCTTCGAAGTTTTCACGAAAAGTGCACCACTTATGGAAAGCAAGGGGTTTAACGTGTTCGTCCCAGTCAGTTCCTTCCAACCAATGTTGTTGGAGGAGAATTTTGGCCACAATCATTATTGGCGATAGCCATCCTGCCGGGTCGAAAAGTTTCACTACGGCTGACAATATTTGGCGGTTTGTCTTCGACTCGGAGACAGGCACTGGATCATAAGAGTACGAGAAAGAGTCAGTTAGTGCGTTCCACCTTATTCCGAGCGTTTTGGTTGAACTTGTGTCCTGAAATTTGAGAAACTAGGTATCTAATACATCGGTGTAGGGGATTGGTTCAAGGATTTTCGGGTGATTAGCTGTTAGTTTACGTAATGGAAAGCCCGCCGATTTTAGAGCTTCTATTGTTTGGGTCATTGAGTTGAGAGTGGACCAGAGAGTACATCATCTACATATGTTTCATGTAGTAAAATGTCTTTGGCGAGAGGGTATTTTTGTTGGCAATCGTGAGCTCACTGTTGTAGAGTGCGAATTGCAAGATATGGGGCACAGTTAATCCCGAAGGTGACGGTTTTTAACTTAAAATTTTCGATTAGAAGTTGAGGGGCTTTCCTAAAGAGAATCTTTTGAAATTTTTGATCATCTTTGTGAACCAATATTTGGCGATACATTTTCTCTATATCGGCATTGAAAACGAATTTATGAAGTCGCCATTTGAGCATTATGGACGTTAAGTCGTTTTGGAGTGTTGGACCTGTGTAAAGTACATCATTCAAAGAAGTTCCTGAGTGTGATGCCTTAGATGCATTAAAGACAACACGCACTTTTGTCGTTTTACTGTCGGGTTTCAAGACAGCGTGGTGAGGTAAATAAAATGAAAAATATATTCCGTTCTTAATTATTTCAAGGGGGCGGCATGTTCCATGTGATTCATTTGTAAGTACTCATTAAGGACTTCTGAATACTTTTCACGTAATTCAGGCTTTCTCTCCAGACTTCTCTCTATACTTATGTATTGTTGCTGAGCAGCTGGGCGGGAGTGACCTAAGGCAATTACGTCCGGGAATTCTGTGACGAATGGGAGTTTTACCACGTATCGTCCATCCGCTTGTCTGGTAGTCGTCGTCTTGTAAAGCTCCTCGCATATTTCGCCTTCCTTTGATTTGGGTCGAACAGTTTCTATTTCCTCCTATTCCCAAAATCTTTGGAGCAATTTGCTTAGTTCGGGTTCTGTTGCCTCAGTGACTTGGGTGGAGAAGGTTGAGATTTGTTCTCTGACTGGACCGCTGAGTATCCATCCGAATATTGTACTCTGTGCCAATAAATCGCCGTGGACGTTGTGCTCAAGCCCTTCAAGAAGGATTTGGGGAGTTATATCACTACCTATCACACCTTTCAGGTATGTTTTTTGATAATATATTTATAGATGCCTGTTTGGATTTCGAGGGCTTTTCGTTGTCTGTCCGAATTTGAGCCGCTTCACTGACTGTTTTTTGGGCCTTGAGATTGTTTTTGTGGCTTGAGGTTGGGGTTGAAAGTGAAGGAGAGGGTGATGTCTTCTTTGGTAGTAAACGCACAGAAAACTACTTTGACATGCGTTTTTGAGGTGAGAGTATGAGAGACAATTTTCACAGTAATTATTCTCTCGTACGATCTTGAGGCGCTCGTTTATGGAAAGTGCTTTGAATTTTACGCAAAGGCTGGCCAGTCAGCGTACCCACCGTGAAAGACTTCGGTGTCACACGGTGGTACCTTGAGATAACCTTCTGAGTTGGTTGAAGAAGTTGTGATGTTACGGGAGTATGTTGTGGGTTGTAAAAGTTGCTGAGAGTCTAGAATCTGAGCTAAGCAATTTTCATAACTTTCTGAGCATTTCGTATATTTTTTCTCAATTGAGCTAATTGAATCATCGTGATCGCCGGAGAGAGAAACTCCTCTGTAGCTTCCAACGAGTGATCCCCACAGTCTTTCGAGCTGTTGTATCTTTACTTCGAGAAGGGATTCTGTGTGATCAGATACCAATGTACCTGACCAAGTTGAGTAGAATGCCTCCAATCTGTCGCTTTCGAAGATGAAAGCCTGGAGACCTGTATTTGAATCCATTTTACTTGAGGTACGAGCTGATGTTTTGTTTTCCATAATATGAGAAAATTAAATAGAAATCAAGTAAAATATGGAAATTTGTGAATGAGTTTTTTTTTCCGAAAAAAGGTGAAAAAATAATTATTTTAAGTTATTTTAAATGAGTTAATTTATTTATATATTTAATTTATTTAGTCACGTTAAATTTCAATCTAGTATAATTTATTTTAATTTGAGTAATATTTAAAACTTCTTGTCCCACAGTCATTTTGTACTGTTTCGTCCCACTGTACTACCTTAGCGCGTCTAAGGGCCGTTTGCACCATCTCCGGTTAAGCGCTTAATCGGAACTCAAAGCGGCGATTAAGACCATCCGTCAATTAAGCAAGCGCTGAATAGTAAGCTGAATTGCTGCTAACCGCCGGTAATTGTAACCAGAGATGGTGCAATCGGCCCTAAGTGTAGTATATCAGCAGTGAGAGTAAGAGAATGGGCGGAGCTTATTATTACGTACACGTGTATGTATGTGTGCCCCACAATTACTAGTGTTGTAATATAATTTCAAAAGCTGTGCTGAGAGGGATGAGAATTATTAGGAGAGCTTCGAATATATAATACACCCAAATCTCTTTTTACACGGTAGATACGTTCCTCAGAAATCCGTGTAAAAAGAAACCGTGTAAAAAATGAGGCGTTTCCTATAGTAAAATTTGGGATACGTTCCATGTGATTTGAAAACCGTGTAAGATGAAATAAAGAACTATATTTACTTTGAACAACCGTGTAAAAAATGTTGAAAACTATAGAAGAAAAAATATTTACATAGCTACATAATTATTCGCTATGTATGTTCATTTCAGCAATGGTGCCAAGTGCTGTAAAAACAAACATGATTACAAAACAATGATTTTGAAACCGTACTAGATAAAACAATGTTTACAAAAAAATTTTTTTCAACCGTGTAACTTCAAATCCGTGTGTAAAAAGAAACCGTGTAAAAAGAGAGTTGGGTGTACTTGAGAGAGAATATTACACTTGAGAATATTACACTTTCTTATGTATATATATATATATATACGTTTGTATATTATTTAAAATGCTAGGGTGAATCGTCTTGATTTTTGTGCGAAGAGAAAAACCAAAATGTTAAGATATTTTCTTTTGTCGGGATATAGGGAAGAGGAATATATTTGGGGATTTTATCAGCCCAATTCTGAATATTCCCCGGGAGTTCATTTCTCGCGGATTTTACTTTTCTCGAGAATAAAATCTTGCTATTCTAAACTACCGGGGAGAACAATGAAAAGGGAATGAGAATTTCGATTTGTCGAAGTCAGCTGTTGTGTATCTGACGTTTTGTTTTAACTATTAATTGTATACTCACTAAAACCAATCTACGATAAAAAAGTGTTTTTGGAATTTAAAATAAATAAAATAAAACCAAAATGTATAGCATAGCTTTTCACATGCTAGTCGAAGCATCAAGGAATGAAGTGAGGCGTGATAGGCACCTACAAAGGATTGAAAGGAGGCAGTTACGCGATGCGGCAAACCCCCTTGAATTGCCGGAAACTTTGTAAGTGTTTGAAACTATTGCATTTGTTCATTTCATTAACCAGTGTTTTGTCTTCCGAAGGTTTGAGAAATACTATAGGGTAAATAAGCCCGCTTTTAAATATTTACTAAAAGTATTGATGTCGCACACCCCGCCAGCAGTTCCTCAGATTGTGAAACTGAGTGGCGTACTTCGCTTCTTTGCCGAAGGTGGCTATCAGACGAGCAGAGGGAAAGATTGCGATGTTTCTCTGGGCCAATGCAGCGTCAGCAAAGTACTAACGGAAGTAGTAAACATTTTTGAAGTGAATCTATGCCCATCGTGGATTAATGTTTGCATGAGCAAAGGATTCGATACGTCGATGCCTCCCATCCAGGTGCTGATTCGTTTATTTGGAATGCTAGCAAGTTTCGAACTCATCTCGAACAGGAATATTTGCGAGGCGTAGAAAAGTATTGGCTGCTTGGTATAATTTTTTTAATAATAAAAACTAAATTGTTTAGTCCTACATAAATGCGCTTTTTACTAGGAGACGCAGGATATCCTTTGGATCCGTGGCTTTTAACTCCTCATAGAATTCCGGAGGAAGGCTCCGTTGAAATGAGATTCAATGAAGCTCATTCAAAGTGCCGCAATGTGATAGAGCGTACAAATGGTGTATTAAAAAATAGATGGAGATGCCTCATTGGTGCAAGAGAGCTGCATTACGCACCAAAAAAAGCAGCTAAACTTATAAATGTGTGTTGCGCATTACACAACATATGTCTTCATTTCAAAGTGCACTCTGTTGAAAATGATTTCGAAGACTTAAATAATTTGACCATCGAAGAAAGTGAGGAGATATCCTTGTCCTCAACTGAGTATTTGACCCCTGCGTGGAATATACGAAATAATATCGGATGTAATATGTAGCCAAATTGAATTAATAAATGAAAACGCAATTTTTATAATCCAAATTCTTTTTTTTATATGTATTTAATAAAAACAAAAACCACAAATTCAGTCTTAAGGAAATAAATACCTATGCCTATTTACTTTTAGAACAATGATGTTCAATTTTCGAGTGGCTAGAAATTACGGTTGATTTATAATAATTTTTTTGGTGATGGTGTTGCGCATTTTCTCCCATATAACGCATGAACAAAATTTATTTGGACGCGGATGAAATTATTATAAATCAACCGTAATTTCTAGCCACTCGAAAATTGCACTTCATTGTACTGAAATTAAATAGGCTATAAAGCTACATACCCAAAAAGTTATTATTATTCTACATGCAGTACTTGTTTCTGGATTCGCTTTTTTGGAACAATGTACATACACAAATAAATCTTAAAAAAACTTCAAAAACAAAACATTCAGTCCTATTGATACTAATTCACATTAAATTCTTAGTACTTAATACTGCTTTTTAAATCTTCTATTTCTAATAAACGACGATTTCATTCTATTTTACTCTCCACTTCCCGAAGTCTAAGTTTTTCCATAATTAAATTATGTCGCTTCACTTCTTCCACTTTTTCTTCTGTCAATTTAAAAATTTTGCTTTTGCACTTCACAAATCCGATCAAGGGAGCGATACATTTTTATTTGTTATTTCGTTTTGGTCTTTTAAACCCGTCACAGCCTCTTTTATTGTCTCACAGACTTCCTTCTGTGTACCTTTTTCTTTTACAAGGATATCATCAGGATAGCTATTATGATTTTTTTCTTCGCTTGACAGAGTTTTGCGTTTTTTTTTCGTAGGCGGCTGGAAAGCAGTAACCTCCTCGCATTTCTCAAAAGCGTTGTCGTATTTTTTTGGTCTGCCCACACCTGAAATATGTATAACTCATTTAATATTTAAGCCCTCATGGAGCTTTATCATCCCTACCTTCTTCCATTCACAAACATTTTTCAATGGTGGTCCTGCCGAGTTTAACTCTTTCTCCACCTCGCGCCAAAACCTCTTCAAATGGTCTATGTCGCCCTTAAAAAAACCCCGCGAAATATCTGGGTGCGCTTGCATTTTATTCAAAAGCAGCTCGATCTGCTTTTTATTTGTAGTGTTTGACCTGGATGTAATTATAATGCTATTAGCAATAGTAAATAACAATAAATATTCCATTTATCAGGGAAACATTTTGTTACTAACATTTTGGACAGGACTCCCTTTAAATTTCTTGGCGGAAAATTTTTCTATAAATGTCATCACAATCTCCCTTTTGTTCACATTCGTAATACCTACTTTTTACTCAAGAAACAAATTCCCATTTTCGAAGATAATTTAGAATAGGAGGAAAGGGAGAATAGGCAAAATTCCCCAGGAGTTGCCATTCAGAATTGGGCTGATATTATATTATATATGTTATGTATCTTTGATCTATGAGATTTTTACTGGTATTATAGAACTTAGTATATATAGCGCACCTTCTTGAAAAATTTCAGACTTCTAGCTTTTTAAATGAAGAAGTTATGAAGCAAAATATGATATCTGAACAATCGGCTCCTATATACGTTATAGTCATCCGATCTGCCCGGTTCCGACAAATGTCTAATAAAATGTAAAAAGACATCTGACTGCCAAGTTTCATTAAAATAGCTCAAAAAGTAAGGAACTAGTTTACGTTCAAACAGACGGACAGACAGACGGACAGACACACAGCCAGACGTACATGGCTAAATCGATTCAGCTCGTCACTCTGATCATATCGGTGTACTTTATGATGGGTCTAACTCTTCTCGTTCTGGTACTTACAAACATCGGACCAAAGTTATTATACCATTTCCATGTAAGGTATAAAAATTACTCGTAGAGTCATGAAGATACCTCGATATAAACGGGGAATTTTACTATGCCGAAATATAATTATAATACACTCGCGAACATTCGAATACGCAACAACTCTAACGTTTGGAAACTTTAACACTTTTTATTCTCCATTGTCTATTGTCTTTTGGTAAATGTGCTCGGCATTCATTTTCGGTTAGGTTTTCAAGAAAATGGCGAGCATAAATGCATAACCTCAAATATAGATTTTGATGTAGTTTCGTACCCTAAAAGACGCAAAATGAAAAAGAAAAATTTGGTTAGAAGAAAATGTAAAGCTTATGGCGATAAACCTGATGAGAGGCCTCCTGTACAGGGCATGTTAATAAAAGTTAAATGTTTAAATAAACGCGTCTGTGAATGCAGAGGACATGTCACAACATTGCATTGCAATCACCATTTGATAAATTTTGATAAAACAGTACATAATGATATATTCCTCATGGACAGCAGCGTGGTTGTGTTGGTGTTGGCGCAGCTGATGTAAGTGTTGGTCAAAGTGGTGGAAATGTTAATACTTTTTTCTTTCAGAAGCAAGGAAGCTGGAGGATGTGCATAGATAACCGTCAGCTCAACGCCGCTAGCGAACCAGATGCATACCCACTACCACAGGCCGGAGCAATCCTCGACCAACTAAACATAGCAAAGTACATATCCACCATCGACCTAAATAATAACTACTGGCAGATACCTTTAGCCAAGAAATCCCGCCCGTACACCGCATTCACCGTCCCAGGCAGAGGACTCTTCAAGTGGAAAGTGATGCCTTTTGGCCTACACTCCGCCCCAACGACATTTCAGCGCACTCTAGACGCGATACTTGGAGAGCTTCCGCCAAAGGTGTTCCGGTATCTGAATGACGCGACGTTCTAAAGCATGTACGAAGGTGCGTTTGCTGCGCAGAATAAAAAGTGTTGCAGTAACGCCCCTCCGGACTAATGGATACGATGCAGTGCTCCCGCCCCTGGTAAATAGCTATAGCCGACTTCGTCGGCCCCCTACCGCTCTGTAAACAAACAACCACCTGCCTACTCGTTTTAGTAGACAAATTCTCAAAATGGGTAGAAATAGTTCCAGTACGCCAAGCAACAACCGCGACCGTCATCAAAGCGCTCCAAGAGAGGGTCATCTATCGATTTGGATGCCCACAGATCTTCCTCAGTGACAACGGCCGCCAGTTCGTGGGAAAAGCATTGAAAACATTCCTCAGCGAGCATCACATTGAGCACAAATTTACCGCAACCTACGCTCCTCACGAAAACCCAACCGAACGGTCCAACCGAGTGAATAAGACAATGATCGCCCAGCGATCAGAAGCCGACCACCGCACATGGGAGCAGCAGATCCCACTGATCGCCTTCGCCATAAACACGGCATAACACGAATCCACACAAACGTCAGCCGCTGAAATCAACTACGGCCGTAACCCGATGACACCACGACAGGTTCGCACCGAGGGAGCAGTCCCTGAGGAACAAATCTCCGCACCTCCAGCAATCATCGAACTATGGGAGGAAATAAAAAGTCACCTCAATATGGCCGCAAAACAACAGAAGAAATATTATGATCTGCGCAGGCGGCCGTGGAAACCAGCGGTAGGAGAGAAAGTTATGAATCGAGACCATCCACTCTCGTCCGCAACCAGCAACTTCGCACAAAAGTTTGCACCAAGGTTTTCCGGACCGTATGTGATCGAAAAATACGGTCAAACTCACACAACCCGAACGGCCAAACGCATGACCAATGCACGCCCACCTACAGGACTTGAAACCAATCCTAAATATCCTAGCGTAACACATCGCCGCATCACCAAACCGCTACCCACACCCTTTTCCTCTTACCTTTTCAAAAGGAAGAATAATACAATATATATAAGCACAAAGTAGAAATGGGCAAGCATCCTACCCCACCGGACGAGCCACAAAAAGTATGACCGTGGCGCCCGCCCTTCGAAGCGACCTTGTGACCTCCAAATAAGCCACGGATACAGCGGGTGCAGATCTTCCACGGCCCACCGCTGACACCACTAAATCCGGAGCGACTGTTCGCAGTAACCAGGGCACTGGAAACCACCATTACCGAAGCTTCAGCACCCCCCCCCCAACCACCCAACACCGAGGAGAATGAGGAAGGCCAACGGGCCAAAAATAACCCATTAGAAGGTTTCGTACTGAAACGGCCATCATCAAACAAAAGAAGATGGGTGATAGCCTACAAGCGGCAGACAGTGTGGGTTACACAAATAGGGCCCAACCAGGGTCAGGGGTACAATGTGAAGATCAGCGGCCCGGAACCACCGCAAGCATGATTTAGTATCTTAAGTGATTATTTTATAGATGCTTTTATTCCATACACTTTTTTAAGTTATAATTACTTTTATATCAAAAAAAAACCCCCCATTTATTGTAAATATATACAATTTTTTTTGTCTTATGCTAAGATACGAGTATATTAGTCGATAAGCATTGAATTATATTGATGGCATTTGCATTCTGAATATAGATAAAACTGCGTTAGTACGTAAGCATGAAATTTAATAACCACCTTTGTACTTTGTAAGAATTTTGTTGTTAAAATAAAAGAACAAACACACGCGCATCGACGGGCCACCCCGGGCCACAACATTTCGCTTTCGTCCGCCGAAGTAGGAGGGGGACTGTAACGTAGCATTTGCATACATACATACATACGACCCACGCAAACTACACTGCCTACTACGGACGACAAGCATGCATACAAACATACATACATACATACGACCCACGCAAACTACACTGCCTACAGCGGACGACAAACACACACACATACATACGTCAGGACGAATCCCACACTCTGCTGGTCAGCGGCACATTCCTTAACCCTCCTGGCCTTCACGGCCGCACACACACTCCGTAATCCCCGTGCCGACACCTACCACAATAGTGTGCGACCACGGAGGCTGACAGGACCCTACAGTGACGAGTCTTGGTAGGTCGCCGCGACTGCCGAGATCACCTGCCGAACCGACTCCTTTTTTATTAAATTAATAAAATTTAAACCAACATTTATATGCAAGGAGGAGCGCGCCTTAAAAATGCATTATAATATAAAGTAAATAACTTATACAGAATTTTGCAAATAAAACACAAACAACAACCCCACAAACAAGTTAAGCAGCGGCAGGTCAGTTGCTCTTGTTTGTAGTTGGTTTGTTAAAGGAAGATAAAATAAATGCAACATCCAACTCGTCTAGCGTAGCACAATATGTAGCGTATTGGCTCTGCAACTCCGAGCTCCCGGGTTCAAACCCTGAGAGAAGTGGTTATGAAAAATTAAATTTAATTAATGTGGTGATTTCCGAAATAGTACTATAACTGCTACCATTAAAAACTGTTGTGGTTTTTTTACAAAAATCTTCCATAAACTGGCCTTGAGCTCAATAAAATTGTAAAATATTAACATTTACTAGGCCAACAGAAAAATAAACAAACATTTATATTTAGACAAATGTCATAAAAGGACGAGAGGACGGCAAAATTGTATAACAATAAGTCCTTCTAGCTCGCTCCATGTTCTCAATGTGGATTTCAGTAAATTGGTATAATTTGAGAGACTTTGTTTTGGGAGTAGAGGACATGAGACCAATTAAAGCCAACTGCTATAAATTGTGACTTTTGTCTATTAGAGCCTGATACTGCTTACTGAATTCGGACCTTAAACTACATTTTATTTTCAAAAGATTTCTTTGATTTAGTTTATTCTTACTTGGAACAAGAACCGGTTTTATCTTGATTCAAAAATTAGGACCCGTTTTTTTTCAATGTGCAATTTTTCGAATAATTCGGAAACACGTTTTACAAAAAAGCCGTATAATCAGACACCCTAATGTACATACTTACATGAATGCATATTGCAGTGCCGTCTGATGATGACGAAGATGAATTTCACCACTAGATCACAAATATATAGTCTTGTAATTAATATCGCGCAGCTTAACTCTTAACAATATTGGCGCACTAAAAGATTCAACGCAAAAAAAACAGCAATTGCCCTTGATTCGAATGTAGATGGCTTGAACCGAAAGGAGATTCGATGAAAAATTCTTTATTATTGATACCACAAAAACTCACTCTCGCACTTTGCTTTTTCAATGTACAATTTTTCGAATAAATCGGAAACGCCTTTTACAAAAAAGCCGTATAATAAGACACCCTAATGTACATACTTTCATGAATGCAGATTGCAGTGCCGTCTGATGATGACGAATATGAATTTCACCACTAGATCACAAATATATAGTCTTGTAATTAATATCGCGCAGCTAAACTCTTAACAATATTGGCGCACTAAAAGGTTCAACGCAAAAAAAACAGCAATTGCCCTTGATTTGAACGTAGATGGCTTGAACTGAAAGGAAATTCTATGAAAAATTCTTTATTATTGATACCACAAAAACTCACTCGCGCACTTTGCTTTTTCATTCATATTTCTTGCAATAAAACGCGGGAACACTTAACATTATATAACGTACATATATATAAATGCGTACGTTCACCAAGAATACAAGATAACGCAAATTTTAAATAAAAAACACGCACCTTCTTATTTCCTTGGTGTTATGTTTTTTTTTAGTATTATGTATGTATGTATGTATTTTTGTTGTGTTGTATTTCCATTAAGTGGGTGTATGCGTTGGTTATCCCAATCCTTCTGCTGGTGCAGTGTAGAACGTGCAAAAATATATACATATATGTCGTAGGTGTGTGTACAAATGTTGAATTTTGTGGTACTGTGGCGTAATGTTGATGTGACGATGTTGGAATGATCTGCTCCACTTTTTGCTGTAGGAAGTCAATTTGATTATTAATACGATGAGACCTTTTGCAGAGTGTAAAAATTTTGGTTTGATTTCCAACGGCGAAGAAGGACCTTGGTCGGGACTGCTGCAATTGCAATGGTCTCGTGGACAGCCGTTTTGTGTTAAATGAAAGATGAAAAATTCGTGTTGGAAAGAATGTCCCCTATATGTATGCATATTTCTTTATAAATTCAAATGTAAATCATATGTATAAAAATCACTTACACATTGCTGATTTTTTATGGTGTTGGCTGACTGGCTTTTGGTGAACGCTGATGTGTTGTTTTGCCTTAGCAAACCAGTTAGTTCGGCAAACAAAAGGATATTCTGTTAAATAAGATAACTAAAATTGTATTTTGTTGTACGTATATTGGAACGATTTTTCGTCATCCCTTGTCAAATTTGGTTTTGTGACATACCAGTTTCGGCGTTGTGCCATATTCAGTGTCGTTTTTCTTTGCTTCAATGGTTCGTGCACTAGAGCAGCGAACTTGCGGCCTTGGATTCACGTGCAACATTGAGTGATGCCGTTGTTGGCAAAGTTCACATGACCACTTGCTTGGGCATTCATTAGTGTTGAGAGACAGTTTTTGCAAAACTTGCTTTGGTTTAAGAACTAAAAGACGTTGAGCACCGAAGTTCGTTTTAAATTTGGGCAACCTCTAATGAGAAGGTTAGATTCGCAGTAGGTTAGTTCCCTCTTTGATTATTCCACAAAAGCGTTAGTCCTGTTCAAGGGCCTGTTTTGCGCAGCATTTTGATGAGCGACGGTTTTTGATTTACTTCAGCTTACATGAAGCCTACTCAGTCTTTCGACTACTTTGTATCTTTAAGCAAGAAAGTTATCCATTTGAGACAATGGAGGTAAGTTTCTTCGGGAAGACAGATTGTTTTCCAAGTGCTAGTGTGTTTTCAGGCAGGTTTGATTAACATATATATACCAGCATGGAATCCCAACTGTCTGTCTTCACATCTCGAGAATTAAGAATTGACAGACAGTTGTTTATTAAGGTGTGCAGCCTTTGCAAATGGTGACTGTTCTCGGATTGGATAGTGGGCAGAGTTATTCGGGTTTTGATTTGCTCGTCAACCAGGATACGTTTGTTTTCGTATCGTGACTAAAGCTTCCCAAGGCAGATCGAAATTGTCATCGCTGAGCGGGTATTGGCTTTGTTCCACGCGGGATGATGGTCGCGGCACAGCATTTGCTGTTATCAACGTAGGCTGTTTAGCAATTTTTGCTTTGGTCACCTCATATTGTTTAAGGCAAGCATAGTATTTGCCTCGCATCTAATTCTTTAAATTTTCTCGGAGGCTATAATCGGGCTTTCATAAAACCAGATTGTTGAGAACATGAGCACAAATCTCATAGATTTGTAGACGACCTTTGACGTAGTTGTGCATTTACCATATAAGTATATAAAACTGTATTTTTGAATTTTAACTCTCCCTTAGCAACCATGTGCATACCAGTTTATATCGTAAATCGGGGTGGCGTGTAATCTAAATTTGCGAAAAATTTGTGACAAAGTTTAAAAAACCAAAAATACAGTGAAAGAATTAAAAGCGGAAAATTGGTGAAAAGTATAAAAACCAAAAGTAACAGTGAAATAATTTAAAAGCGAAAAATTTGTGACAAAGTTTAAAAAACCAAAAATACAGTGAAAGAATTAAAAGCGAAAAATTGGTCAAAAGTGTAAAAACCAAAAGATACAGTGAAAAGAAGAAAGAAAGCGTGTAGCAAATAAGTAAAAGCGAAAAATTTGTGAAAATTATAAAAAAAACCAAAAGATACAGAGAAATAACTAAAAGCGGAAAATTTACGAAAATTACACAAAACCAAAAAATACAGTGAAATAATAAAAAGCGAAACAAATTTGTGAAAATTATACAAAACCGGAAGCTACAGAGAAATAATTAAAAGCGAAAAATTTGTGAATATTATAAAAACCAAGAACCAGAAACAACAAAAGGGGTCAGCGCAGTACAGCACGCACAGAAGGATCTACAACAACAGCATTACACACCGGACCTTGGCGGTACAGTACAGCGCAAAACACAGGTGGTACCCATAAAATTACGTACATAAGTGCCCAAAAACTTTATTTGCATACTCGTACGTACGTATGTATGTACATGCGAACTCCATAGCGGTTTCAAGTATTGTGGTTTAGAGTCATCCAACTTTGAATTAACCGCAAGAAAGAAAAAACCGCTATAAAAGTATATCTATATACAGCTCGCTCTACTTACATATGTCCATATGTAAATACATATACTCATAATTTCCGCTCATTTCTTATTTTAATCTCCTCGAAGTTTTAACCCGGCATCTCTGTTCCACAATATAGTTCTAACGCATGTACATATGCTGGCACAAGCACTAACTGATATACATACAAATAAGTCACTCAAACTCTCTTACCTAAAAATTGCTACGTATGCACATATGTACATATGTAAATACGTATACTCATAATTTCCGCTCATTTATTACTTTAATCTCCTCGAAGTTTTAACCCGGCATCTCTGTCCCATAATATAGTTCTAACGCATGTACATATGCTGGCACATGCACTAACTGATATACATTCAAATAAGTCACTCAAACTCTCTTACCTCAAAATTGCTACGTATGCACATAGGTAACTACTAAACGCGTACTCACATACATATTTACATACCAAACGGTACTTCCCATCTTCTCCCAATTTTCTGACGCTATTAATTCGCGCCCGAAATATTCACATGTGCATGTAAATACTTCCCCTCCCTCAATATTTTTTTTGGGAGTTCCAAATTCCAATTTCCTAATACGTAACTCCTTTATATGTTCACATATGTAAACATATGCACAAAAACCACAAAAACTCTCGCGCGGGCATTCTGTACTCGTATATACATACATAATTCCCACACAAATAACTGTCCGCTGCTTTCAAGTCGCAGAGCATCCGCACTTGTCCACAAACCCCTGCGTATATACATACGTACATATACACATACATAAGTATGTTATGGCTGCAAACAAATTGATAACCGCGGGTAAAGTGCGAGTAGGGTGGGTAATCTCCCGAATACGATTGAAAATCCAGCCACTAAAATGCTTTAAATGTCTAGAGTTTGGCCACCTTGCTAGAAATTGCAAGAGTGCGTTTGATCTAAAGAATGCATGCTTCAACTGCGGAGAGACAAATCACAAAGCAGTAGAATGCAAAAAGGAAGTGAAATGCGCAATATGCTCACGAAGAAACTCACCCCAAGTGAAGCACAGAACTGGTGGCAGAGAATGTCCCTACTATTTGGAGGCGTTAAAAAAAGCCCGAACACAATGAAACTGCTGGAACTAAATTTAAATCATTGCAAAGCTGCGCAAGAGCTTCTGGGGCAGACGGTAATAGAAAAAAATATTGACATAGCCATATTAAGCGAACCGTATAAGGTTGGAAATGCCCCACTGTGGGTTAGCGACGCAAACCAAAAATCAGCTGTATGGAGCTGCGCCAAAAGGCCAGTTGTGATTGAGCAACTAAAGGTGGAAAGAGGTTTTGTCTGCGTGCGAGTGTCGGATATTGTTTTATACAGCTGCTTTATACCACCTAGTTTTAATCTTGCTGAATTTGAAAACGTCCTAGACAATCTGGTTGACGACGCAAGAGCCAGATCATCAGTCGTTATTGCCGGCGACTTCAATGCATGGGCCCGAGAATGGGGCAGCCGTTGGACAAATGCTAAAGGAAGGGCACTGCTCACGGCTCTATCATCGTTAGAATTAGCTCTGTTAAACACAGGCGATAAACTTACCTTCCAAAGAGATGGAAGGGGGTCCATAATTGACCTTACTTTCGTAAGTAAAACACTCTTCCGAAGAGCGTCATGGGAAGTGTGCGAAGATTATACACACAGCGACCATCAGGCAATAATATTCTCGATAAAAGATAAAGTAGGGGTAGAAAATAACAAAAGGGCGAAATTAGTTGGCTGGAAGTTGCATATGCTCGATGAAGAAGCATTTAAGGTAATGATAACAGACATAATGCTACCACAAGGAGCGATAAACACGGCAAATCATTTAATGCATAGTATTAAAGAAGCTTGCGACGCCTCTATGAGAAAAAAGTCTGTTTCGTCCAGACGAGCACCAGTGCACTGGTGGAGCGAGGACATTGCGGATCTGCGCCGGCAATGCAATAGAGCAAGGCGAAACTACCAGAGAGCCAGAAGTCGTAGTGTAAACTTTACAGAGCAGCAAAATATGTACAAAGAAAAACGAACTACACTGAAAAAGGCAATAAAAGCTAGTAAGATTAAGTGCTTTCGAAGTTTATGTGACAACGCAGATAAAGACCCTTGGGGCTTAGCATACAAAATCGTGACCAAAAAGCTACAGAAATCAATTCAACCGCAGATAACATGCCCTAAAAATCTTAAAACAATAGTGAGTGTTCTATTTCCAACCCAACCGCCATTTGAGCGGGAAAAATTTCCCCCTATAATAAATGAGACACCTGCGATCACTGCAGAAGAGGTTGTATTGGCTGTTAAAAGTTTAAAGGACAAAAAGGCACCAGGTCCAGATCTCGTTCCAAATCGCATTTTAAAGCTAGTTTCTAATACCAACATAGAAGCCCTTGTTCTCACATATAACGAATGTTTAAAAGACGGTATATTTCCACCAATATGGAAGCGCCAACGACTGGTACTCTTACCTAAGGCTGGGAAACCACCAGGGGACCATACAGCGTATCGTCCAATTTGCATGCTGGACACAGCCGGTAAACTGCTTGAACGAATTATTAGCAACAGGCTGATAAATGAAATTGCAAAAGGTGGAAACCTCTCAGAAGCGCAGTTCGGATTTAGAAAAGGGCGATCAACCTTAGATGCGGCTATGCTGGTAAAGAGAATAGCTGAAGAAGCAATCAGTGGAAAAAGGTGGAAAGGTGGATCAAAAGAATATTGCCTGGTAATCACGCTAGATATTAAAAATGCGTTCAATTCCGCAAGCTGGAAGAAAATAGCTGAAGCTCTCCGCGGTTTTAAAGTGCCGATATATCTGCGGAAAATATTAAGCAACTATCTAGAATATAGAGTACTTACATATGAAACAGACGAAGGCACCAAGCAATGCAACACTTCCGGAGGAGTACCACAAGGATCTGTTCTGGGTCCATTACTCTGGAATATAATGTATGATGGCATTCTGCGTCTGCAAATACCCGAGGGTGCGAAAATTATCGGTTTTGCGGACGATATAGCTCTAATAATCGTGGCCAAGCATCTAAAAGATGTGGAGCAAAGAGCAAACTTAACAATTAAGCGAGTTCAGACATGGCTCGAAGATTCCGGCCTCCAGTTAGCCCAACAAAAAACAGAGGCAGTATTAATAAGTAGCAGAAAAGCTCGTGAAGTCATCAAAATCAAAGTTGGAGGACATGAAATTGTCTCGAAACCTACCCTCAAATATTTAGGCATAATTTTCGACGCTAGGTTAATATTTAAGCCTCATTTAGAATATGCAGTTGAGAAAGCAGAAAAAGTTGCAGCGGCGCTTTCACGACTCATGGTGAGTAAAAGAGGCCCTAAGCAACAAAGCAGGCAGCTATTTGCAAGCGTGATACGGTCTGTACTTCTGTACGGTGCACCAATTTGGTCGAGTGCGCTCGAAAAGACTTCGTACGCACGCGAGATCAGATCATTATATCGCCTTTGCGCGATAAGGGTGTGCAGCGCGTTCAGAACAACGTCGGAAGAAGCAGCTCTGGTAGTGGCAGGGCTCTGTCCAATAGAGATTTTGGCGAAAGAGGTTGTGGCACCCCCGACAAATAAAGTAAGACGGGAAGCGGCGAGGCAGAGTTGCCTGCGGGGTTGGCAGAGGCGGTGGAGTGTAGCTGGTAAGGGACGGTGGACATTTAGGTTGATTCCCAGTCTGGAGAAATGGCTAGATAGGCGACATGGCGAAGTTGATTTCCACCTAACCCAAATTCTTACGGGACATGGTTGTTTCAAGTCTTATTTGCACAGGTTCAAACACGACGATGACCCTTATTGCACCTTTTGTGCAAATCAGGTGGTCGAAGACGCCGAACACTGTTTTTTCGTCTGTCCGCGGTTTGCAATAGAAAGGGATGACTCGAACACGAAGTTAGGGAAATCGCTTTCGGTTAAAAATCTAGTAGATACTATGCTCGAGTCCAAAGAAAATTGGTCTGTTGTTTGCAATTTAGCGAACAAAATTCTAATTAAACTGCGTCAAGCGGAGCAACTCCGCAGAAATTCATAGAAAGGCAATAGGCCGCTCCCCCTCCGCGAAGTAATACCTAACGGTAGTTCCACGGAGCGAGGGAAACGGAGCAGGGGTGGGTTTTTAGTGCGGTGAGCCGAAAGGCAAGTCCCACACTTCGGCTTTCAATGCTTTGTGCCACCTCTAGAAAAAAAAAAAAAAAAAAAAAAAAAAACATACATAAGTATAAGCGACAAAAGAGCTTTGCTTTGCACTTAGACGCGCTAAGGCAACACAAATCGGAGTTCTCAGGTTCATGCTCATTAGTGGACGAAGAAAAAAAAAGCAGGAAACAATAACCGCCATTAAAATACTAATATATAAATACGTTTATACACATTTAGTAATTTATACATATATATTTACTCAAAATTACATATAATTTCATACTATAAATTACATATTTATAAATTATAAATTACATATACAGCCCAATTCTGAATATTCCCCGGGAGTTCATTTCTCGCGGATTTTACTTTTCTCGAGAATAAAATCCTCCTATTCTAAACTACCGGGGAGAACAATAAAAAGGAAATGAGAATTTCGATTTGTCGAAGTCAGCTGTTGTGTACCTGACGTTTTGTTTTAACTATTAATTCTATACTCACTAAAACCAATCTACGATAAAAAAGTGTTTTTGGAATTTAAAATAAATAAAATAAAACCAAAATGTATAGCATAGCTTTTCACATGCTAGTCGAAGCATCAAGGAATGAAGTGAGGCGTGATAGGCACCTACAAAGGATTGAAAGGAGGCAGTTACGCGATGCGGCAAACCCCCTTGAATTGCCGGAAACTTTGTAAGTGTTTGAAACTATTGCATTTGTTCATTTCATTAAAAAGTGTTTTGTCTTCCGAAGGTTTGAGAAATACTATAGGGTAAATAAGCCCGCTTTTAAATATTTATTAAAAGTATTGATGTCGCACACCCCGCCAGCAGTTCCTCAGATTGTGAAACTGAGTGGAGTACTTCGCTTCTTTGCCGAAGGTGGCTATCAGACGAGCAGAGGGAAAGATTGCGATGTTTCTCTGGGCCAATGCAGCGTCAGCAAAGTACTAACGTGTAATGGTTCTGGGTATGAAGTCTTAAAGTGATCTTTATAAGTTTAGTTCAGGCTGCGGTATGGCAAAGGATACCAACACGCGAACGACGCCACTAATTCTGACTAACGACCTTCCGGCGGATCGGGACCCATTTAAAGGTGCCAGCTCTTAGCGGTTGGGTGAGTTCAAGGCCGAGGCCGAAGTCTCCACTACACATTTTATTAAAGAGTCCCTCCGGAAACTAAATAAAAAAAAACTCATAGAAAAGAAAAAAAATCTTTTATTCAGTGAAACAAAAGAAACCAAAAAAAATTAACCCGAGTTGAAGCTGTTTTTAATTAAAGTCACTCGCGACGCTTTATGATGATATGCAACGCGCGGTCTTTACCCACCCTCCATGCCACTCCAGTAATGTTAGTAGAGGGCCCTTTTATATTGTTGTTGTTGCTGTCCTATTTCATTAAGCCACAAGGCAAACTAAAATTTTATTTTCTAAACACTATAATTAACTTCTTTTATTTACAAAAACTATTTTTCCTTTAATGCATTTTTTTATACTTTCATATAATACTTAAACTTTAGTAATTCAATTAAAAAGGGTTAAGGGTAGGCAAAAATGAAAATGCTGGCAATTAAAGTTTAGCTAAATATGCATGAATAGATTTCATAATGCTTGCTAATATTATGCTTTTTTTTGTTTTTTCTTTTTTTGTTTGTTTATACCAATAGGCATATGAAAAAATAAATCTAAAACATTGAAATTACCCAGGAGTAAGCATAAGCCTATTTAAAAAAAACGTCATTCGGCTGGCAAATCGAAAGCAATTCAGGCAATTTTTTTATTTATTTTTTGTGCGCACAATAAAACCAGATCCAAGGGTTTGCGCTTACTAAATTCCATTGCTAGGCGAGAAGTGCCGATACCTGTGTTGGCTTTTGCCTAGCTGATCGCGTCAACAACAACCACAAGCACTTGTCAAATTAAATTATATGTTTTAGTATTTACATTTTCACTGCTGTCCGCTGAAAGGCCTTCCAACGACGAGTATGTAGCTAAGCTGATAACACGAAGCAAATGCAAAAGATGCTGTCGACCTGTAGGATGTTGTTGTCGCTTCCCGCTTATTGTTTTTTTTTTTTTTGTTTTTGTTTTTTGGTAGTCTTATATTCGCTCGTGGGTGTTCAGGCACCTACTAAATTATCTTTCTTTTTTTTTAACTTACTAATGTAAGTTTACAAAGTAACTGCTACTTATTTATTATATGGAAAGGTTATCGGTAAATGCAGTTTTATAGTTATTACACATTGTACAGTCACTACATGGTCGATCTGACTTTTATTCTGACTCCATAATTATTAATTAATGATGATTATTAGTATTATTATTATTTTTGCTATCTCCTAATGTTCTTCGTGATGCGACTAATGGGCAGGAATAATTTATACGAATTTTTCGTAATTTCGTAGAAACCAGTTTTTGGGCATGGGCAAGTGCCGCAATGACCCAATCTTGATTGCTCTTATCACTCATCAACATCAACTTACTCGGCCGACGACTTAAACGGAAAAAGATCCTAGCACTTGTATTGACTGATGCGCTGCAGATCGAAGAGCGCAATAAATACTCGTCAAGTATTTGTCCCATTCTGACTGGTCTTGCTTAATATAAGAACGGATAGCTGCTAACAGTGATATGTTCACGCGCTCCGCGGTATTGCTTTGAGGCGAATATAAAGCAGTGAACATTTGCCTAATGCCGAATTCTGTCAAGAACGCTTTAAAGTCGTTCGACTTAAACTGCGAGCCATTATCGCTTACTTTAGTTTCAGGCACTCCATAACAATGAAAAATTTGGTCTAGCAGAAAATCTTGTATTGTAGCGGAGGTAAATTTGCGTAAAGGACAAAGCCAATGAAACTTGCTAAAATGGTCAAGCACTATCAATAAGCCAATATTACCGCGTTTGCTTCTCGGGTACGGTCCTAGTATATCTATGTACAACTTTTGAAATGGTCTCCCTGACACACTTTGCAACCCCATGGGCGGCGTGAGTTTAACGTTTGGAGCTTTTGTTTCTTTGCAGGTGTCACATTGTCGAATATAGTCACGAACATCCTTAGCTAAACCTGGCCAAAACAAATTACGCTTTATTCGCTCAATAGTTTTTTGCATGCCTGCATGGGCTGTAATGACACTGTCATGTGCACGTGTAATAACGTCTTTTCTTAATATTTCCGCAACCCACAGCTTCCACGCGAGGAAATCTTCATCTACACTGCCGGTCAAATGTTGGGTGCGAATATACACAAATTTATCAATTACTTTTAAATCGGGCAAATTATCATTACTGTTTTTAATTCTCTGTATCAACGTCAGATAATCTGGATCGAAAAAACAAGTAGATTCTAAATCAATCTCTGGACCTACTGCTTCTAAACTGGCTATCTCGGTATCGTGAATACGCGATAAGGCATCTGGTACAATTTGGTCTTTGCCTTTGTGGTGGGAAATTGTAAACTTATATGTTTGTAGACGAAAAATCAACCTGGCTAATCTGCCGCTAACGTTTGTCTGTCGCAACAACCATAAGAGACTTGAATGGTCAGTAATAGCTTCAAATTCTTGAAGTTCGAGATAACATCTGAACTTTTCAATGGCTAAAATTACAGCTAAACATTCCCTTTCCGTCACACTATAGTTTCTTTCGGCTTTAGACAGTTTCGTCCTTCTCTTCAGACAATTGCACAAGAACCGCGCCAATACCATAATCGCTGGCATCGCAATGTTAGTAAAACTTCCTATTAAAATCAGCATTTTGCAATACAGGTGCAGAAGTTAACAAAAACTTGAGTTTTTCTTGTGCAGCTTGTGCTTCTTTAGTCCAAACAAACTTTTTCTTTGTTGACAAAACCTCTGTTATTGGGTATGTGATTTCTGCGAAATTTTTTATAAATCTCCTGTACCATCCACACACTCCCAAAAATCCACGGACTTAAGGTTTTTTTGGCGAGGGACAAGACAATATGCAAGAAATTTTTTCGGGATCAGTGGAAATTCCACCACTTCCAATCACGTAACCTAAATAAATAATTTTTGTTACGCAGACCTGACTTTTCTTGAAGATTAATGTAAGATTAGCTTTTCGGAATTGTTCTGCCAGTCGCACCAATACAGATATGTGAGAGGAAAAACTTTCGGATACTATGCACATGTCGTCTAAATATCCAAACACGCAATTTTGCAGGTCGGGATGAATTAATGCATCCATGAGTCGGCACATTGTTGCCGGTGCGTTGCATAGCCGAAACGGCATGACCACAAATTGGTATAAAGGTCGACCAGGTATCGTGAACGCGGTTAACGGGCGCGACTCTGGCAACAATTCGATCTGCCAATAGGCGTCTTTCAGATCTAATTTTGTAATGATGTTAGCTTTTGGTAGGCGCGAAAAGATGCCGTCAATGCTTTGTAGTGGATATGCATCCTTTTTCGTGACATCATTAACTTTTCGAGCATCCAAGCATAATCTAACCTTTCCGGGTTTTACCACTAATCACATGGGCGAACTCCATGGTGAGTTAGATGGCTCGATTACGCCTAGTTCAATCATTCTATCTACTTCATCAAACATTAATCTTTCTACGGCCGGGCTAACCGGGTGGTACTTTTGTTTAACTGGTTTA
Organism: Philophylla caesio; assembly: GCA_963971545.1. NCBI lineage: Eukaryota > Metazoa > Arthropoda > Insecta > Diptera > Tephritidae > Philophylla > Philophylla caesio. The sequence goes on along the minus strand of OZ020604.1, from coordinate 115,045,575 downwards.
GTACCTGCTACGTCAATGTGATGTTGAATCAAGCTAGTACGGCCTAAGCCTTGCTTTTCAAAATTCGGGAAAAGTAATTTTACCGATTCTAATTGCTGGTTTTGAGTGTTCGTCAATTGGCAATTAATCGAACAATCTTCCTTAGAATTTTCTAACGTTAGTGTACTGATTATCCCTGGCGCCAATTCGAAAAATCTCCAGAAGTCGATACCAAGAATAAGCCTTTGTGTAATCGATGGTATAATGTATAATTTTCTTTGTCTTTCTATATATTTGTAGTGCATGTTAAGTGCATTAAGGAAACCTTTAACGGGGTGTGCATTACCATCCGCTGTTTTTACATACGAACTAATGCGATGAAATTCTGAATAATTAGAAAAATCTTTTTGTGCAAACTCGGATCCAATACAACTTACATTTGCACCAGTATCCAACAAACCTATCTCGCAAAAATTCAAAAATTTTACTTCCGCGTAACTTCGAAGATCTGTGTTAGTATTAGATATGGACGAAACTAACATCTTTCTATTTTTACGTCTTTCCACAACAAATTTTCTCATTCGTAAAGTATTCCTCTTCGCTTTCTTAACGTCCTCTTCAAAAATTATTTTTCTAACGTTTAAGTAATTTTGCAGTCGTTAATGGTACGGTTTATAAGAAAAATGAATTGCCTGGGAATTGTCAAAAGTATTATCGTGTTTATTCATAATCGGATTAATGTTTTCCTCTTTTATTTCAGGGGCATTCGGTTGTTGTTGAATGCACGCCATTGGGAGTTTCCCGCTTTGCGCTTCGTACATTTTCGCACTGCGGTTTGAAAACGTTCTGTGTTCTGCATCCATAGCAAAATATGCGTCGATCTACAAGACAATCTTCCCACATATGTCCTTCACTATCGCAGTTCCAACACTTCAACGTTTTGAGCGTCTCGTGGATAGCAGCAATAGTGTCTTCTGTACTACCAGACTCGACCAGTGAGGTTTCTTCGCTTTCAAGAGAAAATACCTGTCTACGCCCACCTGTAGTAACGAGTGGTTTAGGTTGGCTAAATATTCCACCCTGTTCATCTTTTAGTCGATTTTCTTAAATGTGCCACTGATAGGACAGGTACGTACAACAATTCGTGCCTTATTTCCGGTCGGAGATTACGAACAAGAATTTCGATCAACTCTTCCTCGGGAATGCTTCTACCTAGCCTATCTACCAGTAAACTAACTGCATCGTAAAAGCTTTGGAAAGATTCTCCTGGTCTTTGCTTCCGTGAACGTATCTGCTCTCGAAAATCAAAATCCACACGAAAGTCTTTATATTGATAACGGAACGCTGTGCAGAATTCCTGCCACTCAATTATTTCTACCTGTTTGTGGTACCTCCAATACCAATCTAAGGCCTTGCCTTTTAATAATAAGTGCAAATTTTTGCATAATGCATCAAAATCATTGTTAAATGTTTCCCTAGTTAACACTCTAATTCTGTACACAAATTCTTCCACAGCTAATTCGTCAAAAGTACCGTCGAACCTCACGTTCCATTTTTGTATAATATTAGAAATCTTTATTGGGTTAATGGAGGTGGTTAATGAGTCTCCACTGGGCAAATTATTGTCAATGTTTTCATGGGGTGGACTGCTTTGATTACGCGTATTACCCTCGGTAAAATTCGAAGTTAAATTTAGCGACCGAAACATTCTTTGAACACTGTCTTCCACCATTTGTGAAATTCGGCCATAATCAATACCGCTTTGACGATTGGTATTATTCCTTCTGTCCCAATTTCGCGCTCGGCCAGAACTATTTCCGCTAATATGATGGGGAGCATTACCCGAGCTTAAGCTGATGTCCACGATTGGAATATTTAAACTGTTATTTAAAGAGGGCGGTCGCGGTTCCTGTTCTATAAGTATCATATTTGGAGCCAAACTTCTTGCAACACTTCGCGTTACTGGTCGCCGCCTTGCACCTGTTGAGACCGACGCCGTGTTTAGTAAGTGACTTGGTGAATGATTACCTACCACTAACTTTAAGTCTTTAGTCTGTAGGAGTCTTGTGCATGAGGGACATTCTGAGTGAGTTTTCAACCAATTTTCTATGCATGGTTTGTGAAAGATATGTTGGCACACAGTCATGCAACATGGTTGCGTATCCGTCATGGCGTTCGTACAGACTAAACAATCGTTTGCTTCGGCATTTATACATGCAACTGTAGGGGGGCTGTGTAAAAGTGACATAGTTTTATTTTAATAATTTTTCCTTATATGTGGCCTTAGTTAATGAAAGAAAACAACAACAAACAACATTTTAACGATCAACTGAAAACAGAAAAAAAATATTTTGGGCTATGGTATTTTATAAAACATTTTCTTAAAAGCTTAATTCCTTGTCTGACTTGCTCATCTTTATCTTGTATTTCCAGCGGAAAAATCAATTGAAGATCAAAACAATTTATCTTAGCAAAAAATGTTTGAGAAGATTTGAAGAAATAAATTCGTCCAAAATTCACTGAAAGTCAGAAAAAGGCTAAAACAAGAGGTTACCGGACGACGGTATTTACTCAGAGATAAATACTCGTATTCCACATAACCTTATATTAGTATTGACCAATCTCATAAATCCGCGGCGATATTTATATTTCTTTTGAAACCAAATGAGCTAAATGGGGCCATGCGTATTAATCCGTATAACTGCAACTCTCTTGCAATATACAAATGTTAAGGTTGGTATTTAACAATAAAAATGTCTGTATGTGTGGGGCCCCACGTTGGGCGAGAAAAATATTGTAATGGTTCTGGGTATGAAGTCTTAAAGTGATCTTTATAAGTTTAGTCCAGGCTGCGATATAGCAAAGGATACCAACACGCGAACGACGACACAGATTCTGACTTACGACCTTCCGGCCGATCGGGACCCATTTATAGGTGCCAGCTCTTAGCGGTTGGGTGAGTTCAAGGCCGAGGCCGAAGTCTCCACTACACATTTTATTAAAGAGTCCCTCCGGAAACTAAATAAAAAAAAACTCATAGAAAAGAAAAAAAATCTTTTATACAGTGAAACAAAAGAAACCAAACAAAATTAACCCGAGTTGAAGCTGTTTTTAATTAAAGTCACTCGCGACGATGATATGCAACGCGCGGTCTTTACCCACCCTCCATGCCACTCCAGTAATGTTAGTAGAGGGCCCTTTTTATATTGTTGTTGTTGCTGTCCTATTTCATTAAGCCACACGGCAAACTAAAATTTTATTTTCTAAACACTATAATTAACTTCATTTATTTACAAAAACTTTTTTTCCTTTAATGCATTTTTTTATACTTTCATATAATACTTAAACTTTAGTAATTCAATTAAAAAGGGTTAAGGGTAGGCAAAAATGAAAATGCTGGCAATTGAAGTTTAGCTAAATATGCATGAACAGATTTCATAATGCTTGCTAATATTATGCTTTTTTTTGTTTTTTCTTTTTTTGTTTGTTTATACCAATAGGAATATGAAAAAATAAATCTAAAACATTGAAATTACCCAGGAGTAAGCATAAGCCTATATAAAAAAACTTCATTCGGCTGGCAAATCGAAAGCAATTCAGGCAATTTTTTATTTTTTTTTTGTGCGCACAATGAAACCAGATCCAAGGGTTTGCGCTTACTAAATTCCATTGCTAGGCAAGAAGTGCCGATACCTGTGTTGGCTTTTGCCTAGCTGATCGCGTCAACAACAACCACAAGCACTTGTCAAATTAAATTATATGTTTTAGTTCTTACATTTTCACTGCTGTCCGGTGAAAGGCCTTCCAACGACGAGTATGTATTTAAGCTGATAACACGAAGCAAATCCAAAAGATGCTGTCGACCTGTAGGATGTTTTTGTCGCTTCCCGCTTCCCGCTTATTGTTTTTTTTTTTTTTGTTTTTGTTCTTTGGTAGTCTTATATTCGCTCGTGGGTGTTCAGGCATCTACTAGATTATCTTGTTTTTTTTAACTTACTAATGTAAGTTTACAAAGTAACTGCTACTTATTTATTATATGGAAAGGTTATCGGTAAATGCAGTTTTATAGTTATTACACATTGTACAGTCACTACATGGTCGATCTGACTTTTATTCTGACTCCATAATTATTAATTAATGATGATTATTAGTATTATTATTATTTTTGCTATCTCCTAATGTTCTTCGTGATGCGACTAATGGGCAGGAATAATTCATGCGAATTTTTCGTAATTTCGTAGAAACCAGTTTTTGGGCATGGGCAAGTGCCGAAATGACCCAATCGAAATCTGCTCGAAACAAAAATATAAAAAAAACCACATGGATAGCTATGTATATAACTATATAGATAGATATTATGTAAAAACACGGGACAGCGTGCAGGCGGCAAATAAGGTATTGTAAGCGGTGTTTTCCGTTTGCGGCAGCCAGGGGAAGCGTCTGAGGATGCTGTTTGTGCTCAGTGGTCTTTATACCCAGCAGCGTTTAGGCATAACCAACCTCGTCGTTGGTAGCTGCTAGGTCACGTGGGCGTTATGTAAAGTTTCTAAGTTTCTGTGCGTGGGGCATTCCGCGTAAAGAAATCAGCGCAGCAGGATCTCAGGTGTCTGGCCGAGGATATTAACGTATATCGGCGACGTTAAAAATTAGGCGCGTGGCAAGCTTTTTGTTATTTAATTGGTTTTTTGTTAAACTTTTCGCGTTAACTTGGTTTTTTTTTTTTTTTATTTATATTGTTTTTTTTTTTTTTTTGTGTGTTGTGGATGGCGCTTTCAATAAAAAGTAACTCTACGGAACCAAAACAAATAGTTTCCGAACTAAATTGGCTTTTACGGCCGCGCGGTGACTTCCCGTTTTTTAGAAATTAGTTGATTGCTCTTATCACTCATCAACATCAACTTACTCGGCCGACGACTTAAACGGAAAAAGATCCTAGCACTTGTAGGCAAATCTTCCAAGGCTTCTTGTTTGCATTTTCACAGCTTCTTACGAATGAATACAGTACAGGACTGTCAAAGACTGCAACAGAATCAATTAAAGCCGGACTAAGTGATAGTGAGTGGAAGCGGTTGGTGTCTTAGCTTAGTGATCGAGAAATATAGCAGGATAGAATTTCTTTTTTTCTTTTTCCAGATGCATAAAAATTGCATTAATTATAGGAACGACAACTTTATAGCAAAATTATTCTTAGCAGAACTAAATAGGAACTTGGACCATTACAAAACCAGATAATATAACTGCCTTTGGCTGTAGATTAGATGGGATTAGGGTTTAATATCCTTGGCATGATAAATTCCAATCTCCTTCCCCTGTGGGTCTTCGATCAAGTAGTATGCATTTCCTCCTTTTTTCTTTACTCTACATTTTAAAAACGGTGCTTCAAGCTTTGCATTAAAATTTTCACTAAATTTACTTAGGGCAAAATTTCGTCTAAAAACTGCCTGGCCTTCCTTAAAAGATACTGGTTGGGCTCTCAAGTTATACTGAACTACGTTGCGTTCGTAAGCCTAACGCACATTGTCTTGTATGTCTTTTCGCAATATTGTGAATTTGTCGCCATGTTCAATAACCACACTCGATTCTTCCACCAATGATAGCTGTTTAAGCAAACGGTAATCAGAGCCATGGGTTATCATGTTGCAGCCAAATTAGGCTTTAAATGGTGAACAACCTATTGACTGATGCGCTGCAGATCGAACAGCGCAATAAATACTCGTCAAGTATTTGTCCCATTCTGACTGGTCTTGCTTAATATAAGAACGGATAGCTGCTAACAGTGATCTGTCCACGCGCTCCGCGGTATTGCTTTGAGGCGAATATAAAGCAGTGAACATTTGCCTAATGCCGAATTCTGTCAAGAACGCTTTAAAGTCGTTCGACTTAAACTGCGAGCCATTATCGCTTACTTTAGTTTCAGGCACTCCATAACAATGAAAAATTTGATCTAGCAGAAAATCTTGTATTGTAGCGGAGGTAAATTTGCGTAAAGGACAAAGCCAATGAAACTTGCTAAAATGGTCAAGCACTATCAATAAGCCAATATTACCGCGTTTGCTTCTCGGGTACGGTTCTAGTATATCTATGTACAACTTTTGAAATGGTCTCCCTGATACACTTTGCAACCCCATGGGCGGCGTGAGTTTAACGTTTGGAGCTTTTGTTTCTTTGCAGGTGTCACATTGTCGAATATAGTCACGAACATCCTTAGCTAAACCTGGCCAAAACAAATTACGCTTTATTCGATCAATAGTTTTTTGCATGCCTGCATGGGCTGTAATGACACTGTCATGTGCACGTGTAATAACGTCTTTTCTTAATATTTCCGGAACCCACAGCTTCCACGCGAGGAAATCTTCATCTACACTGCCGGTCAAATGTTGGGTGCGAATATACACAAATTTATCAATTACTTTTAAATCGGGCAAATTATCATTACTGTTTTTAATTCTCTGTATCAACGTCACATAATCTGGATCGAAAAAACAAGTAGATTCTAAATCAATCTCTGGACCTACTGCTTCTAAACTGGCTATCTCGGTATCGTGAATACGCGATAAGGCATCTGGTACAATTTGGTCTTTGCCTTTGTGGTGGGAAATTGTAAACTTATATGTTTGTAGACGAAAAATCAACCTGGCTAATCTGCCGCTAACGTTTGTCTGTCGCAACAACCATAAGAGACTTGAATGGTCAGTAATAGCTTCAAATTCTTGAAGTTCGAGATAACATCTGAACTTTTCAATGGCTAAAATTACAGCTAAACATTCCCTTTCCGTCACACTATAGTTTCTTTCGGCTTTAGACAGTATCGTCCTTCTCTTCAGACAATTGCTCAAGAACCGCGCCAATACCATAATCGCTGGCATCGCAATGTTAGTAAAACTTCCTATTAAAATCAGCATTTTGCAATACAGGTGCAGAAGTTAACAAAAACTTGAGTTTTTCTTGTGCAGCTTGTGCTTCTTTAGTCCAAACAAACTTTTTCTTTGTTGACAAAACCTCTGTTATTGGGTATGTGATTTCTGCGAAATTTTTTATAAATCTCCTGTACCATCCACACACTCCCAAAAATCCACGGACTTAAGGTTTTTTTGGCGAGGGACAAGACAATATGCAAGAAATTTTTTCGGGATCAGTGGAAATTCCACCACTTCCAATCACGTAACCTAAATAAATAATTTTTGTTACGCAGACCTGACTTTTCTTGAAGATTAATGTAAGATTAGCTTTTCGGAATTGTTTTGCCAGTCGCACCAATACAGATATGTGAGAGGAAAAACTTTCGGATACTATGCACATGTCGTCTAAATATCCAAACACGCAATTTTCAGGTCGGGATGAATTAATGCATCCATGAGTCGGCACATTGTTGCCGGTGCGTTGCATAGCCGAAACGGCATGACCACAAATTGGTATAAAGGTCGACCAGGTATCGTGAACGCGGTTAACGGGCGCGACTCTGGCAACAATTCGATCTGCCAATAGGCGTCTTTCAGATCTAATTTTGTAATGATGTTAGCTTTTGGTAGGCGCGAAAAGATGCCGTCAATGCTTTGTAGTGGATATGCATCCTTTTTCGTGACATCATTAACTTTTCGAGCATCCAAGCATAATCTAACCTTTCCGGGTTTTACCACTAATCGCATGGGCGAACTCCATGGTGAATTAGATGGCTCGATTACGCCTAGTTCAGTCATTCTATCTTCTTCATCAAACATTAATCTTTCTACGGCCGGGCTAACCGGGTGGTACTTTTGTTTAACTGGTTTAGTACCTGCTACGTCAATGTGATGTTGAATCAAGCTAGTACGGCCTAAGCCTTGCTTTTCAAAATTCGGGAAAAGTAATTTTACCGATTCTAATTGCTGGTTTTGAGTGTTCGTCAATTGGCAATTAATCGAACAATCTTCCTTAGAATTTTCTAACGTTAGTGTACTGATTATCCCTGGCGCCAATTCGAAAAATCTCCAGAAGTCGATACCAAGAATAAGCCTTTGTGTAATCGATGGTATAATGTATAATTTTCTTTGTCTTTCTATATATTTGTAGTGCATGTTAAGTGCATTAAGGAAACCTTTAACGGGGTGTGCATTACCATCCGCTGTTTTTACATACGAACTAATGCGATGAAATTCTGAATAATTAGAAAAATCTTTTTGTGCAAACTCGGATCCAATACAACTTACATTTGCACCAGTATCCAACAAACCTATCTCGCAAAAATTCAAAAATTTTACTTCCGCGTAACTTCGAAGATCTGTGTTAGTATTAAATATGGACGAAACTAACATCTTTCTATTTTTACGTCTTTCCACAACAAATTTTCTCATTCGTAAAGTATTCCTCTTCGCTTTCTTAACGTCCTCTTCAAAAATTATTTTTCTAACGTTTAAGTAATTTTGCAGTCGTTAATGGTACGGTTTATAAGAAAAATGAATTGCCTGGGAATTGTCAAAAGTATTATCGTGTTTATTCATAATCGGATTAATGTTTTCCTCTTTTATTTCAGGGGCATTCGGTTGTTGTTGAATGCACGCCATTGGGAGTTTCCCGCTTTGCGCTTCGTACATTTTCGCACTGCGGTTTGAAAACGTTCTGTGTTCTGCATCCATAGCAAAATATGCGTCGATCTACAAGACAATCTTCCCACATATGTCCTTCACTATCGCAGTTCCAACACTTCAACGTTTTGAGCGTCTCGTGGATAGCAGCAATAGTGTCTTCTGTACTACCAGACTCGACCAGTGAGCTTTCTTCGCTTTCAAGAGAAAATACCTGTCTACGCCCACCTGTAGTAACGAGTGGTTTAGGTTGGCTAAATATTCCACCCTGTTCATCTTTTAGTCGATTTTCTTAAATGTGCCACTGATAGGACAGGTACGTACAACAATTCGTGCCTTATTTCCGGTCGGAGATTACGAACAAGAATTTCGATCAACTCTTCCTCGGGAATGCTTCTACCTAGCCTATCTACCAGTAAACTAACTGCATCGTAAAAGCTTTGGAAAGATTCTCCTGGTCTTTGCTTCCGTGAACGTATCTGCTCTCGAAAATCAAAATCCACACGAAAGTCTTTATATTGTGCAGAATTCCTGCCACTCAATTATTTCTACCTGTTTGTGGTACCTCCAATACCAATCTAAGGCCTTGCCTTTTAATAATAAGTGCAAATTTTTGCATAATGCATCAAAATCATTGTTTAATGTTTCCCTAGTTAACACTCTAATTCTGTACACAAATTCTTCCACAGTTAATTCGTCAAAAGTACCGTCGAACCTCACGTTCCATTTTTGTATAATATTAGAAATCTTTGTTGGGTTAAAGGAGGTGGTTAATGAGCCTCCACTGGGCAAATTATTGTCAATGTTTTCATGGGGCGGACTGCTTTGATTACGCGTATTACCCTCGGTAAAATTCGAAGTTAAATTTAGCGACCGAAACATTCTTTGAACACTGTTTTCCACTATTTGTGAAATTCGGCCATAATCAATACCGCTTTGACGATTGGCAATATTCCTTCTGTCCCGATTTCGCGCTCGGCCAGAACTATTTCCGCTAATATGATGGGGAGCATTACCCGAGCTTAAGCTGATGTCCACGATTGGAATATTTAAACTGTTATTTAAAGAGGACGGTCGCGGTTCCTGTTTGACGCCGTGTTTAGTAAGTGACTTGGTGAATGATTACCTACCACTAACTTTAAGTCTTTAGTCTGTAGGAGTCTTGTGCATGAGGGACATTCTGAGTGAGTTTTCAACCAATTTTCTATGCATGGTTTGTGAAAGATATGTTGGCACACAGTCATGCAACATGGTTGCGTATCCGTCATGGCGTTCGTACAGACTAAACAATTGTTTGCTGGGGGGCTGTGTAAAAGTGACATAGTTTTATTTTAATAATTTTTCCTTATATGTGGCCTTAGTTAATGAAAGAAAACAACAACAAACAACATTTTAACGATCAACTGAAAACAGAAAAAAAATATTTTGGGCTATGGTATTTTATAAAACATTTTCTTAAAAGCTTAATTCCTTGTCTGACTTGCTCATCTTTATCTTGTATTTCCAGCGGAAAACTCAATTGAAGATCAAAACAATTTATCTTAGCAAAAATGTTTGAGAAGATTTGAAGAAATAAATTCGTGCAAAATTCACTGAAAGTCAGAAAAAGGCTAAAACAAGAGGTTACCGGACGACGGTATTTACTCAGAGATAAATACTCGTATTCCACATAACCTTATATTAGTATTGACCAATCTCATAAATCCGCGGCGATATTTATATTTCTTTTGAAACCAAATGAGCTGAATGGGGCCATGCGTATTAATCCGTATAACTGCAACTCTCTTGCAATATACACATGTTAAGGTTGGTATTTAACAATAAAAATGTCAGTATGTGTGGGGCCCCACGTTGGGCGCCAAAAATATTGTAATGGTTCTGGGTATGAAGTCTTAAAGTGATCTTTATAAGTTTAGTTCAGGCTGCGATATAGCAAAGGATACCAACACACGAACGACGCCACTGATTCTGACTAACGACCTTCCGGCGGATCGGTGCCAGCTCTTAGCGGTTGGGTGAGTTCAAGGCCGAGGCCTAAGTCTCCACTGCACATTTTATTAAAGAGTCCCTCCGGAAACTAAATAAAAAAAAACTCATAGAAAAGAAAAAAATCTTTTATACAGTGAAACAAAAGAAACCAAAAAAAATTAACCCGAGTTGAAGCTGTTTTTAATTAAAGTCACTCGCGACGCTTTATGATGATATGCAACGCGCGGTCTTTACCCACCCTCCATGCCACTCCAGTAATGTTAGTAGAGGGCCCTTTTTATATTGTTGTTGTTGCTGTCCTATTTCATTAAGCCACAAGGCAAACTAAAATTTTATTTTCTAAACACTATAATTAACTTCTTTTAGTTACAAAAACTATTTTTCCTTTAGTGCATTTTTTTATACTTTCATATAATACTTAAACTTTAGTAATTCAATTAAAAAGGGTTAAGGGTAGGCAAAAATGAAAATGCTGGCAATTGAAGTTTAGCTAAATATGCATGAACAGATTTCATAATGCTTGCTAATATTATGCTTTTTTTTTGTTTTTTCTTTTTTTGTTTGTTTATACCAATAGGCATATGAAAAAATAAATCTAAAACATTGAAATTACCCAGGAGTAAGCATAAGCCTATATAAAAAAAACTTCATTCGGCTGGCAAATCGAAAGCAATTCAGGCAATTTTTTATTTTTTTTTTGTGCGCACAATAAAACCAGATCCGAGGGTTTGCGCTTACTAAATTTCATTGCTAGGCAAGAAGTGCCGATACCGGTGTTGGCTTTTGCCTAGCTGATCGCGTCAACAACAACCACAAGCACTTGTCAAATTAAATTATATGTTTTAGTATTTACATTTTCACTGCTGTCCGGTGAAAGGCCTTCCAACGACGAGTATGTAGCAAAGCTGGTAACACGAAGCAAATGCAAAAGATGCTGTCGACCTGTAGGATGTTGTTGTCGCTTCCCGCTTCCCGCTTATTGTTTTTTTTTTTTTTTGTTTTTGTTTTTTGGTAGTCTTATATTCGCTCGTGGGTGTTCAGGCACCCACTAAATGATCTTTTTTTTTTTTAAACTTACTAATGTAATTATAAGTTTACAAAGTAACTGCTACTTATTTATTATATGGAAAGGTTATCGGTAAATGCAGTTTTATAGTTATTACACATTGTACAGTCACTACATGGTCGATCTGACTTTTATTCTGACTCCATAATTATTAATTAATGATGATTATTAGTATTATTATTATTTTTGCTATCTCCTAATGTTCTTCGTGATGCGACTAATGGGCAGGAATAATTCATGCGAATTTTTCGTAATTTCGTAGAAACCAGTTTTTGGGCATGGGCAAGTGCCGAAATGACCCAATCGAAATCTGCTCGAAACAAAAATATAAAAAAACCACATGGATGGCTATGTATATAACTATATAGATAGATATTATGTAAAAACACGGGACAGCGTGCAGGCGGCAAATAAGGTATTGAAAGCGGTGTTTTCCGTTTGCGGCAGCCAGGGGAAGCGTCTGAGGATGCTGTTTATGCTCAGTGGTCTTTATACCCAGCAGCGTTTATTCATAACCAACCTCGTCGTTGGTAGCTGCTAGGTCACGTGGGCGTGATGTAAAGTTTCTAAGTTTCTGTGCGTGGGGCATTCCGCGTAAAGAAATCAGCGCAGCAGGATCTCAGGTGTCTGGCCGAGGATATTAACGTATATCGGCGACGTTAAAAATTAGGCGCGTGGCAAGCTTTTTGTTATTTAATTGGTTTTTTGTTAAACTTTTCGCGTTAATTTGGTTTTTTTTTTTTTTTATTTATATTGTTTTTTTTTTTTTTTTGTGTGTTGTGGATCGCGCTTTCAATAAAAAGTAACTTTACGGAACCAAAACAAATAGTTTCCGAACTAAATTGGCTTTTACGGCCGCGCGGTGACTTCCCGTTTTTTAGAAATAAGTTGATTGCTCTTATCACTCATCAACATCAACTTACTCGGCCGACGACTTAAACGGAAAAAGATCCTAGCACTTGTAGGCAAATCTTCCAAGGCTTCTTGCTATCATTTTCACAGCTTCTTACGAATGAATACAGTACAGGACTGTCAAAGACTGCAACAGAATCAATTAAAGCCGGACTAAGTGATAGTGAGTGGAAGTGGTTGGTGTCTTAGCTTAGTGATCGAGAAATATAGCAGGATAGAATTTCTTTTTTTCTTTTTCCAGATGCATAAAAATTGCATTAATTATAGGAACGACAACTTTAGCAGAACTAAATAGGAACTTGGACCATTACAAAACCAGATAATATAACTGCCTTTGGCTGTAGATTAGATGGGATTAGGGTTTAATATCCTTGGCATGATAAATTCCAATTTCCTTCCCCAGTGGGTCTTCGATCAAGTAGTATGCATTTCCTACTTTTTTCTTTATTCTACATTTTAAAAACGGTGCTCCAAGCTTTGCATTAAAATTTTTACTAAATTTTCTTAGGGCAAAATTTCGTCTAAAAACTGCCTGGCCTTCCTTAAAAGATACTGGTTGGGCTCTCAAGTTATACTGAACTACGTTGCGTTCGTAAGCCTTACGCACATTGTCAATTTGTTAATTTGTCGCCATGTTCAATAACCACACTCGATTCTTCCACCAATGATAGCTGTTTAAGCAAACGGTAATCAGAGCCATGGGTTATCATGTTGCAGCCAAATAAGGCTTTAAATGGTGAACAAGGTATTGACTGATGCGCTGCAGATCGAAGAGCGCAATAAATACTCGTCAAGTATTTGTCCCATTCTGACTGGTCTTGCTTAATATAAGAACGGATAGCTGCTAATAGTGATATGTTCACGCGCTCCGCGGTATTGCTTTGAGGCGAATATAAAGCAGTGAACATTTGCCTAATGCCGAATTCTGTCAAGAACGCTTTAAAGTCGTTCGACTTAAACTGCGAGCCATTATCGCTTACTTTAGTTTCAGGCACTCCATAACAATGAAAAATTTGGTCTAGCAGAAAATCTTGTATTGTAGCGGAGGTAAATTTGCGTAAAGGACAAAGCCAATGAAACTTGCTAAAATGGTCAAGCACTATCAATAAGCCAATATTACCGCGTTTGCTTCTCGGGTACGGTCCTAGTATATCTATGTACAACTTTTGAAATGGTCTCCCTGACACACTTTGCAACCCCATGGGCGGCGTGAGTTTAACGTTTGGAGCTTTTGTTTCTTTGCAGGTGTCACATTGTCGAATATAGTCACGAACATCCTTAGCTAAACATGGCCAAAACAAATTACGCTTTATTCGCTCAATAGTTTTTTGCATGCCTGCATGGGCTGTAATGACACTGTCATGTGCACGTGTAATAACGTCTTTTCTTAATCTTTCCGGAACCCACAGCTTCCACGCGAGGAAATCTTCATCTACACTCCCGGTCAAATGTTGGGTGCGAATATACACAAATTTATCAATTACTTTTAAATCGGGCAAATTATCATTACCGTTTTTAATTCTCTGTATCAACGTCACATAATCTGGATCGAAAAAACAAGTACATTCTAAATCAATCTCTCGACCTACTGCTTCTAAACTGGCTATCTCGGTATCGTGAATACGCGATAAGGCATCTGGTACAATTTGGTCTTTGCCTTTGTGGTGGGAAATTGTAAACTTATATGTTTGTAGACGAAAAATGAACCTGGCTAATCTGCCGCTAACGTTTGTCTGTCGCAACAACCATAAGAGACTTGAATGGTCAGTAATAGCTTCAAATTCATGAAGTTCGAGATAACATCTGAACTTTTCAATGGCTAAAATTACAGCTAAACATTCCCTTTCCGTCACACTATAGTTTCTTTCGGCTTTAGACAGTTTCGTCCTTCTCTTCAGACAATTGCACAAGAACCGCGCCAATACCATAATCGCTGGCATTTTTTGCAATACAGGTGCAGAAGTTAACAAAAACTTGAGTTTTTCTTGTGCAGCTTGTGCTTCTTTAGTCCAAACAAACTTTTTCTTTGATGACAAAACCTCTGTTATTGGGTATGTGATTTCTGCGAAATTTTTTATAAATCTCCTGTACCATCCACACACTCCCAAAAATCCACGGACTTGCTTAAGGTTTTTTTGGCGAGGGCCAAGACAATATGCAATAAATTTTTTCGGGATCAGTGAAAATTCCACCACTTCCAATCACGTAACCTAAATAGTTAATTTTTGTTACGCAGAACTGACTTTTCTTCAAGTTTAATGTAAGATTAGCTTTTCGGAATTGTTCTGCCAGTCGCACCAATACAGATATGTGAGAGGAAAAACTTTCGGATACTATGCACATGTCGTCTAAATATCCAAACACGCAATTTTTCAGGTCGGGATGAATTAATGCATCCATGAGGCACATTGTTGCCGGTGCGTTGCATAGCCCAAACGGCATGACCACAAATTGGTATAAAGGTCGACCAGGTATCGTGAACGCGGTTAACGGGCGCGACTCTGGCAACAATTCGATCTGCCAATAGGCGTCTTTCAGATCTAATTTTGTAATGATGTTAGCTTTTGGTAGGCGCGAAAAGATGCCGTCAATGCTTTGTAGTGGATATGCATCCTTTTTCGTGACATCATTAACTTTTCGAGCATCCAAGCTCAATCTAACCTTTCCGGGTTTTACCACTAATCGCATGGGCGAACTCCATGGTGAATTAGATGGCTCGATTACGCCTAGTTCAATCATTCTATCTACTTCATCAAACATTAATCTTTCTACGGCCGGGCTAACCGGGTAGTACTTTTGTTTAACTGGTTTAGTACCTGCTACGTCAATGTGATGTTGAATCAAGCTAGTACGGCTTAAGCCTTGCTTTTCAAAATGCGGGAAAAGTAATTTTACCGATTCTAATTGCTGGTTTTGAGTGTTCGTCAATTGGCAATTAATCGAACAATCTTCCTTAGAATTTTCTAACGTTAGTGTACTGATTATCCCTGGCGCCAATTCGAAAAATCTCCAGAAGTCGATACCAAGAATAAGCCTTTGTGTAATCGATGGTATAATGTATAATTTTCTTTGTCTTTCTATATCTTTGTAGTGCATGTATACTTTAAGGAAACCTTTAACGGGGTGTGCATTACCATCCGCTGTTTTTACATACGAATTAATGCGATGAAATTCTGAATAATTAGAAAAATCTTTTTGTGCAAACTCGGATCCAATACAACTTACATTTGCACCAGTATCCAAAAAATCTATCTCGCAAAAATTCAAAAAGTTTACTTCCGCGTAACTTCGAAGATCTGTGTTAGTATTAAAGATGGACGAAACTAACCTCCTTCTATTTTAACGTCTTTCCACAACAAATTTTCTCATTCGTAAAGTATTACTCTTCGCTTTCTTAACTTCCTCTTCAAAAATTATTTTTCTAACGTTTAAGTAATTTTGCAGTCGTTCATTGTACGGTTTATAAGAAAAATGAATTGCCTGGGAATTGTCATGTTTATTCATAATCGGATTAATGTTTTCCTCTTTTATTTCAGGGGCATTCGGTTGTTGTTGAATGCACCCCATTGGGAGTTTCCCGCTTTGCGCTTCGTACATTTTCGCACTGCGGTTTGAAAACGTTCTGTATTCTGCATCCATAGCAAAATATGCGTCGATCTACAAGACAATCTTCCCACATATGTCCTTCACTATCGCAGTTCCAACACTTCAACGTTTTGAGCGTCTCGTGGATAGCAGCAATAGGGCCTTCTGGACTACCAGACTCGACAAGTGAGCTTTTTTCGCTTTCAAGGAAAAATACCTATCTACGCCCACCTGTAGTAACGAGTGGTTTAGGTTGGCTAGATCTTCAACCCTGTTAATCTTTTAGTAGATTTTCTTAAATGTGCCACTGATAGGACAGGTACGTACAACAATTCTTGCCTTATTTCCGGTCGGAGATTACGAACAAGAATTTCGATCAACTCTTCCTCGGGAATGCTTCTACCTAGCCTATCTACCAGTAAACTAACTGCATCGTAAAAGCTTTGGAAAGATTCTCCTGGTCTTTGCTTCCGTGAACGTATCTGCTCTCGAAAATCAAAATCCACACGAAAGTCTTTATATTGATAACGGAACGCTGTGCAGAATTCCTGCCACTCAATTATTTCTACCTGTTTGTGGTACCTCCAATACCAATCTAAGGCCTTGCCTTTTAATAATAAGTGCAAATTTTTGCATAATGCATCAAAATCATTGTTTAATGTTTCCCTAGTTAAGACTCTAATTCTGTACACAAATTCTTCCACAGTTAATTCGTCAAAAGTACCGTCGAACATCACGTTCCATTTTTGTATAATATTAGAAATCTTTGTTGGGTTAATGGAGGTGGTTAATGAGCCTCCACTGGGCAAATTATTGTCAATGTTTTCATGGGGCGGACTGCTTTGATTACGCGTATTACCCTCGGTAAAATTCGAAGTTAAATTTAGCGACCGAAACATTCTTTGAACACTGTCTTCCACCATTTGTGAAATTCGGCTATAATCAATACCGCTTCGACGATTGGCGTTATTCCTTCTGTCCCGATTTCGCGCTCGGCCAGAACTATTTCCGCTAATATGATGGGGAGCATTACCCGAGCTTAAGCTGATGTCCACGATTGGAATATTTAAACTGTTATTTAAAGAGGGCGGTCGCGGTTCCTATTCGACGCCGTGTTTAGTAAGTGACTTGGTGAATGATTACCTACCACTAACTTTAAGTCTTTAGTCTGTAGGAGTCTTGTGCATGAGGGACATTCTGAGTGAGTTTTCAAAAAAATTTCTATGCATGGTTTGTGAAAGATATGTTGGCACACAGTCATGCAACATGGTTGCGTATCCGTCATGGCGTTCGAACAGACTAAACAATCGTTTGCTTCGGCATTTATACATGCAACTGTAGGGGGGCTGTGTAAAAGTGACATAGTTTTATTTTAATAATTTTTCCTTATATGTGGCCTTAGTTAATGAAAGAAAACAACAACAAACAACATTTTAACGATCAACTGAAAACAGAAAAAAAATATTTTGGGCTATGGAATTTTATAAAACATTTTCTTAAAAGCTTAATTCCTTGTCTGACTTGCTCATCTTTATCTTGTATTTTCAGCGGAAAAATCAATTGAAGATCAAAACAATTTATCTTAGCAAAAAATGTTTGAGAAGATTTGAAGAAATAAATTCGTGCAAAATTCACTGAAAGTCAGAAAAAGGCTAAAACAAGAGGTTACCGGACGACGGTATTTACTCAGAGATAAATACTCGTATTCCACATAACCTTATATTAGTATTGACCAATCTCATAAATCCGCGGCGATATTTATATTTCTTTTGAAACCAAATGAGCTGAATGGGGCCATGCGTATTAATCCGTATAACTGCAACTCTCTTGCAATATACACATGTTAAGGTTGGTATTGAACAATAAAAATGTCAGTATGTGTGGGGCCCCACGTTGGGCGCCAAAAATATTGTAATGGTTCTGGGTATGAAGTCTTAAAGTGATCTTTATAAGTTTAGTTCAGGCTGCGATATAGCAAAGGATACCAACACACGAACGACGCCACTGATTCTGACTAACGACCTTCCGGCGGATCGGGACCCATTTATAGGTGCCAGCTCTTAGCGGTTGGGTGAGTTCAAGGCCGAGGCCGGAGTCTCCACTACACATTTTATTAAAGAGTCCCTCCGGAAACTAAATAAAACAAAACTCATAGAAAAGAAAAAAATCTTTTATACAGTGAAACAAAAGAAACCAAAAAAAATTAACCCGAGTTGAAGCTGTTTTTAATTAAAGTCACTCGCGACGCTTTATGATGATATGCAACGCGCGGTCTTTACCCACCCTCCATGCCACTCCAGTAATGTTAGTAGAGGGCCCTTTTTATATTGTTGTTGTTGCTGTCCTATTTCATTAAGCCACAAGGCAAACTAAAATTTTATTTTCTAAACACTATAATTAACTTCTTTTATTTACAAAAACTATTTTTCCTTTAATGCATTTTTTTATACTTTCATATAATACTTAAACTTTAGTAATTCAATTAAAAAGGGTTAAGGGTAGGCAAAAATGAAAATGCTGGCAATTGAAGTTTAGCTAAATATGCATGAACAGATTTCATAATGCTTGCTAATATTATGCTTTTTTTTTGTTTTTTCTTTTTTTGTTTGTTTATACCAATAGGCATATGAAAAAATAAATCTAAAACATTGAAATTACCCAGGAGTAAGCATAAGCCTATATAAAAAAAACTTCATTCGGCTGGCAAATCGAAAGCAATTCAGGCAATTTTTTATTTTTTTTTTGTGCGCACAATAAAACCAGATCCGAGGGTTTGCGCTTACTAAATTTCATTGCTAGGCAAGAAGTGCCGATACCGGTGTTGGCTTTTGCCTAGCTGATCGCGTCAACAACAACCACAAGCACTGCTGTCCGGTGAAAGGCCTTCCAACGACGAGTATGTAGCTAAGCTGATAACACGAAGCAAATGCAAAAGATGCTGTCGACCTGTAGGATGTTATTGTCGCTTTCCGCTTATTGTTTTTTTTTTGGCGTAGAATACGTCTTACCTTACGGTATGGGCACCCATGTCAGGTTTTTATTGTTATAATCTCTATTTCTTTAATTATAAGGAAACGGCACGGTAACTTTTTTTAAAAAATTTTTTGTACTCAAATGAAGATGTTAGCTTTCGTTTGACATACATTTCATGTTGGTTGATATCTTCCTAATATTTAAATTTCGCAAATGAAAATTGTATAAACACATGCACACAAATATGTGTGTGGTGTTTGGTTGAGTGTTTGCTGTTGGGCGATTTAAATGTACTCGTGCAGCCCTTTCTTTGTATTGCATAATTTTAGGCGGGCAAGTTAAAGTAGAGTAAAGGCAGAGAAAGCGCTGCCAACTACTGCTTATTGGTGGTGATTTTAACACAGAAATTACTTCAAATACTAGATTGGCGAAATTTATGAGCGATACGTTTAATTTGGATTATATTCGAAATGATGCTCCCACAACTATTGATAACACAACCATTGACTTAGTTTTTGCGAGAAATTTAAATGTTAATTTAAAAACATATTTATCCTATATTTCCCATCATAAGCCTATATTCTCAAAAGTAACTTTCAAATAATCAAATAGATTTGGGTCTGTTATTTATCATTTATCTTTACTATTGATAACTACCATTGACTTCGTTTTTGCGAGAAATTTAATTGATAATTTAAAAACATTTTTATCCTATTTTCCTATCATAAGCTTATGTATATCATCAAAAGTAACTATCAAATAAAGAAATTCATTTGCTTGCATTATTTATCATTATAAATTATCTTTATACATATGTTTTCTGTCTTATCGGATGGCGTATTCTACGTTAAACTTAATGGCCGTGTCTCTGACACAGCCTCCTTCTTTTTTTTTTTTTGTTTTTGTTTTTTGGTAGTCTTATATTCGCTCGTGGGTGTTCAGGTACCTACTAAATGATCTTTTTTTTTTTTTAACTTACTAATGTAATTATAAGTTTACAAAGTAACTGCTACTTATTTATTATATGGAAAGGTTATCGGTAAATGCAGTTTTATAGTTATTACACATTGTACAGTCACTACATGGTCGATCTGACTTTTATTCTGACTCCATAATTATTAATTAATGATGATTATTAGTATTATTATTATTTTTGCTATCTCCTAATATTCTTCGTGATGCGACTAATGGGCAGGAATAAATCATGCGAATTTTTCGTAATTTCGTAGAAACCATTTTTTGGGCATGGGCAAGTGCCGAAATGACCCAATCGAAATCTGCTTGAAACAAAAATATAAAAAAACCACATGGATGGCTATGTATATAACTATATAGATAGATATTATGTAAAAACACGGGACAGCGTGCAGGCGGCAAATAAGGTATTGTAAGCGGTGTTTTCCGTTTGCGGCAGCCAGGGGAAGGGTCTGAGGATGCTGTTTGTGCTCCGGGGTCTTTATACCCAGCAGCCTTTAGGCATAACCAACCTCGTCATTGGTGGCTGCTAGGTCTCGTGGGCGTGATGTAAAGTTTCTAAGTTTCTGTGAGTGGGGCATTCCGCGTAAAGAAATCAGCGCAGCAGGATCTCAGGTGTCTGGCCGAGGATATTAACGTATATCGGCGACGTTAAAAATTACGCGCGTGGCAAGCATTTTGTTATTTAATTGGTTTTTTGTTAAACTTTTCGCGTTAACTTGGTTTTTTTTTTTTCTTATATTTTTTTTTTTGTTTTTTTTGTGCTGTGGATCGCGCTTTCAATAAAAAGTAACTTTACGGAACCAAAAAAAAATAGTTTCCGAACTAAATTGGCTGTTACGGCCGCGCGATGACTTCCCGTTTCTTAGAAATATTTTGATTGCTCTTATCACTCATCAACATCAACTTACTCGGCCGACGACTTAAACGGAAAAAGATCCTAGCACTTGTAGGCAAATCTTCCAAGGCTTCTTGCTATCATTTTCACAGCTTCTTACGAATGAATACAGACAGGACTGTCAAAGACTGCAACAGAATCAATCAAAGCCGGACTAAGTGATAGTGGGTGGAAGCGGTTGGTGTCTTAGCTTAGTGAGCGAGAAATATCGCAGGATAGAATTTCTTTTTCTCTTTTTCCAGATGCATAAAAATTGCATTAATTATAGGAACGACAACTTTATAGCAAAATTATTCTTAGCAGAAGAAAATAGGAACTTGGACCATTACAAACGGAAGTAGTAAACAATTTTGAAGTTAATCTATGCCCATCGTGGATTAATGTTTGCAGAACAGTATAAGAGAAGCGCAAAATTTCGTTAGCACTTTGTCATAAGCACGGCATTCCTAGTGTTATAGGATGCATTGACGGGACACACGTTCGCATTATAGCTCCTTTTAGGAATAAACACCTATATTACAACAGGTAGGGAAATTACAGCTTAAATGTTATGCTTGTAAGTGATTTCATTGATACTAAATTCTTGTAATTTTAAAAAATATTTTGGTTTGTGATCATGAGCAAAGGATTCGATACGTCGATGCCTCCCATCCAGGTGCTAGTCATGATTCGTTTATTTGGAATGCTAGCAAGTTTCGAACTCATCTCGAACAGGAATATTTGCGAGGCGTAGAAAAGTATTGGCTGCTTGGTATAATTTTTTTAATAATAAAAACTAAATTGTTTAGTCCTACATAAATGCGCTTTTTACTAGGAGACGCAGGATATCCTTTGGATCCGTGGCTTTTAACTCCTCATAGAATTCCGGAGGAAGGCTCCGTTGAAATGAGATTCAATGAAGCTCATTCAAAGTGCCGCAATGTGATAGAGCGTACAAATGGTGTATTAAAAAATAGATGGAGATGCCTCATTGGTGCAAGAGAGCTGCATTACGCACTAAAAAAAGCAGCTAAACTTATAAATGTGTGTTGCGCATTACACAACATATGTCTTCATTTTAAAGTGCACTCTGTTGAAAATGATTTCGAAGACTTAAATAATTTGACCATCGAAGAAAGTGAGGAGATATCCTTGTCCTCAACTGAGTATTTGACCCCTGCGTGGAATATACGAAATAATATCGGATGTAATATGTAGCCAAATTGAATTAATAAATGAAAACGCAATTTTTATAATCCAAATTTTTTTTTTTATATGTATTTAATAAAAACAAAAACCACAAATTCAGTCTTAAGAAAATAAATTCCTATGCCTATTTACTTTTAGAACAATGATGTTCAATTTTCGAGTGGCTAGAAATTACGGTTGATTTATAATAATTTTTTTGGTGATGGTGTTGCGCATTTTCTCCCATATAACGCATGAACAAAATTTATTTGGACGCGGATGAAATTATTATAAATCAACCGTAATTTCTAGCCACTCGAAAATTGCACTTCATTGTACTGAAATTAAATAGGCTATAAAGCTACATACCCAAAAAGTTATAATTATTCTACATGCAGTACTTGTTTCTGGATTCGCTTTTTTGGAACAAGGCAGTATGTACATTACAAATAAATCTTAAAAAAACTGCAAAAACAAAACATTTAGTCCTATTCATACTAATTCACATTAACTTCTTAGTATTTAATACTGCTTTTCTATTTCTAATAAACGACGATTTCTTTCTATTTTACTCTCCACTTCCCGAAGTCTAAGTTTTTCCATAATTAAAGTATGTCGCTTCACTTCTTCCACTTTTTCTTCTGTCAATTTACAATTTTTTCCAAAATTTTGCTTTTGCACTTCACAAATCCGATCAAGGGAGCGATACATTTTTATTTGTTATTTCCTTTTGGTCTTTTAAACCCGTCACAGCCTCTTTTATTGTTTCACAGACTTCCTTCTGTGTACCGATTTCCTTTACAAGGATATCATCAGGATAGCTATTATGATTTTTTTCTTCGCTTGACAGAGTTTTGCGTTTTTTTTTTCGTAGGCGGCTGGTAAGCAGTAACGTCCTCGCATTCCTCAAAAGTGTTGTCGAATATATCAACATCTTCCGTGGAAATATCAACGCCTACCTCTTCTACCACTGTGTAAATATTTTTTTCTGCAGCTGGTTTAGTCACTTGCCTTTGAAAGACCAAACCTTAAAGTTTGCGGTAAATCTTCCACAGATTCTTTCATCCCGACTAAAACGTATATAGCTTCTTCAGTAGGCGTCAGTTTTTGTTCTGTGTTGGGTCCTCCACCAGTTCCTTGCCTGGCTTTTAAATTTTGGGCAGTCTTCTGCCGAACGTATTTTTTTTGGTCTGCCCACACCTTAAATATGTATAACTCAATTAATATTTAAGCACTCATGGAGCTTTATCATCCCTACCTTCTTCCATTCACAAACATTTTTCAATGGTGGTCCTGCCCAGTTCAACTCTTCCTCCACCTCGCGCCAAAACCTCTTCAAATGGTCTACGTTGCCCTTAAAAAACCCCGCGCAATATCTGGGTGCGCTTGCATTTTATTCAAAAGCAGCTCGATCTGCTTTTTATTTGTAGTGTTTGACCTGGATGTAATTATAATGCTATTAGCAATAGTAAATAACAATAAATACTCCATTTATCAGGGAAACATTTTATTACTTACATTTTGGACAGGACTCCCTTTAAATTTCTTGGCGGAAAATTTTTCTATAAATGTCATCACAATCTCCCTTTTGTTCACATTCGTAATACCTACTTTTTACTCAAGAAACAAATTCCCATTTTCGAAGATAATTTAGAATAGGAGGAAAGGGAGAAGAGGCAAAATTCCCCAGGAGTTGCCATTCAGAATTGGGCTGATATTATATTATATATGTTATGTATCTTTGATCTATGAGATTTTTACTAATATTATAGAACTTAGTATATATAGCGCACCTTCTTGAAAAATTTCAGACTTCTAGCTTTTTAAATGAAGAAGTTATGAAGCAAAATATGATATCTGAACAATCGGCTCCTATATACGTTATAGTCATCCGATCTGCCCGGTTCCGACAAATGTCTAATAAAATGTAAAAAGACATCTGACTGCCAAGTTTCATTAAAATAGCTCAAAAAGTAAGGAACTAGTTTACGTTCAAACAGACGGACAGACAGACGGACAGACACACAGCCAGACGTACATGGCTAAATCGATTCAGCTCGTCACTCTGATCATATCGGTGTACTTTATGATGGGTCTAACTCTTCTCGTTCTGGTACTTACAAACATCGGGCTAAAGTTATTATACCATTTCCATGAAAGGTATAAAAATTACTCGTAGAGTAACATTTGATGTCATGAAGATACAAAAAGACTATATCGAGGAATTTTACTATGCCGAAATATAATTATAATACACTCGCGAACACTCGAATACGCAACAACTCTAACGTTTGGAAACTTTATCACTTTTTATTCTCCATTGTCTATTTTCTTTTGGTAAATGTGCTCGGCATTAATTTTCGATTATGTTTTTAACAAAATGGCGAACACTTTGTCGTCTGTTTTAGACAATGATATGGAGGATGAGGATAAACGCATATCTGAATATAGATTTTGATGTAGTTCCGTACCCTAAAATACGCAAAATGAAAAAGAAAAATTTGGTTACAAGAAAATGTAAAGCGTATCGCTATAAACCTGATGGGAGGCCTCCTGTACAGGGCATGTTAATAAAAGTTAAATATTTGTTCATTTTTCTGTTGGCCTAGTAAATGTTAATATTATAATTTTATTGAGCTCATTTCCTCATCGTACTATAACTTTAACCATTAAAAACTGTTGTTGTTTTTTCACAAACAAATCTTCCATAAACTGGCCTTGAGCTCAATAAAATTATAATATAAAAGTTAAATGTTTAAATAAATTCGTCTGTGAATGCATTACAATCACCCTTTGATAAATTTTGATAAAACAGTACATAATGATATATTCCTGATGGACAGCAGCGTGATTATATGGGTGTTGGTGCAGCTGGTGTAAGTGTTGGTCAAAGTGGTGGAAATGTTAGTCCTTTTTCCTTCTGATAAATAAGGAAAATTTGCAGTTGTGCTTGACACTGCTAACTCTAATCTCTTTGATAATACAAAAATAAAAAATAAACTTTTCCTATGGCACAAAATAAAAGGATTTGGTATACCCCATAAATACCAGAAGTCAAAATTTCGGGCAGGTCAATGTTAAAAATTATTTTTGAAAGGGCACAAGCGGCAAATGAATACTTTCGGAATTCTAAGTTATTGGAGGCCAATATCAGGCCGTTCATACCTAGATCGTTTATTGAAAGTTATGGCGTTTTATGATATATTCCGGAAGAGATTAGAGATGATGAGGTGTTAAAAAACACTCCGCCCCGGCGAAATTTCAGCGCACTCTAGACGCGATACTTGGGCCAGAGCTCCAGCCAAAGTTGTTCGCGTATCTGGATGACATCATCACCTTGGGAGATACCTTTGATGAGTACATAAGTAACCTGCGAGAAGTGTTTGAACAGCTTCCGAAGAACAAAATGCAGATCAATTTCGAGAAATGCAGCTTTGTACAACGGAAACTGCACTATCTATGCCACGTCGTAAGTTCTGAAGATATCCACACCGATCCTGCAAAAATTACCGCCGTTAGGGAAATGCTTCCCCCGCAGAACATTAGAGAGCTTCGAAGGTTCCTTGGCCTTGCGTGATGGTATCGCCGCTTCGCTGCCGACTTCTCTACACTCGCCGCTCCACTCAAGCAACTCCTGAAAAAGGGCCAAAACTGGGTATGGAACAGGCAACAGGCGGAGGCATTTGAAACGTTAAGGAAAAATTCACCAGCGCACCAGTACTCTGCTGCCCAGACTTCAGCCGCCCGTATTTTCTCCAAACCGACGCCAGCGGAGAAGGACTGGGCGTAGTATTATTTCAACGCCACTCTGACCACAAGAGAGTCGTGGCATACGCCAGTCGAAGCCTAGCCGACCTCGAGAAGCGTTACTCAGCCACCGAACAGGAGCATCTAGCCGTGCTGTGGGGTATACGAAAAATGAGACCATACCTAGAAGGAGATCACTTCACGGTAATCACCGACCATCACTCGCTGAAGTGGCTACACTCCTTGCAGAACCCATCCGGACTATTAGCCAGGTGGGCACTCGAGCTCCTGCAATACAACTTCGACATTGAATATCGAAAAAGGTCGCTAAACATGGTAGCCGACGCGCTCTCCCGCTGCCCACTACCAGTCACAAACGACGAAGCAGACACACCCTACACCGTGGAATCCGGCATGAATGACTGGTATAATAAGAAAATGAAGGAGGTACAGCAACATTCCCACCGCCACCCAGACTACCAAACTGTTGACGAGCGCCTGTTCCGCCACATTGCGCCCCGCAAAAAGCTTTCCCGAGCACCATAGTGGAAACTATGCATCCCCATCAATAGCCGAACTGACATCTTACGAGAAGTAAACGACGGCAGCGTCCGTAGGCCATATAGGCGCGAAGAAAATGCTCAAACACGCGCAACAAAACTACTACTGGCCGGAATGTACCGCGACGTTCTAAAGCATATACGAAGCTGCGTTTGCTGCGCAGAATATAAAGTGTTGCAGAAACGCCCCGCCGGACTAATGGCTACGATGCAGTGCGCCCGCCCCTGGGAAAAAGCTATAGCCGACTTCGTCGGCCCCCTACCGCGCTGCAAACAAGGAAACTCCTGCCTACTCGTTTAAGTTGACAAATTCTCAAAATCGGTAGAATTAGTTCCAGTACGCCAAGCAACAACCGCGACCATCATCAAAGCGCTCCAAGAGAGGGTCATCTATCGATTTGGATGCCCACAGATCTTCTATAGTGACAACGGGCGCCAGTTCGTGGGAAAAGCATTGAAAACACTCCTCAGCGAGCATCACATTGAGCACAAATTTACCGCAACCTACGCTCCTCACGAAAACCCAACCGAACGGTCCAACCGAGTGAATAAGACAATGATCGCCCAGCGATCGAAAGCCGACCACCGCACATGGGACCAGCAGATCCCACAGTGGAGGAAATAAAAAGTCACCTCAATATGGCCGCAAAACAACAGAAGAAATATTATGGTCTGCGCAGGCGGCCGTGGAAACCAGCGGTAGGAGAGAAAGTTATGAATCGAGACCATCCACTCTCGTCCGCAACCAGCAACTTCGCACAAAAGTTCGCACCAAAGTTTCCCGGACCGTATGTGATCGAAAAATACGTATCAGTAAATTCGGGCAAACTCACACAACCCGAACGGCCGGGCACACGACCAATGCACGCCCACCTACAGGACTTGAAACCAAACCCATCCTAAATATCCTAGCGTAACACATCGCCGCATCACCAAACCGCTACCCACACCCTTTTCCTCTTACCTTTTCAAAAGGAAGAATAATACAATATATATATAAGCACAAAGTAGAAATGGGCAAGCATCCTACCCCACCGGACGAGCCACAAAAAGTACGACCGTGGCGCCCGCCCATCGAAGCGACCTTGTGGACTCCAATAAAGCCATGGATACAGCGGGTGCAGATCTTCCCCGGCCCACCGCTGACACCATTAAATCCGGAGCCACTGTTCGCGAGTTAAACACTCAACTAGCCGGGAGATGCGGTGATGGGCCTTCGGCACGTCCAGCACTCCCAGGCCCAATCAGTCAGGTGGCGCGGTGATGTTCCCTACGGGCACGTCCAGCCCGCCCGTCTGATTTGGCTACTCCTGGTTGGGTGACGTGCGGATGGCTCTTCGGAGCTGTTCAGCGTTGCCTTTCTGGCCACGCTTTGTCACTCGACCAGCTGGGTGACGCAAAGATACCCCTCGAAAGGGGTGGGCGTCCAGCTCACCCCTCTGGCCTTCACGGCCACACGCTCGTCATTCCCCGTTCCAGCACCTACCACAATAGTGTGCGACTACGAGGGTGACGATACCTCAATACCCGCGCTCTGTCAATCGGGTGACGCGCTACTGTGCGCGTCCAGCTCGCCCGTTGACTGGGTCATTCCCGCTTGACCAGCGGCGCACCGCGGCGACGAGCTTCCGAGTAAGTCCAGCGTGCCACGTTGGTCAGGACGAATCCCACAGTCTGCTGGTCTGCGGCGCATTCCTCAACCCTCCTGGCCTTCACGGCCGCACACACACTCTATACTCCCCGTGCCGACACCCACCACAATAGTGTGCGACCACGGGGGGTGACAGGACCCTACAGTGACGAGTCTTGGAAGGTCGCCGCGACTGCCGAGATCACCTGCCGAACCGCTGAAGAACAACCGCTATCGCTTATCCACCGCACTTAATCTCAACCGCTACCGCGCTTACGCCGGACACGCTTACGATCGACTATCGTCGCTCCCTCTCTTCGCTCATCTTCGTCCACGCCAGGTCACCGGCACTTTGGGTACAACGCCGTTTGTGCGTGTTCCATATCGAAGCACGAATGACCGTGTTTTATTTGGGCTTAGCGGGACCTTCACTGTACTCTGGTTCGGCTGAGCTCACCTCAGCCTTCGACAAAACCCACCTCATAATTTTACAATTTTATTGAGCTCAAGGCCAGTTTATGGAAGATTTTTGTGAAAAAACAACAACAGTTTTTAATGGTAGAAGTTATAGTACTATTTCGGAAATCACCACATTTCCTCATCAGACTCCTTTTTTATATAATTAATTAAAATTAATTTTTCATAACCACTTCTCTCAGCAACGCCTAGTACTTATGATATGCAGAATGCAATTTTGTTTTTCGGCACTTTAGCCAAGTTCAACAACCTATACGGTAAGAAAATATACGCAGTTTTATTCAAATCGTTTTGACGAAAAGAATTTATGAATTGCACTAGCGTACCTGAAAGCTGACAATACAGATAGTTTACCCTGCCCTTCTCATTATTTTTTCTTGTTCAACGTCGTCTTGCTGAACGTCGTCGGTAGTCCTTAGCTCGCGTCTAAATGTGAGAATGGCAATGGCAAACCTCCGAGGGTATTTCTGAAATGAAAAGCTTCTCCTTACATCTGCCGTTCGAAGTCGGCACAAAATTGTAGGTCCCTCCATTTGTGGTATAAGGAAAGACGCACACCATAAATGATAGGAGAAGCTAGGCCAAACACTGAGCTATATAGTGTAAGCGCCAAAATTATATTATATATTATTTATGTACATAGGTATAAATAAATATGTAATGTACAAAGCAATGATCAAGCAAACAACCAACAGTTGTTAATATGTACGGTGACCATATTTTCAAAATGAAAATACAGTATACCTTTTTTAATCCTCATTTTATAAAACAAAAACCAGAAACATTAGTTTATGTTCATTTATTTTGAGAAATACATGTACATATGTTTTTTTTTTCATTTACATTATAAAACAACTTACATATATAAAAAAAAGTCTTCAAGACTAAACAAAAAACTTATTAAAAATATATAAAAACATAACAAAAGTCTTCGTGACTAGATACTAAATAATAATGTACATAGTTTATACATACTTTTCAGCGGAATGTATTTTTTTAATCAAATCAAAATTATTTTTTAAAAACTCTTTGAATTCCAGGCAGCTTAACTCGTAGTTGACTTTGGTAATTAAAATCGATTTTATTGTTTCTGTTTTATTTTTTGTTTTTTCACTTGTCCACATATTGTTAAGAATTGAAAACAGCCTTTCCGGAGGGGCATTAGACCCGGGCAAGCACAAACAGAACTGAACAACTTTTATAATATTACAAAAAGAAATTTTATTTTCTTCAAAGTGTTTGAAAATTTCCAAACACCTGTTTTGAACATTGGTTTCATTTTCGTTCCATTCATTGAACTTGCTAGGGGTTGCATATTTTTTAACGCAAGAAAATTCATCAAATAATTCGTTATGTTTTATATTAATACCATTTCTTTTTTCTAAAATATATGAAAAACTGGCCTCCACTTCATTCCATGACGGTACTCTCTGAAGTATTATCCAATTTAAAATCTGAACTTCTATGAATGCACTGTCCCACAGGCTTAGGTAGTCAACACAATTGATACTAAAGTTTTTTGTGCATGTTTGGAATTGATTTACATCAATTAAACCTTTCTGCTGTAAGACTGTAATAGAGTTTTTAACTTCTAATGGTACAAAGTTTTCTTCTTTACGTGCAATAACTTTATTTTTTTGTTCGTTTATGAGGAAAGCTGTTTCTATCGTTGAAATTGTTTATGACTCAATTTTTAAAATATAGCTGTGAAAGAGACATGCTTGGTAATGCCCGAATAAAAGCCAAACTTTAGCACAAGGATTTTTAAAAAAATTGTTTTAAGACAGTTGGTAACATTGGTTGTAACAAAAAATATTTTTTGAGAGGATCAAAAAGATTCAAAATCCTCTTTTGATGGGTTCAAAGTGAGCCACCTAGTTTTACTAAATCCCATTAGTTTACAATATTCGACGGACTGTGTAAATATAAAAGAAAGAGTATGTCTTTACAACAATGACTTCGATGTCAATTAGAGACATTCCACAGAACATTGTATGCAATTATTTAAAATGTGGGCAGCACAATTAATTCCAATTAATGTCTTACCAGTAGCCTGTTAAAGTTTTGTGAAAAGGTTGTTTTTATCCCGCCTGGACGCAACACCAAAATCTGCACATAAAGCTAGCAATTTTATTTCCAATTTAAATTTGTTATCAGCTTTAGAATATATTCACTCAATATGTCAGACGTTTCGCCAGAAATCTCATCAACTTCCAGAATTTTTACTTGAATTCCTTTGTATTGAACAAGAATTGGACATATTTTTGTACTTCCATGGTTTGAGCAGTCAGAATATATTGAAACAAAATGTACCCCTTCTAAATCCTTCTCCAATTCCTTGATGGCGTTGGGTGCAAGCACATTGCAAATAATGGCTTCGCACTTAGTGCGTGCGCATGAATATTTTTCATCAAAACAGCTTTTGATAGGTTTATTTGTGCAATCATTTGAGCGAAAAGAATAGTTGTGTTGAATCTTATGGTACGCCCATGTTCCTTCGGTCATGCATGTAACTTTTCGACAACCATCAAGCGCTTTAGCTAAGTAAAATGCAGAAATTGTTTTACTACTGGCTGCAGAAATATCAGCGCGTTTGTGTTTATTAGTCTTTAAATGTTGCAGGTTATCCAGTTTGCCGCTATTTGCAATGGAGAAAACTGCCATACATTTAACGCAATTTACTTGTTGCTTCTATTAAGAAGTTAAATTCTTTTCGAAGTTCTGTATTAAAAACACACTTTCTCCTGGACGCCATTAAGCTTATAAACAATTACATAAATTTGATAAGTCCACAGTTACAAAGACATTTTTATTTCAACAAATTTACCTAAAATGGAAGTCCAGCTACATAAAATGTGTGCAGATTGCATGTGCTTGAACCCAGCTTTAAATTAAGCATTGCCAACTTCTTTTTAGTTGTGGGCTTTCTATGATAAGTTTTCAATAAACAGCTGCTTTTGTTTACGTTTTGCATGCATCGCATTGCCAACCATAGTCACCACTCCAACGTATTACATTCTATTTTTGGCCTTGCCATAAGTAATATTAAATATATTTTTACAGGCGAGATGAGAAAACGAAATAACTTAGATCGCACTTTAAAGTGAGGAACAATTTATCCGACCAGTAAGTACAGGCAACTTTATTGCTTAGAAAACGACACTAAGAGTGTTAGCAGGTTTAAATACGCAAGAAAATTTACAAACTACAGTTCATAAACAGTAAATTTTTTAAAAAATAGTACTTTTTCGCATTTTATCGTACAAAATGTTTATATATGGACAAAGCTTCCAAAAACAGTACTGTCCTGTATAATACAGTACGTGTGGTCACCGTATTAATATGTGTATATAAGTTATGTATGCAGTATAGCTAGATCATTTAGGGTGATCCAGTTGTATCAATTTTTGTCGGTAACACTACATACATACATATGTTCATACATTCATACGCATTTGTAAGTCGCATTGTTTTCTTTTTATTTATTTATTTTATTTGATTATTAAGGTACATGCACAACAACCAGAGGTTTTAAATTACAGAGCATGTACTCGTAGATAAATTATTATAACATAAAATCTTAAATTTAGAATTAACAAAAAATACAAATATATGAATTTAAATAGATATTAAGATAGAAGATATAATAAGATTAGTAATAAGGTTTAGTAGAAGAAAAGAGGGACAGAAGAGATCAATAGATTCAAAAAGAAGAGTTAATGGTATCCATATCAATTATTTAGTAAAGTGACATATGAGTTCACCTTTGAATTGCAGCGTGGTTTTATTATTCTTAATCGCTGGCGGTAAACAATTCCAAAGACGGACCGAGTACACAAGGAATTGACGTTCAGAGGTCAGGCAACTCGATTTCAAAGACGAAATAGTCGGAAACCGGGAAGATCTGGTCCATGACAGTCGTTCTTTCAGATAACTCGGCTCCTTAGTCGTCATGACTTTATGCAATAACGTTAAGCACCTGACTTTGAGTATGTCATCAAAAGTTATAGAAAAGATTTTCAGCGCGAATTCAGAAATGCGCTCATAACGTTTAATACCAAAGATACATCGGGCGATATTATTGTACAGAACATTAAGTTTCCTACTACATATACTATCACAATTTGCAAACAATTCACAACCATATAATAACGTCGGTAAAAGATACGTTTTGGCTAGTAAAAGTCGTATTTTTAACGGCGTAAAGTACTGAATACCCCACAAAGTCCGAAGCATGCCATATACTTTGCCAATAGTGCTAAGAATATGGTTGTTCCTTGTCAAAGTTCTATTGAAAACTATTCCTAGGTTTTTTGCTGAGTCCACGTATTTTATCACAGAATTATTGAGTTTTACCTCGTTATAGCCGTCAAGGTTTTAATATTTTTATAGATAACAATGCACTGGGACTTGCTTGGATTAAGCGCCAAGCCATTGTCAGACGCCCACTGATTTAAGCAATATAAGTCTGTGTTTAAGTTAGTAATACATGCATTGACAGATACTAGGGGACAACCAAGATACAATTGGACTTCATCTGCGTAAACGTGAATATAACTATATTTCAAAACAGTTGGAAGGTCATTAATGTACAACGTGAACAGTAGAGGACCAAGAATTGATCCTTGCGGAACACCTTTAGAAATAGGCAACGGGTTAGACACACTGTCACGTACACTTACGGATTGCGAACGGTGAAAAAGATAAGACTACTAGGTTTACTGCCGATGTTGAAAAGTTGAATAGGATGTCAAGTTTTAATTTGTGGTCAACGGTGTCAAAAGCTTTTGAGTAGTCAAGAAGAGTTAAAAATGTTACGTGATTTTTGTCTATATTTAGCCGAATATCGTCCGGGACTTTAATGAGCGCTGTAATACAACTTCTATTTGTAGTAAAGCCTGATTGGTGCGGGGTCATCAATGAGTTCTTTGATATAAAATGGTTGATTTGCTTGCTCATAATTTTTCCAGTACCTTAGTAAATAATTAACAAATATTGGATACACATCATCAAGGCCAACAGCATTAGGTTTAACACTCAGTATAGATTGGACAACATCACATTCATCAACACATTTAAAACAGAAACCAGGCACAGAGACAGTTTTACCAACATTATAACGATCATAACAAATATTATTATTACTACCAGCAGGCACTTGGACAAATTGTTCATTAAGCTCATTCGCATTAACGGATTCATTGCCCGGATTGTTTCTATTGCCAAAGCCGATGTCGCGAATATGATTCCATGAATTTAAATATTTGTAACTTGGTAACTTCTCTTCTTAGGATCTTGTAGTCATAATAGTTATTTTCCGACTTGGATTGTTTCCATCTATTATACGCTTTATTTCGCTTGTCAATTGATTTCCTAATATCATTATTGGGCCATGGCTTGCTCCTCACTATGTTTGTTCTAGTAACAAGCGGTACAAACTTATCAAAAAGTGTGCTGATGTTTTTTTGTAGAAAGCATATATGTTCTTCAGCCGAAACCAAATTTTTAACAGATTTCCAGTCGACAGCATCCACAGCTAACTCAAGATGGTTATAATTAATATGCATGAGTCGCGATATGTATATTGAAACGTATCATACGTAAAAGTAAAATCGTAAATAAGAAAAATTAAATCATGCTTTGAGAAGTTGGGTACATATAGTTGGTCATAGAGAAGTACTTTAGTCATTTCATTTACAAAGAATACGTCTAAAAGGGTGTTGTTAATTTGCGTAAAATGTATGTAACGTAGGTATCGTATTGTTCACCGAGTACAGACCGAGATTTTCCATCGAGAGCGAGAATTTGGTTTCCGTTTTTTTAATTTTTCTATTTTTAGCGAAGTTTTTCAAAAACTTTTCGCAATTATATATGTAAATTAAAATTAAATTTTTTTTAACCACTTTTCATTAATTATTTTGCTAAATGAACACAAACTGCTATCTTTTGCTTGAATGTGACACAACAACCCTTTCCTCTTGCATGCTATACACCTTTTCATCGCAAGACATATTTTCAACGGACTGCAATATTTGACTTTTTCTGTAAGACAAATATATTTTTTTTTTGCCAACATTCGGGTGCGGTGAGTGGTAGCTGGTTGCAGCTTTAATTGCTAGAATTATTAGAGGTTTTCGGTTATGTCAGATTTTGAAATACAATTTATAGAATACCAAGCTAATTTTGTTAAAATAACTAAGCGAATTTTGCAAAATCGGCCATTGTTGACAAACGTAATTAAACTCAAAGAATACAAAGATTCTCTTATAACTTGTTATAATGAAATTCTGTTGCACGTAACCGATAACAAATCAATACATAGTTGCCAAGAAGTGGAAGCAAAGTTATCACGTTGCAAGGAGCTATTAGTAAAGGAGCTATTGTGAAGTTAGATTGCTAGATTCCAATTCCGAAGGACGCATTAAGCCTTATATGCCAAACGAACGTAGTCGATTCGGAATCAGAAGAATTTGCTGACGCTCAGTCGGAACCATCGTTAGATTTTTGTATCAAAAGAAGCAGATTCCAGATTTAAAGCACTCGTTATTTGTAGATAACGCTTTACCAGCAGCTCCCAGCTCACCTGATATTAGCGATTTTTCTAAATTTTTACAAGATGGCTACCGTAGAACAAAAAAGTAATTTATTATCCTATCTTCATCAATAATTAGAGAAAATTATAGCGGGGATCCATTAGCGCTCGATTCTTTTCTAAACGAAGTAAGTTTAATAGCAGACCTAGCTGAACAAAACCTAACCGGTACATTGATAGCATTTTTAAAATCAAAATTAGAAGGAAAAGCTCGCGAAGCATTAGCGACGCAAATATAATCAGTTAACGACATCAAAATTGCCCTTCGCGGCAGGATTAAACCTGATAATTCCAAAG
This sequence comes from Philophylla caesio, assembly GCA_963971545.1. Classification (NCBI taxonomy): domain Eukaryota; kingdom Metazoa; phylum Arthropoda; class Insecta; order Diptera; family Tephritidae; genus Philophylla; species Philophylla caesio. The sequence goes on along the minus strand of OZ020604.1, from coordinate 115,010,167 downwards.
TTGTTGCAGGAAAAATAATATTTATACAGATTTTGCTAAACGCGTTCCTTAATTATCGAAAGAATAACTCAACAAAAAGCTCACCAAATGGCCGTTGAGCAAACCGTAAACGATTGCAGATTAAATGCCAAGTCGGACCTAGTAAAGTCAATTCTTGCTTCAACAACATTTTCCGATATCAAAGACGTGGTAGCGAAGTTGATAGTCGAGGAAAATAATCAAGTAAAAGAACGTCAAGTTGTAGCATTTCGAACACGTGGCAGCAACTTTTCTAGAAATTGTCGCGCTAGTTTTCGTGGTCACATTAACTACAACTTAAGTCGCAATTTTACTGGTTATAGGAACAGGTTTTCTTAACGCAATTACGGAAATCAACGTTATCGACCAGATAATGGAAATAGCCATCAAGGTAGCAGCAATAATATCCGTTTTAATAATAATAGGAGTAGCAATATAAACAACATCAATAATAGCGGATCTTCCAACAATAGGGGTAGAAATGCAAATATCCGTGCTTTAAACACTTACGCCTCTCAGGAGCGAACACTGGGGAATCAAGAGATATACAACTAACCGATCTTTCTTCAACAAAAGGCGTTTATTGGTTAAATTTAAATTATTCAGACTTTATTCAGTTGCAAATGTCCGGGTCTAATAAATTATGTACAATTTTGGTACACACGCAAGCCGACATTTCCTTCATTAAAGTTTCAAGTTTTAACAAAAGTTTTCCAATTAATACAAACGACATTATACGCAGCACGGGCGTCACTGCCACTGTCACTGTTTCTTCTCTGGGTAAAATAATGACAAATTTAACTTTTTCTGACTTTTCTTTAAAACATACGTTACACGTGGTTAACGACGACTTTAACATTCCAGCAGACGGTATACTGGGTAAAGACTTCTTAAAAATCAACAAATGCGTTATTAGCTATGAGAGCAATTGCGTTTACTTCTAGGTAGGTAACAAAAAAATCGCGATTCTGATCATTCACGGAACTCAAAACCGTTTGGTTTAAATTCATTCTCACGAATGATGACAATTGTCTTTTCTAGTATTCCGCCCAACGTGGCATTTCTTTACGTCGACAATATAATAGTAATTCGGTATAGCGAAGCACATCATATAAAACAAGTTACTGACAGGCTTGATCTATAGCCCATCTCTTCTTGGTGAAATAAAACTAAACGTTCCCTCCCGAATTTCAAGACATTTCCGGCCTCTTTTTCTGAAGCCATGTAAAAGTAATTTTGAGTTAAATGAGCCACTCCGTAGTTTGTGCCAGGATTTTAACACTCATTCCGGTTCTTTTGATACTTCAGACTCACTTTTTTACGTAAAGAAAACTATACTCAATGCTCTCAATAATTGATACAAACATACTTATATATTACTACTCGATCAGCTGATGAGCATTTGTTCTGTAGCTGAACAGTTTTAGATCTCGACACTTAACAAACTTCTGCCTTTCATGACTCGGCGCAGCATATGTATATGAAAAAAAAAATTTTTTTTTTTTTATATATCCGTGCGTCATACGGATGCGCCCCTCGCGTCGGTCGGGCGGGTATGGAGGGAAAAAAAACCGTTGGGATTATTATTATTAAGTTCTTGATAAATACAAAAAAGTTTAATTTTCTTCGGGCAGAAGTTACTTTATTAGTCCACAAATGTTCAGCCAAAGGTCTGTTGCCAGACGACAGCAAAATAAATGCTATAAAAAAATATTCAAAACCGACTGACAAAAACGCGGTTCGCCATTTCGTCGCATTTGCTAACTATTACAGACGGTTTATACCAAATTTTGCGTCTCTGGCAGCGTCTTTAAATCAATTAGGCAGAAAGAAAGTTGAATTTAATTAGGACAGTGGGTGTGATAAAGCTTTTGAATATTTAAAATCAGCATTAATTTCACCAAAACTGCTTCAATACCCAGACTTAACAAAACAATTTATTATTACTGTCGATGCTTCGAAAAATGGGTGCGGTGCTATATTAAGTCAAGAGAACAGAAGAAATCAATTATAGAACGGGAACTTTTAGCCATTTATTTTGCAATCAAGCAATATAGGCCATACCTTTACGGAACACACTTTACTGTTGAATCGGACCATATGCCTTTAGTTTATTTATTCAATATGAAAGACCCATCCTCAAAGCTAGCAAGGATACGTCTGGAATTAGCAGAATATAACTTTACTATTGAGTAAATTAAGGGTAAAACAAACGTAGGCGCAGACGCACTTTCACGCATTCATTCTGAAGATATCAGGGAATCTAAGAAGCGCATTCTTGGAGTTAAAACTAGAGCTATGACGAAACAATGTTACGGTAAAGACTTACAAAACATAGACAATACAGACAATACAACTCAGACAATAAACGTTTAAGATAAATTTACTTACAATTTCCAAAAACGTACCTCGGATTAGATCGTTAATAATTTACGATAAAAATAACAAAATTTCAACTTTAAAATATGTGCGCACATAAAACATAAGAAACTCGAGTTAATTAATGTTAAAAATGCTAACGAAATAATAAATTAAGATGTATTACTTTCGAGGCTAGAACAAAAGCCAGCAAACGCAACATTAAAATTATTGAATGGCCTAAAGATGACGAATTTTTCAAACATTTTTCTATTATAAATTTAAAAACAAGAGGAAAAAAACATTCAAAATCCTTACAAATTATACTATCAGACACTGTAAAAACTGTAACTGACGACGACAAAAAACTAAAACTAATGACAATCTACCACGATGACCCAATTGCAGGCGGACACTGCGGAATGAAAAAATTATACGCAAGTATTCGAACAAAGTATTATTGGAAACACATGACCTGCGAAATTGCGAAATTCGTTTAAAACTGCATTAAATGTCTTTTGAACAAAGGGAAACTAAAAGAAAATTTAATTTCAACACCAACTCCTATTAAACCATTTGATATCGTAGCAATAGACACGATAGGCCCACTACCAAAATCCAAATTTGGTAACAGGTTCGCTGTTACTATGATTTGCGATTTAACAAAATACCTGGTATCAGTAGCTATACCAGATAAATTTGTTAAAACAGTTGCTTCAGCTATCTTCAAAACTTTTATATTAACATATAGCATAATGAATTCGATTAAAACTGATTTAGGAACTGAATTTAAAAATGAAATGTTGGTACAATTGAACGAAACCATATAGTATTTAACTAGTAGTTGCGTGCGTATCTCAACGAAACATACGCAGACTGGGACACGTATCTAAAATATTTTGCTTTCTCGCATAATACAACGTCTAATACAGTTTTCGATAACAAATTAACCAATTTTGAATTAATTTTCGGTAAAAATGCTATTTTGTCACTTGAATTACAAAAAATTAAAATATACCCAAATTATGAAAATGAAAATTATGCTAACGAAGTAAAATATCGGATGCTAAAATCTCATGCGTTAGCTACAGAGCTAATTAATAAACATAAAATTTGAAGGAAATAGAGCTACGCTACTAATAAACGAAAATGACATGGTTCTAGTACAAAAGGAGCCCCGAAACAAACATCAAATCATATACCAGGCTACATACGTAGTAACACAAGTAGACGGTGTGAACGTAACAATATTTGACAAAGAAAAAACAATTTAAAAAGTATTCACAAAAACAGAATCCATAAAGTTACCTTAAATTCAAAAAAAACCTAATCAAATATTTCACTTTTTCTATTTCTAAATTAAAACAAATGAATTTTTAGTATTAAAATGTGATTAAAGTTTGCAAGTCACGTAGATATAAAATAATACATATAAATTAGTAATTATTAAGTTACATAAAATGAAACATCAAAAATGTTTCAAAATCAAAATAAATATACATATATTCTCAAGAAATAAAAATTTCTTACGTACAAATAAAATTCCTATTTTCGAACATTTCAAAAATATTTAATATAAGTCTAATGTAGAAAATAAAAATTTAAAATATCATTTTCCATATTGTTATAATAGCCGCATTGCTTAAAGAAGAACTAATTTATAAACATACTTACAAAATTTTCGTTTTGAATTCCGATATATATAATAATAAAACTACTTACAAAAACCAATATATATAATATAATTTTGGCGCGTACACTATATAGCTCAGTGTTTGGTCGAGTTTCTCCTACCATTTATGGCCTGCGTCTTTATAGTATACCACAAATGGAGGGACCTACAATTTTGTGCCGACTTCGAACGGCAGATGTAAGGAGAAGCTTTTCATTTCAGAAATACCCTCGGAGGTTTGCCATTGCCATTCTCACATTTAGACGCGAGCTAAGGACTACCGACGACGTTCAGCAAGACGACGTTGAACAAGAAAAAATAATGAGAAGGGCAGGGTAAACTATCTGTATTGTCAGCTTTCAGGTACGCTAGTGCAATTCATAAATTCTTTTCGTCAAAACGATTTGAATAAAACTGCGTATATTTTCTTACCGTATAGGTTGTTGAACTTGGCTAAAGTGCCGAAAAACAAAATTGCATTCTGCATATCATAAGTACTAGGCGTTGCTGAGAGAAGTGGTTATGAAAAATTAATTTTAATTAATTATATAAAAAAGGAGTCTGATGAGGAAATGTGGTGATTTCCGAAATAGTACTATAACTTCTACCATTAAAATCAGTTGTTGTTTTTTCACAAAAATCTTCCATAAACTGGCCTTAAGCTCAATAAAATTGTAAAATTATGGGGTGGGTTTTGACGAGGGCTGAGGTGAGCTCAGCCGAACCAGAGTACAGTGAAGGTCCCACTAAGCCCCACCAAATAAAACACGGTAATTCGTGCTTCGATATGGAATACGCACACACGGCGTTTTACCTAAAGTGCCGGTGACCTGGCGTGGACGAAGATGAGAGAAGAAAGGGAGGGACGATAGTCGGTTGAGATTAAGTGCGGTGGATAAGCGGTAGCGGTTGCTCTTCAGCGGTTCGGCAGGTGATCTCGGCGGTCGCGGCGACCTACCAAGACTCGTCACTGTAGGGTCCTGTCACCCCCCGTGATCGCACACTATTGTGGTAGGTGTCGGCACGGGGAGTATAGAGTGTGTGTGCGGCCGTGAAGGCCAGGAGGGTTGAGGAATGCGCCGCAGACCAGCAGACTGTGGGATTCGTCCTGACCAACGTGGCACGCTGGACTTACTCGGAAGCTCGTCGCCGCGGTGCACCGCTGGTCAAGCGTGAAGGACCCAGCCAACGGGCGAGCTGGACGCGCACAATAGCGCGTCACCCGATTGACAGAGCGCGGGTATTGAGGTGTCGTCACCCTCGTAGTCGCACACTATTGTGGTAGGTGCTGGAACGGGGAGTGACGAGTGTGTGGCCGTGAAGGTCGGAGGGGTGAGCTGGACGCTCTCCCATTTCGAGGGGTATCTTTGCGTTACCCAGATGGTCGAGTGGCAAAGCGTGGCCAGCAAGGCAACGCTGAACACCTCCGAAGAGGCATCAGCGCGTCACCCAACCAGGAGTAGCCAAATCAGATGGGCGGGCTGGACGTGCCCGGAGGGAACATCACCGCGCCACCTGACTGATTGGGCCTGGGAGTGCTGGACGTGCCAAAGGCCCATCAAGGCATCTCCCGGCTAGTTGAGTGTTTAACTCATTAAATTTCATGCTTATGTACTAACGCAGTTTTATCTATTTCCAGAATTCAAATGCTATCAATATAATTTAATGCTTATCGACTAATATACTCGTATCTTAGCATAAGAGAAAAATAATTGTATAAATATACAATAAAAGGGGGGGGGGGGGCTTTTTTTTTGATATAAAAGTAATTATAACTTCAAAAAGTGTATGGAATAAAAGAAATCTATAAAATAATCACTTAAGATACTTAATCATGCTTGCGGTGGTTCCGGGCCGCTGACCTACATTTTGTACCTCTGACCCTGGTATTTCACGGAGGCCTGGTTGGGCCTTATTTGTGTTACCTACACCGTCTGCCGCTTGTAGGCTGTCACCCATCGTCTTTTGTGTGAGGCTGCCGTTTCAGTACGAAACCTTCTAATGGGTTTTTGTAGGTCCGTTGGTCTTCCTCATTCTACTCGGTTTTGGGTGGTTTTAGGGGTGCTGTGGCTTCGGTAATGGTGGTTTCCAGTGCCATGGTTACTGCGAACAGTGGCTCCGGATTTAATGGTGTCAGCGGTGGGCTGGGGAAGATCTGCACCCGCTGTATCCGTGGCTTATTTGGAGTCCACAAGGTCGCTTCGAAGGGCGGGCGCCACGGTCGTACTTTTTGTGGATCGTCCGGTGAGGTAGGATGCTTGCCCATTTCTACTTTGTGCTTATATATATAATTTATTATTCTTCCGTTTGAAAAGATAAGAGGAAAAGGGTGTGGATAGCGGTTTGGTGATGCGGCGATGTGTTCCGCTAGGATATTTACGATGGGTTCGGTTTCAAGACCTGTAGGCGGGCTTGCATTGGTCGTGCGCCCCGCCGATTTGTGAGTTTGACCGTATTTACTGATACGTATTTTTCGATCACATACGGTCCGGAAAACTTTAGTCCAAACTTTTGTGCGAAGTTGCTGGTTGCGGACGAGAGTGGATGGTCTCGATTCATAACTTTCTCTTCTACCTCTGGTTTCCACGGCCGCCTGCGCACATCATAATATTTCTTCTGTTGATTTGCGGCCATATTGAGGTGACTTTTTATTTCCTCCCATAGTTCGATGATTGCTGGAGGTGCGGAGATTTGTTGCTCAGAGACTGCTCCCTCGGTGCGAACCTGTCGTGGTGTCATCGGGTTACGGCCGTAGTGTATTTCAGCGGCTGACGTTTGTGTGGATTCGTGTTATGCCGTGTTTATGGCGAAGGCGATCAGTGGGATCTGCTGGTCCCATGTGCGGTGGTCGGCTTTTGATCGCTGGGTGATCATTGTCTTAATCACTCGGATGGACCGTTCGGTTGGGTTTTTGTGAGGAGCGTAGGTTGCGGTAAATTTGTGCTCAATGTGATGCTCGCTGAGGAATGTTTCCAATGCTTTTCCCACGAACTGGCGGCCGTTGTCACTGAGGAAGATCTGTGGGCATCCAAATCGATAGATGACCCTCTCTTGGAGCGCTTTGATGACGGTCGCGGTTGTTGCTTGGCGTACTGGAACTAATTCTACCCATTTTGAGAATTTGTCTACTAAAACGAGTAGGCAGGTGGTTCTTTGTTTACAGAGCGGTAGGGGGCCGACGAAGTCGGCTATAGCTATTTACCAGGGGCGGGAGCACTGCATCGTATCCATTAGTCCGGCGGGGCGTTACTGCAACACTTTATATTCTGCGCAGCAAACGCAGCTTCGTACATGCTTTAGAACGTCGCGTCATCCAGACACCGGAACACCTTTGGCTGAAGCTCTCCAAGTATCGCGTCTAGAGTGCGCTGAAATGTCGTTGGGGCGGAGTGTAGGCCAAAAGGCATCACTTTCCACTTGAAGAGTCCTCTGCCTGGGACGGTGAATGCGGTGTACGGGCGGGATTTCTTGGCTAAAGGTATCTGCCAGTAGCCATTATTTAGGTCGATAGTGGATTTGTACTTTGTTATGTTTAGTTGGTCGAGGATTGCTCCGGCCTGTGGTAGTGGGTATGCATCTGGTTCGCTGTTATCTATGACGGTTTTCTATGCACATCCTCCAGCTTCCTTGCTTCTTGCGGATCAGGATGACGGTTGAGCTGTAGGCGCTCATTGACGGTTCGATCCGTTTGGCCGCCAGTGGTTCGCAAGTTTCGGTATAAATCACCTGCTGCATGGCTGGGTTGTAAATTATCCTGATGAAATATGTATGTCGCTAGTGTAGGGTCTTGTCACCCCCCGTGGTCGCACACTATTGTGGTAGGTGTCGGCACGGGGAGTACGGAGTGTGTGTGCGGCCGTGAAGGCCAGGAGGGTTGAGGAATGCGCCGCTGACCAGTAGAGTGTGGGATTCGTCCTGACCAACGTGGCACGCTGGACTTACTCGGAAGCACGTCGCCGCGGTGCGCCGCTGGTCAAGCGGGAAGGACCTAGTCAACGGGCGAGCTGGACGCGCACAATAGCGCGTCACCCGATTGACAGAGCTCGGGTATTAAGGTATCGTCACCCTCGTACTCGCACACTATTGTGGTAGGTACTGGAACGGGGAGTGACGAGTGTGTGGCCGTGAAGGTCGGAGGGGTGAGCTGGACTCCCCCCTTTCGAGGGGTATCTCCGCGTCACTCAGCTGGCCAGCAAGGAAACGCTGTACAGCTCCAAAGAGGCATCAGCGCGTCACCCAAACAGGAGTAGCCAAATCAGATGGGCGGGCTGGACGTGCCTGGAGGGAACATTACCGCGCCACCTGACTGATTGGGCCTGGGAGTGCTGGACGTGCCAAAGGCCCATCACCGCATCTCTAGGCTAGTTGAGTGTTTAACTCACCTAGCAAGACTCGTTTAGTTGAATGCCCCTTTTCATTCTTGTATCGGACGAAGTGTAAGTCCGTTGAGAATTGCAGGGTGAGCGAATAGTCGGCGGGTAGTTTGTGTTGTTCGTATATATGTGTGTGTGTTTGTCGCCCGCTGTAGGCAGTGTAGTTTGCGTGGTATGTATGTATGTATGTATGTATGTATGTTTGTATGTATGTTTGTCGTTCGCAGTAGGCAGTGTAATTTGCTTGGGTCGTATGTATGTATGTATGTATGTATGTAAGTGTGGTGGTCTTATTGTATCGTAGCAAATGCTACGTTACAAAATATTAACATTTACTTGGCCAACAGAAAAATAAACAAACATTTATATGCAAGGATGAGCACGCCTTAAAAATGCATTATAATATAAAGTAAATAACTTATACAAAATTTTGCAACTAAAACACAAACAACAACCACACAAACAAGTTAAATAGCGGCAGATCGGTTGTTCTTGTTTGTAGTTGGTTTCTATAAGGAAGATGAAAGAAATACAACAGCCAACTCGGCTGGCGTAGCACAATATGTAGCGTATTGGCTCTGCAACCCCGACCTCCCGGGTTAAAAGCCTCAGAGAAGTGGTTATAAAAAATTAAATTTAATTTATTTATTAAAAAAGAAGTCGGATGAGGAAATGTGGTGATTTGAAATATCAAGATTTCAAAAAACCCTACACTGATTTATGGAAAAACCGGAGAAAACCGGATTGAAAAACCTAGTCAATCACCCTAATGTACACACATACATATTTTATATACGACACACAAAATCTCTAACGGGAATTATCGAGTTTTTGCATAAATAACTATTGCTGAAAATTTTGTTCGAATATTGAACGAAATACATATTTTTTTCGGTTATAATGTACACCTTCAATGGTGCTTAATAGCTGAAGTTTAAATTAATCCTTATAATACTAGGTTATGTTGCAGCTCGTATTTTTCATATTTATAGATTCATTGGTTATATTCCTGTATATTTTATAAATTCTGAAGAGAGGTAGTTTTGATGGCTCTCGGTGAGTACGCTAGCAACGCGTCAAGGGGGGCCTGTCGGCAACGGCGAGGCGGTTAGGGAGCGTGACGGTGAGCTCTCTGAGATGGTCGGAAGATCAGAGAGTAACAGGCGTGCTAGCGTGCTAGCAGCACGCTGATGAATCTCGGTAGCGGTCTCGGCAGCTGGAGCGTAGTATGGATCGTGCTAGCAGCACGCTGGTGAATCTCGGTAGCGGTCTCGGCAGTTGCAGCGTAGTACGGATCGTACTAGCAGCACGCTGATGAATCTCGGTAGCGGTCTCGGCAGCTGGAGCGTAGTATGGATCGTGCTAGCAACACGCTGGTGAATCTCGGTAGCGGTCTCGGCCGTTGCAGCGTAGTATGGATCGTGCTAGCAGCACGCTGATGAATCTCGGTAGCGGTCTCGGCAACTCGAGCGTAGTATGGATCGTCCTAGTAGCACGCTGGTGAATCTCGGTAGCGGTCTCGGCAGCTGGGGCGTAGTGGGCGTTGTGCTAGCAGCACGCTGGTGAATCTTGGTGGCGGTCCTATCAGCTGGCGTCTCCTAGCAAGACTCCTAGCAAGACTCGGTCGGTTAGCAGCAGCGGGAGCGGCAGCGTAGGAAGGCTCCTGGTCGCGACCCGCTCTCCCTGTGGTAAAATACCACCAAGGACGGTGGTACCAGGAGTGGGAGTGGAGGAGTGGGAGTGGAGGAGTGGGAGTGGAGGAGTGGGTTGGTCAGAGGGGAGCGCTGGACATGCCCAAAAGACATGTCGCCGCGTCTCTCATGACCTACCCGGGGGAGGATATGCCATCCCGTAGTTGCACGCTACGTATGTAGGGGCTGGAACGGTGCTGGCGAGGATTAGGAGTGGAAGTGGGATGTGGTCGACCAGGAGCGAGCGCTAGACCTATCCGAAGATATGTCGGCGCGTCTCCCAGACGGTCGACAATTAGTAGGCTGGCGGGGATAAGGAGTGGGATATGGTCGACCAGTAGGGAGCGCTAGACCTATCCGAAGATATGTCGGCGCGTCTCCCAACCGGTCGACCGGGAGTGGGCTGAGCCAGGAGGAAGCGCTAGACGCGTCAAAAGGCACGTCGGCGCGTCTTCCACCCAGCTTGCCAAGAGGAGTTCGGCCAAGGAGCTGTAGTTAGGTTAACCTGGCCAGGGAGGCGCGCTGGACGCGACGAATGGCACGTCGCCGCGTCAGATCAACTCAGTCAGAAAGGAGCGCTGGACATGCCCGAAGCTATATCGCCGCGTCTCCTTGCTGACTAAGTGCTCAACCTACCTAGCAAGATTCGGTGGTTGTGTGCACACAAGCCCCTTTAAGTTCGATTTTACTAGTTACAGGTTGAGAATTCCTGCCTTAAGTGCTATGGACAGTGACGTGAGCGAAATAATTTACGTCACTAGTAACAGGTTGTGAATTACTGCTTTAAGTACTATGGACAGTAACGCGAGCGAAATAATGGGCCGACAGGTGGTCGTGTGCGTGTGCTGTTCGTATGTATGTGTGTCTGTTGGGGTGCGTTTATTGTATCGTAGTCAGAATGCTACGTTACAGTCCCCCTCCCACTTCGGGGACAAAAAACTGAGGCCCCGGCGTGGTGGTGGCGGTTGGGCGTGTATGTGTGGCTGCATTTTTATTGAAATTCGAAGAAATTAACAAATTGTGTGCTTATTCAAATGGGTTTAATGATAAATACATATATATATATTTTTTTTCCCCAAGAAATTCATGACTTGTTTGTTAATTCTATGAGGATACCCAAAATACGGTGCGGCGTTTGAACGTCGTCACCCATCGCTTTTTATTCGTTGTCGGTCGTCGTAGGACGAATCCTTCCAAGGCGTTTGGAATGGGAGGGGTGTCTGCCGTCTCTTCCTCCGTCTCTATCGTTCGTTCCTCTGCTCGCAAGTTATTGGTTGGGTCGTCGGGGCTGTCTGTGATGTTCAACAGTGAAATATTTTCACTCGCTGTATACGGGCCTTATTGGGAGGCAATGGTGTTGCCTCGAACGGCGGCCGCCATAGTCGGATCTTCTGCGGTTCGTCCGGGGACCAAGATGGATGTGGTGATCCTGGAGGACTTTAGCCAGCGCTTTGCCCACAAATTGTTTCCCGTTGTCGCTTAGGAAAATTTTCGGACAGCCGAATCGGTATATGATTCTTTCCTGGAGCGCTTTGATGACGGTTTAGTGGTGCTGTCAAGGTTGAAAAGTCAGCGACGAAGCGGCGGTACCACGAGGCAAGCCCAAGGAATCGTCGGAGTTCTCTAATGTTGCATGGGGCAGGCACTTCACGTACGGCGGCAACCTTAGCTGGGTCAGTGTGGATTCCTTCAGCGCTAATCACGTGTCCTAGATAGTGTAGTTTTCGTTGTACGAAGCTGCATTTCTCGAAGTTCAGCTGCATTCTGCTCTTCTGGAGGCGCGCGAAGACTTCCTGCAGGTTACCCATGTGTTCGTCAAAAGAGTTTCCCAAGATGATGATGTCGTCAGAGTGGAGATGTACTTTGCTTCCTTGAGTTGGTCGATGATAGCTCCGATCTGCGGTAGCGCATACGCATCGGCGATAATCGATGCACATCCTCCAACTTCCTTGCCTTTTCTGCACTAGGACGACTGGTGAACTATACGCGCTTCTCGACGTCTCTATGCGCTTGGCTGCGAGCAGCTCGTCGACTTCGTCGTTGATGACCTGCTGCATGGCGAGATTGCGGGTATAGTAACGTTGCTTTAGTGGTCGTTTGTGCTTAAGAGTGATGACATGCGTGGCGGCTATGCTTGGCCCAGTGATTCCGCTAAATGCCTTCTGGTGACTCATCAGGAATTCGGTCAGTCGTGTATTTTGGTCTGCAGTCAGATGTTCCCTCTCGGCGAGCGCGGACAGCTTGCCTAGAATTTTTCTTCGGAGGTTGTTGAGTGCTGATACTGCAATGGACGTTGCCTTTCCATGGTACGTTATCGTCACGGGGTATGGGCCATGATCGGATCTTCCTTCTCTCGAGGTGCTGGCGCACGGTCTCGCCGACATAGCTGAGTGTGGCGCCCATGTCTACTAAAGCTCGTACGCTCATGCCTTCCACATCTACGTTGGCATAGAAGCGTCCGTCCCTTTTCTCTTCAGGCATCATGATGACTGCGGGGGCGGCGGCGCTGGGCTTCGGTTTTTGGCTACCCCACTCGGCAGGTGGCTTCTCCTTGGGCGAGTTGGTGGTGTCGCACTGGCAGTTTCTTGGGAGGATGTTGTCACGGCTACATCGGGAACAGAACAACCTTCTAATTCCTCGGCAGTACCGACGGTGGTGGCCTCTCCGTTTACATCGCCAACAGGTTATTTCACTGTTATACTCCTCGGTCAGGGGGACTAGGCTCTGTACTGGTGGTTTGGTCTGTCTAGCCTCCTCGCTTTTCAGGAGCTCGAACTCGTCCGTGAGCTCCATCAGTTCTTCAATTGACGAGAACTCGGCCCGCTTGATGAAAAGACGGTACTTCACTCGCAATCCTTCGTATATGCGTTCGAGATGACTCTCTTTGACCATCGTCGGGTGCTGACGTACCAGCGTTTGAAGGGCCAAAATGTAATCTTTGGCCTTTTGTCGGCTCTGTTGCTTCCGCTGGCGGATGGCTTCTTCCAGTTGGTTGATGTGCCTCCTCGGCAAAAAAAACGTTCCGCTTCTACGCGAAATTCTCTCCACGAGCAGAGTTGTGTCTTCCGGGCACGGTACCACATCAACGCTTTCCCGCGAAGGATCTCGGGAACGGGTGGGAGAAGCTTGTCCAGCGGGATACGATAGCACTCGCCTAACTCTTCAATTCTTTCTATGAATTGGAACAATGCGTCGTCTCCTGCAAAATGTACGTCCAAGCGGCGGACTGTATTCATTATCTCCACCTTGCTCATCTCGTTGCAATTTGCCTCGTTCTTCTCTTCCTTTGGGTCTGGAGGGGAGTTATAAATCCTGATGGAGGGAGCGTTGGTTGTTGATTTAGCAGGGCGCTCCTCCTCGGCGTTAACTTCCCGCTCAAGTTCCCTCAATATATTTTCGGTTGATCGGCGGCTGCGCTTTGCTTTTACGAAGGCGCTCAATGTGTTGCGTAATTCGGCAACCGTGTGCCCCTCTGCGTAAATACGATGCCACTTGCACTCTTCAACCAGTTTCTCTTTCCTTAGCAGGTATATCCAGCCAAGGGAGTCGGTATTTAGCGTCTTGGTGTCATTGACCCTATCGTGTGTGTTCTTTCTTTCCTCGTGGGTGTCCCGTGATCCCGCTACCACAGCGTTGGTGTTTGTTGTCCTTTTTGCACAGTCGCCTGTGGAGACGGCCCTTGCTCGGGCGCCATTTATGAGGTGGGTTTTGTCGAGGGCTGAGGTGAGCTCAGCGTGTCCAGAGTCAAGTGAAGGTCCAACTAACCCCCACCAAATTAAACACAGTATTTATGTGTTTAAGTTGGACACACACACACACACGCGCTCTGGCTTAGTAACCTGCAGCTTTATGTCCTGGCTGAGAGGAGAGAGGGGAAGAACGAGCGTAGCTGAAGGGAGGTAGTTTTGATGGCTCTCGGTGAGTACGCAAGCAACGCGTCAAGGGGGGCTGTCGGCAACGACGATGCGGTTAGGGAGCGTGACGGTGAGCTCTCTGAGATGATCGGAAGATCAGAGAGTTACAGGCGGAGCGCCATGCTTATCATGCTAGCAGCACGCTGGTGAATCTCGGTAGCGGTCTCGGCAGTTGCAGCGTAGTATGGATCGTGCTAGCAGCACGCTGCTGAATCTCGGTAGCGGTCTCGGCAACTGGAGCGTAGTATGGATCGTCCTAGTAGCACGCTGGTGAATCTCGGTAGCGGTCTCGGCAGCTGGGGCGTAGTGGGCGTTGTGCTAGCAGCACGCTGGTGAATCTTGGTGGCGGTCCTATCAGCTGGCGTCTCCTAGCAAGACTCCTAGCAAGACTCGGTCGGTTAGCAGCAGCGGGAGCGGCAGCGTAGGAAGGCTCCTGGTCGCGACCCGCTCTCCCTGTGGTAAAATACCACCAAGGACGGTGGTACCAGGAGTGGAAGTGGAGGAGTGGGAGTGGAGGAGTGGGAGTGGAGGAGTGGATTGGTCAGAGGGGAGCGCTGGACATGCCGAAAAGACATGTCGCCGCGTCTCTCATGACCTACCCGGGGGATGAAATGCCATCCCGTAGTTGCACGCTACGTATGTAGGGGCTGGAACGGTGCTTGCGAGGATTAGGAGTGGGAGTGGGATGTGGTCGACCAGGAGGGAGCGCTAGACCTATCCGAAGATATGTCGGCGCGTCTCCCAGACGGTCGACCAGGAGTTGGCTGGCGGGGATTAGGAGTGGGATGTGGCCGACCAGTAGGGTGCGCTAGACCTATCCGAAGATATGTCGGCGCGTCTCCCAGCCGGTCGACCGGGAGTAGGCTGAGCCGGGAGGAAGCGCTAGACGCGTCAAAAGGCACGTCGGCGCGTCTTCCACCCAGCTTGCCAAGAGGAGTTCGGCCAAGGAGCTGTAGTTAGGTTAACCTGGCCAGGGAGGCGCGCTGGACGCGCCGAATGGCACGTCGCCGCGTCCCCCCCCTGGTCAGGTCAGATCAACTCAGTCAGAAAGGAGCGCTGGACATGCCCGAAGGTATATCGCCGCGTCTCCTTGCTGACTAAGTGCTCAACCTACCAAGCAAGACTCGGTGGTTGTGGGCACAAAAGCCCCTTTAAGTTCGATGTTTCTAGTAACAGGTTGAGAATTCCTGCCTGAAGTGCTATGGACAGTGACGCGAGCGAAATAATTTACGGCACTAGTAACAGGTTGCGAATTACTGCCTTAAGTGCTTTTAAATGGTAGAAGTTGTAGTACTATTTCGGAAATCTCCACATTTCCTGATCAGACTTTTTATTATTAAATTAATTAAATTTATTTTTCATAACCACTTAAAAAACTGTTGTTGCTTTTCCAAATAAAATCTTCATTAAAACTGGACTCGAGCTCAATAAATTTGTCAATTATTAAAACATTTATAAGGCCAATAATTAACAAAAATTTATGTTTAGTAAAAATTATACGCAACGCGTTTCTTTTCATTTCTATACTTCCCTCTTGTGTGCGACTCTCGCCGAATTATCGAACAAGTCCAGCAGAGGCATAGGCGCGCTCAGAACTACAAATACAAGTCCATCCCTTCATTGGCGCCGAACTTAGCTACCTCGAATCTCTTCGGCGAACCGACGAGCACACATAAAGTCGCAGTTTTTTAAATATTAGAAGCAATTTCCAGCGGCGGTAAAAACGGGTTTTTTACGAAATGTACGTCCCGCTTTAGAGAGCAACGGGATCAAGCAGCGGTATAAGTATTTGTTGCTGCCATTGCGGTCGACAAAGACATCGAACAAATTTCGGACGTAGATGCGTTACGCGGTATGCCACTGTTACTCAAGCAGTATGCAGCGACTTGGTGGATAAGAGTAAAAGAATATGTGGATTGGAAAAATTATCTAAGCATTTTTGAGCATAAACAACAACCACGCGAAAATACCGAAAGCTTTATTTGTAAAAAGCGGCTGTTGTTTTCTTTATTGAAAGACATCGTCAGCAAAGTGGTGCAACCGCCCATGATATACGGTCTCTTATCTGTAAAAATTAGAGGGCGCATGCATCGTGATGCATTCTCAACGTTCGATGAACTTACATCACGTTGCCGAGATGCGAAATTCCATTCATATTTATGCGTTTAACAGCATAAATACCCCCGTTGTCGGAAGATCCTCCTCATTGGTCCACATAGAGGTATTTTGTATGAAGGTCGAAGCGCTCTTTAACAGGGTTAACTTGAAGAAAATACTGTCGAGCAAGGGATGTGGAAAATACGTATGATATCGTTTCCGAATGCTAGAAAGAATCGTACCCTGATTGGAGCGGACTTTTTCGAACAAGCGTGCATTGTGGTGAGTAGATGACTTGATACATGAAGCAAAAGCTACCAATTTTATGCGTTTAGACTTTTATCTGCAGGCTGGCTATTGGCAAATTGGCGTGAAAGACTAAGATGAGGACAAAACCGATTTTGTTACACCGTTTTATATGTATAAATTTACACGCATGCCCTTCGGTTTGCGAAACGCGCCAGCAACGTTCCAGTGGTTGATCGATCGACTCAAATCATCTCTAAGAAACCTGACTATATTCGCTCATTTGGATGCTATAATCCTATGTTCAAGCAGTTTCGAGGACCACATAAAGCAACTTAGCACGCTTTTCGACCGGATACGGGAATTTGGCCTCAAGGTCAACAATGATAAATGTCGGTTGCATCTCGGGAAGTGAAGTATCTGGGAAACATTTTGACACCAGATGTTCTTCCAAGTGGATCCACAAATGGTCACAGCTTTATCACTGTGGGGGCGTCCAAAAATCGTTAAGGAGCTGTTGTCCCTTCTTTAAGCATGTTCTTGGTACAGGCAGTTTGTGCCTCAATTCGCAGATATTGGAAAATCCCTCTCGCAATTAACATAGAAAAACGTTACTTAGATTTGGGTAGATGAGGAACAAGCAGCGTTCAGTGAGCTGAAATGGCTGTTGGTTACGTCGCCTATACTAAAGCAAGTTGACGAAAACTTGCCATTTGTTACATAAACTGGAAGAGAGCCAAGAAGAGCACCCCATAGAATACGCAGGTAGGCTCTTAACAAAAGCTGAGCAAAACTACTCTACGATTGAGCGGAAAGCTCTTGCCATTGTATGGGCTCTCCAAAAGAACCGTGGCTATAGTGAGGGATCCGAGGTACGACTCATCACGGACCACCGACCGCTTAAATGGTTGATGACTTTGAAATCGCCAACTGGACGCCTAGCTGGCATTGCTTTTACAGCCCTTTAACTTGCACATAGACTACAAGTCAGGAAAGACAAATGTAGAGGCTGACATGTCGTCAAGGCCACCTTGTGAAGACAGGCATGACTTCCAAGAGGTATGCCCCATATGCTGGTCTGCCGTTGAAGTTCCTCGACGAGAAGTGAAGGAAATCCGTGACAGTCAGCTAAGTGCCTCCAACCTAAAAGCTTTTATTGAGTGCTTCGCCAAGAGATGATAAACAATGAACGACGGCGTGCTCTGCTGCTACAACGACGAGGACAGCAAATATGCACAGCTAAGATACATCCTTTCTTTACGAAATCGACCGCGCCTTGTCTAAAATTACATCGCGTTACTATTGGCCCGGTAATCGAAAAGATATCGAGGACCATGTTAAAAGTTGCACTGATTTCCAAAGCTACAAATCAACGAATTTGAAGCAAATGGGTCTGTACCAGGCGATCCCAAGCAAGCAGCGCTTTGAGGCCATAGCCATTGATTTATTTGGATCATTGCCATCCGATCCAAATGGGATGCAATGGATCTATATAGTGGAAGACGTTGCAAGTCGTTGGGAGTCCCAAGGCGAATCATCAGGGAAAACGGTGTACAATTCGAGTCAGCAGTCATGCGAAAGGTTGCCAACTGTTTGGATATACGCCAAGTATTCATGCCAGTATATCATACTCGAGCGAATCCTGTGGAGAAGAAGAATAGCGACTTGAAGACGCAGATATCAATTTTGGTAAGCAGAAAACACCGCAAGTGGGCAAAAAAGTTGCAAGTCGTTGGGAGTCCCAAGGCGAATCATCAGGGAAAACGGTGTACAATTCGAGTCAGCGGTCATGCGAAAGATTGCCAACTGTTTGGATATACGCCAAGTATTCATGCCAGTATATCATACTCGAGCGAATCCTGTGAAGAAGAAAAATAGCGACTTGAAGACGCAGATATCAATTTTGCTAAGCAGAGAACACCGCAACTGGGCAAAAAAGTTGCAAGCCATAACCTTCGCCATAAATATGACACGCTGTCTAAGTACGGGATATACTGCCGCAATTCTCACATTTAGACGCAAGCTAAGGACTACTGACGACGTTCAGCAGCATTGCAGAGGTCACACCATACCTAAGCACACACACCGTACCTAAGCGCACTCGCAGAAGTTTTCCAAGCCGCTCGAGAACTCGAATATAAACAGCAAGATGCTAATGAGAGTGTATCCAATGCACGTCGATATGAGAAGTGGGACTAGAGATTGGTTGCTTGCGACTACTCATGTATTAAGTAATGCTGCTAAGGATATTACATAAAAGTTTACTCTACGACGATATGAGCCTGTCAACATTCGTAAACAAGGTGCCACATCCTACTTGATTGCTCATGAAGACAATATCCATTGGGCACGTACCTCGCGTCATCGTTAACACCATATCGCTGTTCCGGCGTCGAGTTAACATGATAGGGCGCCGAGGATGCTCCAAGGAAACTATTTCAAATGGTATTTCATCGAGTTGATTTCAGTATCTTAGGGGAGACTGTAACAACTACAACTCATATCTGTATTTCATTTCACTTGATAGCATATTATTCAATTTTGTACGTGTAATCCTATTGTAATGTTATGTAAATTTCAATCTCATATTCCTCCTCGATGCCTCAGAAATAGTCATATATTTGGTTTTCCAATTTACAAAACTAATTACAAAACTAATTACTCATTGAACGAACCTCTTGTACGATGTGCCCGATTATGCAATGCTTATAGTGATATGGTAGATTTCAATGTTAATTTAGAAAGTTTTAAACTTAATCTCTTTACTGTATTCAGTTAGTCTGTAAGATACTTTTTTCTTTTTCTTTTTTATCGTAACTAGTCTGTAAGATGTTTTTTCTGTAGTCTGAAATGGAATAAATAAATAAATAAATAAATAAAATGAAACTCTGTATAGTTTATAAGATTCACTTACTTAATTGGCACATCAACCGCCCAAGCGATTTTGGCTAACTTAAATCCCAAGTATAGCCAAGTATTTTTCCCACGCAGAGGAGGTCTTCCTTTTCCTCTGCTACCACTAGTGGGTACCGCGTCAAAAACCATCAGGGCTGGAGCTATTTCATCCATTCGAGTGAGGTTACCTAGCCTGTGGAGCCGCTGATTCTTAATCCGCTGCACTGTGTCTACGTCTTTTTATAGCTCATACAGCTCATTGTGCAATCGTACACGGTATTCGCCGTTGCAAATACGCAAAGGTCCAGCCCTAAATGTGCGGACTGTTTATTTAATGACAAGAGATACTTTGTCTTGCCCTCGTTCACCTCCAGACCTATTCGCTTCGCTTCTCTATCCCGTTTGGAGAAGGCATCGCTTTCCGAATTTCGCCATATTCGGGTGGTATATCGCATCCATCAACATTGATTGGAGATTTTTCTCCAAGTATGTTGCAGTTGCTTCCATTAAGCAGTGTGGAGAAGTGCTCCTTCCATAATTTAAGTATGCTGTGGACATCAGTAACCAGGTCGCCGTTGACATTCTTACAGTAATTCGGCCCGGTCTTCAAACCTTCTGTTAGCCGTCGAACTTTCTAAAAAAAATTTCAGGCGCTTTTCCTGTCGGCCTGCATCTCAAGCTCATCGCACTCACGCATTTCGACCTATCTCTTATTATTACAAAAAATGCGTCTTGCTTACTTCTTCAAGTCACGGTAACGCTCCCGCACTGCCCGTGTAGCCCTGTAGGCAGCATCTTTACGTTCCGTAGCAGCGCGACATTCCTCGTCATACCATTTGTTCTTTCGGGCTCGCTGAAATCCAATGGATTCTTCAGCGGCGGTATGTAGACTGCGAGAAATATGGTTTCACTGCTCGGAAATATCGTTCTGTTGATTATTGCTCTCAGAGAGCAGGACTGCAAGTTAGGTGGCGAAGTGGGTGGCTGTCTACTGCGATTACAGTTTTTGGACGTCGAGCTTTCCTTGGGTCTATCGACCATAGCATCTCTTGGATGGCGGTGATGTCAGCCTTTGTTCTGCTGAGGAAATCAAAAAGCCGGGCAGGGGAATCTTCCCAATTAAGGGTCCGGAAATTCCAGGTGCATGCCCTCAAATCATTTTCCTTTCAAAGGTTTGCCGTGGTCATCATAAAAAAGGGGGGTTTCATCCAAGGCTTTATCTTTCTTTTCATTGGTGGTATGGTTTTACGTAGCGGGTTCTAGGCCCTGCGCACAACATATTGCTGAGGGTGAAAGTTTTGAACTCTTTTATACAGCGAGCCGCTTGCTCCAAGACAGACGCCCGCTTGCAGCCGCGCCTACTGACGAACAAACGCTGCGGATTTAAGTGGACTCTTAAACGAAAAATTTCGGAGTGGCTCCGCTAAAGCTCCCTCCCTATTAGCCGTGACCCAGGGCTCCAAACGACATGGTTACCGAATCTTGCACATGGGTTGCTCACGTTGCCCAGGGTGCACGAACGTGGACGTAAGAGTAGGGATTGAGTACAGCCCTGCAACAGTAACCGCATACCCAGAAGCACCACTGTACCTCATTGCATCCTCTCTACCCCATTGCACCCTGAAAGATATACTTCTTTTAAATCCAATGGCTCCACCACCATAAGCATTTATAAGTTTATGACCTTCCCTGTTCTCGCCATGAGAAAAAATTTCTTTTAAACTAATGATATCTATATCAGTAATTCTTGAATGAATTGTTTGCCTTATGGCGATTAAACTGTGCTATCTTTATTATTGCATGCATTTTATTTATATGCATTCTTTCGGTCAACGTCTCAGTATGCTCTTTTTCGCAGTTCAGGTTTGAAATAATTTTTATTATAGGGCAGTTTATATTAGGTTTAAAATGTGTTTGTGGTTGACTAACGATTTACTCAATCTCCGTCACTTTGAAATAACCCGGCAATTTACAGCAAGCAACAACATTGTCTCGCTTTGCCCTCCTCTGCTTACCAGCTGGAACCGATGCTTCTTTCGAAACGCAGCTTCGTGCTACATCGATAAATCTTCTGCTTATGAGCCGTTTGTTTATTTCCGCACTCGCATTTTGCATTTGAGTTTCCATATTGATAAGCTAAGGAAAATTTGCGTCATAGTCCTCGAATACTTCAAACATATGCTGTGAGTTTAGTTGAGAGTAAGTTTAGAAAGCATCTTTTTTACTAATCTTGTTGATCTAATGACCTCAATTACTCTACGCACTTTTTCACAAGTAGGGGAGACGCTTTTATTAAGGGACGTGTGATTCTTATCACCACAAAGGCTGCATCTTTTATTTCTAAATTCTTAATTGTATGCGTCCTCTGAACCGCACAGAATGCGTCTTGTTTTTTATTTAGAGCTTGACTTCGTGTGTCCCAGCTGCCTCAATTGTAACATTTCTTAGCTGGAGGAAGTAATGCATGTCCTTGAAATTTGTAAAAAGATCTGAATTTTCTCAGGTAGCTGATCACCAGTAAACCCCACCTTAACTGATTGCCCCGGAATAAATGTCTGCTTATCGTCTCTGTCTCATGATTTTGGCTGCGGACCTTTATTTCCAAATTGATATTTTTAAACACCTCATCCTCTCTTATCTCTTCCTGAAGATATCATAAAACGCCATAACTTTCCATAAACGATCTAAGTATAAACGGCCTGATATTGGCCTCCAATAACTTAGAATTCCGTAAGTATTCATTTGCCGCTTGTGCCCTTTCAAAAATAATTTTTAACATTGACCTGCCCGAAATTTTGACTTCTGGTATCTATGGAGTATACCAAATCCTTTTATTTTGTGCCATAGGAAAAGTTTATTTTTTGTTTTTGTATTCTCAAAGAGATTGGAGTTAGCAGTGTCAAGCAGAACTGCAAATATTCCTTTATTATCAGAAGGAAAAAGGACTAACATTTCCACGAACACCACCACTTTGACCAACACTAACACCAGCTGCACCAACACCAACACCAACACAATCACGCTGCTGTCCATCAGGAATATATCATTATGTACTGTTTTATCAAAATTTATCAAATGCTGATTGTAATGCAATGTTTTAACATGTCCTCTGCATTCACAGAGGCGTTTATTTAACCATTTAACTTTTATTAACATGCCCTGTAAGGAGGCCTCCCATCAGGTTTATAGCCATAAGCTTTACATTTTCTTCTAACCAAATTTTTCTGTTTCAGTTTGCGTCTTTTAGGTTACGGAACTACATCAAAATCTATATTTGAGGTTATGCATTTATCCTCATCCTCCATATCATTGTCTAAAACAGACGACAAAGTGTTCGCCATTTTGTTGAAAACCAAACCGAAAATGAATGCCGAGCACATTTACCAAAAGAAAATAGTCAATGGAGAATAAAAAGTGTTAAAGTTTCCAAACGTTAGAGTTGTTGCGAATTCGAGTGTTCGCGAGTGTATTATAATTATATTTCGGCATAGTAAAATTCCCCGTTTATATCGAGGTCTTTTTGTATCTTCATGACATCAAATATTGCTCTACGAGTAATTTGTATACCTTTCATGGAAATGGTATATTAACTTTGGTCCGATATTTGTACCAGAACGAGAAGAGTTAGAGCCAACATAAAGTACACTGATATGATCAGAGTGACGAGCTGAATCGATTTAGCTATGTACGTCTGTATGTGTGTCTGCCCGTCTGTCCGTCTGTCTGTCCGTCTGTTTGAACGGAAGATCAGAGAGTAACAGGCGGAGCGCCATGCTTATCGTGCTAGCAGCACGCTGATGAATCTCGGTAGCGGTCTCGGCAGCTGGAGCGTAGTATGGATCGTGCTGGCAGCACGCTGGTGAATCTCGGTAGCGGTCTCGGCAGTTGCAGCGTAGTACGGATCGTGCTAGCAGCACGCTGATGAATCTCGGTAGCGGTCTCGGCAGCTGGAACGTAGTATGGATCGTGCTAGCAGCACGCTGGTGAATCTCGGTAGCGGTCTCGGCAGTTGCAGCGTAGTATGGATCGTGCTAGCAGCACGCTGCTGAATCTCGGTAGCGGTCTCGGCAACTGGAGCGTAGTATGGATCGTGCTAGTAGCACGCTGGTGAATCTCGGTAGCGGTCTCGGCAGCTGGGGCGTAGTGGGCGTTGTGCTAGCAGCACGCTGGTGAATCTTGGTGGCGGTCCTATCAGCTGGCGTCTCCTAGCAAGACTCCTAGCAAGACTCGGTCGGTTAGCAGCAGCGGGAGCGGCAGCGTAGGAAGGCTCCTGGTCGCGACCCGCTCTCCCTGTGGTAAAATACTACCAAGGACGGTGGTACCAGGAGTGGGAGTGGAGGAGTGGGAGTGGAGGAGTGGGAGTGGAGAAGTGGATTGGTCAGAGGGGAGCGCTGGACATTCCCAAAAGACATGTCGCCGCGTCTCTCATGACCTACCCGGGGGATGAAATGCCATCCAGTAGTTGCACGCTACGTATGTAGGGGCTGGAACGGTGCTTGCGAGGATTAGGAGTGGGAGTGGGATGTGGTCGACCAGGAGGGAGCGCTAGACCTATCCGAAGATATGTCGGCGCGTCTCCCAGACGGTCGACCAGGAGTTGGCTGGCGGCGATTAGGAGTGGGATGTGGCCGACCAGTAGGGAGCGCTAGACCTATCCGAAGATATGTCGGCGCGTCTCCCAGCCGGTCGACCGGGAGTAGGCTGAGCCGGGAGGAAGCGCTAGACGCGTCAAAAGGCACGTCGGCGCGTCTTCCACCCAGCTTGCCAAGAGGAGTTCGGCCAAGGAGCTGTAGTTAGGTTAACCTGGCCAGGGAGGCGCGCTGGACGCGCCGAATGGCACGTCGCCGCGTCCCCCTCCTGGTCAGGTCAGATCAACTCAGTCAGAAAGGAGCGCTGGACATGCCCGCGTCTCCTTGCTGACTAAGTGCTCAACCTACCTAGCAAGACTCGGTGGTTGTGGGCACACAAGCCCCTATAATTTCGATGTTTCTAGTAACAGGTTGAGAATTCCTGCCTGAAGTGCTATGGACAGTGACGCGAGCGAAATAATTTACGGCACTAGTAACAGGTTGCGAATTACTGCCTTAAGTGCTTTTAAATGGTAGAAGTTGTAGTACTATTTCGGAAATCACCACATTTCCTGATCAGACTTTTTATTATTAAATTAAATAAATTTATTTTTCATAACCACTTAAAAAACTGTTGTTGCTTTTCCAAATAAAATCTTCATTAAAACTGGACTCGAGCTCAATAAATTTGTCAATTATTAAAACATTTATAAGGCCAATAATTAACAAAAATTTATGTTAAGTAAAAATTATACGCAACGCGTTTCTTTTCATTTCTATACTTCCCTCTTGTGTGCGACTCTCGCCGAATTATCGGACAAGTCCAGCAGAGGCATAGGCGCGCTCAGAACTACAAATACAAGTCCATCCCTTCATTGGCGCCGAACTTAGCTACCTCGAATCTCTTCGGCGAACCGACGACCACACATAAAGTCGCAACATTTTCGCCCGAGCAGTTTTTTAAATATTAGAAGCAATTTCCAGCGGCGGTAAAAACGGGTTTTTTACGAAATGTACGTCCCGCTTTAGAGAGCAACGGGATCAAGCAGCGGTAGAAGTATTTGTTGCTGCCATTGCGGTCGACAAAGACATCGAACAAATTTCGGACGTAGATGCGTTACGCGGTATGCCACTGTTACTCAAGCAGTATGCCACGACTTGGTGGATAAGAGTAAAAGAATATGTGGATTGGAAAAATTATCTAAGCATTTTTGAGCATAAACAACAACCACGCGAAAATACCGAAAGCTTTATTTGTAAAAAGCGGCTGTTGTTTTCTTTACTGAAAGACATCGTCAGCAAAGTGGTGCAACCGCCCATGATATACGGTCTCTAATCTGTAAAAATTAGAGGGGGCATGCATCGTGATGCATTCTCAACGTTCGATGAACTTACATCACGTTGCCGAGATGCGGAATTCCATTCATATTTATGCGTTTAACAGCATAAATACCCCCGTTGTCGGAAGATCCTCCTCATTGGTCCACATAGAGGTATTTTGTATGAAGGTCGAAGCGCTCTTTAACAGGGGAGCAAAAACGTTTGTTGCTAGCGTTAACTTGAAGAAAATACTGTCGAGCAAGGGATGTGGAAAATACGTATGATATCGTTTCCGAATGCTAGAAAGAATCGTACCCTGATTGGAGCGGACTTTTTCGAACAAGCGTGCATTGTGGTGAGTAGATGACTTGATACATGAAGCAAAAGCTACCAATTTTATGCGTTTAGACTTTTATCTGCAGGCTGGCTATTGGCAAATTGGCGTGAAAGACTAAGATGAGGATAAAACCGATTTTGTTACACCGTTTTATATGTATAAATTTACACGCATGCCCTTCGGTTTGCGAAACGCGCCAGCAACGTTCCAGTGGTTGATCGATCGACTCAAATCATCTCTAAGAAACCTGACTATATTCGCTCATTTGGATGCTATAATCCTATGTTCAAGCAGTTTCGAGGACCACATAAAGCAACTTAGCACGCTTTTCGACCGGATACGGGAATTTGGGCTCAAGGTCAACAATGATAAATGTCGGTTGCATCTCGGGAAGTGAAGTATCTGGGAAACATTTTGACACCAGATGTTCTTCCAAGTGGATCCACAAATGGTCACAGATTTATCACTGTGGGGGCGTCCAAAAATCGTTAAGGAGCTGTTGTCCCTTCTTTAAGCATGTTCTTGCTACAGGCAGTTTGTGCCTCAATTCGCAGATATTGGAAAATCCCTCTCGCAATTAACATAGAAAAACGTTACTTGGATTTGGGTAGATGAGGAACAAGCAGCGTTCAGTGAGCTGAAATGGCTGTTGTTTACGTCGCCTATACTAAAGCAAGTTGACGAAAACTTGCCATTTGTTACATAAACTGGAAGAGAGCCAAGAAGAGCACCCCATAGAATACGCAGGTAGGCTCTTAACAAAAGCTGAGCAAAACTACTCTACGATTGAGCGGAAAGCTCTTGCCATTGTATGGGCTCTCCAAAAGAACCGTGGCTATAGTGAGGGATCCGAGGTACGACTCATCACGGACCACCGACCGCTTAAATGGTTGATGACTTTGAAATCGCCAACTGGACGCCTAGCTGGCATTGCTTTTACAGCCCTTTAACTTGCACATAGACTACAAGTCAGGAAAGACAAATGTAGAGGCTGACATGTCGTCAAGGCCACCTTGTGAAGACAGGCATGACTTCCAAGAGGTATGCCCCATATGCTGGTCTGCCGTTGAAGTTCCTCGACGAGAAGTGAAGGAAATCCGTGACAGTCAGCTAAGTGCCTCCAACCTAAAAGCTATTATTGAGTGCTTCGCCAAGAGATGATAAACAATGAACGACGGCGTGCTCTGCTGCTACAACGACGAGGACAGCAAATATGCACAGCTAAGATACATCCTTTCTTTACGGAATCGACCGCGCCTTGTCTAAAATTACATCGCGTTACTATTGGCCCGGTAATCGAAAAGATATCGAGGACCATGTTAAAAGTTGCACTGATTTCCAAAGCTACAAATCAACGAATTTGAAGCAAATGGGTCTGTACCAGGCGATCCCAAGCAAGCAGCGCTTTGAGGCCATAGCCATTGATTTATTTGGATAATTGCCATCCGATCCAAATTAGATGCAGTGGATCTGTATAGTGGAAGACATTGCAAGTCGATGGGAGTCCCAAGGCGAATCATCAGGGAAAACGGTGTACATATCGAGTCAGCAGTCATGCGAAAGGTTGCCAACTGTTTGGATATATGCCAAGTATTCATGCCAGTATATCATACTCGAGCGAATCCTGTGGAGAAGAAGAATAGCGACTTGAAGACGCAGATATCAATTTTGGTAAGCAGAGAACACCGCAACTGGGCAAAAAACCTGCAAGTCGTTGGGAGTCCCAAGGCGAATCATCAGGGAAAACGGTGTACAATTCGAGTCAGCGGTCATGCGAAAGATTGCCAACTGTTTGGATATACGCCAAGTATTCATGCCAGTATATCATACTCGAGCGAATCCTGTGAAGAAGAAAAATAGCGACTTGAAGACGCAGATATCAATTTTGCTAAGCAGAGAACACCGCAACTGGGCAAAAAAGTTGCAAGCCATAACCTTCGCCATAAATATGACACGCTGTCTAAGTACGGGATATACTGCCGCATTTCTCACATTTAGACGCAAGCTAAGGACTACTGACGACGTTCAGCAGCATTGCAGAGGTCACACCATACCTAAGCACACACACCGTACCTAAGCGCACTCGCAGAAGTTTTCCAAGCCGCTCGAGAACTCGAATATAAACAGCAAGATGCTAATGAGAGTGTATCCAATGCACGTCGATATGAGAAGTGGGACTAGAGATTGGTTGCTTGCGACTACTCATGTATTAAGTAATGCTGCTAAGGATATTACATAAAAGTTTACTCTACGACGATATGAGCCTGTCAACATTCGTAAACAAGGTGCCACATCCTACTTGATTGCTCATGAAGACAATATCCATTGGGCACGTACCTCGCGTCATCGTTAACACCATATCGCTGTTCCGGCGTCGAGTTAACATGATAGGGCGCCGAGGATGCTCCAAGGAAACTATTTCAAATGGTATTTCATCGAGTTGATTTCCGTATCTTAGGGGAGACTGTAACAACTACAACTCATATCTGTATTTCATTTCACTTGATAGCATATTATTCAATTTTGTACGTGTAATCCTATTGTAATGTTATGTAAATTTCAATCTCATATTCCTCCTCGATGCCTCAGAAATAGTCATATATTTGGTCTTCCAATTTACAAAACTAATTACAAAACTAATTACTCATTGAACGAACCTCTTGTACGATGTGCCCGATTATGCAATGCTTATAGTGATATGGTAGATTTCAATGTTAATTTAGAAAGATTTAAACTTAATCTCTTTACTGTATTCAGTTAGTCTCTAAGATACTTTTTTCTTTTTCTTTTTTATCGTAACTAGTCTGTAAGATGTTTTTTCTGTAGTCTGAAATGGAATAAATAAATAAATAAATAAATAAAATGAAACTCTGTATATTTTATAAGATTCACTTACTTAATTGGCACA
The DNA here is from genome assembly GCA_963971545.1 of Philophylla caesio. Classification (NCBI taxonomy): domain Eukaryota; kingdom Metazoa; phylum Arthropoda; class Insecta; order Diptera; family Tephritidae; genus Philophylla; species Philophylla caesio. The sequence continues at coordinate 114,981,770 of OZ020604.1, read as the reverse complement.
TCAACCGCCCAAGCGATTTTGGCTAACTTAAATCCCAAGTATAGCCAAGTATTTTTCCCACGCAGAGGAGATCTTCCTTTTCCTCTGCTACCACTAGTGGGTACCGCGTCAAAAACCATCAGGGCTGGAGCTATTTCATCCATTCGAGTGAGGTTACCTAGCCTGTGGAGCCGCTGATTCTTAATCCGCTGCACTGTGTCTACGTCTTTTTATAGCTCATACAGCTCATTGTGCAATCGTACACGGTATTCGCCGTTGCAAATACGCAAAGGTCCAGCCGTAAATGTGCGGACTGTTTATTTAATGACAAGAGATAATTTGTCTTGCCCTCGTTCACCTCCAGACCTATTCGCTTCGCTTCTCTATCCAGTTTGGAGAAGGCATCGCTTTCCGAATTTCGCCATATTCGGGTGGTATATCGTATCCATCAACATTGATTGGAGATTTTTCTCCAAGTATGTTGCAGTTGCTTCCATTAAGCAGTGTGGAGAAGTGCTTCTTCCATAATTTAAGTATGCCGTGGACATCAGTAACCAGGTCGCCGTTGACATTCTTACAGTAATTCGGCCCGGTCTTCAAACCTTCTGTTAGCCGTCGAACTTTCTAAAAAAAATTTCAGGCGCTTTTCCTGTCGGCCTGCATCTCAAGCTCATCGCACTCACGCATTTCGACCTATCTCTTATTATTACAAAAAATGCGTCTTGCTTACTTCTTCAAGTCACGGTAACGCTCCCGCACTGCCCGTGTAGCCCTGTAGGCAGCATCTTTACGTTCCGTAGCAGCGCGACATTCCTCGTCATACCATTTGTTCTTTCGGGCTCGCTGAAATCCAATGGATTCTTCAGCGGCGGTATATAGACTGCGAGAAATATGGTTTCACTGCTCGGAAATATCGTTCTGTTGATTATTGCTCTCAGAGAGCAGGACTGCAAGTTAGGTGGCGAAGGGGGTGGCTGTCTACTGCGATTGCAGTTTCTGGACGTCGAGCTTTCCTTGGGTCTATCGACCATAGCATCTCTTGGATGGCGGTGATGTCAGCCTTTGTTCTGCTGAGGAAATCAACCAGCCGGGCAGGGGAATCTTCCCAATTAAGGGTCCAGACATTCCAGGTCCAAGCCCTCAAATCATTTTCCTTTCAAAGGTTTGCCGTGGTCATCATAAAAAAGGGGGGTTTCATCCAAGGCTTTATCTTTCTTTTCATTGGAGGTATGGTTTTACGTAGCGGGTTCTAGGCCCTGCGCACAACATATTGCTGGGGGTGAAAGTTTTGAACTCTTTTATACAGCGAGCCGCTTGCTTCAAGACAGACGCCCGCTTGCAGCCGCGCCTACTGACGAACAAACGCTACGGATTTAAGTGGACTCTTAAACGAAAAATTTCGGAGTGGCTCCACTAAAGCTCCCTCCCTTTTAGCCGTGACCCAGGGCTCCACACGACTTGGTTAACGAATCTTGCACATGGGCTGCTCACGTTGCCCAGGGTGCACGAACGTGGACGTAAGAGTAGGGATTGAGTACAGCCCTGCAACAGTAACCGCATACCCAGAAGCACCACTGTACCTCATTACATCCTCTCTACCCAATTGCACCCTGAAAGATATACTTCTTGTTGAAGACATGGAATTAATTCTCTTTTCGGAGTAACAGCTGGCTCATTCCAGCTAGGTTTCAAGGCTGGTGGCAACGCCCGCCAGAGGGTGACTTGCACCTTCCACCTTTTCAACGTTTTACATTTTTGCTTTTTTCTTTGGAATCACTCCGCTTGAACTACGGCCCGATCGACATCGCTTCTCGCTCTGCCGGCGAATACCTCGGTTTTTGAATCATCATTTTAAATTAAAATACATTTTCTTTTTGACTGACATTTTTTGCCATCAGCGGCTTCAGTCAGTTGCTTTTGAATTGTAACTCAAAATTTGATAACTTAATAAATACGTTTTTGTAATTAATACCTTCAAAGTGAACGTCATCAGTTTTTCTCTCCTTGAGTGCACCCTGCACTGGCATATTCAGCTAACTCCCCAGCTGAACATGGTCCTATCGACGCCGTTGTAATAAAACTCCAAAAAATACGAACAAAGCTACGGCGGCCATCTCAAAAGTTCAAAAAACTTACAAACGGGCGAGCGAGCAACAGCGAATTCGGTAGCGGTGTGAAAAATTATTTAAATAAATGATCGATGCAAAGTGAAAAAGTAAAAATAAGAGAAAGTTGAAAATTTACATAAAGGAAAGAGTTTTTAGAAAAATCTAAAATAAAAAGTGCCAACCCAAAGCGGTCAATAAGTGTGGTAATTGAAAAAAAAAAAAAAATAATAATAATAATTTTTGTGTGCAAGTACTAAATAAAAGAAGCAATACGTTTTCAGAAAGCTAAAAAGTAAGCGCATAAAATTCAAAAAAAATCGTAAAGCCTACTAAACCAAAAAATTCGGAAAGAAAGTTTTAAGGAAAAACCAAAAATTCCATGAAATAAAATTGTGAGAAATAAAACTGAAAACCTGAAAGTGAAGACATTTCAATTAAAAGCAATTTTCGGCAGTGAACGAAACCTAAAGTGCTGTGTAAAAATTCAAACAAAAAGGGTTTGATGGAAAAAAGTAATATCAAATCAATATTTTAAAATACATATACATAAAAGCAAAAAGTAGTAGGTGGTGTGAACGCAAAAAAAAAAAAAAAATTATAAAAATAAAAAGTTCAGAGGAAAAAAAAAAAAAAGAAGTGAAAGCGTAGCGTATAAAGCTAAATAAATATCGAAAAAAAAAAAAAAAAAAAAAAAGAAAAAAAAAAAACAAACAAAAAATTTTTTTTTGGAAAGAACATTTTGGAAAGAGAAATAATAAAGAAAATTAAAAGCATTTTGCGAAAAAGTGAAATATATAGCAAAGTCAAAAAAAAAAAAAAAGAATATATTTTTTTTGGAGAAATAAATATTAATAAAATAAAACTTGGTGATAAAAAATTGAAAGTCAAAAAGGGCAAAAAATACGTTTCTAAATTTATTAACAAAATAAAAACAATTTCAAACGCAACAAAAAAAAAATAAAAAAAATAAAATCAACGGCAATAAAGTACGGAAGAATCACGCCACCTAACAATCAGCGCAGAAATTCACCGTCATCACCCTACGGTCAAAACTACCGTAAGCAAATCACGCCACCTCACATTTGGCGCCAGCATCTACATACATACATACTACATACGAAGTGGAAAAGTACCGCAAAATAAGGGCTAAGTACATTCCCTTATGGCTGAGTAAGTTGGCAATATTCTTACACACATATATATGTACATACAAACCACATACTCTAACCCACGTACATACATACATGTATACAGGTGTACATACATTTGTGCATATCCCTCAATAAATGTATGCACATTTGTACACACAATAGTGAGTAACATTAAAAGATTAGCGTTTCGATAAAATCTTTGCGGTCTCCTGTACCAATACATTGTAGAGACAATTAACGCTAATCTTCTAATATACTCTTACTCAGGCCATCTCAAAGACTCCTCCCCCGAATTGTGACTCAAACGGCTGGGTTTGTAAATACATACACATATACACAAATGTATGTGCACATACTCATATGTGGATCTCGTAATAAATGTATGCACATTTGTTCACACAACAGCACGGAATATTAAAAGATTAGTGTTTTGATAAAACTTTATGGTCACCTGCACCAAAAATTGCAGAAAGAATTAACGCTAATCCTGTAATATACTCTCACGCTGAGATATCTCATAAACAGCACAAAAATCTCATCTCTGTCACCCACTCTCTCTCATCACGTAGTGGAAGAATCACGCAGCACACACACACAAATACTAACATTGCACTCAGACGCGCTGAGGCAAAACAAAAAGAAAAAAGGGGCGGCGCTTAGAAGCACAGTGGGCCGCCACCGTCGGAAAAAGGCACAGAAATACAGTGACCAAAAACTAACAATTATTTTGCACAGTGAGCATCAGTGCAAATATTAAATCGCGTTATATTTTATTATAATTATTATATTTATATTTAATTGGTTTCTCTAACGTTTTATTTATTAACCCATCTCTCACTCAAAAAAAAAATTTTATTAACGTTTCCGCACCTCAAATCGACAAGAGCTATAAACATCAAAAGTCATTTAAAATTATTTTATAAAGTTTGTTTAATACCTCATCCCAGTAAATACATTACAATTAAAAATGCCAAAGAAACCAGAAAGCTCGCCCGATGAACTTGATAGCGACTGAGCGCTTCAAGATTTTATTTTTGAGAGCAATAGAGTAGAATCTTTCTACTCAAAATGGTCCGCCACTCTCCTCAGTGACCACTCCACCTCTCTGTTAAAGGTAAAGATTGAGCAACTCGAAAAACTATGGGACTCCCTAGTTAGCTCATACAAATCGGCCTCCCGCTCTTTGAACCTTGCAGAATCTAGCGGTTCAATAGAGCAAAAATATAACAAATGCTCAGAAAGCTATGAGAATTGCAAATCTCAGATTTTAGATGCGCTGCAAATTCTCGGGGACAACTCTCAGTCCCAAACAAATACCTCAACGGCCTCAATTACCACTCCTGCCTCTTACACTCAAGAAGCATATATCAAAGTACCACCATGTGACACCGAAGTCTTTCATGGTGGATACGAAGACTGGCCGGGATTCCGAGATATGTTCACGGCAGTCTATAAAAATCACCCAAAACTCACTCCTGCGCAAAAACTTTACCATCTCAGGTTAAAGACAAAAGGCCAAGCAGGACTCATTGTAAAGCAATATCCTTTAAGCAATGAGAATTTCGAACTAGCTTGGGAAGCTCTTAAAGCTAGATATGAAAACCGCAGAATATTGGTTGACAATCAACTCAAGGCACTATTTAATATTCTGCCAGTTTACTCAGAAAGCGGTGAACAAATACAGAGGATTCAGAACACGATAAATAATTGTATCTCTACTCTCACAGCCCAAGGAATTCCCGCAAGTGACTGGGACCCCATTCTAGTCTACCTTTGTTCTTCAAAACTGCCGAACGAAACACTCTCTCTATGGGAACAATCTCTAAGTTCTCGAAAAGAGTTGCCTAAGTGGTTCGAAATGAATAAATTTCTCACAAGCCGATACGAAGTGGTAGAAAGACTCGATACCTATCGGCCAACAAAGGCAAAACCCAATTTTAGCCACTTTACCCCAAAGATGCCTAATCAAAATTCCACATTTGCGAGCAAAAATCGAACTCAAACATTTGTTTCCGAGTTAACAAAGCCTTTCGCTTGCAAACTATGTAGATCCAACCATGCAATGAAATCGTGCATAAAGTTCAAGGACCTCTCAGTAGCTGAACGCCTCAAATTTGTGAGAGAAAACAATTATTGTGAAAATTGTCTCTCGTATTCCCATCTGAAAAGTGAATGTCAAAGCAATTTCCTTTGTGTATATTGCCAAAAACGACATCACTCCCTACTCCATTTTCAACCCCGATATCTAAACACTCAAACAAAATTTAAATCTCAAAGGACTACAGCTCACGTAGTGACCCCAGTGAGAATAGCCGATGACATACCGTCTGCCTCGAACGGCATTTCACATTCTCAACCCTCTGAAAGCACATCTCAACAAAACGTAATGAAGGTATCTACTCACTTCTCCAGCAGTTACGTAACAACCCTACTCCCCACAGCAATAGTTCCTGTATACTGTGCTGGTAAAATTTATAAGATCCGAGCCCTCATTGACCAAGGCTCGCAAAAAACATTTATTGCGTCAAGAACCCAAAAACTCCTTGGTTTACCTACCAAAGACTCCCACTACAAAATCTCTGGAATGGGAGGACTGGTGGTTCAAAATTCCAAAAAAATTTGTGAGCTAACCCTTTGTTCACCAGACTTGAAAGAAAAAATTAATACTCAAGCGATAATATTGCCTCAACTCACCCACTTTCTCCCCACTACAAGAGTGTCAAACCCAAACATTGCGAAGTTTTCTAAATTATCACTAGCCGACGCCAAATGTTTCACCCCTTCCCGAATTGATTTGGTAATCGGCAGCGACCTCATACCCCAGATTCTCCTGCAGGGTTTGCAGCACATAGCAAACGGCACTCTTATAGCCCAAAACACAATCTTCGGTTGGGTGATTAGCGGACCAGTCAAGGAATCGGTATCAGCATTCACCACCCAAGTTAGAGAAACTGAAGACGAGTCGCTGAATAACTTATTGAAAAAGTTCTGGGAACAAGAGGAAATCATCTCTACTCAAACTCGAACGGAATCCGATGAATTTTGCGAAGATCTCTTCCGGACAAACACAACCCGCCAAGACGACGGAAGATACGTAGTGAAGTTACCCTTTAAAGCGGATTTTCCCGAAGTATTAGCCCTCGGTCACTCCCGACCAGCCGCACAACAGCAATACCTCAGCATAGAGCGATCACTGGAGCGGAAACCGGAACTGCGTGATAAATACAATGAGGTCCTAGGAGAATATTTAACTATGGACCATATGTCAACGGTTTCACCCCGGGAAATAGTAAAAAATGGGAAATACCACTCATTTTACTTGCCTCATCACACTGTCATCAAACCCGACAGCAAAACCACAAAGGTGCGAGTCGTATTCAATGCCTCAAAAATGTCCCACTCAGGGAATTCGTTGAACGACGTGTTACATACAGGACCCATACTTCAGAACGATCTCATGCTAATTATTCTCAAATGGAGAATGCATAAATATGTTTTTAATGGCGACATTGAAAAAATGTACCGCCAAATTTTTATTCACAAAGAAGACCAAGACTTTCAGCGAATCCTCTTTCGGCCCTCTTCTCACTTGCCGATGCAAGATTTTAAGTTGAAAACCGTAACATTCGGGGTTAATTGCGCCCCCTACTTGGCAATCCGAACTCTCCACCAACTAGCAGAGGATTGCAAGTCTTAACAGCCTCTCGCCAGTAGTATCATACTGCAACAGACTTACGTAGATGACATACTTTCTGGCGGTAATGAAATACAGTCCACTATTAAAGCAATGTCTCAGGTTATCGAAGCGCTGAAGTCAGCAGGTTTTCCCCTCAGGAAAATAACAGCAAATCACACGAAAATTCTAGAAATTGTACCCCCCTCCGACCTCTTAGATGCTGATTTCCTGAAGTTCCACGACGCAAGCTCAACAAAAACCTTAGGGATACAATGGAATGCGTTGCAAGATAACTTCTCATATTCTTACGACCCAAACCCCACCACAAACTGTAGAACCAAATGGCAAATCCTATCCGCTGTAGCTAAACTTTTCGACCCGGCAGGATGGCTAACGCCAATTATGATATTAGCAAAAATACTCCTTCAACAACTCTGGATGGAAGGGACTGACTGGGACGAAAACGTGAAACCCACTGCCTTTCAAAAATGGACGTGCTTTCAAGAAAATCTCCCTGCCATAAAAGATATAAAGGTCCCCCGCTGGGTACAGTTCTCTCCCGAAAAGCACATCCAACTGCATGGATTCTCAGATGCCTCCGAAAAGGCTTTCTGCGCCTGTATTTACCTACGAGTACAGCATAGCGAAACCCTTTTCACATCTCATTTACTTGCCGCAAAGAGCAAAGTGGCCCCCCTCCAAACCGTAAGTCTCCCACGACTGGAACTCAGCGGAGCAGTTATACTCTCCAAATTGATAAGACAGATTGAAGCTGAACTCAATTTGCCATCTCACGAGTTATTTCTGTGGACAGATTCATCGATCGTCTTAGCCTGGCTGGAAAAGCCCCCTAACAATTGGAAGACCTATGTGGCGAACAGGATATCTCAAATCCTGCAGAATGTTAACAACGCCACCTGGCGTCACGTTTGCAGCAGCGACAACCCAGCCGACTTAGGCACACGAGGATGCCGACCTCAGGATCTCACCGAAAATTCTCTTTGGTGGAAAGGCCCGGAGTGGCTCTCTAAATCGGCCAACCTCTGGCCTACCTCGCGACCTCACCACTCATCTCCCCCGGAACGGAAGCACATAGAAGTATTCCACACTGTGGAATCCTCAACCCTCCTCGAAAGATTTTCGTCACTGCCACGTGCACTTAGAGTACTCGCATAAATGTATCGCTTCATCCGCAGGTCCCGAAAACTACTAATTTCTCATACATTACCGGTTACTCAAGAAGAAGTAACAGAAGCCAAACTGCAACTCATATTACAAACCCAAAGATCTTATTATGGTGAAACGATGGCACAGCTCGAAGCTTCAAACCTCATTAGCAAGAAAGACACTTTGCTTACCCTTAACCCTTTTCTCGATAGCAAAGGTATAATGCGCGTAAATGGGAGACTCAAATATGCCAGTCTCAGCTACAATGTGCGGCACCCCATAATCATCCCACCAAATTCTCGATTTTGTGTGTTGCTTTTAGAATTTCTCCACACCACCATGTTGCATGCCGGAAATCAATTGATGGTGCGAATGGTGCAACAGGAGTATTATATACCTCGCCTCAAACCTAAAGTTAAAAAATGCATCTTTCACTGCAAAACTTGTACGATATACAAGCAGAAAATGAGATCCCAAATCATGGACGCTCTCCCCCCTGAGCGAGCAACTTATACGCTACCTTTCTATACCACTGGAATCGACTTCGCTGGCCCGTTCCTTGTAAAAATGTCAACACTTCGACGAGCAGCATATTCCAAAGCATACTTCTGCGTATTTATCTGCTTCTCCACAAAGGCTATCCATCTAGAAGTTTGCTCTGCTCTGACTTCCGAAGCATTTCTAGCAGCCTTTGCGAGATTCGTTGGACGCCGTGGACTCCCGCACAAGATCATGTCGGATAATGGAAAAAATTTCGTCGGAGCTCAACGTACGCTATGCCGTGAATTCTCCGCCTTTCTGAAGGAAACCTCAACCGATATCGCTACCAAATACGCAACACATGGCTTCTCATGGCAATTTATTCCGCCGTATGCCCCCCATATGGGAGGACTATGGGAAGCAGCCGTCAAAAGCTTTAAGTCCCATTTTATTAAGGTAGCAGGTAACCACAAGTACAGCTTCGAAGAGCTGACCACTTTGCTTGTCCGAATAGAAGCGGTCCTCAACTCCAGACCACTCTCCCCAATGTCCCAAGATCCACAGGATCTTCTTGCATTAACTCCTGGACATTTTCTGCGTGGGGCTGCCCTACTTTCACCACCTGAGCCAAACGCGGAAAATATGTCTCTGGCTAACAAATGGCAGAAGCTCAAAGTTCTCCATCACCAATTTAGCCTTAGGTGGAAGGATGAATACTTAAAGGAGTTACACAAGCGATATAAATGGAAGAGGCCTCAGAAAACTGTGCAAGAAGGTGATTTGGTCGTCATCAAGGATGATCTACTTCCCCCCAACGAGTGGCGACTTGGACGTATAATCAAACTACATTTAGGAGTGGATGGCGAAGCCCGTGTCGTTGACATACGAACGCAAAACGGCACCATCACGAGAAGCATAGTCAAATTGTGTGTGTTACCCCCTACGTGATGCTCACTCGCTCTCTTTCTTCGTTCACCCCATTTTTGCTTATCCATAGCCCATTTCTCATTGAAAATATCACATAAAGACTGCTCATGTCTTCTAATGACTATTTTTCGCTAAAGTCCTTTTTATTTTATTTATCACGCCGTCTGGTATCGCACAAGTGCCGATTGTGCGGGCGACCCCATTCGCTGCGCCATTGTACGGCATTTCTCGCCATGCCACCCGAGGAACGGTACGAATGCGCCAAAATGCATAAGTACTGCATTAATTGTCTTGCAACCTCTCATGCCACGGGTGCCTGTGACTCACGAGCCAGTTGCTATCGCTGTACGCTGGGGCACCATACTTTGCTGCATCGAACCAAGCTGCGGTCCAACAGTGGCGCGAAGACAGCGAAGAAGCGAGCGGAGGCACTGCAGAGCCGTTCAGCACGGCTACAAAAACAACGATTGCAGCAGCTAGTCCACGCGGCACGTAAAGCTATTGAAACATTGGAGAAAGCGATTCAGTTGGTACCCAAACAGGCGGGGCGCCATGTTGAAGACATGGAATTAATTCTCTTTTCGGAGTAACAGCTGGCTCATTCCAGCTAGGTTTCAAGGCTGGTGGCAACGCCCGCCAGAGGGTGACTTGCACCTTCCACCTTTTCAACGTTTTACATTTTTGCTTTTTTCTTTGGAATCACTCCGCTTGAACTACGGCCCGATCAACATCGCTTCTCGCTCTGCCGGTGAATACCTCGGTTTTTGAATCATCATTTTAAATTAAAATACATTTTCTTTTTGACTGACATTTTTTGCCATCAGCGGCTTCAGTCAGTTGCTTTTGAATTGTAACTCAAAATTTGATAACTTAATAAATACGTTTTTGTAATTAATACCTTCAAAGTGAACGTCATCAGTTTTTCTCTCCTTGAGTGCACCCTGCACTGGCATATTCAGCTAACTCCCCAGCTGAACACTTCTTTTAAATCCAATGGCTACACCACCATAAGCATTTTTAAGTTTATGACCTTCCCTGTTCTCGCCATGAGAAAAAATTTCTTTTAAACTTATGATATCAATATCAGTAATTCTTGAATGAATTGTTTGCCTTATGGCGATTAAACTGTGCTATCTTTATTATTGCTATTTTTAATTATATGCATTTTTTCGGTCCACGTTTCAGTATGCTCTTTTTCACAGTTCAGGTTTGAAATAATTTTTATTAAAGGACCATTTATATTAAGGTTAAAACGTGTTTGTGATCGACTAACGATTTACTCAGTCTCCGTCACTTTGAAATAACCCGGTAATTTATAGCAAGCAACAACATTGTCCAGCTTTGCCCTCCTCTCCTTAACAGCTGGAACCGATGCTTCTTTCGAAACGCTGCTTCGTGCTACATCGATAAATCTTCTGCTTATGAGCCGTTTGTTTATTTCCGCACTCGCATTTTGCATTTGAGTTTCCATATTGATAAGCTAAGGAAAATTTGCGTCATAGTCCTCCAATACTTCAAACATATTCTGTGAGTTTAGATGAGAGTAAGTTTAGAAAGCATCTTTTTTACTAATCTTGTTGATCTAATGACCTCAATTACTCTACGCACTTTTTCACAAGTAGGGGAGACGCTTTTATTAAGGGACGTGTGATTCTTATCACCACAAAGGCTGCATCTTTTATTTCTAAATTCTTAATTGTATGCGTCCTCTGAACCGCACAGAATGCGTCTTGTTTTTTATTTAGAGCTTGACTTCGTGTGTCCCAGCTGCCTCAATTGTAACATTTCTTAGCTGGAGGAAGTAATGCATGTCCTTGAAATTTGTGAAAAGATCTGAATTTTCTCAGGTAGCTGATCACCAGTAAACCCCACCTTAACTGATTGCCCCGGAATAAATATCTGCTTATCGTCTCTGTCTCATGATTCTGGCTGCGGACCTTTATTTCCAAATTGATATTTTTTAACACCCCATCCTCTCTTATCTCTTCCTGAAGATATCATAAAACGCCATAACTTTCAATAAACGATCTAAGTATAAACGGCCTGATATTGGCCTCCAATAACTTAGAATTCCGTAAGTATTCATTTGCCGCTTGTGCCCTTTCAAAAATAATTTTTAACATTGACCTGCCCGAAATTTTGACTTCTGGTATCTATGGAGTATACCAAATCCTTTTATTTTGTGCCATAGGAAAAGTTAATTTTTTGTTTTTGTATTCTCAAAGAGATTAGAGTTAGCAGTGTCAAGCAGAACTGCAAATATTCCTTTATTATCAGAAGGAAAAAGGACTTACATTTCCACGAACACCACCACTTTGACCAACACTACCTCCAGCTGCACCAACACCAACACAATCACGCTGCTGTCCATCAGAAATATATCATTATGTACTGTTTTATCAAAATTTATCAAATGGTGATTGTAATGCAATGTTTTAACATGTCCTCTGCATTCACAGAGGCGTTTATTTTACCATTTAACTTTTATTAACATGCCCTGTAAGGAGGCCTCCCATCTGGTTTATAGCCATAAGCTTTACATTTTCTTCTAACCAAATTTTTCTGTTTCAGTTTGCGTCTTTAAGGTTACGGAACTACATCAAAATCTATATTTGAGGTTATGCATTTATCCTCATCCTCCATATCATTGTCTAAAACAGACGACAAAGTGTTCGCCATTTTGTTGAAAACCTTACCGAAAATGAATGCCGAGCACATTTACCAAAAGAAAATAGTCAATGGAGAATAAAAAGTGTTAAGGTTTCCAAACGTTAGAGTTGTTGCGAATTCGAGTGTTCGCGAGTGTATTATAATTATATTTCGGCATAGTAAAATTCCCCGTTTAACAGGCGGAGCGCCATGCTTATCGTGCTAGCAGCACGCTGATGAATCTCGGTAGCGGTCTCGGCAGTTGCAGCGTAGTACGGATCGTGCTAGCAGCACGCTGATGAATCTCGGTAGCGGTCTCGGCAGCTGGAACGTAGTATGGATCGTGCTAGCAGCACGCTGGTGAATCTCGGTAGCGGTCTCGGCAGTTGCAGCGTAGTATGGATCGTGCTAGCAGCACGCTGCTGAATCTCGGTAGCGGTCTCGGCAGTTGGAGCGTAGTATGGATCGTGCTAGTAGCACGCTGGTGAATCTCGGTAGCGGTCTCGGCAGCTGGGGCGTAGTGGGCGTTGTGCTAGCAGCACGCTGGTGAATCTTGGTGGCGGTCCTATCAGCTGGCGTCTCCTAGCAAGACTCCTAGCAAGACTCGGTCGGTTAGCAGCAGCGGGAGCGGCAGCGTAGGAAGGCTCCTGGTCGCGACCCGCTCTCCCTGTGGTAAAATACCACCAAGGACGGTGGTACCAGGAGTGGGAGTGGAGGAGTGGGAGTGGAGGAGTGGGTTGGTCAGAGGGGAGCGCTGGACATTCCCAAAAGACATGTCGCCGCGTCTCTCATGACCTACCCGGGGGATGTGGTCGACCAGGAGGGAGCGCTAGACCTATCCGAAGATATGTAGGCGCGTCTCCCAGCCGGTCGACCGGGAGTAGGCTGAGCCGGGAGGAAACGCTAGACGCGTCAAAAGGCACGTCGGCGCGTCTTCCACCCAGCTTGCCAAGAGGAGTTCGGCCAAGGAGCTTTAGTTAGGTTAACCTGGCCAGGGAGGCGCGCTGGACGCGCCGAATGGCACGTCGCCGCGTCCCCCGCCTGGTCAGGTCAGATCAACTGAGTCAGAAAGGAGCGCTGGACATGCCCGAAGGTATATCGCCGCGTCTCCTTGCTGACTAAGTGCTCAACCTACCTAGCAAGACTCGGTGGTTGTGGGCACACAAGCCACTTTAAGTTCGATGTTTCTAGTAACAGGTTGAGAATTCCTGCCTTAAGTGCTATGGACAGTGACGCGAGCGAAATAATTAACGGCACTAGAAACAGGTTGCGAATTACTGCCTTAAGTGCTTTTAAATGGTAGAAGTTGTAGTACTATTTCGGAAATCACCACATTTCCTGATCAGACTTTTTATTATTAAATTAATTAAATTTATTTTTCATAACCACTTAAAAAACTGTTGTTGCTTTTCCAAATAAAATCTTCATTAAAACTGGACTCGAGCTCAATAAATTTGTCAATTATTAAAACATTTATAAGGCCAATAATTAACAAAAATGTATGTTTAGTAAAAATTATACGCAACGCGTTTCTTTTCATTTCTATACTTCCCTCTTGTGTGCGACTCTCGCCGAATTATCGGACAAGTCCAGCAGAGGCATAGGCGCGCTCAGAACTACAAATACAAGTCCATCCCTTCATTGGCGCCGAACTTAGCTACCTCGAATCTCTTCGGCGAACCGACGACCACACATAAAGTCGCAACATTTTCGCCCGAGCAGTTTTTCAAATATTAGAAGCAATTTCCAGCGGCGGTAAAAAACGGGTTTTTTACGAAATGTACGTGCCGCTTTAGAGAGCAACGGGATCAAGCAGCGGTAGAAGTATTTGTTGCTGCCATTGCGGTCGACAAAGACATCGAACAAATTTCGGACGTAGATGCGTTACGCGGTATGCCACTGTTACTCAAGCAGTATGCAGCGACTTGGTGGATAAGAGTAAAAGAATATGTGGATTGGAAAAATTATCTAAGCATTTTTGAGCATAAACAACAACCACGCGAAAATACCGACAGCTTTATTTTTAAAAAGCGGCTGTTGTTTTCTTTACTGAAAGACATCGTCAGCAAAGTGGTGCAACCGCCCATGATATACGGTCTCTTATCTGTAAAAATTAGAGGGCGCATGCATCGTGATGCATTCTCAACGTTCGATGAACTTACATCACGTTGCCGAGATGCGGAATTCCATTCATATTTATGCGTTCAAAAGCATAAATACCCCCGTTGTCGGAAGATCCTCCACATTGGTCCACATAGAGGTATTTTGTATGAAGGTCGAAGCGCTCTTTAACAGGGGAGCGAAAACGTTTGTTGCTAGCGTTAACTTGAAGAAAATACTGTCGAGCAAGGGATGTGGAAAATACGTATGATATCGTTTCCGAATGCTAGAAAGAATCGTACCCTGATTGGAGCGGACTTTTTCGAACAAGCGTGCATTGTGGTGAGTAGATGACTTGATACATGAAGCAAAAGCTACCAATTTTATGTCGACTTTTATCTGCAGGCTGGCTATTGGCAAATTGGCGTGAAAGACTAAGATGAGGACAAAACCGATTTTGTTACACCGTTTTATATGTATAAATTTACACGCATGCCCTTCGGTTTGCGAAACGCGCCAGCAACGTTCCAGTGGTTGATCGATCGACTCAAATCATCTCTAAGAAACCTGACTATATTCGCTCATTTGGATGCTATCATCCTATGTTCAAGCAGTTTCGAGGACCACATAAAGCAACTTAGCACGCTTTTCGACCGGATACGGGAATTTGGCCTCAAGGTCAACAATGATAAATGTCGGTTGCATCTCGGGAAGTGAAGTATCTGGGAAACATTTTGACACCAGATGTTCTTCCAAGTGGATCCACAAATGGTCACAGCTTTTATCACTGTGGGGGCATCCAAAAATCGTTAAGGAGCTGTTGTCCCTTCTTTAAGCATGTTGTTGGTACAGGCAGTTTGTGCCTCAATTCGCAGATATTGGAAAATCCCTCTCGCAATTAACATAGAAAAACGTTACTTGGATTTGGGTAGATGAGGAACAAGCAGCGTTCAGTGAGCTGAAATGGCTGTTGTTTACGTCGCCTATACTAAAGCAAGTTGACGAAAACTTGCCATTTGTTACATAAACTGGAAGAGGGCCAAGAAGAGCACCCCATAGAATACGCAAGTAGGCTCTTAACAAAAGCTGCGCAAAACTACTCTACGATTGAGCGGAATGCTCTTGCCATTGTATGGGCTCTCCAAAAGAACCGTGGCTATAGTGAGGGATCCGAGGTACGACTCATCACGGACCACCGACCGCTTAAATGGTTGATGACTTTGAAATCGCCAACTGGACGCCTAGCTGGCATTGCTTTTACAGCCCTTTAACTTGCACATAGACTACAAGTCAGGAAAGACAAATGTAGAGGCTGACATGTCGTCAAGGCCACCTTGTGAAGACAGGCATGACTTCCAAGAGGTATGCCCCATATGCTGGTCTGCCGTTGAAGTTCCTCGACGAGAAGTGAAGGAAATCCGTGACAGTCAGCTAAGTGCCTCCAACCTAAAAGCTATTATTGAGTGCCTCGCCAAGAGATGATAAACAATGAACGACGGCGTGCTCTGCTGCTACAACGACGAGGACAGCAAATATGCACAGCTAAGATACATCCTTTCTTTACGGAATCGACCGCGCCTTGTCTAAAATTACATCGCGTTACTATTGGCCCGGTAATCGAAAAGATATCGAGGACCATGTTAAAAGTTACACTGATTTCCAAAGCTACAAATCAACGAATTTGAAGCAAATGGGTCTGTACCAGGCGATCCAAAGCAAGCAGCGCTTTGAGGCCATAGCCATTGATTTATTTGGATCATTGCCATCCGATCCAAATTAGATGCAGTGGATCTATATAGTGGAAGACGTTGCAAGTCGTTGGGAGTCCCAAGGCGAATCATCAGGGAAAACGATGTACAATTCGAGTCAGCAGTCATGCGAAAGGTTGCCAACTGTTTGGATATATGCCAAGTATTCATGCCAGTATATCATACTCGAGAGAATCTTGTGGAGAAGAAGAATAGCGACTTGAAGACGCAGATATCAATTTTGGTAAGCAGAGAACACCGCAACTGGGCAAAAAAGTTGCAAGTCGTTGGGAGTCCCAAGGCGAATCATCAGGGAAAACGGTGTACAATTCGAGTCAGCGGTCATGCGAAAGATTGCCAACTGTTTGGATATACGCCAAGTATTCATGCCAGTATATCATACTCGAGCGAATCCTGTGAAGAAGAAAAATAGCGACTTGAAGACGCAGATATCAATTTTGCTAAGCATAGAACACCGCAACTGGGCAAAAAAGTTGCAAGCCATAACCTTCGCCATAAATATGACACGCTGTCTAAGTACGGGATATACTGCCGCATTTCTCACATTTAGACGCAAGCTAAGGACTACTGACGACGTTCAGCAGCATTGCAGAGGTCACACCATACCTAAGCACACACACCGTACCTAAGCGCACTCGCAGAAGTTTTCCAAGCCGCTCGAGAATTTGAATATAAACAGCAAGATGCTAATGAGAGTGTATCCAATGCACGTCGATATGAGAAGTGGGACTAGAGATTGGTTGCTTGCGACTACTCATGTATTAAGTAATGCTGCTAAGGATATTACATAAAAGTTTACTCTACGACGATATGAGCCTGTCAATATTCGTAAACAAGGTGCCACATCCTACTTGATTGCTCATGAAGACAATATCCATTGGGCACGTACCTCGCGTCATTGTTAACACCATATCGCTGTTCCGGCGTCGAGTTAACATGATAGGGCGCCGAGGATGCTCCCAGGAAACTATTTCAAATGGTATTTCATCGAGTTGATTTCAGTATCTTAGGGGAGACTGTAACAACTACAACTCATATCTGTATTTCATTTCACTTGATAGCATATTATTCAATTTTGTACGTGTAATCCTATTGTAATGTTATGTAAATTTCAATCTCATATTCCTCCTCGATGCCTAAGAAATAGTCATATATTTGGTCTTCCAATTTACAAAACTAATTACAAAACTAATTACTCATTGAACGAACCTCTTGTACGATGTGCCCGATTATGCAATGCTTATAGTGATATGGTAGATTTCAATGTTAATTTAGAAAGATTTAAACTTAATCTCTTTACTGTATTCAATTAGTCTGTAAGATACTTTTTTCTTTTTCTTTTTTATCGTAACTAGTCTGTAAGATGTTTTTTCTGTAGTCTGAAATGGAATAAATAAATAAATAAATAAATAAAATGAAACTCTGTATAGTTTATAAGATTCACTTACTTAATTGGCACATCAACCGCCCAAGCGATTTTGGCTAACTTAAATCCCAAGTATAGCCAAGTCTTTTTCCCACGCAGAGGAGGTCTTCCTTTTCCTCTGTTACGACTAGTGGGTACCGCGTCAAAAACCATCAGGGCTGGAGCTATTTCATCCATTCGAGTGAGGTTACCTAGCCTGTGGAGCCGCTGATTCTTAATCCGCTGCACTGTGTCTACGTCCTTTTATAGCTCATACAGCTCATTGTGCAATCGTACACGGTATTCGCCGTTGCAAATACGCAAAGGTAAAGCCGTAAATGTGCGGACTGTTTATATAATGACAAGAGATACTTTGTCTTGCCCTCGTTCACCTCCAGACCTATTCGCTTCGCTTCTCTATCCAGTTTGGAGAAGGCATCGCTTTCCGAATTTCGCCATATTCGGGTGGTATATCGCATCCATCAACATTGATTGGAGATTTTTCTCCAAGTATGTTGCAGTTGCTTCCATTAAGCAGTGTGGAGAAGTGCTCCTTCCATAATTTAAGTATGCTGTGGACATCAGTAACCAGGTCGCCGTTGACATTCTTACAGTAATTCGGCCCGGTCTTCAAACCTTCTGTTAGCCGTCGAACTTTCTAAAAAAAATTTCAGGCGTTTTTCCTGTCGGCCTGCATCTCAAGCTCATCGCACTCACGCATTTCGACCTATCTCTTATTATTACAAAAAATGCGTCTTGCTTACTTCTTCAAGTCACGGTAACGCTCCCGCACTGCCCGTGTAGCCCTGAAGGCAGCATCTTTACGTTCCGTAGCAGCGCGACATTCCTCGTCATACCATTTGTTCTTTCGGGCTCGCTGAAATCCAATGGATTCTTCAGCGGCGGTATGTAGACTGCGAGAAATATGGTTTCACTGCTCGGAAATATCGTTCTGTTGATTATTGCTCTCAGAGAGCAGGACTGCAAGTTAGGTGGCGAAGTGGGTGGCTGTCTACTGCGATTGCAGTTTTTGGACGTCGAGCTTTCCTTGGGTCTATCGACCATAGCATCTCTTGGATGGCGGTGATGTCAGCCTTTGTTCTGCTGAGGAAATCAAAAAGCCGGGCAGGGGAATCTTCCCAATTAAGGGTCCGGACATTCCAGGTGCATGCCCTCAAATCATTTTCCTTTCAAAGGTTTGCCGTGGTCATCATAAAAAAGGGGGGGTTTCATCCAAGGCTTTATCTTTCTTTTCATTGGAGGTATGGTTTTACGTAGCGGGTTCTAGGCCCTGCGCACAACATAGTGCTGGGGGTGAAAGTTTTGAACTCTTTTATACAGCGAGCCGCTTGCTCCAAGACAGACGCCCGCTTGCAGCCGCGCCTACTGACGAACAAACGCTGCGGATTTAAGTGGACTCTTAAACGAAAAATTTCGGAGTGGCTCCACTGAAGCTCCCTCCCTATTAGCCGTGACCCAGGGCTCCACACGACTTTGTTACCGAATCTTGCACATGGGTTGCTCAAGTAGCCCAGGGTGCACGAACGTGGACGTAAGGGTAGGGATTGAGTACAGCCGTGCAACAGTAACCGCATACCCAGAAGCACCAATGTACCTCATTGCATCCTCTCTACCCAATTGCACCCTGAAAGATATACTTCTTTTAAATCGAATGGCTACACCACCATAAGCATTTTTAAGTTTATGACCTTCCCTGTTCTCGCCATGAGAAAAAATTTCTTTTAAACTTATGATATCAATATCAGTAATTCTTGAATGAATTGTTTGCCTTATGGCGATTAAACTGTGCTATCTTTATTATTGCTATTTTTAATTATATGCATTTTTTCGGTCCACGTCTCAGTATGCTTTTTTTCACAGTTCAGGTTTGAAATAATTTTTATTAAAGGGCCATTTATATTAAGGTTAAAACGTGTTTGTGATCGACTAACGATTTACTCAATCTCCGTCACTTTGAAATAACCCGGTAATTTATAGCAAGCAACAACATTGTCCAGCTTTGCCCTCCTCTCCTTAACAGCTGGAACCGATGCTTCTTTCGAAACGCTGCTTCGTGCTACATCGATAAATCTTCTGCTTATGAGCCGTTTGTTTATTTCCGCACTCGCATTTTGCATTTGAGTTTCCATATTGATAAGCTAAGGAAAATTTGCTTCATAGTCCTCCAATACTTCAAACATATTCTGTGAGTTTAGATGAGAGTAAGTTTAGAAAGCATCTTTTTTACTAATCTTGTTGATCTAATGACCAAAATTACTCTACGCACTTTTTCACAAGTAGGGGAGACGCTTTTATTAAGGGACGTGTGATTCTTATCACCACAAAGGCTGCATCTTTTATTTCTAAGTTCTTAATTGTATGCGTCTTCTGAACCGCACAGAATGCGTCTTGTTTTTTATTTAGAGCTTGACTTCGTGTGTCCCAGCTGCCTCAATTGTAACATTTCTTAGCTGGAGGAAGTAATGCATGTCCTTGAAATTTGTGAAAAGATCTGAATTTTCTCAGGTAGCTGATCACCAGTAAACCCCACCTTAACTGATTGCCCCGGAATAAATATCTGCTTATCGTCTCTGTCTCATGATTCTGGCTGCGGACCTTTATTTCCAAATTGATATTTTTTAACACCTCATCCTCTCTTATCTCTTCCTGAAGATATCATAAAACGCCATAACTTTCAATAAACGATCTAAGTATAAACGGCCTGATATTGGCCTCCAATAACTTAGAATTCCGTAAGTATTCATTTGCCGCTTGTGCCCTTTCAAAAATAATTTTTAACATTGACCTGCCCGAAATTTTGACTTCTGGTATCTATGGAGTATACCAAATCCTTTTATTTTGTGCCATAGGAAAAGTTTATTTTTTGTTTTTGTATTCTCAAAGAGATTAGAGTTAGCAGTGTCAAGCAGAACTGCAAATATTCCTTTATTATCAGAAGGAAAAAGGACTAACATTTCCACGAACACCACCACTTTGACCAACACTAACACCAGCTGCACCAACACCAACACAATCACGCTGCTGTCCATCAGGAATATATCATTATCTACTGTTTTATCAAAATTTATCAAATGGTGATTGTAATGCAATGTTTTAACATGTCCTCTGCATTCACAGAGGCGTTTATTTAACCATTTAACTTTTATTAACATGCCCTGTAAGGAGGCCTCCCATCAGGTTTATAGCCATAAGCTTTACATTTTCTTCTAACCAAATTTTTCTGTTTCATTTTGCGTCTTTTAGGTTACGGAACTACATCAAAATCTATATTTGAGGTTATGCATTTATCCTCATCCTCCATATCATTGTCTAAAACAGACGACAAAGTGTTCGCCATTTTGTTGAAAACCTAACCGAAAATGAATGCCGAGCACATTTACCAAAAGAAAATAGTCAATGGAGAATAAAAAGTGTTAAAGTTTCCAAACGTTAGAGTTGTTGCGAATTCGAGTGTTCGCGAGTGTATTATAATTATATTTCGGCATAGTAAAATTCCCCGTTTAACAGGCGGAGCGCCATGCTTATCGTGCTAGCAGCACGCTGATGAATCTCGGTAGCGGTCTCGGCAGTTGCAGCGTAGTACGGATCGTGCTAGCAGCACGCTGATGAATCTCGGTAGCGGTCTCGGCAGCTGGAACGTAGTATGGATCGTGCTAGCAGCACGCTGGTGAATCTCGGTAGCGGTCTCGGCAGTTGCAGCGTAGTATGGATCGTGCTAGCAGCACGCTGCTGAATCTCGGTAGCGGTCTCGGCAACTGGAGCGTAGTATGGATCGTGCTAGTAGCACGCTGGTGAATCTCGGTAGCGGTCTCGGCAGCTGGGGCGTAGTGGGCGTTGTGCTAGCAGCACGCTGGTGAATCTTGGTGGCGGTCCTATCAGCTGGCGTCTCCTAGCAAGACTCCTAGCAAGACTCGGTCGGTTAGCAGCAGCGGGAGCGGCAGCGTAGGAAGGCTCCTGGTCGCGACCCGCTCTCCCTGTGGTAAAATACCACCAAGGACGGTGGTACCAGGAGTGGGAGTGGAGGAGTGGGAGTGGAGGAGTGGGTTGGTCAGAGGGGAGCGCTGGACATTCCCAAAAGACATGTCGCCGCGTCTCTCATGACCTACCCGGGGGATGAAATGCCATCCCGTAGTTGCACGCTACGTATGGAGGGGCTGGAACGGTGCTGGCGAGGATTAGGAGTGGGAGTGGGATGTGGTCGACCAGGAGGGAGCGCTAGACCTATCCGAAGATATGTAGGCGCGTCTCCCAGCCGGTCGACCGGGAGTAGGCTGAGCCGGGAGGAAACGCTAGACGCGTCAAAAGGCACGTCGGCGCGTCTTCCACCCAGCTTGCCAAGAGGAGTTCGGCCAAGGAGCTTTAGTTAGGTTAACCTGGCCAGGGAGGCGCGCTGGACGCGCCGAATGGCACGTCGCCGCGTCCCCCGCCTGGTCAGGTCAGATCAACTGAGTCAGAAAGGAGCGCTGGACATGCCCGAAGGTATATCGCCGCGTCTCCTTGCTGACTAAGTGCTCAACCTACCTAGCAAGACTCGGTGGTTGTGGGCACACAAGCCACTTTAAGTTCGATGTTTCTAGTAACAGGTTGAGAATTCCTGCCTTAAGTGCTATGGACAGTGACGCGAGCGAAATAATTAACGGCACTAGAAACAGGTTGCGAATTACTGCCTTAAGTGCTTTTAAATGGTAGAAGTTGTAGTACTATTTCGGAAATCACCACATTTCCTGATCAGACTTTTTATTATTAAATTAATTAAATTTATTTTTCATAACCACTTAAAAAACTGTTGTTGCTTTTCCAAATAAAATCTTCATTAAAACTGGACTCGAGCTCAATAAATTTGTCAATTATTAAAACATTTATAATGCCAATAATTAACAAAAATTTATGTTTAGTAAAAATTATACGCAACGCGTTTCTTTTCATTTCTATACTTCCCTCTTGTGTGCGACTCTCGCCGAATTATCGGACAAGTCCAGCAGAGGCATAGGCGCGCTCAGAACTACAAATACAAGTCCATCCCTTCATTGGCGCCGAACTTAGCTACCTCGAATCTCTTCGGCGAACCGACGACCACACATAAAGTCGCAACATTTTCGCCCGAGCAGTTTTTCAAATATTAGAAGCAATTTCCAGCGGCGGTAAAAAACGGGTTTTTTACGAAATGTACGTGCCGCTTTAGAGAGCAACGGGATCAAGCAGCGGTAGAAGTATTTGTTGCTGCCATTGCGGTCGACAAAGACATCGAATAAATTTCGGACGTAGATGCGTTACGCGGTATGCCACTGTTACTCAAGCAGTATGCAGCGACTTGGTGGATAAGAGTAAAAGAATATGTGGATTGGAAAAATTATCTAAGCATTTTTGAGCATAAACAACAACCACGCGAAAATACCGACAGCTTTATTTGTAAAAAGCGGCTGTTGTTTTCTTTACTGAAAGACATCGTCAGCAAAGTGGTGCAACCGCCCATGATATACGGTCTCTTATCTGTAAAAATTAGAGGGCGCATGCATCGTGATGCATTCTCAACGTTCGATGAACTTACATCACGTTGCCGAGATGCGGAATTCCATTCATATTTATGCGTTCAAAAGCATAAATACCCCCGTTGTCGGAAGATCCTCCACATTGGTCCACATAGAGGTATTTTGTATGAAGGTCGAAGCGCTCTTTAACAGGGGAGCGAAAACGTTTGTTGCTAGCGTTAACTTGAAGAAAATACTGTCGAGCAAGGGATGTGGAAAATACGTATGATATCGTTTCCGAATGCTAGAAAGAATCGTACCCTGATTGGAGCGGACTTTTTCGAACAAGCGTGCATTGTGGTGAGTAGATGACTTGATACATGAAGCAAAAGCTACCAATTTTATGTCGACTTTTATCTGCAGGCTGGCTATTGGCAAATTGGCGTGAAAGACTAAGATGAGGACAAAACCGATTTTGTTACACCGTTTTATATGTATAAATTTACACGCATGCCCTTCGGTTTGCGAAACGCGCCAGCAACGTTCCAGTGGTTGATCGATCGACTCAAATCATCTCTAAGAAACCTGACTATATTCGCTCATTTGGATGCTATAATCCTATGTTCAAGCAGTTTCGAGGACCACATAAAGCAACTTAGCACGCTTTTCGACCGGATACGGGAATTTGGCCTCAAGGTCAACAATGATAAATGTCGGTTGCATCTCGGGAAGTGAAGTATCTGGGAAACATTTTGACACCAGATGTTCTTCCAAGTGGATCCACAAATGGTCACAGCTTTATCACTGTGGGGGCGTCCAAAAATCGTTAAGGAGCTGTTGTCCCTTCTTTAAGCATGTTCTTGGTACAGGCAGTTTGTGCCTCAATTCGCAGATATTGGAAAATCCCTCTCGCAATTAACATAGAAAAACGTTACTTAGATTTGGGTAGATGAGGAACAAGCAGCGTTCAGTGAGCTGAAATGGCTGTTGGTTACGTCGCCTATACTAAAGCAAGTTGACGAAAACTTGCCATTTGTTACATAAACTGGAAGAGAGCCAAGAAGAGCACCCCATAGAATACGCAGGTAGGCTCTTAACAAAAGCTGAGCAAAACTACTCTACGATTGAGCGGAAAGCTCTTGCCATTGTATGGGCTCTCCAAAAGAACCGTGGCTATAGTGAGGGATCCGAGGTACGACTCATCACGGACCACCGACCGCTTAAATGGTTGATGACTTTGAAATCGCCAACTGGACGCCTAGCTGGCATTGCTTTTACAGCCCTTTAACTTGCACATAGACTACAAGTCAGGAAAGACAAATGTAGAGGCTGACATGTCGTCAAGGCCACCTTGTGAAGACAGGCATGACTTCCAAGAGGTATGCCCCATATGCTGGTCTGCCGTTGAAGTTCCTCGACGAGAAGTGAAGGAAATCCGTGACAGTCAGCTAAGTGCCTCCAACCTAAAAGCTATTATTGAGTGCCTCGCCAAGAGATGATAAACAATGAACGACGGCGTGCTCTGCTGCTACAACGACGAGGACAGCAAATATGCACAGCTAAGATACATCCTTTCTTTACGGAATCGACCGCGCCTTGTCTAAAATTACATCGCGTTACTATTGGCCCGGTAATCGAAAAGATATCGAGGACCATGTTAAAAGTTGCACTGATTTCCAAAGCTACAAATCAACGAATTTGAAGCAAATGGGTCTGTACCAGGCGATCCCAAGCAAGCAGCGCTTTGAGGCCATAGCCATTGATTTATTTGGATAATTGCCATCCGATCCAAATTAGATGCAGTGGATCTATATAGTGGAAGACGTTGCAAGTCGTTGGGAGTCCCAAGGCGAATCATCAGGGAAAACGGTGTACAATTCGAGTCAGCAGTCATGCGAAAGGTTGCCAACTGTTTGGATATATGCCAAGTATTCATGCCAGTATATCATACTCGAGCGAATCCTGTGGAGAAGAAGAATAGCGACTTGAAGACGCAGATATCAATTTTGGTAAGCAGAGAACACCGCAACTGGGCAAAAAACCTGCAAGTCGTTGGGAGTCCCAAGGCGAATCATCAGGGAAAACGGTGTACAATTCGAGTCAGCGGTCATGGGAAAGATTGCCAACTGTTTGGATATACGCCAAGTATTCATGCCAGTATATCATACTCGAGCGAATCCTGTGAAGAAGAAAAATAGCGACTTGAAGACGCAGATATCAATTTTGCTAAGCAGAGAACACCGCAACTGGGCAAAAAAGTTGCAAGCCATAACCTTCGCCATAAATATGACACGCTGTCTAAGTACGGGATATACTGCCGCATTTCTCACATTTAGACGCAAGCTAAGGACTACTGACGACGTTCAGCAGCATTGCAGAGGTCACACCATACCTAAGCACACACACCGTACCTAAGCGCACTCGCAGAAGTTTTCCAAGCCGCTCGAGAATTTGAATATAAACAGCAAGATGCTAATGAGAGTGTATCCAATGCACGTCGATATGAGAAGTGGGAATAGAGATTGGTTGCTTGCGACTACTCATGTATTAAGTAATGCTGCTAAGGATATTACATAAAAGTTTACTCTACGACGATATGAGCCTGTCAATATTCGTAAACAAGGTGCCACATCCTACTTGATTGCTCATGAAGACAATATCCATTGGGCACGTACCTCGCGTCATCGTTAACACCATATCGCTGTTCCGGCGTCGAGTTAACATGATAGGGCGCCGAGGATGCTCCCAGGAAACTATTTCAAATGGTATTTCATCGAGTTGATTTCAGTATCTTAGGGGAGACTGTAACAACTACAATTCATATCTGTATTTCATTTCACTTGATAGCATATTATTCTATTTTGTACGTGTAATCCTATTGTAATGTTATGTAAATTTCAATCTCATATTCCTCCTCGATGCCTAAAAAATAGTCATATATTTGGTCTTCCAATTTACAAAACTAATTACAAAACTAATTACTCATTGAACGAACCTCTTGTACGATGTGCCCGATTATGCAATGCTTATAGTGATATGGTAGATTTCAATGTTAATTTAGAAAGATTTAAACTTAATCTCTTTACTGTATTCAATTAGTCTGTAAGATACTTTTTTTTTTCTTTTTTATCGTAACTAGTATGTAAGATGTTTTTTCTGTAGACTGAAATGGAATAAATAAATAAATAAATAGAAAAAATGAAACTCTGTATAGTTTATAAGATTCACTTACTTAATTGGCGCATCAACCGCCCAAGCGATTTTGGCTAATTGGCGCCAATTTTAAATCCTAAGTATAGCCAAGTCTTTTTCCCACGCAGAGGAGGTCTTCCTTTTCCTCTGCTACCACTAGTGGGTACCGCTTCAAAAACAATCAGGGCTGGAGCTCTTTCATCCATTCCTTTTATAGCTCATACAGCTCATTGTGCAATCGTACACGGTATTCGCCGTTGCAAATACGCAAAGGTCCACCCGTAAATGTGCCGACTGTTTATTTAATGACAAGAGATATTTTGTCTTGCCCTCGTTCACTTCCAGACCTATTCGCTTCGCTTCTCTATTCAGTTTGGAGAAGGCATCGCTTTCCGAAATTCGCCATTTTCGGGTGGTGGTATATCGCATCCATCAACATTGATTGGAGATTTTTCTCCAAGTATGTTGCAGTTGCTTCCATTAAGCAGTGTGGAGAAGTGCTCCCTCCATAATTTAAGTATGCTGTGGACATCAGTAACCAGGTCGCCGTTGACATTCTTACAGTAATTCGGCCCGGTCTTCAAACCTTCTGTTAGCCGTCGAACTTTGTAAAGAAAAATTCAGGCGCTTTTCCTGTCGGCCTGCATCTCAAGCTCATCGCACTCACGCATTTCGACCTATCTCTTATTATTACAAAAAATGCGTCTTGCTTACTTCTTCAAGTCACGGTAACGCTCCCGCACTGCCCGTGTAGCCCTGTAGGCAGCATCTTTACATTCCGTAGCAGCGCGACATTCCTCGTCATACCATTTGTTCTTTCGGGCTCGCTGAAATCCAATGGATTCTTCAGCGGCGGTATGTAGACTGCGAGAAATATGGTTTCACTGCTTGGAAATATCGTTCTGTTGATTATTGCTCTCAGAGAGCAGGACTGCAAGTTAGATGGCGAAGTGGGTGGCTGTCTACTGCGATTGCAGTTTTTGGACGTCGAGCTTTCCTTGGGTCTATCGACCATAGCATCTCTTGGATGGCGGTGATGTCAGCCTTTGTTCTGCTGAGGACATCAACCAGCCGGGCAGGGGAATCTTCCCAATTAAGGGTCCGGACATTCCAGGTCCATGCCCTCAAATCATTTTTCTTTAAACGTTGCCGTGTTCATCATAAAAAAGGAGGGTTTCATCCAAGGCTTTATATTTCTTTTCATTGGAGGTATGGTTTTACGTAGCGGGTTCTAAGCCCTGCGCACAACATATTGCTGGGGGTGAAAGTTTTGAACTCTTTTTTATAGCGAGCCGCTTGCTCCAAGACAGACGCCCGCTTGCAGCCGCGCCTACTGACGAACAGACGCTGCGGACTTTAGTGGACTCTTAAACGAAATATGTCGGAGTGGCTCCACTAAAGCTCATTCTCTATTAGCCGTGACCCAAGGCTCCACACGGCTTGGTTACCGAATCTTGCACATGGGTTGCTCACGTTGCCTAGGGTGCACGTGCAACAGTAACCGCATACCCAGAAGCACCACTGTACCGCACTGCACCCTCTATACCCCATTGCCAACTGAAAGATATACTTTTTTTTAAATCCAATGGCTACACCACCATAAGCATTTATAAGTTCATGACCTTCCCTGTTCTCGCCATGAGAAACAATTTCTTTTAAACTTATCATATCAATATCAGTAATTCTTGAATGACTTGTTTGCCTTATGGCGATTAAACTGTGCTATCTTTATTATTGCATGTATTTTATTTATATGCATTCTTTCGGTCAACGTCTCAGTATGCTTTTTTTCGCAGTTCAGGTTTGAAATAATTTTTATTAAAGGGCAGTTTATATTAGGGTTAAAATGTGTTTGTGGTTGACTAACGATTTACTCAATCTCCGTCACTTTGAAATAGCCCGGCAATTTACATCAAGCAACAACATTGTCCCGCTTTGCCCTCCTCTGCTTACCAGCTGGAACCGATGCTTCTTTCGAAACGCTGCTTCGTGCTACATCGATAAATCTTCTTCTTATGAGCCGTTTGTTTGTTTCCGCACTCGCATTTTGCATTTGTGTTTCCATATTGATAAGCTAAGGAAAATTTGCGTCATAGTACTTTTTCACAAGTAGGGGAGACGCTTTTATTAAGGGACGTGTGATTCTTATCACCACAAAGGCTGCATCTTTTATTTCTAAATTCTTAATTGTATGCGTCCTCTGAACCGCACAGAATGCGTCTTGTTTTTTATTTAGAGCTTGACTTCGTGTGTCCCAGCTGCCTCAATTGTAACATTTCTTAGCTGGAGGAAGTAATGCATGTCCTTGAAATTTGTGAAAAGATCTGAATTTTCTCAGGTAGCTGATCACCAGTAAACCCCACCTTAACTGATTGCCCCGGAATAAATGTCTGCTTATCGTCTCTGTCTCATGATTCTGGCTGCGGACCTTTATTTCCAAATTGGTATTTTTTAACACCTCATCCTCTCTAATCTCTTCCGGAATATATCATAAAACGCCATAACTTTCAATAAACGATTTAAGTATAAACGGCCTGATATTGGCCTCCAATAACTTAGAATTCCGTAAGTATTCATTTGCCGCTTGTGCCCTTTCAAAAATAATTTTTAACATTGACCTGCCCGAAATTTTGACTTCTGGTATCTATGGAGTATACCAAATCCTTTTATTTTGTGCCATAGGAAAGGTTTATTTTTTGTTTTTGTATTATCAAAGAGATTAGAGTTAGCAGTGTCAAGCAGAACTGCAAATATTCCTTTATTATCAGAAGGAAAAAGGACTAACATTTCCACGAACACCACCACTTTGACCAACACTAACACCAGCTGCACCAACACCAACACAATCACGCTGCTGTCCATCAGAAATATATCATTATGTACTGTTTTATCAAAATTTATCAAATGGTGATTGTAATGCAATGTTTTAACATGTCCTCTGCATTCACAGAGGCGTTTATTTAACCATTTAACTTTTATTAACATGCCCTGTAAGAAGGCCTCCCATCGGGTTTATAGCCATAAGCTTTACATTTTCTTCTAACCAAATTTTTCTGTTTCATTTTGCGTCTTTTAGGTTACGGAACTACATCAAAATCTATATTTGAGGTTATGCATTTATCCTCGTCCTCCATATCATTGTCTAAAACAGACGACAAAGTGTTCGCCATTTTGTTGAAAACCAAACCGAAAATGAATGCCGAGCACATTTACCAAAAGAAAATAGTCAATGGAGAATAAAAAGTGTTAAAGTTTCCAAACGTTAGAGTTGTTGCGTATTCGAGTGTTCGCGAGTGTATTATAATTATATTTCGGCATAGTAAAAGTCCCCGTTTATATCCAGGTCTTTTTGTATATTCATGACATCAAATATTACTCTACGAGTAATTTGTATACCTTTCATGGAAATGGTATATTAACTTTGGTCCGATGTTTGTACCAGAACGAGAAGAGTTAGAGCAAACATAAAGTACACTGATATGATCAGAGTGACGAGCTGAATCGATTTAGCTATGTACGTCTGTATGTGTGTCTGCCCGCCTGTCCGTCTGTCTGTCCGTCTGCTTGAACGTAAACTAGTCCTTCAGTTTTTGATATATTTTAATGAAACTTGGCAGTCAGATGTATTTTTACATTTTATTAGACATTTGTCGGAACCGGGCAGATCGGATGACTATAACGTATAAAGGAGCCGATTGTTCAGATATCATATTTTGCTTCATAACTTCTTCATTTAAAAAGCTGGAAGTCTGAAATTTTGCAAGAAGGTGCGCTATACTAAGTTCTATAATACCAGTAAAAATCTTATAGATCAAAGATACATAACATATATAATATAATATATAATTCTGGCGTTTACACTATATAGCTCAATGTTTGGCCGAGCTTCTCCTATCATTTGTGGTCTGCGTCTTTATAGTATACCACAAATGGAGGGACCTACAGATTTGTGTCGACTTCGAACGGCATGTGTAATGAGAAGCTTTTTCATGGCAGAAATACTATTGGAGGTTTGCCATTGCCATTCTCACATTTAGACGCGAGCTAAGGACTACCGACGACGTTCAGCATGACTTAAGAGCTATCATCCATTCAGAGGACTTCATTGCAGAGGTCACACCGTACCTAAGCTCACACACCGTACCTAAGCACACTCGCAGAAGTTTTCCAAGCCGCTCGAGAACTCGAATATAAACAGCAAGATGCTAATGAGAGCGTATCCAATGCACGTCGATATGAGAAGTGGGACTAGAGATTGGTTGCTTGCGACTACTCATGTATTAAGTAATGCTGCTAAGGATATTACATAAAAGTTTACTCTACGACGAGATGAGCCTGTCAATATTCGTAAACAAGGTGCCACATCCTACTTGATTGCTCACGAAGGCAATATCCATTGGACACGTACCTCGCGTCATCGTTAACACCATATCGCTGTTCCGGCACTATTCCTGAGGGTCGAGTTAACATGATAGGGTGCCGAGGATGCCCCCGGTAAACTATTTCAAATGGTATTTCATCGAGTCGATTTCAGTATCGTAGGGGAGACTGTAACAACTACAACTCATATCTGTATTTCATTTCACTTGATAGCATACTATTCAATTCTATACGTGTCATCCTATTGTAATGTTATGTAAATTTCAATCTTATATTCCTCCTCGATGTCTAAGAAATAGTCATATATTTGGTCTTTCAATTTACAAAACTAATTACAAAACTAATTACTCATTGAACGAACCTCTTGTACGATGTGCCCGATTATGCAATGCTTATAGTGATATGGTAGATTTCAATGTTAATTTCGAAAGATTTAAACTTAATCTCTTTACTGTATTCAATTAGTCTGTAAGATACTTTTTTCTCTTTCTTTTTTATCGTAACTAGTCTGTAAGATGTTTTTTCTGTAGACTGAAATGGAATAAATAAATAAATAAATAGAAAAAATGAAACTCTGTATAGTTTATAAGATTCACTTACTTAATTGGCGCATCAACCGCCCAAGCAATTTTGGCTAACTGGCGCCAAATTTAAATCCCAAGTATAGCCAAGTCTTTTTCCTACGCAGATGAGGTCTTTCTTTTCCTCTGCTACCACCAGTGGGTACCGCGTCAAAAACCTTCAGGGCTGGAGCTCTTTCATCCATTCCTTTTATAGCTCATACAGCTCATTGTGCAATCGTACACGGTATTCGCCGTTGCAAATACGCAAAGGTCCAGCCGTAAATGTGGCGACTGTTTATTTAATGACAAGAGATATTTTGTCTTGCCCTCGTTCACCTCCAGACCTATTCGTTTCGCTTCTCTATCCAGTTTGGAGAAGGCATCGCTTTCCGAATTTCGCCATATTCGGGTGGTATATCGCATCCATCAACATTGATTGGAGATTTTTCTCCAAGTATGTTGCAGTTGCTTCCATTAAGCAGTGTGGAGAAGTGCTCCCTCCATAATTTAAGTATGCTGTGGACATCAGTAACCAGGTCGCCGTTGACATTCTTACAGTAATTCGGCCCGGTCTTCAAACCTTCTGTTAGCCGTCGAACTTTGTAAAGAAAAATTCAGGCGCTTTTCCTGTCGGCCTGCATCTCAAGCTCATCGCACTCACGCATTTCGACCTATCTCTTATTATTACAAAAAATGCGTCTTGCTTACTTCTTCAAGTCACGGTAACGCTCCCGCACTGCCCGTGTAGCCCTGTAGGCAGCATCTTTACATTCCGTAGCAGCGCGACATTCCTCGTCATACCATTTGTTCTTTCGGGCTCGCTGAAATCCAATGGATTCTTCAGCGGCGGTATGTAGACTGCGAGAAATATGGTTTCACTGCTCGGAAATATCGTTGATTATTGCTCTCAGAGAGCAGGACTGCAAGTTAGATGGCGAAGTGGGTGGCTGTCTACTGCGATTGCAGTTTTTGGACGTCGAGCTTTCCTTGGGTCTATCGACCATAGCATCTCTTGGATGGCGGTGATGTCAGCCTTTGTTCTGCTGAGGACATCAACCAGCCGGGCAGAGGAATCTTCCCAATTAAGGGTCCGGACATTCCAGGTCCATGCCCTCAAATCATTTTTCTTTAAACGTTGCCGTGGTCATCATAAAAAAGGGGGGTTTCATCCAAGGCTTTATATTTCTTTTCATTGGAGGTATGGTTTTACGTAGCGGGTTCTAAGCCCTGCGCACAACATATTGCTGGGGGTGAAAGTTTTGAACTCTTTTTTATAGCGAGCCGCTTGCTCCAAGACAGACGCCCGCTTGCAGCCGCGCCTACTGACGAACAGACGCTGCGGACTTTAGTGGACTCTTAAACGAAATATGTCGGAGTGGCTCCACTAAAGCTCATTCTCTATTAGCCGTGACCCAAGGCTCCACACGGCTTGGTTACCGAATCTTGCACATGGGTTGCTCACGTTGCGTAGGGTGCACGTGCAACAATAACCGCATACCCAGAAGCACCACTGTACCGCACTGCACCCTCTCTACCCTATTGCCAACTGAAAGATATACTTTTTTTAAATCCAATGGCTACACCACCATAAGCATTTATAAGTTCATGACCTTCCCTGTTCTCGCCATGAGAAAAAATTTCTTTTAAACTTATCATATCAATATCAGTAATTCTTGAATGACTTGTTTGCCTTATGGCGATTAAACTGTGCTATCTTTATTATTGCATGTATTTTATTTATATGCATTCTTTCGGTCAACGTCTCAGTATGCTCTTTTTCGCAGTTCAGGTTTGAAATAATTTTTATTAAAGGGCAGTTTATATTAGGGTTAAAATGTGTTTGTGGTTGACTAACGATTTACTCAATCTCCGTCACTTTGAAATAGCCCGGCAATTTACATCAAGCAACAACATTGTCCCGCTTTGCCCTCCTCTGCTTACCAGCTGGAACCGATGCTTCTTTCGAAACGCTGCTTCGTGCTACATCGATAAATCTTCTTCTTATGAGCCGTTTGTTTGTTTCCGCACTCGCATTTTGCATTTGTGTTTCCATATTGATAAGCTAAGGAAAATTTGCGTCATAGTACTTTTTCACAAGTAGGGGAGACGCTTTTATTAAGGGACGTGTGATTCTTATCACCACAAAGGCTGCATATTTTATTTCTAAATTCTTAATTGTATGCGTCCTCTGAACCGCACAGAATGCGTCTTGTTTTTTATTTAGAGCTTGACTTCGTGTGTCCCAGCTGCCTCAATTGTAACATTTCTTAGCTGGAGGAAGTAATGCATGCCCTTGAAATTTGTGAAAAGATCTGAATTTTCTCAGGTAGCTGATCACCAGTAAACCCCACCTTAACTGATTGCCCCGGAATAAATGTCTGCTTATCGTCTCTGTCTCATGATTCTGGCTGCGGACCTTTATTTCCAAATTGGTATTTTTTAACACCTCATCCTCTCTAATCTCTTCCGGAATATATCATAAAACGCCATAACTTTCAATAAACGATCTAAGTATAAACGGCCTGATATTGGCCTCCAATAACTTAGAATTCCGTAAGTATTCATTTGCCGCTTGTGCCCTTTCAAAAATAATTTTTAACATTGACCTGCCCGAAATTTTGACTTCTGGTATCTATGGAGTATACCAAATCCTTTTATTTTGTGCCATAGGAAAGGTTTATTTTTTGTTTTTGTATTATCAAAGAGATTAGAGTTAGCAGTGTCAAGCAGAACTGCAAATATTCCTTTATTATCAGAAGGAAAAAGGACTAACATTTCCACGAACACCACCACTTTGACCAACACTAACACCAGCTGCACCAACACCAACACAATCACGCTGCTGTCCATCAGAAATATATCATTATGTACTGTTTTATCAAAATTTATCAAATGGTGATTGTAATGCAATGTTTTAACATGTCCTCTGCATTCACAGAGGCGTTTATTTAACCATTTAACTTTTATTAACATGCCCTGTAAGAAGGCCTCCCATCGGGTTTATAGCCATAAGCTTTACATTTTCTTCTAACCAAATTTTTCTGTTTCATTTTGCGTCTTTTAGGTTACGGAACTACATCAAAATCTATATTTGAGGTTATGCATTTATCCTCGTCCTCCATATCATTGTCTAAAACAGACGACAAAGTGTTCGCCATTTTGTTGAAAACCAAACCGAAAATGAATGCCGAGCACATTTACCAAAAGAAAATAGTCAATGGAGAATAAAAAGTGTTAAAGTTTCCAAACGTTAGAGTTGTTGCGTATTCGAGTGTTCGCGAGTGTATTATAATTATATTTCGGCATAGTAAAAGTCCCCGTTTATATCCAGGTCTTTTTGTATATTCATGACATCAAATATTACTCTACGAGTAATTTGTATACCTTTCATGGAAATGGTATATTAACTTTGGTCCGATGTTTGTACCAGAACGAGAAGAGTTAGAGCAAACATAAAGTACACTGATATGATCAGAGTGACGAGCTGAATCGAGTTAGCTATGTACGTCTGTATGTGTGTCTGCCCGTCTGTCCGTCTGTCTGTCCGTATGTTTGAACGTAAACTAGTCCTTCAGTTTTTGATCTATTTTAATGAAACTTGGCAGTCAGATGTCTTTTTACATTTTATTAGATATTTGTCGGAACCGGGCAGATCGGATAACTATAACGTATATAGAAGCCGATTGTTCAGATATAATATTTTGCTTCATAACTTCTTCATTTAAAAGGCTGGAAGTCTGAAATTTTGCAAGAAGGTGCGCTATACTAAGTTCTATAATACCAGTAAAAATCTTATAGATCAAAGATACATAACATATATAATATAATATATAATTCTGGCGTTTACACTATATAGCTCAATGTTTGGCCGAGCTTCTCCTATCATTTGTGGTCTGCGTCTTTATAGTATACCACAAATGGAGGGACCTACAGATTTGTGTCGACTTCGAACGGCATGTGTAATGAGAAGCTTTTTCATGGCAGAAATACTCTTGGAGGTTTGCCATTGCCATTCTCACATTTAGACGCGAGCTAAGGACTACCGACGACGTTCAGCATGACTTAAGAGCTATCATCCGTTCTGAGGACTTCATTGCAGAGGTCACACCGTACCTAAGCTCACACACCGTACCTAAGCACACTCGCAGAAGTTTTCCAAGCCGCTCGAGAACTCGAATATAAACAGCAAGATGCTAATGAGAGCGTATCCAATGCACGTCGATATGAGAAGTGGGACTAGAGATTGGTTGCTTGCGACTACTCATGTATTAAGTAATGCTGCTAAGGATATTACATAAAAGTTTACTCTACGACGAGATGAGCCTGTCAATATTCGTAAACAAGGTGCCACATCCTACTTGATTGCTCACGAAGGCAATATCCATTGGACAAGTACCTCGCGTCATCGTTAACACCATATCGCTGTTCCGGCACTATTCCTAAGGGTCGAGTTAACATGATAGGGTGCCGAGGATGCCCCCGGTAAACTATTTCAAATGGTATTTCATCGAGTCGATTTCAGTATCGTAGGGGAGACTGTAACAACTACAACTCATATCTGTATTTCATTTCACTTGATAGCATAAGATTCAATTCTATACGTGTAATCCTATTATAATGTTATGTAAATTTCAATCTTTTATTCCTCCTCGATGTCCAAGAAATAGTCATATATTTGGTCTTTCAATTTACAAAACTAATTACAAAACTAATTACTCATTGAACGAACCTATTGTACGATGTGCCCGATTATGCAATGCTTATAGTGATATGGTAGATTTCAATGTTAATTTAGAAAGATTTAAACTTAATCTCTTTACTGTATTCAATTAGTCTGTAAGATACTTTTTTCTTTTTCTTTTTTATCGTAACTAGTCTGTAAGATGTTTTTTCTGTAGACTGAAATGGAATAAATAAATAAATAAATAGAAAAAATGAAACTCTGTATAGTTTATAAGATTCACTTACTTAATTGGCGCATCAACCGCCCAAGCAATTTTGGCTAACTGGCGCCAAATTTAAATCCCAAGTATAGCCAAGTCTTTTTCCTACGCAGATGAGGTCTTTCTTTTCCTCTGCTACCACCAGTGGGTACCGCGTCAAAAACCATCAGGGCTGGAGCTCTTTCATCCATTCCTTTTATAGCTCATACAGCTCGCCGTTGCAAATACGCAAAGGTCCAGCCGTAAATGTGGCGACTGTTTATTTAATGACAAGAGATATTTTGTCTTGCCCTCGTTCACCTCCAGACCTATTCGCTTCGCTTCTCTATCCAGTTTGGAGAAGGCATCGCTTTCCGAATTTTGCCATATTCGGGTGGTATATCGCATCCATCAACATTGATTGGAGATTTTTCTCCAAGTATGTTGCAGTTGCTTCCATTAAGCAGTGTGGAGAAGTGCTCCCTCCATAATTTAAGTATGCTGTGGACATCAGTAACCAGGTCGCCGTTGACATTCTTACAGTAATTCGGCCCGGTCTTCAAACCTTCTGTTAGCCGTCGAACTTTCTAAAATTCAGGCGCTTTTCCTGTCGGCCTGCATCTCTTACTTACTTACTTCTTCAAGTCACGGTAACGCTCCCGCACTGCCCGTGTAGCCCTGTAGGCAGCATCTTTACATTCCGTAGCAGCGCGACATTCCTCGTCATACCATTTGTTCTTTCGGGCTCGCTGAAATCCAATGGATTCTTCAGCGGCGGTATGTAGACTGCGAGAAATATGGTTTCACTGCTCGGAAATATCGTTCTGTTGATTATTGCTCTCAGAGAGCAGGACTGCAAGTTAGATGGCGAAGTGGGTGGCTGTCTACTGCGATTGCAGTTTTTGGACGTCGAGCTTTCCTTGGATCTATCGACCATAGCATCTCTTGGATGGCGGTGATGTCAGCCTTTGTTCTGCTGAGGACATCAACCAGCCGGGCAGAGGAATCTTCCCAATTAAGGGTCCGGACATTCCAGGTCCATGCCCTCAAATCATTTTTCTTTAAACGTTGCCGTGGTCATCATAAAAAAGGGGGGTTTCATCCAAGGCTTTATATTTCTTTTCATTGGAGGTATGGTTTTACGTAGCGGGTTCTAAGCCCTGCGCACAACATATTGCTGGGGGTGAAAGTTTTGAACTCTTTTTTATAGCGAGCCGCTTGCTCCAAGACAGATGCCCGCTTGCAGCCGCGCCTACTGACGAACAGACGCTGCGGACTTTAGTGGACTCTTAAACGAAATATGTCGGAGTGGCTCCACTAAAGCTCATTCTCTATTAGCCGTGACCCAAGGCTCCACACGGCTTGGTTACCGAATCTTGCACATGGGTTGCTCACGTTGCCTAGGGTGCACGTGCAACAGTAACCGCATACCCAGAAGCACCACTGTACCGCACTGCACCCTCTCTACCCCATTGCCAACTGAAAGATATACTTTTTTTAAATCCAATGGCTACACCACCATAAGCATTTATAAGTTCATGACCTTCCCTGTTCTCGCCATGAGAAAAAATTTCTTTTAAACTTATCATATCAATATCAGTAATTCTTGAATGACTTGTTTGCCTTATGGCGATTAAACTGTGCTATCTTTATTATTGCATGTATTTTATTTATATGCATTCTTTCGGTCAACGTCTCAGTATGCTATTTCTCGCAGTTCAGGTTTGAAATAATTTTTATTAAAGGGCAGTTTATATTAGGGTTAAAATGTGTTTGTGGTTGACTAACGATTTACTCAATCTCCGTCACTTTGAAATAACCCGGCAAATTACAGCAAGCAACAACATTGTCTCGCTTTGCCCTCCTCTGCTTACCAGCTGGAACCGATGCTTCTTTCGAAACGCTGCTTCGTGCTACATCGATAAATCTTCTTCTTATGAGCCGTTTGTTTGTTTCCGCACTCGCATTTTGCATTTGTGTTTCCATATTCATAAGCTAAGGAAAATTTGCGTCATAGTACTTTTTCACAAGTAGGGGAGACGCTTTTATTAAGGGACGTGTGATTCTTATCAACACAAAGGCTGCATCTTTTATTTCTAAATTCTTAATTGTATGCGTCCTCTGAACCGCACAGAATGCGTCTTGTTTTTTAATTAGAACTTGACTTGGTGTGTCCCAGCCTGCCTCAATTGTCACATTTCTTAGCTGGAGGAAGTAATGCATGACTTTGAAATTTGTGAAAAGATCTGAATTTTTTCAGGTAGCTGAGCACAAGTAAACCCCACCTTAACTGACTGCGCCGGAATAAATGTCTGCCTATCGTCTCTGGCTCATGATTCTTGCTGGGGACCTTTATTTCAAAATTGATATTTTTTAACACCTCATCATCTCTAATCTCTTCCGGAATATGTCATAAAACGCCATAATTTTCAATAAACGATCTAGGTATGAACGGCCTGATATTGGCCTCCAATAACTTAGAATTCCGTAAGTATTCATTTGCCGCTTGTGCCCTTTCAAAAATAATTTTTAACATTGACCTGCCCGAAGTTTTGATTTCTGGTATCTATGGAGTATACCAAATCCTTGTGCCATAGGAAAAGTTTATTTTTTGTTTTTGTATTATCAAAGAGATTAGAGTTAGCAGTGTCAAGCAGACCTGCAAATATTACTTTATTATCAGAAGGAAAAAGGACTAACATTTCCACCAACACCACCACTTTGACCAACACTAACACCAGCTGCACCAACACCAACACAATCACGCTGCTCTCCATGAGGAATATATCATTATGTACTGTTTTATCAAAATTTATCAAATGGTGATTGTAATGCAATGTTGTAACATGTCCTCTGCATTCACAGAAGCGTTTATTTAACCATTTAACTTTTATTAACATGCCCTGTACAGGAGACCTCCCATCAGGTTTATA
The DNA here is from genome assembly GCA_963971545.1 of Philophylla caesio. Lineage (NCBI taxonomy): Eukaryota > Metazoa > Arthropoda > Insecta > Diptera > Tephritidae > Philophylla > Philophylla caesio. The sequence goes on along the minus strand of OZ020604.1, from coordinate 114,942,880 downwards.
GCCATAAGCTTTACATTTTCTTCTAACCAATTTTTTCTTTTTCATTTTGCGTATTTTAAGGTACGGAACTACATCAAAATCTATATTTGAGGTTATGCATTTATCCTCATCCTCCATATCATTGTCTAAAACAGACGACAAAGTGTTCGCCATTTTGTTGAAAACCTTACCGAAAATAAATGCCGAGCACATTTACCAAAAGAAAACAGTCAATGGATAATAAAAAGTGTTAAAGTTTCCAAACGTTAGAGTTGTTGCGTATTCGAGTGTTCGCGAGTGTATTATAATTATATTTCGGCATAGTAAAATTCCTCGTTTATATCGAGGTCTTTTTGTATCTTCATGACATCAAATATTACTCTACGAGTAATTTGTATACCTTTCATGGAAATGGTATATTAACTTTGGTCCGATGTTTGTACCAGAACGAGAAGAGTTAGAGCCAACATAAAGTACACTGATATGATCAGAGTGACGAGCTGAATCGATTTAGCTATGTACGTCTGTATGTGTGTCTGCCCGCCTGTCCGTCTGTCTGTCCGTCTGTTTGAACATAAACTAGTCCTTCAGTTTTTGATCTATTTTAATGAAACTTGGCAGTCAGATGTATTTTTACATTTTATTAGACATTTGTCGGAACCGGGCAGATCGGATGACTATAACGTATAAAGGAGCCGATTGTTCAGATATCATATTTTGCTTCATAACTTCTTCATTTAAAAAGCTGGAAGTCTGAAATTTTGCAAGAATGTGCGCTATACTAAGTTCTATAATACCAGTAAAAATCTTATAGATCAAAGATACATAACATATATAATATAATATAAAATTCTGGCGTTTACACTATATAGCTCAATGTTTGGCCGAGCTTCTCCTACCATTTGTGGTCTGCGTCTTTATAGTATACCACAAATGAAGGGACCTACAATTTTGTGTCGACTTCGAACGGCATGTGTAATGAGAAGCTTTTTCATGGCAGAAATACTCTTAGAGGTTTGCCATTACCATTTTCACATTAAGACGCGAGCTAAGGACTACCGACGACGTTCAGCATGACTTGAGAGCTATCATCCATTCAGAGGACTTCATTGCAGAGGTCACACCGTACCTAAGCACACACAACGTACCTCAGCACACTCGCAGAAGTTTTCCAAGCCGCTCGAGAACTCGAATATAAACAGCAAGATGCTGATGAGAGCGTATCCAATGCACGTCGATATGAGAAGTGGGACTAGAGATTGGTTGCTTGCGACTACTCATGTATTAAGTAATGCTGCTAAGGATATTACATAAAAGTTTACTCTACGACGAGATGAGCCTGTCAATATTCGTAAACAAGGTGCCACATCCTACTTGATTGCTCATGAAGGCAATATCCATTGGACACGTACCTCGCGTCATCGTTAACACCATATCGCTGTTCCGGCACTATTCCTGAGGGTCGAGTTAACATGATAGGGCGCCGAGGATGCCCCCGGGAAACTATTTCAAATGGTATTTCATCGAGTCGATTTCAGTATCTTAGGGGAGACTGTAACAACTACAACTCATATCTGTATTTCATTTCACTTGATAGCATACTATTCAATTCTATACGTGTAATCCTATTGTAATGTTATGTAAATTTCAATCTTATATTCCTCCTCGATGTCTAAGAAATAGTAATATATTTGGTCTTCCAATTTACAAAACTAATTACAAAACTAATTACTCATTGAACGAACCTCTTGTACGATGTGCCCGATTATGCAATGCTTATAGTGATATGGTAGATTTCAATGTTAATTTAGAAAGATTTAAACTTAATCTCTTCACTGTATTCAATTAGTCTGTAAGATACTTTTTTCTTTTTCTTTTTTATCGTAACTAGTCTGTAAGATGTTTTTTCTGTAGACTGAAATGGAATAAATAAATAATAAATAGAAAAAATGAAACTCTGTATAGTTTATAAGATTCACTTACTTAATTGGCGCATCAACCGCCCAAGCGATTTTGGCTAATTGGCGCCAATTTTAAATCCTAAGTATAGCCAAGTCTTTTTCCCACGCAGAGGAGGTCTTCCTTTTCCTCTGCTACCACTAGTGGGTACCGCGTCAAAAACAATCAGGGCTGGAGCTCTTTCATCCATTCCTTTTATAGCTCATACAGCTCATTGTGCAATCGTACACGGTATTCGCCGTTGCAAATACGCAAAGGTCCAGCCGTAAATGTGGCGACTGTTTATTTAATGACAAGAGATATTTTGTCTTGCCCTCGTTCACTTCCAGACCTATTCGCTTCGCTGCTCTATCCAGTTTGGAGAAGGCATCGCTTTCCGAAATTCGCCATTTTCGGGTGGTGGTATATCGCATCCATCAACATTGATTGGAGATTTTTCTCCAAGTATGATGCAGTTGCTTCCATTAAGCAGTGTGGAGAAGTGCTCCCTCCATAATTTAAGTATGCTGTGGACATCAGTAACCAGGTCGCCGTTGACATTCTTACAGTAATTCGGCCCGGTCTTCAAACCTTCTGTTAGCCGTCGAACTTTCTAAAGAAAATTTCAGGCGGTTTTCCTGTCGGCCTGCATCTCAAGCTCATCGCACTCACGCATTTCGACCTATCTCTTATTATTACAAAAAATGCGTCTTGCTTACTTCTTCAAGTCACGGTAACGCTCCCGCACTGCCCGTGTAGCCCTGTAGGCAGCATTTTTACGTTCCGTAGCAGCGCGACATTCCTCGTCATACCATTTGTTCTTTCGGGCTCGCTGAAATCCAATGGATTCTTCAGCGGCGGTATGTAGACAGCGAGAAATATGGCTTCACTGCTCGGAAATATCGTTCTGTTGATTACTGCTCTCAGAGAGCAGGACTGCAAGTTAGATGGCGAAGTGGGTGGCTGTCTGCTGCGATTGCAGTTTTTGGACGTCGAGCTTTCCTTGGGTCCATCGACCATCGCATCTCTTGGATGGCGGTGATGTCATCCTTTGTTCTGCTGAGGACATCAACCAGCCGGGCAGAGGAATCTTCCCAATTAAGGGTCCGGACATTCCAGGTGCATGCCCTCAAATCATTTTTTTTTAAACGTTTGCCGTGGTCATCATAAAAAAGGGGGGTTTCATCCAAGGCTTTATCTTTCTTTTCATTGGAGGTATGGTTTTACGTAGCGGGTTCTAGACCCTGCGCACAACATATTGCCGGGGGTGAAAGTTTTGAACTCTTTTATACAGCGAGCCGCTTGCTCCAAGACAGACGCCCGCTTGCAGCCGTGCCTACTGACGAATAAACGCTGCGGACTTTAGTGGACTCTTAAACGAAAAATGTCGGAGTGGCTCCACTAAAGCTCCCTCCCTATTAGCCGTGACCCAAGGCTCCACACGGCTTGGTTACCGAATCTTGCACATGGGTTGCTCAAGTAGCCCAGGGTGCACGAACGTGGACGTAAGAGTAGGGATTGAGTACAGCCGTGCAACAGTAACCGCATACCCAGAAGCACCAGTGTACCTCATTGCACCCTCTCTACCCCATTGCACCCTGAAAGATATACTTTTTTTAAATCCAATGGCTACACCACCATAAGCATTTATAAGTTCATGACCTTCCCTGTTCTCGCCATGAGAAAAAATTTCTTTTAAACTTATCATATCAATATCAGTATTTCTTGAATGACTTGTTTGCCTTATGGCGATTAAACTGTGCTATCTTTATTATTGCATGCATTTTATTTATATGCATTCTTTCGGTCAACGTCTCAGTATGCTCTTTTTCACAGTTCAGGTTTGAAATAATTTTTATTAAAGGGCAGTTTATATTAGGGTTAAAATGTGTTTGTGGTTGACTAACGATTTACTCAATCTCCGTCACTTTGAAATAACCCGGCAATTTACAGCAAGCAACAACATTGTGTCGCTTTGCCATCCTCTGCTTACCAGCTGGAACCGATGCTTCTTTCGAAACGCTGCTTCGTGCTATATCGATAAATCTTCTTCTTAAGAGCCGTTTGTTTGTTTCCGCACTCGCATTTTGCATTTGTGTTTCCATATTCATAAGCTAAGGAAAATTTGCGTCATAGTACTTTTTCACAAGTAGGGGAGACGCTTTTATTAAGGGACGTGTGATTCTTATCAACACAAAGGCTGCATCTTTTATTTTTAAAAATTTTTAATTGTATGCGTCCTCTGAACCGCACAGAATGCGTCTTGTTTTTTATTTAGAACTTGACTTGGTGTGTCCCAGCCTGCCTCAATTGTCACATTTCTTAGCTGGAGGAAGTAATGCATGACTTTGAAATTTACATTTATAGCCATAAGCTTTACATTTTCTTCTACCCAAATTTTTCTTTTTCATTTTGCGTATTTTAGGGTACGGAACTACATCAAAATCTATATTTGAGGTTATGCATTTATCCTCATCCTCCATATCATTGTCTAAAACAGACGACAAAGTATTCGCCATTTTGTTGAAACCCTAACCGAAAATGAATGCCGAGCACATTTACCAAAAGAAAATAGTCAATGGAGAATAAAAAGTGTTAAAGTTTGCAAACGTTAGAGTTGTTGCGTATTCGAGTGTTCGCGAGTGTATTATAATTATATTTCGGCATAGTAAAATTCCCCGTTTATATCGAGGTCTTTTTGTATCTTCATGACATCAAATATTACTCTACGAGTAATTTGTATACCTTTCATGGAAATGGTATATTAACTTTGGTCCGATGTTTGTACCAGAACGAAAAGAGTTAGAGCCAACATAAAGTACACTGATATGATCAGAGTGACGAGCTGAATCGATTTAGCTATGTACGTCTGTATGTGTGTCTGCCCGTCTGTCCGTCTGTCTGTCCGTCTGCTTGAACGTAAACTAGTCCTTCAGTTTTTGATATATTTTAATGAAACTTGGCAGTCAGATGTCTTTTTACATTTTATTAGACACTTGTCGGAACCGGGCAGATCGGATGACTTTAACGTATAAAGGAGCCGATTGTTCAGATATCATATTTTGCTTCATAACTTCTTCATTTAAAAAGCTGGAAGTCTGAAATTTTGCAAGAAGGTGCGCTATACTAAGTTCTATAATACCAGTAAAAATCTTAAAGATCAAAGATACATAACTTATATAATATAATATATAATATATAATTTTGGCGCTTACACTATATAGCTCAATGTTTGGCCGAGCTTCTCCTACCATTTGTGGTCTGCGTCTTTATAGTATACCACAAATGGAGGGACCTACAATTTTGTGTCGACTTCGAACGGCATGTGTAATGAGAAGCTTTTTCAAGGCAGAAATACCCTAGGAGGTTTGCCATTACCATTCTCACATGTAGACGCGAGCTAAGGACTACCGACGACGTTCAGCATGACTTGAGAGCTATCATCCGTTCAGAGAACTTCATTGCAGAGGTCACACCGTACCGAAGCACACTCGCAGAAGTTGTCCAAGCCGCTCGAGAACTCGAATATAAGCAGCAATATGCTAATGAGAGCTTATCCAATGCACGTCGATATGACCAAGTGGGACTAGAGATTGGTTGCTTGCGACTACTCATGTATTAAGTAATGCTGCTAAGGATATTACATAAAAGTTTACTCTACGACGATATGAGCCTGTCAATATTCGTAAACAAGGTGCCACATCCTACTTGATTGCTCATGAAGACAATATCCATTGGGCACGTACCTCGCGTCATCGTTAACACCATATCGCTGTTCCGGCGTCGAGTTAACATGATAGGGCACCGAGGATGCCCCCAGGAAACTATTTCAAACGGTATTTCATCGAGTTGATTTCAGTATCTTAGGGGAGACTGTAACAACTACAACTCATATCTGTATTTCATTTCACTTGATAGCATGTTATTAAATTTTGTACGTGTAATCCTATTATAATGTTATGTAAATTTCAATCTTATATTCCTCCTCGATGTCTAAGAAATAGTCATATATTTGGTCTTCCAATTTACAAAACTAATTACAAAACTAATTACTCATTGAACGAACCTCTTGTACGATGTGCCCGATTATGCAATGCTTATAGTGATATGGTAGATTTCAATGTTAATTTAGAAAGATTTAAACTTAATCTCTTTACTGTATTCAATTAGTCTGTAAGATACTTTTTTCTTTTTCTTTTTTATCGTAACTAGTATGTAAGATGTTTTTTCTGTAGACTGAAATGGAATAAATAAATAAATAAATAGAAAAAATGAAACTCTGTATAGTTTATAAGATTCACTTACTTTATTGGCGCATCAACCGCCCAAGCGATTTTGGCTAACTGGCGCCAATTTTAAATCCCAAGTATAGCCAAGTCTTTTTCCCACGCAGAGGAGGTCTTCCTTTTCCTCTGCTACCACTAGTGGGTACCGCGTCAAAAACAATCAGGGCTGGAGCTCTTTCATCCATTCCTTTTATAGCTCATACAGCTCATTGTGCAATCGTACACCACCATAAGCATTTATAAGTTTATGACCTTCCCTGTTCTTGCCATGAGAAAAAATTTATTTCATAATTGTTATATCAATATCAGTAATTCTTGAATGACTTGTTTGCCTTATGGCGATTAAACTGCGCTATCTTATTATTGCCATTTTTAATTATATGCATTCTTTCGGTCAACGTCTCAGTATGCTCTTTTTCACAGTTCAGGTTTGAAATAATTTTTATTAAAGGGCCATTTATATTAAGATTAAAACGTGTTTGTGGTTGACTAACGATTTACTCAATCTCTGTCACTTTGAAATAACCAGGCAATTTATAGCAAGCAACAACATTGTCCCGCTTTGCCCTCCTCTCCTTAACAGCTGGAACCGATGCTTCTTTCGAAACGCTGATTCGTGCTACATCGATAAATCTTCTTCTTATGAGCCTACATCTTTGTGCCGACTTCGAACGGCAGATGTAATGAGAAGCTTTTTCATTGCAGAAATACCCTCGGAGGTTTATCATTGCCAGCCGAGGGGTGGCCGCTTTTAGAAAAAACTTTTTCTATGATTAAGATTTTTCTTGCCCTGACTGAGATTCGAACCTTGAACCTACCTGCATATCGAGTTATAGCATGCACCGCTACCAACTCGACCACAGCGGCCACACATAACATATAGCTCCCATATAACTGGTTGTTCAGATATTTCATTTAGCACGAATTTAGTGAGAACTAATGTGGTAGTGAAGATAATTAAAATCGGATAAATATAACATACTAGAAGACCTGGCGAACTTCGTCCCGCTCAAAATTTATTAGTAGTATATGAAATACGATTTGAACTCTGTTGTACACATATTTAATGTTGGGAATGAAACGGACACCTAAATTTCGCATTCGTTTTCGTAGCTTCCTACTTTTCTTTATAGTTATAGCAGATTTTGCAAGTTAAATATTTCGTCGTCCCAGTTAAGTTGTATATTTTTCTGTATATCTGGACTCTAGCGCTACGAAGCAAATAATTGAAAAAAATTAAATCCTATTTTTTATCATGCAAGTATAATACAACATGAATTCCATCAAAATCGGTTCAGAACCACGACTTTTATAACGACTTTTATAACGCGCCGCCTATTTGATGAATTTTTCGCGAAGACATTTTTCTTCCTCTTACTAGTGCCTATATAGAATATTTTGTAAATAAACCGAAAACTCGGATTTTTGAATGCAACATTTCGAAAGTTTTAAAATTTTGATATTGGATCATTATTAACATAGGTTTTTTGTACATAACCGATTTAAGAGTTTGATATCTCATTTTGAAAAACATGACAACGGCTTTCAAAAAAAATAAAATTAAATTAAAAAACAAAAAAAATAAAAATATGTATATTAGGGCGGGTCGAATTTTTTTCGCATAAAGCGGCTAGCAAAAACGAAAACTACAAAAAATTGTAAGAAAGTTTTGCCAAGAAACCATGGGTCTAAAATTAATTCCCAGTTCGCGCAGAGCGACTTTAGATTTTGAGGTCATACTTATTAACCCATATTCGGCCGCTGGTCGATTTTTCGACCATCAACTTTGAAGGTCCATATTTCTGAAGCTAAGTGCTATTTTCATGATTTGTTTTCAGAAAAATTAAATTCTGAATTTTATTAAAACTTAAAGGATAGTTTTTTTCAGTTAAAACATTAAATGAAAAATTTGGTAGAATCATAAAAAAAGTAATTTTTTAAAGTGTTTTTGTTTAACTTAAAAAAATTGGGAAAACAAAAAAATTTGTTTTTATTTTTAATTGTATACGAAGACAAGAGATCAACTTTTAACAATCAAAAGAAACTCACCTCAATATTACAAGTTTTTTAACTTTTAAAACTACATACTCTTTGGTGGTCGAAAAATCGACCACTGGCCAGAAATCGTCAAGTAGGACAAAATGTTTTCAAGCATGATTTTTGTTATTATTAAATAAAAGGCAGGTATATATCTTCAAAATATCAAATATTTAATGGCCCTTGCTTTAGTTTTTTCGAATTTTCTACATTTATCATTTTAAGTCTGGCATCATCTGTCTGCATGTAACCTTTTCGTCTGATATATTTGTCTCCCTCTAACTATCGTAACGTAAAATTTAAAAAGGGGGTTCCCCGAATTGATTCTGTTTGCTTTTGTTATTGCAAAAAGAAAGATTTCGAACTTGCGTAGTAAGTGTCATAAAATCAATTGGTGAAGATAATGCCGATTCGTAAAGCAATAAAAATTAGTGAAATCATGGCCATTTTAAATGAGCCATCTTCAGATGACGAGGAGGATCAAGCTGTATTGAATGCAACAGATGTCGACGTTGTATACATTCCACCGCCTTATGTGGAGTGTATGACAGATGAAGAAGATCTGGATGATGACCGGATTAAACTGAATGACAACAATGATGATTTTTTAAATGAAATCGCTGGTCATGTTGAACTACAATACTCATTGGAAGGAGAAAACATTCAGGATGTAGGTAATGAACTCAGTGAAACTGAAAATCCATCAACATCTAATGCACATGGAAATGTTATAACTGGCGGATTTAAGAGGAAATCTGATTTTGCTGCCCCCGTATGGCGAAAACCCAGAAATTTCAAATACAGCCGAACGCCAATTAACATTGAAGCTTTCAAAATGGAAGAAATTTTTTCTGAAATTGGTAAGCAATTGATTAACTATTTCTATTATTTAGTTTAAATTGCCATTTCTATATATGCATAAATTCATATATGTATATACTTATATATGTACGTATACGAGTATTTATTCATACTTAACTTTTTTGCAGGCTCTAAATCTCCGTATGATATTTTCTCGTTGTATTTTGATAAATTAATAATTGCAGAGATAACGCATTTCACAAACGAATATGCGAATCAACACAATGCTGCCATTAACGTCACGCCAGTAGAAATACGTAGGTTTATTGGTATTTTGTACATTTCGGGGTATCACACCTTGCCTCATATTGACCATTATTGGTCTGTTCGGCCCGACATGGGAATTCCAATTGTAAAACAAGCGTTGAGTCGTAATCGGTTTAAAATAATAAAACGGTTCTTACATCTCGCTGATAACACCGATTTAAGTACAGTAGATCGTTTTGCCAAGGTTCGCCCGGTTATTGATGCTCTCAATAAAAAATTTATGCAGTTCGGAGTTTTTAGCCATATTCTTTCCGTAGACGAACAGATGATTCCATACTTTGGTCGACACTCATGCAAAATGTTTATCAAAGGAAAACCGATTCGTTTTGGATTTAAGTCGTGGTGTTTATGTTCAGAAAGTGGATATTTATTTTCTAGTATACTATATGGGGGTGCAGCAACCCCTCATGATAAGAATATCGGTCTAGGAGCACAAACTGTTTTAGATTTGCTTGCTAACGTAACTGACCCGGACTGCCATATTATTTTCTTTGACAATTTTTTTTCATCCTATCATCTTATGTGCCTATTGAATGAGCGTCGATTTTTTGCAACCGGTACTATACGTGAAAATAGAATGGCAAAATCGCCCTTGAGGAATTTAAAAAAAGAGAAACGCGGGGCATTTGACCAGCTACTCGATGGCCAACAAGAAATATTGACTGTACGGTGGAACGATAACGCTGTCGTCAATGTTATTACTAATAACTCCATAGCCGAACCAATGGTATATGCTAAAAGATATTGTCGGAAGCAAAAGAAAACTATCACCATTCCACAGCCCAAAGTGCTACAAGAATATAATCACGGTATGGGTGGAGTGGATCTTCATGACAATGCTGTGGCCAACTATCGGATATGTATACGAGGAAAAAAATGGTGGTGGCCAATATGGACTAATGCTCTTGGTAACGCAATGGTCAATGCATGGAAGTTGCATTGTATGTTAGCAAAATTTCAAAAGACAAAACCACTTTCACAAATTGATTTTCGTTCTGAAGTCACAAACCAATTGTTGACTTACGACAATAAGGAAGATTACGAGAATGGAGATGAAGATGAGGACTCTGGACATCCATCGAACCTCTCTCGGATCAACGAAAAGGTACACGCCGTCATGAGAAGTCTTGAAAATAAATATCGGCGCTGTAAGTTATGCAAGAAACATACTATTTTTACTTGCAAAAAGTGTAACGTTTATTTACATACTAAATGTTTTGATGAATATCATCAAAATTTTTAAACTTACGTCTGTACAATATACATGTATTATATAAAAAAAAAATACATATCTTTTAAATAAAAGCAAATAATTTGAACTAAAATCATTAAATTTTTCTTAAAGAAAATAAAACAAAAAAAATATATTTTTTCATACTTGACGGTTTTTGGCCAGCGGTCGATTTTTCGACCAGTTCATATCAAGAAAACGGTTGGTCAAAAAATTTTTTTTTTTTTTAATTATTCTTGATTATGATCATAAAACCACCCCTTCGAAAGGAAATTAAAAACATACTGTGATTTCATGTAGCGGCCGAAGATGGGTTAAATTGTACTCAAAAACCTATAGTTTTAAAAATAACAGCATGCCATGCAATTAATGCAATAATAGCAGGCTTTTGTAACTTATTTGTTTTTTCACGAGGCTGAGCAAAAAGCAATCGTACGCTAATCTTAACACACAAGTGGCAAAAAAAATTTGGGAAATTTGGAATAAACTAAACATTCCGTTAATCAATGAAAAAACTGCCTCGAAAAAGCTGAAAACATTGCTAGATAAATATCATAATGAAATAAAATTTAAAAGTAGACCAAGTAAGTCTTCAACGTTTCTGGAAACAATTGATCAAGTGTTTTATATTGGAAAATGTCAGTGCGCAAAAACATTGCCTTTCTGCTGTGGTTTAATACCCATTCAACTCCAAGAGTTTATGATTGATCAGCACAGTAAGAGGAAGCTAACCATTCCCGAATTCGAGGCGATTGCTGTTGAACAACAATCAACACTGGCGCCAACTAGTCTTGATCCAACTTTTTTTCCTGGCTCAACAAATATAGATGTTGAATCAGAGGTGATGTTTGCCATACCAACTGACAGAGAGCCAAGTTCGTCGAAAAAAAAAATTAATACCAATAAGTAAGATACACTCATTCCGCTATGGCGTGCGATAGGTTTGGAATCGGGAATAGGGTTGCTTCTTTTTTGGCCACATCTCTTTTTCTTTTAAAGATGAAAATGGGGAACCAATAATTATGGACAAATCTAAAGTTTTACGTGAAAGAAAGAAATGTAGGGATTCTCTTCGAAGAAAGCAACGCAATGACTGTGATCTGGTAGCCTTCTCCTTTGATGGCAGAAATAACAACTCTCTGACGAGCGAAGAAGAAAATGGAAGATATCATCCGAGAATGGTAAAATAATCACATTTAGTGGTTCTTTAAGTGTCTGAGAGCAGATTGTTGGGTTACGTAAAAGTCGACGCCGAGGACGCCAAAACAAAACAGAGGCAATTGTGCGAGTTCCTTATAGAAAAAAAGATGTCCCTTGAGAGACTGATTGGAATTTGCTGTGGTGGAGAAGCAACAAACACAGGTTCTGAAAATGGAATTTTAAGGAGATTCGAAGTCATGTTGAATAGACCATTGCACTGGTTTGTTTGTTTATTACACTTTAATGAACTTCCACTTCGTCACTTGTTCAGCTAGTGGGATAATAACAAAGCAAATCGAAACATGCGAGCAAATGGCGGTAAGCAAACAATTGTTTTAAAGAGCCTAACATGTATATTTTGCTCTGAGCTAAATAAATAAAATCTTTCTGTAGGCTGTACCCGACTTTGAGGCCATTTCGTTGGGAGATATGCCTCCACCCATTCATGAAAAAACGCTCTCGACTGACGTTCAGTACTTGTATCGAATGGCAAATGTAGTTTCTGCCCCGAAAATTTAGCCAGTATGAAACCGGGACAAATTGTGCACCCTCGATGGCTAACAAAGGCAAGCAGACTCTTACGTTTATACGTGACAACTAGTTCACCATCAGCGAATTTAAAAACTTTGGCAACTTACATAATGAAAGTTTACGTACCGATGTACTATAACATTAAGTTCTACAACTCAGTTGTATACGGCAGTCTCTTGTTTTTTAAATTTATACAGTCCACGCGATATTTACCACCAACACTGCGAGAAATTGTTAACACTGTAATCCAAAATAATTCATACTTTGCTCATTCTAAAAATATCTTACTGGCAATGCTTTATGATAAGAGAAAAGATGTTCGCGAAAGAGCCATAAAAAAGATACTACATTATCGTGATAAAGTTTGTGATCCGACTAATCTAAGGGTTTATGATAAAAAGCACTTTGATCTGGTTGACCTAGATGATGACAGTGCTTTGTCTGAGCCTCCATTCTCAGCAAACATTCCATACGAACACTTGTTGCAGTTTATTGAGTCTGATGATCCGCCGCTTCCTGACCCAGGGATTCCATGCCATACCCAAGCAACTGAGCGTTGTGTACAGATTCTGACAACAGTTTTCCAACGCGCTATCGCAAAAACTTTCTAAAGAAAATTTCAGGCGCTTTTCCTGTCGGCCTGCATCTCAAGCTCATCGCACTCACGCATTTCGACCTATCTCTTATTATTACAAAAAATGCGTCTTGCTTACTTCTTCAAGTCACGGTACCTCTCCCGCACTGCCGGTGTAGCCCTGTAGGCAGCATCTTTACGTTCCGTAGCAGCGCGACATTCCTCGTCATACCATTTGTTCTTTCGGGCTCGCTGAAATCCAATGGATTCTTCAGCGGCGGTATGTAGACAGCGAGAAATATGGCTTCACTGCTCGGAAATATCGTTCTGTTGATTACTGCTCTCAGAGAGCAGAACTGCAAGTTAGATGGCGAAGTGGGTGGCTGTCTGCTACGATTGCAATTTTTGGACGTCTAGCTTTCCGTGGGTCTATCGACCATAGCATCTCTTGGATGGCGGTGATGTCAGCCTTTGTTCTGCTGAGGACATCAACCAGCCGGGCAGAGTAATCTTCCCAATTAAGGGTCCGGACATTCCAGGTGCATGCCCTCAAATCATTTTTCTTTAAACGTTTGCCGTGGTCATCATAAAAAAGGGGGGTTTCATACAAGGCTTTATCTTTCTTTTCATTGGAGGTATGGTTTTACGTAGCGGGTTCTAGGCCCTGCGCACAACATATTGCTGGGGGTGAAAGTTTTGAACTCTTTTATACAGCGAGCCGCTTGCTCCAAGACAGACGCCCGCTTGCAGCCGCGCCTACTGACGAACAAACGCTGCGGAATTTAGTGGACTCTTAAACGAAAAATGTCGGAGTGGCTCCACTAAAGCTCCCTCCCTATTAGCCGTGATCCAAGGCTCCACACGGCTTGGTTACCGAATCTTGCACATGGGTTGCTCAAGTAGCCCAGGGTGCACGAACGTGGACGTAAGAGTAGGGATTGAGTACAGCCGTGCAACAGTAACCGCATACCCAGAAGCACCAACGTACCTCATTGCACCCTCTCTACCCCATTGCACCCTGAAAGATATACTTCTTTTAAATCCAATGGCTACACCACCATAAGCATTTATAAGTTCATGACCTTCCCTGTTCATGCCATGAGAAAAAATTTATTTTATAATTATTATATCAATATCAGTAATTCTTGAATGACTTGTTTGCCTTATGGCGATTAAACTGTGCTATCTTTATTATTCCATTCTTTCGGTCAACGTCTCAGTATGCTCTTTTTCGCAGTTCAGGTTTGAAATAATTTTTATTAAAGGGCAGTTTATATTAGGGTTAAAATGTGTTTGTGGTTGACTAACGATTTACTCAATCTCTGTCACTTTGAAATAACCCGGCAATTTACAGCAAGCAACAACATTGTCCCGCTTTGCCCTCCTCTGCTTACCAGCTGGAACCGATGCTTCTTTCGAAACGCTGCTTCGTGCTACATCGATAAATCTTCTTCTTATGAGCCGTTTGTTTGTTTCCGCACTCGCATTTTGCATTTGTGTTTCCATATTGATAAGCTAAGGAAAATTTGCGTCATAGTACTTTTTCACAAGTAGGGGAGACGCTTTTATTAAGGGACGTGTAATTCTTATCACCACAAAGGCTGCATCTTTTATTTCTAAATTCTTAATTGTATGCGTCCTCTGAACAGCACAGAATGCGTCTTGTTTTTTATTTAGAACTTGACTTGATGTGTCCCAGCCTGCCTCAATTGTCACATTTCTTAGCTGGAGGAAGTAATGCATGACTTTGAAATTTGTGAAAAGATCTGAATTTTTTCAGGTAGCTGAGCACAAGTAAACCCCAGCTTAACTGACTGCACCGGAATAAATGTCTGCCCATCGTCTCTGGCTCATGATTCTGGCTGCGGACCTTTATTTCCAAATTGATATTTTTTAACACCTCATCATCTCTTATCTCTTCCGGAATATGTCATAACTTTCCATAAACGATCTGGCCTGATATTGGCCTCCAATAACTTAGAATTCCGTAAGTATTCATTTGCCGCTTGTGCCCTTTCAAAAATAAATTTTAACATTGACCTGCCCGAAATTTTGACTTCTGGTATCTATGGAGTATACCAAATGCTTTTATTTTGTGCCATAGGAAAAGTTTATTTTTTGTTTTTGTATTATCAAAGAGATTAGAGTTAGCAGTGTCAAGCAGAACTGCAAATATTCCTTTATTATCAGAAGGAAAAAGGACTAACATTTCCACCAACACCACCACTTTGACCAACACTAACACCAGCTGCACCAACACCAACACAATCACGCTGCTGTCCATGAGGAATATATCATTATGTACTGTTTTATCAAAATTTATCAAATGGTGATTGTAATGCAATGTTGTAACATGTCCTCTGCATTCACAGACGCGTTAAATATTTAACTTTTATTAACATGCCCTGTACAGGAGGCCTCTCATCAGGTTTATAGCCATAAGCTTTACATTTTCTTCTAACCAAATTTTTCTTTTTCATTTTGCGTATTTTAGGGTACGGAACTACATCAAAATCTATATTTGAGGTTATGCATTTATCTTTATCCTCCATATCATTGTCTAAAACAGACGACAAAGTGTTCGCCATTTTGTTGAAAACCTAACCGAAAATTAATGCCGAGCTCATTTACCAAAAGAAAATAGTCAATGGAGAATAAAAAGTGTTAAAGTTTCCAAACGTTAGAGTTGTTGCGTATTCGAGTGTTCGCGAGTGTATTATAATTATATTTCGGCATAGTAAAATTCCCCGTTTATATCGAGGTCTTTTTGCATCTTCATGACATCAAATATTACTCTACGAGTAATTTGTATACCTTTCATGGAAATGGTATATTAACTTTGGTCCGATGTTTGTACCAGAACGAAAAGAGTTAGAGCCAACATAAAGTACACTGATATGATCAGAGTGACGAGCTGAATCGATTTAGCTATGTACGTCTGTATGTGTGTCTGCCCGTCTGTCCGTCTGTCTGTCCGTCTGCTTGAACGTAAAATAGTCCTTCAGTTTTTGATCTATTTTAATGAAACTTGGCAGTCAGATGTCTTTTTACATTTTATTAGACATTTGTCGGAACCGGGCAGATCGGATGACTATAACGTATAAAGGAGCCGATTGTTCAGATATCATATTTTGCTTCATAACTTCTTCATTTAAAAAGCTGGAAGTCTAAAATTTTGCAAGAAGGTGCGCTATAATAAGTTCTATAATACCAGTAAAAATCTTAAAGATCAAAGATACATAACATATATAATAGTATATATAATTTTGGAGCTTACACTATATAGCTCAATGTTTGGCCGAGCTTCTCCTACCATTTGTGGTCTGCGTCTTTATAGTATACCACAAATGGAGGGACCTACAATTTTGTGCCGACTTCGAACGGCAGATGTAATGAGAAGCTTTTTCATGGCAGAAATACCCTCGGAGGTTTATCATTGCCAGCCGGGGGGACCGCTTTTAGAAAAAACTTTTTCTATGATTAAGATTTTTCTTGCCCTGACTGAGATTCGAATCTCGAACCTACCTGCATATCGAGTTATAGCATGCACCGCTACCAACTCGACCACAGCGGCCACACATAACATATAGCTCCCATATAACTGGTTGTTCAGATATTTCATTTAGCACGAATTTAGTGAGAACAAATGTAGTAGTGAAGATAATTAAAATCGGATAAATATAATATACTAGAAGACCTGGCGAACTTCGTCCCGCTCAAAATTTATTAGTAGTATATGAAATACGATTTGAACTCTGTTGTACACATATTTAATGTTGGGAATGAAACGGACACCTAAATTTCGCATTCGTTTTCGTAGCTTCCTACTTTTCTTTATAGTTATAGCAGATTTTCCAAGTTAAATATTTCGTCGTCCCAGTTAAGTTGTATATTTTTCTGTATATCTGGACTCTAAATCCTATTTTTTATCATGCAAGTATAATACAACATGAATTCCATCAAAATCGGTTCAGAACCACGCACCGCCTATTTGATGAATTTTTCGCGAAGACATTTTTCTTCCTCTTACTAGTGCCTATATAGAATATTTTGTAAATAAACCGAAAACTCGGATTTTTGAATGCAACATTTCGAAAGTTTTAAAATTTTGATATTGGATCATTATTAACATAGGTTTTTTGTACATAACCGATTTAAGAGTTTGATATCTCATTTTGAAAAACATGACAACGGCTTTCAAAAAAAATAAAATTAAATTAAAAAACAAAAAAAATAAAAATATGTATATTAGGGCGGGTCGAATTTTTTTCGCATAAAGCGGCTAGCAAAAACGAAAACTACAAAAAATTCTAAGAAAGTTTTGCCAAGAAACCATGGGTCTAAAATTAATTCCCAGTTCGCGCAGATCGACTTTAGATTTTGAGGTCATACTTATTAAATTGTACTCAAAAACCTATAGTTTTAAAAATAACAGCATGCCATGCAATTAATGCAATAATAGCAGGCTTTTGTAACTTATTTGTTTTTTCACGAGGCTGAGCAAAAAGCAATCGTACGCTAATCTTAACACACAAGTGGCAAAAAAAATTTGGGAAATTTGGAATAAACTAAACATTCCGTTAATCAATGAAAAAACTGCCTCGAAAAAGCTGAAAACATTGCTAGATAAATATCATAATGAAATAAAATTTAAAAGTAGACCAAGTAAGTCTTCAACGTTTCTGGAAACAATTGATCAAGTGTTTTATATTGGAAAATGTCAGTGCGCAAAAACATTGCCTTGCTGCTTGCACTGGTTTGTTTGTTTATTACACTTTAATGAACTTCCACTTCGTCACTTGTTCTCCGCATTGGAAAAGTCCACTACAAGCGGATTGCGCACAGCTAGTGGGATAATAACAAAGCAAATCGAAACATGCGAGCAAATGGCGGTAAGCAAACAATTGTTTTAAAGAGCCTAACATGTATATTTTGCTCTGAGCTAAATAAATAAAATCTTTCTGTAGGCTGTACCCGACTTTGAGGCCATTTCGTTGGGAGATATGCCTCCACCCATTCATGAAAAAACGCTCTCGACTGACGTTCAGTACTTGTATCGAATGGCAAATGTAGTTTCTGCCCCGAAAATTTAGCCAGTATGAAACCGGGACAAATTGTGCACCCTCGATGGCTAACAAAGGCAAGCAGACTCTTACGTTTATACGTGACAACTAGTTCACCATCAGCGAATTTAAAAACTTTGGCAACTTACATAATGAAAGTTTACGTACCGATGTACTATAACATTAAGTTCTACAACTCAGTTGTATACGGCAGTCTCTTGTTTTTTAAATTTATACAGTCCACGCGATATTTACCACCAACACTGCGAGAAATTGTTAACACTGTAATCCAAAATAATTCATACTTTGCTCATTCTAAAAATATCTTACTGGCAATGCTTTATGATAAGAGAAAAGATGTTCGCGAAAGAGCCATAAAAAAGATACTACATTATCGTGATAAAGTTTGTGATCCGACTAATCTAAGGGTTTATGATAAAAAGCACTTTGATCTGGTTGACCTAGATGATGACAGTGCTTTGTCTGAGCCTCCATTCTCAGCAAACATTCCATACGAACACTTGTTGCAGTTTATTGAGTCTGATGATCCGCCGCTTCCTGACCCAGGGATTCCATGCCATACCCAAGCAACTGAGCGTTGTGTACAGATTCTGACAACAGTTTTCCAACGCGCTATCGCAAAAACTTTCTAAAGAAAATTTCAGGCGCTTTTCCTGTCGGCCTGCATCTCAAGCTCATCGCACTCACGCATTTCGACCTATCTCTTATTATTACAAAAAATGCGTCTTGCTTACTTCTTCAAGTCACGGTACCTCTCCCGCACTGCCGGTGTAGCCCTGTAGGCAGCATCTTTACGTTCCGTAGCAGCGCGACATTCCTCGTCATACCATTTGTTCTTTCGGGCTCGCTGAAATCCAATGGATTCTTCAGCGGCGGTATGTAGACAGCGAGAAATATGGCTTCACTGCTCGGAAATATCGTTCTGTTGATTACTGCTCTCAGAGAGCAGAACTGCAAGTTAGATGGCGAAGTGGGTGGCTGTCTGCTACGATTGCAATTTTTGGACGTCTAGCTTTCCGTGGGTCTATCGACCATAGCATCTCTTGGATGGCGGTGATGTCAGCCTTTGTTCTGCTGAGGACATCAACCAGCCGGGCAGAGTAATCTTCCCAATTAAGGGTCCGGACATTCCAGGTGCATGCCCTCAAATCATTTTTCTTTAAACGTTTGCCGTGGTCATCATAAAAAAGGGGGGTTTCATACAAGGCTTTATCTTTCTTTTCATTGGAGGTATGGTTTTACGTAGCGGGTTCTAGGCCCTGCGCACAACATATTGCTGGGGGTGAAAGTTTTGAACTCTTTTATACAGCGAGCCGCTTGCTCCAAGACAGACGCCCGCTTGCAGCCGCGCCTACTGACGAACAAACGCTGCGGAATTTAGTGGACTCTTAAACGAAAAATGTCGGAGTGGCTCCACTAAAGCTCCCTCCCTATTAGCCGTGATCCAAGGCTCCACACGGCTTGGTTACCGAATCTTGCACATGGGTTGCTCAAGTAGCCCAGGGTGCACGAACGTGGACGTAAGAGTAGGGATTGAGTACAGCCGTGCAACAGTAACCGCATACCCAGAAGCACCAACGTACCTCATTGCACCCTCTCTACCCCATTGCACCCTGAAAGATATACTTCTTTTAAATCCAATGGCTACACCACCATAAGCATTTATAAGTTCATGACCTTCCCTGTTCATGCCATGAGAAAAAATTTATTTTATAATTATTATATCAATATCAGTAATTCTTGAATGACTTGTTTGCCTTATGGCGATTAAACTGTGCTATCTTTATTATTCCATTCTTTCGGTCAACGTCTCAGTATGCTCTTTTTCGCAGTTCAGGTTTGAAATAATTTTTATTAAAGGGCAGTTTATATTAGGGTTAAAATGTGTTTGTGGTTGACTAACGATTTACTCAATCTCTGTCACTTTGAAATAACCCGGCAATTTACAGCAAGCAACAACATTGTCCCGCTTTGCCCTCCTCTGCTTACCAGCTGGAACCGATGCTTCTTTCGAAACGCTGCTTCGTGCTACATCGATAAATCTTCTTCTTATGAGCCGTTTGTTTGTTTCCGCACTCGCATTTTGCATTTGTGTTTCCATATTGATAAGCTAAGGAAAATTTGCGTCATAGTACTTTTTCACAAGTAGGGGAGACGCTTTTATTAAGGGACGTGTAATTCTTATCACCACAAAGGCTGCATCTTTTATTTCTAAATTCTTAATTGTATGCGTCCTCTGAACAGCACAGAATGCGTCTTGTTTTTTATTTAGAACTTGACTTGATGTGTCCCAGCCTGCCTCAATTGTCACATTTCTTAGCTGGAGGAAGTAATGCATGACTTTGAAATTTGTGAAAAGATCTGAATTTTTTCAGGTAGCTGAGCACAAGTAAACCCCAGCTTAACTGACTGCACCGGAATAAATGTCTGCCCATCGTCTCTGGCTCATGATTCTGGCTGCGGACCTTTATTTCCAAATTGATATTTTTTAACACCTCATCATCTCTTATCTCTTCCGGAATATGTCATAACTTTCCATAAACGATCTGGCCTGATATTGGCCTCCAATAACTTAGAATTCCGTAAGTATTCATTTGCCGCTTGTGCCCTTTCAAAAATAAATTTTAACATTGACCTGCCCGAAATTTTGACTTCTGGTATCTATGGAGTATACCAAATGCTTTTATTTTGTGCCATAGGAAAAGTTTATTTTTTGTTTTTGTATTATCAAAGAGATTAGAGTTAGCAGTGTCAAGCAGAACTGCAAATATTCCTTTATTATCAGAAGGAAAAAGGACTAACATTTCCACCAACACCACCACTTTGACAAACACTAACACCAGCTGCACCAACACCAACACAATCACGCTGCTGTCCATGAGGAATATATCATTATGTACTGTTTTATCAAAATTTATCAAATGGTGATTGTAATGCAATGTTGTAACATGTCCTCTGCATTCACAGACGCGTTAAATATTTAACTTTTATTAACATGCCCTGTACAGGAGGCCTCTCATCAGGTTTATAGCCATAAGCTTTACATTTTCTTCTAACCAAATTTTTCTTTTTCATTTTGCGTATTTTAGGGTACGGAACTACATCAAAATCTATATTTGAGGTTATGCATTTATCTTTATCCTCCATATCATTGTCTAAAACAGACGACAAAGTGTTCGCCATTTTGTTGAAAACCTAACCGAAAATTAATGCCGAGCTCATTTACCAAAAGAAAATAGTCAATGGAGAATAAAAAGTGTTAAAGTTTCCAAACGTTAGAGTTGTTGCGTATTCGAGTGTTCGCGAGTGTATTATAATTATATTTCGGCATAGTAAAATTCCCCGTTTATATCGAGGTCTTTTTGCATCTTCATGACATCAAATATTACTCTACGAGTAATTTGTATACCTTTCATGGAAATGGTATATTAACTTTGGTCCGATGTTTGTACCAGAACGAAAAGAGTTAGAGCCAACATAAAGTACACTGATATGATCAGAGTGACGAGCTGAATCGATTTAGCTATGTACGTCTGTATGTGTGTCTGCCCGTCTGTCCGTCTGTCTGTCCGTCTGCTTGAACGTAAAATAGTCCTTCAGTTTTTGATCTATTTTAATGAAACTTGGCAGTCAGATGTCTTTTTACATTTTATTAGACATTTGTCGGAACCGGGCAGATCGGATGACTATAACGTATAAAGGAGCCGATTGTTCAGATATCATATTTTGCTTCATAACTTCTTCATTTAAAAAGCTGGAAGTCTAAAATTTTGCAAGAAGGTGCGCTATAATAAGTTCTATAATACCAGTAAAAATCTTAAAGATCAAAGATACATAACATATATAATAGTATATATAATTTTGGAGCTTACACTATATAGCTCAATGTTTGGCCGAGCTTCTCCTACCATTTGTGGTCTGCGTCTTTATAGTATACCACAAATGGAGGGACCTACAATTTTGTGCCGACTTCGAACGGCAGATGTAATGAGAAGCTTTTTCATGGCAGAAATACCCTCGGAGGTTTATCATTGCCAGCCGGGGGGACCGCTTTTAGAAAAAACTTTTTCTATGATTAAGATTTTTCTTGCCCTGACTGAGATTCGAATCTCGAACCTACCTGCATATCGAGTTATAGCATGCACCGCTACCAACTCGACCACAGCGGCCACACATAACATATAGCTCCCATATAACTGGTTGTTCAGATATTTCATTTAGCACGAATTTAGTGAGAACAAATGTAGTAGTGAAGATAATTAAAATCGGATAAATATAATATACTAGAAGACCTGGCGAACTTCGTCCCGCTCAAAATTTATTAGTAGTATATGAAATACGATTTGAACTCTGTTGTACACATATTTAATGTTGGGAATGAAACGGACACCTAAATTTCGCATTCGTTTTCGTAGCTTCCTACTTTTCTTTATAGTTATAGCAGATTTTCCAAGTTAAATATTTCGTCGTCCCAGTTAAGTTGTATATTTTTCTGTATATCTGGACTCTAAATCCTATTTTTTATCATGCAAGTATAATACAACATGAATTCCATCAAAATCGGTTCAGAACCACGCACCGCCTATTTGATGAATTTTTCGCGAAGACATTTTTCTTCCTCTTACTAGTGCCTATATAGAATATTTTGTAAATAAACCGAAAACTCGGATTTTTGAATGCAACATTTCGAAAGTTTTAAAATTTTGATATTGGATCATTATTAACATAGGTTTTTTGTACATAACCGATTTAAGAGTTTGATATCTCATTTTGAAAAACATGACAACGGCTTTCAAAAAAAATAAAATTAAATTAAAAAACAAAAAAAATAAAAATATGTATATTAGGGCGGGTCGAATTTTTTTCGCATAAAGCGGCTAGCAAAAACGAAAACTACAAAAAATTCTAAGAAAGTTTTGCCAAGAAACCATGGGTCTAAAATTAATTCCCAGTTCGCGCAGATCGACTTTAGATTTTGAGGTCATACTTATTAAATTGTACTCAAAAACCTATAGTTTTAAAAATAACAGCATGCCATGCAATTAATGCAATAATAGCAGGCTTTTGTAACTTATTTGTTTTTTCACGAGGCTGAGCAAAAAGCAATCGTACGCTAATCTTAACACACAAGTGGCAAAAAAAATTTGGGAAATTTGGAATAAACTAAACATTCCGTTAATCAATGAAAAAACTGCCTCGAAAAAGCTGAAAACATTGCTAGATAAATATCATAATGAAATAAAATTTAAAAGTAGACCAAGTAAGTCTTCAACGTTTCTGGAAACAATTGATCAAGTGTTTTATATTGGAAAATGTCAGTGCGCAAAAACATTGCCTTGCTGCTGTGGTTTAATACCCATTGAACTCCAAGAGTTTATGATTGATCAGCACAGTAAGAGGAAGCTAACCATTCCCGAATTCGAGGCGATTGCTGTTGACCAACAATCAACACTGGCGCCAACTAGTCTTGATCCAACTTTTTTTCCTGGCTCAACAAATATAGATGTTGAATCAGAGGTGATGTTTGCCATACCAACTGCAAGAGAGCCAAGTTCGTCGAAAAAAAAATTAATACCAAAAAGTAAGATACACCTTATTCCGCTATGGCGTGCGATAGGTTTGGAATCGGGAATAGGGTTGCTTCTTTTTTGGCCACATCGCTATTCAAAGATATTGACTTCAAAGATGAAAATGGGGAACCAATAATTATGGACAAATCTAAAGTTTCACGTGAAAGAAAGACATGTAGGGATTCTCTTCGAAGAAAGCAACGCAATGACTGTGATCTAGTAGCCTTCTCCTTTGATGGCAGAAATAACAACTCTCTGACGAGCGAAGAAGAAAATGGAAGATATCATAGGAGAATGGTAAAATAATCACATTTAGTGGTTCCTTAAGTTTCTGAGAGCAGATTGTTGGGTTACGTAAAAGTCGACGCCGAGGACGCCAAAACAAAACAGAGGCAATTGTGCGAGTTCCTTATAGAAAAAAAGATGTCCCTTGAGAGACTGATTGGAATTTGCTGTGGTGGAGAAGCAACAAACACAGGTTCTGAAAATGGAATTTTAAGGAGATTCGAAGTCATGTTGAATAGACCATTGCACTAGTTTGTTTGTTTATTACACTTTAATGAACTTCCACTTCGTCACTTGTTCTCCGCATTGGAAAAGTCCACTACAAGCGGATTGCGCACAGATAGTGGGATAATAACAAAGCAAATCGAAACATGCGAGCAAATGGCGGTAAGCAAACAATTGTTTTAAAGAGCCTAACATGTATATTTTGATCTGAGCTAAATAAATAAAATCTTTCAGTAGGCTGTACCCGACTTTGAACCCATTTCGTTGGGAGATATGCCTCCACCCATTCATGAAAAAACGCTCTCGACTGACGTTCAGTACTTGTATCGAATGGCAAATGTAGTTTCTGCCCCGAAAATTTAGCCAGTATGAAACCGGGACAAATTGTGCACCCTCGATGGCTAACAAAGGCAAGCAGACTCTTACGTTTATATGTGACAACTAGTTCACCATCAGCGAATTTAAAAACTTTGGCAACTTACATAATGAAAGTTTACGTACCGATGTACTTTAACATTAAGTTCTACAACTCAGTTGTATACGGCAGTCTCTTCTTTTTTAAATCTATACAGTCCACGCGATATTTACCACCAACGCTGCGAGAAATTGTTAACACTGTAATCCAAAATAATTCATACTTCGCTCATTCTAAAAATATCTTACTGGCAATGCTTTATGATAAGAGAAAAGATGTTCGCGAAAGAGCCATAAAAAAGATACTACATTATCGTGATAAAGTTTGTGATCCGACTAATCTAAGGGTTTATGATAAAAAGCACGCAATAAATTTTGAATGCTCAGACTACTTTGATCTGGTTGACCGAGATGATGACAGTGCTTTGTCTGAGCCTCCATTCTCAGCAAACGTTCCATACGAACACTTGTTGCAGTTTATTGAGTCTGATGATCCGCCGCTTCCTGACCCAGGGATTCCATGTCATACCCAAGCAACTGAGCGTTGTGTACAGCTTCTGACAACAGTTTCCCGACGCGCTATCGCAAAAACTTTCTAAAGAAAATTTCAGGCGCTTTTCCTGTCGGCCTGCATCTCAAGCTCATCGCACTCACGCATTTCGACCTATCTCTTATTATTACAAAAAATGTGTCTTGCTTACTTCTTCAAGTCACAGTAACGCTCCCGCACTGCCCGTGTAGCACTGTAAACTGCGAGAAATATGGTTTCACTGCTCGGAAATATCGTTCTGTTGATTATTGCTCTCAGAGAGCAGGACTGCAAGTTAGATGGCGAAGTGGGTGGCTGTCTTCTGCGATTGCAGTTTTTGGACGTCGAGCTTTCCGTGGGTCTATCGACCATAGCATCTCTTGGATGGCGGTGATGTCAGCCTTTGTTCTGCTGAGGACATCAACCAGCCGGGCAGAGGAATCTTCCCAATTAAGGGTCCGGACATTCCAGGTGCATGCCCTCAAATCATTTTTCTTTAAACGTTTGCCGTGGTCATCATAAAAAAGGGAGGATTCATCCAAGGCTTTATCTTTCTTTTCATTGGAGGTATGGTTTTACGTAGCGGGTTCTAGGCCTTGCACACAACATATTGCTGGGGGTGAAAGTTTTGAACTCTTTTATACAGCGAGCCGCTTGCTCCAAGACAGACGCCCGCTTGCAGCCGCGCCTACTGACGAACAAACGCTGCGGACTTTAGTGGACTCTTAAACGAAAAATGTCGGAGTGGCTCCACTAAAGCTCCCTCCCTATTAGCCGTGACCCAAGGCTCCACACGACTTGGTTACCGAATCTTGCACATGCGTTGCTCAAGTAGCCCAGGGTGCACGAACGTGGACGTCAGAGTAGGGATTAAGTACAGCCGTGCAACAGTAACCGCATACCCAGAAGCACCACTGTACCTCATTGAACCCTCTCTATCCCATTGCACCCTGAAAGATATACTTCTTTTAAATCCAATGGCTACACCACCATAAGCATTTATAAGTTCATGACCTTCCCTGTTCATGCCATGAGAAAAAATTTATTTTATAATTATTATATCAATATCAGTAATTCTTGAATGACTTGTTTGCCTTATGGCGATTAAACTGTGCTTTCTTTATTATTGCCATTTTTAATTATATGCATTCTTTCGGTCAACGTCTCAGTATGCTCTTTTTCGCAGTTCATGTTTGAAATAATTTTTATTAAAGGGCAGTTTATATTAGGGTTAAAATGTGTTTGTGGTTGACTAACGGATTACTCAATCTCCGTCACTTTGAAATAACCCGGCAATTTACAGCAAGCAACAACATTGTCCCGCTTTGCCCTCCTCTGCTTACCAGCTGGAACCGATGCTTCTTTCGAAACGCTGCTTCGTGCTACATCGATAAATCTTCTTCTTATGAGCCGTTTGTTTGTTTCCGCACTCGCATTTTGCATTTGTGTTTCCATATTGATAAGCTAAGGAAGATTTGCGTCATAGTACTTTTTCACAAGTAGGGGAGACGCTTTTATTAAGGGACGTGTGATTCTTATCACCACAAAGGCTGCATCTTTTATTTCTAAATTCCTAATTGTATGCGTCCTCTGAACCGCACAGAATGCGTATTGTTTTTTATTTAGAACTTGACTTGATGTGTCCCAGCCTGCCTCAATTGTCACATTTCTTAGCTGGAGGAAGTAATGCATGACTTTGAAATTTGTGAAAAGATCTGAATTTTTTCAGGTAGCTGAGCACAAGTTAACCCCACCTTTACTGACTGCACCGGAATAAATGTCTGCCCATCGTCTCTGGCTCATGATTCTGGCTGCGGACCTTTATTTCCAAATTGATATTTTTTAACACCTCATCATCTCTTATCTCTTCCGGAATATGTCATAACTTTCCATAAACGATCTGGCCTGATATTGGCCTCCAATAACTTAGAATTCCGTAAGTATTCATTTGCCGCTTGTGCCCTTTCAAAAATAATTTTTAACATTGACCTGCCCGAAATTTTGACTTCTGGTATCTATGGAGTATACCAAATCCTTTTATTTTGTGCCATAGGAAAAGTTTATTTTTTGTTTTTGTATTATCAAAGAGATTAGAGTTAGCAGTGTCAAGCAGAACTGCAAATATTCCTTTATTATCAGAAGGAAAAAGGACTAACATTTCCACCAACACCACCACTTTGACCAACACTAACACCAGCTGCACCAACACCAACACAATCACGCTGCTGTCCATGAGGAATATATCATTATGTACTGTTTTATCAAAATTTATCAAATGGTGATTGTAATGCAATGTTGTAACATGTCCTCTGCATTCACAGACGCGTTTATTTAACCATTTAACTTTTATTAACATGCCCTGTACAGGAGGCCTCTCATAAGGTTTATAGCCATAAGCTTTACATTTCCTTCTAACCAAATTTTTCTTTTTCATTTTGCGTATTTTAGGGTACGGAACTACATCAAAATCTATATTTGAGGTTATGCATTTATCCTTATCCTCCATATCATTGTCTAAAACAGACGACAAAGTGTTCGCCATTTTGTTGAAAACCTAACCGAAAATTAATGCCGAGCTCATTTACCAAAAGAAAATAGTCAATGGAGAATAAAAAGTGTTAAAGTTTCCAAACGTTAGAGTTGTTGCGTATTCGAGTGTTCGCGAGTGTATTATAATTATATTTCGGCATAGTAAAATTCCCCTTTTATATCGAGGTCTTTTTGTATCTTCATGACATCAAATATTACTCTACGAGTAATTTGTATACCTTTCATCGAAATGGTATATTAACTTTGGTCCGATGTTTGTACCAGAACAAGAAGAGTTAGAGCCAACATAAAGTACACTGATATGATCAGAGTGACGAGCTGAATCGATTTAGCTATGTACGTCTGTATGTGTGTCTGCCCGTCTGTCCGTCTGTCTGTCCGTCTGCTTGAACGTAAACTAGTCCTTCAGTTTTTGATCTATTTTAATGAAACTTGGCAGTCAGATGTCTTTCTACATTTTATTAGACATTTGTCGGAACCGGGCAGATCGGATGACTATAACGTATAAAGGAGCCGATTGTTCAGATATCATATTTTGCTTCATAACATCTTCATTTAAAAAGCTGGAAGTCTAAAATTTTGCAAGAAGGTGCGCTTTACTAAGTTCTATAATACCAGTAAAAATCCTATAGATCGAAGATACATAACATATATAATATAATATATAATTATGGCGCTTACACTATATAGCTCAATGTTTGGCCGAGCTTCTCCTACCATTTGTGGTCTGCGTCTTTATAGTATACCACAAATGGAGGGACCTACAATTTTGTGCCGACTTCGAACGGCAGATGTAATGAGAAGCTTTTTCATGGCAGAAATACCCTCGGAGGTTTATCATTGCCAGCCGAGGGGTGACCGCTTTTAGAAAAAACTTTTTCTATGATTAAGATTTTTCTTGCCCTGACTGAGATTCGAACCTCGAACCTACCTGCATATCGAGTTATAGCATGCACCGCTACCAACTCGACCACAGCGGCCACACATAACATATAGCTCCCATATAACTGGTTGTTCAGATATTTCATTTAGCACGAATTTAGTGAGAACTAATGTAGTAGTGAAGATAATTAAAATCGGATAAATATAACATACTAGAAGACCTGGCGAACTTCGTCCCGCTCAAAATTTATTAGTAGTATATGAAATACGATTTGAACTCTGTTGTACACATATTTAATGTTGGGAATGAAACGGACACCTAAATTTCGCATTCGTTTTCGTAGCTTCCTACTTTTCTTTATAGTTATAGCAGATTTTCCAAGTTAAATATTTCGTCGTCCCAGTTAAGTTGTATATTTTTCTGTATATCTGGACTCTAGCGCTACGAAGCAAATAATTGAAAAAAATTAAATCCTATTTTTTATCATGCAAGTATAATACAACATGAATTCCATCAAAATCGGTTCAGAACCACGACTTTTATAAATAACGCGCCGCCTATTTGATGAATTTTTCGCGAAGACATTTTTCTTCCTCTTACTAGTGCCTATATAGAATATTTTGTAAATAAACCGAAAACTCGGATTTTTGAATGCAACATTTCGAAAGTTTTAAAATTTTGATATTGGATCATTATTAACATAGGTTTTTTGTACATAACCGATTTAAGAGTTTGATATCTCATTTTGAAAAACATGACAACGGCTTTCAAAAAAAATAAAATAAAATTAAAAAACAAAAAAAATAAAAATATGTATATTGGGCGGGTCGAATTTTTTTCGCATAAAGCGGCTAGCAAAAACGAAAACTACAAAAAATTTTAAGAAAGTTTTGCCAAGAAACCATGGGTCTAAAATTAATTCCCAGTTCGCGTAGAGCGACTTTAGATTTTGAGGTCATGCTTATCAAATTGTACTCAAAAACCTATAGTTTTAAAAATAACAGCATGCCATGCAATTAATGCAATAATATCAGGCTTTTGTAACTTATTTGTTTTTTCACGAGGCTGAGCAAAAAGCAATCGTACGGTAATCTTAACACACAAGTGGCAAAAAAAATTTGGGAAATTTGGAATAAACTAAACATTCCGTTAATCAATGAAAAAACTGCCTCGAAAAAGCTGAAAACATTGCTAGATAAATATCATAATGAAATAAAATTTAAAAGTAGACCAAGTAAGTCTTCAACGTTTCTGGAAACAATTGATCAAGTGTTTTATATTGGAAAATGTCAGTGCGCAAAAACATTGCCTTGCTGCTGTGGTTTAATACCCATTGAACTCCAAGAGTTTATGATTGATCAGCACAGTAAGAGGAAGCTAACCATTCCCGAATTCGAGGCGATTGCTGTTAACCAACAATCAACACTGGCGCCAACTAGTCTTGATCCAACTTTTTTTCCTGGCTCAACAAATATAGATGTTGAATCAGAGGTGATATTTGCCATACCAACTGCAAGAGAGCCAAGTTCGTCGAAAAAAAAAATTAATACCAAAAAGTAAGATACACCTCATTCCGCTATGGCGTGCGATAGGTTTGGAATCGGGAATAGGGTTGCTTCTTTTTTGGCCACATCGCTATTCAAAGATATTGACTTCAAAGATGAAAATGGGGAACCAATAATTATGGACAAATCTAAAGTTTCACGTGAAAGAAAGACATGTAGGGATTCTCTTCGAAGAAAGCAACGCAATGACTGTGATCTAGTAGCCTTCTCCTTTGATGGCAGAAATAACAACTCTCTGACGAGCGAAGAAGAAAATGGAAGATATCATCCGAGAATGGTAAACTAATCACATTTAGTGGTTCTTTAAGTGCCTGAGAGCAGATTGTTGGGTTACGTAAAAGCCGACGCCGAGGACGCCAAAACAAAACAGAGGCAATTGTGCGAGTTCCTTATAGAAAAAAAGATGTCCCTTGAGAGACTGATTGGAATTTGCTGTGGTGGAGAAGCAACAAACACAGGTTCTGAAAATGGAATTTTAAGGAGATTCGAAGTCATGTTGATTAGACCATTGCACTGGTTTGTTTGTTTATTACACTTTAATATACTTCCACTTCGTCACTTGTTCTCCGCATTGGAAAAGTCCACTACAAGCGGATTGCGCACAGCTAGTGGGATAATAACAAAGCAAATCGAAACATGCGAGTAAATGGCGGTAAGCAAACAATTGTTTTAAAGAGCCTAACATGTATATTTTGATCTGAGCTAAATAAATAAAATCTTTCTGTAGGCTGTACCCGACTTTGAGGCCATTTCGTTGGGAGATATGCCTCCACCCATTCATGAAAAAACGCTCTCGACTGACGTTCAGTACTTGTATCGAATGGCAAATGTAGTTTCTGCCCCGAAAATTTAGCCAGTATGAAACCGGGACAAATTGTGCACCCTCGATGGCTAACAAAGGCAAGCAGACTCTTACGTTTATACGTGACAACTAGTTCACCATCAGCGAATTTAAAAACTTTGGCAACTTACATAATGAAAGTTTACGTACCGATGTACTATAACATTAAGTTCTACAACTCAGTTGTATACGGCAGTCTCTTGTTTTTTAAATTTATACAGTCCACGCGATATTTACCACCAACACTGCGAGAAATTGTTAACATTGTAATCCAAAATAATTCATACTTCGCTCATTCTAAAAATATCTTCCTGGCAATGCTTTATGATAAGAGAAAAGATGTTCGCGAAAGAGCCATAAAAAAGATACTACATTATCGTGATAAAGTTTGTGATCCGACTAATCTAAGGGTTTATGATAAAAAGCACGCAATAAATTTTGAATGCTCAGACTACTTTGATCTGGTTGACCTAGATGATGACAGTGCTTTGTCTGAGCCTCCATTCTCAGCAAACGTTCCATACGAACACTTGTTGCAGTTTATTGAGTCTGATGATCCGCCGCTTCCTGACCCAGGGATTGCATGTCATACCCAAGCAACTGAGCGTTGTGTACAGCTTCTGACAACAGTTTCCCGACGCGCTATCGCAAAAACTTTCTAAAGAAAATTTCAGGCGCTTTTCCTGTCGGCCTGCATCTCAAGCTCATCGCACTCACGCATTTCGACCTATCTCTTATTATTACAAAAAATGTGTCTTGCTTACTTCTTCAAGTCACAGTAACGCTCCCGCACTGCCCGTGTAGCACTGTAAACTGCGAGAAATATGGTTTCACTGCTCGGAAATATCGTTCTGTTGATTATTGCTCTCAGAGAGCAGGACTGCAAGTTAGATGGCGAAGTGGGTGGCTGTCTACTGCGATTGCAGTTTTTGGACGTCGAGCTTTCCTTGGGTCTATCGACCATAGCATCTCTTGGATGGCGGTGATGTCAGCCTTTGTTCTGCTGAGGACATCAACCAGCCGGGCAGAGGAATCTTCCCAATTAAGGGTCCGGACATTCCAGGTGCATGCCCTCAAATCATTTTTCTTTAAACGTTTGCCGTGGTCATCATAAAAAAGGGGGGTTTCATCCAAGGCTTTATCTTTCTTTTCATTGGAGGTATGGTTTTACGTAGCGGGTTCTAGACCCTGCGCACAACATATTGCCGGGGGTGAAAGTTTTGAACTCTTTTATACAGCGAGCCGCTTGCTCCAAGACAGACGCCCGCTTGCAGCCGCGCCTACTGACGAACAAACGCTGCGGACTTTAGTGGACTCTTAAACGAAAAAAGTCGGAGTGGCTCCACTAAAGCTCCCTCCATATTAGCCGTGACCCAAGGCTCCACACGACTTGGTTACCGAATCTTGCACATGGGTTGCTCATGTTGCCCAGGGTGCACGAACGTGGACGTAAGAGTAGGGATTGAGTACAGCCGTGCAACAGTAACCGCATTCCAAGAAACACCACTGTACCTCATTGCACCCTCTCTACCCCATTGCACCCTGAAAGATATACTTCTTTTAAATCCAATGGCTACACCACCATAAGCATTTATAAGTTTATGACCTTCCCTGTTCATGCCATGAGAAAAAATTTATTTTATAATTATTATATCAATATCAGTAATTCTTGAATGACTTGTTTGCCTTATGGCGATTAAACTGTGCTATCTTTATTACTGCATGCATTTTATTTATATGCATTCTTTCGGTCAACGTCTCAGTATGCTCTTTTTCGCAGTTCAGGTTTGAAATAATTTTTATTAAAGGGCAGTTTATATTAGGGTTAAAATGTGTTTGGGGTTGACTAACGATTTACTCAATCTCCGTCACTTTGAAATAACCCGGCAATTTACAGCAAGCAACAACATTGTCCCGATTTGCCCTCCTCTGTTTACCAGCTGGAACCGATGCTTCTTTCGAAACGCTGCTTCGTGCTACATCGATAAATCTTCTTCTTATGAGCCGTTTGTTTGTTTCCGAACTCGCATTTTGCATTTGTGTTTCCATATTGATAAGCTAAGGAAAATTTGCGTCATAGTACTTTTTCACAAGTAGGGGAGACGCTTTTATTAAGGAACGTGTGATTCTTATCACCACAAAGGCTGCATCTTTTATTTCTAAATCCTTAATTGTATGCGTCCTCTGAACCGCACAGAATGCGTCTTGTTTTTTATTTAGAACTTGACTTGATGTATCCCAGCCTGCCTCAATTGTCACATTTCTTAGCTGGAGGAAGTAATGCATGACTTTGAAATTTGTGAAAAGATCTGAATTTTTTCAGGTAGCTGAGCACAAGTAAACCCCACCTTAACTGCTGCACCGGAATAAATGTCTGCCCATCGTCTCTGGCTCTCGATTCTGGCTGCGGACCTTTATTTCCAAATTGATATTTTTTAACACCTCATCATCTCTTATCTCTTCCGGAATATGTCATAACTTTCCATAAACGATCTAGGTATGAACGGCCTGATATTGGCCTCCAATTACTTAGAATTCCGTAAGTATTCATTTGCAGCTTGTGCCCTTTCAAAAATAATTTTTAACATTGACCTGTCCGAAATTTTGAATTCTGGTATCTATGGAGAATACCAAATCCTTTTATTTTGTGCCATAGGAAAAGTTTATTTTTTGTTTTTGTATTATCAAAGAGATTAGAGTTAGCAGTGTCAAGCAGAACTGCAAATATTCCTTTATTATCAGAAGGAAAAAGGACTAACATTTCCACCAACACCACCACTTTGACCAACACTAACACCAGCTGCACCAACACCAACACAATCACGCTGCTGTCCATGAGCGTTTATTTCACCATTTAACTTTTATTAACATGCCCTGTACAGGAGGCCTCTCATCAGGTTTATAGCCATAAGCTTTACATTTTCTTCTAACCAAATTTTTCTTTTTCATTTTGCGTATTTTAGGGCACGGAACTACATCAAAATCTATATTTGAGGTTATGCATGTATCCTTATCCTCCATATCATTGTCTAAAACAGACGACAAAGTGTTCGCCATTTTGTTGAAAACCTAACCGAAAATGAATGCCGAGCTCATTTACCAAAAGAAAATAGTCAATGGAGAATAAAAAGTGTTAAAGTTTCCAAACGTTAGAGTTGTTGCGTATTCGAGTGTTCGCGAGTGTATTATAATTATATTTCGGCATAGTAAAATTCCCCGTTTATATCGAGGTCTTTTTGTATCTTCATGACATCAAATATTACTCTACGAGTAATTTGTATATCTTTCATGGAAATGGTATATTAACTTTGGTCCGATGTTTGTACCAGAACGAGAAGAGTTAGAGCCAACATAAAGTACACTGATATGATCAGAGTGACGAGCTGAATCGATTTAGCTATGTACGTCTGTATGTGTGTCTGCCCGCCTGTCCGTCTGTCTGTCCGTCTGCTTGAACGTAAACTAGTCCTTCAGTTTTTGATATATTTTAATGAAACTTGGCAGTCAGATGTATTTTTACATTTTATTAGACATTTGTCGGAACCGGGCAGATCGGATGACTATAACGTATAAAGGAGCCGATTGTTCAGATATCATATTTTGCTTCATAACTTCTTCATTTAAAAAGCTGGAAGTCTGAAACTTTGCAAGAAGGTGCGCTATACTAAGTTCTATAATACCAGTAAAAATCTTATAGATCAAAGATACATAACATATATAATATAATATATAATTTTGGCGCTTACACTATATAGCTCAATGTTTGGCCGAGCTTCTCCTACCATTTGTGGTCTGCGTCTTTATAGTATACCACAAATGGACGGACCTACAATTTTGTGTCGACTTCGAACGGCATGTGTAATGTGAAGCTTTTTCAAGGCAGAAATACCCTAGGAGGTTTGCCATTACCATTCTCACATGTAGACGCGAGCTAAGGACTACCGACGACGTTCAGCATGACTTGAGAGCTATCATCCATTCAGAGAACTTCAATGCAGAGGTCACACCGTACCGAAACACACTCGCAGAAGTTGTCCAAGTCGCTCGAGAACTCGAATATAAACAGCAATATGCTAATGAGAGCTTATCCAATGCACGTCGATATGACCAAGTGGGACTAGAGATTGGTTGCTTGCGACTACTCATGTATTAAGTAATGCTGCTAAGGATATTACATAAAAGTTTACTCTACGACGAGATGAGCCTGTCAATATTCGTAAACAAGGTGCCACATCCTACTTGATTGCTCATGAAGACAATATCCATTGGGCACGTACCTCGCGTCAT
Source organism: Philophylla caesio (assembly GCA_963971545.1). NCBI lineage: Eukaryota > Metazoa > Arthropoda > Insecta > Diptera > Tephritidae > Philophylla > Philophylla caesio. Next base: position 114,907,743 of record OZ020604.1, on the reverse strand, counting down.
CGTTAACACCAAATCGCTGTTCCGGCGTCGAGTTAACATGATAGGGCGCCGAGGATGCCCCCAGGAAACTATTTCAAATGGTATTTCATCGAGTCGATTTTAGTATCTTAGGGGAGACTGTAACAACTACAACTCATATCTGTATTTCATTTCACTTGATAGCATACTATTCAATTCTATACGTGTAATCCTATTGTAATGTTATGTAAATTTCAATCTTATATTCCTCCTCGATGTCTAAGAAATAGTCATATATTTGGTCTTCCAATTTACAAAACTAATTACAAAACTAATTACTCATTGAACGAACCTCTTGTACGATGTGCCCGATTATGCAATGCTTATAGTGATATGGTAGATTTCAATGTTAATTTAGAAAAATTTAAACTTAATCTCTTTCCTGTATTCAATTAGTCTGTAAGATACTTTTTTCTTTTTCTTTTTTATCGTAACTAGTCTGTAAGATGTTTTTTCTGTAGACTGAAATGGAATAAATAAATAAATAAATAGAAAAAATGAAACTCTGTATAGTTTATAAGATTCACTTACTTAATTGGCGCATCAACCGCCCAAGCGATTTTGGCTAACTGGCGCCAATTTTAAATCCCAAGTATAGCCATGTCTTTTTCCCACGCAGAGGAGGTCTTCCTTTTCCTCTGCTACCACCAGTGGGTACCGCGTCAAAAACCATCAGGGCTGGAGCTATTTCATCCATTCGAATGAGGTTACCTAGCCTGTGGAGCCGCTGATTCTTAATCCGCTGCAATATGTCTACGTCCTTTTATAGCTCATACGGCTCATTGTGCAATCGTACACGGTATTCGCCGTTGCAAATACGCAAAGGTCCACCCGTAAATGTGCCGACTGTTTATTTAATGACAAGAGATACTTGGTCTTGCCCTCGTTCACCTCCAGACCTATTCGCTTCGCTTCTCTATCCAGTTTGGAGAAGGCATCGCTTTCCGAATTTCGCCATATTCGGGTGGTGGTATATCGCATCCATCAACATTGATTGGAGATTTTTCTCCAAGTATGTTGCAGTTGCTTCCATTAAGCAGTGTGGAGAAGTGCTCCCTCCATAATTTAAGTATGCTGTGGACATCAGTAACCAGGTCGCCGTTGACATTCTTACAGTAATTCGGCCCGGTCTTCAAACCTTCTGTTAGCCGTCAAACTTTCTAAAGAAAATTTCAGGCGCTTTTCCTGTCGGCCTGCATCTCAAGCTCATCGCACTCACGCATTTCGACCTATCTCTTATTATTACAAAAAATGCGTCTTGCTTACTTCTTCAAGTCACGGTAACGCTCCCGCACTGCCCGTGTAGCCCTGTAGGCAGCATCTTTACGTTCCGTAGCAGCGCGACATTCCTCGTCATACCATTTGTTCTTTCGGGCTCGCTGAAATCCAATGGATTCTTTAGCGACGGTATGTAGACAGCGAGAAATATGGTTTCACTGTTCGGAAATATCGTTCTGTTGATTACTGCTCTCAGAGAGCAGGACTGCAAGTTAGATGGCGAAGTGGGTGGCTGTCTGCTACGATTGCAATTTTTGGACGTCTAGCTTTCCTTGGGTCCATCGACCATCGCATCTCTTGGATGGCGCTGATGTCATCCTTTGTTCTGCTGAGGACATCAACCAGCCGGGCAGAGGAATCTTCCCAATTAGGGGTCCGGACATTCCAGGTGCATGCCCTCAAATCATTTTTCTTTAAACGTTTGCCGTGGTCATCATAAAAAAGGGGGGTTTCATCCAAGGCTTTATCTTTCTTTTCATTGGAGGTATGGTTTTACGTAGCGCACACCATATTGCTGGGGGTGAAAGTTTTGAACTCTTTTATACAGCGAGCCGCTTGCTCCAAGACAGACGCCCGCTTGCAGCCGCGCCTACTGACGAACAAACGCTACGGACTTTAGTGGACTCTTATACGAAAAATGTCGGAGTGGCTCCACTAAAGCTCCCTCCCTATTAGCCGTGACCCAAGGCTTCACACGGCTTGGTTACCGAATCTTGCACATGGGTTGCTCAAGTAGCCCAGGGTGCACGAACGTGGACGTAAGAGTAGAGATTGAGTACAGCCGTGCAACAGTAACCGCATACCCAGAAGCACCACTGTACCTCATTGAACCCTCTCTATCCCATTGCACCCTGAAAGATATACTTCTTTTAAATCCAATGGCTACACCACCATACGCATTTATAAGTTCATGACCTTCCCTGTTCATGCCATGAGAAAAAATTTATTTTATAATTATTATATCAATATCAGTAATTCTTGAATGGCTTGTTTGCCTTATGGCGATTAAACTGCTATCTTTATTAATGCCATTTTTAATTATATGCATTCTTTCGGTCAACGTCTCAGTATGCTCTTTTCCACAGTTCAGGTTTGAAATAATTTTTATTAAAGGGCCATTTATATTAAGGCTAAAACGTGTTTGTGGTTGACTAACGATTTACTCAATCTCCGTCACTTTGAAATAACCCGGCAATTTATAGCAAGCAACAAATTGTCCCGCTTTGCCCTTCTCTCCTTAACAGCTGGAACCGATGCTTCTTTCGAAACGCTGATTCGTGCTACATCGGTAAATCTTCTTCTTATGAGCCGTTTGTTTGTTTCCGCACTCACATTTTGCATTTGTGTTTCCATATTGATGAGCTAAGCAAAATTTGCGTCATAGTCCTCCAATACTTCAAATATATTTCGTGAGTTTAGCTGAGAGTAAGTTTCGAAAGCTTCTTTTTTACTAATCTTGTTGATCTAATGGCCTCAATTACTTTACGCTCTTTTCCACAAGTAGGGGAGACGATTTTATTAAGGGACGTGTGATTCTTATCATCAGAAAGGCTGCATCTTTTATTTTTAAGTTCTTCATTGCATGCGGCCTCTGTACCGCACAGAATGCGTCTGGTTTTTTATTTAGAGCTTTACTTGGTGTGTCCCAGCCTGCCCCAATTGTAACATTTCTTAGCTGGAGGAAGTAATGCATGACCTTGAAATTTGTGAAAAGACCTTTATTTCCAAATTGATATTTTTAAACACCTCATCATCTCTAATCTCTTCCGGAATATATCATAAAACGCCATAACTTTCAATAAACGGTCTTGGTATGAACGGCCTGATATTGGCCTCCAATAACTTAGAATTCCGTAAGTATTCATTTGCCGCTTGTGCCCTTTCAAAAATAATTTTTAACATTGACCTGCCCGAAATTTTGACTTTTGGTATCTATGGAGTATACCAAATGCTTTTATTTTGTGCCATAGGAAAAGTTTATTTTTTGTTTTTGTATTATCAAAGAGATTAGAGTTAGTAGTGTCAAGCAGAACTGCAAATATTCCTTTATTATCAGAAGGAAAAAGGATTAACATTTCCACCAACACCACCACTTTGACCAACACTAACACCAGCTGCACCAACACCAACACAATCACGCTGCTGTCCATGAGCGTTTATTTCACCATTTAACTTTTATTAACATGCCCTGTACAGGAGGCCTCTCATCAGGTTTATAGCCATAAGCTTTACATTTTCTTCTAACCAAATTTTTCTTTTTCATTTTGCGTATTTTATGGTACGGAACTACATCAAAATCTATATTTGAGGTTATGCATTTATCCTCGTCCTCCATATCATTGTCTAAAACAGACGACAAAGTGTTCGCCATTTTGTTGAAAACCTAACCGAAAATGAATGCCGAGTACATTTACCAAAAGAAAATAGTCAATGGAGAATAAAAAGTGTTAAAGTTTCCAAATGTTAGAGTTGTTGCGTATTCGAGTTTTCGCGAGTGTATTATTATTATATTTCGGCATAGTAAAATTCCCTGTTTATATCTAGGTCTTTTTGTATTTTCATGACATCAAATATTACTCTACGAGTAATTTGTATACCTTTCATGGAAATAGTATATTAACTTTGGTCCGATGTTTGTGCCAGAACGAGAAGAGTTAGAGCCAACATAAAGTACACCGATATGATCAGAGTGACGAGCTGAATCGATTTAGCCATGTATGTCGGTATGTGTGTCTGTCCGTCTGTTTGAACGTTAACTAGTCCCTCAGTTTTTGATCTATTTTAATGAAACTTGGCATCTGTCTTTTTACATTTTATTAGACATTTGTCGGAACCGGGCAGATCAGATGACTATAACGTATAAAGGAGCCGATTGTTCAGATATCATATTTTGCTTCATAACTTCTTCATTTAAAAGGCTAGAAGTCTGAAACTTTGCAAGGAGGTACGCTTTACTAAGTTCTATAATACCAGTAAAAATCCGAAGATACATAACATATATAATATAATATATAATTTTGGCGCTTACACTATATAGCTCAATGTTTCGCCGAGCTTCTCCTACCATTTGTGGGCTGCGTCTTTATAGTATACCACAAATGGAGGGACCTACAATTTTGTGCCGACTTCGAACGGCAGATGTATTGAGAAGCTTTTTCATGGCAGAAATACCCTCGGAGGTTTATCATTGCCAGCCGAGGGGTGACCGCTTTTAGAAAAAACTTTTTCTATGATTAAGATTTTTCTTGCCCTGACTAAGATTCGAACCTCGAACCTACCTGCATATCGAGTTATAGCATGCACCGCTACCAACTCGACCACAGCAGCCACACATAACATATAGCTCCCATATAACTGGTTGTTCAGATATTTCATTTAGCACGAATTTAGTGAGAACTAATGTAGTAGTGAAGATAATTAAAATCGGATAAATATAACATACTAGAAGACCTGACGAACTTCGTCCCGCTCAAAATTTATTAGTAGTATATGAAATACGATTTGAACTCTGTTGTACACATATTTAATGTTGGGAATGAAACGGACACCTAAATTTCGCATTCGTTTTCGTAGCTTCCTACTTTTCTTTATAGTTATAGCAGATTTTCCAAGTTAAATATTTCGTCGTCCCAGTTAAGTTGTATATTTTTCTGTATATCTGGACTCTAGCGCTACGAAGCAAATAATTGAAAAAAATTAAATCCTATTTTTTATCATGCAAGTATAATACAACATGAATTCCATCAAAATCGGTTCAGAACCACGACTTTTATAAATAACGCGCCGCCTATTTGATGAATTTTTCGCGAAGACATTTTTCTTCCTCTTACTAGTGCCTATATAGAATATTTTGTAAATAAACCGAAAACTCGGATTTTTGAATGCAACATTTCGAAAGTTTTAAAATTTTGATATTGGATCATTATTAACATAGGTTTTTTGTACATAACCGATTTAAGAGTTTGATATCTCATTTTGAAAAACATGACAACGGCTTACAAAAAAAATAAAATTAAAAAAAAAACAAAAAAAATAAAAATAAAAATATGTATATTAGGGCGGGTCGAATTTTTTTCGCATAAAGCGACTAGCAAAACGAAAACTACAAAAAGTTCTAAGAAAGTTTTGCCAAGAAACCATGGGTCTAAAATTAATTCCCAGTTCGCGCAGAGCGACTTTAGATTTTGAGGTCATACTTATTAAATTGAACTCAAAAACCTATAGTTTTAAAAATAACAGCATGCCATGCAATTAATGCAATAATAGCAGGCTTTTGTAACTTATTTGTTTTTCACGAGGCTGAGCAAAAAGCAATCGTACGGTAATCTTAACACATAAGTTGCAAAAAAATTTTTGGAAATTTGGAATAAACTAAACATTCCGATAATCAATGAAAAAACTGCCTCGTAAAAGCTGAAAATATTGCTAGATATATATCATAATGAAATAAAATTTAAAAGTAGACCAAGTAAGTCTTCACTGTTTCTGGAAATAATTGATCAAGTGTTTTATATTGGAAAATGTCAGTGCGCAAAAACATTGCCTTGCTGCTGTGGTTTAATACCCATTGAACTCCAAGAGTTTATGATTGATCAGCACAGTAAGAGGAAGCTAACCATTCCCGAATTCGAGGCGATTGCTGTTGACCAACAATCAACACTGGCGCCAACTAGCCTTGATCCAACTTTTTTTCCTGGCTCAACAAATATAGATGTTGAATCAGAGGTGATGTTTGCCATACCAACTGCAAGAGAGCCAAGTTCGTCGAAAAAAAAAATTAATACCAAAAAGTAAGATACACCTCATTCCGCTATGGCGTGCGATAGGTTTGGAATCGGGAATAGGGTTGCTTCTTTTTTGGCCACATCGCTTTTCAAAGATATTGACTTTAAAGATCAAAATGGGGAACCAATAATTATGGACAAATCTAAAGTTTCACGTGGAAGAAAGAAATGTAGGGATTCTCTTCGAAGAAAGCAACGCAATGACTGTGATCTGGTAGCCTTCTCCTTTGATGGCAGAAATAACAACTCTCTGACGAGCGAAGAAGAAAATGGAAGATATCATCCGAGAATGGTAAACTAATTACATTTAGTGGTTCTTTAAGTGCCTGAGAGCAGATTGTTGGGTTACGTAAAAGACGACGCCGAGGACGCCAAAAGAAAACAGAGGCAATTGTGCGAATTCCTTATAGAAAAAAGATGTCCCTTGAGAGACTGATTGGAATTTGCTGTGGTGGAGAAGCAACAAACACAGGTTCTGAAAATGGAATTTTAAGGAGATTCGAAGTCATGTTGAATAGACCATTGCACTGGTTTGTTTGTTTATTACAATTTAATGAACTTCCACTTCGTCACTTGTTCTCCGCATTGGAAAAGTCCACTACAAGCGGATTGCGCACAGCTAGTGGGATAATAACAAAGCAAATCGAAACATGCGAGCAAATGGCGGTAAGCAAACAATTGTTTTAAAGAGCCTAACATGTATATTATGATCTGAGCTAAATAAATAAAATCTTTCTGTAGGCTGTACCCGACTTTGAGGCCATTTCGTTGGGAGATATGCCTCCACCCATTCATGAAAAAACGCTCTCGACTGACGGTCAGTACTTGTATCGCATGGCAAATGTAGTTTCTGCCCCGAAAATTTAGCCAGTATGAAACCGGGACAAATTGTGCACCCTCGATGGCTAACAAAGGCAAGCAGACTCTTACGTTTATACGTGACAACTAGTTCACCATCAGCGAATTTAAAAACTTTGGCAACTTACATAATGAAAGTTTACGTACCGATGTACTTTAACATTAAGTTCTACAACTCAGTTGTATACGGCAGCCATAAAAAAGATACTACATTATCGTGATAAAGTTTCTGATCCGACTAATCTAAGGGTTTATGATAAAAAGCACGCAATAAATTTTGAATGCTCAGACTACTTTTATCTGGTTGACCTAGATGATGACAGTGCTTTGTCTGAGCCTCCATTCTCAGCAAACATTCCATACGAACACTTGTTGCAGTTTATTGAGTCTGATGATCCGCCGCTTCCAGACCCAGGGATTCCATGTCATACCCAAGCAACTGAGCGTTGTGTACAGCTTCTGACAACAGTTTCCCGACGCCCTATCGCAAAAACTTTCTAAAGAAAAATTTCAGGCGCTTTTCCTGTCGGCCTGCATCTCAAGCTCATCGCACTAACGCATTTCGACCTATCTCTTATTATTACAAAAAATGCGTCTTGCTTACTTCTTCAAGTCACGGTAACGCTCCCGCACTGCCCGTGTAGCCCTGTAGGCAGCATCTTTACGTTCCGTAGCAGCGCGACATTCCTCGTCATACCATTTGTTCTTTCGGGCTCGCTGAAATCCAATGGATTCTTCAGCGGCGGTATGTAGACTGCGAGAAATATAGTTTCACTGCTCGGAAATATCGTTCTGTTGATTATTGCTCTCAGAGAGCAGGACTGCAAGTTAGATGGCGAAGTGGGTGGCTGTCTACTGCGATTGCAGTTTTTGGACGTCGAGCTTTCCTTGGGTCCATCGACCATCGCATCTCTTGGATGGCGGTGATGTCAGCCTTTGTTCTGCTGAGGACATCAACCAGCCGGGCACAGGAATCTTCCCAATTAAGGGTCCGGACATTCCAGGTGCATGCCCTCAAATCATTTTTCTTTAAACGTGTGCCGTGGTCATCATAAAAAAGGGGGGTTTCATCCAAGGCTTTATCTTTCTTTTCATTGGAGGTATGGTTTTACGTAGCGGGTTCTAGGCCCTGCGCACAACATATTGCTGGGGGTGAAAGTTTTGAACTCTTTTATACAGCGAGCCGCTTGCTCCAAGACAGACGCCCGCTTGCAGTCGCGCCTACTGACGAACAAACGTTGCGGACTTTAGTGGACTCTTAAACGAAAAATGTCGGAGTGGCTCCACTAAAGCTCCCTCCCTATTAGCCGTGACCCAAGGCTCCACACGACTTGGTTACCGAATCTTGCACATGGGTTGCTCACGTTGCCCAGGGTGCACGAACGTGGACGTAAGAGTAGGGATTGAGTACAGCCGTGCAACAGTAACCGCATACCCAGAAGCACCACTGTACCTCATTGCACCCTCTCTACCCCATTGCACCCTGAAAGATATACTTCTTTTAAATCCAATGGCTACACCACCATAAACATTTATAAGTTTATGACCTTCCCTGTTCATGCCATGAGAAAAAATGTATTTTATAATTATTATATCAATATCTGTAATTCTTGAATGACTTGTTTGCCTTATGGCGATTAAACTGTGCTATCTTTATTATTGCATGCATTTTATTTATATGCATTCTTTCGGTCAACGTCTCAGTATGCTCCTTTTCGCAGTTCAGGTTTGAAGGGCAGTTTATATTAGGGTTAAAATGTGTTTGTGGTTGACTAACGATTTACTCAATCTCTGTCACTTTGAAATAACCCGGCAATTTACAGCAAGCAACAACATTGTCCCGCTTTGCCCTCCTCTGCTTACCAGCTGGAACCGATGCTTCTTTCGAAACGCTGCTTCGTGCTACATCGATAAATCTTCTTCTTATGAGCCGTTTGTTTGTTTCCGCACTCGCATTTTGCATTTGTGTTTCCATATTGATGAGCTAAGGAAAATTTGCGTCATAGTCCTCCAATACTTCAAATATATTTTGTGAGTTTAGCTGAGAGATAGTTCCGAAAGCTTCTTTTTTACTAATCTTGTTGATCTAATGACCTCAATTACTTTACGCTCTTTTTCACAAGTAGGGGAGACGATTTTATTAAGGGACGTGTGATTCTTATCACCAGAAAGGCTGCATCTTTTATTTTTAAATTCTTCATTGCATACGGCCTCTGTACCGCACAGAATGCGTCTGGTTTTTTATTTAGAGCTTTACTTGGTGTGTCCCAGCCTGCCACAATTGTAATATTTCTTAGCTGGAGGAAGTAATGAAATTTGTGAAAAGATCTGAATTTTCTCAGGTAGCTGAGTACCAGTAAACCCCACCTTAACTGATTGCGCCGGAATAAATATCTTCCTATCGTCTCTGTCTCATGATTCTGGCTGCGGACCTTTATTTCCAAATTGATATTTTTTAACACCTCATCATCTCTAATCTCTTCCGGAATATATCATAAAACGCCATAACTTTCAATAAACGATCTGGGTATGAACGGCCTGATATTGGCCTCCAATAACTTAGAATTCCGTAAGTATTCATTTGCCGCTTGTGCCCTTTCAAAAATAATTTTTAACATTGACCTGCCCGAAATTTTGACTTTTGGTATCTATGGAGTATACCAAATCCTTTTATTTTGTGCCATAGGAAAAGTTTATTTTTTGTTCTTGTATTATCAAAGAGATTAGAGTTAGTAGTGTCAAGCAGAACTGCAAATATTCCTTTATTATCAGAAGGAAAAAGGACTAACATTTCCACCAACACCACCACTTTGACCAACACTAACACCAGCTGCACCAACACCAACACAATCACGCTGCTGTCCATGAGGAATATATCATTATGTATTGTTTTATCAAAATTTATCAAATGGTGATTGCAATGCAATGTTGTGACATGTCCTCTGCATTCACAGACGCGTTTATTTAAACATTTAACTTTTATTAACATGCCCTGTACAGGAGGCCTCTCATCAGGTTTATAGCCATAAGCTTTATATTTTCTTCTAACCAAATTTTTCTTTTTCATTTTGCGTCTTTTATGGTACGGAACTACATCAAAATCTATATTTGAGGTTATGCATTTATCCTCGTCCTCCATATCATTGTCTAAAACAGACGACAAAGTGTTCGCCATTTTGTTGAAAACCTAACCGAAAATGAATGCCGAGTACATTTACCAAAAGAAAATAGTCAAAGGAGAATAAAAAGTGTTAAAGTTTCCAAATGTTAGAGTTGTTGCGTATTCGAGTGTTCGCGAGTGTATTATAATTATATTTCGGCATAGTAAAATTCCCCGTTTATATCTAGGTCTTTTTGTATTTTCATGACATCAAATATTACTCTACGAGTAATTTTTATACCTTTCATGGAAATGGTATATTACTTTGGTCCGATGTTTGTACCAGAACGAGAAGAGTTAGAGCCAACATAAAGTACACCGATATGATCAGAGTGACGAGCTGAATCGATTTAGCCATGTACGTCGGTCTGTGTGTCTGTCCGTCTGCTTGAACGTTAACTAGTCTCTCAGTTTTTGATCTATTTTAATGAAACTTGGCATCTGCCTTTTTACATTTTATTAGACATTTGTCGGAACCGGGCAGATCAGATGACTATAACTTCTTCATTTAAAAGGCTAGAAGTCTGAAACATTGCAAGAAGGTACGCTTTACTAAGTTCTATAATACCAGTAAAAATCCTATAGATCGAAGATACATAACATATATAATATAATATATAATTTTGGCGCTTACACTATATAGCTCAATGTTTGGCAGAGCTTCTCCTACCATTTGTGGTCTGCGTCTTTATAGTATACCACAAATGGAGGGACCTACAATTTTGTGCCGACTTCGAACGGCAGATGTAATGAGAAGCTTTTTCATGGCAGGAAAACCTTTGGAGGTTTATCATTGCCAGCCGAGGGGTGACCGCTTTTAGAAAAAACTTTTTCTATGATTAAGATTTTTCTTGCCCTGACTGAGATTCGAACCTCGAACCTACCTGCATATCGAGTTATAGCATGCACCGCTACCAACTCGACCACAGCGGCCACACATAACATATAGCTCCCATATAACTGGTTGTTCAGATATTTCATTTAGCACGAATTTAGTGAGAACTAATGTAGTAGTGAAGATAATTAAAATCGGATAAATATAACATACTAGAAGACCTGGCGAACTTCGTCCCGCTCAAAATTTATTAGTAGTATATGAAATACGATTTGAACTCTGTTGTACACATATTTAATGTTGGGAATGAAACGGACACCTAAATTTCGCATTCGTTTTCGTAGCTTCCTACTTTTCTTTATAGTTATAGCAGATTTTCCAAGTTAAATATTTCGTCGTCCCAGTTAAGTTGTATATTTTTCTGTATATCTGGACTCTAGCGCTACGAAGCAAATAATTGAAAAAAATTAAATCCTATTTTTTATCATGCAAGTATAATACAACATGAATTCCATCAAAATCGGTTCAGAACCACGACTTTTATAAATAACGCGCCGCCTATTTGATGAATTTTTCGCGAAGACATTTTTCTTCCTCTTACTAGTGCCTATATAGAATATTTTGTAAATAAACCGAAAACTCGGATTTTTGAATGCAACATTTCGAAAGTTTTAAAATTTTGATATTGGATCATTATTAACATAGGTTTTTTGTACATAACCGATTTAAGAGTTTGATATCTCATTTTGAAAAACATGACAACGGCTTTCAAAAAAAATAAAATTAAATTAAAAAACAAAAAAAATAAAAATATGTATATTGGGCGGGTCGAATTTTTTTCGCATAAAGCGGCTAGCAAAAACGAAAACTACAAAAAATTCTAAGAAAGTTTTGCCAAGAAACCATGGGTCTAAAATTAATTCCCAGTTCGCGTAGAGCGACTTTAGATTTTGAGGTCATACTTATCAAATTGTACTCAAAAACCTATAGTTTTAAAAATAACAGCATGCCATGCAATTAATGCAATAATAGCAGGCTTTTGTAACTTATTTGTTTTTTCACGAGGCTGAGCAAAAAGCAATCGTACGGTAATCTTAACACACAAGTGGCAAAAAAAATTTGGGAAATTTGGAATAAACTAAACATTCCGTTAATCAATGAAAAAACTGCCTCGAAAAAGCTGAAAACATTGCTAGATAAATATCATAATGAAATAAAATTTAAAAGTATACCAAGTAAGTCTTCAACGTTTCTGGAAACAATTGATCAAGTGTTTTATATTGGAAAATGTCAGTGCGCAAAAACATTGCCTTGCTGCTGTGGTTTAATACCCATTGAACTCCAAGAGTTTATGATTGATCAGCACAGTAAGAGGAAGCTAAACATTCCCGAATTCGAGGCGATTGCTGTTGAACAACAATCAACACTGGCGCCAACTATTCTTGATCCAACTTTTTTTCCTGGCTCAACAAATATAGATGTTGAATCAGAGGTGATGTTTGCCATACCAACTGACAGAGAGCCAAGTTCGTCGAAAAAAAAAATTAATACCAAAAAGTAAGATACACCTCATTCCGCTATGGCGTGCGATAGGTTTGGAATCGGGAATAGGGTTGCTTCTTTTTTGGCCAAATCGCTTTTCAAAGATATTGACTTTAAAGATCAAAATGGGGAACCAATAATTATGGACAAATCTAAAGTTTCACGTGGAAGAAAGAAATGTAGGGATTCTCTTCGAAGAAAGCAACGCAATGACTGTGATCTGGTAGCCTTCTCCTTTGATGGCAGAAATAACAACTCTCTGACGAGCGAAGAAGAAAATGGAAGATATCATCCGAGAATGGTAAACTAATCACATTTAGTGGTTCTTTAAGTGCCTGAGAGCAGATTGTTGGGTTACGTAAAAGCCGACGCCGAGGACGCCAAAACAAAACAGAGGCAATTGTGCGAGTTCCTTATAGAAAAAAAGATGTCCCTTGAGAGACTGATTGGAATTTGCTGTGGTGGAGAAGCAACAAACACAGGTTCTGAAAATGGAATTTTAAGGAGATTCGAAGTCATGTTGAATAGACCATTGCACTGGTTTGTTTGTTTATTACACTTTAATGAACTTCCACTTCGTCACTTGTTCTCCGCATTGGAAAAGTCCACTACAAGCGGATTGCGCACAGCTAGTGGGATAATAACAAAGCAAATCGAAACATGCGAGCAAATGGCGGTAAGCAAACAATTGTTTTAAAGAGCCTAACATGTATATTATGATCTGAGCTAAATAAATAAAATCTTTCTGTAGGCTGTACCCGACTTTGAGGCCATTTCGTTGGGAGATATGCCTCCACCCATTCATGAAAAAACGCTCTCGACTGACGGTCAGTACTTGTATCGAATGGCAAATGTAGTTTCTGCCCCGAAAATTTAGCCAGTATGAAACCGGGACAAATTGTGCACCCTCGATGGCTAACAAAGGCAAGCAGACTCTTACGTTTATACGAGACAACTAGTTCACCATCAGCGAATTTAAAAACTTTGGCAACTTACATAATGAAAGTTTACGTACCGATGTACTTTAACATTAAGTTCTACAACTCAGTTGTATACGGCAGCCATAAAAAAGATACTACATTATCGTGATAAAGTTTCTGATCCGACTAATCTAAGGGTTTATGATAAAAAGCACGCAATAAATTTTGAATGCTCAGACTACTTTTATCTGGTTGACCTAGATGATGACAGTGCTTTGTCTGAGCCTCCATTCTCAGCAAACATTCCATACGAACACTTGTTGCAGTTTATTGAGTCTGATGATCCGCCGCTTCCAGACCCAGGGATTCCATGTCATACCCAAGCAACTGAGCGTTGTGTACAGCTTCTGACAACAGTTTCCCGACGCCCTATCGCAAAAACTTTCTAAAGAAAAATTTCAGGCGCTTTTCCTGTCGGCCTGCATCTCAAGCTCATCGCACTAACGCATTTCGACCTATCTCTTATTATTACAAAAAATGCGTCTTGCTTACTTCTTCAAGTCACGGTAACGCTCCCGCACTGCCCGTGTAGCCCTGTAGGCAGCATCTTTACGTTCCGTAGCAGCGCGACATTCCTCGTCATACCATTTGTTCTTTCGGGCTCGCTGAAATCCAATGGATTCTTCAGCGGCGGTATGTAGACTGCGAGAAATATGGTTTCACTGCTCGGAAATATCGTTCTGTTGATTATTGCTCTCAGAGAGCAGGACTGCAAGTTAGATGGCGAAGTGGGTGGCTGTCTACTGCGATTGCAGTTTTTGGACGTCGAGCTTTCCTTGGGTCCATCGACCATAGCATCTCTTGGATGGCGGTGATGTCAGCCTTTGTTCTGCTGAGGACATCAACCAGCCGGGCACAGGAATCTTCCCAATTAAGGGTCCGGACATTCCAGGTGCATGCCCTCAAATCATTTTTCTTTAAACGTGTGCCGTGGTCATCATAAAAAAGGGAGGTTTCATCCAAGGCTTTATCTTTCTTTTCATTGGAGGTATGGTTTTACGTAGCGGGTTCTAGGCCCTGCGCACAACATATTGCTGCTGGTGAAAGTTTTGAACTCTTTTATACAGCGAGCCGCTTGCTCCAAGACAGACGCCCGCTTGCAGTCGCGCCTACTGACGAACAAACGTTGCGGACTTTAGTGGACTCTTAAACGAAAAATGTCGGAGTGGCTCCACTAAAGCTCCCTCCCTATTAGCCGTGACCCAAGGCTCCACACGACTTGGTTACCGAATCTTGCACATGGGTTGCTCACGTTGCCCAGGGTGCACGAACGTGGACGTAAGAGTAGGGATTGAGTACAGCCGTGCAACAGTAACCGCATACCCAGAAGCACCACTGTACCTCATTGCACCCTCTCTACCCCATTGCACCCTGAAAGATATACTTCTTTTAAATCCAATGGCTACACCACCATAAACATTTATAAGTTTATGACCTTCCCTGTTCATGCCATGAGAAAAAATGTATTTTATAATTATTATATCAATATCAGTAATTCTTGAATGACTTGTTTGCCTTATGGCGATTAAACTGTGCTATCTTTATTATTGCATGCATTTTATTTATATGCATTCTTTCGGTCAACGTCTCAGTATGCTCTTTTTCGCAGTTCAGGTTTGAAGGGCAGTTTATATTAGGGTTAAAATGTGTTTGTGGTTGACTAACGATTTACTCAATCTCTGTCACTTTGAAATAACCCGGCAATTTACAGCAAGCAACAACATTGTCCCGCTTTGCCCTCCTCTGCTTACCAGCTGGAACCGATGCTTCTTTCGAAACGCTGCTTCGTGCTACATCGATAAATCTTCTTCTTATGAGCCGTTTGTTTGTTTCCGCACTCGCATTTTGCATTTGTGTTTCCATATTGATGAGCTAAGGAAAATTTGCGTCATAGTCCTCCAATACTTCAAATATATTTTGTGAGTTTAGCTGAGAGATAGTTTCGAAAGCTTCTTTTTTACTAATCTTGTTGATCTAATGACCTCAATTACTTTACGCTCTTTTTCACAAGTAGGGGAGACGATTTTATTAAGGGATGTGTGATTCTTATCACCAGAAAGGCTGCATCTTTTATTTTTAAATTCTTCATTGCATACGGCCTCTGTACCGCACAGAATGCGTCGGGTTTTTTATTTAGAGCTTTACTTGGTGTGTCCCAGCCTGCCACAATTGTAATATTTCTTAGCTGGAGGAAGTAATGAAATTTGTGAAAAGATCTGAATTTTCTCAGGTAGCTGAGTACCAGTAAACCCCACCTTAACTGACTGCGCCGGAATAAATGTCTTCCTATCGTCTCTGTCTCATGATTCTGGCTGCGGACCTTTATTTCCAAATTTATATTTTTTAACACCTCATCATCTCTAATCTCTTCCGGAATATATCATAAAACGCCATAACTTTCAATAAACGATCTGGGTATGAACGGCCTGATATTGGCCTCCAATAACTTAGAATTCCGTAAGTATTCATTTGCCGCTTGTGCCCTTTCAAAAATAATTTTTAACATTGACCTGCCCGAAATTTTGACTTTTGGTATCTATGGAGTATACCAAATCCTTTTATTTTGTGCCATAGGAAAAGTTTATTTTTTGTTCTTGTATTATCAAAGAGATTAGAGTTAGTAGTGTCAAGCAGAACTGCAAATATTCCTTTATTATCAGAAGGAAAAAGGACTAACATTTCCACCAACACCACCACTTTGACCAACACTAACACCAGCTGCACCAACACCAACACAATCACGCTGCTGTCCATGAGGAATATATCATTATGTATTGTTTTATCAAAATTTATCAAATGGTGATTGCAATGCAATGTTGTGACATGTCCTCTGCATTCACAGACGCGTTTATTTAAACATTTAACTTTTATTAACATGCCCTGTACAGGAGGCCTCTCATCAGGTTTATAGCCATAAGCTTTATATTTTCTTCTAACCAAATTTTTCTTTTTCATTTTGCGTCTTTTATGGTACGGAACTACATCAAAATCTATATTTGAGGTTATGCATTTATCCTCGTCCTCCATATCATTGTCTAAAACAGACGACAAAGTGTTCGCCATTTTGTTGAAAACCTAACCGAAAATGAATGCCGAGTACATTTACCAAAAGAAAATAGTCAAAGGAGAATAAAAAGTGTTAAAGTTTCCAAATGTTAGAGTTGTTGCGTATTCGAGTGTTCGCGAGTGTATTATAATTATATTTCGGCATAGTAAAATTCCCCGTTTATATCTAGGTCTTTTTGTATTTTCATGACATCAAATATTACTCTACGAGTAATTTTTATACCTTTCATGGAAATGGTATATTACTTTGGTCCGATGTTTGTACCAGAACGAGAAGAGTTAGAGCCAACATAAAGTACACCGATATGATCAGAGTGACGAGCTGAATCGATTTAGCCATGTACGTCGGTCTGTGTGTCTGTCCGTCTGCTTGAACGTTAACTAGTCTCTCAGTTTTTGATCTATTTTAATGAAACTTGGCATCTGCCTTTTTACATTTTATTAGACATTTGTCGGAACCGGGCAGATCAGATGACTATAACTTCTTCATTTAAAAGGCTAGAAGTCTGAAACATTGCAAGAAGGTACGCTTTACTAAGTTCTATAATACCAGTAAAAATCCTATAGATCGAAGATACATAACATATATAATATAATATATAATTTTGGCGCTTACACTATATAGCTCAATGTTTGGCAGAGCTTCTCCTACCATTTGTGGTCTGCGTCTTTATAGTATACCACAAATGGAGGGACCTACAATTTTGTGCCGACTTCGAACGGCAGATGTAATGAGAAGCTTTTTCATGGCAGGAAAACCTTTGGAGGTTTATCATTGCCAGCCGAGGGGTGACCGCTTTTAGAAAAAACTTTTTCTATGATTAAGATTTTTCTTGCCCTGACTGAGATTCGAACCTCGAACCTACCTGCATATCGAGTTATAGCATGCACCGCTACCAACTCGACCACAGCGGCCACACATAACATATAGCTCCCATATAACTGGTTGTTCAGATATTTCATTTAGCACGAATTTAGTGAGAACTAATGTAGTAGTGAAGATAATTAAAATCGGATAAATATAACATACTAGAAGACCTGGCGAACTTCGTCCCGCTCAAAATTTATTAGTAGTATATGAAATACGATTTGAACTCTGTTGTACACATATTTAATGTTGGGAATGAAACGGACACCTAAATTTCGCATTCGTTTTCGTAGCTTCCTACTTTTCTTTATAGTTATAGCAGATTTTCCAAGTTAAATATTTCGTCGTCCCAGTTAAGTTGTATATTTTTCTGTATATCTGGACTCTAGCGCTACGAAGCAAATAATTGAAAAAAATTAAATCCTATTTTTTATCATGCAAGTATAATACAACATGAATTCCATCAAAATCGGTTCAGAACCACGACTTTTATAAATAACGCGCCGCCTATTTGATGAATTTTTCGCGAAGACATTTTTCTTCCTCTAACTAGTGCCTATATAGAATATTTTGTAAATAAACCGAAAACTCGGATTTTTGAATGCAACATTTCGAAAGTTTTAAAATTTTGATATTGGATCATTATTAACATAGGTTTTTTGTACATAACCGATTTAAGAGTTTGATATCTCATTCTGAAAAACATGACAACGGCTTTCAAAAAAAATAAAATTAAATTAAAAAACAAAAAAAATAAAAATATGTATATTGGGCGGGTCGAATTTTTTTCGCATAAAGCGGCTAGCAAAAACGAAAACTACAAAAAATTCTAAGAAAGTTTTGCCAAGAAACCATGGGTCTAAAATTAATTCCCAGTTCGCGTAGAGCGACTTTAGATTTTGAGGTCATACTTATCAAATTGTACTCAAAAACCTATAGTTTTAAAAATAACAGCATGCCATGCAATTAATGCAATAATAGCAGGCTTTTGTAACTTATTTGTTTTTTCACGAGGCTGAGCAAAAAGCAATCGTACGGTAATCTTAACACACAAGTGGCAAAAAAAATTTGGGAAATTTGGAATAAACTAAACATTCCGTTAATCAATGAAAAAACTGCCTCGAAAAAGCTGAAAACATTGCTAGATAAATATCATAATGAAATAAAATTTAAAAGTATACCAAGTAAGTCTTCAACGTTTCTGGAAACAATTGATCAAGTGTTTTATATTGGAAAATGTCAGTGCGCAAAAACATTGCCTTGCTGCTGTGGTTTAATACCCATTGAACTCCAAGAGTTTATGATTGATCAGCACAGTAAGAGGAAGCTAAACATTCCCGAATTCGAGGCGATTGCTGTTGAACAACAATCAACACTGGCGCCAACTATTCTTGATCCAACTTTTTTTCCTGGCTCAACAAATATAGATGTTGAATCAGAGGTGATGTTTGCCATACCAACTGACAGAGAGCCAAGTTCGTCGAAAAAAAAAATTAATACCAAAAAGTAAGATACACCTCATTCCGCTATGGCGTGCGATAGGTTTGGAATCGGGAATAGGGTTGCTTCTTTTTTGGCCAAATCGCTTTTCAAAGATATTGACTTTAAAGATCAAAATGGGGAACCAATAATTATGGACAAATCTAAAGTTTCACGTGGAAGAAAGAAATGTAGGGATTCTCTTCGAAGAAAGCAACGCAATGACTGTGATCTGGTAGCCTTCTCCTTTGATGGCAGAAATAACAACTCTCTGACGAGCGAAGAAGAAAATGGAAGATATCATCCGAGAATGGTAAACTAATCACATTTAGTGGTTCTTTAAGTGCCTGAGAGCAGATTGTTGGGTTACGTAAAAGCCGACGCCGAGGACGCCAAAACAAAACAGAGGCAATTGTGCGAGTTCCTTATAGAAAAAAAGATGTCCCTTGAGAGACTGATTGGAATTTGCTGTGGTGGAGAAGCAACAAACACAGGTTCTGAAAATGGAATTTTAAGGAGATTCGAAGTCATGTTGAATAGACCATTGCACTGGTTTGTTTGTTTATTACAATTTAATGAACTTCCACTTCGTCACTTGTTCTCCGCATTGGAAAAGTCCACTACAAGCGGATTGCGCACAGCTAGTGGGATAATAACAAAGCAAATCGAAACATGCGAGCAAATGGCGGTAAGCAAACAATTGTTTTAAAGAGCCTAACATATATATTATGATCTGAGCTAAATAAATAAAATCTTTCTGTAGGCTGTACCCGACTTTGAGGCCATTTCGTTGGGAGATATGCCTCCACCCATTCATGAAAAAACGCTCTCGACTGACGTTCAGTACTTGTATCGAATGGCAAATGTAGTTTCTGCCCCGAAAATTTAGCCAGTATGAAACCGGGACAAATTGTGCACCCTCGATGGCTAACAAAGGCAAGCAGACTCTTACGTTTATACGTGACAACTAGTTCACCATCAGCGAATTTAAAAACTTTGGCAACTTACATAATGAAAGTTTACGTACCGATGTACTTTAACATTAAGTTCTACAACTCAGTTGTATACGGCAGCCATAAAAAAGATACTACATTATCGTGATAAAGTTTCTGATCCGACTAATCTAAGGGTTTATGATAAAAAGCACGCAATAAATTTTGAATGCTCAGACTACTTTTATCTGGTTGACCTAGATGATGACAGTGCTTTGTCTGAGCCTCCATTCTCAGCAAACATTCCATACGAACACTTGTTGCAGTTTATTGAGTCTGATGATCCGCCGCTTCCAGACCCAGGGATTCCATGTCATACCCAAGCAACTGAGCGTTGTGTACAGCTTCTGACAACAGTTTCCCGACGCCCTATCGCAAAAACTTTCTAAAGAAAAATTTCAGGCGCTTTTCCTGTCGGCCTGCATCTCAAGCTCATCGCACTAACGCATTTCGACCTATCTCTTATTATTACAAAAAATGCGTCTTGCTTACTTCTTCAAGTCACGGTAACGCTCCCGCACTGCCCGTGTAGCCCTGTAGGCAGCATCTTTACGTTCCGTAGCAGCGCGACATTCCTCGTCATACCATTTGTTCTTTCGGGCTCGCTGAAATCCAATGGATTCTTCAGCGGCGGTATGTAGACTGCGAGAAATATGGTTTCACTGCTCGGAAATATCGTTCTGTTGATTATTGCTCTCAGAGAGCAGGACTGCAAGTTAGATGGCGAAGTGGGTGGCTGTCTACTGCGATTGCAGTTTTTGGACGTCGAGCTTTCCTTGGGTCCATCGACCATCGCATCTCTTGGATGGCGGTGATGTCAGCCTTTGTTCTGCTGAGGACATCAACCAGCCGGGCACAGGAATCTTCCCAATTAAGGGTCCGGACATTCCAGGTGCATGCCCTCAAATCATTTTTCTTTAAACGTGTGCCGTGGTCATCATAAAAAAGGGGGGTTTCATCCAAGGCTTTATCTTTCTTTTCATTGGAGGTATGGTTTTACGTAGCGGGTTCTAGGCCCTGCGCACAACATATTGCTGGGGGTGAAAGTTTTGAACTCTTTTATACAGCGAGCCGCTTGCTCCAAGACAGACGCCCGCTTGCAGTCGCGCCTACTGACGAACAAACGTTGCGGACTTTAGTGGACTCTTAAACGAAAAATGTCGGAGTGGCTCCACTAAAGCTCCCTCCCTATTAGCCGTGACCCAAGGCTCCACACGACTTGGTTACCGAATCTTGCACATGGGTTGCTCACGTTGCCCAGGGTGCACGAACGTGGACGTAAGAGTAGGGATTGAGTACAGCCGTGCAACAGTAACCGCATACCCAGAAGCACCACTGTACCTCATTGCACCCTCTCTACCCCATTGCACCCTGAAAGATATACTTCTTTTAAATCCAATGGCTACACCACCATAAACATTTATAAGTTTATGACCTTCCCTGTTCATGCCATGAGAAAAAATGTATTTTATAATTATTATATCAATATCAGTAATTCTTGAATGACTTGTTTGCCTTATGGCGATTAAACTGTGCTATCTTTATTATTGCATGCATTTTATTTATATGCATTCTTTCGGTCAACGTCTCAGTATGCTCTTTTTCGCAGTTCAGGTTTGAAGGGCAGTTTATATTAAGGTTAAAATGTGTTTGTGGTTGACTAACGATTTACTCAATCTCTGTCACTTTGAAATAACCCGGCAATTTACAGCAAGCAACAACATTGTCCCGCTTTGCCCTCCTCTGCTTACCAGCTGGAACCGATGTTTCTTTCGAAACGCTGCTTCGTGCTACATCGATAAATCTTCTTCTTATGAGCCGTTTGTTTGTTTCCGCACTCGCATTTTGCATTTGTGTTTCCATATTGATGAGCTAAGGAAAATTTGCGTCATAGTCCTCCAATACTTAAAATATATTTTGTGAGTTTAGCTGAGAGATAGTTTCGAAAGCTTCTTTTTTACTAATCTTGTTGATCTAATGACCTCAATTACTTTACGCTCTTTTTCACAAGTAGGGGAGACGATTTTATTAAGGGACGTGTGATTCTTATCACCAGAAAGGCTGCATCTTTTATTTTTAAATTCTTCATTGCATACGGCCTCTGTACCGCACAGAATGCGTCTGGTTTTTTATTTAGAGCTTTACTTGGTGTGTCCCAGCCTGCCACAATTGTAATATTTCTTAGCTGGAGGAAGTAATGGAATTTGTGAAAAGATCTGAATTTTCTCAGGTAGCTGAGTACCAGTAAACCCCACCTTAACTGACTGCGCCGGAATAAATGTCTTCCTATCGTCTCTGTCTCATGATTCTGGCTGCGGACCTTTATTTCCAAATTGATATTTTTTAACACCTCATCATCTCTAATCTCTTCCGGAATATATCATAAAACGCCATAACTTTCAATAAACGATCTGGGTATGAACGGCCTGATATTGGCCTCCAATAACTTAGAATTCCGTAAGTATTCATTTGCCGCTTGTGCCCTTTCAAAAATAATTTTTAACATTGACCTGCCCGAAATTTTGACTTTTGGTATCTATGGAGTATACCAAATCCTTTTATTTTGTGCCATAGGAAAAGTTTATTTTTTGTTTTTGTATTATCAAAGAGATTAGAGTTAGTAGTGTCAAGCAGAACTGCAAATATTCCTTTATTATCAGAAGGAAAAAGGACTAACATTTCCACCAACACCACCACTTTGACCAACACTAACACCAGCTGCACCAACACCAACACAATCACGCCTGTCCATGAGGAATATATCATTATGTATTGTTTTATCAAAATTTATCAAATGGTGATTGCAATGCAATGTTGTGACATGTCCTCTGCATTCACAGACGCGTTTATTTAAACATTTAACTTTTATTAACATGCCCTGTACAGGAGGCCTCTCATCAGGTTTATAGCCATAAGCTTTATATTTTCTTCTAACCAAATTTTTCTTTTTCATTTTGCGTCTTTTATGGTACGGAACTACATCAAAATCTATATTTGAGGTTATGCATTTATCCTCGTCCTCCATATCATTGTCTAAAACAGACGACAAAGTGTTCGCCATTTTGTTGAAAACCTAACCGAAAATGAATGCCGAGTACATTTACCAAAAGAAAATAGTCAAAGGAGAATAAAAAGTGTTAAAGTTTCCAAATGTTAGAGTTGTTGCGTATTCGAGTGTTCGCGAGTGTATTATAATTATATTTCGGCATAGTAAAATTCCCCGTTTATATCTAGGTCTTTTTGTATTTTCATGACATCAAATATTACTCTACGAGTAATTTTTATACCTTTCATGGAAATGGTATATTACTTTGGTCCGATGTTTGTACCAGAACGAGAAGAGTTAGAGCCAACATAAAGTACACCGATATGATCAGAGTGACGAGCTGAATCGATTTAGCCATGTACGTCGGTCTGTGTGTCTGTCCGTCTGCTTGAACGTTAACTAGTCTCTCAGTTTTTGATCTATTTTAATGAAACTTGGCATCTGCGTTTTACATTTTATTAGACATTTGTCGGAACCGGGCAGATCAGATGACTATAACTTCTTCATTTAAAAGGCTAGAAGTCTGAAACATTGCAAGAAGGTACGCTTTACTAAGTTCTATAATACCAGTAAAAATCCTATAGATCGAAGATACATAACATATATAATATAATATATAATTTTGGCGCTTACACTATATAGCTCAATGTTTGGCAGAGCTTCTCCTACCATTTGTGGTCTGCGTCTTTATAGTATACCACAAATGGAGGGACCTACAATTTTGTGCCGACTTCGAACGGCAGATGTAATGAGAAGCTTTTTCATGGCAGGAAAACCTTTGGAGGTTTATCATTGCCAGCCGAGGGCTGACCGCTTTTAGAAAAAACTTTTTCTATGATTAAGATTTTTCTTGCCCTGACTGAGATTCGAACCTCGAACCTACCTGCATATCGAGTTATAGCATGCACCGCTACCAACTCGACCACAGCGGCCACACATAACATATAGCTCCCATATAACTGGTTGTTCAGATATTTCATTTAGCACGAATTTAGTGAGAACTAATGTAGTAGTGAAGATAATTAAAATCGGATAAATATAACATACTAGAAGACCTGGCGAACTTCGTCCCGCTCAAAATTTATTAGTAGTATATGAAATACGATTTGAACTCTGTTGTACACATATTTAATGTTGGGAATGAAACGGACACCTAAATTTCGCATTCGTTTTCGTAGCTTCCTACTTTTCTTTATAGTTATAGCAGATTTTCCAAGTTAAATATTTCGTCGTCCCAGTTAAGTTGTATATTTTTCTGTATATCTGGACTCTAGCGCTACGAAGCAAATAATTGAAAAAAATTAAATCCTATTTTTTATCATGCAAGTATAATACAACATGAATTCCATCAAAATCGGTTCAGAACCACGACTTTTATAAATAACGCGCCGCCTATTTGATGAATTTTTCGCGAAGACATTTTTCTTCCTCTTACTAGTGCCTATATAGAATATTTTGTAAATAAACCGAAAACTCGGATTTTTGAATGCAACATTTCGAAAGTTTTAAAATTTTGATATTGGATCATTATTAACATAGGTTTTTTGTACATAACCGATTTAAGAGTTTGATATCTCATTTTGAAAAACATGACAACGGCTTTCAAAAAAAATAAAATTAAATTAAAAAACAAAAAAAATAAAAATATGTATATTGGGCGGGTCGAATTTTTTTCGCATAAAGCGGCTAGCAAAAACGAAAACTACAAAAAATTCTAAGAAAGTTTTGCCAAGAAACCATGGGTCTAAAATTAATTCCCAGTTCGCGTAGAGCGACTTTAGATTTTGAGGTCATGCTTATCAAATTGTACTCAAAAACCTATAGTTTTAAAAATAACAGCATGCCATGCAATTAATGCAATAATATCAGGCTTTTGTAACTTATTTGTTTTTTCACGAGGCTGAGCAAAAAGCAATCGTACGGTAATCTTAACACACAAGTGGCAAAAAAAATTTGGGAAATTTGGAATAAACTAAACATTCCGTTAATCAATGAAAAAACTGCCTCGAAAAAGCTGAAAACATTGCTAGATAAATATCATAATGAAATAAAATTTAAAAGTAGACCAAGTAAGTCTTCAACGTTTCTGGAAACAATTGATCAAGTGTTTTATATTGGAAAATGTCAGTGCGCAAAAACATTGCCTTGCTGCTGTGGTTTAATACCCATTGAACTCCAAGAGTTTATGATTGATCAGCACAGTAAGAGGAAGCTAACCATTCCCGAATTCGAGGCGATTGCTGTTAACCAACAATCAACACTGGCGCCAACTAGTCTTGATCCAACTTTTTTTCCTGGCTCAACAAATATAGATGTTGAATCAGAGGTGATGTTTGCCATACCAACTGTAAGAGAGCCAAGTTCGTCGAAAAAAAAAATTAATACCAAAAAGTAAGATACACCTCATTCCGCTATGGCGTGCGATAGGTTTGGAATCGGGAATAGGGTTGCTTCTTTTTTGGCCAAATCGCTTTTCAAAGATATTGACTTTAAAGATCAAAATGGGGAACCAATAATTATGGACAAATCTAAAGTTTCACGTGGAAGAAAGAAATGTAGGGATTCTCTTCGAAGAAAGCAACGCAATGACTGTGATCTGGTAGCCTTCTCCTTTGATGGCATAAATAACAACTCTCTGGCGAGCGAAGAAGAAAATGGAAGATATCATCCGAGAATGGTAAAATAATCACATTTAGTGGTTCTTTAAGTGTCTGAGAGCAGATTGTTGGGTTACGTAAAAGTCGACGCCGAGGACGCCAAAACAAAACAGAGGCAATTGTGCGAGTTCCTTATAGAAAAAAAGATGTCCCTTGAGAGACTGATTGGAATTTGCTGTGGTGGAGAAGCAACAAACACAGGTTCTGAAAATGGAATTTTAAGGAGATTCGAAGTCATGTTGAATAGACCATTGCACTGGTTTGTTTGTTTATTACACTTTAATGAACTTCCACTTCGTCACTTGTTCTCCGCATTGGAAAAGTCCACTACAAGCGGATTGCGCACAGCTAGTGGGATAATAACTAAGCAAATCGAAACATGCGAGCAAATGGCGGTAAGCAAACAATTGTTTTAAAGAGCCTAACATGTATATTTTGATCTGAGCTAAATAAATAAAATCTTTCTGTAGGCTGTACCCGACTTTGAGGCCATTTCGTTGGGAGATATGCCTCCACCCATTCATGAAAAAACGCTCTCGACTGACGTTCAGTACTTGTATCGAATGGCAAATGTAGTTTCTGCCCCGCAAATTTAGCCAGTATGAAACCGGGACAAATTGTGCACCCTCGATGGCTAACAAAGGCAAGCAGACTCTTACGTTTATACGTGACAACTAGTTCACCGTCAGCGAATTTAAAAACTTTGGCAACTTACATAATGAAAGTTTACGTACCGATGTACTTTAACATTAAGTTCTACAACTCAGTTGTATACGGCAGTCTCTTGTTTTTTAAATTTATACAGCCCACGCGATATTTACCACCAACGCTGCGAGAATTGTTAACACTGTAATCCAAAATAATTCATACTTCGCTCATTCTAAAATATCTTACTGGCAATGCTTTATGATAAGAGAAAAGATGTTCGCGAAAGAGCCATAAAAAAGATACTACATTATCGTGATAAAGTTTGTGATCCGACTAATCTAAGGGTTTATGATAAAAAGCACTTTGATCTGGTTGACCTAGATGATGACAGTGCTTTGTCTGAGCCTCCATTCTCAGCAAACATTCCATACGAACACTTATTGCAGTTTATTGAGTCTGATGATCCGCCGCTTCCTGACCCAGGGATTCCATGCCATACCCAAGCAACTGAGCGTTGTGTACAGCTTCTGACAACAGTTTTCCAACGCGCTATCGCAAAAATTTTCTAAAGAAAATTTCAGGCGCTTTTCCTGTCGGCCTGCATCTCAAGCTCATCGCACTCACGCATTTCGACCTATCTCTTATTATTACAAAAAATGCGTCTTGCTTACTTCTTCAAGTCACGGTAACTCTCCCGCACTGCCGGTGTAGCCCTGTAGGCAGCATCTTTACGTTCCGTAGCAGCGCGACATTCCTCGTCATACCATTTGTTCTTTCGGGCTCGCTGAAATCCAATGGATTCTTCAGCGGCGGTATGTAGACAGCGAGAAATATGGGTTCACTGCTCGGAAATATCGTTCTGTTGATTACTGCTCTCAGAGAGCAGAACTGCAAGTTAGATGGCGAAGTGGGTGGCTGTCTGCTACGATTGCAATTTTTGGACGTCTAACTTTCCTTGGGTCCATCGACCATCGCATCTCTTGGATGGCGGTGATGTCAGCCTTTGTTCTGCTGAGGACATCAACCAGCCGGGCAGAGGAATCTTCCCAATTAAGGGTCCGGACATTCCAGGTGCATGCCCTCAAATAATTTTTCTTTAAACGTTTGCCGTAGTCATCATAAAAAAGGAGGGTTTCATCCAAGGCTTTATCTTTCTTTTCATTGGAGGTATGGTTTTACGTAGCGGGTTCTAGGCCCTGCGCACAACATATTGCTGGGGTGAAAGTTTTGAACTCTTTTATACAGCGAGCCGCTTGCTCCAAGACAGACGCCCGCTTGCAGCCGCGCCTACTGACGAACAAACGCTGCGGACTTTAGTGGACTCTTGAACGAAAAATGTCGGAGTGGCTCCACTAAAGCTCCCTCCCTATTAGCCGTGACCCAAGGCTCCACACGACTTGGTTACCGAATCTTGCACATGGGTGGCTCACGTTGCCCAGGGTGCACGAACGTGGACGTAAGAGTAGGGATTGAGTACAGCCGTGCAACAGTAACCGCATACCCAGAAGCACCACTGTACCTCATTGCACCCTCTCTACCCCATTGCACCCTGAAAGATATACTTCTTTTAAATCCAATGGCTACACCACCATAAACATTTATAAGTTTATGACCTTCCCTGTTCATGCCATGAGAAAAAATGTATTTTATAATTATTATATCAATATCAGTAATTCTTGAATGACTTGTTTGCCTTATGGCGATTAAACTGTGCTATCTTTATTATTGCATGCATTTTATTTATATGCATTCTTTCGGTCAACGTCTCAGTATGCTCTTTTTCGCAGTTCAGGTTTGAAATAATTTTTATTAAAGGGCAGTTTATATTAGGGTTAAAATGTGTTTGTGGTTGACTAACGATTTACTCAATCTCTGTCACTTTGAAATAACCCGGCAATTTACAGCAAGCAACAACATTGTCCCGCTTTGCCCTCCTCTGCTTACCAGCTGGAACCGATGCTTCTTTCGAAACGCTGCTTCGTGCTACATCGATAAATCTTCTTCTTATGAGCCGTTTGTTTGTTTCCGCACTCGCATTTTGCATTTGTGTTTCCATATTGATGAGCTAAGGAAAATTTGCGTCATAGTCCTCCAATACTTCAAATATATTTTGTGAGTTTAGCTGAGAGATAGTTTCGAAAGCTTCTTTTTTACTAATCTTGTTGATCTAATGACCTCAATTACTTTACGCTCTTTTTCACAAGTAGGGGAGACGATTTTATTAAGGGACGTGTGATTCTTATCACCAGAAAGGCTGCATCTTTTATTTTTAAATTCTTCATTGCATACGGCCTCTGTACCGCACAGAATGCGTCTGGTTTTTTATTTAGAGCTTTACTTGGTGTGTCCCAGCCTGCCACAATTGTAATATTTCTTAGCTGGAGGAAGTAATGAAATTTGTGAAAAGATCTGAATTTTCTCAGGTAGCTGAGTACCAGTAAACCCCACCTTAACTGACTGCGCCGGTATAAATGTCTTCCTATCGTCTCTGTCTCATGATTCTGGCTGCGGACCTTTATTTCCAAATTGATATTTTTTAACACCTCATCATCTCTAATCTCTTCCGGAATATATCATAAAACGCCATAACTTTCAATAAACGATCTGGGTATGAACGGCCTGATATTGGCCTCCAATAACTTAGAATTCCGTAAGTATTCATTTGCCGCTTGTGCCCTTTCAAAAATAATTTTTAACATTGACCTGCCCGAAATTTTGACTTTTGGTATCTATGGAGTATACCAAATCCTTTTATTTTGTGCCATAGGAAAAGTTTATTTTTTGTTTTTGTATTATCAAAGAGATTAGAGTTAGTAGTGTCAAGCAGAACTGCAAATATTCCTTTATTATCAGAAGGAAAAAGGACTAACATTTCCACCAACACCACCACTTTGACCAACACTAACACCAGCTGCACCAACACCAACACAATCACGCTGCTGTCCATGAGGAATATATCATTATGTATTGTTTTATCAAAATTTATCAAATGGTGATTGCAATGCAATGTTGTGACATGTCCTCTGCATTCACAGACGCGTTTATTTAAACATTTAACTTTTATTAACATGCCCTGTACAGGAGGCCTCTCATCAGGTTTATAGCCATAAGCTTTATATTTTCTTCTAACCAAATTTTTCTTTTTCATTTTGCGTCTTTTATGGTACGGAACTACATCAAAATCTATATTTGAGGTTATGCATTTATCCTCGTCCTCCATATCATTGTCTAAAACAGACGACAAAGTGTTCGCCATTTTGTTGAAAACCTAACCGAAAATGAATGCCGAGTACATTTACCAAAAGAAAATAGTCAAAGGAGAATAAAAAGTGTTAAAGTTTCCAAATGTTAGAGTTGTTGCGTATTCGAGTGTTCGCGAGTGTATTATAATTATATTTCGGCATAGTAAAATTCCCCGTTTATATCTAGGTCTTTTTGTATTTTCATGACATCAAATATTACTCTACGAGTAATTTTTATACCTTTCATGGAAATGGTATATTACTTTGGTCCGATGTTTGTACCAGAACGAGAAGAGTTAGAGCCAACATAAAGTACACCGATATGATCAGAGTGACGAGCTGAATCGATTTAGCCATGTACGTCGGTCTGTGTGTCTGTCCGTCTGCTTGAACGTTAACTAGTCTCTCAGTTTTTGATCTATTTTAATGAAACTTGGCATCTGCCTTTTTACATTTTATTAGACATTTGTCGGAACCGGGCAGATCAGATGACTATAACTTCTTCATTTAAAAGGCTAGAAGTCTGAAACATTGCAAGAAGGTACGCTTTACTAAGTTCTATAATACCAGTAAAAATCCTATAGATCGAAGATACATAACATATATAATATAATATATAATTTTGGCGCTTACACTATATAGCTCAATGTTTGGCAGAGCTTCTCCTACCATTTGTGGTCTGCGTCTTTATAGTATACCACAAATGGAGGGACCTACAATTTTGTGCCGACTTCGAACGGCAGATGTAATGAGAAGCTTTTTCATGGCAGGAAAACCTTTGGAGGTTTATCATTGCCAGCCGAGGGGTGACCGCTTTTAGAAAAAACTTTTTCTATGATTAAGATTTTTCTTGCCCTGACTGAGATTCGAACCTCGAACCTACCTGCATATCGAGTTATAGCATGCACCGCTACCAACTCGACCACAGCGGCCACACATAACATATAGCTCCCATATAACTGGTTATTCAGATATTTCATTTAGCACGAATTTAGTGAGAACTAATGTAGTAGTGAAGATAATTAAAATCGGATAAATATAACATACTAGAAGACCTGGCGAACTTCGTCCCGCTCAAAATTTATTAGTAGTATATGAAATACGATTTGAACTCTGTTGTACACATATTTAATGTTGGGAATGAAACGGACACCTAAATTTCGCATTCGTTTTCGTAGCTTCCTACTTTTCTTTATAGTTATAGCAGATTTTCCAAGTTAAATATTTCGTCGTCCCAGTTAAGTTGTATATTTTTCTGTATATCTGGACTCTAGCGCTACGAAGCAAATAATTGAAAAAAATTAAATCCTATTTTTTATCATGCAAGTATAATACAACATGAATTCCATCAAAATCGGTTCAGAACCACGACTTTTATAAATAACGCGCCGCCTATTTGATGAATTTTTCGCGAAGACATTTTTCTTCCTCTTACTAGTGCCTATATAGAATATTTTGTAAATAAACCAAAAACTCGGATTTTTGAATGCAACATTTCGAAAGTTTTAAAATTTTGATATTGGATCATTATTAATATAGGTTTTTTGTACATAACCGATTTAAGAGTTTGATATCTCATTTTGAAAAACATGACAACGGCTTTCAAAAAAAATAAAATTAAATTAAAAAACAAAAAAAATAAAAATATGTATATTGGGCGGGTCGAATTTTTTTCGCATTAAGCGGCTAGCAAAAACGAAAACTACAAAAAATTCTAAGAAAGTTTTGCCAAGAAACCATGGGTCTAAAATTAATTCCCAGTTCGCGTAGAGCGACTTTAGATTTTGAGGTCATACTTATTAAATTGTACTCAAAAACCTATAGTTTTAAAAATAACAGCATGCCATGCAATTAATGCAATAATAGCAGGCTTTTGTAACTTATTTGTTTTTTCACGAGGCTGAGCAAAAAGCAATCGTACGGTAATCTTAACACACAAGTGGCAAAAAAAATTTGGGAAATTTGGAATAAACTAAACATTCCGTTAATCAATGAAAAAACTGCCTCGAAAAAGTTGAAAACATTGCTAGATAAATATCATAATGAAATAAAATTTAAAAGTAGACCAAGTAAGTCTTCAACGTTTCTGGAAACAATTGATCAAGTGTTTTATATTGGAAAATGTCAGTGCGCAAAAACATTGCCTTGCTGCTGTGGTTTAATACCCATTGAACTCCAAGAGTTTATGATTGATCAGCACAGTAAGAGGAAGCTAACCATTCCCGAATTCGAGGCGATTGCTGTTGAACAACAATCAACACTGGCGCCAACTAGTATTGATCCAACTATTTTTTCCTGGCTCAACAAATATAGATGTTGAATCAGAGGTGATATTTGCCATACCAACTGCAAGAGAGCCAAGTTCGTCGAAAAAAAAAATTAATACCAAAAAGTAAGATACACCTCATTCCGCTATGGCGTGCGATAGGTTTGGAATCGGGAATAGGGTTGCTTCTTTTTTGGCCACATCCCTTTTTTTTTTAAAGATGAAAATGGGGAACCAATAATTATGGACAAATCTAAAGTTTCACGTGAAAGAAAGAAATGTAGGGATTCTCTTCGAAGAAAGCAACGCAATGACTGTGATCTGTTAGCCTTCTCCTTTGATGGCAGAAATAACAACTCTCTGGCGAGCGAAGAAGAAAATGGAAGATATCATCCGAGAATGGTAAAATAATCACATTTAGTGGTTCTTTAAGTGTCTGAGAGCAGATTGTTGGGTTACGTAAAAGCCGACGCCGAGGACGCCAAAACAAAACAGAGGCAATTGTGCGAGTTCCTTATAGAAAAAAAGATGTCCCTTGAGAGACTGATTGGAATTTGCTGTGGTGGAGAAGCAACAAACACAGGTTCTGAAAATGGAATTTTAAGGAGATTCGAAGTCATGTTGAATAGACCATTGCACTGGTTTGTTTGTTTATTACACTTTAATGAACTTCCACTTCGTCACTTGTTCTCCGCATTGGAAAAGTCCACTACAAGCGGATTGCGCACAGCTAGTGGGATAATAACTAAGCAAATCGAAACATGCGAGCAAATGGCGGTAAGCAAACAATTGTTTTAAAGAGCCTAACATGTATATTTTGATCTGAGCTAAATAAATAAAATCTTTCTGTAGGCTGTACCCGACTTTGAGGCCATTTCGTTGGGAGATATGCCTCCACCCATTCATGAAAAAACGCTCTCGACTGACGTTCAGTACTTGTATCGAATGGCAAATGTAGTTTCTGCCCCGAAAATTTAGCCAGTATGAAACCGGGACAAATTGTGCACCCTCGATGGCTAACAAAGGCAAGCAGACTCTTACGTTTATACGTGACAACTAGTTCACCATCAGCGAATTTAAAAACTTTGGCAACTTACATAATGAAAGTTTACGTACCGATGTACTTTAACATTAAGTTCTACAACTCAGTTGTATACGGCAGTCTCTTGTTTTTTAAATTTATACAGCCCACGCGATATTTACCACCAACGCTGCGAGAAATTGTTAACACTGTAATCCAAAATAATTCATACTTCGCTCATTCTAAAAATATCTTACTGGCAATGCTTTATGATAAGAGAAAAGATGTTCGCGAAAGAGCCATAAAAAAGATACTACATTATCGTGATAAAGTTTGTGATCCGACTAATCTAAGGGTTTATGATAAAAAGCACTTTGATCTGGTTGACCTAGATGATGACAGTGCTTTGTCTGAGCCTCCATTCTCAGCAAACATTCCATACGAACACTTGTTGCAGTTTATTGAGTCTGATGATCCGCCGCTTCCTGACCCAGGGATTCCATGCCATACCCAAGCAACTGAGCGTTGTGTACAGCTTCTGACAACAGTTTTCCAACGCGCTATCGCAAAAATTTTCTAAAGAAAATTTCAGGCGCTTTTCCTGTCGGCCTGCATCTCAAGCTCATCGTACTCACGCATTTCGACCTATCTCTTATTATTACAAAAAATGCGTCTTGCTTACTTCTTCAAGTCACGGTAACTCTCCCGCACTGCCCGTGTAGCCCTGTAGGCAGCATCTTTACGTTCCGTAGCAGCGCGACATTCCTCGACATACCATTTGTTCTTTCGGGCTCGCTGAAATCCAATGGATTCTTCAGCGGCGGTATGTAGACAGCGAGAAATATGGCTTCACTGCTCGGAAATATCGTTCTGTTGATTACTGCTCTCAGAGAGCAGAACTGCAAGTTAGATGGCGAAGTGGGTGGCTGTCTGCTACGATTGCAATTTTTGGACGTCTAGCTTTCCTTGGGTCCATCGACCATCGCATCTCTTGGATGGCGGTGATGTCAGCCTTTGTTCTGCTGAGGACATCAACCAGCCGGGCAGAGGAATCTTCCCAATTAAGGGTCCGGACATTCCAGGTGCATGCCCTCAAATCATTTTTCTTTAAACGTTTGCCGTAGTCATCATAAAAAAGGAGGGTTTCATCCAAGGCTTTATCTTTCTTTTCGTTGGAGGTATGGTTTTACGTAGCGGGTTCTAGGCCCTGCGCACAACATATTGCTGGGGTGAAAGTTTTGAACTCTTTTATACAGCGAGCCGCTTGCAGCCGCGCCTACTGACGAACAAACGCTGCGGACTTTAGTGGACTCTTAAACGAAAAATGTCGGAGTGGCTCCACTAAAGCTCCCTCCCTATTAGCCGTGACCCAAGGCTCCACACGACTTGGTTACCGAATCTTGCACATGGGTTGCTCACGTTGCCCAGGGTGCACGAACGTGGACGTAAGAGTAGGGATTGAGTACAGCCGTGCAACAGTAACCGCATACCCAGAAGCACCACTGTACCTCATTGCACCCTCTCTACCCCATTGCACCCTGAAAGATATACTTCTTTTAAATCCAATGGCTACACCACCATAAACATTTATAAGTTTATGACCTTCCCTGTTCATGCCATGAGAAAAAATGTATTTTATAATTATTATATCAATATCAGTAATTCTTGAATGACTTGTTTGCCTTATGGCGATTAAACTGTGCTATCTTTATTATTGCATGCATTTTATTTATATGCATTCTTTCGGTCAACGTCTCAGTATGCTCTTTTTCGCAGTTCAGGTTTGAAATAATTTTTATTAAAGGGCAGTTTATATTAGGGTTAAAATGTGTTTGTGGTTGACTAACGATTTACTCAATCTCTGTCACTTTGAAATAACCCGGCAATTTACAGCAAGCAACAACATTGTCCCGCTTTGCCCTCCTCTGCTTACCAGCTGGAACTGATGCTTCTTTCGAAACGCTGCTTCGTGCTACATCGATAAATCTTCTTCTTATGAGCCGTTTGTTTGTTTCCGCACTCGCATTTTGCATTTGTGTTTCCATATTGATGAGCTAAGGAAAATTTGCGTCATAGTCCTCCAATACTTCAAATATATTTTGTGAGTTTAGCTGAGAGATAGTTTCGAAAGCTTCTTTTTTACTAATCTTGTTGATCTAATGACCTCAATTACTTTACGCTCTTTTTCACAAGTAGAGGAGACGATTTTATTAAGGGACGTGTGATTATTATCACCAGAAAGGCTGCATCTTTTATTTTTAAATTCTTCATTGCATACGGCCTCTGTACCGCACAGAATGCGTCTGGTTTTTTATTTAGAGCTTTACTTGGTGTGTCCCAGCCTGCCACAATTGTAACATTTCTTAGCTGGAGGAAGTAATGAAATTTGTGAAAAGATCTGAATTTTCTCAGGTAGCTGAGTACCAGTAAACCCCACCTTAACTGACTGCGCCGGAATAAATGTCTTCCTATCGTCTCTGTCTCATGATTCTGGCTGCGGACCTTTATTTCCAACTTGATATTTTTTAACACCTCATCATCTCTAATCTCTTCCGGAATATATCATAAAACGCTATAACTTTCAATAAACGATCTGGGTATGAACGGCCTGATATTGGCCTCCAATAACTTAGAATTCCGTAAGTATTCATTTGCCGCTTGTGCCCTTTCAAAAATAATTTTTAACATTGACCTGCCCGAAATTTTGACTTTTGGTATCTATGGAGTATACCAAATCCTTTTATTTTGTGCCATAGGAAAAGTTTATTTTTTGTTTTTGTATTATCAAAGAGATTAGAGTTAGTAGTGTCAAGCAGAACTGCAAATATTCCTTTATTCTCAGAAGGAAAAAGGACTAACATTTCCACCAACACCACCACTTTGACCAACACTAACACCAGCTGCACCAACACCAACACAATCACGCTGCTGTCCATGAGGAATATATCATTATGTATTGTTTTATCAAAATTTATCAAATGGTGATTGCAATGCAATGTTGTGACATGTCCTCTGCATTTACAGACGCGTTTATTTAAACATTTAACTTTTATTAACATGCCCTGTACAGGAGGCCTCTCATCAGGTTTATAGCCATAAGCTTTACATTTTCTTCTAACCAAATTTTTCTTTTTCATTTTGCGTCTTTTATGGTACGGAACTACATCAAAATCTATATTTAAGGTTATGCATTTATTCTCGTCCTCCATATCATTGTCTAAAACAGACGACAAAGTGTTCGCGATTTTGTTGAAAACCTAACCGAAAATGAATGCCGAGTACATTTACCAAAAGAAAATAGTCAAAGGAGAATAAAAAGTGTTAAAGTTTCCAAATGTTAGAGTTGTTGCGTATTCGAGTGCTCGCGAGTGTATTATAATTATATTTCGGCATAGTAAAATTCCCCGTTTATATCTAGGTCTTTTTGTATTTTCATGACATCAAATATTACTCTACGAGTAATTTTTATACCTTTCATGGAAATGGTATATTACTTTGGTCCGATGTTTGTACCAGAACGAGAAGAGTTAGAGCCAACATAAAGTACACCGATATGATCAGAGTGACGAGCTGAATCGATTTAGCCATGTACGTCGGTCTGTGTGTCTGTCCGTCTGTTTGAACGTTATCTAGTCTCTCAGTTTTTGATCTATTTTAATGAAACTTGGCATCTGCCTTTTTACATTTTATTAGACATTTGTCGGAACCGGGCAGATCAGATGACTATAACTTCTTCATTTAAAAGGCTAGAAGTCTGAAACTTTGCAAGAAGGTACGCTTTACTAAGTTCTATAATACCAGTAAAAATCCTATAGATCGAAGATACATAACATATATAATATAATATATAATTTTGGCGCTTACACTATATAGCTCAATGTTTGGCCGAGCTTCTCCTACCATTTGTGGTCTGCGTCTTTATAGTATACCACAAATGGAGGGACCTACAATTTTGTGCCGACTTCGAACGGCAGATGTAATGAGAAGCTTTTTCATGGCAGAAATACCCTCGGAGGTTTATCATTGACAGCCGAGGGGTGACCGCTTTTAGAAAAAACTTTTTCTATGATTAAGATTTTTCTTGCCCTGACTGAGATTCGAACCTCGAACCTACCTGCATATCGAGTTATAGCATGCACCGCTACCAACTCGACCACAGCGGCCACACATAACATATAGCTCCCATATAACTGGTTGTTCAGATATTTCATTTAGCACGAATTTAGTGAGAACTAATGTAGTAGTGAAGATAATTAAAATCGGATAAATATAACATACTAGAAGACCTGGCGAACTTCGTCCCACTCAAAATTTATTAGTTGTATATGAAATACGATTTGAACTCTCTTGTACACATATTTAATGTTGGGAATGAAACGGACACCTAAATTTCGCATTCGTTTTCGTAGCTTCCTACTTTTCTTTATAGTTATAGCAGATTTTCCAAGTTAAATATTTCGTCGTCCCAGTTAAGTTGTATATTTTTCTGTATATCTGGACTCTAGCGCTACGAAGCAAATAATTGAAAAAAATTAAATCCTATTTTTTATCATGCAAGTATAATACAACATGAATTCCATCAAAATCGGTTCAGAACCACGACTTTTATAAATAACGCGCCGCCTATTTGATGAATTTTTCGCGAAGACATTTTTCTTCCTCTTACTAGTGCCTATATAGAATATTTTGTAAATAAACCGAAAACTCGGATTTTTGAATGCAACATTTCGAAAGTTTTAAAATTTTGATATTGGATCATTATTAACATAGGTTTTTTGTACATAACCGATTTAAGAGTTTGATATCTCATTTTGAAAAACATGACAACGGCTTTCAAAAAAAATAAAATTAAATTAAAAAACAAAAAAAATAAAAATATGTATATTAGGGCGGGTCGAATTTTTTTCGCATAAAGCGGCTAGCAAAAACGAAAACTACAAAAAATTCTAAGAAAGTTTTGCCAAGAAACCATGGGTCTAAAATTAATTCCCAGTTCGCGCAGAGCGACTTTAGATTTTGAGGTCATACTTATTAAATTGTACTCAAAAACCTATAGTTTTAAAAATAACAGCATGCCATGCAATTAATGCAATAATAGCGGGCTTTTGTAACTTATTTGTTTTTTCACGAGGCTGAGCAAAAAGCAATCGTACGGTAATCTTAACACACAAGTGGCAAACAAAATTTTGGAAATTTGGAATAAACTAAACATTCCGTTAATCAATGAAAAAACTGCCTCGAAAAAGTTGAAAACATTGCTAGATAAATATCATAATGAAATAAAATTTAAAAGTAGACCAAGTAAGTCTTCAACGTTTCTGGAAACAATTGATCAAGTGTTTTATATTGGAAAATGTCAGTGCGCAAAAACATTGCCTTGCTGCTGTGGTTTAATACCCATTGAACTCCAAGAGTTTATGATTGATCAGCACAGTAAGAGGAAGCTAACCATTCCCGAATTCGAGGCGATTGCTGTTGAACAACAATCAACACTGGCGCCAACTATTCTTGATCCAACTATTTTTTCCTGGCTCAACAAATATAGATGTTGAATCAGAGGTGATGTTTGCCATACCAACTGACAGAGAGCCAAGTTCGTCGAAAAAAAAAATTAATACCAAAAAGTAAGATACACCTCATTCCGCTATGGCGTGCGATAGGTTTGGAATCGGGAATAGGGTTGCTTCTTTTTTGGCCACATCGCTATTC
Organism: Philophylla caesio; assembly: GCA_963971545.1. Lineage (NCBI taxonomy): Eukaryota > Metazoa > Arthropoda > Insecta > Diptera > Tephritidae > Philophylla > Philophylla caesio. The sequence goes on along the minus strand of OZ020604.1, from coordinate 114,869,294 downwards.
AAAGATATTGACTTCAAAGATGAAAATGGGGAACCAATAATTATGGACAAATCTAAAGTTTCACGTGAAAGAAAGACATGTAGGGATTCTCTTCGAAGAAAGCAACGCAATGACTGTGATCTAGTAGCCTTCTCCTTTGATGGCAGAAATAACAACTCTCTGACGAGCGAAGAAGAAAATGGAAGATATCATCCGAGAATGGTAAAATAATCACATTTAGTGGTTCTTAAAGAGCCTGAGAGCAGATTGTTGGGTTACGTAAAAGTCGACGCCGATGTCCGCTGAGAGACTGATTGGAATTTGCTGTGGTGGAGAAGCAACAAACACAGGTTCTGAAAATGGAATTTTAAGGAGATTCGAAGTCATGTTGAATAGACCATTGCACTGGTTTGTTTGTTTATTACACTTTAATGAACTTCCACTTCGTCACTTGTTCTCCGCATTGGAAAAGTCCACTACAAGCGGATTGCGCACAGCTAGTGGGATAATAACAAAGCAAATCGAAACATGCGAGCAAATGGCGGTAAGCAAACAATTGTTTTAAAGAGCCTAACATATATATTATGATCTGAGCTAAATAAATAAAATCTTTCTGTAGGCTGTACCCGACTTTGAGGCCATTTCGTTGGGAGATATGCCTCCACCCATTCATGAAAAAACGCTCTCGACTGACGTTCAGTACTTGTATCGAATGGCAAATGTAGTTTCTGCCCCGAAAATTTAGCCAGTATGAAACCGGGACAAATTGTGCACCCTAGATGGCTAACAAAGGCAAGCAGACTCTTACGTTTATACGTGACAACTAGTTCACCATCAGCGAATTTAAAAACTTTGGCAACTTACATAATGAAAGTTTACGTACCGATGTACTTTAACATTAAGTTCTACAACTCAGTTGTATACGGCAGTCTCTTGTTACCGATATTTACCACCAACGCTGCGAGAAATTGTTAACACTGTAATCCAAAATAATTCATACTTCGCTCATTCTAAAAATATCTTACTGGCAATGCTTTATGATAAGAGAAAAGATGTTCGCGAAAGAGCCACAAAAAAGATACTACATTATCGTGATAAAGTTTGTGATCCGACTAATCTAAAGGTTTATGATAAAAAGCACGCAATCAATTTTGAATGCTCATACTCTCAGAGAGCAGGACTGCAAGTTAGATGGCGAAGTGGGTGGCTGTCTACTGCGATTGCAGTTTTTGGACGTCGAGCTTTCCTTGGGTCCATCGACCATCGCATCTCTTGGATGGCGGTGATGTCAGCCTTTGTTCTGCTGAGGACATCAACCAGCCGGGCACAGGAATCTTCCCAATTAAGGGTCCGGACATTCCAGGTGCATGCCCTCAAATCATTTTTCTTTAAACGTGTGCCGTGGTCATCATAAAAAAGGGGGGTTTCATCCAAGGGTTTATCTTTCTTTTCATTGGAGGTATGGTTTTACGTAGCGGGTTCTAGGCCCTGCGCACAACATATTGCTGGGGGTGAAAGTTTTGAACTCTTTTATACAGCGAGCCGCTTGCTCCAAGACAGACGCCCGCTTGCAGTCGCGCCTACTGACGAACAAACGTTGCGGACTTTAGTGGACTCTTAAAGGAAAAATGTCGGAGTGGCTCCACTAAAGCTCCCTCCCTATTAGCCGTGACCCAAGGCTCCACACGACTTGGTTACCGAATCTTGCACATGGGTTGCTCAAGTAGCCCAGGGTGCACGAACGTGGACGTAAGAGTAGGGATTGAGTACAGCCGTGCAACAGTAACCGCATACCCAGAAGCACCAATGTACCTCATTGCACCCTCTCTACCCCATTGCACCCTGAAAGATATACTTCTTTTAAATCCAATGGCTACACCACCATAAGCATTTATAAGTTTATGACCTTCCCTGTTCTTGCCATGAGAAAAAAATTATTTTATAATTATTATATCAACATCAGTAATTCTTGAATGAATTGTTTGCCTTAAGGCGATTTAACTGCGCTATCTTTATTATTGCCATTTTTAATTATATGCATTCTTTCGGTCAACGTCTCAGTATACTCTTTTTCACAGTTCAGGTTTGAAATAATTGTTATTAAAGGGCAGTTTATATTAAGGTTAAAACGTGTTTGTGGTTGACTAACGATTTACTCAATCTCTGTCACTTTGAAATAACCCGGCAATTTATTGCAAACAACAACATTGTCCCGCTTTGCCCTCCTCTCCTTAACAGCTGGAACCGATGCTTCTTTCGAAACGCTGATTCGTGCTACATCGATAAATCTTCTTCTTATGAGCCGTTTGTTTGTTTCCGCACTCGCATTTTGCATTTGTGTTTCCATATTGATAAGCTAAGGAAAATTTGCGTCATAGTCCTCCAATACTTCAAATATATTTCGTGAGTATATATATGAGAGTAAGTTTCGAAAGCTTCTTTTTTACTAATCTTGTTGATCTAATGACCTCAATTACTTTACGCTCTTTTTCACAAGTAGGGGAGACGATTTTATTAAGGGACGTGTGATTCTTTTCACCACAAAGGCTGCATCTTTTATTTTTAAATTCTTCATTGCATGCGGCCTCTGTACCGCACAGAATGCGTCTGGTTTTTTATTTAGAGCTTTACTTGGTGTGTCCCAGCCTGCCACAATTGTAACATTTCTTAGCTGGAGGAAGTAATGCATGACCTTGAAATTTGTGAAAAGATCTGAATTTTCTCAGGTAGCTGAGCACCATTAAACCCCACCTTAACTGACTGCGCCGGAATAAATGTCTGCCTATCGTCTCTGGCTCATGATTCTGGCTGCGGACCTTTATTTCCAAATTGATATTTTTTAACACTTCATCATCTCTAATCTCTTCCGGAATATGTCATAACTTTCCATAAACGATCTAGGTATGAACGGCCTGATATTGGCCTTCAATAACTTAGAATTCCGTAAGTATTCATTTGCCGCTTGTGCCCTTTCAAAAATAATTTTTAACATTGACCTGCCCGAAATTTTGACTTCTGGTATCTATGAAGTATACCAAATCCTTTTATTTTGTGCCATAGGAAAAGTTTATTTTTTGTTTTTGTATTATCAAAGAGATTAGAGTTAGCAGTGTCAAGCAGAACTGCAAATATTCCTTTATTATCAGAAGGAAAAAGGACTAACGTTTCCACCAACACCACCACTTTGACCAACACTAACACCAGCTGCACCAACACCAACACAATCACGCTGCTGTCCATGAGGAATATATCATTATGTACTGTTTTATCAAAATTTATCAAATGGTGATTGTAATGCAATGTTGTAACATGTCCTCTGCATTCACAGACGCGTTTATTTAACCATTTAACTTTTATTAACATGCCCTGTACAGGAGGCCTCTCATCAGGTTTATAGCCATAAGCTTTACATTTTCTTCTAACCAAATTTTTCTTTTTCATTTTGCCTATTTTATGGTACGGAACTACATCAAAATCTATATTTGAGGTTATGCATTTATTCTCGTCCTCCATATCATTGTCTAAAACAGACGACAAAGTGTTCGCCATTTTGTTGAAAACCTAACCGAAAATGAATGCCGAGTACATTTACCAAAAGAAAGTAGTCAATGGAGAATAAAAAGTGTTAAAGTTTCCAAACGTTAAAGTTGTTGCGTATTCGAGTGTTCGCGAGTGTATTATAATTATATTTCGGCATAGTAAAATTCCCCCCGGAGGTCTTTTTGTATTTTCATGACATCAAATATTACTCTACGAGTAATTTTTATACCTTTCATGGAAATGGTATATTACTTTGGTCCGATGTTTGTAAGTACCAGAACGAGAAGAGTTAGACGCATCATAATGTACACCGATAGATCAGAGTGACGAGCTGAATCGATTTAGCCATTTACGTCGGTCTGTGTGTCTGTCCGTCTGTTTAAACGTTAACTAGTCCCTCAGTTTTTGAGCTCTTTTAATGAAACTTGGCAGTCAGATGTCTTTTTACATTTTATTAGACATTTGTCGGAAACGGGCAGATCAGATGACTATAACGTATAAAGGAGCCGATTGTTCAGATATCATATTTTACTTCATAACTTCTTCATTTAAAAAGCTAGAAGTCTGAAACTTTGCAAGGAGGTACGCTTTACTAAGTTCTATAATACCAGCAAAAATCTTATAGATCGAAGATACATAACGTATATAATATAATATATAATTTTGGCGCTTACACTATATAGCTCAATGTTTGGCCGAGCTTCTCCTACCATTTGTGGTCTGCGTCTTTATAGTATACCACAAATGGAAGGACCTACAATTTTGTGCCGACTTCGAACGGCAGATGTAATGAGAAGCTTTTTCATGGCATAAATACCCTCGGAGGTTTGCCATTGCCAGCCGAGGGGTGACTGCTTTTAGAAAAAACTTTTTCTATGATTAAGATTTTTCTTGCCCTGACTGAGATTCGAACCTCGACCCTACCTGCATATCGAGTTATAGCATGCACCGCTACCAACTCGACCACAGCGGCCACACATAACATATAGCTCCAATATAACTGGTTCTTCAGATATTTCATTTAGCACGAAACCCCCTCCATTTATGCAGCAAAAGTCTTGAAATTTTGCACAAAGAATAGGTATAGTGAGAACTAATGTAGTTTAACAGTTGTTATTTGACTTGGCAAAAAAGAAAAAAGCTTAGTAAGGCGCGCTTAGTTAGCTGTCAAAAAGAGCAAAACAAAAACGAAAAACCGATATACATACATTATAGCGCCATCTACTTCTTATTGTCCGAACAAAGGAAAATTTAACTTTACTTTAACATTATTTTGCTTCAACACTTTCCCTTGTTAATTTAAATTAAATTCTAAATAATATTAGAGCGAATAAATGGCCACTTTTCTTTCCGTTTAAGTTAGTCCCATCTTCAATGATAAAATCTTCAGTCGTGTCTTTGGCAACGGCTTAGTCATGATATCTGCTAGTTGGTGTTCAGTGGAGATTTGTTGAATACCCAATTTGCCTTCTGTTACCTTCTCTCTTATGAAAAAGTGCTTGATGGATATGTGCTTAGTTCTGCGGTGGAAATCCGGGTTTTGGGCCAGTCTAACTGCTGCAGAGTTGTCAACTAGGATGACGGGAATATCTTTGAGCTCTATGATTCTTCTGAATAGCCTGCTCAACCAGATCGCTTCTTTCGCTCCCTCGTTTGCTGCAATGATTTCTGCTTCAGTTGTCGAAGTGGCCACAATGGCTTGACGTTGACTTAGCCAGGAAACTGCTCCTCCTGCATACTTCACAATGACTCCGGAGGTCGAACGACCTGTCTTCATGCATCCTCCAAAATCAGCATCACTGTATATTTCCAAAATCCCTACATCTTTGTTGTACTGGTAGACTATTCCAAGGTCTAGTGTGCCAGATATGTAGCGAAAAACTCTCTTGACTCGTACGATGTCTTCATGAGTAGGACTTTCCAAAGCTCTTGAAATAAATCCCACACTGTACGCCAGGTCAGGCCTTGTTCCAAGCATCAGGTACATCAGCGCTCCAACAGCTTGTCTGTAAGAAAGGCTGTTGCTTTGTCATCTTTCCCTGGTGTGGAAGTTTCTGCATCTTTGAGAATTGGAGTTGATACTGATTTGCACTCTGAAAAATTGAAACGTTCTAAAATTTTCTTTGCATATGATTTTTGATTTATCTTTATGTAATTTTCTTTGCGCTCAATTTCAAGTCCCAAAAAATAATTTGCTTGCTTTGAGACAATTTTGAATTCGGTTTTCAACTCTCCAATGAAATTTTCCATCTCACGTAGATCTGTGGCAGCTAGGAGACCATCATCCACGTAAATCACAAGTATGAGTTTTTAACCACGCTTTTCCCGAACGTACATACATGGATCCGCATTACTAGCCTTGAATTCATGTCTTTGAAGGAAAACTCCAAAACGTTTGTTCCAACATCTAGGTGCTTGCTGGAGACCGTACAGGCTTTTCTGCAGTTTGCACACCTTGCTGGTCCCGTCTTCATACCCTTATGGCTGTTTCATAAACACGGTCTCTTCGAGATCGCCGTACAAAAAAGCTGTTGATACATCGAACTGTGTCAGGTGCATTCTTTCACTCGCTGCTATGCTAAGAGTCGAACGAATTGTTCCCATTTTTGCAACTGGACTAAAGGTTTCGCTGTAATCGATGCCTTGACGTTGGTTGAACCCCTTGACGACCAGCCTCCCTTTATATTTATCGATGGTCCCATCAGGGTTTTTCTTGAGTCGGAAGACCCATTTGCATGGTATTGCTTTTGCACCTGCTGGAAGTTCTGCCAAAGTCCAGGTATCATTTTCTTTTAACGAGGTAATTTCACGATCCATGGCTTTCTTCCACTCTTGTGAGTCCTCACTTCTTAGAGCTTCTTCAAAAGTATCAGGAGTCTCTGTCAGTTGATTGTGAAACGCCTCCACTGTCATGGCATAATCTTCAAGATATTTGGGCTTCTTTAACGCCGATCTGTCTCTCAACTTGTCTTTGGGTGTTTGCTGTAATTCTTCTTCAGAGTCACTTTCAGACTGTTCTCTTATGTCGCTCCGTGGATAGTTGCTATCTTCTTCATCGATCTGTATTTTAAAATCGTCATTACGTTTATCGTCTGGCATTTGATCTCGGTCGTCTTTCTCATTATCTCTCATCGGCAGCTTGACTTTACTTTCACATTCGTTGAGTGCCTCCTGAAATTGAACGTCTCTTGAAAGAATTACCTTATGCTTGCTCGGAATATAGATGCGATACCGCTCATCTCCATTGTACCCTACAAGGAATCCTTTTTCTGCCTTCTTATCCATCTTCTTTCTCTTTTCAGCTGGTACATGGACATAGCAGTGAGACCCGATAATGCGCAGATGTTTGATTCTTGGTTTCTTCCTCATCCATAGTTCATAAGGACTTACACCACTTTCTGAAGATCTCCCGGTTCGGTTAAGAATGTAAATAGCTGACGTCACTAGCTCCGCCCATATTGCATCCGGAAATCTAACTTCACAATTGGAGTACTTGAAGGTCCTTGCCATCTCGACAATTGTGCGATTTTCACGTTCACTGGCACCATTTTGCTGTGGTGTGTATGGCGCTGTTAGCCTCTGCATGATTCCGTTCTCTGCCAGAATGGATTTTATTTCTTTGCAGTCAAACTCTCCGCCGTTATCACTGAGTAGCTCCTCAATATTGTGCCCAAGTGTCTTTGCATGTGCTATAAACTGCTTTAAAACAACTTTCACATCGGATTTATGTTTTATTATATAACCATAACGAAACTTTGTAAAGCTGTCCTTGAAGACAACCAGAAATCGTTTCTTGCTAAACGATTCGCAGAATGGACCTACAACATCAGTGGAGACTAGTTCGCCTGCTTTCGTAGTCTTTACTCTAGTGCCAAAAGGTAGGCGATGTGCTTTGCCGAAAATACAGGGTTCGCATATTTCTCGTTCCAGCTTAACTGTGATGCCCAACTCTCTCTTGAGCATATCTTTTACGTGCCGCTTGTCTTGGTGACCCCATCTTTCGTGATACAGCTGCAGAGTCGAGTTTTCTGCTTCAGAAATATTGACCCTCTCTAATTTTTCAGGTACTAATGGTTCAAAGGCTGCCTTGTACAGAGTCCCGCCTTTCTCGCGATATCCGCACAGTATCATTTTTCCATTTAGCTCAAGCCAGCATTTGGTCGAAGTCGATTGGAATGTGCTATTTTCATTTCTGTCTTGTGCTGCTAGAACTGAAAAGAGATTTTTTGATATTTTTGGAACATACCAGACTTCGGTCAAGGTCAGCTTCATGGTGTCGTCTTCGGTGAAGGATGAAATTTGGATAGTTCCTTTCCCAATAGCTTTGAGCGCTTCTTTTCCAGCAGCCATGATGATGCGGGGACTTTGAAACTTTTGGAACTCCACATACTGATCCGGACAATTTGTAACATGCTTTGTGGCTCCATTGTCGATCCACCATCCTGTTAATCTCGACTCAACCTGAAGAATGTCTTCGCTAATGGCATACAAGGCTACATTGGTAACCAGGGCGTTGCTCTGGGCGACGTGCTTTGTTGGTCGTCCATCAGCAATCCACTTTTTGCATGTTGATACCCAATGTCCCTTCTTTTTGCAGTAGTTGCAAATGTCGTTTTCTTTTGACCTTTGTGATCCTCTATGTTGCTTAAATTTTCCGCATTTCACAATAAGTGCTTCTCCGGTGGTGCTCTCAGTGGCTTTTCTAAAATTTCTTTCGTACATGCACAGTTGAGTAATTAGTTCTTCAAACGTTCTTTCTTCATTTTTCGACAATAGCATCCAACTGGATCTGAAATTCTCGAAGTCACTTGGCAAAATTTGCAAAACTTTACAAACTAGAATTAGGCTAGGAAGTTCATTTTCATTCTTTGATTTCAAGCCACTGTTGAGTTCGTTCCATAGATTTCTAAGTTTTGCAACGTGGGTCGAAACGTCGTCGCCATTACTCCAATCAAACGCAAAAAATTCTGTACATATTTTGAACAGTTGATCTTTGGATGACGCTTCAAAATTTAGTTTAAGGGCTTCCCACGCCTCATGTGCCGTTTCTTTATCCATAATTTTCTGATAAACCACATCAGCTACAGAACTCGAAATCATGGATTTTGCATAACTATTTGCTTTACGGTATAAATCGCTCGCCTGTTTGTGCTTTTTAATATCGCCTTCCGAAGCATTCTCTTCCAAGGGCTGAGGCTTCACCAATTTGCCGTCGATTGCATCTAGGGCACCTTCATGGTAGTCCAACAAGTCTCGCACCTTCCTTTTCCAAAGTGGCCAATCTATTTCGCCAGTCAGAGGTTTGATGTGCTTCGCAAGCTCCATATTTACGAAGAGAAAACAAAATTGCGAGGTAGAAAAACTTGTGTGCACTTATTTACTTTCTTGCTCTCGAAACACGCGTGAGCTGGGTCCCATAACCTATTGAATATTTTCTAAGCAAGAAAGAAAAACGATGTGTTGGTCCGTTTGAAGACGCTGAGTATTCTTTTAATAAATGAAAAGATCTTCCGATTTAACAGTTATTATTTGACTTGGCAAAAAAGAAAAAAGCTTAGTAAGGCGCGCTTAGTTAGCTGTCAAAAAGAGCAAAACAAAAACGAAAAACCGATATACATACATTATAGCGCCATCTACTTCTTATTGTCCGAACAAAGGAAAATTTAACTTTACTTTAACATTATTTTGCTTCAACAACTAGAAGACCTGGCGAAGTTCGTCCCGCTCAAAATTTATTAGTAGTATATGAAATACGATTTGAACTCTGTTGTACACATATTTAATGTTGGGAATGAAACGGACACCTAAATTTCGCATTCGTTTTCGTAGCTTCCTACTTTTCTTTATAGTTATAGCAGATTTTCCAAGTTAAATATTTCGTCGTCCCAGTTAAGTTGTATATTTTTCTGTATATCTGGACTCTAGCGCTACGAAGCACATAATTGAAAAAAATTAAATCCTATTTTTTATCATGCAAGTATGTATAATACAACATGAATTCCATCAAAATCGGTTCAGAACCACGACCTTTATAAATAACGCGCCGCCTATTTGATGAATTTTTCGCAGAGACATTTTTCTTCCTCTTACTAGTGCCTATATAGAATATTTTGTAAATAAACCGAAAACTCGGATTTTTGAATGCAAAATTTCGAAAGTGTTAAAATTTTGATATTGGATCATTACTAACATAGGTTTTTTGTACATAACCGATTTAAGAGTTTGATATCTCATTTTGAAAAACATGACAACGGCTTTAAAAAAAATAAAATTTAATTAAAAAACAAAAAAAATTAAAATATGTATATTAGGGCGGGTCGAATTTTTTTCGCATAAAGCGGCTAGCAAAAACGAAAGCTACAAAAAATTCTAAGAACGTTTTGCCAAGAAACCATGGGTCTAAAATTAATTCCCAGTTCGCGTAGAGCGACTTTAGATTTTGAGGTCATACGGTAATCTTAACACACAAGTGGCAAAAAAAATTTGGGAAATTTGGAATAAACTAAACATTCCGTTAATCAATGAAAAAACTGCCTCGAAAAAGCTGAAAACATTGCTAAATAAATATCATAATGAAATAAAGTTTAAAAGTAGACCAAGTAAGTCTTCAACGTTTCTGGAAACAATTTATCAAGTGTTTTATATTGGAAAATGTCAGTGCGCAAAAACATTGCCTTGCTGCTGTGGTTTAATACCCATTGAACTCCAAGAGTTTATGATTGATCAGCACAGTAAGAGGAAGCTAACCATTCCCGAATTCGAGGCGATTGCTGTTGACCAACAATCAACACTGGCGCCAACTAGTCTTGTTCCAACTTTTTTTCCTGGCTCAACAAATATAGATGTTGAATCAGAGGTGATGTTTGCCATACCAACTGCAAGAGAGCCAAGTTCGTCGAAAAAAAAATTAATACCAAAAAGTACGATACACCTCATTTCGCTATGGCGTGCGATAGGTTTGGAATCGGTAATTGGGTTGCTTCTTTTTTGGCCACATCGCTTTTCAAAGATATTGACTTTAAAGATCAAAATGGGGAACCAATAATTATGGACAAATCTAAAGTTTCACGTGAAAGAAAGAAATGTAGGGATTCTCTTCGAAGAAAGCAACGCAATGACTGTGATCTGGTAGCCTTCTCCTTTGATGGCAGAAATAACAACTCTCTGACGAGCGAAGAAGAAAATGGAAGATATCGTCCGAGAATGGTAAAATAATCACATTTAGTGGTTCTTAAAGAGCCTGAGAGCAGATTGTTGGGTTACGTAAAAGTCGACGCCGATGTCCGCTGAGAGACTGATTGGAATTTGCCGTGGTGGAGAAGCAACAAACACAGGTTCTGAAAATGGAATTTTAAGGAGATTCGAAGTCATGTTGAATAGACCATTGCACTGGTTTGTTTGTTTATTACACTTTAATGAACTTCCACTTCGTCACTTGTTCTCCGCATTGGAAAAGTCCACTACAAGCGGATTGCGCACAGCTAGTGGGATAATAACAAAGCAAATCGAAACATGCGAGCAAATGGCGGTAAGCAAACAATTGTTTTAAAGAGCCTAACATGTATATTTTGATCTGAGCTAAATAAATAAAATCTTTCTGTAGGCTGTACCCAACTTTGAGGCCATTTCGTTGGGAGAATAGCCTCCACCCATTCATGAAAAAACGCTCTCGACTGACGTTCAGTTATTGTATCGAATGGCAAATGTAGTTTGTGATGGTTTCTGCCCCGAAAATTTAGCCAGTATGAAACCGGGACAAATTGTGCACCCTCGATGGCTAACAAAGGCAAGCAGACTCTTACGTTTATACGTGACAACTAGTTCACCATCAGCGAATTTAAAAACTTTGGCAACTTACATAATGAAAGTTTACGTACCGATGTACTTTAACATTAAGTTCTACAACTCAGATGTATAGCAGTCTCTTGTTTTTTAAATTTATACAGTCCACGCGATATTTACGACCAACGCTGCGAGAAATTGTTAACACTGTAATCTAAAATAATTCATACTTCGCTCATTCTAAAAATATCTTACTGGCAATGCTTTATGATAAGAGAAAAGATGTTCGCGAAAGAGCCATAAAAAAGATACTACATTATCGTGATAAAGTTTGTGATCCGACTAATCTAAGGGTTTATGATAAAAAGCACGCAATAAATTTTGAATGCTCAGACTACTTTGATCTGGTTGACCTAGATGATGACAGTGCTTTGTCTGAGCCTCCATTCTCAGCAAACATTCCATACGAACACTTGTTGCAGTTTATTGAGTCTGATGATCCGCCGCTTCCTGACCCAGGGATTGCATGTCATACCCAAGCAACTGAGCGTTGTGTACAGCTTCTGACAACAGTTTCGCGACGCGCTATCGCAAAGAATAGAGACGATATCATGGCCGTCACTATAGAAAGTCGTACTACAACACCAAGCATGGAATCCAAAAACGACTTTAAAACCTAAAAAAACTAAAATTAGAAAAGATTCCCAGTCATCGGCAAAAAAAAACCAATGTCTGTAACTTGCACCACAAAAACATTTAATTTTTTGAAAACTTAATTACATAATAAAATTTTATTTTCGATCCACCGTATTTTCCACAATTTTAGCATTTAAAAAAAAAATATGGGAATATCTGTATGCTGCATACATAGAAGCACAAACGTTTGTTATAATCGAAGAAACCAAGCACATTTTTCCGGATCGCTTCTTATGAAAGTATAGGTTTTTGAGTACAATTTAATAAGTATGACCTCAAAATATAAAGTCGCTCTGCGCGAACTGGGAATTAATTTTAGACCCAAAAAAACTTTCTTAGAATTTTCTGTAGTTTTTGTTTTTGCTAAAGCGGCTAGGTTGGTTTTTTTCCACCCATTCAAATCGACCCGGCCTGATGTATATGACATTGGTGGTGCAATATGAAAATTGGATTTTGCCACGCCCCTCATCCCGCAGACCGAAAATCAGACAGTGTCAACTCCTTCATTTCATCCAATTTGGCAAAAATAATACCTATTAGGACAACTGCTTTAGTTGTGAAAATCAATGATATCGGATAAATATAACATATAGCTGCCATACAACCGATTGTTCAGATATTGCAATTAGTACGAAACCCCCTCCATTTAAGCAGATAAAGTCATGAAATTTTGCACAAAGAATAGCTATAGTGAGAACTATTTAGCATTGAAACCCATTAAAATCGTATAAATAGGACATATAGCTGACATGCAACCTCCATTAAAGCGGCTAAAGGCTTAAAATTTTCCACAAATATTAATTATTATTGGGACTATTATGGCAGTCAAAATATTAATATCGAATAATTATAACATATAGCTCCCATACAATTCGCCCATTCATGAAAGGTATGAAGCCTTCGGCATAGTCGAAGACAGTCTTTCTCACCTGTTTTTTTTTGTTTTTGCTTTTTCGAAATACTTAAATTTTCCCTTAAATTAATTAAGGTTAAAAAGCATGTATAGTTTACTTTATTTAAAGCTACACAAATAAACCCTACAGTGGAACAACACCATTCGATTGTAAATAACTTTCATATATTAAAATACTGACTGTGACATATTTTACACTTAAGAAAAAGATTAATTTACGTGGCCTTATCATTAGGTATGAGAAATAAAGACATTTAAATAACATTTGAGAACCCATAGTTCGAAATTGATTTACACTGCTCGATATCGGAATTCAAAACACTTTATAAATCGCACAAACAGCTATGCATATCGTACTAATAAAGAAACTCAAGCAAAACCAGAAGAATAAAATGACAACTCAAAGACAGCTGATGAAGATGCCAGATGGTATGCGCTATGTGGAGTAGTATAAGCTCTTCGTTGGCCGTATGTTGTAAGTTTAAGTATATATAAGTAATACTAAGTATGCATAACTTAACCAACTCGTATTTTTTTCTGTATCTATCATTTTTGCTAACACCGGACCTAGAAATTTATTTACGATTTCGACTTGGCCGCTTTTTTGCGGCGAGTTCGTCGTGACCTTTATATAATCTATTATGTTGTTCTCCATAAAAACTGCCGCTTTTGCTTGAAAATGCTAAACACTTCAAGCAATTTTCGATATGTGTGGAATTACAGTCGGATATATAGGAAACCGGTTGTAGTTTTCCATCATTCTTCCTTTGCAACAGTATCGCCCCAAAACTTGCGTCACAATGCAGTTGGGTTGCATCACCGGCGTCATAGACTCCAAGCACAGGGGACGTCATCAGTTCTTCTTTTAGTATGTTGAAATACTCTAACTCTGTTTTATCAAACTGAAATTTCCTATCTTTCGTGAATTGGCTTGACTATAGTTGAAAAATCTTTGGTAAATCTTAGAAAATACGAGCACAGACCTAAATAGCACTAAACCTCCTGAACTTTAGTACGCTTTCGTCAGCTTTTTCTTTCGGGCTTTTAAAATAATTATAAAAAATTTAATAAACAATAATTATCAATAAAACAACGGAAAATAATTTTTGAATAAACTCGCTTAAATCGCTATAAAATTGAAAATCAAATAAACAAGAAATAATTTCCAAATAAACAATAATAATTCGTCAGAACAAAGAGGAAGAATTGTTTTGTGTGGAACAGCAGCACTACGTGTATGTCAGAGCTGCGGTGAATTTTATTGCTCTTTTGAGCGCCAGCCACCGGTATAAATGTTTTCCATGCCAGCACTGGTGCCACCAACTAACAGATCAGCCAGGGGTGCAACAAGTTCCAACGGGTCAACATAAAACGGACATCATTAAAATATTAATTATAATATTGTCTAATTACTATAAATTTTAGATTTAATTATATGTGAAAATTTTTTTACATTAAATATATGTACATATGTATATGTAATAAAACTTTGATTCAACATAAAAGTGGTTTCATTAAATACAATTCAAATGTGGCTAGCGCAATTGATCCAGCTAATAATATTTAAGGGAACCAAGCCGAAATGTCACATGAAGCGAAGGGGCCAAGGGACAGTAATAATAGCTTTCGACCGCAAGAAAATTCGCAAAGAATAAACAAATTTCGTGAAACACATTTTTTTTGGGACGAGGGGACGAGCTAAAAAGAAATTTAATAACTCTTGTCGACACAGGAGCCACCTCTTGCTACAAAAGACAGGGGGTCTACAAAGATAAAAATGAGTTAGCTATGTATATACAAAAAGGTAAAACTAAAAAAAATGGTTATTCAATAATCAGGTTTTACCACTTTATAATCCTATTTGGAGTCTAAAAAGTTTTCCATGAAAAAAAAACACTATGAAACAAAAAGTTTCTTAAGTGCCCATTGAACCAAAAAAAATTAAAACACTATGAAACAAAAAGTTCCTGAAGTGTCCAAAGAACAAAAAGCTTCCACTTTAAATAAAAACACTATTAAACAAAAAGTTTCTACAGTGCCCGCCAAAGAACAGAAAATTTCCAAGACTTACGACGATAAATTTACCGGCAAATTAAAAAGGGAAAGTAATAATACAATTATTACAAAAGCTAACTGAGAGGAGCATAACAATTTCCTTATAAATGCTAACTCTGAGGAACTTAAAGTTTCCCTTACTAAAGCTAACGTAGAGGAACATGAAGAGTACCTTAGCAATGCTAACTCTGTGGAATAAAAATGTTCTACCAAACCATTTCAAAAACTATATGTTGTATATATCAATATTTTTCTTAGCAACATGAAAATTCCAAAATGCCAGTCGATGAATTGACCGGCAACATAATTGATAACTATACAATAATAGGCGACAAAAAAAAAACGGGTAAACCGGTTCTTGTTCCAAGTACAAAAAGCTACATACATGTGCATATATGTTGCTACATGCTATTCTGAATGCAATATTTGGAAAATTAAATGTAGTCACAGTTTTAGACCAGTTGGCATTGCGAGAACCCCAAAACCAGGGGTTTTGGAGTCCCCACAACATCAACTTTTATTATTAATTCTAATTTGAATTTTTTAAATTATGGAACTATTGTTATAATGAGTTATATTTCACAAATTACATGTATAAACACAGAGACAAACACATACAAACGAATTGCACTTATACACATTTGAATTGCTAAGTAGCTAATGTTATTATTGTATAATAAAAGCAGGTATACTTATCGGTTGGATATCAAACGACCGGCAAAGAAGTGCACCCGTGGAGTTTCAACCTCGTTTGCACATAATCTATATTTGGCGGAGGGTTACCACCCACCAACGAAGAAGGTTAGTAGAGGGATATTCACCTCTACTAACCCGCTTATTGTATTCAGTAGGTCTGGAGGACCCTGGATAGACTTTGTTTACTTACGCATAAATAAAGTACGTTACAAATAGTTAGTGCTCGGGCGCTATTTGTAACGAAAGAAAGGTTAAAAAAAAGTGCATATACCGAGAAGAAAACGCGAGTATCAGCGAAAAACGAGGTGTGTGAACCAGAAAAACAGGGATTGTGAAAGTGACATGGGGGTAATACAACCGAGAGGAGCTACTAACCTACACCAATGAGTTCGGACTCGAAGCCTCAGGAACGGTCGAGAAGCGACGCGAGCGCCTCGCGGGTTTCATTCAGACACAGGGCGCTAATGCGGAATTCCAGGACCTTTCCCCGAATTGGCCGTCCAACATACCCGTCCGATGAGCACATTTAATCCCGCAGTACCAAAGGGGACGAGCGAACCACTACAGTTGGGTGGCAGTGGACCACCAGCTACGAAAGTCCAAAACGAAAGCGGATGCGAGACGCAAAATCCCCGGGGAGATACGCCACCACCACCGGTATATGTAGTACCTCGTCATCATCCTGTGCTTCAACTATGGATCGAGTACGCAAATGGGGTTTTCGGTACGACGGCGGTAAAGATCCACTAAGCTTTATCGAGCTAGTCGAAGCAACGACCAACGACCAGGTAAAAAGTTTAAGGACTACGTGCTGGTACTTCAAACACTCATGCGACATACGAACTATCCCGCCGAACAGAGAGTACCAGTTGTATGTCAAGTGGAGTGATTTCGACAGTCTTGAAGAACTGGTAAGCTTGGGCGAAGACTTCGAGAATATCGCCCCGGAGAGAGAACGATTGCAAACCAACGGCAAGACCCTTCGTATTCAGACGACACGAGGAACGCTATGAGTACCTACATGCCGATACAAGGAATAAGGAGCCTATACGAAGGGAAGCCTCACTACAACCTCGGGCCTCAGATCACCAACTAAGGGCACCGCCAGGATATGTGGACCCCGAATGGCATGCAGACGGTGCGGCGCAAATTGACACTTCCCACACGGATGCCGGAACGAGCATATCGAATTTTGTTGGAAATGCGGTCGGCGAGGCATACACACCCGCGACTGTTGCCGTGAGCCGCAGGGAAACGGTCAGAGTCCCATCGGTATCGAGGAATGGGGTCTCCAGCAATACAACCTCGTGCACAGTAAAAATATTCACGCAGACGCAAGGCCGGCTCCTGGTTTCCGTAGCCATTGATAAGGAAGAAGTAGTGGCTGCAATCGACACTGGAGCCACAAGACGCTTCGTAAGTAAAAAAAATGCAAAAAGGCAAGCAAGTCTAAGGAAGTAAGAACACGAGTGATGATGGGCGATGAAAGATCAAAGATGATTCTGAAAGCGATAGATGCAGAAATAATGTTGGGCGTCCAGGTGCACCAGAGTGAACTGTTAGTTTTACCCGGACTGACCGACCCAGTAGTAATCGGTGTTGGAGCGTTAGTTTACGCTCGTAAATTGATAAAATATGAAATAATTGAATAATGGGGCAGTCGTATGCACCCAACAACAACCAAAATTTAGTGACTTAAAAATCTTGTCTTTTTTATATTAATTATATTCTTCGAATTTAAAACGCGTGGTATCTTGCCGAATATTCTTTTTACAATGATTCATTTTATTTAAATATAAGTACATATGTATGTATCAACACCGTATATATATGTACCAACATATGTGTGTGAGTACAATTCATCAGTCACGCAGGACTGCACTAAACTAGCCAATTATCCACTTTTAGAATTGAATGATTTTGGAGTGATTGGTTTGTGCAAACCCGATAATAAATTCATTTAATCAATATGATTAACAATAATTGTAATTAGTGAAATTCTTTTAGTATATACAATATACATATATGAATTAGCAATATGCACATCAGACTGCCACTTAAAAAAAAACGCTTGCGGTTCCCTTTCCCAAAAAAATGATTGTGGCAAAATTGTATCCAACTCGGTTAGGGGGAAGTGGCCAATCTGTTGCATTTTTTGCTAGAAAACTTGGGCCTTTACGCCACAACGGCTGGAGTAATTGCTCAATATCACATCCGCGTGAGGCTAAGTCTGCAGGGTTTTTTTTGTAGGTACATGTCTCCATATTACGTTAGCTGTGTTTTCCTGGATCTCAGCTACTCTATTTGCCACACTATCTCTGAGTCAGACCAAAAAACTACTTTCTGAAGAATATAACTCTTCATTAGGGGCTCAATTACTTTATATAATTTTGTTAGTAATAAGACGGCACAAAGCTCAAGGCGGGGGAGACTTTTGGTTTTCAATGGTGCCACTTTAGATTTGGCAGTTAACAACATTATCATGTGTGCTTCGAATATATTAACAACAACCATATGCACGCTGCGAAGCATCACAGAAGCCGTTAATTTGTATTTTTTCATTGGGCGACATATTGACAAATCGTGTTACCTCCATTTTATCAACTTGTGCTAAATTGTGTGCCAATTTTTGCCATGATGTATCAACACTTTGGGGAATTGATTCGTCCCATGCTAGCTTTAAAAGCCATAGCTCCTGTAATAGAATTTTAACACTTACAATAATAGGGCAGAGTAACCCGAGAGGATCAAATATACGCGATGAAACTAAGAGTATATTCCCTTAGTGGCTTTTATGTCAAACGAAATTCGATCGATTTTAAATTTAATAGTGTCTGTTTTCGGAAAGCAAGTAACCCCGCCTTGATTGTGCTTGTTTCGTCCACTACCGATTTCTCACTATTTTCATTCTGTACTAAGTGCGGATGGTTAGAGTGCCATTTTGCCAAACTGAATCCTCCGGCATTTAAAATCGTAACGACTTCTTTTTATATTTGCAGCAACTATTCTACATTATCAGCGCCAGACAGCATGTCATCTACATATAATTTATCTCGGATTACCTTGGAACCGTGGGGGTATTGGTCTGAATACATAGCGCCTAGTTGCTTCAAACATCGAATAGCTAAATAAGGAGCAGGCGAGGTACCATATGTTATTGTATTCAGGCAATACTGAATTGGATCAGCCGAGCATTGTCTATATAAAATTAACTGAAATATTTTATCATCGTCATGAATGGCCACTTGACGGTACATCTTAGTAATAACTGCGGTTAAGGCCCATTTGCGATAACGAAAGCGTATTAGTGCGCTGAATAATTCCGGCTGAATAGTTGGGCCAACCATAAGAGTTTCATTTAGTGAAACTTGCGTCGAACTTTAACACGACACATCGAAAACTACTCGTAACTTGGTAGTTGTGGCATCGGGTCTTAAAACGTACTGATGCGGGATAAAATAATGAGGCATATCAAATTTAATGTTTTCTATTGGTGCAATATGGCCCAATTCAATGTATTCATTCATAAAATCCTTACACATGTCATAAACTTCTGGCGTTTTTTGTAGTCTTCTTTCTAAAGAAAGGAATCGTTTATGAGCTATTTCGAAAGTTGAGCCAATAGTAGATGGTCCTTTTTAAAGGGCAGCTTACCTTCGAACCGACCACTGGGCAATATTTTAAAATTTTCCTCAAAATGATTGTTAGTGTTAGTTTTGATTCGTAATTAGTTATTTCCTCTATTTCCCAAAATTTCTGAAGCGTTTTGTCTATTGAGTTGCCTTCGATACCAAAATCATCAGCAGTGGCAACAGTTAAATCGCAAATAGCTTTGGTAATCTTTGGACTGGCTTAACATTTGCCTGAAACAATCCAGCCTAACTGAGTTTTTTGTAAAATTAGTAACTCAGAATTTAACTTAATTTGGACAACTGATAAAAGGCTAAAGAAAATTTCGGCTCCAATTAAAATGTCAATCCTTTGGCGCTTAAAGAAATATGGACGGGCTAGCTCAATATTTGATGGAATATTCCAATCTGCCGTCACAATATTGCCTTCGGGTTGATACCCGGAAATCGACTTTATTACCCAAAAATCAACATTTGCTTCATATACATTTATTATTGATTTAACACTGGTCGAAACTTTGCCTTTAATATTGGCCTCAATCTGTCCTACGCCAGCAATTTGCAGTCCTTTGCTCTCCCTTTTTAGTCTCAGTCTTTTTGCGGTTTCTTCGCATATTAAATTTATCTGCGACCCAGAGTCTAGTAATGCCCGTGCTACCATATATTCACCATTCTGGCTTCTGATCTTGACAACAGCTGTTGCTAAAATTACTACGTCTTCTGAGACTGAAACGTGACTAACTGCGCTATTTGCCCGATGGGTTGTTGAAAGATTATTTGACGCAGCCTGAAAAATACTGGGCATTTCATTATTGACTGGCGGGGCAGAAGCAACTTGATATTTATGTAGCAATGAATTATGTGGGCGTTGGCATATCCTACAGCGCATGGCACGACAAGTCGACACACTATGCCCAGACTTTAAACAATTAATACAGAGTGCACTTTTCTTTGCGAAATTGAATCGTTCAGTAACAAGTAAAGTAGCAAATGAAACGCAACTTGTAATTAAATGGCCTTTTAATTTACAATATTAGCATTTATTATTGTAGGCATTGGCTTCCGTAATACTAAATGAGGACTTCTCGGCACGCTTTTCTGAATGCTTTGCATCTTTAAATGAGGGCCTAGTTGGCTTGTGGTCATTTACTTCTAAAGACTAACAGCACCTTATTAGAATCTTGGCACAATCATTCCAAGTGGGAAGCTTTGAATAATCGAGTTGATCGTTCCATTTGGCCCTTGTAGCCCCATCAACTTTTGACATAGCTTTTTTCTATTTAAGACTGATATGCCATAACTTATTTTATGAAGGAATTCAAAATATCCAGTCTGCATTCTAAGTCAATAGGGTTCCACACAGTTGTGGCGTCCTCAAGCGAGTTCTTGATGCGCGTTATGTTTTTACGGGATGTTCCACGCCGTTGCTTCAATGTAGAAAGCGAATTTGATAATGATTTAGTAGTAAGTGACATTTTTTATTGATATAATTTAAGTTAAATTATAATAAACTAATGAAGCAAGGAAGCAACAACGAAATGAGTTGTTATCCAATATACTCGTACTTTACCTAACTGTACGCAATAAACTTGTTTGGGAGTAGCTTCGGTTTATTCGCAGAAGTTCCACAAGGATTGGATTCGAGAAGGAAACTCAAAAAAGCTTGAATATAAAATTCACCATAGAACTTCAAAACGCCTTATTAGTTTCCAACACACCAAAGTGTAAAAATGCCACGAAATCCACATAAAATCGAAAATGGTCACAGCAATCAAATTATCCAGTTAAATACAAGGTTTTGTGTGGACCACCCTATATTTGATCATATGCCACAGTTAGTTAATTGTGCCAACCTGTACAAATTTTACATTTGCATACACGTATGCATATATTTACAAATATTTACCGTACTACTTGTATCGCCTGATGCCAGCTAACGCACAATTTATGTACATATGTACATGTAAAATTCTTCTACGAGCTTACACCTACCTATATAATATATAATGAGCTTAAGTAGAATACAAATCAAATAATATGTACATTAGACTGCCACTTAGAAAAAATACGCTTGCGGTTCCTTTTCCCAAAAAAAAGATTGTGGCAAAATTTTATCAAACTCGGTTAGGAGGAAGTGGTGCTTCAAAGCCCCCAAAGTTTCGAAAAATCAAATAATTTTTTCAAAAAAGTTTACTTTGGCCTTGAATAACTCAGCTAATATCAATTACTCATAAAAATGACATTTGAGAGAAATGAAGAAAATTTTACGGCAAGTAATTTTGCCATAAAAAGTTTTTGATATCTTTCAAGCGTTTTCTAGTTATACCCATAGCAACAACATTTGCGCCTCGCACTTTATTAGTAGGCCTATATACATATGTTTCTGGTTATATCCAAAGATGAATATTAATACAAAAATTATTTTATATGCGCTAGTGATGGGAAATATCGAAAATTTTGCTTGTCGACAAATATCGATACTTCGGAAGAGCTTGTCGATATTTGTCGATACTATCGATACTTGGTGATAGTATCGAAACTTGATGAAACTGGCGTGGCTGGAATTATCAGATGCTTCAAAGCGTTGGATTTAATGAGCGATACTAAAAATTTCGATACTCTTGTGACTTAACGATACTAAACGATTGTCGATACCTTATTGATATTATTATTGTTGTCGATACGTATCATTACGGACCTTGTCGATACTTGTCGACAAGTATCGATACTTTTCCCATCACTAATGGTAGTCAAAGAGTGCGGACGTGTTTTTAGTTCGCTCCGTATACATTAAATACTGTGCTTATTAAACAGAATAAATAATACATAAAAAAAAAAATAAAAAATTAAAAATAAAAATAAACAAACCAAATGAAAAAAGAAGGCGATGAGTCAAACTGATACCCGTGCCCAGAGACAACGCGAGCAAGATGAGCGCCGGCTTTCAGTTCAACGTAACAACGCATATTTTTCGATTCGGTCGCAGAGTGACAGCGAAAGCGGAAAGTCCAACCCACTGACTACCCTCAAACCCCCTCAAAATCCAAGATCGCGGACTTGTTCACCGAACTTACCAACGACTATTCCTATTGCTTGGAGTGAAGAATGCGCTTCACCTGTGCCGTGCCATATTTCATGTTCAACGGTTACATCAAACTCGGTGAGCAGTTACATATATCCAAACATAGCTACAACAACAACAAGTACAGTGGCCTCTGTCACCACCGCAATTGCGTCTACAACAACAACAACAACACTGGTACCACATCGGTGTCAACGGCTTTGCCTGTTATTGCCGATCAAGCACAAATTAGCTTGAGTGTCAACAAATGCAAAGCGAAAGAACTGTTGGAAAACAAAGCAGCTAAAAAAGTGTGGATACAGACTGGAATGGATCGCTATATTACAGTTAAACGAAAACTTAGTCCGCAAAAACCAACGGGTACTAAGCCAAAAATAACCCGCGTAAACTCAAATCAGCAAGTCAGTACGAATAGATTTGCACTGCTAAGTGAAAATATAGAAGACGTGAGTAACCAAAATTCTGAAGGTGCTACAAAAGTCACTAATGCCAAACCTCCGCCAATAAACCTAAGAGAAGAGAATTCAAGCGCCCTTGTTAAAAAATTCAGTCAGCTTATCGGTAATAATAACTTTCATATTATCCCACTATCTAAGGGAAAAATTCGTGAAATCAAAGTGCAAATATACTCTGAAAATAATTTTTGCACAGTGTCCAAACACTTGAATGACACACACACAAAGTTCTATACATACCAGCTTAAAAGTGCAAAAGGCTTACAAATTGTAATTAAAGGTATCGAGCCAAGTGTTGAAGCTGTGGAAGTTTTACAAGCGTTTAAAGAACAGGGCTTTAACCCAAAAGTTGTAGTAAATATTTTTAATAGAAACAAAATTCCGCAGCCCATGTTTAAAGCTGAGCTTGAGCCTGAAAACAAACCACTTGGGAAAAACGCTGTGCATCCAATTTATAAACTTCAATACCTGTTGCATCGTAAGATAACTGTGGAAGAACCACACAAGAGAAATGGCCCTGTACAATGCACTAACTGCCAGGAGTATGGTCACACCAGGTCTTACTGCACTCTTCGCTCAGTGTGCGTAGCTTGTGGAGCTACACGACTCAGCCACCTGCACGTCAAACAAAGAAGACCCAAATGCAAAAAAGTGTGGTAACTGCGGTGGGAACCACACAGCAAACTATAGGGGTTGTCCAGTCTATAAGGAGTTAAAAAACCGGATCAACCAACGTGTGGCCTCTGAACGCACTGATAACGTATTGAATACCCTTGTACCCTCCCAGACAAATCCTAGCGTTTTCTTTGCCAAAAAAACCATGCCGCCAATGGCTTTATCAAACACCGTCAATGGTGTCTCATTTGCAAGTGCCGTAAAGTCAGGCCTAGTAAATCCTGCACCTTAAGTTGCGCCACAAGAACGGGAGCCCCACGCCCAATACGGTAGTCAATCCAATATCATGATAGCATCGATGCAACAAAGCATGATGAATTTCATAACTTACATGCAAAACACAATGCAAGATCTCATGCGAAATCAAAACACCCTGCTCAAACTGCTTGCTACTCAACAAAAAAAATAATGACCTCAACTAAAATAGCCCTCTGGAATGCAAACGGCATTCCTCCCCACAAACTAGACCTGTCAAAATTCCTTAACGACAAGGAAATTGACGTTATGCTCCTTGCTGAAACACACCTAACTAACAAATATAATTTCAATATTTCGGGATATACTTTTTACTGCACGAATCATCCAGATGGAAAGGCGCATGGCGGAACTGGTATTTTAGTCCGAAATCGCATTAAACACCATCCCTCGATTGGAATTGCCAAAAATTATCTGCAAGCAACATCAATATGCCTACAAACAAAGCAAGGAGATATTACACTGTCCGCGGTTTATTGCCCCCCACGTTTTACGATAACAGAAAAACAATTTATGGATTTCTTCAGTTTGCTGGGAGAGCGCTTCATTGCTGCAGGCGATTATAATGCGAAGCATCCTCACTGGGCCTCACGCTTGTCCAACCCTAAAGGCAAGCAATTATATAACGCGCTTATATGTAAAAGAAACAAACTTGATTACGCTTCTCCTGGAAATCCCACATATTGGCCCTCAGATCCGCAAAAGCTGCCAGATTTGATTGACTTCGCGGTGACAAGAAAAATTCCTCGTAGTCTTATTAGTACAGAATCAAGTGCTGACCTCTCTTCAGACCACTTACCTGTACTCTTCACTTTGTGGCACCAGCCGCACGAATAAGAGTCACTCTACATGCTCACGACAAAGGCTACAAACTGGTTGAAGTATAAAAAATATATCAGTGCGCATATAGAACTCCACCCAAAATTAGGAACACCTGGCGACATTGAAAACTCCGTAGCAACTTTTGAATCTACAATCAGAGCTGCCGCTAGCATTTCCACTCAAAAGCAAGGTTATATGGGACACAAAAAACATTATCCGACCAATAGAAAAATTGAAATGCTGCTATTAGAAAAGCGACGCCTACGACGGATATGGCAGACTCATAGGTCACCTGCTTCTAAACAACTGCTGAAGGCGGCTACATATGCGCTAACGAGAGCCCTCAAGAGCGAGGAACAGCACGCACAGTACCGGTACATTCAAAAGCTTTCTCTGACTAGCACAAAGTACCCGCTGTGGAAAGCACATAAAAACTTAAGTGGCCCAATGGAGACTGAAATGCCAGTACTGGACAAGAATGGTAATTGGGCTCGGAGTGACGCGGAAAAAGCAAACACCTTTGCTGCTCATCTACAAAATGTTTTCAGACCAAACTCAGCAACCAATGGGTTTACACTACCACCCGAACCCAAAGTGTCGGAGTCTGAGCCACTGAAATTTGCACCTGAAGAAATTTCAATTGTAATTAAGGAACAATTGAAACCAAATAAGGCCCTTGGGCACGACTTGATTACTCCAAAAATGATTATTGAGCTACCAAATTGTGCTGTACTTTGCATCTGTATGTTATTTAATGCAATTACTAAACATTGCTATTTCCCTCAACAATGGAAAAAGTCAACTATTGTAATGATACCAAAGCCCGGAAAAGACAAAACACAACCATCATCCTATAGACCTATCAGCCTGCTAGCGTGCATATCGAAATTATTCGAAAGACTTCTTATGCTGCGCATTTACCCACATCTTCAAGCCCACAGCATAATACCATCCCACCAATTTGGCTTCAGGGAGAAACATGGTACGATCGAACAAGTAAATCGCATTACATCTGAAATCCGTACATCGTTTGAAAAGAGGGAATATTGTGCTGCAATATTTCTTGACGTGGCCCAGGCATTTGATCGAGTATGGCTAGACGGTCTAATGTATAAAATACAAATGTTACTTCCTCAGAGCACCCACAGACTACTTAAGTCCTATCTGTATGATCGAAAGTTCACAGTTCGATATAACACTGCCATCACTGAAGCTCATCTAATAGAAGCTGGAGTACCACAAGGCAGTGTTCTCGGCCCGATGCTCTACGTCTTATACACCTCGGTTAAAGGTTAACGAACAAAAATCTAAGCAAGTTACATTTACACTAAATAAGAAAAATTGTCCGCCCTTGACTTTGAACAACGATCAAATACCACAAAGCAATAATGTCACATACCTAGGGGTCCACCTGGATAGGCGACTTACTTGGCGCAACCACATAGAGGCTAAACGGACTCATCTTAAGTTGAAGACCAGTTCTTTACACTGGCTTATTAACTCTCGCTCACCCCTGAACCTGGAGTATAAAGTGACTATATACAACACGGTTCTAAAACCCATTTGGACCTATGGATGTGAGTTATGGGGCAACGCGAGCAGCAGCAACATCGAAATCCTTCATCGTGCGCAATCTAAAACCCTTCGAACAATTACCGGAGCACCATGGTATATCCGAAACGAGAATATCCACCACGACTTGAGAATCCCGGAAGTACGAACTGAAATAGAGCAGCGGAAGGCGAAATATGCATCGAAGCTTTTAGCGCACCCTAATCAGTTAGCAAGAAATCTATTGCATGTAAACAGGAACTCAAGATTACGTAGGAATGACTTTCCAGCCCAGTCGTAATATTTCTTAGGGCCAGTTAATAAAAATACTCATCCCGACTATGGGATGTAAATTATGTGATTAGAATAAGATTTGCAAACTTGTTGTTAGGCTCCTTAATTGAGCAGATTCAATAAATAAAAGTAACAGTTAAAAAAAAAAAAAAAAAAAAAAAAAATATGCGCATTTTATTTCACAGCAACTATCAGATTTGATGTGTCTCCTTGTTGATGTTAATTTCCAAGAAATTATTATCATTATTGACTTTTTTTCGAGGATTTCTAGAATTTTTTTTTACATATTTCTTTTGGAGCAAAATATTACAATATTGTTTTGCTAAACCTTTCAGTGCAAAAGCGTCAATAAGAGTGTTAACATCGGAAAAATAAGTGAAAATGTCTATGGTTTTACGTGAGCGTGTTTATTTAATTGGAAACTATTCAAATAGCTTGATGGGTAGTAAATTACCGTCTGCGAAAGAAGTTTAGAGAATTATATTTTTTAATACGCGTGTTGTTAAGCTAAGTCTTAGGGAAAGTGTCCGTTTAACAATAAAAGAAGTGCAAATATTTTGGCAAAAAGCAAGAATTCCAACTAGAGAAGAGAAGCACTGCATTGAAAAATTGGATAAACTGTATAATAAATGGCGCAATCTGCAAAAAAAACTCAGCTAGAAAAACAGAAGATCAAAAGAAAAAAGAGACAGTATTTACCAAAAATATTGAAAACTTATTTGACCGGGATATATGCATGGCATCGATCGTGAACTTGAACAGTTAGAAAAACAAACAGAAGATAGGCAAAGAAAATTGTTGGAAAGGAGAAATAAAAGTACACAAGAAGTAAACGATTTATTAAGAACTGTTGAAATAAACGATATTTTGTTGTCTGACCCGGAAAATCCAATTGTGAAGATAGTGCTTCTAACATGGAAATTGCACAAGAGCCTCCTTTAATGAAAGCCAGGGGAAATACTAATTTAGTCACTCCAAAACTTGCGGCTGTTCTTGATGCTTGCAAAATAAGTGACAGAAATGCTGTTAATAGGTAAGTTCGGGTACGGATAATTATTGAAAGTTTTCGAAAACTATCAGCTTTTAGCGTTCGCGTACGATAAAAACTAACAAAGTAGGGGAAATTGAGAGAGTTTGGTTAAGTTTCCTTAGTAGAATGTTTCAAGAAAACACTAATGCAATGTTTTCCATTTTTGCATATTTGGATGCGGACAAGAATTCAATCAGCTGTTCGTTGAATTTGCAAGTTTCTGCAAATTTTGCGTTCGCGTACTGTTTTGGATTTTTTTCTTTTGTGAGAGAAGAGAAGACAATTCCACTGAATTTTGCTGTTGGATATTGTAAACGAACGTACCTAATATTATAGTTGCTGCTGCAGAAGCGTTTGGTCAATGCATAAACAATTTCATTTTAAATAAGACGGTCTCCCTATAATAATCTCCAATGTTCAAATAGAGCAATTACTCGAGGTTCCACCTTTAGACGCAAGCACTGGAAGAGCCCAAGCATTAGCTATTTGTAAAGCTGTTTACGAGTGGGGTTTGTAAGATAAAGTGAAACCGTTAGTTTTTTATACAAGAGCAGTAAACACCGGTCACATAAACGGAACAGCTACATATTAGAAAAAGATCTTTTGTATTTACTATACCAAAAACATTAGCAGTGGCATTAGTGACAAAAGAGTTAAAAAAATATTCTGTGCAAGTGAAATAGAAATCATAATATCAAATTTGAACAAATTTTTAAATGATTTCTGATATCCTGGAAGAGTGCATCAAACAGTTTGTTTCGAAAAAAACATAAAATAAAAATAAAATTTCGTCGCAAGGGTTAATATAAATATTAACTTTTTAAAAAAGCCACCATCAGAGTGGGATGTAGATGGAAATTATAATGAGGCAATAGAAAAAATTAAAGGAATAAAAGTAGTGAATGATACGGCAGAAAGGGGGGTTAAATTGATACAAGATTATAATTCTATATTATCGAAAAATGAAGAACAAAAACAATACATACTACAAGTGGTTCAAGAATATCGCCGCAGGTTTCCTGACTGCAACAAATACACTTTATTAAATACAAACTATTAATACATTGTTATCATAAGAACCTTTCTAATACAAATAATAAAAAAAAATAATACGTTTTGAAAATGAGCTTTTTAAAGGCGCAAATGTTGTTGCTAGGGGCATAAATAGAAAACCGTTGAAGATAATTAAAAAATGTCTATGGCAAATTACTTGGCTAATTGATATTAGCTGAGTTATTGAAGGCCAAACTTTTTTGAAAAAATGCTGATTTTTCAAAACTTTGGGGGCTTTGAGGCACCACAAACCACCCTAACCGATTTGGATAAAATTTTGCCACAATCATTTTTTTTGGGAAAAGGAACCGATGTGGGGGGTGCCATCATCCAAAATCACAACAACAAAAAAGCCCATATGCATTAATGGCGGTCTAATGTACATATGTATATACATGTGTATGTTACATGTAAAGTATTAAATTTAATGTGCCGAAAGGCAACGTTATAAATATAAATGTTTATATAAACTAAATGCAATGAATATGAAATAACTGAGTGATAATATTGTTGAATGGTGAATGTATTTGAAATAGTAAATGTGGCGTGCTCCAACAATCGGAATTGATTATCTGGCGAAGGCTAACTTGGAGTTGAAGTTCGGGCGGTAATCAATATCGTTATTAGGGAGCGATTGGAAGCAGGAGTCAGCCACTAGAACGATCATGATCGAGGAAGAGCCCCAAGACACCACAGAAGTCATCGAACTTAAACAACTGACTTTTTCAACGATTAATATCACAGATAACTCGGTGAGTGGGTTTCTCAAACGTGAATTGCAGGCGTTCAGGGAGATGACGGGACTATCCAACATTGCTACGCACACGATAGTCATGAGAGATAATCGTCCGATAAAGCAGCGGTACTTCCCTAAGAACCCTAAGATGCAGGAAATCATAAACGAACAGATAGACGAGCTGCTCGAGAAGGGTTGCATTGGGCCATCCCCTAGCCCCCACAGTGCACGCATAGTTCTTGCCAAAAAGAAGGATGGGAATTTGAGCCTGTGCGTGGTTTATCGGCAGCTCAACGCCCGTTCAGTACCTGATGCCTACCCATTGCCGCGCATCCAACACATCCTGGATCGGTGGAGAAGCGCCCGCTCCATAAGTAGTCTGGATTTGAAGAACGGATATTGGCAAATCCCAATGGAAGAAGGCAGCAAACAATAGACCGCGGTCACAATACCTGGCCACGGGCTCTTCCAGTGGAGAGTAATGCCGTATGCACTCTGCAACAGCAACCTTCCAAAGGGCACTGGATTGTCACGAGCTCCACATTGGAAGAGCACACGCAGAACCTCACATAAGTGTTCCAGCGCCTTAGGAAGGCGAACCTGAGGATAAATCCGGAAAAGTGTGAGTTCTTCAAGATGAGTTTGAAGTATCTGGGTCATGTCGTTAGCGAAGAGAGCATTCATGCGGACCCTGACAAGGTCGCGGCTATCAAGGAGCTCAATTCACCAAGCAACCTACGCGAACTGCGGCGTTTCCTGGTATAGAAGGTTCGTTCCAAATTTTTCACGGACATCACATTCCTTAACATCCATGTTGCAGAAGAGCGTCAAATGGAAGTGGTCCGGTGAACAGCAGACAGCAGTCGAGGCCTTGAAAAGTGCGCTTACACAAGCGCCAATACTAGCTTGCCCGGACTTAACGAAGAGATTTACTTTGCAAACCGATGCGAGCGATTACGGACTTGGGGCAGTCCTAACCTAGTGGTCTGATGACGAAGAGCGAGTGATAGCATATGCAAGTCGCCGGCTAAATAATGCTGAAGGCAATTACTCTTCGACGGAAAAGGAATGCCTAGCTATGGTTTGGGGTATACGGAAAATGAGGCCCTACCTAGAACGATACACCTTTACGGTGATCACCGACCACCTGGCGTTGAAATGGCTAAACGCAATCGAAAGTCCATCCGGCCGAATCTCCAGATGGGCTTTAGAGCTACAACAATATTCGTTCGATGTGCAACATAGAAAGGGGAATTTAAACGTCGTGGCAGACGCGCTCTCGCGACAACCGCAGGATGAGCAGTTAGGAGTGATGACACTACAAGAGGAAAAGGGTGAGTGTAGATGGCTTACCACAAAAGCAGCAGAGGTAAAAAAGGCCCCCGAGGAATTCCCAGATTACGTGGTGTAAAAAGGAAATTTATACAGGCGAATAGCGACTCAGAGGGATGATGAAGCTGTTGCTCCGTGGAAGCTGTGTGTACCGACATCGCAAAGAAGAGCCATGGGAGACCGTATGTGCGGACTTCGTGGGTCCGCTCCCACGCTCTAAGCACGGTAACAAAATGGTGGTAGTTTTCTTACGAGTTGTTGCCTGCACTGACACTGCCACTCAATACCAGCGTATCTGAATCTACGTGTTATAGTCCAACATACATAGTACAAGGTAGAGAACCGAGAGTGCCAAATACTTGTTTTTAACAAGAAACATTCGGTAGCGCTCAAAGGTAGTACCTCCAGAAGAGAGGTCGACTAGAATAAAGTAAGTATTCAATATAGTACAGCATAATCAGCAACGAACAGCTACGGAACAGGCACGATACTCGTACTAAAACTTGCGCAAAAGACAATGGCAACCGGCAATAGGCAATTAAGTTTTGGTAAAGGAGCATCAGCTATCCAAAGAAGTGGACAATTTCGCGGCCAAGATAGCACACAGATATAGTGGCCCGCACCGTGTAACAAACTTTATGTCACCTGTAATTGTCGAGCTGGATAAGAACAGACCGCCTAACACAATTCCTGAACGGTTTTCCCAGGCACCCGTCGAACCAGTTTCCGCACTCTGAAACCACGCTCAATTTCCTCCACTATACCCGCGTACTCGATGTTGCCGCCACCACCCATCTCCGCCCTACACTCGATTTCGTTGCTGCTGTTGTCGTCCGCCTGTGCCAGATCGCCACTGGCTGCCAAATTCAGTGTGTCGCCACATCCTGCGGCCGTACTCACAGACTTCGCCATCACAGATACACATCTTCAGTGGAGGCTGTCTAGGCTCATCCGTCACCACTTCGTCTTCAAAAATGCGCAGTCGCATATCGTTTCGCCGTATATAATCGGCGAAGCCCTGGTCACGAATCTCGCTGTCCTCCTGGTTGGCCATGAATTTGCCGAACCGCCCCGGGCCATCTTCGTCGCCTTCTTCGCTTTCCGATGATATAGTGATTGGCGTCGGGACTCTAACGAATGTCAACTCACAATCGCTGTAGCTGCAAACATCGCTGCTGCCAATCTAATCGTCCTGGTAGCTGTACGGACTGTCCGCCTCGTCTTCGCTGTTATACCGCTCAATAACCACTGTGCTGGTGCTGATGGTATCACTGTCGTCCTCAGTCGCTTGTTGGCTTTGCACTGCCGCTACAGGAGTCGCACCCCTGGTATGTAGCTGCATTTCCTGCTCCGTCAACCGCCTCAACCGTACCCGAAGTGTACCATCGACCGCACTTTCGGCAACGTAATTTCGCCCGGAATACTTTTTAGCATTCATCGTTCGCTCGGCACCAAACTATACCTTTTGCGGTTTGCGGACCGATATTTATATCAGTTCTCATCGCGCGTGGAACTGTGTTTTTTTCAAAAGAAACGTTATCACGGGTACTTTCTTTATTAGGACTTCGACACAGTCAGCCACTCCTTCTTGCTGAAGACGTGGAGGCCTCACCTCTCCCAGCGGCGTTGAAGCGATGGACCGCGAACTACCTGTGTGGTCGTCAAGCGTCGGTGTGCTACCGTGACTCAGTGTCAAAAGCGAGAAGAATTAAGCAGGGGGTACCACAGGGTGGCGTCCTATCCCCCCTATTATTCAACTTCTACATCTCGCGACTCCCTTCCCCGCCAGAGGGAGTCATACTGGTCTAGTATGCCGACGACTGCACGATAATGGCTACCGGCAATGGAATTGATGTCTTGTGCTCCAAAGTGAACAGCTACCTCCCAGATCTTGCTTATTACTTTACGGGACGGAATTTGACGCTGTCTCCTGCTAAGTCCACGACGACCCTTTTTACATCTTGGACGAAGGAGGTCGGGCTCACCCTCGACATCCACATCGAGGGGACCCCCATTCCGACGGTTAACCACCCGAAGATCCTGGGAGTCACCCTCGACAGCCTGGCCTCCTTCTCAGCGCATACAACCGCAATCGTCAACAAGGTACAGAGCCGCAACAAAGTCCTCAAGTCGCTCGCCGGCAGCACTTGGGGCAAAGACAAAGAAACGTTGTTGGCAACATACAAGACGATAGGCCGGCCGGTTCTAAATTATGCCGCGCCAATTTGGTCGCCTGGAACTAGCAGGACTCAGTGGTCAAGACTGGAGACCTGTCAGAATGCCGCACACAGGACAGTGACGGGATGTCTCCTGATGACGAATGTGGATCACCTCTACCATGAGGCTAACGTGCTTCCAGTGCAGGAGCACAACATTATGCTCACAAAACAGTTTCTACTGGGGTGCCACCGTCCGGGACACCCCAATAGAGACCTGATCTTGCTGGAGCCGGCACCCAGGCACATCAGGGTACATCTCTCACAACTGATGAACGAGGTCCAGACATACGTACACCTACCGCTGGACCCAAGGACGTACCGACAGGCTCTGGACAGCATCCACAGGGAGTCGGTGTCCAAATACATCGACACCCGCCCTGTGAGTGCAGTCCTGGGAGTCCAACCACCACCCATAGCAGCTGAGGAGCTCCATCTGCCTCGTGAGACCCGCGTCACTCTGGCTCAACTCAGATCTGGATATTGTAGCAGGTTAAACTCCTACCTATCCAGGATCAACCCCGACACCCCTAACACTTGCCCGGCATGTGAAGAGTCTCCGCACGACACCAATCACCTATTCACATGCCCGGCCAAACCTACTCAACTAACACCCCTCTCCCTATGGTCCGATCCTGTTGAAACGGCTCGATTCCTGGACCTTTCGTTAGTTGAGCTTGACGATAATGATTGAGGGAGTCCGCCAACCCAGTGGGGTGTAGCTAACCGCTACAACAACAACAACCAGGGCTTCGCCGACTATATACGGCGAAACGATATGCGACTGCGCATTTTTGAGGACGAAGTGGTGACGGACGAGCCTAGACAGCCTCCACTGAAGATGTATATCTGTGAAGGCGAAGTCTGTGAGTACGGCCGCAGAACGCAGCGTCACACTGAATTTGGCAGCCAGTGGCGATCTGGCACAGGCGGACGACAACAGCAGCAACAAAATCCAGTGTATGGCGGAGATGGGTGGTGGCGGCGACATCGAGTACGCGGGGGCTTTGGAGTCAGCACAACATCAACTTTTATTATTAATTCTAATTTGAATTTTGAAAATTATGGAACTATTGTTATAATGAATTATATTTCACTAATTACATATATAAACACACACACAAACACATACAAACGAATTGCACATTTGAATTTAGATGAGTTTCCACCTCGTTTGCACATAATGTATATTTGGCGGAGGGTTACCACTCTGAATAGACTTTGTATACCTCGGCATAAATAAAGTACGTTACAGCATTAATTTTTCTCAAAATAAAGCCTATAGTCTCATAATAAAGACTCTCAATTATGACCAGGTGATAAGCAGGTCCCAAAAATTAAGACAAAATATTGAATTAAAACGTAAAAGTACGGAGAGGCAATAATCTGCAACTCATAATTATGCCCCAATTCAGTAACTTCGTATCATCTCAAGTCTCAAAATGAGCTGGAGATCATTGCTTTTTCTCGCTTTCCCGTTTTTTCTTTTGTTTTTATTTACATTTTTTGTGACCTGCTCAATAGTAATAGTCTCAAATTTTAAAACTTGAGATTATACCAAATTGCTTAATTTCTCATTGAGTTAATTGCGCGAGCTAGAAGGACTTGTTGTGAAAAAAGCGATGTACAATTTTTTAAGGGTTTTCCGTCCTCGTATGACATTTGTCTAAATATATAAAATCTTTTAAAATATATTTTCAGCGTTCTTTCTACAAATTATTTGAATTTCGAATAAGTCTTATCTAATTGATAAGCACTTTGTGGTTACTGTTTTAATAAAAATATATCAATGGTATTCGTTGTAATATTTACTATTTTTACAACGAATTCGGATATACACAAGCAAATCGCGAACACACCCTGTTGTAAAATCTATCTTCGTGTAATTGTAAAATTTCCCGAACATCTGATTTACGACTACATAACATACATATGTATGTGCAACGATCAAATAAACAAAAGTGGGTAATTTGCCCCGAAAAGGCGGGAAAACGAAAATATTACATTTTATTACTAATGTAGAGTTTGAGGGTGCAGGGACCTCTCAATGTTTAAAGCACGTTT
Organism: Philophylla caesio; assembly: GCA_963971545.1. Lineage (NCBI taxonomy): Eukaryota > Metazoa > Arthropoda > Insecta > Diptera > Tephritidae > Philophylla > Philophylla caesio. The sequence goes on along the minus strand of OZ020604.1, from coordinate 114,834,439 downwards.
GAGTATTCTCTTAGCTCTCCAGTCGCATTTGTCCGAGCATTAAAATGCACGATGATTCTCATCAATAAAACTCGCGTAAGTAAGTGACTTCTATTTTTAAGAATTTGCATTTTGCCGGATTTAGTTTTAAATTGTGTACACTTAGTCTTGCTAAAACTTTTTCCAATTTACGGTTGTGCTCTTGTAAGCTCTTCCCAAATACTATTACGTCGTCTACATAGAGAAAAGCTGATTCACTGAGCCCACTGAGTGCAATTGATAACATTCTTTGGAAGCTGTTTGCTGAGATTTTTCATCCAAATGGTAACCTTTTGAACTGGTAGTGACCCTTGTTGGTCGAAAATGCTGTGAGTTTCATGGAGACATTGTCTAATGGGATTTGGTGGAATGAACTCGTCATATCCAATGTGCTGAAATAACGCGCTCCTCTGAGATTGTCCAAAAGGTCATCCAAGCGAGTTAATGGAAATTTATCGTCTACGATTTTTTTATTCAATGTTCGGAAATCTACCACTAATCTCCACTTCTTTTCTTCTGTATTACCCTTCTTCGAGACGAGTAGCAGAGGTGAGTTATAAGGATTGACGGAATGTTCAATGACATCATCCTTTAATAATTTAGCATCTTCTTTTCCTATCAACTGCAGCTGTGAGTGTGGTAATCTGTAGTTTTTAATGTATACAGGTGTTCTATGCGTCAGCTCAATGCGTTGTTAATAGAAATTGTTGACGGTTAAAGCTTCTTCTTCAATATGAAATATATGCTGATATTTCTTTCAGATTTCTAATATTGCATTTGTGTTATCGCTTGCCACGTTGTCTAATGCTAATTCATCTTTTACTTTCATGAATTTATTGTTATTATTGTTATAATTATTATTTTCTCCATAATTGTAATAGTTTATTCTCTTATGTTTGTTTCTAGTTGTTTTTAAATCACCTAGCCGCATGTACATAGGTAATGTGATTTGTCCTTCCTTTAATTCTAATGTTATAACATTCGTCTCGTAATCAATTTTACACTTATATTTTATTAGGAAGTCTCTGCCTAAAACTCCATCTGCTTCTAGGTTATTTATTTGTTTTAAAATATAGAATTTGTTCTTTATTTTACTGTCTTGGCAATTAATGTCAATTTCCACAGATTTGTATGCAGTTATGGTACGATTCACAATGCCATTTATTTTGCAATTTGTGTTTACTTTTTTGGAATTTACTGGTACTGCTTTTTCTTTTATTATTGAGATATCGGCTCCAGAATCTACCAGCAGAGTTACTATTTTCGTTTCTAGTTTTGCTTTTATGAAATTTGTAGAGTTACCTTCTCCTAAGAATCCTATCGTCTTTGGTTTTGTTGGCCCGAGTCCTGTCGGCTCGGGATGTATGCGTTTCCCTGAACATATTGTCTATTTTGATTGTTCCTGTAATTGTTGGTTCTTTGTTGGTTGTTTTGTCTGTCTCTAACGTAGCTATGATTATTGTTATTATTGTTATGTTTGTTAAAATTACTGTAATTTCTGTTATTAGTGAAATTCTGTCTATCGCTAGTGTTATTGAAGCGCATACCCCTATTTGCTTGATACGGAGTTACTTCACTTGCAACGTGAATGGCTTCTACCAGTTTTTTTGGTCTCGCAGCTGTTATTATTGATTTTTATGGTTCAGCTAAGCCATTTTTGTATGCGGTTTAACCAATTTGGTCGTTCAATTTAACAATTATTTCCATGCTTTCGTTCCCTTCCTCAGCTATCTGTAACTCATTTAGAGAAGCTATTAGGTTTTGTATGCGGGAAGCAAAAGTGAATACCGATTGAAAACCTTGCGAACTTTTAGCAATTTCTGCATGAACCCTCGAAGCTGTTTTGTTCGATCGGAATGCGTATTTTAGTGCTGATTCTAGTGTCTCAAAGCTGTCCGGTGTAGCTTTCGTTACAATTTTATTTTTTACGTTTTCTGACAAGTTTGTTGCTAAAATGAATTTGATTAGTGTAGTCTTCTGTATATCTTGTGTGAGAGTGTCATGGTAGAACTTAATTAGCCCTAGGAAATTGTTGAGTTCCTTATATTCCACTTTGAAGGTTGGGATTACCTTCGCAGCTGTTACTAAAACAAAAGTTGACATTGGTTTAGAGCTTGTTTCCTCGGATATTTGTGACCCTTCTTTCACAATTAAGTACTTTTCTATTTTCGTTTTTAATTCATGAAATTTTTCATTCAGAATTGTCAAGTCTTTGGAGTGTGCGGTTTGCACAATGATGTTCCAGCTATTTGCTATTAATGCTTGCGTATTATTTACGTAAGCTTGTGTGTAACTTCTATTAGGACTTTTTTTTAGTTTAGTTAGTAGTTCCTCTAGTACTTTGAATTCCATTTATTTTATAATTTAATATATATATATATATTTATTCATTTAAGTTGTGCTTATATTACGATATGCTTGTTTTTTTAGGTACTTCTTATAATAAGAATTAACTTTTGCTAATAATAAAATTATGCAGTTTATGGATAACAATTTTTTTGTGTCCTCATTTTCGCCTTTTATAGTCGCACCTGCTGCTGCTGCGTTATTGTTGTTGGTAATTATTTCTTCTTTCGATGGAGTTCCACCCATCCTGACGCAATTTCTCTATTTAAGGTTTCGTTTTTGTTGGCCTTGGCTAATATTTTTTACTCTTTGTAGATCGGCACACTTCTTTTGATGTCGCCTTTTCTTTCCACCACGTTTTTTTGGCTTATATATTGTTGGCTGTCTAAATTCTTGCAGTTTCAGGCGTTGGATTTGTTGCCTTTGCCGGTACTGCTCTAAAGTAATTGGTTTGGGTCCAGCTGACTTCGGAGTTGGTATATACTCTGGATATTCTTTTATCGGAGTTTTTACAATATATTCTTCGTCTACCATCATACTAAACTATCAGTGGTTCCTAAGTTCGGTTTGCAGGATCGCCATGTAGAGTTTGAGGGTGCAGGGACCTCTCAATGTTTAAAGCACGTTTGAGTATTCTCTTAGCTCTCCAGTCGCATTTGTCCGATCATTAAAATGCACGATGATTCTCATCAATAAAACTCGCGTGAGGACGAAGTGGTGACGGATGAGCCTAGACAGCCTCCACTGAAGATGTATATCTGTGACGGCGAAGTCAGTGAGTACGGCCGCAGGACGTAGCGACACACTGAATTTGGCAGCCAGTGGCGATCTGGCACAGGCGGACGACAACAGCAGCAACAAAATCGAGTGTATGGCGGAGATGGGTGGTGGCGGCAACATCGAGTACGCGGGGGCTTTGGGGTCAGCACAACATCAACTTTTATTATTAATTCTAATTTGAATTTTGAAAATTATGGAACTATTGCTATAATGAATTATATTTCACTAATTACATATATAAACACACACACAAACACATACAAGCGAATTGCACTTATACACATTTGAATTTAGATGAGTTTCCACCTCGTTTGAACATAATGTATATTTGGCGGAGGGTTACCACTCCGCCAACGAAGAAGGTTAGTAGAGGAATATTCACCTCTACTATCGCGCTTATTGTAGTTAGTAGGTCTGGAGGATCCTCAATAGACTTTGTATACCTCGGCATAAATAAAGTACGTTACAGCATTAATTTTTCTCAAAATAAAGCCTATTGTCTCATATTAAAGACTCTCAATTATGACTAGGTGATAAGCAGGTCCCAAAAATTAAGACAAAACATTGAAATAAAAACGTAAAAGTACGGAGAGGCAATAATCTGCAACTCATAATTATGCCCCAATTCAGTAACTTCGTATCATCTCAAGTCTCAAAATGAGCTAGAGATTATTGCTTTTTCTCGCTTTCCCGTTTTTTGGCGTAGAATACGTCTTACCTTACGGTGTGGGCACCCATGTCAGATTGTTATTGTTGTAATCTATATTTCTTTAATTATAAGGAAACGGCGATAAACATTTTTTTTTAAATTTTTTTTTAGTCAAATGAAGATGTTAGCTTTCGTTTGACATACATTTCATATTGGTTGATATCTTCCTAATATTTAAATTTCTCAAATGAAAATTGTATAAACACATCCAAACAAATATGTGTGTGGTGTTTGGTTGAGTGTGCAGTAGTGGTGGGTAACACAGTGCAGCACTGTGTTACCCACCAATAGTTTGTAGCGTGAATAGACGTTCATTTTATTGCATAATTTTAGGCGGGAAAATTTAAGTAGAGTAAAGGCAGAGAAAGCGCTGCCAACTACTGCAAAATAACAATGGTGATTGATGCTGTTTGACAACAGCTGAAAGTTGACGTTTAGACTTCCCCGTTGATACAGATGTCAGTATGCTTATTGGTGGTTATTTTAACACAGAAATCACTTCAAATACTAGATTGGCGAAATTTATGAGCGATACGTTTAATTTGGATTATATTCGAAATGATGCTCCCACAACTATTGATAACACAACCATTGACTTAGTTTTTGCGAGAAATTTAAATGTTAATTTAAAAACATATTTATCCTATTTTTCCTATCATAAGCCTATATTCTCAAAAGTAACTTTCAAATAATCAAATAGATTTGGGTCTGTTATTTATCATTTATCTTTACTATTGATAGCTACCATTGACTTCGTTTTTGCGAGAAATTTAATTGATAATTTAAAAACATTTTTATCCTATTTTCCTATCATAAGCTTATGTATATCATCAAAAGAAACTATCAAATAAAGAAATTCATTTGCTTGTATTATTTATCATTATAAATTATCATTATACATATGTTTGCTGTCTTATCGGATGGCGTATTCTACGTTAAACTTAATGGCCGTGTCTCTGACACAGCCTCCTTCTTTTTCTTTTGTTTTTATTTACATTTTTTGTGACCTGCTCAATAGTAATAGTCTCAAATTTTAAAACTTGAGATTATACCAAATTGCTTAATTTCTCATTGAGTTAATTGCGCGAGCTAGAAGGGCTTGTTGTCAAAAAAGCGATGTACAATTTTTTAAGGGTTTTCCGTCCTCGTATGACATTTGTCTAAATATATAAAATCTTTTAAAATATATTTTCTGCGTTCTTTCTACAAGTTATTTGAATTTCGAATAAGTCTTATCTAATTGATAAGCACTTTGTGGTTACTGTTTTAATAAAAATATATCAATGGTATTCGTTGTAATATTTACTATTTTTACAACGAATTCGGATATACACAAGCAAATCGCGAACACACCCTGTTGTAAAATCTATCTTCGTGTAATTGCAAAATTTCCCGAACATCTGATTTACGACTACATAACATATGTATGTGCAACGAACAAATAAACAAAAGTGGGTAATTTGCCCCGAAAAGGCGTGAAAACGAAAATATTACATTTTATTACTAATGTAGAGTTTGAGGGTGCAGGGACCTCTCAATGTTTAAAGCACGTTTGAGTATTCTCTTAGCTCTCCAGTCGCATATGTCCGAGCATTAAAATGCACGATGATTCTCATCAATAAAACTCGCGTAAGTAAGTGACTTCTATTTTTAAGAATTTGCATTTTGCCGGATTTAGTTTTAAATTGTGTACACTTAGTCCTGCTAAAACTTTTTCCAATTTCCGGTTGTGCTCTTGTAAGCTCTTCCCAAATACTATTATGTCGTCTACATAGAGAAAAGCTGATTCACTGAGCCCACTGAGTGCAATTGATAACATTCTTTGGAAGCTGTTTGTTGAGATTTTTCATCCAAATGGTAACCTTTTGAACTGGTAGTGACCCTTGTTGGTCGAAAATGCTGTGAGTTTCCTGGAGACATTGTCTAATGGGATTTGGTGGAATGAACTCGTCATATCCAATGTGCTGAAATAACGCGCTCCTCTGAGATTGTCCAAAAGGTCATCCAAGCGAGTTAATGAAAATTTATCGTCTACGATTTTTTTATTCAATGTTCGGAAATCTACCACTAATCTCCACTTCTTTTTTTCTGTATTACCCTTCTTCGAGACGAGTTGCAGAGGTGAGTTATAAGGATTGACGGAATGTTCAATGACATCATCCTTTAATAATTTATCAACTTCTTTTTCTATCAACTGCAGCTGTGTGTGTGGTAATCTGTAGTTTTTAATGTATACAGGTGTTCTATCCGTCAGCTCAATGCGTTGTTAATAGAAATTGTTGACGGTTAAAGCTTCTTCTTCAATATGAAATATATGCTGATATTTCTTTCAGATTTCTAATATTGCATTTGTGTTATCGCTTGCCACGTTGTCTAATGCTAATTCATCTTTTACTTTCATGAATTTATTGTTATTATTGTTATAATTATTATTTTCTCCATAATTGTAATAATTTATTCTCTTATGTTTGTTTCTAGTTGTTTTTAAATCATCTAGCCGCATGTACATAGGTAATGTGATTTGTCCTTCCTTTAATTCTAATGTTATAACATTCGTCTCGTAATCAATTTTACACTTATATTTTATTAGGAAGTCTCTGCCTAAAACTCCATCTGCTTCTAGGTTATTCATTTGTTTTAAAATATAGAATTTGTTCTTTATTTTACTGTCGTGGCAATTAATGTCAATTTCCACAGATTTGTATGCAGTTATGGTACGATTCACAATGCCATTTATTTTGCAATTTGTGTTTATTTTTTTGGAATTTACTGGTACTGCTTTTTCTTTTATTATTGAGATATCGGCTCCAGAATCTACCAGCAGAGTTACTATTTTCGTTTCTAGTTTTGCTTTTATGAAATTTGTAGAGTTACCTTCTCCTAAGAATCCTATCGCCTGTCGGCTCGGGATGTATGCGTTTCCCTGAACATATTGTCTATTTTGATTGTTCCTGTAATTGTTGGTTCTTTGTTGGTTGTTTTGTCTGTCTCTAACGTAGCTATGATTATTGTTATTATTGTTTTGTTTGTTAAAATTACTGTAATTTCTGTTATTAGTGAAATTCTGTCTATCGCTAGTGTTATTGAAGCGCATACCCCTATTTGCTTGATACGGAGTTACTTCACTTGCAACGTGAATGGCTTCTACCAGTTTTTTTGGTCTCGCAGCTGTTATTATTGATTTTTATGGTTCAGCTAAGCCATTTTTGAATGCGGTTTAACCAATTTGGTCGTTCAATTTAACAATTATTTCCATGCTTTCGTTCCCTTCCTCAGCTATCTGTAACTCATTTAGAGAAGCTATTAGGTTTTGTATGCGGGAAGCAAAAGTGAATACCGGTTGAAAACCTTGCGAACTTTTAGCAATTTCTGCATGAACCCTCGAAGCTGTTTTGTTCGATCGGAATGCGTATTTTAGTGCTGATTCTAGTGTCTCAAAGCTGTCCGGTGTAGCTTTCGTTACAATTTTATTTTTTACGTTTTCTGACAAGTTTGTTGCTAAAATGAATTTGATTAGTGTAGTCTTCTGTATATCTTGTGTGAGAGTGTCATGGTAGAACTTAATTAGCCCTAGGAAATTGTTGAGTTCCTTATATTCCACTTTGAAGGTTGGGATTACCTTCGCAGCTGTTACTAAAACAAAAGTTGACATTGGTTTAGAGCTTGTTTCCTCGAATATTTGTGACCCTTCTTTCACAATTAAGTACTTTTCTATTTTCGTTTTTAGTTCATGAAATTTTTCATTCAGAATTGTCAAGTCTTTGGAGTGTGCGGTTTGCACAATGATGTTCCAGCTATTTGCTATTAATGCTTGCGTATTATTTACGTAAGCTTGTGTGTAACTTCTATTAGGACTTTTTTTTAGTTTAGTAAGTAGTTCCTCTAGTACTTTGAATTCCATTTATTTTATAATTTAATATATATATATATATTTATTCATTTAAGTTGTGCTTATATTACGATATGCTTGTTTTTTTAGGTACTTCTTATAATAAGAATTAACTTTTGCTAATAATAAAATTATGCTGTTTATGGATAACAATTTTTTTGTGTCATCATTTTCGCCTTTTATAGTCGCACCTGCTGCTGCTGCGTTATTGTTGTTGGTAATTATTTCTTCTTTCGATGGAGTTCCACCCATCCTGACGCAATTTCTCTATTTCAGGTTTCGGTTTTGTTGGCCTTGGTTAATATTTTTTACTCTTTGTAGATCGGCACACCTCTTTTGATGTCGCCTTTTTTTCCACCACGTTTTTTTGGCTTATATATTGTTGGCTGTCTAAATTCTTGCAGTTTCAGGCGTTGGATTTGTTGCCTTTGCCAGTACTGCTCTAAAGTAATTGGTTTGGGTCCAGCTGACTTTGGAGTTGGTATATACTCTGGATATTCTTTTATCGGAGTTTTTACAATATATTCTTCGTCTACTATCATCCTAAGCTATCAGTGGTTCCTAAGTTCGGTTTGCAGGATCGCCATGTAGAGTTTGAGGGTGCAGGGACCTCTCAATGTTTAAAGCAGGTTTGAGTATTCTCTTAGCTCTCCAGTCGCATTTGTCCGAGCATCAAAATGCACGATGATTCTCATCAATAAAACTCGCGTGAGGACGAAGTGGTGACGGATGAGCCTAGACAGCCTCCACTGAAGATGTATATCTGTGACGGCGAAGTCTGTGAGTACGGCCGCAGGACGTAGCGACACACTGAATTTGGCAGCCAGTGGCGATCTGGCACAGGCGGACCACAACAGCAGCAACAAAATCGAGTGTATGGCGGAGATGGGTAGTGGCGGCAACATCGAGTACGCGGGGGCTTTGGAGTCAGCACAACATCAACTTTTATTATTAATTCTAATTTGAATTTTGAAAATTTTGGAACTATTGTTATAATGAATTATATTTCAATAATTACATATATAAACACACACACAAACACATACAAACGAATTGCACTTATACACCTTTGAATTTAGATGAGTTTCCACCTCGTTTGCACATAATGTATATTTGGCGGAGGGTTACCACTCCGCTAACGAAGAAGGTTAGTAGAGGAATATTCACCTCTACTATCGCGCTTATTGTAGTAAGTAGGTCTGGAGGATCCTGAATAGACTTTGTATACGTCGGCATAAATAAAGTACGTTACAGCATTAATTTTGCTCAAAATAAAGCCTATAGTCTCATAATAAAGACTCAATTATGACCAGGTGATAAGCAGGTCCAAAAATTAAGACAAAACATTGAAATAAAAACGTAAAAGTACGGAGATGCAATAATCTGCAACTCATAATTATGCCCCAATTCAGTAACTTTCATCTCAAGTCTCAAAATGAGCTAGAGATTATTGCTTTTTCTCGCTTTCCCGTTTTTTGGCGTAGAATACGTCTTACCTTACGGTGTGGGCACCCATGTCAGATTGTTATTGTTGTAATCTCTATTTCTTTAATTATAAGGAAACGGCGATATAAATTTTTTTAAAAATTTTTTTGTAGTCAAATGAAGATGTTAGCTTTCGTTTGACATACATTTTATATTGGTTGATATCTTCCTAATATTAAAATTTCTCAAATGAAAATTGTATAAACACATCCAAACAAATATGTGTGTGGTGTTTGGTTGAGTGTGCAGTAGTGGTGGGTAACACAGTGCTGCACTGTAGCGTGAATAGACGTTCATTTTATTGCATAATTTTAGGCGGGAACATTTAAGTAGAGTAAAGGCAGAGAAAGCGCTGCCAACTACTGTAAAATAACAATGGTGATTGATGCTGTTTGACAACAGCTGAAAGTTGACGTTTAGACTTCCCCGTTGATACAGATGTCAGTATGCTTATTGGTGGTTATTTTAACACAGAAATCACTTCAAATACTAGATTGGCGAAATTTATGAGCGATACGTTTAATTTGGATTATATTCGAAATGATGCTCCCACAACTATTGATAACACAACCATTGACTTAGTTTTTGCGAGAAATTTAAATGTTAATTTAAAAACATATTTATCCTATTTTTCCTATCATAAGCCTTTATTCTCAAAAGTAACTTTCAAATAATCAAATAGATTTGGGTCTGTTATTTATAATTTATCTTTACTATTGATAACTACCATTGACTTCGTTTTTGCGAGAAATTTAATTGATAATTTAAAAACATTTTTATCCTATCTTCCTATCATAAGCTTATGTATATCATCAAAAGAAACTATCAAATAAAGAAATTCATTTGCTTGTATTATTTAGCGTATTCTACGTTAACCTTAATGGCCGTGTCTCTGACACAGCCTCCTTCTTTTTCTTTTTCTTTTGTTTTTATTTACATTTTTTGTGACCTGCTCAATAGTAATAGTCTCAAATTTTAAAACTTGAGATTATACCAAATTGCTTAATATCTCATTGAGTTAATTGCGCGAGCTAGAAGGACTTGTTGTCAAAAAAGCGATGTACAATTTTTTAAGGGTTTTCCGTCTTCGTATGATATTTGCCTAAATATATAAAATCTTTTAAAATATATTTTCTGCGTTCTTTCTACAAGTTATTTGAATTTCGAATAAGTCTTATCTAATTGATAAGCACTTTGTGGTTACTGTTTTAATAAAAATATATCAATGCTATTCATTGTAATATTTACTATTTTTACAACGAATTCGGATATACACAAGCAAATCGCGAACACACCCTGTTGTAAAATCTATCTTCGTGTAATTGTAAAATTTCCCGAACATCTGATTTACGACTACATAACATACATATGTATGTGCAACGATCAAATAAACAAAAGTGGGTAATTTGCCCCGAAAAGGCGGGAAAACGAAAATATTACATTTTATTACTAATGTAGAGTTTGAGGGTGCAGGGACCTCTCAATGTTTAAAGCACGTTTGAGTATTCTCTTAGCTCTCCAGTCGCATTTGTCCGAGCATTAAAATGCACGATGATTCTCATCAATACAACTCGCGTAAGTAAGTGACTTCTATTTTTAAGAATTTGCATTTTGCCGGATTTAGTTTTAAATTGTGTACACTTAGTCTTGCTAAAACTTTTTCCAATTTACGGTTGTGCTCTTGTAAGCTCTTCCCAAATACTATTACGTCGTCTACATAGAGAAAAGCTGATTCACTGAGCCCACTGAGTGCAATTGATAACATTCTTTGGAAGCTGTTTGTTGAGATTTTTAACCCAAATGGTAACCTTTTGAACTGGTAGTGACCCTTGTTGGTCGAAAATGCTGTGAGTTTCCTGGAGACATTGTCTAATGGGATTTGGTGGAATGAACTCGTCATATCCAATGTGCTGAAATAACGCGCTCCTCTGAGATTGTCCAAAAGGTCATCCAAGCGAGTTAATGGAAATTTATCGTCTACGATTTTTTTATTCAATGTTCGGAAATCTACCACTAATCTCCACTTCTTTTCTTCTGTAGTACCCTTCTTCGAGACGAGTAGCAGAGGTGAGTTATAAGGATTGACGGAATGTTCAATGACATCATCCTTTAATAATTTATCAACTTCTTTTTCTATCAACTGCAGCTGTGTGTGTGGTAATCTATAGTTTTTAATGTATACAGGTGTTCTATCCGTCAGCTCAATGCGTTGTTAATAGAAATTGTTGACGGTTAAAGCTTCTTCTTCAATATGAAATATATGCTGATATTTCTTTCAGATTTCTAATATTGCATTTGTGTTATCGCTTGCCACGTTGTCTAATGCTAATTCATCTTTTACTTTCATGAATTTATTGTTATTATTGTTATAATTATTATTTTCTCCATAATTGTAGTAATTTATTCTCTTATGTTTGTTTCTAGTTGTTTTTAAATCATCTAGCCGCATGTACATAGGTAATGTGATTTGTCCTTCCTTTAATTCTAATGTTATAACATTCGTCTCGTAATCAATTTTACACTTATATTTTATTAGGAAGTCTCTGCCTAAAACTCCATCTGCTTCTAGGTTATTTATTTGTTTTAAAATATAGAATTTGTTCTTTATTTTACTGTCTTGGCAATTAATGTCAATTTCCACAGATTTGTATGCAGTTATGGTACGATTCACATGAACCCTCGAAGCTGTTTTGTTCGATCGGAATGCGTATTTTAGTGCTGATTTTAGTGTCTCAAAGCTGTCCGGTGTAGCTTTCGTTACAATTTTATTTTTTACGTTTTCTGACAAGTTTGTTGCTAAAATGAATTTGATTAGTGTAGTCCTCTGTATATCTTGTGTGAGAGTGTCATGTTAGAACTTAATTAGCCCTAGGAAATTGTTGAGTTCCTTATATTCCCCTTTGAAGGTTGGGATTACCTTCGCAGCTGTTACTAAAACAAAAGTTGACATTGGTTTAGAGCTTGTTTCCTCGAATATTTGTGACCCTTCTTTCACAATTAAGTACTTTTCTATTTTCGTTTTTAATTCATGAAATTTTTCATTCAGAATTGTCAAGTCTTTGGAGTGTGCGGTTTGCACAATGATGTTCCAGCTATTTGCTATTAATGCTTGCGTATTATTTACGTAAGCTTGTGTGTAACTTCTATTAGGACTTTTTATTAATTTAGTTAGTAGTTCCTCTACTACTTTGAATTCCATTTATTTTATAATTTAATATATATATATATATATTTATTCATTTAAGTTGTGCTTATATTACGATATGCTTGTTTTTTTAGGTACTTCTTATAATAAGAATTAACTTTTGCTAATAATAAAATTATGCAGTTTATGGATAACAATTTTTTTGTGTCCTCATTTTCGCCTTTTATAGTCGCACCTGCTGCTGCTGCGTTATTGTTGTTGGTAATTATTTCTTCTTTCGATGGAGTTCCACCCATCCTGACGCAATTTATCTATTTAAGGTTTCGTTTTTGTTGGCCTTGGCTAATATTTTTTACTCTTTGTAGATCGGCACACTTCTTTTGATGTCGCCTTTTCTTTCCACCACGTTTTTTTGGCTTATATATTGTTGGCTGTCTAAATTCTTGCAGTTTCAGGCGTTGGATTTGTTGCCTTTGCCGGTACTGCTCTAAAGTAATTGGTTTGGGTCCAGCTGACTTCGGAGTTGGTATATACTCTGGATATTCTTTTATCGGAGTTTTTACAATATATTCTTCGTCTACCATCATCCTAAACTATCAGTGGTTCCTAAGTTCGGTTTGCAGGATCGCCATGTAGAGTTTGAGGGTGCAGGGACCTCTCAATGTTTAAAGCAGGTTTGAGTATTCTCTTAGCTCTCCAGTCGCATTTGTCCGAGCATTAAAATGCACGATGATTCTCATCAATAAAACTCGCGTGAGGACGAAGTGGTGACGGATGAGCCTAGACAGCCTCCACTGAAGATGTATATCTGTGACGGCGAAGTCTGTGAGTACGACCGCAGGACGTAGCGACACACTGAATTTGGCAGCCAGTGGCGATCTGGCACAGGCGGACGACAACAGCAGCAACAAAATCGAGAGTATGGCGGAGATGGGTGGTGGCGGCAACATCGAGTACGCGGGGGCTTTGGAGTCAGCACAACATCAACTTTTATTATTAATTATAATTTGAATTTTGAAAGTTATGGAAATATTGTTACATATAATGAATTATATTTCACTAATTACATATATAAACACAAACACATACAAACGAATTGCACTTATACACATTTTAATTTAGATGAGTTTCCACCTCGTTTGCACATAATGTATATTTGGCGGAGGGTTACCACTCCGCCAACGAAGAAGGTTAGTAGAGGAATATTCACCTCTACTATCGCGCTTATTGTAGTTAGTAGGTCTGGAGGATCCTGAATAGACTTTGTATACCTCGGCATAAATAAAGTACGTTACAGTATTAATTTTTCTCAAAATAAAGCCTATAGTCTCATAATAAAGACTCTCAATTATGACCAGGTGATAAGCAGGTCCCAAAAATTAAGACAAAACATTGAAATAAAAACGTAAAAGTACGGAGAGGCAATAATCTGCAACTCATAATTATGCCCCAATTCAGTAACTTCGTATCATCTCAAGTCTCAAAATGAGCTAGAGATTATTGCTTTTTCTCGCTTTCCCGTTTTTTGGCGTAGAATACGTCTTACCTTACGGTGTGGGCACCCATGTCAGATTGTTATTGTTGTAATCTCTATTTCTTTAATTATAAGGAAACGGCGATATATTTTTTTTAAATTTTTTTTTTAGTCAAATGAAGATGTTAGCTTTCGTTTGACATACATTTCATATTGGTTGATATCTTCCTAATATTTAAATTTCTCAAATGAAAATTGTATAAACACATCCAAACAAATATGTGTGTGGTGTTTGGTTGAGTGTGCAGTAGTGGTGGGTAACACAGTGCAGCACTGTGTTACCCACCAATAGTTTGTAGCGTGAATAGACGTTCATTTTATTGCATAATTTTAGGCGGGAAAATTTAAGTAGAGTAAAGGCAGAGAAAGCGCTGCCAACTACTGCAAAATAACAATGGTGATTGATGCTGTTTGACAACAGCTGAAAGTTGACGTTTAGACTTCCCCGTTGATACAGATGTCAGTATGCTTATTGGTGGTTATTTTAACACAGAAATCACTTCAAATACTAGATTGGCGAAATTTATGAGCGATACGTTTAATTTGGATTATATTCGAAATGATGCTCCCACAACTATTGATAACACAACCATTGACTTAGTTTTTGCGAGAAATTTAAATGTTAATTTAAAAACATATTTATCCTATTTTTCCTATCATAAGCCTTTATTCTCAAAAGTAACTTTGAAATAATCAAATAGATTTGGGTCTGTTATTTATCATTTATCTTTACTTTTGATAACTACCATTGACTTCGTTTTTGCGAGAAATTTAATTGATAATTTAAAAACATTTTTATCCTATTTTCCTATCATATGCTTATGTATATCATCAAAAGAAACTATCAAATAAAGAAATTCATTTGCTTGTATTATTTAGCGTATTCTACGTTAAACTTAATGGCCGTGTCTCTGACACAGCCTCCTTCTTTTTCTTTTGTTTTTATTTACATTTTTTGTGACCTGCTCAATAGTAATAGTCTCAAATTTTAAAACTTGAGATTATACCAAATTGCTTAATATCTCATTGAGTTAATTGCGCGAGCTAGAAGGACTTGTTGTCAGAAAAGCGATGTACAATTTTTTAAGGGTTTTCCGTCTTCGTATGACATTTGTCTAAATATATAAAATCTTTTAAAATATATTTTCTGCGTTCTTTCTACAAGTTATTTGAATTTCGAATAAGTCTTATCTAATTGATAAGCACTTTGTGGTTACTGTTTTAATAAAAATATATTAATGGTATTCATTGTAATATTTACTATTTTTACAACGAATTCGGATACACACAAGCAAATCGCGAACACACCCTGTTGTAAAATCTATATTCGTGTAATTGTAAAATTTCCCGAACATCTGATTTACGACTACTTAACATATGTATGTGCAACGAACAAATAAACAAAAGTGGGTAATTTGCCCCGAAAAGGCGGGAAAACGAAAATATTACATTTTATTACTAATGTAGAGTTTGAGGGTGCAGGGACCTCTCAATGTTTAAAGCACGTTTGAGTATTCTCTTAGCTCTCCAGTCGCATTTGTCCGAGCATTAAAATGCACGATGATTCTCATCAATAAAACTCGCGTAAGTAAGTGACTTCTATTTTTAAGAATTTGCATTTTGCCGGATTTAGTTTTAAATTGTGTACACTTAGTCCTGCTAAAACTTTTTCCAATTTCCGGTTGTGCTCTTGTAAGCTCTTCCCAAATACTATTACGTCGTCTACATAGAGAAAAGCTGATTCACTGAGCCCACTGAGTGCAATTGATAACATTCTTTGGAAGCTGTTTGTTGAGATTTTTAACCCAAATGGTAACCTTTTGAACTGGTAGTGAACCTTGTTGGTCGAAAATGCTGTGAGTTTCCTGGAGACATTGTCTAATGGGATTTGGTGGAATGAACTCGTCATATCCAATGTGCTGAAATAACGCGCTCCTCTGAGATTGTCCAAAAGGTCATCCAAGCGAGTTAATGGAAATTTATCGTCTACGATTTTTTTATTCAATGTTCGGAAATCTACCACTAATCTCCACTTCTTTTCTTCTGTAGTACCCTTCTTCGAGACGAGTAGCAGAGGTGAGTTATAAGGATTGACGGAATGTTCAATGACATCATCCTTTAATAACACAGTGTTACAAAATGGAAAAAATTTAATGAACTTTTAAAGTGACATATTGGAAATTGTTCACCTGGTCGAATATAACTCAAAACGGTTTTTGGAAAATTTGTAACACCCTCAAATTCTTGCTTTACCGTTAAAAACCGTTCTTCGGAAGTGTACGCGCTAATCTTTTCATTACTTGGCCATTTCTTTACCGATTTTCAATATGAAATATGTTTTGGAAAGGTAAGGATTATACCTTTAAATTAAGATATAAAGATCTAACGTTTTGTAAGTTTTCATCGGGTAAACTTGGAAAATTTGTTTTTTCTTCAAATTTTTCTACTTTGACCGCATTTTATTGCAGTATTTTACTAAAAATATATCAAGGAATATATGAGGAATTATTTTGAAAGTACATTCATGTCCAATTTTGAGTGCTGATGCAATGAAATCGGACAAAAATTGACGAAGCTATTAAATTTTTTCTGCTATTAAATAAATTTACCTTGCGAAAAGTTTTTTTTTTTAATTTTTCTACTTTGACCGCATTTCATTGCGTTATTTTACTAGAAACATAGCAAGTATGAGGAATTATTTTAAACACATTCATTTCCAAAAATTTTGAGTGGTCATCTAATAAATTTACGCCGTCAATTCAACCTTGCGACCGCTTCGCAATTATATTGTGTAATAAGTGTGGTAAAATGTGTGATAGGCGCAACAAATTTTGTTACGCCTGCGGTCTATTTGTTGATAAGAAATATCGGTTCGATTTAAGAACAAATAAAGCTGTGGTTGAAGCGTTCAACCTCTTTTTCAGTTGCTCATACGTGGAAAGTGCTTGGTATGAACCCGAATATATTTGTTCGATGTGCTGTACAACATTAAAACAATGGAAAACCGGTAAATGCGATGACCAGCGTCTGCCGTTTGTGACTCCTATGGCTTGGCATTATCAAATATATCACAAGCCGGAGGATTGCTACTTTTGCCAAACAAAAATCACTGGTCACCACTATAAAAGTCGCCACCTCATAGAATATGCCAATGTGTTGACTGTATCGAAACCGATTCCAAGAGGAAAACAAGATCAGCGAACTAAAGACAAAAATCCAGCTACATTTCCTGATTCAAGCCACAAATCTTCTAATGAGGTAAATGACGAACCGTACCTTCCAACCAAAGCAATAGAAACGGAACGTCATTTCGTGTAAAATCACGATTATTGTGATCTTGTGCGGGATATGGATCTGTCTATAAGACAGACAGAGATTCTGGCCTCCAGATTAAAGCAGTGGAATTCTTCTTCGGTTCTTGCAAAAGTAAGTATTTAATGTGTTATGAGTGTGAGAGAACTAAATTTGAATACAATTTATCAATTCATTTTCAATTGACTAACATCGTAGGTCTGAAAGCAGTATTGCTGCACAACAGAAATGAATTGCCATCAGTTCCAGTGGCATACGCTACTGATATGAAAGAGACTTATCAAACGATGGAAAAAATTCTACGATTGCTTAAATGTTCTCAATATTGCATTAGTTAAGCCTGATGATATAATTTTGCCGCCATTGCATTTAAAATTGGGGTACATGAAACAGTTTGTTAAACGACTCGAAAAAAACTGCGAGGCTTTTCTACACCTGAAACTTGTATTCCCCAAGTTGATTGACGCCAAGATTAAAGAAGGTACTTATAAAAATTTCCCAACAAGAATTCTTCAAAAAGAATTCATCCTAATTTATTTTTACATTTTGATCATGAATTACAGGCGTTTTCGTTGGACCGCAGATTCGTAAGATTATGACTGATGATGACTTCATAAAAAAATTGAACCCAGTAGAGAAAATAGCATGGCTGACTTTCATTTCTTTGTGCCGAAACTTTCTTGGAAACACGAGAAGTTCAAATTACGTTGAGGTGGTCATGAATTTTTGGAAGCCTATCGAGAAATGGGATGCAACATGTCTATAAAAATTCACTTTTTGCATTCTCATTTGGAATTTTTCCCAGATAATCTTGGTCAATTCAGCGACGAACAAGGTGAAAGATTTCACCAAGAAATCTCCAACATTGAAAAACGGTTTACAGGAAAGAACCAAGTTAGGATGATAGCTAATTACTGCTGGTCACTCATACGTGAAACAGATGACTCGTCTTATAAACGCAGAAGATCAAGCAAACATTTTTAGCTATAAAGTTATTTAGCATTTTAATGATTAATTTTTTTTTATTTTCAGTCACAATAAAAATTTGAAGTTGAAAGATAATCAAAATGTATGAATTTTTAAATATGGTCATCATCTAAAATAATTTAAATAGTAATAACTCTGTTTCTAACCGATTTTCGATTGAAATAGCTTAATCGACGCAGTACTAAATTCACTTTAATAATATTGTCTTTGATAGGTACCTTTCTGAATTAAGACTATCGTAAAATCGTAGTCAAAGTTTGAAAATTAATTTTTTTTTATTAAGTTACGATTTTTTTTCTTTGTAGCTTCGTCAGTTCTCGTTTGATTTTGATGAGTTATAGGCCATTAAAATAGCGATTTGTCACCTTTCAAAATATATAAACAACTTTTGAATCGGATGAAAATTCGCAAAGATATTGATGATTGACTAGCGAATGACCTCAAAAACAGTTTTTTGGCCCTAAAATGAGATTTTGGGGGTGCTTCGCAAATTTCAAGTATACAGTTTTTCTTAGTTTTATAAGGCCTAACGCCTAGGCTAGGTCTCTTTCAAAGTTCATTTTCAGTGTTACACAGTGTAATTTATCAACTTCTTTTTCTATCAACTGCAGCTGTGTGTGTGGTAATCTGTAGTTTTTAATGTATACAGGTGTTCTATCCGTCAGCTCAATGCGTTGTTAATAGAAATTGTTGACGGTTAAAGCTTCTTCTTCAATATGAAATATATGCTGATATTTCTTTCAGATTTCTAATATTGCATTTGTGTTATCGCTTGCCACGTTGTCTAATGCTAATTCATCTTTTACTTTCATGAATTTATTGTTATTATTGTTATAATTATTATTTTCTCCATAATTGTAATAATTTATTCTCTTATGTTTGTTTCTAGTTGTTTTTAAATCATCTAGCCGCATGTACATAGGTAATGTGATTTGTCCTTCCTTTAATTCTAAAGTTATAACATTCGTCTCGTAATCAATTTTACACTTATATTTTATTAGGAAGTCTCTGCCTAAAACTCCATCTGCTTCTAGGTTATTTATTTGTTTTAAAATATGGAATTTGTTCTTTATTTTACTGTCTTGGCAATTAATGTCAATTTCCACAGATTTGTATGCAGTTATGGTACGATTCACATGAACCCTCGAAGCTGTTTTGTTCGATCGGAATGCGTATTTTAGAGCTGATTCTAGTGTCTCAAAGCTGTCCGGTGTAGCTTTCGTTACAATTTTATTTTTTACGTTTTCTGACAAGTTTGTTGCTAAAATGAATTTGATAAGTGTAGTCCTCTGTATATCTTGTGTGAGAGTGTCATGGTAGAACTTAATTAGCCCTAGGAAATTGTTGAGTTCCTTATATTCCCCTTTGAAGGTTGGGATTACCTTCGCAGCTGTTACTAAATCAAAAGTTGACATTGGTTTAGAGCTTGTTTCCTCGGATATTTGTGACCCTTCTTTCACAATTAAGTACTTTTCTATTTTCGTTTTTAATTCATGAAATTTTTCATTCAGAATTGTCAAGTCTTTGGAGTGTGCGGTTTGCACAATGATGTTCCAGCTATTTGCTATTAATGCTTGCGTATTATTTACGTAAGCTTGTGTGTAACTTCTATTAGGACTTTTTTTTAGTTTAGTTAGTAGTTCCTCTAGTACTTTGAATTCCATTTATTTTATAATTTAATATATATATATATATATTTATTCATTTAAGTTGTGCTTATAATACGATATGCTTGTTTTTTTAGGTGCTTCTTATAATAAGAATTAACTTTTGCTAATAATAAAATTATGCAGTTTATGGATAACAATTTTTTTGTGTCCTCATTTTCGCCTTTTATAGTCGCACCTGCTGCTGCTGCGTTATTGTTGTTGGTAATTATTTCTTCTTTCGATGGAGTTCCACCCATCCTGACGCAATTTCTCTATTTCAGGTTTCGTTTTTGTTGGCCTTGGCTAATATTTTTTACTCTTTGTAGATCGGCACAC
The DNA here is from genome assembly GCA_963971545.1 of Philophylla caesio. Taxonomy (NCBI): domain Eukaryota; kingdom Metazoa; phylum Arthropoda; class Insecta; order Diptera; family Tephritidae; genus Philophylla; species Philophylla caesio. Next base: position 114,814,249 of record OZ020604.1, on the reverse strand, counting down.
TTCTTTTGATGTCGCCTTTTCTTTCCACCACGTTTTTTTGGCTTATATATTGTTGGCTGTCTAAATTCTTGCAGTTTCAGGCGTTGGATTTGTTGCCTTTGCCGGTACTGCTCTAAAGTAATTGGTTTGGGTCCAGCTGACTTCGGAGTTGGTATATACTCTGGATATTCTTTTATCGGAGTTTTTACAATATATTCTTCGTCTACCATCATCCTAAACTATCAGTGGTTCCTAAGTTCGGTTTGCAGGATCGCCATGTAGAGTTTGAGGGTGCAGGGACCTCTCAATGTTTAAAGCAGGTTTGAGTATTCTCTTAGCTCTCCAGTCGCATTTGTCCGAGCATTAAAATGCACGATGATTCTCATCAATAAAACTCGCGTGAGGACGAAGTGGTGACGGATGAGCCTAGACAGCCTCCACTGAAGATGTATATCTGTGACGGCGAAGTCTGTGAGTACGGCCGCAGGACGTAGCGACACACTGAATTTGGCAGCCAGTGGCGATCTGGCACAGGCGGACGACAACAGCAGCAACAAAATCGAGTGTATGGCGGAGATGGGTAGTGGCGGCAACATCGAGTACGCGGGGGCTTTGGAGTCAGCACAACATCAACTTTTATTATTAATTCTAATTTGAATTTTGAAAATTATGGAACTATTGTTATAATGAATTATATTTCACTAATTACATATATAAACACACACACAAACACATACAAACGAATTGCACTTATACACATTTGAATTTAGATGAGTTTCCACCTCGTTTGCACATAATGTATATTTGGCGGAGGGTTACCACTCCGCTAACGAAGAAGGTTAGTAGAGGAATATTCACCTCTACTATCGCGCTTATTGTAGTTAGTAGGTCTGGAGGATCCTGAATAGACTTTGTATACCTCGGCATAAATAAAGTACGTTACAGCATTAATTTTTCTCAAAATAAAGCCTATAGTCTCATAATAAAGACTCTCAATTATGACCAGGTGATATGCAGGTCCCAAAAATTAAGACAAAACATTGAAATAAAATCGTAAAAGTACGGAGAGGCAATAATCTGCAACTCATAATTATGCCCCGATTCAGTAACTTCGTATCATCTCAAGTCTCAAACTGAGCTAGAGATTATTGCTTTTTCTCGCTTTCCCGTTTTTTGGCGTAGAATACGTCTTACCTTACGGTGTGGGCACCCATGTCAGATTGTTATTGTTGTAATCTCTATTTCTTTAATTATAAGGAAACGGCGATATAAATTTTTTTAAAAATTTTTTTGTAGTCAAATGAAGATGTTAGCTTTCGTTTGACATACATTTCATATTGGTTGATATCTTCCTAATATTTAAATTTCTCAAATGAAAATTGTATAAACACATCCAAACAAATATGTGTGTGGTGTTTGGTTGAGTGTGCAGTAGTGGTGCCCACCAATAGTTTGTAGCGTGAATAGACGTTCATTTTATTGCATAATTTTAGGCGGGAAAATTTAAGTAGAGTAAAGGCAGAGAAAGCGCTGCCAACTACTGCAAAATAACAATGGTGATTGATGCTGTTTGACAACAGCTGAAAGTTGACGTTTAGACTTCCCCGTTGATACAGATGTCAGTATGCTTATTGGTGGTGATTTTAACACAGAAATCACTTCAAATACTAGATTGGCGAAATTTATGAGCGATACGTTTAATTTGGATTATATTCGAAATGATGCTCCCACAACTATTGATAACACAACCATTGACTTAGTTTTTGCGAGAAATTTAAATGTTAATTTAAAAATATATTTTTCCTATCATTAGCCTATATTCTCAAAAGTAACTGAACACGAGTTCCCTTCACAAATGGAATATTCTACTCACTTTTCACTACTCTGTTTCACCAAATGAAAAAGCACTACTTTTGTTCTCGAAAACGTTATAAGTTTTATTAATGTTTAGACGATCGGATTGAAGGGTGTACGTCCGCACAGGCTCACAAACGAAAGATTTATGTTCTTGTTCATGTATGTGTGTGTGGTATAGAGTGACAGTGGTTTGTTTATGTTTACAATTGTGTACTGGTGTATGTGTGTAGGTGGTGAAATCATGTGTCAAATGTAAACGGAGGTGTGTTTGTGTAGATGTGTATGCGGTAGGTGTTGTGCCATCTGCCGGCGTCGGTTGGCGATGGAGCGGAAGTGCTCATTTAACCATCCCGGCCCCCCTAGGCGTATACTTAGCCTAGTAAGCGCTGCAGTTGTTGCAACGTCTTCACGACGTTTCATAGCCCGGTGGGGCGGCGATGATGCGGTGGTCGAGTGCGATTGGTCGACGGTTGGCGATACTGCGATGCCGGTGGCCTATATCCACGCATACCTTGCCATGAAGATTGACGGCGGTGGTGGGCTGCTGGTCCCGGCGGTTGGTGATTGCGTCGCGTAGCTGTCGGAAGCTCATGCAACATCGTATGGTGTAGTCTATGGCAAACGCGGCAGCGATGGATTGACGTACATGCCCTTGTGGTATGGGACAGTGCAAGGCAATTCAGGCAGTGCCCATGTGCTCGTGCCACTTGCTGCCGATGGACCGGTTGGAGACCCCGGAAAATTGAACAGGCGCTCAATGCGTGGCTCCTATGACACAGACCGCACAGAAAAAGTCCATGGTCGCTATCATTCGGCGCACGGACGGTTGATGTCATTCCTGATGTCTGCGGTGTCGTTAACCCAGGCGTGGCAATGCGTCTGCTGCTGGTAGGAGGTGCCACTGGTGGAGTTGCCACAGCAGTTGCGGAAGCGGATCGCGGGGCTGCGATTGGGGGTGTTGCTCTGCCTGGAACGGTTACGGCGGACCGGATTGCGGGAGTCCCATTAGTGGAGTTGTGATTGGCCATATCCATTTCTAATAAAGAAAAAAGGACTTTAGTGGTATGTGAGGGGGAATCTAAGCATGCAACTCTTTCTTGTTTAGTTCTTTACTGCGGTATGAGTTTATTTTGATACGCATTTTTCCTTTATTTTATTTGTTTATATTTTTCTTTAACGTTTAGCGAATTTTGTGCGAGATTAATTTTTCAGATGAATTTAATTATTTTCGGTCGGTAAAAAGCAAAGTTTAACGAGCAGTCGAGTTAATATGCCGTTTTGGGTACGCAAATCTACTACTCGTATGTGACCATCAGATGCACGATGCAGCCTTTTAATTCTTGCGAGACGCCACTCGGTAGGGGGAAGACATTCATCGTGAATGAGGACACATTCTCCGACTTTAGGCTCCTTTTCAGCGTTCTTCCATCTGTATCTTTTAAGAAGATCTTTGAGATAATCTTCTTTCCAACGGCGACTAAATTCATGATGGAGGGTTTTTATCCGTTCCCATCGATTTATGAGGGAAATGGATTGCTCCTCTGGTTCGGGGATGGCCAGAAGTGGAGCTCCTCTAAGAAAATGCCCAGGAGTGAGGGCCGTAAAATCGGAGGGATCTTGCGAGAGTGCAGAGAGGGGTCGTGAGTTGAGAACGGCTTCTATTCGGGCTAGTAAAGTAGTAAATTCTTCATAATTGAAGTTGTGATTACCAGCGGTCTTTTTAAAATGTGATTTAAAACTTTTTACGGCTGATTCCCAGAGTCCACCCATATGTGGAGAGCTCGGTGGTATGAATTGCCAGTCAAGGCCTTGGGGTGCGTATTTTTTAACAATTTAACAAATTCTTTCTCAGTAGCTCTTTGGGCTCCAATAAAGGTTTTCCCATTATGTTTGTTATACAAACAGAAGGGGTATTGCAGAAATATTTTGCAAGTTTTTACTTGAAAATGTATGTGGGGGTGGGTTTCTTGATTCTGTGTGTAATACACGAATTAAGTATAAGCACAAAAGCGGGGTTAATATTATTTTTTATTAGTTATATGAAGCTTTAGTTTTTTTTTTTTAACTGTATTTTAGTTGGGGCATAAAAATGTTAAATTTTTGTATATTAAGATATGTGGGGTTTAAGGGGGTTAGTGGACTGTATTATTTTTTGCACTTGGCAACTTACAGCTGGAGACTAGCTAACGCCTCATCGGGAGTAAATTTTCGAAATTTACAAATAGTTCGCTTATAAATTTTTAGTAATTATGTATGTAAAGTGGATAGATACAACTCACTTTGGAAGCTTCAAGGGATTTTTTGGGGGGTGGGTTTTGTTGGCGTTTTGCCTGTGTTCGTGTGGGTAAGTTCGCTTAGTTGACTTCTTTTCCTCTTCCCTCGTTGTTTGTCCTTTTCCTTTCTTTCCTGCGCTCCGGGTATTATGTCTGCTTATCACTTAGTTTATTTGTTGTGTTTATTTTTTTCGCGCCCGAATTTTATTTTATGATTTTTGTATTAGTTGGTTTTGATATGTTTTTTCGCGCCCGAAAGAATATTTATATGTTATTTGTATTAATTTAATGTTGTTTTGTTTTGTCTACTAATATTTTTTATTTTTATTTTTTTTCACTGTTTGCACTGGCTTATACAAATTTAGCCTTTTTTTTTAATTTAATATTTTTTAAGGTGCCTTTCTTTTTGGCGCAGAAGGACCATGAACACGAGTTCCCTTCACAAATGGAATATTCTACTCACTTTTCACTACTCTGTTTCACCAAATGAAAAAGCACTACTTTTCTTTTCGAAAACGTTATAAGTTTTATTAATGTTTAGACGATCGGATTGAAGGGTGTACGTCCGCACAGGCTCACAAACGAAAGATTTATGTTCTTGTACATGTATGTGTGTGTGGTATAGAGTGACAGTGGTTTGTTTATGTTTACAATTGTGTACTGGTGTATGTGTGTAGGTGGTGAAATCATGTGTCAAATGTAAACGGAGGTGTGTTTGTGTAGATGTGTATGCGGTAGGTGTTGTACCATCTGCCGGCGTCGGTTGGCGATGGAGCGGAAGTGCTCATTTAACCAGTAACTCTCAAATAATCAAATAGATTTGGGTCTGTTATTTATCATTTATCTTTACTATTGATAACTTCCATTGACTTCGTTTTTGCGAGAAATTTAATTGATAATTTAAAAATATTTTTATCCTATTTTCCTATCATAAGCTTATGTATATCATCAAAAGAAACTATCAAATAAAGAAATTCATTTGCTTGTATTATTTATCATTATAAATTATCATTATACATATGTTTTCTGTCTTATCGGATGGCGTATTCTACGTTAAACTTAATGGCCGTGTCTCTGACACAGCCTCCTTCTTTTTTTTTTAGTTTAGTTAGTAGTTCCTCTAGTACTTTGAATTCCATTTATTTTATAATTTAATATATATATATATTTATTCATTTTAAGTTGTGCTTATATTACGATATGCTTGTTTTTTTAGGTACTTCTTATAATAAGAATTAATTTTTGCTAATAATAAAATTATTCAAATTATGCAGTTTATGTATAACAAATTTTTTGTGTCCTCATTTTCGCCTTTTATAGTCGCACCTGCTGCTGCTGCGTTATTGTTGTTGATAACTATTTCTTCTTTCGATGGAGTTCCACCCATCCTGACGCAAGTTCTCTATTTCAGGTATCGTTTTTGTTGGCCTTGGTTAATATTTTTTACTCTTTGTAGATCGGCACACCTCTTTTGATGTCGCCTTTTTTTTCCACCACGTTTTTTTGGCTTATATATTGTTGGCTGTCTAAATTCTTGCAGTTTCAGGCGTTGGATTTGTTGCCTTTGCCGGTACTGCTCTAAAGTAATTGGTTTGGGTCCAGCTGACTTTGGAGTTGGTATATACTCTGGATATTCTTTTATCGGAGTTTTTACAATATATTCTTCGTCTACTATCATCTTAAGCTATCAGTGGTTCCTAAGTTCGGTTTGCAGGGTCGCCATGTAGAGTTTGAGGGTGCAGGAACCTCTCAATGTTTAAAGCAGGTTTGAGTATTCTCTTAGCTCTCCAGTCGCATTTGTCCGAGCATTAAAATGCACGATGATTCTCATCAATAAAACTCGCGTGAGGACGAAGTGGTGACGGATGAGCCTAGACAGCCTCCACTGAAGATGTATATCTGTGACGGCGAAGTCTGTGAGTACGGCCGCAGGACGTAGGACACACTGAATTTGGCAGCCAGTGGCGATCTGGCACAGGCGGACGACAACAGCAGCAACAAAATCGAGTGTATGGCGGAGATGGGTGGTGGCGGCAACATCGAGTACGCGGGGGCTTTGGAGTCAGCACAACATCAACTTTTATTATTAATTCTAATTTGAATTTTGAAAATTATGGAACTATTGTTATAATGAATTATATTTCACTAATTACATATATAAACACACACACAAACACATACAAACGAATTGCACTTATACACATTTGAATTTAGATGAGTTTCCACCTCGTTTGCACATAATGTATATTTGGCGGAGGGTTACCACTCCGCTAACGAAGAAGGTTAGTAGAGGAATATTCACCTCTACTATCGCGCTTATTGTAGTTAGTAGGTCTGGAGGATCCTGAATAGACTTTGTATACCTCGGCATAAATAAAGTACGTTACAGCATTAATTTTTCTCAAAATAAAGCCTATAGTCTCATAATAAAGACTCTCAATTATGACCAGGTGATAAGCAGGTCCCAAAAATTAAGACAAAACATTGAAATAAAAACGTAAAAGTACGGAGAGGCAATAATCTGCAACTCATAATTATGCCCCAATTCAGTAACTTTCATCTCAAGTCTCAAAATGAGCTAGAGATTATTGCTTTTTCTCGCTTTCCCGTTTTTTGGCGTAGAATACGTCTTACCTTACGGTGTGGGCACCCATGTCAGATTGTTGTTGTGGTAATCTCTATTTCTTTAATTATAAGGAAACGGCGATATAAATTTTTTTAAAAATTTTTTTGTAGTCAAATGAAGATGTTAGCTTTCGTTTGACATACATTTCATATTGGTTGATATCTTCCTAATATTTAAATTTCTCAAATGAAAATTGTATAAACACATCCAAACAAATATGTGTGTGGTGTTTGGTTGAGTGTGCAGTAGTGGTGCCCACCAATAGTTTGTAGCGTGAATAGACGTTCATTTTATTGCATAATTTTAGGCGGGAAAATTTAAGTAGAGTAAAGGCAGAGAAAGCGCTGCCAACTACTGCAAAATAACAATGGTGATTGATGCTGTTTGACAACAGCTGAAAGTTGACGTTTAGACTTCCCCGTTGATACAGATGTCAGTATGCTTATTGGTGGTGATTTTAACACAGAAATCACTTCAAATACTAGATTGGCGAAATTTATGAGCGATACGTTTAATTTGGATTATATTCGAAATGATGCTCCCACAACTATTGATAACACAACCATTGACTTAGTTTTTGCGGGAAATTTAAATGTTAATTTAAAAATATATTTATCCTATTTTTCCTATCATAAGCCTATATTCTCAAAAGTAACTGAACACGAGTTCCCTTCACAAATGGAATATTCTACTCACTTTTCACTACTCTGTTTCACCAAATGAAAAAGCACTACTTTTCTTTTCGAAAACGTTATAAGTTTTATTAATGTTTAGACGATCGGATTGAAGGGTGTACGTCCGCACAGGCTCACAAACGAAAGATTTATGTTCTTGTACATGTATGTGTGTGTGGTATAGAGTGACAGTGGTTTGTTTATGTTTACAATTGTGTACTGGTGTATGTGTGTAGGTGGTGAAATCATGTGTCAAATGTAAACGGAGGTGTGTTTGTGTAGATGTGTATGCGGTAGGTGTTGTACCATCTGCCGGCGTCGGTTGGCGATGGAGCGGAAGTGCTCATTTAACCAGTAACTTTCAAATAATCAAATAGATTTGGGTCTGTTATTTATCATTTATCTTTACTATTGATAACTTCCATTGACTTCGTTTTTGCGAGAAATTTAATTGATAATTTAAAAACATTTTTATCCTATTTTCCTATCATGAGCTTATGTATATCATCAAAAGAAACTATCAAATAAAGAAATTCATTTGCTTGTATTATTTATCATTATAAATTATCATTATACATATGTTTTCTGTCTTATCGGATGGCGTATTCTACGTTAAACTTAATGGCCGTGTCTCTGACACAGCCTCCTTCTTTTTCTTTTGTTTTTATTTACATTTTTGTGACCTGCTCAATAGTAATAGTCTCAAATTTTAAAACTTGAGATATACCAAATTGCTTAATATCTCATTGAGAAGGACTTGTTGTCAAAAAAGCGATGTACAATTTTTTAAGGGTTTTCCGTCTTCGTATGATATTTGTCTAAATATATAAAATCTTTTAAAATATATTTTCTGCGTTCTTTCTACAAGTTATTTGAATTTCGAATAAGTCTTATCTAATTGATAAGCACTTTGTGGTTACTGTTTTAATAAAAATATATCAATGGTATTCATTGTAATATTTACTATTTTTACAACGAATTCGGATATACACAAGCAAATCGCGAACACACCCTGTTGTAAAATCTATCTTCGTGTAATTGTAAAATTTCCCGAACATCTGATTTACGACTACATAACATATATATGTGCAACGAACAAATAAACAAAAGTGGGTAATTTGCCCCGAAAAGGCGGGAAAACGAAAATATTACATTTTATTACTAATGCAGAGCTTGAGGGTGCAGGGACCTCTCAATGTTTAAAGCACGTTTGAGTATTCTCTTAGCTCTCCAGTCGCATTTGTCCGAGCATTAAAATGCACGATGATTCTCATCAATAAAACTCGCGTAAGTAAGTGACTTCTATTTTTAAGAATTTGCATTTTGCCGGATTTAGTTTTAAATTGTGTACACTTAGTCCTGCTAAAACTTTTTCCAATTTCCGGTTGTGCTCTTGTAAGCTCTTCCCAAATACTATTATTTCGTCTACATAGAGAAAAGCTGATTCACTGAGCCCACTGAGTGCAATTGATAACATTCTTTGGAAGCTGTTTGTTGAGATTTTTAACCCAAATGGTAACCTTTTGAACTGGTAGTGACCCTTGTTGGTCGAAAATGCTGTGAGTTTCCTGGAGACATTGTCTAATGGGATTTGGTGGAATGAACTCGTCATATCCAATGTGCTGAAATAACGCGCTCCTCTGAGATTGTCCAAAAGGTCATCCAAGCGAGTTAATGGAAATTTATCGTCTACGATTTTTTTATTCAATGTTCGGAAATCTACCACTAACCTCCACTTCTTTTCTTCTGTAGTACCCTTCTTCGAGACGAGTAGCAGAGGTGAGTTATAAGGATTGACGGAATGTTCAATGACATCATCCTTTAATAATTTATCAACTTCTTTTTCTATCAACTGCAGCTGTGTGTGTGGTAATCTGTAGTTTTTAATGTATACAGGTGTGCTATCCGTCAGCTCAATGCGTTGTTAATAGAAATTGTTGACGGTTAAAGCTTCTTCTTCAATATGATATATATGCTGATATTTCTTTCAGATTTCTAATATTGCATTTGTGTTATCGCTTGCCACGTTGTCTAATGCTAATTCATCTTTTACTTTCATGAATTTATTGTTATTATTGTTATAATTATTATTTTCTCCATAATTGTAATAATTTATTCTCTTATGTTTGTTTCTAGTTGTTTTAAAATCATCTAGCCGCATGTACATAGGTAATGTGATTTGTCCTTCCTTTAATTCTAATGTTATAACATTCGTCTCGTAATCAATTTTACACTTATATTTTATTAGGAAGTCTCTGCCTAAAACTCCATCTGCTTCTAGGTTATTTATTTGTTTTAAAATATAGAATTTGTTCTTTATTTTACTGTCTTGGCAATTAATGTCAATTTCCACAGATTTGTATGCAGTTATGGTACGATTCACATGAACCCTCGAAGCTGTTTTGTTCGATCGGAATGCGTATTTTAGTGCTGATTATAGTGTCTCAAAGCTGTCCGGTGTAGCTTTCGTTACAATTTTATTTTTTACGTTTTCTGACAAGTTTGTTGTTAAAATGAATTTGATTAGTGTAGTCCTCTGTATATCTTGTGTGAGAGTGTCATGGTAGAACTTAATTAGCCCTAGGAAATTGTTGAGTTCCTTATATTCCCCTTTGAAGGTTGGGATTACCTTCGCAGCTGTTACTAAAACAAAAGTTGACATTGGTTTAGAGCTTGTTTCCTCGGATATTTGTGACCCTTCTTTCACAATTAAGTACTATTCTATTTTCGTTTTTAATTCATGAAATTTTTCATTCAGAATTGTCAAGTCTTTGGAGTGTGCGGTTTGCACAATGATGTTCCAGCTATTTGCTATTAATGCTTGCGTATTATTTACGTAAGCTTGTGTGTAACTTCTATTAGGACTTTTTTTTAGTTTAGTTAGTAGTTCCTCTAGTACTTTGAATTCCATTTATTTTATAATTTAATATATATATATATATTTATTCATTTAAGTTGTGCTTATATTACGATATGCTTGTTTTTTTAGGTACTTCTTATAATAAGAATTAACTTTTGCTAATAATAAAATTATGCAGTTTATGGATAACAATTTTTTTGTGTCCTCATTTTCGCCTTTTATAGTCGCACCTGCTGCTGCTGCGTTATTGTTGTTGGTAATTATTTCTTCTTTCGATGGAGTTCCACCCATCCTGACGCAATTTCTCTATTTCAGGTTTCGTTTTTGTTGGCCTTGGCTAATATTTTTTACTCTTTGTAGATCGGCACACTTCTTTTGATGTCGCCTTTTCTTTCCACCACGTTTTTTTGGCTTATATATTGTTGGCTGTCTAAATTCTTGCAGTTTCAGGCGTTGGATTTGTTGCCTTTGCCGGTACTGCTCTAAAGTAATTGGTTTGGGTCCAGCTGACTTCGGAGTTGGTATATACTCTGGATATTCTTTTATCGGAGTTTTTACAATATATTCTTCGTCTACCATCATCCTAAACTATCAGTGGTTCCTAAGTTCGGTTTGCAGGATCGCCATGTAGAGTTTGAGGGTGCAGGGACCTCTCAATGTTTAAAGCAGGTTTGAGTATTCTCTTAGCTTTCCAGTCGCATTTGTCCGAGCATTAAAATGCACGATGATTCTCATCAATTAAACTCGCGTGAGGACGAAGTGGTGACGGATGAGCCTAGACAGCCTCCACTGAAGATGTATATCTGTGACGGCGAAGTCTGTGAGTACGACCGCAGGACGTAGCGACATACTGAATTTGGCAGCCAGTGGCGATCTGGCACAGGCGGACGACAACAGCAGCAACAAAATCGAGTGTATGGCGGAGATGGGTGGTGGCGGCAACATCGAGTACGCGGGGGCTTTGGAGTCAGCACAACATCAACTTTTATTATTAATTCTAATTTGAATTTTGAAAATTATGGAACTATTGTTATAATGAATTATATTTCACTAAATACATATATAAAAACACACAAACACATACAAACGAATTGCACTTATACAAATTTGAATTTAGATGAGTTTCCACCTCGTTTGCACATAATGTATATTTGGCGGAGGGTTACCACTCCGCCAACGAAGAAGGTTAGTAGAGGAATATTCACCTCTACTATCGCGCTTATTGTAGTTAGTAGGTCTGGAGGATCCTGAATAGACTTTGTATACCTCGGCATAAATAAAGTACGTTACAGCATTAATTTTTCTCAAAATAAAGCCTATAGTCTCATAATAAAGACTCTCAATTATGACCAGGTGATAAGCAGGTCCCAAAAATTAAGACAAAACATTGAAATAAAAACGTAAAAGTACGGAGAGGCAATAATCTGCAACTCATAATTATGCCCCAATTCAGTAACTTTCATCTCAAGTCTCAAAATGAGCTAGAGATTATTGCTTTTTCTCGCTTTCCCGTTTTTTGGCGTAGAATACGTCTTACCTTACGGTGTGGGCACCCATGTCAGATTGTTATTGTGGTAATCTCTATTTCTTTAATTATAAGGAAACGGCGATATAAATTTTTTTAAAATTTTTTTTGTAGTCAAATGAAGATGTTAGCTTTCGTTTGACATACATTTCATATTGGTTGATATCTTCCTAATATTTAAATTTCTCAAATGAAAATTGTATAAACACATCCAAACAAATATGTGTGTGGTGTTTGGTTGAGTGTGCAGTAGTGGTGCCCACCAATAGTTTGTAGCGTGAATAGACGTTCATTTTATTGCATAATTTTAGGCGGGAAAATTTAAGTAGAGTAAAGGCAGAGAAAGCGCTGCCAACTACTGCAAAATAACAATGGTGATTGATGCTGTTTGACAACAGCTGAAAGTTGACGTTTAGACTTCCCCGTTGATACAGATGTCAGTATGCTTATTGGTGGTGATTTTAACACAGAAATCACTTCAAATACTAGATTGGCGAAATTTATGAGCGATACGTTTAATTTGGATTATATTCGAAATGATGCTCCCACAACTATTGATAACACAACCATTGACTTAGTTTTTGCGAGAAATTTAAATGTTAATTCAAAAATATATTTTTCCTATCATAAGCCTTTATTCTCAAAAGTAACTTTCAAATAATCAAATAGATTTGGGTCTGTTATTTATCATTTATCTTTACTATTGATAACTACCATTGACTTCGTTTTTGCGAGAAATTTAATTGATAATTTAAAAACATTTTTATCCTATTTTCCTATCATAAGCTTATGTATATCATCAAAAGAAACTATCAAATAAAGAAATTCATTTGCTTGTATTATTTAGCGTATTCTACGTTAAACTTAATGGCCGTGTCTCTGACACAGCCTCCTTCTTTTTCTTTTGTTTTTATTTACATTTTTTGTGACCTGCTCAATAGTAATAGTCTCAAATTTTAAAACTTGAGATTATACCAAATTGCTTAATATCTCATTGAGTTAATTGCGCGAGCTAGAAGGACTTGTTGTCAAAAAAGCGATGTACAATTTTTTAAGGGTTTTCCGTCCTCGTATGACATTTGTCTAAATATATAAAATCTTTTAAAATATATTTTCTGCGTTCTTTCTACAAGTTATTTGAATTTCGAATAAGTCTTATCTAATTGATAAGCACTTTGTGGTTACTGTTTTAATAAAAATATATCAATGGTATTCGTTGTAATATTTACTATTTTTACAACGAATTCGGATAAACACAAGCAAATCGCGAACATACCCTGTTGTAAAATCTATCTTCGTGTAATTGTAAAATTTCCCGAACATCTGATTTACGACTACATAACATATGTATGTGCAACGAACAAATAAACAAAAGTGGGTAATTTGCCCCGAAAAGGCGGGAAAACGAAAATATTACATTTTATTACTAATGTAGAGTTTGAGGGTGCAGGGACCTCTCAATGTTTAAAGCACGTTTGAGTATTCTCTTAGCTCTCCAGTCGCATTTGTCCAAGCATTAAAATGCACGATGATTCTGATCAATAAAACTTGCGTAAGTAAGTGACTTCTATTTTTAAAAATTTGCATTTTGCCGGATTTAGTTTTAAATTGTGTACACTTAGTCCTGCTAAAACTTTTTCCAATTTCCGGTTGTGCTCTTGTAAGCTCTTCCCAAATACTATTACGTCGTCTACATAGAGAAAAGCTGATTCACTGAGCCCACTGAGTGCAATTGATATCATTCTTTGGAAGCTGTTTGTTGAGATTTTTAACCCAAATGGTAATCTTTTGAACTGGTAGTGACCCCTGTTGGTCGAAAATGCTGTGAGTTTCCTGGAGACATTGTCTAATGGGATTTGGTGGAATGAACTCGTCATATCCAATATGCTGAAATAACGCGCTCCTCTGAGATTGTCTCTGCCTAAAACTCCATCTGCTTCTAGGTTATTTATTTGTTTTAAAATATAGAATTTGTTCTTTATTTTGCTGTCTTGGCAATTAATGTCAATTTCCACAGATTTGTATGCAGTTATGGTACGATTCACATGAACCCTCGAAGCTGTTTTGTTCGATCGGAATGCGTATTTTAGTGCTGATTCTAGTGTCTCAAAGCTGTCCGGTGTAGCTTTCGTTACAATTTTATTTTTTACGTTTTCTGACAAGTTTGTTGCTAAAATGAATTTGATTAGTGTAGTCCTCTGTATATCTTGTGTGAGAGTGTCATGATAGAACTTAATTAGCCCTAGGAAATTGTTGAGTTCCTTATATTCCCCTTTGAAGGTTGGGATTACCTTCGCAGCTGTTACTAAAACAAAAGTTGACATTGGTTTAGAGCTTGCTTCCTCGGATATTTGTGACCCTTCTTTCACAATTAAGTACTTTTCTATTTCCGTTTTTAATTCATGAAATTTTTCATTCAGAATTGTCAAGTCTTTGGAGTGTGCGGTTTGCACAATGATGTTCCAGCTATTTGCTATTAATGCTTGCGTATTATTTACGTAAGCTTGTGTGTAACTTCTATTAGGACTTTTTTTTAGTTTAGTTAGTAGTTCCTCTAGTACTTTGAATTCCATTTATTTTATAATTTAATATATATATATATATATTTATTCATTTAAGTTGTGCTTATATTACGATATGCTTGTTTTTTTAGGTACTTCTTATAATAAGAATTAACTTTTGCTAATAATAAAATTATGCTGTTTATGGATAACAATTTTTTTGTGTCCTCATTTTCGCCTTTTATAGTCGCACCTGCTGCTGCTGCGTTGTTGTTGTTGGTAATTTTTTCTTCTTTCGATGGAGTTCCACCTATCCTGACGCAATTTCTCTATTTCAGGTTTCGTTTTTGTTGGCCTTGGCTAATATTTTTTACTTTTTGTAGATCGGCACACTTCTTTTGATGTCGCGTTTTCTTTCCACCACGTTTTTTTGGCTTACATATTGTTGGCTGTCTAAATTCTTGCAGTTTCAGGCGTTGGATTTGTTGCCTTTGCCGGTACTGCTCTAAAGTAATTGGTTTGGGTCCAGCTGACTTCGGAGTTGGTATATACTCTGGATATTCTTTTATCGGAGTTTTTACAATATATTCTTCGTCTACCATCATCCTAAACTATCAGTGGTTCCTAAGTTCGGTTTGCAGGATCGCCATGTAGAGTTTGAGGGTGCAGGGACCGCTCAATGTTTACAGCAGGTTTGAGTATTCTCTTAGCTTTCCAGTCGCATTTGTCCGAGCATTAAAATGCACGATGATTCTCATCAATTAAACTCGCGTGAGGACGAAGTGGTGACGGATGAGCCTAGACAGCCTCCACTGAAGATGTATATCTGTGACGGCGAAGTCTGTGAGTACGGCCGCAGGACGTAGCGACACACTGAATTTGGCAGCCAGTGGCGATCTGGCACAGGCGGACGACAACAGCAGCAACAAAATCGAGTGTATGGCGGAGATGGGTGGTGGCGGCAACATCGAGTACGCGGGGGCTTTGGAGTCAGCACAACATCAACTTTTATTATTAATTCTAATTTGAATTTTGAAAATTATGGAGCTATTGTTATAATGAATGATATTTCACTAATTACATATATAAACACACACACAAACACATACAAACGAATTCCACTTATACACATTTGAATTTAGATGAGTTTCCACCTCGTTTGCACATAATGTATATTTGGCGGAGGGTTACCACTCCGCCAACGAAGAAGGTTAGTAGAGGAATATTCACCTCTACTATTCCGCTTATTGTAGTTAGTAGGTCTGGAGGATCCTGAATAGACTTTGTATACCTCGGCATAAATAAAGTCCGTTACAGCATTAATTTTTCTCAAAATAAAGCCTATAGTCTAATAATAAAGACTCTCAATTATGACCAGGTGATAAGCAGGTCCCAAAAATTAAGACAAAACATTGAAATAAAATCGTAAAAGTACGGAGAGGCAATAATCTGCAACTCATAATTATGCCCCAATTCAGTAACTTCGTATCATCTCAAGTCTCAAAATGAGCTAGAGATTATTGCTTTTTCTCGCTTTCCCGTTTTTTGGCGTAGAATACGTCTTACCTTACGGTGTGGGCACCCATGTCAGATTGTTATTGTTGTAATCTATATTTCTTTAATTATAAGGAAACGGCGATATAAATTTTTTTTTAAATTTTTTTTTAGTCAAATGAAGATGTTAGCTTTCGTTTGACATACATTTCATATTGGTTGATATCTTCCTAATATTTAAATTTCTCAAATGAAAATTGTATAAACACATCCAAACAAATATGTGTGTGGTGTTTGGTTGAGTGTGCAGTAGTGGTGCCCACCAATAGTTTGTAGCGAGAATAGACGTTCATTTTATTGCATAATTTTAGGCGGGAAAATTTAAGTAGAGTAAAGGCAGAGAAAGCGCTGCCAACTACTGCAAAATAACAATGGTGATTGATGCTGTTTGACAACAGCTGAAAGTTGACGTTTAGACTTCCCCGTTGATACAGATGTCAGTATGCTTATTGGTGGTTATTTTAACACAGAAATCACTTCAAATACTAGATTGGCGAAATTTATGAGCGATACGTTTAATTTGGATTATATTCGAAATGATGCTCCCACAACTATTGATAACACAACCATTGACTTAGTTTTTTCGAGAAATTTAAATGTTAATTTAAAAATATATTTATCCTATTTTTCCTATCATAAGCCTATATTCTCAAAAGTAACTGAACACGAGTTCCCTTCACAAATGGAATATTCTACTCACTTTTCACTACTCTGTTTTACCAAATGAAAAAGCACTACTTTTTTTCTCGAAAACGTTATAAGTTTTATTAAAGTTTAGACGATCGGATTGAAGGGTGTACGTCCGCACAGGCTCACAAACGAAAGATTTATGTTCTTGTACATGTATGTGTGTGTGGTATAGAGTGACAGTGGTTTGTTTATGTTTACAATTGTGTACTGGTGTATGTGTGTAGGTGGTGAAATCATGTGTCTAATGTAAACGGAGGTGTGTTTGTGTAGATGTGTATGCGGTAGGTGTTGTGCCATCTGCCGGCGTCGGTTGGCGATGGAGCGGAAGTGCTCATTTAACCATCCCGGCCCCCCTAGGCGTATACTTAGCCTAGTAAGCGCTGCAGTTGTTGCAACGTCTTCACGACGTTTCCTAGCCCGGTGGGGCGGCGATGATGCGGTGGTCGAGTGCGATTGGTCGACGGTTGGCGATATTGCGATGCCGGTGGCCTATATCCACGCATACCTTGCCATGAAGATTGACGGCGGTGGTGGGCTGCTGGTCCCGGCGGTTGGTGATTGCGTCGCGTAGCTGTCGGAAGCTCATGCAACATCGTATGGTGTAGTCTATGGCAAACGCGGCAGCGATGGATTGACGTACATGCCCTTGTGGTATGGGACAGTGCAAGGCAATTCAGGCAGTGCCCATGTGCTCGTGCCACTTGCTGCCGATGGACCGGTTGGAGACCCCGGAAAATTGAACAGGCGCTCAGTGCGTGGCTCCTATGACACAGACCGCACAGAAAAAGTCCATGGTCGCTATCATTCGGCGCACGGACGGTTGATGTCATTCCTGATGTCTGCGGTGTCGTTAACCCAGGCGTGGCAATGCGTCTGCTGCTGGTAGGAGGTGCCACTGGTGGAGTTGCCACAGCAGTTGCGGAAGCGGATCGCGGGGCTGCGATTGGGGGTGTTGCTCTGCCTGGAACGGTTACGGCGGACCGGATTGCGGGAGTCCCATTAGTGGAGTTGTGATTGGCCATATCCATTTCTAATAAAGAAAAAAGGACTTTAGTGGTATGTGAGGGGGATTCTAAGCATGCAACTCTTTCTTGTTTAGTTCTTTACTGCGGTATGAGTTTATTTTGATACGCATTTTTCCTTTATTTTATTTGTTTATATTTTTCTTTAACGTTTAGCGAATTTTGTGCGAGATTAATTTTTCAGATGAATTTAATTATTTTCGGTCGGTAAAAAGCAAAGTTTAACGAGCAGTCGAGTTAATATGCCGTTTTGGGTACGCAAATCTACTACTCGTATGTGACCATCAGATGCACGATGCAGCCTTTTAATTCTTGCGAGACGCCACTCGGTAGGGGGAAGACATTCATCGTGAATGAGGACACATTCTCCGACTTTAGGCTCCTTTTCAGCGTTCTTCCATCTGTATCTTTTAAGAAGATCTTTGAGATAATCTTCTTTCCAACGGCGACTAAATTCATCATGGAGGGTTTTTATCCGTTCCCATCGATTTATGAGGGAAATGGATTGCTCCTCTGGTTCGGGGATGGCCAGAAGTGGAGCTCCTCTAAGAAAATGCCCAGGAGTGAGGGCCGTAAAATCGGAGGGATCTTGCGAGAGTGCAGAGAGGGGTCGTGAGTTGAGAACGGCTTCTATTCGGGCTAGTAAAGTAGTAAATTCTTCATAATTGAAGTTGTGATTACCAGCGGTCTTTTTAAAATGTGATTTAAAACTTTTTACGGCTGATTCCCAGAGTCCACCCATATGTGGAGAGCTCGGTGGTATGAATTGCCAGTCAAGGCCTTGGGGTGCGTATTTTTTAACAATTTCTGGCGAGACTTCCTCTATGAATTTAACAAATTCTTTCTCAGTAGCTCTTTGGGCTCCAATAAAGGTTTTCCCATTGTCACTCATTAGTTTTGAAGGAAATCCACGCCTTCCGACAAAACGAGCAAAGGCCGCGAGAAAAGCTGCAGTTGTCAGATCAGAACATAGCTCGAGGTGCACCGCTTTTGTCGTAAAGCAGACAAAGACGGCCACATAGCCCTTCGTAATGGAGGAAGATCTTAACATGGAAGCCTTTATCTTGAAAGGCCCAGCAAAATCAACACCAGTAATAGTAAAGGGTAGCGAGAAGTTGCAGCGTTCCGGTGGAAGAGCTGCCATGATCTGCGTACGCATCTTCTGTTTATAAATAGTGCACACTTTGCACATAAATATACACTTTTTGATTTGAGGCTTAAGTCGTGGAATGTGGAATTCCTGTCGGACCATTTGTTGTATGAGGCGGTGTTCGGCATGTAGCATAAGTAAATGGAGGAATATTATGTATAATAAGGAAAATTGATATTTTTCCGGTATTATTATTGGGTAGCGTTCATTGTACGTTAGGCTTGAATTCGCTAGTCGTCCATTAGCACGAAGTATACCCTTCGTGTCCAAAAATGGATTGAATACTAAGAGTGGGCTCTTTTTATCAATGGGTTTTGACTCTCTTAGCATTGAGATTTCGCGGCTGAAATAGCGCATTTGGGTGGAGGTAATGAGCGAGATCTTTGCTTTTTGCAGATCTGCATGGGTCAATGTAGTATAAGGGGAATTCGGTTTTTTTTTCGATTTTATTTTTGAGGCGTCTTACGAATTGAATCACATATGCCACTACTCTGAGGGCTCGGGGGAACGAAGAAAATCGCTCTAAGATGTCAGTGTCATCCAATATGTTGTGAAAGGTTTCAATTTTTCTACTTTCTGGGGCGATAACATTGTGGGTCGGAGATTTTGGCCAAGAATCAGAAGATTATTTTAACCAGTTGGGGCCTGTCCACCTTACGGCGGACCGGAGTTAATATATGTACGTATGTTTGTTTGTGGGGCTATTGTAAGCAATTGAATTTATCTAGTTCTTCGCGAGCTATGATGGGGGGTAAGGAATTTTAGTATGCAATTATTCAATGCTTATATATCTTACTGTGTATATTTATGTACATATATGTTTGTTATATGCTAGTGGGTGCAAACAACGGGAGCACTAATGCTAATAAGCTTTAGTATTGTTTTTTTTTTTTTTTGTCTGAGTATATTATTATATTAGTTTTTAATATTTGATGTTTGGGTGTATGTATAATAATATATGTAGATATGTTTTATTTTAGGCGCACAGAAGATTGAGATACTTTGTGGTAAATGACTAAGCGTTTTTAATTTACTTTTATTTTAGATTTTTTGCCGCTTAATTTTTGTAAGTTACTAATATTATGCTTTGTGCTTATTTGTATATGCAATTCTGCTTATGTTTGTTATACAAACAGAAGGGGTATTGCAGAAATATTTTGCAAGTTTTTACTTGAAAATGTATGTGTGGTGGGCGGGGGGGGTTTCTTGATTCTGTGTGTAATACACGAATTAAGTATAAGCACAAAAGCGGGGTTAATATTATTTTTTATTAGTTATATGAAGCTTTAGTTTTTTTTTTTAAACTGTATTTTAGTTGGGGCATAAAAATGTTAAATTTTTGTATATTAAGATATGTGGGGTTTAAGGGGGTTAGTGGACTGTATTATTTTTTGCACTTGGCAACTTACAGCTGGAGACTAGCTAACGCCTCATCGGGAGTAAATTTTCGAAATTTACAAATAGTTCGCTTATAAATTTTTAGTAATTATGTATGTAAAGTGGATAGATACAACTCACTTTGGAAGCTTCAAGGGATTTTTTGGGGGGTGGGTTTTGTTGGCGTTTTGCCTGTGTTCGTGTGGGTAAGTTCGCTTAGTTGACTTCTTTTCCTCTTCCCTCGTTGTTTGTCCTTTTCCTTTCTTTCCTGCGCTCCGGGTATTATGTCTGCTTATCACTTAGTTTATTTGTTGTGTTTATTTTTTTCGCGCCCGAATTTTATTTTATGATTTTTGTTTGCACTGGCTTATACAAATTTAGCCTTTTTTTTTTAATTTAATATTTTTTAAGGTGCCTTTCTTTTTGGCGCAGAAGGACCATGAACACGAGTTCCCTTCACAAATGGAATATTCTACTCACTTTTCACTACTCTGTTTCACCAAATGAAAAAGCACTACTTTTTTTCTCGAAAACGTGTGTCATGTGTCAAATGTAAACGGAGGTGTGTTTGTGTAGATGTGTATGCGGTAGGTGTTGTGCCATCTGCCGGCGTCGGTTGGCGATGGAGCGGAAGTGCTCATTTAACCAGTAACTTTCAAATAATCAAATAGATTTGGGTCTGTTATTTATCATTTATCTTTACTATTGATAACTTCCATTGACTTCGTTTTTGCGAGAAATTTAATTGATAATTTAAAAACATTTTTATCCTATTTTCCAATCATAAGCTTATGTATATCATCAAAAGAAACTATCAAATAAAGAAATTCATTTGCTTGTATTATTTATCATTATAAATTATCATTATACATATGTTTTCTGTCTTATCGGATGGCGTATTCTACGTTAAACTTAATGGCCGTGTCTCTGACACAGCCTCCTTCTTTTTTTTTAGTTTAGTTGGTAGTTCCTCTAGTACTTTGAATTCCATTTATTTTATAATTTAATATATATATATATATTTATTCATTTTAAGTTGTGCTTATATTACGATATGCTTGTTTTTTTAGGTACTTCTTATAATAAGAATTAATTTTTGCTAATAATAAAATTATTCAAATTATGCAGTTTATGTATAACAAATTTTTTGTGTCCTCATTTTCGCCTTTTATAGTCGCACCTGCTGCTGCTGCGTTATTGTTGTTGGTAATTATTTCTTCTTTCGATGGAGTTCCACACACCCTGACGCAATTTCTCTATTTCAGGTTTCGTTTTTGTTGGCCTTGGCTAATATTTATTACTCTTTGTAGATCGGCACACTTCTTTTGGTGTCGCCTTTTCTTTCCACCAGGGTTTTTTGGCTTATATATTGTTGGCTGTCTAAGTTCTTGCAGTTTCAGGTGTTGGATTTGTTGCCTTTGCCGGTACTGCTCTAAAGTAATTGGTTTGGGTCCAGCTGACTTCGGAGTTGGTATATACTCTGGATATTCTTTTATCGGAGTTTTTACAATATATTCTTCGTCTACCATCGTCCTAAACTATCAGTGGTTCCTATGTTCGGTTTGCAGGATCGCCATGTAGAGTTTGAGGGTGCAGGTACCTCTCAATGATTAAAGCAGGTTTGAGTATTATCTTAGCTCTCCAGTCGCATTTGTCCGAGCATTAAAATGCACGATGATTCTCATCAATAAAACTCGCGTATTGAACCTTAGGATAAGAATGCTTTATTATGGCTCAACGCCGTCTTTTATATGCTTACAATCTAAATGCTTCTTTCTATGGGCAACCAATCAAATCATTGATTGCTCTCCATTTCCCCTATTTGTATATTTCTTACCTCTTATTTGCTTACTTGCTATTTCAACTATATCATAAGTGTCATGTGCACTGACACACATCTGCTCGGTAACCAGATCTTGCGTTTCTAATAGCAAGCATCGAGTGTACCTCATGTGGTGCCGTACGATGAACCGTCGCGTGTGCGGTCACATGCGCTGTGCATGTGTCATCACTGCTTGTGATTATGCCACACACGATGACCATTGCAAACGCGCCGACTCAGCAATATGCAGCGCATTTGCTGAAGTGGTTGGGCACACTACACTAATAATTGTTAAGATAAATGATAAACTTTAATACACACAAATAAAAATCTATTTATTCGACTAACGTATTTGTAGATGATTCGACGATTATTTTTTTTTGTTGTGATCGGCTGTGAAAAATTTACAAAAGAAAAACCACATTTACTGCAGGGTCCACCCATTGTATTTGCTAGCACTGTTGTATTTGAAGTGGAACGTATATTTTATTGTTGGATTTTCATATCGGATCATATCGGTATACTTTTTGATGGGTCTAACTCTTATCGTTCTGGTTCTTACAAACATCGGACCAAAGTTAATATACCATTTCCGTGAACGTATAAAAAAAAGTTTTTCCGTTAAAAACGGAAAATATGAGATTTTGCGAATGCCTTTTGAACTTAAAAATGCTCCCAGAATTTGGCATGTTCACATCTACGATATAATTATTTTCTCTGAAAGTCTGGAACAACATGTAGACTAAGAATTAATAATTAAAATATTAAGCAAAGCTCATATGAATAGTTCTCTGGAAAAATCGAAATTTTTCAGAATGCAAATATAATTTTTGGGATACATTATAGCCAAAATAAAGTAATAAATTAAAACTAAAAAAAAACTCTTTAAAAAACAATCTTTTATTTAAATGTACTAAAAGGAATAAAATAAACTTATCCCATAAAACTATAATATCAACTTATAACGTCATTACGCAATTAATATGATATAATAAAAGCTTGTCGCGAGATTTAAGTACTTCCATATACGCTACTAGTTTTTTTAATAAAAAAAATTAATTAGTTAGTTAACTTGTTTATCTACATAGGTAAATCTCGCTTCAAGCTTTTATAATATCATATTAGTTTTGTAATGACGTAATAAGTTGATATCAATGTTTTATGGGAAAAGTTGATTTTATTCATTTTCATATAATAATAACTTGGCACTTACACTATAAAGCTCAGTGTTTGGCCGAGCTTATCCTACCATTTGTAGTGTGCGTTGTTTTATTCTACCGATTTCGAACGGCAGATGTATTTTATGAGAACCTTTTTCATGGCAGAAATACCCTCGAAAAAAACTTTTCTGTGTTTTAGATTTTACTTGCCCTAGATGAGATTCGAGCCTCGAACCCAGTGGCATATCGAGTACTAGCACGCACCGCTACCCACTAGACCACCGCGGAAACATTCTATTGTTTTTAGTACATTCAAATAAAAGCTTGTTTTTTAAGCTTTTTTAATTTTAATATATTTTTTACTTTTTCGTTATCAGTCTGTTCATCTCATTCAGCGCATCATTATTGCAAGGTCGTTTGCCGGTTAATCTCGAACGGTCTAGATCTTCTATAAGTAGACCGTCCTATGATTTCATTATACTTAAGACCACGTATGCTTAACCATCACCGAAGAGCTTCGAGCCGAAGTATATCACGGCATGGTCGACAGTACTACCCTGCTCTTCAGTGCCGTGGGCTATATTTTGCTGGACATTGCAAATACCTGGGTTGTCATCGCTTTCGGTGGCATGTTTTTCTTGCCGTTTCAATTTCTTTTTTTCTAGCCCTCTCTCTTTTTGGTGTTGATGTTTCTGTAAGAGCTAATAAAAAAGGTTCACCCGGTGCTCTGCGGTGGTACGTTCACGAAATCATATTAACCTTGATCCCTCTCAGTCCTCGGCTCGGCCTGGCCTTGACTTGAGTATTTGAAAGAATAAATATTTAATAATTGACATTTTTATTGAGCTCAATGCCAGTCTATGAAAGATATTTATTTGGAAAAAGAACAACATCAGACTTCTTTAAATTTGATTTATTTTATTTATTCTTCATCACCGCTGTAGCGTGCTGAATCTGTGACTCCGAGGTCCTTCGTTCAAAGCCTTGGAGAGTGCTGATGAAAAATAAATATTATTAATTAAATAAAAAGAAGTCTGAGGAGGAAATGTGGTGATTTCTGAAAAAATACTATAACTTCTACCACTAAAAATGTTGTTGTTTTTTTCAAATAAATATCTTTCATAAACTGGCCTTGAGCTCAATATATTTGAATATTATTAAATATTTATTCTTATGTTTTATTTGACTTTAACGTTTTGTTCTTTGTTTAGGCGAGGAAAATAAAAGATTTTCTGAGAGAATGCTTTGTTTTTGAGGATTCCTTTAAGTGCTTAAGAACAATTTTGAGTGCATATTTTGAGTGCACAATTTTAAGCGCATATTTTTTGTTACCTTGGTCATAAGCAACCCTAATACAAAAGTAAAAACGAGGCAATAATCTTCAACCCATACTCTCAAATAACGATACTTTTTCCTTTTAATTACTATGGGATTTTTGCACTTTTTAGTAAACAATTTTTATTTCTTTTGTTACACTCTTTAACTTACCAACAATGCTTGATTCTGCTTCTATTAAGATTCCTTTAAATCGAGAAACTTTTATTTTGGCGCAAAAAATTTATTACATAAGCTTTGAAAAAGTCAAAAAAAAAATTTGTATTGATTTTTCTAATTATTTTGCTTCATCTACTTACTAATTAATTCTTATTCTGAATTTTCATACTCATAATCTTACAGCCTATAAATGTAAATTTTAACACACAAATTGTTATTAATAGGCTCAAGTACCAGAACGGGGTTTTAATTTTTTTTAAGACAGCGTCAGATAAACACTAATCAATAGTTTTATAAGCTGATTGAAATTATCTTTCTGATCGTTGATCGATTCAAGTTTTTTATACCATTGCTGACCATTTCAAAAACTCTGCCGTGAGCTTTGTCAAATAAACTTTCTAATTTGATTGAAAACTCTTGCTCTTTTTGTTGGTTTGATGACAATCCTGCACTATTATGAACATTTCAGTACATGAACAATTTTTATAATTTTTGAAAACATCGTTTTTCACCTAATTTAAAAATACCAGCAAATATCGACAAAATTTTTACTTTTTTAATAGATATTTTATATCCATCGAGCACTCTTGTTTTCACGTTTTTAGTACAATGAAATTAGTAGGTAATTTATTACCATTTATATCATCCGCAAGGTTCTCCAATAAAAACATTGGATTTCGTAAATTTTTTTCTACACTCATGTTGAAAGTTTTTAATTTTCAATAGATTGGAGCTCTCGAGATTATAGAGATATTTTTTAGATAGTGTACTTCAACTTAACAATTACAAATTTATTATTATAACATGATTTTAAAATTGTAGCGTTTACTATCCAATTATGCAATATTGTTGTCAAAAGAACCAAAAAAATCGAGTTTATTGTTTTTTATTCAGTTTAATGACCGTCCGCTGGAGGGCCACGTGTCCAATTTATCTGGTCCTTTTATTTATTTTATTTTGGTAATAACCGTTTTACCGACTTTAATTTGAACTATTTGGACTTTCATTAAATTTATGAATTAAAATTATTATTTTGGAAGCATAAAATAAGAAGTTTTAAATGAAATACAGAATAAAATTAGTAAGTATATTAAGCAAAATAACTAGAAAATCAATACAAATTTTGTTTACTTTTTCAAAGCTTACATATGTAATCAATTAAATTGTTTTCTGCTATGCTGCTACTCGGTGTAAGCCACGGCGATGTCTCACTGTCGCTATTGTATTCTGCTACGCTGCTACTCGGTGTAGGCCACGGCGATGTCTCACTGTCGCTATTGTATTCTGCTACGCTGCTACACTCGGTGGTGTGCTGTACTTGCCGTTGCTTGGGCACGCTGATTCTGCGGTATGCTGCCGTCGCTCCTGGGTTGCACTATTCTGGACGGTATTCTCGGCGGTTCGGATGCTCCCGTTACTTGGGCGAGCTGGTACTGCGGATATATGTGAACACGATCGTCGACAAGGAGATGGGCATGAGATAAAACCCTGTACCCACTCTCGTCTAGCCCGAGTTCTTGCTTCCGAAAGTGCTGGCCCTGGCTTATATATTGTTGGCTGTCTAAGTTCTTGCAGTTTCAGGTGTTGGATTTGTTGCCTTTGCCGGTACTGCTCTAAAGTAATTGGTTTGGGTCCAGCTGACTTCGGAGTTGGTATATACTCTGGATATTCTTTTATCGGAGTTTTTACAATATATTCTTCGTCTACCATCGTCCTAAACTATCAGTGGTTCCTATGTTCGGTTTGCAGGATCGCCATGTAGAGTTTGAGGGTGCAGGTACCTCTCAATGATTAAAGCAGGTTTGAGTATTATCTTAGCTCTCCAGTCGCATTTGTCCGAGCATTAAAATGCACGATGATTCTCATCAATAAAACTCGCGTATTGAACCTTAGGATAAGAATGCTTTATTATGGCTCAACGCCGTCTTTTATATGCTTACAATCTAAATGCTTCTTTCTATGGGCAACCAATCAAATCATTGATTGCTCTCCATTTCCCCTATTTGTATATTTCTTACCTCTTATTTGCTTACTTGCTATTTCAACTATATCATAAGTGTCATGTGCACTGACACACATCTGCTCGGTAACCAGATCTTGCGTTTCTAATAGCAAGCATCGAGGGTTCCTCATGTGGTGCCGTACGATGAACCGTCGCGTGTGCGGTCACATGTGCTGTGCATGTGTCATCACTGCTTGTGATTACGCCACACACGATGACCATTGCAAACGCGCCGACTCAGCAATATGCAGCGCATTTGCTGAAGTGGTTGGGCACACTACACTAATAATTGTTAAGATAAATGATAAACTTTAATACACACAAATAAAAATCTATTTATTCGACTAACGTATTTGTAGATGATTCGACGATTAATTTTTTTTGTTGTGATCGGCTGTGAAAAATTTACAAAAGAAAAACCACATTTACTGCAGGGTCCACCCATTGTATTTGCTAGCACTGTTGTATTTGAAGTGGAACGTATATTTTATTGTTGGATTTTCATATCGGATCATATCGGTATACTTTTTGATGGGTCTAACTCTTATCGTTCTGGTTCTTACAAACATCGGACCAAAGTTAATATACCATTTCCGTGAACGTATAAAAAAAAGTTTTTCCGTTAATAACGGAAAATATGAGATTTTGCGAATGCCTTTTGAACTTAAAAATGCTCCCAGAATTTGGCATGTTCACATCTACGATATAATTATTTTCTCTGAAAGTCTGGAACAACATGTAGACTAAGAATTAATAATTAAAATATTAAGCAAAGCTCATATGAATATTTCTCTGGAAAAATCGAAATTTTTCAGAATGCAAATATAATTTTTGGGATACATTATAGCCAAAATAAAGTAATAAATTAAAACTAAAAAAAAAACTCTTTAAAAAACAATCTTTTATTTAAATGTACTAAAAGGAATAAAATAAACTTATCCCATAAAACTATAATATCAACTTATAACGTCATTACGCAATTAATATGATATAATAAAAGCTTGTCGCGAGATTTAAGTACTTCCATATACGCTACTAGTTTTTTTAATAAAAAAAATTAATTAGATCAAGTTATTTAGTTAACTTGTTTATCTACATAGGTAAATCTCGCTTCAAGCTTTTATAATATCATATTAGTTTTGTAATGACGTAATAAGTTGATATCAATGTTTTATGGGAAAAGTTGATTTTATTCATTTTCATATAATAATAACTTGGCACTTACACTATAAAGCTCAGTGTTTGGCCGAGCTTATCCTACCATTTGTAGTGTGCGTTGTTTTATTCTACCGATTTCGAACGGCAGATGTATTTTATGAGAACCTTTTTCATGGCAGAAATACCCTCGAAAAAAACTTTTCTGTGTTTTAGATTTTACTTGCCCTAGATGAGATTCGAGCCTCGAACCCAGTGGCATATCGAGTACTAGCACGCACCGCTACCCACTAGACCACCGCGGAAACATTCTATTGTTTTTAGTACATTCAAATAAAAGCTTGTTTTTTAAGCTTTTTTAATTTTAATATATTTTTTACTTTTTCGTTATCAGTCTGTTCATCTCATTCAGCGCATCATTATTGCAAGGTCGTTTGCCGGTTAATCTCGAACGGTCTAGATCTTCTATAAGTAGACCGTCCTATGATTTCATTATACTTAAGACCACGTATGCTTAACCATCACCGAAGAGCTTCGAGCCGAAGTATATCACGGCATGGTCGACAGTACTACCCTGCTCTTCAGTGCCGTGGGCTATATTTTGCTGGACATTGCAAATACCTGGGTTGTCATCGCTTTCGGTGGCATGTTTTTCTTGCCGTTTCAATTTCTTTTTTTCTAGCCCTCTCTCTTTTTGGTGTTAATGTTTCTGTAAGAGCTAATAAAAAAGGTTCACCCGGTGCTCTGCGGTGGTACGTTCACGAAATCATATTAACCTTGATCCCTCTCAGTCCTCGGCTCGGCCTGGCCTTGACTTGAGTATTTGAAAGAATAAATATTTAATAATTGACATTTTTATTGAGCTCAATGCCAGTCTATGAAAGATATTTATTTGGAAAAAGAACAACATCAGACTTCTTTAAATTTGATTTATTTTATTTATTCTTCATCACCGCTGTAGCGTGCTGAATCTGCGACTCCGAGGTCCTTCGTTCAAAGCCTTGGAGAGTGCTGATGAAAAATAAATATTATTAATTAAATAAAAAGAAGTCTGAGGAGGAAATGTGGTGATTTCTGAAAAAATACTATAACTTCTACCACTAAAAATGTTGTTGTTTTTTTCAAATAAATATCTTTCATAAACTGGCCTTGAGCTCAATATATTTGAATATTATTAAATATTTATTCTTATGTTATATTTGACTTTAACGTTTTGTTCTTTGTTTAGGCGAGGAAAATAAAAGATTTTCTGAGAGAATGCTTTGTTTTTGAGGATTCCTTTAAGTGCTTAAGAACAATTTTGAGTGCATATTTTGAGTGCACAATTTTAAGCGCATATTTTTTGTTACCTTGGTCATAAGCAACCCTAATACAAAAGTAAAAACGAGGCAATAATCTTCAACCCATACTCTCAAATAACGATACTTTTTCCTTTTAATTACTATGGGATTTTTGCACTTTTTAGTAAACAATTTTTATTTCTTTTGTTACACTCTTTAACTTACCAACAATGCTTGATTCTGCTTCTATTAAGATTCCTTTAAATCGAGAAACTTTTATTTTGGCGCAAAAAATTTATTACATAAGCTTTGAAAAAGTCAAAAAAAAAATTTGTATTGATTTTTCTAATTATTTTGCTTCATCTACTTACTAATTAATTCTTATTCTGAATTTTCATACTCATAATCTTACAGCCTATAAATGTAAATTTTAACACACAAATTGTTATTAATAGGCTCAAGTACCAGAACGGGGTTTTAATTTTTTTTAAGACAGCGTCAGATAAACACTAATCAATAGTTTTATAAGCTGATTGAAATTATCTTTCTGATCGTTGATCGATTCAAGTTTTTTATACCATTGCTGACCATTTCAAAAACTCTGCCGTGAGCTTTGTCAAATAAACTTTCTAATTTGATTGAAAACTCTTGCTCTTTTTGTTGGTTTGATGACAATCCTGCACTATTATGAACATTTCAGTACATGAACAATTTTTATAATTTTTGAAAACATCGTTTTTCACCTAATTTAAAAATACCAGCAAATATCGACAAAATTTTTACTTTTTTAATAGATATTTTATATCCATCGAGCACTCTTGTTTTCACGTTTTTAGTACAATGAAATTAGTAGGTAATTTATTACCATTTATATCATCCGCAAGGTTCTCCAATAAAAACATTGGATTTCGTAAATTTTTTTCTACACTCATGTTGAAAGTTTTTAATTTTCAATAGATTGGAGCTCTCGAGATTATAGAGATATTTTTTAGATAGTGTACTTCAACTTAACAATTACAAATTTATTATTATAACATGATTTTAAAATTGTAGCGTTTACTATCCAATTATGCAATATTGTTGTCAAAAGAACCAAAAAAATCGAGTTTATTGTTTTTTATTCAGTTTAATGACCGTCCGCTGGAGGGCCACGTGTCCAATTTATCTGGTCCTTTTATTTATTTTATTTTGGTAATAACCGTTTTACCGACTTTAATTTGAACTATTTGGACTTTCATTAAATTTATGAATTAAAATTATTATTTTGGAAGCATAAAATAAGAAGTTTTAAATGAAATACAGAATAAAATTAGTAAGTATATTAAGCAAAATAACTAGAAAATCAATACAAATTTTGTTTACTTTTTCAAAGCTTACATATGTAATCAATTAAAATTTCTGGGCTGGGTTAAACGGCGTAGTAAAACCTTTCCTTTGTTTTTAGAGTTGTTTTTAGGTCAAAAAGAAACATTTTTGAAGATACCGAAGTGGAAATAGCCAACTTGGTAAATAACGGACACCCTAAAGTATGTACAGTAATTATAACATGTACTACACATACATATACATATGTATGTATGTATATGTTGTAAGGAAGCTTTTCTTGCCCCCGTGCTTCTTGCCTCTTATGCCGGGGTATACTCGCCTCTGCCAGGGTTCGTTTACAATAAATTTATTATTATGGGACTATTCAAATAACAATACAAAAGAGCGACTTCAATCTGATTACAATAATGGTAGTGCTGACGCTCTATATATAGGTGTCTTGGTGGTCGCTCGCGCTAATTCGCTGTGCCGGTACTGACGTCCCTCTGGGAATCGATGTAAGGTTGCCGCTACTTGGGCGCACTCGGTGTAAGCCACGGCGGTGTCCCACTGTCGCTATTGTATTCTGCTACGCTGCTACTCGGTGTAAGCCACGGCGATGTCTCACTATCGCTACTGTATTCTGCTATGCTGCTACTCGGTGTAAGCCACGCCGATGTCTCACTATCGCTACTGTATTCTGCTATGCTGCTACTCGGTGTAAGCCACGGCGATGTCTCACTATCGCTACTGTTTTCTGCTATGCTGCTACTCGGTGTAAGCCACGGCGATGTCTCACTGTCGCTATTGTATTCTGCTACGCTGCTACTCGGTGTAGGCCACGGCGATGTCTCACTGTCGCTATTGTATTCTGCTACGCTGCTACACTCGGTGGTGTGCTGTACTTGCCGTTGCTTGGGCACGCTGATTCTGCGGTATGCTGCCGTCGCTCCTGGGTTGCACTACTCTGGACGGTATTCTCGGCGGTTCGGATGCTCCCGTTACTTGGGCGAGCTGGTACTGCGGATATATGTGAACACGATCGTCGACAAGGAGATGGGCATGAGATAAAACCCTGTACCCACTCTCGTCTAGCCCGAGTTCTTGCTTCCGAAAGTGCTGGCCTCGCTTGAGAAGTCAACCCTGAACGAGACAAACACTTCGCAAACAATGTCTTTCCACACGCGTTGCCCGGTACAGACTGTCCCGTGTACTGCTGTGTTGTCCTTTTATAGGCAATGAGGCTCATGTTGCTGGCTATCTTAGCAACATATTGACAACGGTAGGATGATGCTGAATATTGTGAGAACTTGCGATCAGCAGGGTAGCGTCGCTCTGCTGCTATACTGTGAGTGGCGTGATTCTACCTTTGCTCGCAGATGGCGTGATTTTGGCGTCATTCCGCACGTACAGTACGAACGGTGCCCTTGGTGTTGTTGATGAGTCGGTTTACTGGCGTTTGGTGAGGAGAGTGGAGTTTTGTGTGGGCTTAATTTCATTTAGATTTTTTGTCCTCACAATGATTCAACATTTCTTTTAAACTTCAGTTCAAACGACTTAAATACGTCTGCTATTTAGTTTTTTGTTGTTGTCGTGCATCTCTTCTGAAACCTCCACTTTCTCCTTTTCTACTTTCCACATTTCTTTCCCCATACTGATGTAGTTCACAGCTTCTTCTTTGTAAAATTTGCCAAACTCTTCAAACATCGTTATTAATTTGTCAATATTGTTGTTGTTGGCAGGTCGAGCATTAGAGTACGACGGAAATTCTGCTGACAACGGCGATGGCATCGAAAGCTGAGTGGTCAACTCCAAGCAACTGAGGTTGCGTTATTTCTTCTGAGTAGTTTACAACATTGTATACAGGGTATCCAATAAGTCTGAATACAAACTTTAGACTCAGTTTAAAATCAATCCACTGAGCTTAGCCTTTCAGCTTTTTTTTAAATCGAAAACCGTTACTATGAAGCTCATATTGAAATTATAATTTTTGAGCACGATGGAGTGCAACCGCCAAAGAATCGTTGACGCATTTTTGCAAGGCAAACGTCCGTACAGAACATTCAAAGAGCTAAAGAAAGCGGGTTTCAAGCGCGATTTTGTTTATAGAACTACTAAACGGTATAATAAGACTACCTCAGTTAAAAATAAGCCCAGAAGTGGACGACCGCGAACAGTACGCAAAAGTAGAAATATAAAAATTGTGAGAGAACAAATACGAAGGAAAAAGTGCCGGTCCATCAGGAAAATTTATGAAAAATTAAATATAAGCAAATCTTCAACACATTTGATACTGCAAAAAGATCTTGGCTTACAACCTACAAGAAACAAAAAATTCACGCGTTTACTCATCAGCGAAAGATAGCCAAAAGAGTAGCTGACATACTCCCTGATGAAAATTTGTTCGATCTATAACAGTCTTTCAACCCTCAAAACGATCGAGTATGGTCAATGTCTCTCAAAAATATATCAGAAAAAGAAATATTCGTGCGTTTCAAAGCGTTTCTTCCTTCATGGCGGTTTTTGTAAACGGGGTAAGTTACCCTTTAATAAACGCCTGATATTACAAGCAGCACGTACTGATATCAGTAGTACTTCCTGGATATCGAAATTTGTTTGGTGATGATTATTATTGCTTTCAACAAGACGCCTTCACACACGGCAATAATCTTTCAACAATGGTGCGAGGAGAATTTGGCCGATTATTTGCGTAAGGACGTATGGCCACCGCGCAGTGCCGACCTTAAAATATGGGACGAACTGCTGATGGATATGGTTCGTGCCGCTTGTTGCTCTTTCAAAAAAAGATTACACCTGGAAAAATTATCTAGAGGAAATATGATTAATAAAAACCTGCTGTAAATGTTAAAAGATATATTTTCAAGTAAAAATGTAAAAGAACTTACAGTATTTTTTGCTTTTATGGAGTTGTAATTTTGATTGCGAATATATTGGACACCGTGTACATAAAAGCTAAATAAAATAAAGTTTACCACAAAGCATAAACATATATTTATATTGGATGTATTTCCCACAGCAACATCATTATTGTAAATTTTTGTGTGCTCCAATTATAAGAAGTACTGCTATGTACAGTGGCTACACCGCGGGCGGCCCACCTGATGGGCTTATTTTATGCTTACAATTTCTGGAAATATATATACATATACTTCTAGTTTATATTTTATTTGAATTCGGAAGTATCTGACCTGTATTTTGCGGTAATATTATATATTTTATATTTAAATTCTGAGGTAGACAGATTATAGCCTTGCATTGCTAAGTCGGATTATAGCCTTGCATTGCTAAGCCTCGCAAATCCTCTACATTCTAGTTCCATAACTCAACAAAGCAGTCTTCTGCTCTGCTGTCCTAAAATAAAGCACTTGAAATATTTGGCAGATTAAAACTCACGTCAAGTGTAATATAGAAAAAAAACAAAGGCTTTATGAAGACGCGTTTTTATGGATGACCACAAAACGGGCTGTTCTGACCCTAAACCTACCAATGATGGTACAGGGAGCGGGATTTCCTGCAATATGACTTGCAGAAAACGTAACTATGCGTTTGCTTTGATGGAGAGGGTATTTCACGAAGTAGCAAAATGACACACTTGCTTTGGCTTCAGCGTCGGAGCTTAATTATTTTATCCGCTTCATTCTTAGACTAAGGTTATGAGTTTCGGCGTTACTTAACAAATTAAATAGAGTAGTACGGGAGGGCTTTTGTGTAGTTTTGCCAGTAGCTGAGCTGAGCACAGCCGATTAAGAATCGGTTAAAGGTCCCACTAACCAAAAATATTATATCTCAGTATTTTTTTGAGCTTGAATCAAATAAACATATTCTCATGCGGAAAAATATGTAGAGAGCGGGATACCTCGTTGTATTTAGGTACCGGTGAGCGTTTGACCTCACAGCGAATGAGCATCGTTGGGCACCTCTTAGTGACGGTGGAGCGTCGGAGAGTTTGTGTCGGCACCGCGAGTTATTCTCGACAACGGTGGATTCTCGGTATGCATCTGGCAGCACAACGGGTGATTTTTGGCAACGGCAGAGCTCTGTAATCGTCACGCATTACAACGATTGATTCTCAACAGAACAGAACGGGTAGTTCTAGACAACACTTCCATGTCCATTGTGATTAGACGGGTGACTGCTTACGTCTGTGATCTAGGAAGCATGAAGCACTATTGCTGGAGTTAGTATTTTAATAGAGATTCTTATTTTTTTTAATATTTAATTTGGCAAAGAAGCAAAACTTATTAATGAAAGTTTTTAGTCATTTGTTGCTGTGTATACAAAATAAAACAAAAAAGAATATCTTTAAGTAACAAGTACAAAACTGCATCACTACGTTCACTATGCCTTCAATGAAATATACCTATTAACTTTCATAGGTATTCAAAAACATAAAAAAAAATGTTAATCAATATGGAAATTTACCTTTTAAAGACAATTTCAGGTACAGTCGTATGAGAAGATGCGATATGGGCTGTTTTTAAATCAGACATTTTAGTTTTATATATTTTTTGAAATATAAATATATTTTTATGTTTCGATACTAATCGCATTGTTTGGTCATAACGAGGCTGAATTTCTGAAGATTGATTAACTTCAAAAACAAAGAGTCACATTCCTTGAGAGATTTTGAAACAAACTCACTTCTCTGTTGTGAAAGCGCCCGAAAGTTATTTCAAAAAGTACCCCGGCTAATAGAAAGTATTAAAGCCAGGTCGAATTCCTGCAAGAGTGACACGGCGACCTGGTAACTGATGTCTACAGCATACTTAAATTAAGGAGGAAACACTTCTCCATACTGTTTAATAGTTGCTCCTGGTTCCACTTTGGAGAAGATGTCGAGGTCAAATTCCCAATCAATGATAAAGCACTCGACCTACCTTTGTCCGACAGTAATGAAATTCGGAAATCGATAGCACGTCTGAAGAAGAACAAATCTCTGGGGTTGATAGGTTGCCAGAGGAGCTAATTAAGTGCAAGCATAAGCTCATTTCATATGGTCAGAAGAACGCCTGCCTCCTAATTGAAAGTTAAGTGTATTCTAGGCAATTTACATTAAGGGTGCCCCTGCAGTTTGCGCCATCTATGACGACATTAATATCCTTAATATCTCATATAGGTCGAGCGTATTGTGTGAGAGACTAAGGCCCACCGACAAGGAACTTTATCGGTGTAACTTTAGACCTGGTAAATCTACCATTGACCAGATCTACACAGAAAGCTAGAACTTTAAAGCCGCTTTCGACAGCACGGAAATAAACTACCTATACACCACAATGTCTTAATTTGGTATCCCCGCAAGACTTATACGGCTATGTAAAATGACGACGATAACACCACCAGCCCTGTCAAAATGGAGAACAAGCTCTATAAACCAAGAAAGGCTTCTGTCAGGGTGACTCTTTGTCGTGCGACTTGCTTAACCTGATGGAGCAAATAATTCGATTTGCAGAACTATGTCGGTCAACACCATATTTTATAAGAGTGTACAACTGCTTGCTTACGCCGATGACAATGATATTGTGTGAATGGGTCGGAAGAAGAACGAGGGCAATATGAACCAGCCAGACGAACCAGCATTAACGCCAATTACAACGTGATACCTAAACCTTTTTTGCCAACAAGTTCTACTTCGGACTGAGCAGGCAAATGAGAAGTAAAGTCCTCTCTAGGCAAACAAAACCACACTTTAGAAGGTCTCAGTAATAATATTTATAATTTCGGGATTACACTATATAGCTCTGTGTTTTGCTGAGCTTCTTCTAACATTTGTGGTGTGCGTATTTTATGTTGCACCACCAATGGAGGGACCTATAGTTTTTGTGAAGACTCTGAAAGGCAGATGTATTTTAAGAGAAGCTCTTTCATGGCAGAAATAGCCTGGGAAGTTTGTCATTGCCTGTCAAGGGGTGACCGCCATTAGAAAAAAAGGTTTTCTATGGTTAAAATCTTAGTTGTTTGGCAGACATTCGAACCTCACACTCGACCATAGCGGCCAATAGGTCCCTTGTTATATCCGTCATATTACATATATGGCGCAGAAGCATGAGCGGTGACAATATCAGATGAAAGAGCTCTTGGAGGGCTCGAGAGGAAGTTTCTTCGAAAAATTTATTAAAAGATGAAAAGGTGAGCTGTACGAGCTTTACAGTGACTTAGACATGTGTAGCGGAATAAGAACCAGCGGATGAATGGATGAAATAGCTCCAGTCCTGGTTTTCACGCCGTACCAAGTGGTGGTGGCAGAGGAAAAGGAAGACCTTCTCTGCATTGGAAAACCAAGTGGAAAAAGACTTGGCACACTTGGCTTTTCCAATTGGTGCTCGTTAGCGTGCTATGTTGAGCTCGCCCTAAATCGCTTAGGCGATACTGTGTCAATTAAGTTATTAAGTAAAGAAATAAGTTATTTCGCAATTATTGGAATATAGCGATGGTAGAAGTAAACTATGCAAATACTTATTTATTATCCCATCTCTGTCCTCTAATGATTAATCAAGGATGCATTGTAACGTTAAATTTAACGTTATCAAAGTCTTTTGAATTGTTTTGGTTAAAACATTTCAGGATATTATTGTTAAAGCATTTGTCATAATAAATTTCATTTCGTTTTAACCGAAACGAAATGCTTTCATTAATATTGAAACGTTAATATAAACGTTAAATGGTTAGTTTAACGTGTGCTGGCTGTCAGCTTATAGACCATTACACACTAGTTTTGCGCATCGCGGATACTTTTATGGGGCACCTCAAAACATACTTTTTTATTCGCAACATATCGTCAGATAAGAAGGCTCGGGTCCTGCGCACTATTAAAATTTCAAAGGCACTCATACTGTTGGAAGGAATTAATTAATGTTTGTTCATTTTTCTGTTGGCCTAGTAAATGTTAATATTTATAATTTTATTGAGCTCAAGGCCAGTTTATGGAAGATTTGTTTGTGAAAAAACAACAACATTGTAGACAAAGATGAGCACGCTTTAAAAATGCATATAATGTAAAGTAAAAACAGAATTTGCAAAATAAAAACACAAACAACAACCACACAAACAAGTTAATTAGCGGCAGATCAGTTGCTCTTGTTTGTAGTTGGTTTGTTTAAGGAAGATGAAATAAACACAACAGCCAACTCGGCTAGCGTAGCAAAATAGGTAGCGTATTGGCTCTGCAACTCCGAGCTCCCGGGTTCAAAGCCTGAGAGAAGTGGTTATGAAAATTAAATTAAAAATAATTTAATTTAATAATCAAAAAGAAGTCTGATGAGGAAATGTGGTGATTTCCGAAATAGTACTATAACTTCAAACATTAAAAACTGTTGTTGTTTTTTCACAATCAAATCTTCCATAAACTGGCCTTGAGCTCAATAAAATTATAAATATGGAATTAATTAATTTTAAAACATTTGAAACGCGTCACTCCATTTTATTATTTTAACAAACCCAAGGTAAGAGTATGCTCCGATATACAATGTTGCCACAACGAAAGCTGCTACTGAATTAGAAAATGTTTATCAAAATACAAAAATGATATTTGAACCAATCGATTAACGATCGATTTGCAAGACGAATCATACTTTCTACACTTGGCGAGCGACAATTATAGGAAAGTTCAATTATTTTGATTCTAGACATGAATGTGAAATTTTAAGATAAACATAAGTTTTTTAATGTATAATTAACAAACCAATTGATGATTACTGAAAAAAAATGTACAGGAATAAAAGCTTTTATTATAATCAAGGACGAATTATGTGATATCCTAGAATTATATTCAATAATTTTACAGTAACAGGGCAATTCTAGCAACAGTCTTTCAATGCCCCACAGTCTTTCAAAGTACACAAATCTTTCGTGTAACCGATGTCTATTCTGGCAACAATCTTGAAAGCTCTTTTCTTATTTTCGAAAGACAAATTGATCTGGTAACGAGCAGGTCTTGGCGCTGTCAGCTGTGCATTGTTTACACGCAAGTATATTGAATAAGAAGTAATAAGTGTAATGACATAAAGAGGGAAGTGATTTGAAAGAATAAAAATACTATAATAATGAAGAAATAATTTTTACACAACATTATAATGCGTCGGGCCATAAAATGCCGTATGCTGTGTAGAAGACGCTTGCTCCAACAAATTCGCACCAAGCACGATACCTTTGCTACAACGGAAGAAGTATTCCAAAAAAAAAATACCGGTTGCCTAAAAAATTGTGCAATACACTTATCGCGGAATTGGAACCGTTCGATACACAGGAATCGTATATCCCCTTAACAGTTCGTTTTCTGGCCGTGCTTTAATTTTTTGGGCATTACTCTGACCAACAATGTGTTGGAAACGCATTTAATACTGCAATATCGAATTTGATAGTGCATGTATTGTTTGTATTATCTTTGTTTAGTCGTTTCCATTTTCATTTGGAATTTTGACATCTATTAGAAATCTGCTGTCAACATAGCTTTTCACCACATGTGGTGAACGAGAGACCTTTTTTCGTAATACTTACGGCGCTAGAATAGCCAAAAACTTTCAAACCGACTTGCCACCCGTCTTTCGATTATTTTTCGAAAGACTTTAGCAATCTTTGCCAGAATAGCCCTGTAAGTTATGTTTTTTATTATATTATATTGAAAAATTGTCATTTCGAGAATGAAGAATAAATATAAAAATTTAAATACAAATACCCAAACGCCACAAAACACAAAAAAATCAACAATTTGCGATTTTCTCCTAATAGCAACTACAAACAATAATACTGCAGTCAGGCCCTCCAAAAAATCGCAAATTGTTGACTTTTTTGTGTTTTGTGGCGTTTGTGTATTTGTATTTAAATTTTTATATTTATTTTTCATAATCGTCGTGAAAATGATTTCTATATATATATAAATATCAACATAATGTGTGGTGTATTTGGCCTATAAGCTGACCGCTTATTGTGGCATGGATAGCATATTTTAAATTAAACGTTTATATTTTTTTGTATTAACGTTTTTACATTAACGAAAACATTTCGTTTTGATAACATGGCGCCGAAACGAAATTATATAATGATCTTAAGTTAATTTAGCTCCTTAATGAAACGAAATGATATGTATCGTTTGTTGAGCATCCCTGATTTAATTCCATTTGAAGCTTTTCATTACTTAAAAACTGGAAAAAACACCAACAGCTTTTAATGGTAGAATTTATAGTACTATTTCGCAAATCACCACATTTCCTCATCAGACTTATTTTTAATAAATTAATTAAATTTATTCTTCATAACCACTTCTCCCAGGCTTTGAACTCTGGAGCTCGGAGTCGCAGAGCCAACACGCTACATGCTGTGCTACGCTAGCCGAGTGGACTGTTGTGTTTATTCCATCTTCCTTAAACAAACCAACTACAAACAAGAGCAACGTTTGAAAAACGAACCGCTATCGTCTGACACAAGCTTTTTTCAATTTTGCATTTTTACAAAACTTACAGCTTTTTTTTCTAATCAAAATAACGGGAATTTTTTTTTTTAAACTCAACCATTTTGCCAAATTTTCGAAATTTGGAAAAACCATTTGTCCTACGACAGCCAAAGGAATACAAAAATGTATTATTTTAGAATTTTCTGTTTTAAATGAATTGCATGTTCGGAATCCTGTCAACCGTTTACGCTTACTTTTTTGTGAGGGGTACATTGATGGTCAAACAGAAGTCAGAAACCATTGAAAAAGAGTTAATGTTTAAAGTTTAATAATAAACGATTGGAACCCAAAAAGTCAAATTCCATTCACATTAATGGTTCTCCTGCAATTCATCCTCAAAAACGTGTTAAAAAAAGCGTTATGTGTAAAAGATTTCTTAAGACTGTACATATACATTGAAGTTATCGAATGGATGAAAAAGTCCCTTGTAAAGGGAGTTTTTTAGACGTGTGGTTTTCAATGAGGCAATACTTTTTTCGGAGTTCGTATTTTTGACAGTTACCTGATTTATACTTAGTTTGATTTGCCATTTTAAGACGCCTGGAAAGAGAATATTCGGCGCGTTATTGGTGACATACGGCCCCAATTGCAACAAAAAATTGTCGAAAATTGTTCCCATATAATTCAATTATAAGGGTGTTTTTTTTAGATGTGTGGTTTTCAATAAGGCAATACTTTCTTCGGAGTTTGTCTTTTTGACAGATGTTACTTGATTTATACTTAGTTTAGTTTGCCATTTCAAGACGTCTTGGAAGAGAATACTCGGCGCGTTATAGCTGACATACGACCCCAATCGCTGCACAAAGTGGTCGAAAATTGAGCCTCTCGGCTGGAACTTATTGAGCCAGCCGCGGCGGTAACTTGCCCGAAATCATTTTTAAAACATAATGGCAAACCCTTATCTTAATAATAAAGCTAAATTCTTGTCCATAGCACCAAATTACATGCCTGTTATTTCTTCTTAAAAACCACATATCTAAAAAACACACCCTTTAGAAGCTGCTCTTCGGGACATGGCTGACTTAAAAAACTACACACGCCCTTTTCAACTAACACATATATATTTCTATTTAAAATTTTTTAATTGAAAACGCTTAAAAGCGTAAGAAACCTTTTAGTTAGTTTAGTTAGTTGGCACTTGTCAACTGATTTGGCAGGTGTATCTACTTTTCCTTTTCTTGATTCACTTCACTTCTTACCTCTGGTGGGGGATAGTGAAGAGCTCAGGAAATAAGTCAGATACGGTGAGAGTTCTGTAATGAATCTGATTCTTTATTCACAAAATCTTCTTTATATAAAATTTTATTATCCTATGATTTCTTCTTAAATATATGTAAGTATGTAAATTGATGTGTTTATATGTGTAAACATTTAAAGATAGTAAGACCCATGGTTCTGTATGTAAGTTTAGCTTCAGTGTTGACTCACATACTTATTTATGGGCATTAATCATCAGCTACATTTTATTGCTTGTGTGCACTAGCGTTGATCCACATGTTTGTTTTGATAAGATAAACGCTTTCCCATATTTATCAGAAATGAGACAATAGTAAAATTGTATTGATTTATTTTTTATGATACTTGATAAATAGTGCACTCTATTTATTATTTATTGCTTATTCTAGATTTTATCATAAATGTCTTTATGTATAAATGTTCATACATATATTTTTTCTTCAATCTTATCTCTATGACAACAATATTTTTATGTTCATTATTTATGAACATTCTGCCAGGGGCCAAGATTCTGTTGTTTAACATAATTAGGTAACTATGCTAGTTCTTAAAATTTTCTTTAAATATGATCTCACAGGGAGTTCAAATGGAACTGCTACGGTTTTAGTTTTACATTGCCATCTTATATATAAAATTATGATGATTAATGCTATTGTTAAAACTAACGTTAATGAAATATGACCACTTATGTTATGAAAAGTAATACCTTTCAATTTAATAATTTCTTTTTTAAGATGCCTTCAGAGTTATTCCTTCATGTCGCGCTGCACATCCTTCTTTTATTGTGAGTATACCTTGACTGGGAATTTTCATTCGAATTTGTTGGTTATTACCACATTCTAGATGTATTATTGACTTGCTAAATATTTTGTAAAGCCAACGATTTGGGGAAGCTAATTTAGTCCAAACATTTTTGTTCGTGATTTGTCCGCAAGTTACTTCCAAGCCCAGTACTCTGTACATTGATAATGGCCTTCCGAGTTAGTTGAAATACTGGTTTAAATCAAACTTGTTTACTAAATATTCTGCCTTTATATCAGGAATAATCATGTTCCCTTTTATTTTATTGGCAATGGATTCAATTTGTATGCATTCGAAGGTTTAAATGAGATTAATGGAATTTCTATGTTTATTATCAGTCGGTAATCGATAATTAACCCTTTAGCTTTCATCGACTGATAAATTTATTTTAACACACTGCCAGAATGCTTTCCAGGTATCATTAATTTGTGCGGTAGCTTGTTTCTGATGAGTGCAATTTCTTCGTTAAGCTGTGAAGGTTTTAAGAATTTCGGATTTATGCGACAATGATGAATATCAATTAGTAGATTTATTGTCACTGTTTGGATATCTTTGCATATTTCTATTTGAAAGTTTAGTATTGGAAACATCAATGTCATCCGTTCAGCATTTTGATCTTTAATTACCTCATGGTAAACTTTTCTCGAATTTTTTGTTAACTTCATTTGTTGTCTTTTTTAATATATTTACAGTAGAATCAACTATTGATGTCTGCTTTGCGAATAAATTTGCTATATTCTTTTGGTTTTCAAAAATATGTTTAATATTCTATTCCATATTCTCTCCATAATTCCAAACAAAATATGATAAAGCGATCCGACAAATTTGAATGGTGCTACTTGTTTTCTATTTTCTTGTTTCCAGAATAATTCATTATTTGATTTAAAGGTTTTATGTATGTGCTTTAAATGTCAATTTACTTTTACCTATCACTCTTCTTAAATAATATTTTACTGACTTCGCTCCAGAAGGAATTTAATACAATTTAGTTATTGGTAAATTATTTTACTAGTATGAAATAAATTACTTAATATAGGAAAATACTATAGCTTGTTTAAAGTATTTTTTGAAGTACTAATGTAATGCTTAATTTAAATTTATATTTACAGCTTAAGTTGAATAGATTTTATGATAATATTGGTTTTTGTGGCCGATGTGGTCGAGTTGGTAGCGGTGCGTGCTATAACTCGATATGCCGGTGAGTTCGAGGTTCGAATCTCAATCAGGGCAAGCAAAATCTTAATCATAGAAAAAGTTTTTTCTAATAGCGGTCACTCCTCAGCAGGCAATGGCAAACCTCCGAGGGTATTTCTGCCATGAAAAAGCTTCTCATTAAATACATCTGCCGTTCGGAGTCGGCACAAAACTGTAGGTCCCTCCATTTGTGGTATAATATAAAGACGCACACCACAAATGGTAGGAGAAGCTCGACCAAACACTGAGCTATATAGTGTACGCGCCAAAATTATATTATATATATTGGTTTTTGTAAGTAGTTTTATTATTATATATATCGGAATTCAAAACGAAAATTTTGTAAGTATGTTTATAAATTAGTTCTTCTTTAAGCAATGCGGCTATTATAACAATATGGAAAATGATATTTTAAATTTTTATTTTCTACATTAGACTTATATTAAATATTTTTGAAATGTTCGAAAATAGGAATTTTATTTGTACGTAAGAAATTTTTATTTCTTGAGAATATATGTATATTTATTTTGATTTTGAAACATTTTTGATGTTTCATTTTATGTAACTTAATAATTACTAATTTATATGTATTATTTTATATCTACGTGACTTGCAAACTTTAATCACATTTTAATACTAAAAATTCATTTGTTTTAATTTAGAAATAGAAAAAGTGAAATATTTGATTAGGTTTTTTTTGAATTTAAGGTAACTTTATGGATTCTGTTTTTGTGAATACTTTTTAAATTGTTTTTTCTTTGTCAAATATTGTTACGTTCACACCGTCTACTTGTGTTACTACGTATGTAGCCTGGTATATGATTTGATGTTTGTTTCGGGGCTCCTTTTGTACTAGAACCATGTCATTTTCGTTTATTAGTAGCGTAGCTCTATTTCCTTCAAATTTTATGTTTATTAATTAGCTCTGTAGCTAACGCATGAGATTTTAGCATCCGATATTTTACTTCGTTAGCATAATTTTCATTTTCATAATTTGGGTATATTTTAATTTTTTGTAATTCAAGTGACAAAATAGCATTTTTACCGAAAATTAATTCAAAATTGGTTAATTTGTTATCGAAAACTGTATTAGACGTTGTATTATGCGAGAAAGCAAAATATTTTAGATACGTGTCCCAGTCTGCGTATGTTTCGTTGAGATACGCACGCAACTACTAGTTAAATACTATATGGTTTCGTTCAATTGTACCAACATTTCATTTTTAAATTCAGTTCCTAAATCAGTTTTAATCGAATTCATTATGCTATATGTTAATATAAAAGTTTTGAAGATAGCTGAAGCAACTGTTTTAACAAATTTATCTGGTATAGCTACTGATACCAGGTATTTTGTTAAATCGCAAATCATAGTAACAGCGAACCTGTTACCAAATTTGGATTTTGGTAGTGGGCCTATCGTGTCTATTGCTACGATATCAAATGGTTTAATAGGAGTTGGTGTTGAAATTAAATTTTCTTTTAGTTTCCCTTTGTTCAAAAGACATTTAATGCAGTTTTAAACGAATTTCGCAATTTCGCAGGTCATGTGTTTCCAATAATACTTTGTTCGAATACTTGCGTATAATTTTTTCATTCCGCAGTGTCCGCCTGCAATTGGGTCATCGTGGTAGATTGTCATTAGTTTTAGTTTTTTGTCGTCGTCAGTTACAGTTTTTACAGTGTCTGATAGTATAATTTGTAAGGATTTTGAATGTTTTTTTCCTCTTGTTTTTAAATTTATAATAGAAAAATGTTTGAAAAATTCGTCATCTTTAGGCCATTCAATAATTTTAATGTTGCGTTTGCTGGCTTTTGTTCTAGCCTCGAAAGTAATACATCTTAATTTATTATTTCGTTAGCATTTTTAACATTAATTAACTCGAGTTTCTTATGTTTTATGTGCGCACATATTTTAAAGTTGAAATTTTGTTATTTTTATCGTAAATTATTAACGATCTAATCC
Organism: Philophylla caesio; assembly: GCA_963971545.1. Lineage (NCBI taxonomy): Eukaryota > Metazoa > Arthropoda > Insecta > Diptera > Tephritidae > Philophylla > Philophylla caesio. The sequence continues at coordinate 114,769,283 of OZ020604.1, read as the reverse complement.
GAGGTACGTTTTTGGAAATTGTAAGTAAATTTATCTTAAACGTTTATTGTCTGAGTTGTATTGTCTGTATTGTCTATGTTTTGTAAGTCTTTACCGTAACATTGTTTCGTCATAGCTCTAGTTTTAACTCCAAGAATGCGCTTCTTAGATTCCCTGATATCTTCAGAATGAATGCGTGAAAGTGCGTCTGCGCCTACGTTTGTTTTACCCTTAATTTACTCAATAGTAAAGTTATATTCTGCTAATTCCAGACGTATCCTTGCTAGCTTTGAGGATGGGTCTTTCATATTGAATAAATAAACTAAAGGCATATGGTCCGATTCAACAGTAAAGTGTGTTCCGTAAAGGTATGGCCTATATTGCTTGATTGCAAAATAAATGGCTAAAAGTTCCCGTTCTATAATTGATTTCTTCTGTTCTCTTGACTTAATATAGCACCGCACCCATTTTTCGAAGCATCGACAGTAATAATAAATTGTTTTGTTAAGTCTGGGTATTGAAGCAGTTTTGGTGAAATTAATGCTGATTTTAAATATTCAAAAGCTTTATCACACCCACTGTCCTAATTAAATTCAACTTTCTTTCTGCCTAATTGATTTAAAGACGCTGCCAGAGACGCAAAATTTGGTATAAACCGTCTGTAATAGTTAGCAAATGCGACGAAATGGCGAACCGCGTTTTTGTCAGTCGGTTTTGAATATTTTTTTATAGCATTTATTTTGCTGTCGTCTGGCAACAGACCTTTGGCTGAACATTTGTGGACTAATAAAGTAACTTCTGCCCGAAGAAAATTAAACTTTTTTGTATTTATCAAGAACTTAATAATAATAATCCCAACGGTTTTTTTTCCCTCCATACCCGCCCGACCGACGCGAGGGGCGCATCCGTATGACGCACGGATATATAAAAAAAAAAAATTTTTTTTTTCATATACATATGCTGCGCCGAGTCATGAAAGGCAGAAGTTTGTTAAGTGTCGAGATCTAAAACTGTTCAGCTACAGAACAAATGCTCATCAGCTGATCGAGTAGTAATATATAAGTATGTTTGTATCAATTATTGAGAGCATTGAGTATAGTTTTCTTTACGTAAAAAAGTGAGTCTGAAGTATCAAAAGAACCGGAATGAGTGTTAAAATCCTGGCACAAACTACGGAGTGGCTCATTTAACTCAAAATTACTTTTACATGGCTTCAGAAAAAGAGGCCGGAAATGTCTTGAAATTCGGGAGGGAACGTTTAGTTTTATTTCACCAAGAAGAGATGGGCTATAGATCAAGCCTGTCAGTAACTTGTTTTATATGATGTGCTTCGCTATACCGAATTACTATTATATTGTCGACGTAAAGAAATGCCACGTTGGGCGGAATACTAGAAAAGACAATTGTCATCATTCGTGAGAATGAATTTAAACCAAACGGTTTTGAGTTCCGTGAATGATCAGAATCGCGATTTTTTTGTTACCTACCTAGAAGTAAACGCAATTGCTCTCATAGCTAATAACGCATTTGTTGATTTTTAAGAAGTCTTTACCCAGTATACCGTCTGCTGGAATGTTAAAGTCGTCGTTAACCACGTGTAACGTATGTTTTAAAGAAAAGTCAGAAAAAGTTAAATTTGTCATTATTTTACCCAGAGAAGAAACAGTGACAGTGGCAGTGACGCCCGTGCTGCGTATAATGTCGTTTGTATTAATTGGAAAACTTTTGTTAAAACTTGAAACTTTAATGAAGGAAATGTCGGCTTGCGTGTGTACCAAAATTGTACATAATTTATTAGACCCGGACATTTGCAACTGAATAAAGTCTGAATAATTTAAATTTAACCAATAAACGCCTTTTGTTGAAGAAAGATCGGTTAGTTGTATATCTCTTGATTCCCCAGTGTTCGCTCCTGAGAGGCGTAAGTGTTTAAAGCACGGATATTTGCATTTCTACCCCTATTGTTGGAAGATCCGCTATTATTGATGTTGTTTATATTGCTACTCCTATTATTATTAAAACGGATATTATTGCTGCTACCTTGATGGCTATTTCCATTATCTGGTCGATAACGTTGATTTCCGTAATTGCGTTAAGAAAACCTGTTCCTATAACCAGTAAAATTGCGACTTAAGTTGTAGTTAATGTGACCACGAAAACTAGCGCGACAATTTCTAGAAAAGTTGCTGCCACGTGTTCGAAATGCTACAACTTGACGTTCTTTTACTTGATTATTTTCCTCGACTATCAACTTCGCTACCACGTCTTTGATATCGGAAAATGTTGTTGAAGCAAGAATTGACTTTACTAGGTCCGACTTGGCATTTAATCTGCAATCGTTTACGGTTTGCTCAACGGCCATTTGGTGAGCTTTTTGTTGAGTTATTCTTTCGATAATTAAGGAACGCGTTTAGCAAAATCTGTATAAATATTATTTTTCCTGCAACAACTTTGGAATTATCAGGTTTAATCCTGCCGCGAAGGGCAATTTTGATGTCGTTAACTGATTATATTTGCGTCGCTAATGCTTCGCGAGCTTTTCCTTCTAATTTTGATTTTAAAAATGCTATCAATGTACCGGTTAGGTTTTGTTCAGCTAGGTCTGCTATTAAACTTACTTCGTTTAGAAAAGAATCGAGCGCTAATGGATCCCCGCTATAATTTTCTCTAATTATTGATGAAGATAGGATAATAAATTACTTTTTTGTTCTACGGTAGCCATCTTGTAAAAATTTAGAAAAATCGCTAATATCAGGTGAGCTGGGAGCTGCTGGTAAAGCGTTATCTACAAATAACGAGTGCTTTAAATCTGGAATCTGCTTCTTTTGATACAAAAATCTAACGATGGTTCCGACTGAGCGTCAGCAAATTCTTCTGATTCCGAATCGACTACGTTCGTTTGGCATATAAGGCTTAATGCGTCCTTCGGAATTGGAATCTAGCAATCTAACTTCACAATAGCTCCTTTACTAATAGCTCCTTGCAACGTGATAACTTTGCTTCCACTTCTTGGCAACTATGTATTGATTTGTTATCGGTTACGTGCAACAGAATTTCATTATAACAAGTTATAAGAGAATCTTTGTATTCTTTGAGTTTAATTACGTTTGTCAACAATGGCCGATTTTGCAAAATTCGCTTAGTTATTTTAACAAAATTAGCTTGGTATTCTATAAATTGTATTTCAAAATCTGACATAACCGAAAACCTCTAATAATTCTAGCAATTAAAGCTGCAACCAGCTACCACTCACCGCACCCGAATGTTGGCAAAAAAAAAATATATTTGTCTTACAGAAAAAGTCAAATATTGCAGTCCGTTGAAAATATGTCTTGCGATGAAAAGGTGTATAGCATGCAAGAGGAAAGGGTTGTTGTGTCACATTCAAGCAAAAGATAGCAGTTTGTGTTCATTTAGCAAAATAATTAATGAAAAGTGGTTAAAAAAAATTTAATTTTAATTTACATATATAATTGCGAAAAGTTTTTGAAAAACTTCGCTAAAAATAGAAAAATTAAATTTACATATATGGATATATAATTATTTGAAAATAAATTTTACATAATTTTAATTTGTTATTGTTTGGCCATATAACTATTTATTTTAAATATTTTTAAGCTTTAAGGCCGATTGGTATATTTTTTATATACAATATATATATTGGTATAGACATATGTACAATACTCCATGCGGTAGAATTTATAGTACTATTTCGGAAATTTTCACATTTCCTCATCAGACTTCTTTCTTCTTCGCTTCTGCGGGAGTCGAACCCGCAACAACATGCGCAATACTTAAACCAAGCTTAAGGCAGCTAAACGCATTCAGCTAAGCATAACAGGTACTTTTCGATGAGTTATGCACATATTATTTCTGCTGTCGGAATGGACGAGATTCCATGCAGCATCGCATCATCCCCGCTCTATGTGGTTTATTTCTCAGACGTAACAGGCTTTATGAGCAACACCTTAAATAAGCTGTCGAAATGGACGAGATTCCGAGCTGTATCGCATCTTCCGGTCTAACATGCTTTTTAGTGAGTAATATCTTATTTAAGCTGTCGGAATGGACGAGATTCCAAGCAGCTTACGTGTTTAAACAGGTCGGTTGAAAAGGACTGGTTTCCAAGCCAACCTTTTATTGGGTTCCTTTGGCATAGGTGATCTGAATGATTTAGTCCCAGAATTGCTCTGGTGGAACGGATGGAAAGAACTTGTTTCCATGCCGAACCTTTTTATCTAATAGGTAATGTCCTGCAGTGATCAGCTAGTAACCTCCTGAAGCTAGTAATGTTATTACAATTTCTTATTGAACTTGGTAGCTCATTAAAACATTTCAATCCTTTGTAAAAAATATTTTTCTTATCAACTTCTGTTTTGTATAGTGGTAGCCTGAAACTATTATTTTCCCATAGTAAATATGAGTGCGTTTCATTTATGTATCGAAAACTATCACTTAAATATTCCGGCAGGCTACCCTGTTTTATACTAAACACAATGCGTGAAAGAATATTTGCTGTTTCACGCTCCGCCAATTCAAAGCTTCATTAATTTCCTGTATTGGTGTATCGTAACGCTTTTTTAATATAAATCGCACAGCTCTATTTAGCATTTTTTGGAGTTTATCAATTTCTAGAAAAGTTGCTGCCACGTGTTCGAAATGCTACAACTTGACGTTCTTTTACTTGATTATTTTCCTCGACTATCAACTTCGCTACCACGTCTTTGATATCGGAAAATGTTGTTGAAGCAAGAATTGACTTTACTAGGTCCGACTTGGCATTTAATCTGCAATCGTTTACGGTTTGCTCAACGGCCATTTGGTGAGCTTTTTGTTGAGTTATTCTTTCGATAATTAAGGAACGCGTTTAGCAAAATCTGTATAAATATTATTTTTCCTGCAACAACTTTGGAATTATCAGGTTTAATCCTGCCGCGAAGGGCAATTTTAATGTCGTTAACTGATTATATTTGCGTCGCTAATGATTCGCGAGCTTTTCCTTCTAATTTTGATTTTAAAAATGCTATCAATGTACCGGTTAGGTTTTGTTCAGCTAGGTCTGCTATTAAACTTACTTCGTTTAGAAAAGAATCGAGCGCTAATGGATCCCCGCTATAATTTTCTCTAATTATTGATGAAGATAGGATAATAAATTACTTTTTTGTTCTACGGTAGCCATCTTGTAAAAATTTAGAAAAATCGCTAATATCAGGTGAGCTGGGAGCTGCTGGTAAAGCGTTATCTACAAATAACGAGTGCTTTAAATCTGGAATCTGCTTCTTTTGATACAAAAATCTAACGATGGTTCCGACTGAGCGTCAGCAAATTCTTCTGATTCCGAATCGACTACGTTCGTTTGGCATATAAGGCTTAATGCGTCCTTCGGAATTGGAATCTAGCAATCTAACTTCACAATAGCTCCTTTACTAATAGCTCCTTGCAACGTGATAACTTTGCTTCCACTTCTTGGCAACTATGTATTGATTTGTTATCGGTTACGTGCAACAGAATTTCATTATAACAAGTTATAAGAGAATCTTTGTATTCTTTGAGTTTAATTACGTTTGTCAACAATGGCCGATTTTGCAAAATTCGCTTAGTTATTTTAACAAAATTAGCTTGGTATTCTATAAATTGTATTTCAAAATCTGACATAACCGAAAACCTCTAATAATTCTAGCAATTAAAGCTGCAACCAGCTACCACTCACCGCACCCGAATGTTGGCAAAAAAAAAATATATTTGTCTTACAGAAAAAGTCAAATATTGCAGTCCGTTGAAAATATGTCTTGCGATGAAAAAGTGTATAGCATGCAAGAGGAAAGGGTTGTTGTGTCACATTCAAGCAAAAGATAGCAGTTTGTGTTCAAATATTTTTTTTGTTTAATATTGTGAAAAAGGTTGCAAAAATGTCAATAAAATGCAAGATATAATTTACAGGTATAATTTCGAAAAGTTTTTGATAATAATGTAGTTTAGCAAAATAATTAATGAAAAGTGGTTAAAAAAAATTTAATTTTAATTTACATATATAATTGCGAAAAGTTTTTGAAAAACTTCGCTAAAAATAGAAAAATTAAATTTACATATATGGATATATAATTATTTGAAAATAAATTTTACATAATTTTAATTTGTTATTGTTTGGCCATATAACTATTTATTTTAAATATTTTTAAGCTTTAAGGCCGATTGGTATATTTTTTATATACAATATATATATTGGTATAGACATATGTACAATACTCCATGCGGTAGAATTTATAGTACTATTTCGGAAATTTTCACATTTCCTCATCAGACTTCTTTCTTCTTCGCTTCTGCGGGAGTCGAACCCGCAACAACATGCGCAATACTTAAACCAAGCTTAAGGCAGCTAAAAGCATTCAGCTAAGCATAACAGGTACTTTTCGATGAGTTATGCACATATTATTTCTGCTGTCGGAATGGATGAGATTCCATGCAGCATCGCATCATCCCCGCTCTATGTGGTTTATTTCTCAGACGTAACAGGCTTTATGAGCAACACCTTAAATAAGCTGTCGGAATGGACGAGATTCCGAGCTGTATCGCATCTTCCGGTCTAACATGCTTTTTAGTGAGTAATATCTTATTTAAGCTGTCGGAATGGACGAGATTCCAAGCAGCTTACGTGTTTAAACAGGTCGGTTGAAAAGGACTGGTTTCCAAGCCAACCTTTTATTGGGTTCCTTTGGCATAGGTGATCTGAATGATTTAGTCCCAGAATTGCTCTGGTGGAACGGATGGAAAGAACTTGTTTCCATGCCGAACCTTTTTATCTAATAGGTAATGTCCTGCAGTGATCAGCTAGTAACCTCTTGAAACTAGTAATGTTATTACAATTTCTTATTGAACTTGGTAGCTCATTAAAACATTTCAATCCTTTGTACAAAATATTTTTCTTATCAACTTCTGTTTTGTATAGTGGTAGCCTGAAACTATTATTTTCCCATAGTAAATATGAGTGCGTTTCATTTATGTATCGAAAACTATCACTTAAATATTCCGGCAGGCTACCCTGTTTTATACTAAACACAATGCGTGAAAGAATATTTGCTGTTTCACGCTCCGCCAATTCAAAGCTTCATTAATTTCCTGTATTGGTGTATCGTAACGCTTTTTTAATATAAATCGCACAGCTCTATTTAGCATTTTTTGGAGTTTATCAATTTCTAGAAAAGTTGCTGCCACGTGTTCGAAATGCTACAACTTGACGTTCTTTTACTTGATTATTTTCCTCGACTATCAACTTCGCTACCACGTCTTTGATATCGGAAAATGTTGTTGAAGCAAGAATTGACTTTACTAGGTCCGACTTGGCATTTAATCTGCAATCGTTTACGGTTTGCTCAACGGCCATTTGGTGAGCTTTTTGTTGAGTTATTCTTTCGATAATTAAGGAACGCGTTTAGCAAAATCTGTATAAATATTATTTTTCCTGCAACAACTTTGGAATTATCAGGTTTAATCCTGCCGCGAAGGGCAATTTTAATGTCGTTAACTGATTATATTTGCGTCGCTAATGATTCGCGAGCTTTTCCTTCTAATTTTGATTTTAAAAATGCTATCAATGTACCGGTTAGGTTTTGTTCAGCTAGGTCTGCTATTAAACTTACTTCGTTTAGAAAAGAATCGAGCGCTAATGGATCCCCGCTATAATTTTCTCTAATTATTGATGAAGATAGGATAATAAATTACTTTTTTGTTCTACGGTAGCCATCTTGTAAAAATTTAGAAAAATCGCTAATATCAGGTGAGCTGGGAGCTGCTGGTAAAGCGTTATCTACAAATAACGAGTGCTTTAAATCTGGAATCTGCTTCTTTTGATACAAAAATCTAACGATGGTTCTGACTGAGCGTCAGCAAATTCTTCTGATTCCGAATCGACTACGTTCGTTTGGCATATAAGGCTTAATGCGTCCTTCGGAATTGGAATCTAGCAATCTAACTTCACAATAGCTCCTTTACTAATAGCTCCTTGCAACGTGATAACTTTGCTTCCACTTCTTGGCAACTATGTATTGATTTGTTATCGGTTACGTGCAACAGAATTTCATTATAACAAGTTATAAGAGAATCTTTGTATTCTTTGAGTTTAATTACGTTTGTCAACAATGGCCGATTTTGCAAAATTCGCTTAGTTATTTTAACAAAATTAGCTTGGTATTCTATAAATTGTATTTCAAAATCTGACATAACCGAAAACCTCTAATAATTCTAGCAATTAAAGCTGCAACCAGCTACCACTCACCGCACCCGAATGTTGGCAAAAAAAAAATATATTTGTCTTACAGAAAAAGTCAAATATTGCAGTCCGTTGAAAATATGTCTTGCGATGAAAAAGTGTATAGCATGCAAGAGGAAAGGGTTGTTGTGTCACATTCAAGCAAAAGATAGCAGTTTGTGTTCAAATATTTTTTTTGTTTAATATTGTGAAAAAGGTTGCAAAAATGTCAATAAAATGCAAGATATAATTTACAGGTATAATTTCGAAAAGTTTTTGATAATAATGTAGTTTAGCAAAATAATTAATGAAAAGTGGTTAAAAAAAATTTAATTTTAATTTACATATATAATTGCGAAAAGTTTTTGAAAAACTTCGCTAAAAATAGAAAAATTAAATTTACATATATGGATATATAATTATTTGAAAATAAATTTTACATAATTTTAATTTGTTATTGTTTGGCCATATAACTATTTATTTTAAATATTTTTAAGCTTTAAGGCCGATTGGTATATTTTTTATATACAATATATATATTGGTATAGACATATGTACAATACTCCATGCGGTAGAATTTATAGTACTATTTCGGAAATTTTCACATTTCCTCATCAGACTTCTTTCTTCTTCGCTTCTGCGGGAGTCGAACCCGCAACAACATGCGCAATACTTATACCAAGCTTAAGGCAGCTAAAAGCATTCAGCTAAGCATAACAGGTACTTTTCGATGAGTTATGCACATATTATTTCTGCTGTCGGAATGGACGAGATTCCATGCAGCATCGCATCATCCCCGCTCTATGTGGTTTATTTCTCAGACGTAACAGGCTTTATGAGCAACACCTTAAATAAGCTGTCGGAATGGACGAGATTCCGAGCTGTATCGCATCTTCCGGTCTAACATGCTTTTTAGTGAGTAATATCTTATTTAAGCTGTCGGAATGGACGAGATTCCAAGCAGCTTACGTGTTTAAACAGGTCGGTTGAAAAGGACTGGTTTCCAAGCCAACCTTTTATTGGGTTCCTTTGGCATAGGTGATCTGAATGATTTAGTCCCAGAATTGCTCTGGTGGAACGGATGGAAAGAACTTGTTTCCATGCCGAACCTTTTTATCTAATAGGTAATGTCCTGCAGTGATCAGCTAGTAACCTCTTGAAACTAGTAATGTTATTACAATTTCTTATTGAACTTGGTAGCTCATTAAAACATTTCAATCCTTTGTACAAAATATTTTTCTTATCAACTTCTGTTTTGTATAGTGGTAGCCTGAAACTATTATTTTCCCATAGTAAATATGAGTGCGTTTCATTTATGTATCGAAAACTATCACTTAAATATTCCGGCAGGCTACCCTGTTTTATACTAAACACAATGCGTGAAAGAATATTTGCTGTTTCACGCTCCGCCAATTCAAAGCTTCATTAATTTCCTGTATTGGTGTATCGTAACGCTTTTTTAATATAAATCGCACAGCTCTATTTAGCATTTTTTGGAGTTTATCAATTTCTAGAAAAGTTGCTGCCACGTGTTCGAAATGCTACAACTTGACGTTCTTTTACTTGATTATTTTCCTCGACTATCAACTTCGCTACCACGTCTTTGATATCGGAAAATGTTGTTGAAGCAAGAATTGACTTTACTAGGTCCGACTTGGCATTTAATCTGCAATCGTTTACGGTTTGCTCAACGGCCATTTGGTGAGCTTTTTGTTGAGTTATTCTTTCGATAATTAAGGAACGCGTTTAGCAAAATCTGTATAAATATTATTTTTCCTGCAACAACTTTGGAATTATCAGGTTTAATCCTGCCGCGAAGGGCAATTTTAATGTCGTTAACTGATTATATTTGCGTCGCTAATGATTCGCGAGCTTTTCCTTCTAATTTTGATTTTAAAAATGCTATCAATGTACCGGTTAGGTTTTGTTCAGCTAGGTCTGCTATTAAACTTACTTCGTTTAGAAAAGAATCGAGCGCTAATGGATCCCCGCTATAATTTTCTCTAATTATTGATGAAGATAGGATAATAAATTACTTTTTTGTTCTACGGTAGCCATCTTGTAAAAATTTAGAAAAATCGCTAATATCAGGTGAGCTGGGAGCTGCTGGTAAAGCGTTATCTACAAATAACGAGTGCTTTAAATCTGGAATCTGCTTCTTTTGATACAAAAATCTAACGATGGTTCCGACTGAGCGTCAGCAAATTCTTCTGATTCCGAATCGACTACGTTCGTTTGGCATATAAGGCTTAATGCGTCCTTCGGAATTGGAATCTAGCAATCTAACTTCACAATAGCTCCTTTACTAATAGCTCCTTGCAACGTGATAACTTTGCTTCCACTTCTTGGCAACTATGTATTGATTTGTTATCGGTTACGTGCAACAGAATTTCATTATAACAAGTTATAAGAGAATCTTTGTATTCTTTGAGTTTAATTACGTTTGTCAACAATGGCCGATTTTGCAAAATTCGCTTAGTTATTTTAACAAAATTAGCTTGGTATTCTATAAATTGTATTTCAAAATCTGACATAACCGAAAACCTCTAATAATTCTAGCAATTAAAGCTGCAACCAGCTACCACTCACCGCACCCGAATGTTGGCAAAAAAAAAATATATTTGTCTTACAGAAAAAGTCAAATATTGCAGTCCGTTGAAAATATGTCTTGCGATGAAAAAGTGTATAGCATGCAAGAGGAAAGGGTTGTTGTGTCACATTCAAGCAAAAGATAGCAGTTTGTGTTCAAATATTTTTTTTGTTTAATATTGTGAAAAAGGTTGCAAAAATGTCAATAAAATGCAAGATATAATTTACAGGTATAATTTCGAAAAGTTTTTGATAATAATGTAGTTTAGCAAAATAATTAATGAAAAGTGGTTAAAAAAAATTTAATTTTAATTTACATATATAATTGCGAAAAGTTTTTGAAAAACTTCGCTAAAAATAGAAAAATTAAATTTACATATATGGATATATAATTATTTGAAAATAAATTTTACATAATTTTAATTTGTTATTGTTTGGCCATATAACTATTTATTTTAAATATTTTTAAGCTTTAAGGCCGATTGGTATATTTTTTATATACAATATATATATTGGTATAGACATATGTACAATACTCCATGCGGTAGAATTTATAGTACTATTTCGGAAATTTTCACATTTCCTCATCAGACTTCTTTCTTCTTCGCTTCTGCGGGAGTCGAACCCGCAACAACATGCGCAATACTTAAACCAAGCTTAAGGCAGCTAAAAGCATTCAGCTAAGCATAACAGGTACTTTTCGATGAGTTATGCACATATTATTTCTGCTGTCGGAATGGACGAGACTCCATGCAGCATCGCATCATCCCCGCTCTATGTGGTTTATTTCTCAGACGTAACAGGCTTTATGAGCAACACCTTAAATAAGCTGTCGGAATGGACGAGATTCCGAGCTGTATCGCATCTTCCGGTCTAACATGCTTTTTAGTGAGTAATATCTTATTTAAGCTGTCGGAATGGACGAGATTCCAAGCAGCTTACGTGTTTAAACAGGTCGGTTGAAAAGGACTGGTTTCCAAGCCAACCTTTTATTGGGTTCCTTTGGCATAGGTGATCTGAATGATTTAGTCCCAGAATTGCTCTGGTGGAACGGATGGAAAGAACTTGTTTCCATGCCGAACCTTTTTATCTAATAGGTAATGTCCTGCAGTGATCAGCAAGTAACCTCTTGAAACTAGTAATGTTATTACAATTTCTTATTGAACTTGGTAGCTCATTAAAACATTTCAATCCTTTGTACAAAATATTTTTCTTATCAACTTCTGTTTTGTATAGTGGTAGCCTGAAACTATTATTTTCCCATAGTAAATATGAGTGCGTTTCATTTATGTATCGAAGACTATCACTTAAATATTCCGGCAGGCTACCCTGTTTTATACTAAACACAATGCGTGAAAGAATATTTGCTGTTTCACGCTCCGCCAATTCAAAGCTTCATTAATTTTCTGTATTGGTGGATCGTAACGCTTTTTTAATATAAATCGCACAGCTCTAATTAGCATTTTTTGGAGTTTATCAATTTTTCTGTCGCTAGCTATAAAGAAAATCGTTGGACAATATAAAAAGTGCGGCTGAATTATAGATCTGTAAATTAGAGTTTTATATCTTCTTCCTAAGTGCTAAGACGATCTTTTCATAATACCATTTTTTCGCAATTTTATTAACTGTTTATTAACTTATTATCTATATATATGTGGCCTCTGTGGTCCAGTTGGTAGCGGTGCGTGCTATAACGCGATATGCGGGTGAGTTCGAGGTTCGAATCTCAGTCAGGGCATGCAAAATCTTAATCATAGAAAAAGTTTTTTCTTATAGCGGTCATCCCTCGGCAGGCACTGGCAAACCTCCGAGGATATTTTTGCCAAGAAAAAGCCTTTCATTAAATACATCTGCCGTTCAGAGTCGGCACAAAACTGTAGGTCCCTCCACTTGTGATATAATATAAATACGCACACCACAAATGGTAGGAGAAGCTCGGTCAAACACTGAGCTATATAGTGTACTCGCCAAAATTATATTATATTATATCTATATATATACCTTGATACTTAATGACGTTTACTTCTTCGATTCTGTTATCCTTTATTTTTAAGCTGCAGCTTACTGAGTTAACATTAAATGCCCTAGAAAGAACCATAATCTTTGTCTTTTTCACATTAAGTTTAGATTTATTTCTACATAGCCATACATATATGCCAGATATGTCATTAATATAATGATGTTGATAAGTTATTGAAAGCTAAAGAAATTCCAGGCATTTGTAAAATCACCTGCAAATTACATAACACACTCAATTACGTCAAAGGTACACTATTCGCTCCTTATCTTAACGACATTCCGATACCAGAAATTGTAAGCGAGTTCAGCTCACAAAAAGTAACCGATGCGTACAAATTTACCAGAGTCGTTGACGGAATCCCTGAACCCAGTGGTGTCATACTATTAACTTTTGAACTTTACCATCTTCCCTCAAAAATTGATATTTCGTGGCATACCAAAAAAATTCGGGAATATATTCCGAATCCAATGCGTTGCAAGTCATGCCAAATATTTGCCCATACAATGAAACACTGTAGAAATTCACCAACATGTGCAGTTTGCAACCTTCCCCCTCATTCCCCTGAAATATGTTCGCAAATCAAATGTGCAAATTGCCTTGGCCAACACCCAGCTTTTTCCAGAGAATGTCCAAAATTCAAACAGCAACACGAAATTTTAATGCTAAAAACAACAAGAAAGTGTACCATGAGTAAAGCAAAAACCATTTACCGAGCAACTGTACCTATGACAGAGAATACCATTAGTTGTCAAAGAAAATACCTCCCAACATATGTAGTTCTCAAGCAGCAATAGGAAACATTAAGAGAAATACAAGCACTTCGCTGCTTCCCACATCCACTCCTCTCCAACAAAATCCACATATAAATACAAAAGAAACAGAAAATCAAACAAACGGTGCAATCCCTATCCACAACACAACTCTATAAAATTCAAAGATCCAATTGAAATGCCCAATAATCTAGCAACAAAAGCAACCACAACAAACAACTCATTAAAAGCAAATACTAACAAAGCAACCAACTTCCAATCGCTAACAAATTTTCTATTCACCTCTCCCGCTCCTCTGCTCTTTAACAGTCACTGAACATATGGAGAAATCTCCGCTCCCGTTTAACATGACAGACTTCTCAGAGCAAAATTCCCACTTAACTTAGAAATAATTCAATTCAAACACTCTCTTTTTTACGCCTATATCAAAAATATGGCAGAACGTTCGACGAATATCGGGAAATTACGAACCGCAAAATATCATATCCATTAAGATAAATGACAACACCATATCCGATCATGAAATCATTTACCCATAGAATTTCAATTAAATAAAAGGAATATATTTAACTTACCAGCTTCAACCATTTCTGCGAAAAAAAAGTTATACCTTGAAAAGGATTTCAATATTCTCGTACAACCTTATTTATGAAAAACAAATTGACAGTCCAGAACCATATAGACCAATCTCACTTCTACCGTGCTTAAGGAAACTATTAGAGAAAATGGTTGCTAAGATAATAATGTGTCATTTAAAGCGCTATAACCTTCTCACTCCGCGCTATTGTTCCTCGACCACCTCATTTGCAAAAACTCCTCTTTAAGAAAACACACCACCATACTCTCCAGAGATTTTGTTCAGGCATTAGACAAAATCGGCGCGCATGTTGTCCTCAGAAAACTTAGAGAATGGTCTATAGGCCCAAGAATGTATAATTTCATCAAAGCTTTTGCTCTCAAATAGAAAATTTCGTTGTCGTGCCAACTATATATTCTCCGACTTACACTCACAAGCGAACGGAATCCCTCAAGGATCTCCGCTATCCGTAACACTATTCATAATTGCTTTTGATGACTTAAGCCGCATTATTGCGCATAATAAACAATTGGAGCATTGTATATATTTATATGTAATATCAAAACAAAATGATAATGGTAAAACGATGGAAAACTTTAAAAAAATTTTTTAATAATATAGGGATTTGGTCTACATCATCAGGTGCTATTATATCCTTTGACAAAACTAAGACTCTTCACATTTGTAACAAAAGATCTGGTTCTTCTAATATAAATTTAGTATATAAGAATATAAATATCGAAAATGTAAAGCACTGCTAAATACTTTAGACTCCAAATATAATTTTAAGGAACATTTCAACTATCTTAAAGTAGGTTTAGCTGCCAGGCTGAATATTATTAAATATTTGGCATCGCAAAAAAGTAATGTACATACTAACTCACTCTTGCACTTAACACGAGCAATAATCATCGCTCAAATAGACTACGGCCTTCCGATATTTAGCAAAAGTGCTAAATCTATCATGAAACCGTTGCAATCTATACAGAACACTCCGTAAGAATCAGCCTGCGGGCCGACAGAACGACGCCAACCAGATAGCAACACCCTTCATAAATAGACTGATCCATCTCATGAAAAATCATACCGCAACCGCTGTCTATAAGCAAACATTTCTTGAGGCAATCGAACAGGACAGGAAAAATCATTGGAATCTTCTTTACATTGACGGCTTAAAGACACAAACCTGCGTCTCATTTGCAGTAGTAAATGATACCGTCAATCTAATTACTTATGGCATACTCACTCTGAACGCGAGTGTACTCGATGCGGAGACAGAAGCTATCCATACAGCACTGAAAAATTGCAAAGCATCGAGAGGAGAGTACATAATAGTTACCGACAGTCCATTTTTGACATTACAAAAAACATTGTCAATATCAACCGTAGCATTAAGCTGATACAGCAACATCTCTTCGCATTAAGTGAAAGAGTCAAGCTAATGTGGGCACCAAAAATAAACATAACACCAACCTACATGTTTTCACCGAAATCAAAGCAATTTATTTTCCAAGAAGCTATGTCCTATTTTCAGCGCAATAAAAATTCGAAATGGCAGTACTATAAACACAAATACAAAGATATTAACCCTGATATGAAACCAATTAGCCTACCTCTCACCGATAAAGCCATAACGCAGAAAGTTTTCATCAGACTCCGTCTTATGCACACAAAGCTGACACATCAACATATTATTAGTAAAGATCAACAACCAACATGTCATTTTTGTAACACTGCACCATTGACCATTCTGCATATCCTTCTACATTGTCCAACACTGGCTAACACCCGACACCTAATATTTGGCAGCAACAATCCTCTGGAACTCTTACGTAACCCAACTTCTATTAACATTCAATCGATTTACGATTTTATTTGTAATCTTCAAATTCAACAATTAATATAAGTTGAAATAAGTAATTTAACTACTATTAGGTCTATTCTGCGCGTTACCGGAAATTTTGTAACCGACAAAATTTTATTACCGAAAAATGTTACCACTTCTTGTAACCGGCATTCTTGAGCACTGGTAACGCTGTCAACCGTGTAAAACTCACCATACGGCGTTTTTTTTTGTTGTGGTGTGAATTGGAACACTAATTTTGCAATCGAATTAAAATGGAGATGAATAAGTGAGTGATTTAGTAAAGTAAATTTAGTGAATTATTGTAATTTAATTAATTTTTAATTGTAGAAAATACGCAAGGACAACACAGCAGCAATTACGTTGGTATGTAGCGTTCGTAAAGGACCATCCGGAGCTGCTCCAAGGCAAGAATACTCCAAAGGCTACAAAATTGTTAAATAATTTATGGCAAGATATTGCCACAAATCTAAACGCAATGGTGGGGCCATCTAGGAGCTGTGATGCTTGGAGAGAGATAATTAACATTTTATGCACATATGTATGTATATGTATGTTTGTATTAAATGATTTAAAAATCGTGCTTGATATAGAGCCTTCGAAACTGGCGCAAACAGCTGAGGGCTCGTGCACGCAAAGCTAAGGCAGAACGAAACACCACGGGGGGTGGAAGGAATCTCGTTCCGGAGCTTACCGACTTTGAGCAGCATGCCCTTGAAGTTTTTGGGATGTCCGCTATTGAAGGGCACTCAAATATAGTACTTGGGTGTCCGGTAAGCAAAAATGAAACTCGTACATACTATACATTCATGTACGAATATTTATTTTAACATATTTCTTCATTAAGGCTGAAAACGAGGAAAATAATTCACTGCCAAGCTTAGAGGTTGTGCCTGCTGAGTTTATAGCGTTATCTCCTGCGTCACAAGATGACTTAATTGAGGTGTCTTCAGATGTAAGCGCTTCCCGTTTTGCAATAAGCATTGAAGCGCCCAGTCCTTCCATTCCTGTGGCAGAAGGACCAATTTCGACCCCCCTACCTCGCTCTCGAAAGAGTTCTTTTCGAAGTGAGGTATTTAAAATAACAGAAAATGATAGAAAGGAGCGTAGGGAGGAGCAGTGAAACTGGCCGAATCTTTAAACAATTTGGGGAATGGACTTTCTGCTTTGGCTGGTGCGTTCCATGAACTTATAGAATTGCAGAAGCGCCAGCAAAATTAAACAATGAAAATAATGTACAGAACTTACATTAGAATTAATTTTTTTTAATGTGATTTTTAATTTAACTTAAGCTTTGAATTCAAATGTGATATAAACTGACTTTTTACCTTAAATAAAACCATATCAATGATGTTAAAAAAAATTTCTTTCACTTTTATTGAATCCAGATGAGAAATGGTTATATTCTATAAATGGTTAATTAAATGCCGTCGTACTCTTTCCCCATCGCGATGAAGTTGGCTGCTGCTTGTGTTCAGAGGAGTTATGTCTAGGTCTCACTTTCCCCTTCTTCCAACTCCACTTCATCATTTGGCCATGGTTTGACCAATATATTGTCCAAAATGAAGCAACTACTTATTATTACAGTTACCACTTCAGGGCTGTAATGCAACGTACGATGCCGTGATAAGCATCGAAAACGTGACTTAACCACCCCGAATCCTCTCTCTACAACATTACGTGCTTTACAGTGCATTTTATTAAACTTCTCCTCCCGGGGAGACGCTGGCTGGGCCAAGGGGGTTATTAACCATGGCTCCAGGGGATATCCCTGATCTCCAAGGAGCAAACTACCTCTCTGTGTTCTGATAAATGAAAGCACTTTTGACGTTGTCCAAATGCCAGAGTCATGGCAAGACCCTGGAAAATTTGCATTAATGGCCAGAAACCGCAAATTGTCATCACACACAGCTTCCACATTGACACTGTAGTAAGCCTTTCTATTCATATACAGGCTGCATGGGATTCTTGGCTCATTTTTCGTCGGACAAATAAGCGCCACATGAGAACAGTCAATTGCGCCAATAACTCCTTTCAATCCGAATTTCGTATAAAACCTTGAAAGAAAGCAGTGTACCATAGTAAAACTACAGAAATATAATTTTAACTTTTGTATAATATACATACCTGGCTTTTATAGCCAATTGCTCCTCATTTGTTACTGGGAAGGTCACTTCCGAAGACTTAATTGCTCGTGAAGCAGACGCCTGACTAACTGGAGCGTAAATAGTGTTCGCGATACATTTTTGGTACAAACCATGTGCCAAGAAAGTGAGGCAGAAAAAGAATCTTACAATAAAAGGTAGAGAAGTTCTTTGACGATCATTTGGTGAAAGTTCTTCTATGAGCATCCTGCATGCTTCTTTCGGCAATCGAAAATGCTGTTTAAAAATTCCGTTTGGTAAAATAAATGGATCGCTGTTGCCCGAAGACTTTTCAATTGCTGTCTACGTAGGGATATTTCATCATCCTCCTCAGCAATCAGCAGTAACAATACCAAAGAAGTCGCCATTATGTTTTTAATATTGAAAACTCGTAATCCAACCGGTTAAATAAAAAATCAACGTTTAATATTCACTACTCTTTAATTTATTACAAAAATGTAAATAAACTACAGCTGTTTTCTGGTAGTTACCACCTAGTGCGGTGGTAATAAAATTTTCCGGTAATAAGAACGTGCAGAATACCAAAAGAGTTCAAAAGTTGCCGTAGGTTTTTAGTACCGGTAATAAAAATGTTGCTACCGGCGCGGAATAGACCTTGTCGAGGACATGAGTCCCAATTTAATTGATTTTGATTAAATATGTATTATTTTCACTGTGCGTGCGGCCGGCAACCTTTAGTTGTACATTATTGTGAATGCTTGTCAATTTTTTGCTTTGTCAGCGCTGCCACGGGCTGTCCCGAGCCCGCTATTAAAAATTAAAGTAGTAGTAAAATCACCGCCGCCGCCGTCGCATCGCCTTTCCGCCTTTTAACTTTAACATTCATTTTGAACTTTTCGCCACTCAGGCAATATACACATATATTTCTAATTGATGCATGAAAATTAAATAAAGTTTCCTGAATTCCTACCCATCTCTGTTTTTCTTTAAAACAAACGAAAATCTTTATCTGGCGCACCCTGCGCTTAAATATTTACCACTACAAGTGGCAACATGGTCCTTTCTCGCCAAAAAAGGCAACCCGCGGCCTAGCGACATTTTTGAATATGCATACAAGCAAATGTACAAACGGAATAGTTGGTGATGAATTTGCGGTAGCGATCGGTCGATTTTTTTTTATCAGTGCGGTCTGCGTCTAACACCAAGTAAAGGTGCCAAATTCAAAAATAGTGTTAAAAACAGTAAAGTGCATAATTTCAAAAAACAAAAAACCAAAAACTGTGAGTGGTTACAGAAAAAAAAAACCAAAAATAGTGTTAAAAACAAAGTAAAGTGCTTAATTTCAAAAAACAAAAAACCAAAAACTGTGAGCGGTTACAGAGAAAAAAAGAAAAATACCAAAAAAAATGTTAAAAACAAAGTAAAGTGCTTAATTTCAAAAAACAAAAAACCAAAATAGAGTAAAGAAAAAAATTTGAAGTGAAAATTCAAAAAAAATTATTTTGGTTTAATTGAAAGCGAATGCTCAGTGCTGTACATAAATATGTATGTACATACATACATACATGCGATAGCTTGTGAAAAGAAAGTTAAATATAAAAGTGAGTTTAGTAAAGGGTAACTAAAGGTTAACATAAATACACACATACTTGCGTCAAAAAACAACAAATTTTTTTTAACAAAAAGAAGGTGAAAAAAAAACAAAAAAAAAACAAACAAAAAAAAAATTTAAATTTTTTCGCGAATAAGCTTAAAAATTAAACTAAATTTGTGTAAAAATATAAAAGTGAGTTTAAAAAAGGTTAACTAAAGGTTAACTTAATACATACATACAGAAAAAAGTGCTCGAAACGTTAAACATACCTACATATAGGTCACACAAAAAATACATACTTACATATGTATGTATATGTATATATAAAAATATTTGCATACATATGCATAAATACAAGTGCGGGTGCGAAACGTAAAATTCAACAACAACATAAACAGCAGCGAAAAACAAAGCAGCAGACTATAGCAGCAACAACAACTTCAACAGCAGCAGACCATAGCAGCAACAACAACTTCAACAACAGTAGGCTACAGCAGCAACAACAACATCAACAACAGCAGGCTAAATCAGAAAGCTATAGCAACAACAACAGCAAGCGAAGCGAGTAACGGACATCAGCACGTATCGCAGGTGCAGGTACAGTCCCATAAGTAAGTGGAGTTCAATTCCTTACTACTCTATACCCTGCAGCAAAATTTAGAGACAGTCTGGCAAAGCGATAGTTCTGCACTACCCCATTTTGTGATTGTCTCCGAACTACCATAAAAGGGATGCAGAGCGAGACAGTTGAAATTTGAGTTTTGGTTCTTGTGCTATCTTGTTATCGAAAATCAAGTTTCTCTAGCAACAGCTGATTGCCCACATACCTAGTAAAGTGTTTAATTTTTGTGGAAAACGATTGTGTACAATTGTGAGTATTTTGGTTAAAATGAGTAAGCGGCACTTCAGAAGATTAGTTAAAAGGCAGGCCGACGTTTATATTAATAATTTAAGCACTGAAAGTGATAATGGAAGTGGTGAAAATGTGATAGAAGATAGAGAAGAACAAAGTGCACAGTCGCCAATAGACGCGCCGCCAGCAGCTGAAATATTTATAGAAATGAGAGCAAATGTTAGGAAAGAAAGTGGTTTGAGGAGCAAATTTATAGAGTGGTACATTAAAAAAAGGGTCTCACGCAAGTGTTTTGATGATTTGCTAGGGATTTTGAAAAGTGAAAATTTAGATGTACCTCAAAGCGCTGAGACCCTTCTTGCACCCTGTAGGCATCGTGCTTTGATCGAAAGTGTTCCTCCCGGTAATTACTGTCACATAGGCATAAAAAAACAATTGGAAGAATTGGCTGATGTTATCGTTAAACACGAGTTTATCCTTCTGGACATAAATATTGACGGTTTACCGCTTTACAGAAGCTCGCATACACAGTTATGGCCAATTTTACTAAGGATAGTAAACCTAAAAAACACTCCTGTGATTCCCGTAGGAATATATTTGGGCAAGAAAAAACCCAATTGCATTGAAAGTTACTTGTCCGCCTTTGTAAATGAGATGAAAAACTTAATAGAAAATGGTGTAGAGCTGTTAGGAAATCTTATACAAGTAGGGATTAGGTCCATTGTATGTGATGCACCTGCTAAAGCGTTTATATGTATTAGTGTACGGTATAGAAAGTGGTGATTTAATTTCAGATGAGGATTTCTCTAACAGAAAATATGAAAACCACCATTTACCCAAATTTAGACAACGGGAAACACCATTGGAAACTCTGGGTGTTAAAATGATTAGCGAAGTAGCCATTGACAGTATGCATCTAATAGATTTAGGTGTCATGCGAAAATTTTTACTTCGAATTTTGCAAGACAAAATTAATATAAAAGTTTCCAAGATAAACAAAGACCAAATTTCCAAAAATTTAAAATTTTTAAGGCCATATATTACGAAGGAATTTGTTCGGAAACCAAGAGGGATGGAGGAAATTTACAATTGGAAGGCTACGGGGTTCCGCCAATTCCTTTTATATACAGGTGTTGGTGTTTTGAATTTTGAAATTGTAGCATTCTAAGAATGATATAAATAAGTACATACATATGTACATATAAATGAATTGCTTTTTTCAACATTGAATTTTGAATTCGTTCGAAGTTTTAAGATATGAATATGTCCCGATTTAAAGTACTGTATTTCCTATTTCATGAAAATTTATGAATATGAATATGAAAAACTACCCTTCAAAGAGTTTGAATTTACATGCATTTAACTTTTTATTTACACTTTAACTTGTGAAAAATTGTAGTATTCTAAGAATGATACATCTAAATGAGTACCTACAAAACTTATCGTATTTCTTAATTCGTAATATTCTTTAAGTTTCTGAATATATTTTTACTGTGCCTTAAATGTAACCGAAGTTAAATTTCGTTATTGTGAAAGAGTTTTGTTGCAAAGAAATAAATTAACACAAAACAACGATTTTATTTATTTATTAAAATTTTGGTCCCATAGCGTACGATTTAGAACCAGTTCGAAATTATCCTGATTTGGTATAGTCCAGAACTAGAAGTTTTTGAACTATCATTGAACTGTTGTTATGTGAACCATCTCAGAACTTTCCAAAACAGAACCAGTTCAGAGCGGGTTCAAAGGTTCTGCAGAGGGGGACAATTGCCACTTCCTAGGACATCGCTGTGTTAAAAAAGAAACTTGAAAGCATTGAGTTGAGATAGAACGAGAACCAGTACCGTCCCGTATTATACTAACTCTGCGCTAGTTCTGAACCAATTCGATTTGCTGCAGGGTATGTACATACATTACCACAATATATGCATGAATATACATACAAACGTACATACATATATTCCCAAATACAGTACGGTACATCTCCACATAAAAAATGTATCCTCTACATTTGTATATGTACATATGTACATATAGGCAAAAATAACCGAAGAAACATAAAAAAAAAATTGCGCGGAACATTTGGTTTCCATACACATATGCATATATATATATATATATGTATACATACGTACATATATCTTCTCAACTAAAATTCGCGAATATTCCAAACTCCACCCCTTCTTCTCTGTCTCTCTCGACCAGTAAATGCACCGTTACTGTGCTTAGACGCGCTAAGACAGTACAGTGAAGCAAAACAATATATATATGTGCGCACAATTCCCGCGCAAAACTCATTTCCCCTTCTCTACGACTTGTTAAATACAAGACAGTAATTAGAGGATTATCTAATTTTTTAATTCGAAAACTCTCGAAGGCAAATTCCCGCGCAAAACTCATTCCCCTCCTTAATAACCGTTTTAAATACAAGAGAGGAGTTAACGGAATTTCTCTCCGTTTGAAGTCTCAAACTCTCTAACACAATAATATAAAAAAAAAAAATTTTATTTATATATATGTATTTCGAAAGTGATATTTTCTTTGGTCTCAGTATTTTTTTGTGTGTAGTTTTATTTAAAAAAAATTCTAGTAAAATTTCAAGGTCGTAGGAAGAGGATTAGGGGGCGCGTCGGCCCCCCAAAGTTACACAAAATACGTTTTTTCACGCAAATTCTTACTTTGAATGCTTGTAACTTTCTCTGTGTTTTTTTTTTTTAAACATTACTGGCGAAAGATGTTCATTAATATGTCTACAATAACATCTGTCAATAACATTTTTGTCTAATGTTAATATTTAATGAAAAAAACTTAAATATAGGAGAAAAAGTACGCCTCAATGTCGATTTATTATACTTAAATAAAACTACTTATGTATATGATTTCTCTTTTTATTAATATTGTTTAAAGCACTTGAGACAATGTCTTTTTATTACAGTCCGGAAACCGATGGCGGTAATCGCTAACAATTTTTAAAACAAATTGTTTTTGGCGTTCATTTTTGGTAAATAGTTTATTATACTCTTCCATCAATTTAACCCCCCTTTCGGCAGTGTCATTTGTAACATTTAATTTTTTCATCAGTTCAGCCGCTTTACAATAAGATTGGTCCTGCTCCCATTTGTCTGGGTTTAATTTAAAAAAATCAGTATTTATTTGAAATCTTTCAAATAATGCTTTTGTTTTGGCAGAGACGAACTGTTCAATTCCGTCATGGAATATTTCAACGATTTCTCTATCATTTATTGTAGCTCGCTTTGTGTTTTGCTCTTGTTCAAAATCATTTTCCAAAGCCGCCACCATTTTTTGTTTTGAAAAAAGGGATACGTTGCTGTCAAAAAATGCAAGACCAACCGCCTCAGGGCTTAAATACCACAAGTGGTTCCTGAACTTTTTAAGAGCAACATAAGATATAGCAGCATCAATTTTTTTGAAGTTTTCAAGTTTTTGTAAAAATAAAAAATCTTGATATGGCGCTTTAATGACCAAAGGAGCAGAAAACCACGCTTCGACATAGACTTCAGCAATAAAAACACAAATTTGACGAAGCCCATTTAATTCAGTTGCTGAAAGCTGGAACTCGTTACGGAATAAAAATATTTTTAGACAGTAAATCGCTTTTGCCATCCACCTTGCATGGTGAACAGCTCCTGGCGATCGAAACATTAGGCTGTTTGGATGTGTCTTTTCTGGTTTTTGACCCAGGAAGAGCAAAGTGAGTTCCAAGAATTCTTTATAGTCTTCCCTGGGATGTTTTTCTTCCAAGATATTATTTACTGCACCGATAATGCGAACAGCAGACTCTTTCATGTACGTCTTGACAGTTGGATCGTTGATGCCATACTCATAGTTATTAGCATCAATCTTAGCCCAAGCATTTTTAAATTTCTCAAACATTTTAACGTTTGGACTTCCATAACAGCTTATTTTTTCTTCGAAAACGCATCTTAAAACAATCTCGTATATATGATGACGGCATGGTAACCATAAAAGTTGTCTTTGTAAATTATTTTCAATTAACGTACAGGTACCATTGAAACGCCCAGTATTGACCGCTGTTGTATCAAACACTAAAGCTTTGATGTGATTTTGCAGACCATATTCATAAATAGCATCGCATACAGCGGATGCCTGTTCTTTTCCAGTACCGGAATCAAGTGCAGGTATTTCAAGAAGCTGTTCAACTTTACCGCTCGATATTATTATAGGCAACCTATCAACTTTATCATTTCCCGTCAGTTTAATGCTGAAATTCTTTCTTCACGGATTTGTTCCCTTTCCTGGTGTACAGACGTTCGGTTTAAAATATAATCTTCAACATTATTACCCAGAGCTTCAACGACTGCGCTTATTAGATGAACCGCATGTCTGTCACTGATTTTACAGACATCGAGTGCGGCCGCCAGTTTTGGTGTTAGTATTTTATTTGTTCCCCTACATTTTTTGGCTGGAGGTTGACTACAACGTGGGTCACATTCCATATCTGGAAAACTGTTATCATTCTCTGAAGATTCAGATGACAGCAACTCGGCAGTTTCATCTAATAAAAACGACTTAATTTAAAGAAAATAAAAAATAAACAATAACATACAACGAACCAATTAATGCAATTTCACGATTATTCCGCTCCACTTGTTGTAATAAATTGTTGTTGCGTTCTTCAAGTCGGCACTCTCGGCGTACTTCTTCGTAATCGATACCATACATAAAGCCTGGGCGCCCCGTTTTTCGTTGACTTATCAAGAAATCAATATCTTCTTGATTCGACATTATTTTTAATGCACTTGCATGCGCCACGTCAAAAAGCATATCCAATTTTTCTTTCCACGTGTTTACTTTGCTCTTATGGAAATTAGAAGTCTTCTTTAAATCTTTTTGAAAGCTTTGCCATTCTTTATACAATTTCTCTACATTTGTAATGCAGTGTTGTTTATCCTTGACCGGAATGCGGGCTTTTTCCCAGAACACGAATAGTTCTTTTACAACTAAATCAGAACTTTCCCGTACATTTTTTTTTACTACACGTAAATTGAAAAACAAAACTTTCAACACTTCTATATTGGAGGGTAGTTTACTTCCCGTTAATGAGTTGGTACAATAACCAATTAAATATATGCGTTCACGTAAATTTCTAGCAGACATTTTCGACTTTCAACATTCAAATATTCACTTCGAATGATTTTTTTGCAAATTTAATGCTATTAAAAAATGTTTGCGGCTGCTGCATATAACTGTAAAATAAGAATCTATTTTCCGAGAAACATTGGTGCTGATTTTTTGTCGGTAGCTTACGCAAGCATTGAGGATAATATTGTTGAGGTTGTAACGGGAATATTCTCGGTCACAATTGTCAATATTATAGATCGCTTCAGCATACAGGCAAAAAAAATTTGAAGCAAACTTTTAAAGACAATTCTTACACTTGAAAACAAAAGTAAACAAAAAAAGTCTGAAGTTCGGACTAGCGAGGTCTTACTGTATATAAGCTACTTACGTAAATCATAAGGAATTTTCTATATGAATCTTTAATTAAATAAATCTGAACAAAATCCAAAATTTGAATCATATAAGTAATTTTATTTAAGTATAATAAATCGACATTGAGGCGTACTTTTTCTCCTATATTTAAGTTTTTTTCATTAAATATTAACATTAGACAAAAATGTTATTGACAGATGTTATTGTAGACATATTAATGAACATCTTTCGCCAGTAATGTTAAAAAAAAAAAACACAGAGAAAGTTACAAGCAGTCAAAGTAAGAATTTGCGTGCAAAAACGTATTTTGTGTAACTTTGGGGGGCCGACGCGCCCCCTAATCCTCTTCCTACGACCTTGAAATTTTACTAGAATTTTTTTTAAATAAAACTACACACAAAAAAACACTGAGACCAAAACAATAAAGAAAAAAAAAATACTCCATACATTTAATTGTCACCCTAATATGTATGTATGTACATATGTTGGTAAATTCAAAATCTCATGGCACATACATATGCACATACATAAACCCTCGCACTCATATATTCGCTTACGCGCTTTTGTATACATATAAATACGTATAGGTGGAGGCACCCTTGTCATACACACACGTATTCAATTGGAAAAAAAAAAACTTACCCTTCATTTAATACTTGCATAATTTGATATAAATTTAATATATACATACATCAATTTCAAAAATAATCTCATATTTATTTTATTAACATTATTATAACAAATTGATAAAATTATATATTATTTATTCGCCCCTTCTCTCACTAACTTGTTGTTTCCCTAATTCACCTTCTTCTAAAAATTTGACCACCCTAATATTACTTGCTGTCCACCGGCGCGAGAGCACATAAGTATATACATACATACTTACATACGTGTTCCCGTATAAGCTCCACCCCTTTTGTAGCTCACTCAAAAGGATTTAGCGCTGCTACTGCTACTACGCGCTAAGGCAGTACAGTGGATGTGAGAAAATTGGCACTACAGTGGGACAAAATAATAACCACATTACTTCTCCCAATAATAAAACACAATTTTAATTCGGTGTATTTCAAATTAATTAATTACGAAAATTCTCAAAGAACACCAAATACTTCAAAATACGATTCCCGAATTATTTTATAGATTCCAGTGGATTTTTATACCCTCATCCCTTTAAATAAATCTCAAAAATGCCAAAATCTCAGAATACCCCACAAAAATCTGTTATAGATCCCTGCCTGCAAGATTTCATTTTTGAAAGCAATAGGCTTGAATCATTTTATTCAAAATGGTCCGCCACCCTAATAAGTGACCATACCCCATCTCTTGTCACTGTCAAGTTACAGCAACTTGACAAGCTCTCGGAATGCCTTGTAAACTCGTACAAGGCCGTATTTCACTCAATAAACTTTTCCGAATCCAGCGGTTCAGTTGAGCAGAAATGCGAGAAATGCTCAGAAAGCTATGAAAATTGCAAATCGCAAATTTTAGATTCGCTACAACTTTGTGGAGAAAACTCCCAACCTCAAACAAACACAACGTTTGCAGCAAACACCACACATACTTCAAACTCCCAAGAAGTATTTCTCAAAGTACCACCGTGCGACACAGAGATTTTCCACGGTGGGTACGAAGACTGGCCGGCGTTTAGAGAAATGTTCACGGCAGTCTATAAAAATCACCCCAAATTAACTCCAGCTCAGAAGCTATACCATTTACGGCAAAAAACCCGAAGCCAAGCAGGACAAATAGTTAAGCAGTTTCCCCTAACTGACGATAATTTTGAACAAGCTTGGGATGCCCTCAAATCACGGTATGAAAACCGTAGAATACTGGTCGATAACCAGCTTAAAGCCCTTTTCACCTCTATATACAGGAAATGGTGAGCAAATCCAAAGAATTCAAGCCACCATTAACAACTCTCTAGCTACGCTCTCAGCACAAGGAATCCCAACTAGCGATTGGGACCCCATTCTTGTGTATCTCTGCTCTTTAAAACTGCCAAGTGAGACTCTATCTCTATGGGAGCAATCAATCAGCTCTCGAAAAGAGCTGCCACTTTGGACAGATATGAATAAATTCCTCACAAGCCGGTATGAAGTAGTGGAAAGACTTCAGACCTATCGACCAGGCAAATCAAAACCCACCCACCCAATATTCACACCAAGATCGATAAATCAAAACTCGACATTTATAAATAAAATTCGGACGCAAAGTTTCCATGTCGAACTCAATCAACCCATATCATGCAAACTGTGCAACTCAATTCACCCAATGAAGACATGTGTAAAATTTAAAGCCTTATCCGTACCCAATCGGCTAAAGTTTGTAAAAGAAAACAATTACTGTGAAAATTGTCTCTCTTACTCTCACCTCAAGAATGTTTGTCAAAGTAATTTTTCGTGCGTATACTGCCAAAAAAGACACCATTCGCTCTTACATTTCCCCCAAATAATCGAAAATTTTAAAAATAACAATAAACCCCAGAGAACCACCAGTCAACTAACGACACAAACACCAATAAGTAATGAGCAACCCTCATGCTCAAAACATGTGACAAAGACATCTCCCGCTCAAAGTTCAGACCAAAAAAATGTGAATAAAGTATCATCTCATTTTTCGGGTACTAACGCCACGACTTTACTCCCAACCGCAATAGTTCCGATCTATAACGATGGCGAATATCACAATATTCACGCTCTCGTGGATCAAGGTTCACAAAAAACGTTGGTATCATCCCGAATACAGAAACTCCTGACTTTACCCATGAAAGATGCAAAATTCGAAATCTCCGGAATTGGGGGAATGGTGGTGCAGAACTCCCAAAAAATATGTGAAATAACGCTCTGCTCAGCGGACCGAACGCAAAAAATTAAAGCCAAAGCCAATGTTTTACCCAAGCTAACTCATTTTCTTCCTACCTCAAATTTATATATTTATTTATTTATGTTATAGTAGTACAAATTAAGACTTAGGTCTTTTAATAGTACTTCAACTAACATGTAGTGTACGTGGAAGATATAATGCTAATAACTTAAATCTAACATATACATATATTACAATTTTTTTTTTTTTAAATAAACTTTAAAAATTAATGTGAATGAAAAAAGGAAAGAGAGGAAAATGAAGAAATAAATTAGCTAAAAAGTTAAGTTTTAGATTAATGTCCCGCTTCAATACAATCAGACAGATTTAAAATAGTCATACATTTGTGTCTTGTAGTTGAATCTGCTTAGTCCAGCCCTGACGGTTTGAGGTATCGAATTCCAGATTCTAACCGCGTTAATGAAAAATAGCCTTGATGATGTTAAGTATTTAAACTTTGGAACAATAAGTCCGTGGTGTCTCCGCGAACTTACTGGTATCAGCTTTTCAAACAGAGAAGATGGCGTCTTCCATATAGAGAGTTTGTACATAAATATGCAATTTCTTGCGGACAGGTAGTTATCCAAGCTACAACCCAGGATCTTTGAACGCCAATCAGGAATGTGATCATATCTATCGATCCCATACACATAACGTGTAGCATTATTGAATGCTACATTGATTTTATGAGAAGATATTGAGTCTAACTTACTGTACACTATCTCAGAGTATGTGATTAGTGGCATAATTAACTGTAGTACCAATTTACGCCGGGTTTCAATTGGCGTAAATCCAGCTGAGACCGTAAGTTTGCGAAGTATAGCATATACATTACCAACAACCCTGTTGATATGGTCCGTACTCGAAAGTTTTGAATTAAGTATAAAACCAAAATTGTTTACCTTATCTGTAAAACTGAGGGAGCTAGCGCCTATCCACGACTTTGGAATATTATCTACATATAAAACACTGTTACATATAGGCAAGACGTATGACTTTGACGCATTTAGACACAAAGCATTTTCACTAGCCCAGAGAGATATAGCAGACAAGTCACTATTTATTTTGAAACATAAATCCGCAATTAAACCAATACGACTGGACAAGTACAATTGTATGTCATCAGCATATGCATGAACATTCACATACTGACACACAAAAAAAACATCATTGACAAAAAGACTAAATAAAAGCGGACCAAGGACAGATCCCTGCGGTACACCAGTATATACAGATCTAGGCTGAGATATCGAATTTATTGACTTGACCTTCTGCGTTCTGCCTTCAAGGTAGCTGGCCATAAGTTTAACTGAATTATCACTGAAGCCGAAGTAATATTTCAGCTTACGACACAGTAAATTATGATCCACTGTGTCAAACGCCTTCGAAAAGTCATGTAAGCAAAGAAGAGTCAAGTCATCATTGTCAAAGTTAGATCCAATGTCGTCCAGTATTTTAACCATAGCTGTCGAACAGCTATGCTTTTGTCGAAAGCCAGATTGTAGTGGCGAAAGAAGATTATTGTTATGTACAAATACAGAAATTTGCGAAGCCATCAAGTTTTCGCAGGCCTTGGAAAAGGCAGGCAATATGCTTATGGGCCTATAGTCCCCAGCACAACTAGCGCCCACTTTCTTTGCTATTGGCAGTATGAGAGCTTTTTTCCAAACTGATGGAAAACACGAGCTTGTAAGACTATGGTTAATAATGTGGGTTAAGGGGCCTATTATAAATTCCATTACAATATTGGAAAGTTTTAGTGAGACTCCATCCTCCCCTGTAGCATTAGATCTTATGTTAGACAGTGCCTTCAGAACGTCAACTTCTCTAACTGCCATAAATTGAAACTCTTCTTTAAGATTCGCGGAAGTTGAGAATTCCTTTGGTAGAGCGATACATTTGTTTTTATTATTGACATTTACAAAATAGTCGTTAAGCTCATCAAGGTCTGAATCACACACAGACTTTTCTTTGCCATGTATTTTAAAATTTTTTAG
This sequence comes from Philophylla caesio, assembly GCA_963971545.1. Lineage (NCBI taxonomy): Eukaryota > Metazoa > Arthropoda > Insecta > Diptera > Tephritidae > Philophylla > Philophylla caesio. Next base: position 114,738,350 of record OZ020604.1, on the reverse strand, counting down.
GTTACGCCATAGCTCCTTAGATGTGAGTGACGGATCTAGCCTTGAGTAGCCATACCAACGCTTAGCTTGTCTAATTACATCAGTAGTTTCATTGCGTATTTCTTTATAACGACGCCAAGAGGTATCCGTTAAATTTTTTCTCCACTTGGCATAATGCTGATTTCGCTTTTTAATGGCCGAACGAACTTTGGCAGTGTACCAAGGACATGAATTATTTTTAACATTAACAGAACGAAGAGGAACATGCACATTAAATAACATGGTTAGGTTTTTATTTAGGAAGTCAAGCTTTTTATCAACAGTGTCAAGAAACCAACTTTTATTCCAATTTACATTACACGAGTCTGAATACAAAGAATTTACATTCAACGATTTAAAATCACGATAGAAAAAAGAACTTGCGCGGGACGGACGATTTAATACAACAGCAAGAGTACAAAATATTAGATCATGGTCGGAAATAAAGTCAACTTGGTCAAATTTAACGATATGCTGAGGGTCATACGTTATAAAAAAGTCAAGAAGACTGGGTGGAGAATTATTTGCATATCTCGTTGGTATAGATCTATTAACAACACAAAGTCCTGCTGTTGCCAGTTGGTCCATTAATTTGTCACTACATGTGTCTTTTGTTAGTAAGTTTACATTGAAATCACCACATATTAAAATACGCTCATAATCTAACACATACTTATTAAGATCAACAAAAAATGAATCAAGGACAACACTTTTATTAGGATTATAAACACATGAGATAAAAATTTTGTTTTCGCCGTCAGATACTTCAGTAAACATGTATTCAGTTTCACAGTTACTTCATTTTGTTAGCAGTCTGAATTTGAGATTCTTTTTACAGTACACGGCAACTCCTCCCCCTTTTCTATGCTTGCGATCATTTCGCAGTAAATTGTATCCAGTTAAAGAAAGGTTGAAATCAGAAAAGGTCGCTGTGAAACCAGCTCTCGGAAACGCAAGTTACATCCACTGCAGAGTCATCAAACACATATCTAGCCAAATCAAGTTTTTCATGCCTTAGACTACGTGCATTAAAGTGTACAACATTAAAATGATTATTTTGTTTACATAAAATGTCAATAAGAGCTTTTTTATTTTCACTAACGCGATAGTCTGACTTATCGAACGGACCTATATTCGCAATACTGAACCAAAACAGACACAACTAATATCAAGCATGTACAGTATGTATGTATGTAAGTATATATGTTTGCATGGGAGCAGGGCAATAACAAAAAGAAAACAATATATAGAAAGACTGTAGTTAAGAGACAAATTAAGAATATACGACAACAGATGATAGAACAAGAGTATAAAAATGAGCACATATGATTTAAACAAATGGTAAACATAACTACTATACTTAAACATACTTCATCAGGTGTCTGCATTAACAACAGCGTTAATGTTTTCAATGTTGAGTACCTTCACTGCTTTGCATTTAGATCTGACGCGAACATACACATACCCTCAGCCCTGTGAAGTTGGCACCACCTTATGCGAATTTTAGAAAATAATATATATCGTTCGTTTGTCCATCGTTTGTCCACGTTTGTCCAGAAAAAATTTTCGTTTGTCCACCCATTGTTTAAAAGTTATTTAAAAAAAAATTTTTTTTTTTGAAGTTGGCACCACCTTATTCGAATTTAAAAAAAATATATACATATATCGTTCGTTTGTCCATCGTTTGTCCACGTTTGTCCAGGAAAAATTTTCGTTGGTCCACCCTTTGTTTAAAAGTTATGTATAAAACAAAATTTTTTTTGTGAAGTTGGCACCACCTTATTCGAATTTTAGAAAAAAAATATATATCGTTCGTTTGTCCACGTTTGTCCAGCAAAAATTTTCGTTTGTCCACCCTTTGATCAAAAGTTATTTAAAAAACAAATTTTTATTAAAAAAACCCAAAAGTGAAAAATTTAACTTTTTTCAAGCTAAATCGTTTGTCCAGGTTTGTCCAGCAAAAATTTTCGTTTGTCCACCCTTTGTTCAAAAGTTATTTAAAAAACAAATTTTTATATAAAAACCCAAAAGAGAAAAATTAAACTTTTTTCAAGCTAACTCGTTTGTCCATCGTTTGTCCACGTTTGTCCAGCAAACATTTTCGTTTGTCCACCCATTGTTTAAGAGTTATGTATGTATAAAACAAAATTTTTTTTGTGAAGTTGGCACCACCTTATTCGAATTTTAGAAAAAAATATATATCGTTCGTTTGTCCACCGTTTGTCCACGTTTGTCCAGCAAAAATTTTCGTTTGTCCACCCTTTGATCAAAAGTTATTTAAAAAACAAATTTTTATGAAAAAACCCAAAAGTGAAAAACTAAACTTTTTTCAAGCTAACTCGTTTGTCCATCGTTTGTCCACGTTTGTCCAGCAAAAATTTTCGTTTGTCCACCCTTTGTTCAAAAGTTATTTAAAAAACAAATTTGTATGAAAAAACCCAAAAGTGAAAAACTAAACTTTTTTCAAGCTAACTCGTTTGTCCATCGTTTGTCCACGTTTGTCCAGCAAAAGTTTTCGTTTGTCCATCCTTTGTTCAAAAGTTGTTTAAAAAACAAATTTGTATGAAAAAACCCAAAAGTGAAAAACTAAACTTTTTTCAAGCTAACTCGTTTGTCCATCGTTTGTCCACGTTTGTCCAGCAAAAATTTTCGTTTGTCCACCCTTTGTTCAAAAGTTATTTAAAAAACAAATTTTTATATAAAACCCCAAAAGAGAAAAATTAAAATTTTTTCAAGCTAACTCGTTTGTCCATCGTTTGTCCACGTTTGTCCACCCATTGTTTAAAAGTTATGTATAAAACAAAATTTTTTTTGTGAAGTTGGCACCACCTTATTCGAATTTTAGAAAAAAATATATATCGTTCGTTTGTCCACCGTTTGTCCACGTTTGCCCAGCAAAAATTTTCGTTTGTCCACCCTTTGATCAAAAGTTATTTAAAAAACAAATTTTTATGAAAAAACCCATAAGTGAAAAATTAAACTTTTTTCAAGCTAAATCGTTTGTCCATCGTTTGTCTTCGTTTGTCCAGCAAAAATTTTCGGTTGTCCACCCTTTGTTCAAAAGTTATTTAAGAAACAATTTTTTATGAAAAAAACCCAAAAGTGAAAAATTAAAATTTTTTCAAGCTAAATCGTTTTTCCATCGTTTGTCCACTGAAGTCTCAAACGATACCACAGTCAATTCATCTAATAATTCCGAGTATTATCCAGGCAATATTCCAAAAAACAATTTTTTGAAATACCCTTCTCTTTTTACCAATTTACTCCTTTCAAGTGACGATTGGGAAAACATTTCTCCAATATCAAGAATTTATAATCAAAAAAATAAAAGTGGAAAAATGTATAGAGTTTTAAAAGACGGATGGACAGATTTGCTAGCACATAAGTTTTTTCTGAAAACCAAAATCCCTTGCGCCTACGTTTTTTTGTACGGCAAAGTCCATGAATCACCAGAAGCTGAAATTTTTTTGAAAATACATGGAAGTTGTAAAGAGTGCGCTGCAACTTTCGATGCTCATGCTATTGAAAAACCAGCTTTTGGCGATGGAATCACTCTTTCTATCAAAACATTTGACACCAGAGGAGTACCACATATTGCGAAGCGCCCTGTTCGAGGTTTCACACGTCAAGTTATGGGGCACGACTTAGCATCAAAAAAGCCAAGATTGTGGCGTAACGAAGAAATTGAAAATATTTCTTTTGGGGATCCCGAACCACCTTATTTACCACATTGTGCGGCTGTTAGAAAAATTAAAGAAGATGTTATCAATTTCCAGTTAGGAATTAACCCAAATCTTGATGCGGTAGGTTCTTTATGCAAGATGAAAACTGAGGGCAAATATTCGGGATACATCAGGGAGATAGGCCTAGATAAAATGTATTGCATGTATTGGTCAAAAATGCAAATTTATTTGTATAAAGAACTCATAAAACAATTCGGTAAAATCGAAATTGATGCAACTGGCAGTCTCGTCAAGCCTTACGCTTTAAACAAAGCACATAAGAGATGTACCTTATTATATCAAGTCGTTATTCCGACGAACAATGGTGTTCAGCCGTTGTTCTCGATGATTTCGCAAAAGCATGATACAAATTTTATATGTTATTGGCTTCGAGAAATTATTAGAGACGGCGCTCCTTGCCCTCCAGAAGCTGTCTGCGACTATTCCATGGCTCTTTTAAATGCCACATGCTTAGCATTCAATGAAAAGAGTCTGCAAACGTACATTTCGGATTGCTACCGTTCGATAAGAAATGAAAAGTCGCATGGTTTGATGTGTTTCATCAGAATTGATATAGCACATTTAATCAAGATTCTATGTCGAACGAAAGTGTTTGATGGAAGCATTTTAAGGTCAAGGACTTTTATGTGCGATGTTTAGGAATCATGTCGAGCTGCGAAAATATTGATGATTTTGAAAAACTTTTTTTCTATGTATTAATAGTCGCTAGAAGCGAGAACGAAGGGTAAAGTAGCAGTAGGGAAAATTCGACATGTTTGAAATGCAGAAGCTTTTTGTTTGAAAGAATTAAGACATTTACATATGCCGATGAAAACAGGGACATGGATGAAGAAGAGCGCTATTGTAAAGTTTTAGATATTGAAAATGACGAAATTAACCTTTTCATTGAGAAAATCCGAGAAAAGGCGCAAGTAGTAATAGATTCAGCGGAGGAAACAGAATCTTTAAATGCTTTCTACTGTCCACTTTCCACTTTCCTTTATGGACAAATGTAATGCGACTTTATTTTCCTCATGCTTCCAAAGTAGCAACATCAGCCCACTGCGAAGCGTATTTCAACATTTTAAAAAACAACGATTTAGGTGCGAATTATCAACCTTTACGAGTAGACAAATGTATTGCGAAACACATAAATTCTATTGAAAGCGTGTCAAAATTGGATGGAGCTTTGCGACTACAGTCAAAACGATTTAATCCTGATAAAAACTCAAATAAATTTGGTCCTGGAGCAAATAAGACGTTGGTCGATATTGGAAGAAAACACAACAAAGAAGCCAAACTTGACGTCAATCACCTGCGGATACAGGAGAATTGGTTTGGGCTAAATCCTGAAGCAGTTGTGGGTTTTAATCAGAGCAACGAAAAGAAAACAGAAAGAAATAATGTTAGCACGAAAGAAACTTTCATAGACAAGTCATACGATTCATTAAACTTAACTTCTGATGTTAAGGGCTTTGTGCAACCCGGAATGGACCTCTCAACAACAAAACAAGACATTTGTGGAAGTTCTCCAGTTCCAAATATAACACATATCGAAAAATTTGCCTTAGCAGTTGATTATGGCACATTCAAGGATACTTACCCGGCTACATATTTTTCTTCGACTCTTGAAAATAACGGTAACATCGTAAAGACCAACGATATTCCTCGAAATCAAGAGACAAACAACGAAAAGCACTTAGTTAAAAATGAAACTAATCGCAAGAGAGGAAAATATTTAAAACCGTTTCCAGAAATAAACTTTTACTATGAAAAATCGCTCCGAAAACGAAAAAGTGAGGTCTTACAAAATGGAAATAAGTCCAATCCTGCAATTATATATGGAAATAGGGTTTATACTCAAAATACGTGCGCTTTTGACTCAATGGTGGAAGTACTATTGAGTTGTTATACAAATTACACAACTTTTAAAGAATTTGTTGATTCAAACTCAGATATGCTAATATTTTCATTCGTCATTAAATATGCAAATGAAGGAATAAGTTCTTCTTTATATAATTTCAGGGCAGAACTTCTATCCATGATTTTCAAAATTGATAACGGATTTCTTGACTGCTACGGAAGTGCCATACTGTAATAGATGAATTATTTACAAGTATCTATTCCTTGCTTCGAAGTTCACATAAAATGCAACAAATGCAAGGAGAAAGTCAAGCACGTTAACATTTTAGAAATGGACGGATTTTACCAAGGGTTGAGTTTTGCAACCTACTTGAAACACTTTCTTCGACCAAGACTGGATAATAAGGAAGAAAAATGCAAAATGTGCTCTTGCCCAAAGTCGTACACAGTAAAGGAGGGTCAATACCTCTTCATAGATAGCCAAGTTTTTTTAACTATAAATGAATCAAAATATAATGGGCAAATTCCATTATTTGATATTCCCGAGAAACTTAAGATAGCAGATGTTGAATACGTATTAGGGGGTATTATTTGTCACGAACCAGCACACTACACAGCATATTGCAGGAGTGTTACAGGAATATGGCTGCAAAAAAATGATTTAGATAAGGTACCTAAGCAAATCAGAGGAATGAAACAGCCAGCACTCAATGCCGAAACTATACTATATATAAAAATTTTAACTTGAAATTATAAGAAAAATAAATGTACAAATAACATATATGCACGTACATAGATAATCAATCGATATTAATAAATAACAATTCATTGTCAACTTATTTTTCATATACTCGTATTGTTAAAAATTTTACAGTTTTACTTGCATCCCGTTTGTCGTGGGTTTTACCTGAAATATGTTTATATAGGATTGTGCAATTTTCTGTGGCAGCTACTCCTTTCTACCAGCCCTTGGTAAAACCCACATACATTTTTTGTTGTGTATTTCCCACCAATACACAGTGGGCGATTGGGCCTCGCTAGCGGCATTTAATTAAAATTTTCAAATTTGAAAAAGCGTTAATTTTTTTTCACAAATCGATAACAGATGCTTTGATTAGATTTTTGGCGATTTTTTATAAGCTCTACGATCAGCTGATCATCAGCTGTGAGCTGTCAAACACAAAATATGTTTTAGCAAGTGCTTTACAATATTTTTTCTTTGTTGTGCGCATTGATTTCGAGCTCCTTGGAAATTTACAATTTTTACTTGTTTTATTAAAGGTGTGGCTTTTTATTAACTTCAAGGTATGTATTACATAAAAAATCAGTGTTTGTGACCGGTCTGTAAATGTGTTGTTCATAAAACGTAGTGGTAATTAAGTGTATTAGCAACTAGACCGCACTAGCGTGCACCTGTCGTTCGTGGAGTAGAAGTTACAACATTCGCACGGATTAGGTCTAACTCTTTTTTTAGCAGGAAGTATGAGTCATTGTGCGTCCAAAATGTGTAATATGAACTGCTATTACCTGCTAAGCTTTAGATCATGGCACTTTTTAGGAACAATGTCGGTAGCAAAACGGGTACTTTTTTTAGTATGGCATGAAGAAGCGATCCCAACCAAGAAGTTTCTCACCATGGAAAACTTTGTATTTGGCACTGTTCTCAAAAACCTTAAATATACTCAGGAGGAGCAGTACGAGATTGACAAAAAGCTGCGAAATTTTACTAGTAAGCTTGTAGAAAAGTGGAAAAACTGTAGAAGAAATAAGGTTTTTTTTGAAAACAAAAACCAGGAATGGCTAGATACGCCGTTAGTATTGATTGAAAGATCATCTTCCGAAATTATTGGACGTCCACAAAAAGATATTTCGGAGTGTTGCAAAAAAACGCAAGTTAAGAAATTGTCAGGCCTTACTGAAGATGTGCCATCAGAAGCATTGTTGGTAGCTGCAGCTTGTATAAAGGTGGAAAACGTAGTGCTTCACAGGTGGTGTCAATGCTAAACGCCGACGAAGAGTTTAGCGGTAAGATTTTGAAAAATATGAGTACCCCTCAGCGTCTACCGACAAAACTTTCTGATGAAAAAGCACTGCCGCTATTTGTAGATGTTGGACATACCAAGTACACATGGAATTTGTCAAAGAGAGCCGCTAAAGGGCAAAACGCCGATATATATCCATGCTACGACAAACTGCGTTGTGCGAAAAAAAAAATGCTATCCTAGTGTCATCACGGTCACTGATAATTTCGCTGAAGTACCATTACAAAGCTAAGTAGACCATACGATTGCTAGGATTATTGAAGCACACCCAGAAAGTTTTCAAAACCATATTGAAAATAACAATAACACCCAATTAACTGCTACCTACAAATGGGGTTGTGATGGCAGCAGCAGCCATTCTACTTACAGGCAAAAATTTAATGACTTCAATGGAGACATGATAGATCAATATTTATTTTCAATTTGTATGGTACCATTGATAGTGCAGAAAGGATCGACAGTTTTATGGAAAAACAATCGGCCTTCTTCTACCCGATATTGTAGACCCATTAAATTACTTTGCGAGAAAGAATCGGCAGACTTGTCTAGCAGAGAAATTCAAAACATTAAGAGCCAAATATTAAATATTTTTCCAACATTTGTGAGTACCTTAAGAATTGATCACCAATTTCATATGACCATGCTTGATGGCAAAACGTTCAGTGTCATATCGGAATCGGCTTCGCAAACATGCGGAATCTGTAGCGCGACTCCCAAAAATATGAACGATCTAAATTTGGTGAAAAGCTTTCCTATTAATTCAAACCTATTTGAATATGGCTTATCAAGTCTCCACGCATGGATTAGGTTTTTCGAGTGTGTTTTGCACATTGCATATAGAATACCAATACAAAAGTGGCAAGCTCGTGGTGCTGACAAGGATGTCGTTGAACAAAATAAAAGAAGTATTCAGCAGAAGCTAAGGGAAGAAATGCATTTGTTGGTGGATATACCAATAGCTGGTACTGGCAGCACGAACAACGGAAACACTGCAAGGAGGTTTTTCCAACAACCAAATTTGGCTGCTCGTATAACAGGAGTAAGCTATGATTTAATATATCGATTTAGCGTAATCTTACGAGCATTGGCTTGTGGATACGACATAAATTCGGACGCATTCGGATCTTACGCATTGGAAACTGCCGAAATTTTTGTTAAAGCATACTCCTGGTTTTACATGCCATCGTCTGTTCACAGAATTTCAATTCATGGAGCAGATATAATAAACCATTTTTCCCTTCCGATTGGTATGATGTCCGAAGAAGCTCTTGAAGCCAGGAACAAGGACTATCGAAACATACGCGAGAGCAATACAAGAAAAAATTCCAGGAAAAATACAATGGAAGATATCATAAATGCTTTATTAGTTTCGTCTGACCCTTTGATATCTTCATTGTCAAATGGGTCTTCAATTTCGACTGCAAAAAATATTAATATGGACGATGATGTTAAGAGCTTGCTTTTAATGAAGCATCTAGATATGCCTGATTCTGATTCCGAAGATTCCGAAGATAATTTTGATGTATAAAATTTGTTTATTGAAGGTAAAAAAAAATTTTGAAACTAAAACAAAAATAAAAAAAAATAAAAAAAATTAAAAAAAATTTTAAAAATTAAAAAAATAAATTTAAACAAAATTTTTTTTCATAAAAAATTCTATGACTATTTTCTGAGCTGTGAAAAAAAACCGTCTGAAGATATCTTTTTTCGTTTAGAAGTTATTAATTAAATGCCGCTAACGAGGCCCAATCGCCCACTGTGCAATAGTGGGACATTACATTGCATTTTCATAGAAGGATGGTTTTTTGTCGGGCATCAGAATTATGAAGGGAAATACTTAGGTATTGTTTTAACCATTTTTATAGAGCCCATTTACAAATCTTATTTTGCAAATTTCTTTAAACTCATTGCGAATTAGTTGAACGCACGTACATATTTCTAAAACAATCCAGGTAGCCATTTGAAAATGATGTGTCCTAAGAGTAGTGCAAGACATTAATATACATACATACATATACTACTTGTACTCGTAATTGTATTACGCCAAAGATTCCTTGCATACTACATACATATTTACTTAAGTCCATATGTGTGTACATACCTATGTACGTATGTATACTCGTACATACAAATGTACATACATATGTATGTATGTATGTTCCTCCTTATTTCTTGATAGTTATTAATCACTTCATAATTGCGGTTAAATAAACCATTCTGTACGCACTTATGCATAAGCAGAAACAAAAATACATACATACATATACAATACAAAAGAATCTATGTATATTTTAATTAATTTTTCACTCCTGAACTTTTTCATAAAAATTTGTTTTTTAAAAAAGTTTTGAACAAACAAACGGTGGACAAACGAACGATATATATTTTTTTCTAAAATTCGAATAAGGTGGTGCCAACTTCACAAAAAAAATTTTGTTTTATACATAACTTTTAAACAATGGGTGGACAAACGAAAATTTTTGCTGGACAAACGAAAACTTTTAGTGGACAAACATGGACAAACGTTGGGCAAACGATTTAGCTCAAAAACGCCGTAATTTTTAACATTATGTTTTTTTCATAAAAATTTGTTTTTTAAATAACTTTTGAACAAAGGGTGGACAAACGAAAATTTTTGCTGGACAAACGTGGACAAACGATGGACAAACGATTTAGCTTGAAAAAGTTTAATTTTTCTCTTTTGGGTTTTTATATAAAAATTTGTTTTTTAAATAACTTTTGAACAAAGGGTGGACAAACGAAAATTTTTGCTGGACAAACGTGGACAAACGATTTAGCTTGAAAAAAGTTTAATTTTTCACTTTTGGGTTTTTTCATAAAAATTTGTTTTTTAAATAACTTTTGAACAAAGGGTGGACAAACGAAAATTTTTGCTGGACAAACGTGGACAAACGATGGACAAACGAGTTAGCTTGAAAAAAGTTTAATTTTTCACTTTTGGGTTTTTTCATAAAAATTTGTTTTTTAAATAACTTTTGAACAAAGGATGGACAAACGAAAATTTTTGCTGGACAAACGAAAACTTTTAGTGGACAAACATGGACAAACGTTGGACAAACGATTTAGCTCAAAAACGCCGTAATTTTTAACATTATGCTTTTTTCATAAAAATTAGTTTTTTAAATAACTTTTGAACAAAGGGTGGACAAACGAAAATTTTTGCGCGACAAACGTGGACAAACGATGGACAAACGATTTAGCTTGAAAAAGTTTAATTTTTCTCTTTTGGGTTTTTATATAAAAATTTGTTTTTTAAATAACTTTTGAACAAAGGGTGGACAAACGAAAATTTTTGCTGGACAAACGTGGACAAACGAGTTAGCTTGAAAAAAGTTTAATTATTCACTAAAAAGTTTTTTTCATAAAAATTTGTTTTTTAAACAACTTTTGAACAAAGGATGGACAAACGAAAACATTTGCTGGACAAACGTAGACAAACGATGGACAAACGATTTAGCTTGAAAAAAGTTTAATTTTTCACTTATGGGTTTTTTCATAAAAATTTGTTTTTTAAATAACTTTTGATCAAAGGGTGGACAAACGAAAATTTTTGCTGGACAAACGTGGACAAACGGTGGACAAACGAACGATATAAATTTTTTTCTAAAGTTCGAATAAGGTGGTGCCAACTTCACAAAAAAAAATTTGTTTTATACATAACTTTTAAACAAAGGGTGGACAAACGAAAATTTTTCCTAGGACAAACGTGGACAAACGATGGACAAACGAACGATATATATATTTTTTTTAAATTCGAATAAGGTGGTGCCAACTTCACAAAAAATTTTTTTTTTTTAAATAACTTTTAAACAATGGGTGAACAAACGAAAATTTTAGCTGGACAAACGATGGACAAACGAACGATATATATTATTTCCTAAAATTCGCATAAGGTGGTGTCAACTTCACAGGGCTCATACCCTCGAATTGAGAAAGCAGCCACAAGTTTTCTTTCTCTTCTAAGCTGCATTGCGACACGCATTAGCTCCCGATTATTTTTCGTAAGGCACTCATGTATGTATGTGTATTTTGCCATTAGAGTTGACTCCAACATCACGAAGCGATAGTGGCCGCCCTTTTTCTTTGCTAAAGCTAGCTAACGATTCAAAAAGGAGAGAGCGATCAGCAGAAGATCCTAACTTGACAATCACAGAAGCAGCGGCGTTATTCTGATTTCGCACTCGAAAGGCAGTGCATACACGGAGCGCAGACAGTTGTAGAGTCTGACACAGGGTGCCAAAAGTCTCTTCAATGTTCTCGCCATCCATGTAAGGGAGACCATTGATAATAAGATCGGTGGACACGCTTTGGTTTTGGCATTCATTTAGCTCCGATTTAAGCAGCACAATTTCCTTATGTAATTGTTCACTTTGCTTAATTTGGACTTCTGCTTTTTCACTCGTTCATCTATGTTTTTCATTGCCTTTCTAACATTCGCCAACTCAGCAGTCAGCTCGCCAAATCGTTGCATCACGCGCTCTTCAGACGCTTTCACTCGTTCAGCTATCTCTTCGACAATGCTCTTTCTCTGCAATTCCAGTTGCTCCTCAATCCGCCCAATCCAAGAAGAAGGTGGTGAGCTCATCTTTTTCTCTGCTTTACCAAGAGAGTTGTTTTGCGGAGTAAGTACCGCTTGGCGCACAACTTTGGCTCTTGTTGTCATATTTGCAAATTTTTGTTTACGATTAGATTTAAATTTAAATTTTTACACGCGAAATCAAGGCAACAGAACTTCTCAATATAAAGTGTAGAGAAAGTTTAATTAGACACGTAATTATATACTTATTACTCAAATAAATTGACGAAAACTCAATATAAATAAACAATTACTGCAGCGCACCAAAAAAACACGTCTACTCTGTTTGATACATTTGCTTATAAAAAAAAATATTGCGAATATTAAACTTGACGAGGAAAAAAATTTGACACTCGCCGATCCCCACTGCTTCACCCCTAGTAAGATAGACATGGTCATCGGCAGTGACTTAATCCCCCAAATCCTCTTGCAAGGACTGCAGCACAACATCAGCAGAAGTCTCATCGCCCAAAACACGATATTCGGTTGGATTTTTAGCGGCCCAATCCCGGAGAAGATCACAGCGTTTACCACTCAGGTGACGGAACCTCAAGAGGAATTTCTCAACATACTACTGAGGAAGTTTTGGGAGCAAGAGGAAGTAGCAGTGACTGACTCCCACTCCAACGAAGATGAAGCCTGTGAGGAATTGTATCGGCAAACCACAGTCCGTCAGGAAGATGGGCGTTATATGGTTAAACTCCCTTTTAAACCAGATTTCCCGGAATCGATAGCTTTAGGCCACTCCCGACTAGCAGCGCAGCAGCAATACATTAGCATCGAAAAGACGATGGGGAGGAAACCCGAATTACGTGAAAAATACCTAGAAACCCTTGAAGAATACATCACCATGAATCACATGGAACCCACCTCACCCCATGAGGTCATTAGGGGCGGTAAATACTTCTCATTTTATTTACAAGTTGTTTTTAATGCTTCTAGAATCTCCCACTCTGGAAGCGCTCTTAACGATGTTCTCTATACTGGCCCTGCCTTACAAAACGACTTGATGCTCGTCATTCTCCGATGGCGACTCTACAAGTACGTATTCAATGGTCACATTGAAAAGATGTATCGCCAAATTCTTATCCACAAGGAAGATCAGGACTTCCAAAGAATTCTTTTTCGTAAGTCAGATAATTAACCCATAAAAGATTTCAAGCTCAAAACTGTTACATTCGGTGTGAATTGCGCTCCCTACCTTGCAATCCGCACACTCCATCAGTTAGCGCATGATTGTAGAGACCAATTTCCTCTAGCCCCCATTATTCTTCTACGCGAAACATACGTAGATGATATACTCTCTGGCGGGCACAATATACAGTCCACTATAAACGCAATGACCCAAGTAAAGGATGCCTTGAAATCCGCAGGCTTCCCGCTGCGAAAAGTCACCTCAAATCACCCAACAATTTTGGAAAGAATCCCAGTTTCTGAAGTTCTTGATGTTAAGTTTCTACAATTTCAGGACAAAAGTGCGACAAAAACTTTGGGCATAAAATGGAATGCACTCACGGATTCCTTTTCTTATACTTACGATCCTCTCCCCGCTACTTAATCAAGGACTAAACGACAGATATTATCGGCTGTAGCGAAATTATTCGATCCGGCAGGATGGCTGACGCCAATAATGATCTCGGCCAAAATACTCCTTCAGCAATTATGGATGGAAGGAACCGACTGGGACGAGCACGTAAAACCCGTCGCCTTTCACAAATGGAACACTCTGCGCGAAAATCTCCCCGCGATTAATCAAATTCAAATCCCCCGCTGGGTGGAATTCTCTCCTAGTCAGACGCATCTGAAAAGGCATATTGCGCATGTGTTTATCTCAGAATACAACATGACGAAAACTCCTTTTCATCGTATTTGCTCGCAGCAAAAAGTAAAGTAGCCCCCTTGCAAACAGTCAGTCTCGCGAGGCTCGAACTCTGCGGAGCCGTCCTGCTCTCGAAATTGGTGGCCCAACTCCGCTTCCCATTAAATTTACCTGCTCATTATCTGTATCTATGGTCAGATTCTTCCATTGTGTTAGCCTGGTTGGAAAAGCCGCCACATTCGTGGAAAACTTACGTTGCAAATAGGATTTCCCTTATTCTCGAAAACGTGAGCAATGCTACGTGGCGCCATGTGTCAAGTGCTGATAACCCAGCAGATCTTGCTACACGAGGTTGTCAGCCCCAGGATCTTGCAAATTGCAGCCTCTGGTGGAAAGGCCCAGAATGGTTACCGCAACCCCCTTCGTTGTGGCCAAAAAATTTATCACCACATTCCTCCCCTCCGGAAACACGACGTGTTGAAGCTCTACATGTGGTTGAACATGTCGATATCCTTAATCGGTTATCTTCATTAGCCCGCGAGTAACCGCGTTCATGTATGGATTTCTGAACGCTGCTAGGATACATCCAATCCCCTCTTCGCTCACCATAACCCACGCAGAAATAAATCACGCAAAATTACGCGTTATTGCTCAAGCGCAGAGCAAATATTACGCCAACGAGCTCAATTCACTAAATGCAGGCAAACCCATTAGGAAAAAAGTTCCTTACTAACTTTAAATCCCATGGTGAATAAAGCTGGGATTATGCGTGTGAACGGGCGACTCACTTATGCAGCACTCAGCTACAATGAACGTCATCCCACCATAATCCCGGAAAGCTCAAAGCTCTGTTCGCTACTGCTTGACTTCCTTCATACAACTATTTTGCATGCTGACAAGCAACTCATGGTTCGAATGGTGCAAAGAGAATATTATATCCCACGGTTGAAGCAAAAGTTGAAAAAATGCATTTTTCACTGCAAGGTTTGTGCCCTTTATAAACAAAGAATGCGCTCGCAGATCATGGGTGCCCTGCCCCTTGAAAGGTCTACCTATACACTCCCCTTCCACACCGCAGGCGTTAATTTTGCTGGACCATTTATGGTGAAAACCTCCGTACTCAGACGGGCTCCTCATGCTAAGGCATATGTGTGTGTGTTTGTGTGTTTTTCGACGAAAGCAGTGCATTTAGAGTTGTGCTCGGATCTCACCACTGAAGCATTTAAAGCTGCGTTCACCCGATTTGTCGGTCGTCGTGGAATCCCATATAAAATCATATCCGATAACGGAAAGACCTTCGTAGGCGCAAAGCGATCCCTCCAAAGAGAGTTTTCCCAATTTCTCAAAGAATCCGCTACTGACATTGCCGAAAAATACGCTATTCACGCACTGATCTGGCAGTTCATTCCCCCTACGCTCCTCACATGGGTGGTCTATGGGAAGCGGCGGTTAAAAGCTTTAAGACACATTTCACAAAGGTGGCAGGGAATCATAAGTTTACATTTGAAGAGTTCACTACCCTACTCGTTCGCATTGAAGCGGTCCTTTACTCACGGCCGCTATCCCCCATGTCTCAGGATCCTACCGATCTCCTGGCGTTGACACCCGGTCATTTCTTGCGGGGTGCCCCACTTCACTCCTTGCCTGAAACCCAAACGGACCAACTGACTCTGGTCAATAAATGGCAAAAATTTAAGGTTATTCACCACCAGTTTAGTACTCGGTGGAAGGATGAATACCTTAAAGAACTTCATAAGAGGCATAAGTGGAAGCGTCAACAACCAAACTTAACTGAAGGAGATCTCGTCGTTATAAAAGACGATCTCATACCCCCAAACGAGTGGAGACTCGGACGTATCATAAAATTGCATCCCGGACCCTATAAGAATGTGCACGTATCGGACATTCATACTACACTAGGAACTGTCACGCGCAACATTGCAAAGTTATGCCTCCTACCCCCCTCATAATGTATCTTTCTACCCCACTATAACTCTATATAGATGCCTTCCAACCCTCCACTACACACTGTCATTTGACTAATACCGTTTGATCTTTCTTTTATCTCCACAGATGGACAGAAACGCAATGGAGCTCAACCAGTGCCGTCTGTGCTGCCGCCATCACCCATTGCGCTTTTGTCGGCATTCAAAGCAATGACGCCTGACGAGCGGTACGAGTCCGCTCGTATACACAAATACTGCATCAATTGCTTAGCAGCCTCGCATACGACCGGCGCATTTAACTCCGCCGCCAGCTGCCATCGATGTGGGAAGGCACATCACACTATGCTACATCGTCCAACCGCCACCATCGCGGACCGTACCAGACGCGATGACTTGAGCACGCGCGCTCGCCATGGAGGACAAACTATGAGCGTACCAAGCCGGGTGGTCAAGATGCCAACGAACCGGGCGCAGGGCAGCCGTAACATCGTCCAGAAACGTCTCCGAGACCTGTTCAACCGAGCGGTGCTTACTCTAGAGAAGATGCAGGAGCTACTTCACCTTGCACCGGTGCAGGCGGCCCGGCATGTCGAGGACATGAGTCCCAACTTAATTGATTTTGATTAAATATGTATTATTTTCATTGTGCGTGCGGCCGGCAACCTTTAGTTGTACATTATTGTGAATGCTTGTCAATTTTTTGCTTTGTCAGCGCTGCCACGGGATGTCCCGAGCCCGCTATTAAAAATTAAAGTAGTAGTAAAATCACCGCCGCCGCCGTCGCATCGCCTTTCCGCCTTTTAACTTTAACATTAATTTTTAACCTTTCGCCACTCAGGCAATATACACATATGTATATTTCTAATTGCATCGTTGATGCATGAAAATTAAATAAAGTTTCCTGAATTCCTAACCATCTGTGTTTTTCTTTAAAACAAACGAAAATCTTTATCTGCGCCCTGCGCTTAAATATTTACCACTACAAGTGGCAACAGACCTGTATATGTTAATTGGACCAAAGATCGATAGCCCTGGCAGCTAGTACCTTTAAATATTAGTGTAAGTTTTTTAAATATTACATTAATTATAATAAATAAATAAATAATAAATAAATAATGTAAACATTAAATAAAATTGGGGCCAGTACTGACCCTTGCGGTAGACCAATATCGACAGCTACTAGTTTTGACATACATAGATGAACCAATAATAGTTTGTTGCTTGCGATCTGATAGAAAGATTCGGAACCAGTCAAGTTCATTGTTCTTTACACCAATATATTCCAGTTTTTTTAACATAATTTCTCTATCAGTCGTCTCAAAGGCTCTTTTAAGGTCAATAAACACCGCTAAAGCATTAATCTTGGAATTGAGATATTCTTTCCACTGCGATAATACAAAGTTTAGCGCAGTTTCGCATGAGTGTTTAGCCCTGAAGCCGGATTGCTCTTTTATAAAAATTTTATTAGACTCAGCATATTGTACTAATTGCTTTTTCACAATCGTTTCTAATATTTTTTCCAAACTAGGTAGGGTGTTTATTGGCCTAAGTTCATCAGCTGTTATTGTGTTTTTAACCTTCTTTATTGGGACCATGGTCGAAATTTTCCATTTTATTGGAACTGTTGCTGATCGAAGACTTTTATTTACTAGCAGAGCTTAAAAATTACCCATATATTCTACTTAGTCTTTAATTACGCCCTCAGATAATAAATTTGTTCCACCTATTTTGCTCTTAAATTTCCTAACAATATGGACAATGTTATCTGCACAAATTTCATCAAATTTAAACGTACCTTCATAACATTGCTGCCTTGTATAATTATAGCAAACGTTTTCAATATTTGTATTTAAGTCGATGACACTATCCACAAAGAAATTATTTCAATTGTCAGCAATTTCATTACTATTTCTGAAAACTTTGTCATTGATGCGAACTTCTTTGATGAGTTCTTTATTATCCGTATTGTTCACAACGCTCTTGAGATACTTCCACATTAAACGACTATCGCTTCTGTTTGTTTCAATCTACTGATGCATATATTTTATTTTTTTTTTAATTTAATCATTTTCTTGTAATTGTTCTTTACTTGATTATATTACCCAGTTACCTGTCATAATAGCCTTTTGGTACAACTTTAACTTTTTTTATTAGTTTCTGCTAATTGACTATCATACCACTTATTTCTAATTTTAATGCTAGTTTGCGTTTAAAAAGTTAATTTATTCATGATAGACATCAGACAACGATCAATGTGTTCTAAGATTCCATCAGTTCCCAAACTATTAAGGTCCGTGAAGTTATGTTGTCTTTAGTAATGTATAAGGTTTTCGGCGCTGTACCCATTCCAAGAAGTTATTTCTAAGAACTTCGTAATTGGACACTTTTTTGTTGTATTACATCGGAAAATAACAGTCTCATGATCTGATATTCTATGCTCCTCAGCTTTTTCGGATGAAACTTCTCTAGTATTTGAGTATAATAAATCAATTTGTGTTGCGGAATGTTCAGTAACACGTGTATTAAAATTTACTAGCTGTTCCAATGCTTGTTGAGCGAAAATCTCATTGAGTCTCTTACTATATGTCGATACGATGTTCGTATTTATATTGAAATCTCCAATAACAATGGTGTTTTCCAAGTTTTCGCATATTTCCGATAACAACGCTTCCGTATAGGTCAGGAAATCCGCATCACTTGAACTGGGTGAGAGGTAAACCACTCCTACTCTCCACTTAGTTGAATAACTAAACACCAAACGTTTTTATCTATAGATTTGTTTAATATTACTTTAAAGTTTATAGTATCTCGCAATAGAATGATTACTCCGCCTGCATGTCTACTGTGCGAATCTCACCTAACTAATTGATAATTAGGAAATAAAAGTTCTGAATCGTTTATATCTTCTGAAATGCATGTTTCGGAGCAAAGAACTATGTCCGTATCTACAGTCTGAACAAGCCTTTCCAAATTCATTTTATTAGTTATTATACTGTTAATATTGAGATAAGCGCATTTTAAATTAAAATGATTATCTATTTTTGAATTTAGTTGCTAACAACCTACCTTCTATTTTGCAACCTTCAGGTTTCGGACGTAAACTGGACATTCTCGACTAAATACGTTATGCTTTACGTCTAGGCTTAGCCCTAAGTCTTTTTTGCATCGCAACAATTAACTCAGATTTGTTTAGAACTATTCTCTGTGCAACTTTCTGACTTGTGTTCTCCCATGCATTAACTACATCTTAACTTTTTGGTGCAATTAATGAAATATGGTCAAACCCCAAAGATTTGTAGATTCTCTTAATTGTTTGTCCATCATATACTGGACAGCGTTCCCATCCAATATTTGGTCTCTTTGATTCTAATACCTGCAGGCATAATTTATAATCAACTTCGATTATCGCACTACATGTTTCTTTTCTCCGTTTAGACTTGAAAACTTTGACACATTTTAGATTGGCTTCACTCAAGTAGGTAATTTGAACTTTATATTTATGTACTAACTCATCTTCTTTGTACTCAGCGTTCATTTGAGTTACCAATATTTTGGGGCTAAACATTTTTGTCTCTGCAATATCGTATACATTTTTTATTAAGGTTGCTTTCTAACGTCGATATCATTTTATCTTTTTCTGTAACACTATCGGCATTTATTATTACCACATACACCTTCACACCTTATTCCCGATTCTCCTCTTATGCCTTTTCGACATCTTCCGCACTCTGTCATTTTCGCTTAGAGATCGACCGCTATGTTTTAGCTAAGTAAGCAACAAAACACTTTTTATTTGTTTATATGTATTTATATGTTTGTATTTTGAAACGTATTAGCGCTTAGAATTTTAGCTTCCACTTTTGCGGTATTAATTTTCGTTTTTTTGTGGTTATCATTTGTATTTATTTACAATTAGGCACACTCGCATTGGTTAGTTAATTTTGAATACTTTCAATTAAGGGTCTTTTATGGAGCGATCAAAAACACGTTCGTTCGCCTTTGAAAATTAACTTCAGTTCATAGTTTTTTGTAATTTTTCCGTTCAAATTCAGTTCATGTTTGTGTTTTTTTTTTTAAGTTTGCAGATTGTTTACCGCCACCAATAATTTACGTACGCACCAATGCGTGTGTTGCATCTACCTATACAATTTCGGAAACAAGCAACCTCACCTTGTATTGTGAATCAACGAAATAACAAACAAAGGTAGAGCGAAACAATTGACAAGAAAAAGCTGGATGAAAAGGAATAAGAGAAAAAGAAGGGCTGGAGCGGCCGATCGAACGAGGCGATATAATTGCTACACATAGTTAACTTAATAAATTATTGTATATTTAACCTAAAATTTTTAAACCTAAATTTAATTAAAGAACGGTCATTAGTTTATCTATATTGAACTCACTACAATATTTGGTGCCTCCTGTGAGGACTTCAGAACGGTTAGCTGCGGTAACTGGAAGCAGATCATGCTTGAGCTGAAATCAAACGTGATTATCATAACCTCATTTCATTGGAGAACGTTTGCCCAAGAGTAGTTGGCTGTATTGCGGTGAGCACATTTGATATTAGGTGTTTGAGAGTTAAGCTTAAAATTAATTACGGCCACGTCATGGAATACATTAACGAGCAATCTTTGTTGCTGGCTACGGTTAAGAAAACTCTACGCAACTACAAAAAGACTAGAAAAACCGAGGCCTATTTAAATACACGGTTGGAAATGTTGGCATCACTTAGAGCTGAGTTCCGAGAGAATCATCGCCAAATCATTCATTTGGATGCAAACAATCGAACGAACGCTGCTGAGAGCCGTACACCTTTGTCGGTTGCAGTTTCCAATCCCAGTCACGAAGTGCCGTTGCCTGAAGTCAAAATACCTACGTTTGGTGGTAATTATGTCGAGTGGTCTACCTTCAAGAAGACGTTTATTGCTCGGGTTAACGACTGTAATCCTTAAATGAGCTCTATCGGGTGCCCCAGCGAAGGACATCGAACATCTCAGCCCATTAGCGGAAAATTATGCAGATACCTGGAAAATGCTCTGCGACTTATATGATAACAAGCGTATCTTATTCTCTCATTTCATGGATGTTTTTGACAAGCAGTCCGACGTTCATACTTATTATGCTACATCTTTGAGGCAATTCACACAAACGTGTCGTTCTTGCATGAAATCTATACATAAACTCGATGTTGACCTAGAATCACAAAATCAGATTCTCGTGTAATAGATATTGAAGAAATTGCCTGCTTCAATTCATCAGGAGTGGGACCGAGCGATGAAGGGGCAAATAACGATTCCTAACTTTGAAAAGTTGTTTTCAGTGCTTGATGAACAATATCGAATGATGATTACATCGGCAAGCACGACTTCCACTAAACAGTCCATAACTCAGGAGTCGCGACGTAAAGGTGGCGCGGTAATACATGCGGGTAAGAAGGATGTCAATTCATTGGCAGTGACAATAAAGGCAATAATCTGTCCAGTATGCGTTAAAGGTGAGCACTCAGTGCGGTGTGGGTTATTTCTTGCTATGCCGGTTGATGAAAAAAGAGCTGTAGCACAAAGGTGTAAACTCTATTTCCACCACACATTAATTCACACCGAACAAAATAGGGATTCATATATCTGTCTCAAAACCATCTTCTGGTCCTACTGTAGGAAGCCACATTACTGCTTCTGGTGCGGAAGGGGGAGATGAAAATTATCTTAACAGTTACGAAGTTTTGCTGCCAACTGCGGTCGTTACGGTTGACGACGTGCAAGGTCAATCGCTGAACTGTAGGGCGTTTTTGGATCACGGGTCGCAAGCCTCATTTATTACAGAACGCGCTGTTTTGCAATTACGTTTACCTCGCCAGCGAGCTTGGGTTCCCATGCACGTTTAACAGGTGCAAAGTGGCCGAGGGACGGTCATGTGTGATTTTTACAGTTGGCTCTCGCGTTGACGCCATGATGTCTATGATGACAGCTTCTTGGATGATATGCGGCGAGCATACCCAGGTGCGCCAACTGCACAGAAAACCATTTTGGGTTATATATTATCGGGAAAACTGTCCAAAACGACATCGAACACGACGTATATTTAATATTTACAAACATATTTAGAAATTGATGAGTCGTTATAAAAATTTTGGGAACTAGAGGAAGTTGCGATTGAGCGAAGTTTATCGGAAAATAATCATTAGTGTGAGGAGTTTTAACGCGACAAACATAAGCGTTTAGAAAGCGGAAAATATCTAGTGCGCTTACCTTTGATAACCCATCTTGATCCATCATGTGTCATGGGAGCTGCAAAAAATATGGCAATGAAAAGATTCTTACACCTTGAACGTCGACTAAATATGGATATTCAACTAAAGCGAAGGGAAGCCTAAACTTTTGGATCACAAAGGTGCGAATTGTTTTTGACGCTTCGAGCTGCACCAGCAATGGTAAATATTTAACTGACACTCTGGCTGTGGGACAACCTATATAAACAGATTTGCTAGCAATTTTGATAAATTGGCGTTTCTTTCAATTTGTCTTTACAACGGACATCGAAAAAATGTATCGATGTATAAATGTTCAAAGTGACGGACGGGACGCGCAATACCAAAGAATTCTTTGGCGGAATAAAGCAGCAGAAGAGATCAGAGAGTACTTTTGCAATAGAGTTATGTTTTATTTGTTTCATGAAAGGCAGGAGTTTGTTGGGTGTCGAGACTCTAAAATTGTTCAGCTACATAATACTAATTATACGAGGAAAAATAATTATGCTGCAATTGTGGTCACTTAAGCTGAACTCCTCTTCCAGAATATTTCCAAAAATTTTGGAATTAATTTGTTTCGGAATTGCCTTTGCTATCTAAAATACAACTTCCTCGATGGATTAATACGAGCAATCGGTTGGTTGGATATGAGCTCCACATATTCTGCGATGCTTCACTCAAAGCAGCTTACCTAAGAGTTAAAGCGGAGGAGGAGCAATGGCATACCGCTCTGATTATGTCGAAATGCAAGGTGACACCCATTAAAGCTAAATTAACTACACCGTGACTGGAATTGTGTGGAGCAGTTCTCGGAGTAAAAATCTTTAAATTTTTTAAACAAAGTTTGAGCTTATGGGATGACGAGTCACAAGTTTTCTTCTGAACAGACTCCATGATTTATCATGGATCAAAGGCGACCCTAATCGTTGAAAGACTTTTGCTTCTAACCGGGTAGCCAACATTTTGGAGGTTTCGACGGCTTCACAGTGGCAGCACATTGCCTCAGAAGATAACCCGGCGGACTGTTCAAGTCGGCGTCTAAGTTCCTCAAAACTCGAAAAAGGCCAACTCTGGTGGTCAGGTGGCTCAAATTTCCTACTGCGATGTGGTCAAGTTAAGCAGGTAATACAGTACCAAACACTGGGTATGTTGAGATTGAAAGTGAAAGCTTGAACACTAACTTGTGTAACGTTATAATGGAAGGAAGACACTTGACTGACATCGTTGAGCGTTTTTCATCATTTTCCACTCTGGTGCGTTCGTTTGCCTACTGTCAACGTTTCATTTTTAATTGCCAAATACCAACAAATGAACGCCGTGTCGATAACTTGCGGGTTGAGGACCGAAATTTTAGTATTATCAGCATTGTACGTGCAGTGCAGCAAGAAGTTTTTGCACAGGATTGGTCTTCGCTTTTACAAAACAAGTCTCTACCTTGGCGTCACTTCATCCCTTTTTTTGCGAGAAAGATAATGTAATACGACTAGGAGGGCGTCTCCGGGATTCACTTTTACCAATGGCTGAAAAACATTCGTATATTTTGCTGCAAAGGCATTTCTGATTTAAGTATTCGGTCGTCTAATTTTACAACGCTGCATGGTGGCGTCGCAATTACATTACACTATATTCGTAAGCGTTTTAGATATTAAATGGTCACAATGCAGTTCCATTTGCTATTCATCGTTGTGTCGTTTACTATCGTCACAATCCACATGTTATTTAGCAGCTCATGGGAAATTTAATGGCTCAACACATTCGTCCGGCTAGACTATTGCCCCAACGGGCGTTGATTATGCCAGGCCTATAAATGTTTTACCATCTAAAGGTCGAGGACGTATTTCCGTAAAGGGGTACATAGCGTTCTTTGTTTGCCTTGTCACCAAAGCTGTGCACCTTGAACCAGTGGGTGATTTGACAGGAGCATCATCATATTGGTGCTTTGAAACACTTCGTGGGCAGGAGACGTCTATGCAGCGATATATATAGTGATTGCGGGACCAATTTTGTTGGCGCAATTCAAAGGTTGCAATCAGATCGCCAAGCATAACAAAGTTATATCAACAAAGAAATTTATCCGTTTCTCTCTGAGCAAAACATCCAATGGCACTTTATACCACCATCGTCCCGCCACTTCGGAGGGTTGTGGGAGGCGGGGGTTAAATCAATGAAGCATCATCTCAAATGCTCTCTCGGTGAAAGAGCTTAGTACGATTTTGGCACAAATTGAATGACTTGATGGTACTTACTCCGGGCATTTTTAACTGGCGACGCTCTGCTAGCTCCACCAACTCCAGAGATTGACAAGTTCACTTTTACCGATAGATGGAAGCATTGTCAATTTTTAGTGCAGCAGTTTTGGCGACAGTGGAGAATGGAATACTTATCTCGTTTGCAGAAGCGTCCGGAATGGTTGCAAACAAAACCTAACGTCTAAATTAACGTCTTCGTTTTGATTGAAGGGTACCAAGCAATTTATGGCCACCAGCACGCGTTAATAAAACTCACCCTGGTGCAGATGGATTATTACGTGTTGTCGATCTGAGAACAAATAATGGGGTTATCAGACGTCCTGTTGTAAAAATATGCTTACTCCCGATCACTGCATTATATATTTACTGCATTACAAGCAGCAGTAATCAGTAAAATTTTACTGATAATGAAATTAAATTTGCAGTACCAGTAAACTTTTACTGATCACTGGAAAAAATTTGCAGTAAAAATATTTTTTTACGGATTACTGGAAAAAATTTGCAGTAAAAATATTTTTTTACTGATTACTGGAAAAAATTTGCAGTAAAAATATTTTTTTACTGATTACTGGAAAAAAATTTTCAGTAAAAATATTTTTTTCATTTATGTACCCTATAAATATTTTTAGTTTTGGATTATCTGCCGTTCCTCAGAAAAATAAAAGAAGCATATGGCACGAAAGAGTCATAACTTAAAAACAAAAATATTCTGCAAAGATTCAAATAAAAATGTTGTGAAAATATGTGTAGTATTATGAAGGGATTGAGATCACCAATAAAGAAAAGCCACCTTGCGTGAAATATAATCTTAAAACAAGTTTGTATTATGACTATGATGTATTTGATAATAATTATGAATTAATACACAGAAAAACCCGATTGAAAATTTTGAGTTGTGACACTTTGCATTTAGTGAGTTGAATACGTGTGTGTAACTGCTGATGTGTGGTCAGGTAGAAAAAAATCATTTTTTGGTTACACTTGCCACTGGTTAGATTCAAGAAATTTTGAGCGGACGTCTGTAGCACTGGCTTGTCGAAGGTTTAAGGGAACTCATTCCTTTGATCGTGTGACGAAGATGATATGCGACATAAACAAGCAATATAAACTACCCGTTGAAAAAATAGTTTATACGATCACTGACAATGGATCCAACTTCGTTGAGGCATTTAAAGAATTTGGAGTTGAATGAAGTAAGTGTTATAGTATGTATATCTGATATACATATGTACGTATTTATTCCAAATCAGTTTATTATATAAAACTATTGGTTTTTATTGATTTAGAACCTATAAATGAATATGACAGTGATGCGGAATCTGACCCTGACTCCGATTCAGATGACTCAACAACTGTTTCAGGTCCTCAATTTCGATCCATAACTCCACGTCTGTCGAAACATTTTCCATGTGCAAGCCACACTCTAAATCTTTTGGCTTCAACCGATTTCAACAAAATAATGAATTCTTCAAGTCAGGATGTAAAATATATTCACAAAAGATCTTTCCAAAGGTAAAAATATTACTATTTAATTTAACACTTTAGACATTTATGTACATATTTAATTACTGTATAGATGCACACAGATTTGGAATAAATGCAATAGACCAAAATCTGCAGAAGCAATTAATGGAGTTATAATTGCGAACTTAATAACTCCATGCATAACAAAGTGGAACTCACTTTATGATTCCGTACAAAAGTTGCTGCAACACAAAAGCAATTTAGCGGAATTGTGTTATCGTTTAAAAATTCCTACCATTCTCAGTGATGAACTGGAGTACTTAGAATAATACATAAAGCTTATGAGACCTATTGCAGAAGCGATCGACTTCCTTCAGGGCGAAAAGACCATGTATTTTGGTTCCTTTATACCCACTATAGTGTCCTTAAGGATAAAAATGCGTCGTTTTGATCCTACAAGCTTTAAGTATTTATCCGAAACAAGCGAAAAAATGCAGGAAGCTTTGCTTAAAAGATTTGAGAGGTACTTCCTGATTGAGCCTGCCGCTTGGGATGCTGTTATTGCCGCTATTTCTGTCCCTGACATTAAATTGCGATTTTTAAAAGCCCTTTTAGAAACAGCAACAACGCAAACAGAAGAAGAAGTCAAGAAAATGTTTAACACTTATGTGGTGAAATATGGAAAAATAACCGATGCCACAACTCGTGTTCTGCCTCAAACACCTCAAAAAACATTCCTTAACTTCGGGGAAAAAATTAATGGTACAATTTTTACACTTGATTTTCAATTAAAAATTTTTTGCATGCATATATTTTCTTAAATAGATATTAGCATACAGTGTGGTTCCACTGACTCGGAAAACTATCTTCAGGAAACACTTTTATACCTGGTCGAACGAGACGCCACAACAAGTTGTCTAAATAAACATCTGGCTATTAAAAACGTTTTTCTAAAATATAATACCCCATTACCGTCATCTGCACCTGTAGAACGGTTATTTTCATTCGCTGGGATTGTAAATCAGTCCAGAAGGCAAAAACTCAGCGATGCAAATTTTGAAATGCTTGTTTTAAGAAAAGCTAATAGCGAATAACAAGTATAAAATACATTTTTCAAAGAAAACAAATATTGTCATTTTCTTTAATAGTTCATTGAATCTATTGGTTGGGTATTGATTTCTAACAACCAGTAACTATTTTTAGTAATCTGTAAACATTTTACTGATAATGCAAATCAAATTATATTATTAGTATTTTTACTGCAATTTTTTCAGTAATCAGTAAAAAAATATTTTTACTGAAAATTTTTTCCAGTAATCAGTACAAAAATATTTTTACTGCAAATTTTTTCCAGTAATCAGTAAAAGTTTACTGGTAATGTTAATTAAATTGCATTATCAGTAAAATATTATATTTACTGCATTCTTACTGGTACTGCAAAGTGCCCATCTATGCTCCCGATAAAGAACAACTGGCATGATACGAGTATAAGTACACCACAAGCACTCTAATATCATTTGTATATTTCATTTTATCGTACATACAGAATGTTGAGTCTACCTATACACTTTCGGACACAAGCAACCTCACCTTGTATTGTGACTCAACGAAATAACATATAAATGTAGAGCGAAACATTTGACAAGAAAAATCTGGATGAAAAGGAATAAGAGAAAAAGAAGGGCTGTAGCGGCCGATAGAACAAGGCGATGTAATTACTCAACACATAGTTAACTTAATAAATTATTGTATATTTAACCTAAAATATGTAAACCTAAATTAAATTAAAGAACTCAACGCATATAATATATTGAACCCACTAAACAGCGTGCGTGTAAAATTATTTTAATATTGATATAATTTGGAATTTTAAAACGACATGTGTGAGCATGTACATATATGCATAAATTTCAATTTAATTTAATTCATGTTGTTTTGTATATTGTGGGGGGGGGGGGGGGTGTTTTGTAAGCCACTGTCACGGTCGTCATGTGGAGCAGTTGCCGCTGCTGTTGTGTGGCGGATGACGCACACCGGCGCGTTTATAAATCAACCGGTACGTCGACCACTTGCTGGTTGATAACGCACTTTAAATAATTTCGAAAGAAACGAAATGAAACTCTCAACTTAGCGTATTGAAGTGCGAGACAGATTATTCTATTATATTTATTATTTAGTAGTGTTGGCTGCGATTACAGGTTTTAATACAAAATGTAGTGATGATTGGGGGATGCCAGATTTGCCATTACAGTAGTCTACACCTGCATGTGTATATGGAATTGACAAAGATACTCGAAGATTTCCCCTCATTTGTTTAGCTGTTTCTTTACGGTAACGTATACAGCAACTACAAGCTCTAATGGTTTTTGTATGGAATTTTTTAATCCAATTATCCAATAGTTCATTCTAATCATTGCCTACATTAACTTATTCCCGTTATGTAAAGTTAATTTATGAACAATTTTAATGATAAATGATGGCAAGTGTGATTATTATTATCGGATGTTTTTGATAGAATTAGAATTTTGAATTTCCCAATCTATCTCCTACACGAAGAGTTCCATTACTGTTCAAAATCGAATTAAGCATGGGATTTTACTTTCAGGCACCATCTTTAAAAAGAGTATGCAGTTGCTTCCGTATGCCAATGAAATTAATATTGTCGGTCTAAATAACCGCGCAGTAAGTTCAGTCTTTTCCAAACTGGATTAAGGAGTGAAGCGAAAGGGTTTGGAAGCGAATGAAGGCAAGACGAAGTATTTCCTGTCATAGACATTCTATTATTATATTTGAAAATGTAGATGAGTTCATTAATTTATTAACCATATTAGCATCAATAAAAAAGTCACCCTCGAAATGCAATGGAGGATCTCTCTTTCCAACGAGTGCTACTTAGGACTGAGTAGGCAATCGAGCGGTAAAGTTCTCTTTCGACGGACAAAAGTCACGCTCTTTAATTCACCCATTTTGCCAGTCCTATTATTGGCGTAGAAACATGGACAATGAAAACATCTGATGAGAGGGCTCTCGGAATGTTTGAAAGAAAGATTATCCGAAAGATTTATGAGTCTTTACGCCTTTGTGATAACGAATAGCGCAGAAGATGGAACAATGAGGTGTGCGAGCTTTATATCGGCATAGATATAGTGCAGCGAATTAAGATCCAGCGTCTTGGCTACCTAGATCATGTCGTTCCAGTGGATGAAAGCTTTCCATCATTAAAAGTTGACGACGTGGTACTTGCTGGTGTAAGCAGAGGAAAAGGAGGCTTTTTTTGCGTTAGATAAATCAAGTGGTAATGAACTTGGGTACCCTTGGTATTTCCAACTGGCGCCAGTAGCGAAAGATATAATTAACTGAAGCTCGGCCAAAATCGCCTAGGCAGTGTTGAGCCAATAAATTATGTATGTAAGTCTGCAGTATCCCTTGTAAGGGTATATTATAGCGTTCAAAATGCTTCATTGCATTAAGAGATGAAGTATGAACCCAGCCATAGGCCGCTTCTGCATATTCAAAAAGTGTAGAAACTTCGTTATGAAAATTCCAAGCAGAGATGGATAGAAACTGAATGGCAAAGTAGAGGAAGGGTTTCTAACGGGACCCCGCATGCAAATTTAGGCAATAACAAGCTGCTGTTGAGCGAACTCGAATACACTCGTTCAAATGATGGGTGGGTGCATAGTACGACCACTAGGATCTCTAGGTGGGATCAAAAGCGACCATCGAATTTTATTTACATAAATGAGGAGAAATAAACCTATGATAATAAGCGTTCTAATAACTGGGTATTGCCTCATAGTAAAGCCCAACGGGGGTATCGGAGTCACTTAGCAGACATATTTGACATATTTAGTCAAAGATGCTAAATGGATTATCTAGGTGAAGAGAATAAACAACTTATGGTTTCACAGCGGGTCTCGTATCGCAAACTTATTAATACAAATAAATTAAATAAATTTGAAGTAAGTTTCGGGTGACGAAAGCTGAACTAGAAACACAAATTTTCAAAAAGTTAAAGGCATTTTGTAAACTGAATTGGAAACTGATGGAAAATATTTGTATTCTCAGGTCGTGATTAGTGACTTTCTTTAAAAACATTCCCCGATTTTATATTTATATGTATTTAAGATATTCGGGTGTATAAGTAAGACTCTAGGTCTTTTAGTATACCTCTGCAGGATGGCAGTAACAAAATTATAAAACTTAATTCTAGAATAGCGCAATATAAGCTTAAAACTGATTGTCAAATAACTTTAGGCGTAAGTCTTAATCTAGATACTTTTAATGAAATTTAAGACAAGAAGACAAATGGTTGTCATGGGAAAACAACGTTGAAAGAATTTTTATTTACTTATTTAGTTTTCTTATTAATACAAAAAAAATTTTTAATTTATTTAAAAATCAATTATTTCAATACTGAAACATAAAATTCTATCGAAAAAAATTAATATAATAGCTCTTTGCACTAAAAAAATAGACCTAAATATCAGTATATTCAATTTACTTCACTCTTTATAGTGTGCATTACCCCACATCTAATGCACCACATTTCCCCAACGCTAATTTTTCAGGTTAACTTCAATAACTTGGTCCGTCGGTCACCGGGCACCTACCTTACCGACGGCTAGTTAATCATTTAATTTCTTTTTTCTAAAGAGGTAGTTCACCACATTACCCCATTCTACTCTACCAATTGACAGTTTTGGAATATCGTCCACATATACTATTTGGGCGTATTACATTATTGTATATACTACAATTTTTCTATGCGATAATGAATTTCACCTTAATTTTTTTTTCAGATCAGGAATCAGTTGGATAATGGATCATCAAAGAATAATATCGCGCACTCTTGGTGATCCTTATGGATATATCATGAATTTGGATGGTATTTGACCAATTATAGTTGGCTCAATATATTCGTTATTTTTATAATAAGTATTACTCTATCAGTTGCTAAAAAAATTATATATTCTTATATATTCTTTGTGTATACAAGAAGTAACAGAAAGGCTTCATACCATATTCTCTCACCGCAAATTATTTATATCGGCATCGCTGACCTACGCTTTTATTTGAAAAGGTCTGATGTGATACCACAATTGTTTTTGTTTATTCCTCCTTGTTGAACCATTTAGAACTCCTCACGTACTTCTATCGTCAAGCATCAAGGGTAATTGCAGAGAAAATGTAGAGCCGTATACTTCCCCTCAATATCTTGAAGTTTTCTATAGCTTATAAATGGGGTACTCCAATACACCTTGGCATGATTAACAATAATGCAGTTAATTCGAAACCGCAATGATCACGTTTTGATAGACGCGAGATACGCTTTAGCGTGCTTGATGTTTGTTATATGCGCGGAGCAGGCGTTGCCTCGGATCATTACCTTGTTGCATTTAAAGTAAGCTTGCGCCTCTCTGTACTAAAGATCGGTCATCTAGTGTCGCGACGAAATTTCGACGTCGAAAAGCTGCAATAACAACGGAGAGCTGAGATTTTTCAAGGTAGACTCTCAATCTTGCTATGGCAAGTATCCCTTCATCGCCCCGATATTAACGAGCAATTGAACACCATCTCTTGTTTTCTTCGTACCGCTGCGGAGGAGGTGGTTGGCTACTACCAGCCACGAAGAAACAGTTGGTATGGCGACGAGCGCCGCGTGGGTGGTGCAGAAAAATACACAGTATACAAAGCCACTCTGCAGCCAATTACCACGTGTTTAACAATCGAGCGATATCGCTAGAAGAGGAGGGAAGAGAGACGTCTTTTCAATAGGAAGACGCGCCCCCCCTTTTCATCCTATTGAAAAGACGTCTCTAGTGAGTGGTAAGAGCTTGAGAAGCTAGAAAGCAGGAATGCGGCCCGAAAATTATATAAGAAAATAAGTTAGCGAAGACGAGTATGGAAATATGGTGGCTGACGTTCAGACCACACATGAGGTATTTAAGGAGCACCTCTCAATGCTACTGAATATCAATTCTGAAGAATCGTTTAAAGAAGAGAAGCACAGAACAATCTTTTGAGATGAACAACAAATCGCTCCACTCAAACAAGGCGAAGTGAAAACAGCAATAAGGCGGCTCAGAAAAAACAAAGCGCCTAGATCAGATGGTTTATCGGCTGAGCAGGCGACGAAGAGCTGGAAGGAAGCATGTACGAGCTGTTATGCACAAATTTGTACGACGAATATACGCCATAAGATTGGAATCTCCGTGTACTTTGTTCAATCCATAAGAAGGGTGATCACGATGTGTGCGTCAACTACCGTGGGATAAGCCTTCTAGGTATCGTATATAAGGGCTAATGCTACACGACGATATTGTGCGAAAGACTGAAGCCGTATATAGACCAGCTGATTGCACGTTAACAGCGTAGCTGTAGGCCTGTCAAACCCTGGAAAAGACCCTAGACAAACAAATCAACACATAAATTCCCTTTGTCAACTTAAAAGCCGCTTTTGACAGCATGAATAGAAGCTGCCTGTACGACGCCATGTCTAAATTTAGAATCCCTGCTAAACTAATATGGCTATGTAGAGTGACGTTGAGCACAACTTTTAGCTCCGTCCAAGTTGGGTAGGATCTCTCTGTAACGTTTGAGAAGGAACGAAGTTTTAGATAAAGGGGCTCGCTTTCGTGCAGCTTCTTAAATCTGTTGCTGCAAACCGTAATAAGAGCTGCCAATTTGAATAGCAGTGACATTATATATAACAAAAGTACGATGCTGATGGTGTATGTGGACGATATAGACATCGTTGGCCTTAACAACAAAGCCGTCAGTGTAGCATTATCCAGTCTAGAGAAGCAAGCAAACGAGTTTAGCTAGGCAGTGGACGAGGACAAAACAAAGTACCTTGTGTTGGGATCGTGCATTAACACCACAACTAATGTCAGCTTCGAAATCAAGCAAAGAATAACACTTGCCAACAGGTTGTACTTTGGACTCGACGAACGACAATTTCGCTCTATAAATCCCTCATCATGTCCGTCTTTTTTATATAGCCCTTAAGCGAATAGCAGCACAACTTGACACTTGCTAACCTACTAACCTTTGCTGATGAGACTCTATAAAGATGAGTTCCCTGAGGCTGAATGCTGGTTCAATGCCAACACTGAGCCCGGTCTTACACGTTGTCGAATCTTGGCTGATGGCTCCAAAACTGACTCTGGTTCAGGATCTGAAGTTTTTATAGAATATAATGGTGGTAAGCTTCACTTTTCTCTTTGGGAATATGCCTCTGTCTTCCAGACCAAAGCATTTACAATTCTCAAGGCTACGGACTACGTGGTGAAAAATAGGTGGAGGGGGAGGAAAAATAGGAAAAATAGGTGGAGGGGGAGGAGTATACGTGTCTGTAGTGATAGCCAAGCTGCACTCAAGGCATTGGCCAGCCCTTTAACTACTTAAAAACAACTAGTTCGGCAATGCAAGTCCCGACTAGTGAACTTGCTTTATTCTGGGTGCCTGGTCACTCGGTAATGAGACATCTGACCACTTGGCCAGAATTGGCTCGGACCAGGTGTTCCTCGGCCCGCAACCAGCTGTAGCACTCCCACCTTCCGCCATCGATGCCTTAACAGGTGAGACTGCAGGCAACTTGTTGGACTGTTCACCGGTCACTTCACGTGGCATAGAAACCTGACAATGATAGGCGTACATGACAACTCCATAAGCCCATTCTGTTTTGAAGAGGAAGAGACGGCGAAACACTTATTTATATGCTTATGCCCCGTGTTTGCAAGAACTAGGTATAAGGCATTTGGTCGCGACGTGTTGAGAGACGAACCCTGAGCTCTTTGACACCCCAAACTCCGCTAAGATTTATTCGTAAATCCTGCAGATTTAAACCATATTAAAAGGAACATGAAAACAGTTCAATGGACGGCATGTAGTCTGGGTGATGTTTTCTGCTTCGTGTCTTGCGAGAGAAGATCCAGAAATATCTACATTTGGTGTTATGCGGATCGCTCCGCTTATGCATACCTTACTAAAGGCAGGCCATATTATGCTAACCCCGCAGGGGAGTTTATGGGAGATTTTGTGTGAAAAAACAACAACAGATTTTTAATGGTACAAGTTATAGTACTATTTTGGAAATCACCACATTTCCTTATCAGACTTCTTTTTATTAAATTAATTATATTAATTATTCATAACCACTTCTTCCGTTCTTTGAACCCGGGAGCTCGAAGTTGCAAAGCCAACACGCT
Source organism: Philophylla caesio (assembly GCA_963971545.1). Classification (NCBI taxonomy): domain Eukaryota; kingdom Metazoa; phylum Arthropoda; class Insecta; order Diptera; family Tephritidae; genus Philophylla; species Philophylla caesio. The sequence continues at coordinate 114,704,170 of OZ020604.1, read as the reverse complement.
ACATGCTGTGCTACGTTATCCGAGTTGGCAATGGTGTTTATTTCATCTTTTTTTACACAAAATCTTCCATAAACTGCCCTCGACCTTAATAAAATTGTCAATTATTGTTTTATTTAGATTAATCAGCATATTGTATTTAATTGCGGATATAATTCGGCACAACTAAAAGAAAATCATTTACAGATTAAAATTTGTACACTGAGCGATGAATATTACGAGAAGCTAGCCCATTGAGACGATGGCTTTTCATCTTTATTTTATTCTGAAACCAATCGCCCTCACGAACGGGGCAATTAAACCTGCTCGAGGGCTGTCAACGCTTTCTCATCTTTGATCAATATCATCCATGTTTCTGCGTTTCACAAAAGGACAGGAACAATGAGGAATTTGTAAAGTGCGGTTTTTGTTCGTCAGCAAAGTGCTCTGTTTTGTATTGCCTACTCAGCCCAAAATAGCACCTTCGCAAAGGGATTGTAAACCCGGCCGCAAGATTTTTTTTGGAGAGGGTTTAATGTAAAATCATTCGTAGCAATCACGAATATCATTGTTTTATTTAGATTAATCCGCATATTGTATTTAATTGCGACGAGTATAATTCGGCACAACTCAAAGAAAATCATTTACTATATTACTTTGCATTACATATAAAAATATTTTAAACTGAGCGATAAATATTGCGAGAGCTAGCCCATTGAGACGATGGCTTTTCATAGTTGATCTCAAATAAGTTTTAGGTGACATTAAGTTAAAAAGAGTTGTTTTATTTGCTGTAGTCGTAACAGGAAAAACAGCACGGATTCTAAGTACTTGATGAATATTTGGAAAAGCATCGGAGTTGTAAATAGCCAAATCTTTAAATAAGTTTTCGAAAATTCAGGATTAGGAGATATAAATGCGTCAATTTAAATGGGCCAATCTCGATGACTGTAACTTTTATATATATGTATGCGAATGTATGCATATTTTGCTTTCCAAAATTAATTTTTGCTTCAATCGGTATTTTAATGAAATGGCGCTAGTAATTTTTTAACTCAAGAATACTACCCATTAACTGAAGTTACTTAAACACTAATCTTTCGGTAATTTAACGATTTTTTTATTCATAACAAAAAACATAACTCCTATTTCGATTAAGGCCCATAATGTGGTTTGAAACGAAAAAACAACCATAAAAGAATAAAAAAATCCTCTATTTGGGATCTAATTAGTTTTTTTGTCGCAAAGCATTCAGCAACGATTCAAAAAGGTCGATTGCAGTATCTGCAATAAAGTGAAGCCTTTATGACGGATACAAGTAACAGGTTATCTTTCAAACAATAGGAATCACTTGGTGATCCTCAATTTTCAAAGCCAAAATATCGGCGATCATGTGTTTGAGTTAGCGCTGCAATGTTCGCAACTGAAACCGATACTCAGGCCAAAGTTTTACCAATTCTTTATAAAGGCTTATCCTAAATTGCGTTCTGCTTCTTCTTGTACACCAATTCTTTCCATATTAAGATTATAAATAATGCAAAAATTGATGCAAGCAATATTTAGCATATCATAAAAAACAATCATCAGCGATCTGCGGGAGTTTCAAAACAAAAAAACCAGTCGTTACACAATGATAAAGTTGCATTACATTTTTTAATTGAAGTGCACCACTAAGCAACTCTACTCTCACACGAATCAACTCCCACCAAAATGCAAGAAGACCAGAAGGCTTCGGATTTATTTGCTCCGGAACGTATTGTTTCAGCTCATGTATAATTCATTCACTTCTGTTTTTCTTTCAGCGTAGAATTTGTCAAAATATTTGTAGAAGTATAGGAGAGGAATAAAACAGAAAAACAGAAAAAAACACACAAAATAATTTTTAAAAAATCACATTTCAAGCAGCCCAAAGCCCCTGCTGCTTGTGCTGCGTTTGCATTAGTTTATGTAATAATTAATTATTAATTATTATTAAATAAAAAAAATATTTTTAAACTTTAAGTATGAAGTGAGTAAAAAAATGTAAACAAACAATCAATCACAGCAATAAAATAATGAAACATATCAAATTCGTCGCTGAATTGACTTTACCATGAATGAATTATACTTGGTTAAGCGCTTGCGCTCAAGGTATTTTTCTAATCGAGTCGACCTTCTGTGGTATCTATGTATCTTAGAGGATTAAATTTGATAACTCATGGATATAAGTAATGGAAGATTGCAAAATCAAAATATATACCAGCTAATGCGAGAATTTGTACCTGTGCTTCCGGCGCTGTATCAAAAATCAAAATTTGAAATCTTGATTGAAACGATGTAAGTATATACTCCCAAACATCGCTCTTGTAAAAGAGATAAAGCAAACGTCAAGCTGTTTAGTTGTATGCTTACTGTGCTTTTATTTTTTTTAACTACTTTGTTGTTTATTTGAAATATAGTTAATCAAATTTGTGATTAAAAGTTGCGAAAACTATATTGTGTGCATTTAAAGCTAAGTTAAATATTGGCTGAGTGATTTTGAATAGGATTTATTAAAGTTTAATTTAACATCTCTAAACATCCTTTGTGATGTCATTAGTTGTTTAAGATTGTTATTGTAACATTGTTATTATTGATAATTTGCTTTAACTTTGTGCATTTGTTTGTACATGTGCGCATTTTTTCTTTACTCTTTTACATTACATTTACTATTTTGTATTACGTACTTGAAACAGCAGTTTGTGTTTTGTTTTTTGGGTGTCTAATACTGTGACTATTAAACTTTTCGTTACATAGATAGCTCTCAAACTGCAAACATTCTATAATTAACCGAGATTGCTTTCTTTTGTTGAAACAGCAGTTTGTGTTTTGTTTTTTGGGTGTCTAATACTGTGACTATTAAACTTTTCGTTACATAGATAGCTCTCAAACTGCAAACATTCTATAATTAACCGAGATTGCTTTCTTTTGTTTTATCAACACATCTTATCTAATTCTTTACGTAATTTTTATACCCGCGCACTTGTGCACAAGGGTATTATAACTTTGTTCGCATACCGGTTGCTTGTAACAGCATAACGGATCAAGATAGATATAGTCATATATATACCAAAATGCTCAACATGAAAATAGAAGTCGATTTTGCGATGTCTGTCTGTCCGTCTGTCCGTGCAGACGATAACTTGATTAAAAATGAAAGTCGGTAGGTAGATTGAAAATGGGCAAAATCGGACAACAACCACGTCCATATAACGGCAATTGTCGAAAATGCAAAAAATTGCTATATTTCAGTAGCTATGGAAGCTAATTTGCTCAAATTTGGTATTTAGTGTTGTATTCGAGCAGGAAATCCGACTCTATAAAAATTTTGCGCAGGGGCGTGACACTGCCCACTTATGAGTTCATATGTATATCTCTAGAAGCATGTCCCCGATTTTGTTCAAACTTGGTATACGTATTACACTATGCCTATTTAAGCGATATTATCAAATATATAATATAACCACGCCCACCTGCCACATAACGGTAATTTTCGAAAACACTAAAAATTGAACATTTCAATAAATGTTTAAGGGAGATATCTTGAGTTTGTGGTGTTGTATTGCAGCCAGAAATCCGACTATATGAAAATTTTAGAAAAGGGGCGTGTCACCGCCCACTTTTGAAATCATATATATATATGTCTGGAACTACTTTATCGATTTCGTCTAAACTTGGCACACATGTTAGATTGTACCTGGTTAGGTGAGATTATGAAAATGCTTGAAATCGGACGGAAATTTCGCCCGTCTCACATATAACGGTAATTTTCCAAAACAATGAATATTTGATACTTCAGTAGCTATTGGAATTAAGTCAACAAATCCATTTAAACGAACATTTTGGAAAAGGTACATGGTACCGCCCACTTTAGAGTTCATATGTACATATATCTCTGGAAATCCATTATCGATTTTGCCCAAATTTTGTACAGATATTTTAGTAAGTTTTTAAAACCCGTAAAAATCTGATACTTCTGTAACTAGTAAAGCTAATAAGTCTCTGCTTTATTAATTTAAAAATGTAGCTGGAAGCGTACGCCGGGTATATAAAGTTCGATCGAACTTAGCCACTTCTTTACTTGTTTAATTTAATTTAATTCAACTACGTCGTGTATTTTCGATAATTCTAAAATCAAAAAAGCTGATAATGAGCAACGTTATGTTGCATGCTGGTTGTACGATGGAGTAGCCCATATTAAGTGTGTCGGATTGATTGTTAGAGTTTTAGACTTAATTAATAAAGGGGCATTCGGTAGTCTTGTTTAAAATGCTGACTAAATGCGATTGAACTATATAAATTTTTTAGGCAAACTTGAAACGGATTTTTCAAAATCGGAAAAGACCTCCTTGCACTTACGGAAAACAAACTCAAGCAACCAAAAGTCCGAACGTAACATTTCGTCTTTCACAATTGATGTAGATCCTGAAGATTTTTAATAATTTGCTTAAAAATTCATTTTGGCCGCCTGGAGCATTTGTTCGTGAGTTTGAATATAAGCCACATAAAAAGAAAATAACTTAGCTACAATATCTCACCGTGATACTGAGCCAAATAACTAATTTTATAACGAGCTTTTGAGATTTAGATGGTTTTTTATAGAAAAACTGTAACAATTGAAGATATGCTCAGGAGGTACGTGAGTAATTAACCTCTCGTGTGCGCGGCTTCCAACAAGTGAAGACGAGCACACAGAGGTTCGCGCTTTTATAGCGTTCTGCTAGTGCGGTCAGGTGATTTTACTAGTGCGATCAGGTGATTTTTAGAGTGGTGAGAAAAACGCTATGTGGTGTAATGCTTACATTGAGATGCCAGATCTTAAACTAAATGTCTTAAAACTATAATTTCACCATACGTTGATGCTACAATTTATAATTTTGCGTTTAGTATCTTTTACCAAAACTTAAGAGGTTTGAATACTAAATTGAATGACTTATATTCAAAAGGACTAAATTGTAACTATATATTACTTTATGCTTCACTGAAACTTGGTTTAAACTTACATTTTCAATTCAGAGATCCTTCTTGACAAATTCCAAATTTATAGAAATGATCGTAAGGACAGAATCGGTGGAGGTGTTCTCTTTGCAGTTCATTCTTCAATACCATTCGAAGAAGTGAGTGTCCCCGTAATTGAGTCCATTGCATTTAAAGCAATACGGGTAATGGTGGATAAGGGATTAATTTATTTAGCCCTTTGCCACATTCCTTCTAATTCAGACTTATCGCTATATTCGAAACATATTTCATTACTTAGTTCTTTAAGTTCAATGGTAACACCTACATCACGAAAGCTCTTTTCACAACGATGGTAAGGCCATCGTTTGGAATCTGCGCTATCAAGTTTACTCAGACAAGATTGATTCTATCCAAAAATAATTCCTGATTTTCGCCCATAGGCAGTCTCGCTGATATTCCCAGTATATCCACTCACCCTACATTAATCGTTAAAAACTTATTAATCTTCCTACGCTTGCTAGTCGCAGAAAAATATTAGGCATACTATTTTTGGCCAAGTTACTGACTGGCATATGCAAAAAAAAAACAAGTTAAATGCGTGCGTCATGCGGATTGGGTGGGAATGGAGGGTAAAAACCTTTGGGATTATTATTATTATTATAAAAACAGCAGGAGCAAAGAAAGGAACCAGCTTTGCCATTTTCATATTGAATTGATCTTAAAGATATGTATATATTTTTACAAATTTGAATTGAAATAAAATCTATTGTTCCGATGTTAAAAAAATATTTGGTAGTATAAAAACTGATTTGGTGGGCTTCTGGATACCTAAAAATGTGCTCGAGTGGCAAAACTGGAAGGAACTGGCGACAGAAATTCAAGAGGAGCCATTGAGGAAAAACTACAAACGACTATAGAGCCCATTAACTAATGAAGAAACTACATATAAGGTATCGCAATCGAAAAATTTGCAACGAAGAAAGCCGCAACAGCAAAATTTCTTTTCGGTGCCGATTGACCATTGTGTTACCTCTGACGTAAGCCATACATCCATCCTGTTCCCTAGAGATAAAGCCACTCCGAACGTTTAATGTAAGAAAGAAAGTTAAGAATGCTTGTAGAGTTAACGTCGGTTAGGCAGTCCAAGAAGTAATTTTTGAAGAATTGGTTGGTCGTCTAAGCTATGGCGGGGAAGTGGCAGATATAGGGTGTCGACTCCACCTCTTCCTCGTTACGGCAGATGCGGCAATGGCCGCCTTTCTTCATGTTTGCTAATAAGATAGTGTCCGGATATCGCAACAACCGATAACCTGAAGAGGAACGCCTAAGTGAAAGCCTGAAAGTCTTTTCCATCAACTCCTGGTCTGGTGGTATGACGGTTGGGATCCACAGGACAGCTTCTCCATAAGTTCAGATTTCAATATACGTTTGTAGGATGCCAAAGGTATATGCGTATTTTGGTCATAATTAACAATGGATACTTTCGTCCTTTTCTTTGCCAGCTCGTCAGCCATGCAAATAAAAGTAATATCCTTTCGCCCAGGGACCCACAGAACACTCAAAGATAACCGTGCTTACAATCGGATTATAATCATTGTGCTCTTAATACCTTATATGGATGTTGTATCATAAGAACTAAGAGTGTTAAAAAATTACACTTTCCAAGGGCGTTCAGCGTTCCGGACATTGAAAGTACTAGTGATCAATTACTAGATATTTTGATTACAGCAGAGGAAAATCGATGTAGAATTTTAAATCCTTGACGTTTAATGATTCTACTGATTCAAATGGCATAATCATAGCCTATCGCTCCTGCTACTGATACCATTTGGTAGACAATAAAGTTCATTCTGGAAACCCTATTTCCTACGATCCACGGCTCTTGGACTAGTAAAACGTCCTCAGGCCTCTCGCTTAGGCGAAGCTGCCTTGAAGTGGCACAGATAAATTTTCAGAATCCGCACTGTCCCCAGAGTTTATTTCTTTCAACTTTCTCGCTAAAATCGCCCATGGGATGTTTCCAGTTACGCTCATGTTGCTTTTTTTTGTTGTTGGTATTGATGGCTCAGCCGCTGTGGTCGAGTTGGTAGCGGTGCGTGCTATAACTCGAAATGCCGGTGAGTTCGAATCTCAGTCAGGGCAAGCAAAATCTGAATCATAGAAAAAGTTTTTTTTTAATAGCGGTCACCCCTCGGCAGGCAATGGCAAATCTCCGAGGGTATTTCTGCCATGAAAAAGTTTTCTTTCATACATCTGCCGTTCGGAGTCGGCACAAAATTGTAGGTCCCTCCATTTGCGGTAGAATATAAAGACGCACACCACAAATGGTATGAGAAGCTCGGCCAAACACTGAGCTATATAGTGATGGCTATGGCGTATTAGGTTCAAACGAGGTGTATATATGTCTTTTTGCACTTTCGCCGATAAGATTAGAACCATCAGAAGGTCCGCTCAAAGCGTTGCCCAACTCCGCTGTTGCTTTCTCTCCAACCGCCTTCCTGTGGATTTTTATGGTGAAGAGGCTTAAGCCCCAGCTTGTTACACCACCACAATCTGCGAGAACTGTGATTAAAGCTTTATTGATGATAAAGCCGGCAAAACGTTGCTTCTCTTGATCTCTTTAAGTCGCGAAAACAGCAATTAGAAATTACAACAACTCCTTAAGAAGAGTAACTACTGTTGCATTGTCTAGCGGAAAGTGTTGGTGAAACTTCTTCGAGCTTCGTTTGGTGGAGCGAAGAACTTTTGTGTAGAGCCAGAATAAAGATTAACGTTGACATCGAAGGTATAGTTCGAGTTTTAATCAAGAATATTAAGTGGCGCCTAACGTGGGGCCTGTCGAGAAATTTGTATTCGGACCTTGTTTTGAACGGTATATGTGACCAAGCCTACAAGCATATTCCTTTAAGGAAGGACGAAGAAAGCGACAGGTTATACAAAAAGCAGTATAAAAAAAAGAACAAAGTCGGACATTTGGAACTTAGTGGAGCTTTCTTTCATATCCAAATAGCTGGACGCTTTAAGCATCGTGGGACTTCTACATTCCAGTTCTTAATCTTCAACTTAAACTTAATAAACCAGAATTAAAAAGCTGATCAAATTATGTAAGTAATGATCAGAATTGATAATTGTTCAATAGCGAAAATTAAAAAAAAAATATTATAAAATTGGATACTGAAGTCAAATAAACAAAAAGTGAATGTACGTCAGTGCCGTTTTAAGTGTTATTGGGTCATAGTTGTTGCGTACACGTGTTAAAAGATTTAAGTCTAACATTTTGGAAATACGCCTTGATTTAAAAGTTATTCCCATCGGTAAAAACTGCTAAATTGTAAACTTTATATGAAGAGACAAAAAGTGAAATATACATAGATTTCAAATCCCGCATGTGCGGTCAGATTAAGTATTTTATACCAAATAACGTAATAAACACGTGTTAAGAAAGGAAAACCCAAGTTAAAATTTTTCTGACGTACCAAAGTTATCCTGAATAAGTGATATGCTGATAAATTTGTCTGCAGCATTGAGAGTATTAAATTAAAATTACAGTTAATAAATTTCTATTTAGCTATTTCTATAGTCGAGTTGTATAGGGTTATAGAGCGGTAATTTTTTTTTTGTATAAAATTTCAAAATGGAGGTCACTCGGGAACAAGTTTTAGAAATCGTAATAGCTTCAACTTAACGAACCAAACGGGAACTATCGGCACAAATAAGCGAACTTACCCTAGCTTTAAATCGCCTGCAAGTACAACGTGTTGAGCCCTATCAACCTTTAACGGTTAACCATTCAATAGACTCCGGAAATTCTAGCCTGAAATTAATAAAATCTTTACCTGAATTTATTGGCGAAGCCTCATATTATCTTGCTTGGCGGTCTGCTGCCAACTTTGCTATAAATTATTACACCAAAGGTTCAGAAAGATATTACGTTGCAATAGGTATTTTTTGAAATAAAATTACAGGTGCAGCAAACTCGGCGTTATCATCTTTCAATACCGTGCTTAATTTTAAATCAATAATTGCTAGGTTAGACCAAACGTACGCAGACAAAAGGCCAGTTCACGTTCTAGGAACGGAATTAAGTATTCTTAGGCAAGGGAACCTGCCAATCACAGACTGTTACGACGCGGTGGACAAGCACTTGATGCTTATCTTAAATAAGCAAATAATGATGAACAGCGGTAACACTGAAGTTATAAAAGCTCTCAATGATCATGCAAGAGAAAACGCATTTCGAATTTTTATTTCGGGGCTTCGGCGTCCCATCATCAGCACCAGAGGACTTGCCTACTGCATTGGCCGTACCGCATGAGCTTGAGATGAATCACAAACGCTATGAATTCGTGCAAACATATGCGATTTGTAATTCAATAAAACCAAATAAGGCAAAAACAAATATGCCACAGTGTAACGACAGCCTTTACGTTGTAAAGATACATCCAGCAACTCTGCAACAAAAGTGTCTCAACAATGTATCCCTAAATGTTGCGTAACATAATGAGGAAGATAATCCGCGTATAGGTAGATACGAATGTCGTTGTGGGCGAGCATGTCCGTGTGTGAATGCATATGAATGTGTGAGTGAAAGTTTGAGGGAAAGCGCTAGCGAAGTCGTTTTGCAAAACACCGGGGGCACGATCGGCAAATATTTTAAGTTGCGGAGCATACCAAAAGTTGGCTTCTCGTAAAGTGAACGTGTTGTTAATATACCGCGTAAGAAAGTCAAAAACAAAAAAAAAAAAACCTTGCTAATTTTCCGTTTGCTCGTGTTTTTTTTTTGATAACGGAAACCGAAAAGAACACTGCTTTAAATCCTGCTACCAGGTAAGTAAAATATATACATATATATACGTGCTTTGTTTAAGAAAAAAATAATAATAATTGCGATAATTAAAAAAAATAAAAAAAGATTATATTAAATTAAACGTGATATGATTCAATTAAAATAAAAGTTAATTAAGCTAATTTAAATTAAATCAAAATTATGCTAGAAATCTGAAGAAATCGAAATAATCTGAAATTAAAACTAAAAAAATAAATATAAAATACTACCATAATAATACTAATCTAAATGAATAGACGATCAAATAAGTAAGTAATATAAATTAATATAATGCCTAAATTATGATAAAGTTTTAATACGTGCAAATATCTTAATTCAATTAAAAACTAGATACATATGCATATGTACATGAAGTTTAAAATTAAAATGGGGTTTGTGCGTGTGTACGTTTATATGAACTTTCGCAGTACTTATGCGTTCCAAAATCCCCCGGTGAATGTAGATGTGTGTGTACATATATGCCACATATGCACGTACATGCATATACGTAGGTGTTGCAAGTGATAGAAGATAGACGTGCCGTAGTTAGTTCTGCAAAATAAATTGGAGTTGTAGTAGAAATAGCAGGTATTTCGTGGGGCTCCGCCACACAACATACCGAAGTAGTGTCTAGGAATCCCTTGTAAACTTTCCGGGAGTCAGTGTTATTGGTTTTTCGACGGGAGACCCAATAAACTCGCGTTTATAAAAGTTTTCAAACTTTCTTCTTTTTTTTTTTTATAAATACGCTCGAAAATAATAAAAATAAAAATAAAATTAGTGAGAAAATATAAACGAGACAGGTAAGAGGCTTTGTTTAATTGTCAACTACAGCTGATCTTGTCACCCCAGGCAGAAACAGTGTAATAAGCTGTTAGTGAAGTTGCAAACTTTATAGTCGCAAAGGCACTGTAGTAGTGTAGTAGAAGATCACTAGGGTAGGTCATAAACATAAAAAAAAAAAATAATAATAATAAAATATAAATTTAAAAAAATTTAAATAAATATAATAGCAATAATCACACTAAATTAAACCAATAAAAAAAAAAATTATAATAATTAATAATAAAAATAATCAATATTAAAAATAATAATATTAAATATAAAAACTAAAACGAACAGAACCCCAATAAAATTTAGTAGTAATAATAACAATAACTGTAACTAGACGATTAAAATAACTTTTGATATATAACATACCAATAATGAATAAATAAGACAAAAAGAAAAACTTATATGAGTGTTACTAGGTCGCCCGCACAAGGGCGAAATATCCCAGATGATGCAGGTCACCCCGAACCAGGGATTAGAGACAGTGAAATGATAAACCCGCTTGCAAAGCGTCCCAGTCTTGCATACTCTCCGGTTCCCGAACAACCGCTCGCAGATCTGCAAGGCCCCGCATGGGTCAAGCTAGGGGCAAAAATATGTGAGCTTCACGGCATGATGGACGATGGTAAGAGGAGGTCAGTACACCAGCAGATGCGAGATTTAATCTCCGAGCTTTCGATACTGTACGAAAAAGTAAAGACCGATACCCGTCCAAAAGTTATAAGTGTAGCCTCGCAGACTACTCCAAAAGCTTCCACGAGCAAGCCGCAGCACAGAGAAAGGAGAGAAAACGAAATGCAGCATGGTAATGTAGTGAAAGCAGGATATGAGAGAAAATCAAATGGCCCACATGAAGTAACAAAAATGGCTGAAGAACCCCAGTGGAAGACAGTACAGTCTAAAAGAAAGCCTAAAAAAGCAGTACGGCCGGACGCACTGATTATTAAAAGTAACTGCGGGGGATCATATGCAGACGTGCTAAAGATAGTCAAAAGCGACCCACAGCTTAAGCATGTTGGTAGTATGATAACCAAAGTCCGAAAGACGGCTAGCGGGGACCTTATACTCCAATTAGCAAAACCCACTGATACGCACACTAACGAGGTACAAAGTACGGTTAAATCCGCGATAGGTGAAAAGGCCTCAGTGCAAACGCTAACAGCAGTAACGGCGATTGAAATAAGAGACTTGGACGAACTTACAAGTAAAAAAGAGTTGTGTACCGCCATGGAGCAAGAGTTTGAAGGGATACAGTTTGCCGAAACTTTCGTGAAGTCACTGAGAGGTGCCTATTGCGGAACTAAAACCGCCACTCTATTGGTCCCCGTTCCAGTAGCAAATAAACTGCTAGCAGTCGGTAAAGTGCTAATCGGATGGGTAATTGCCCGTATACGCGCAAAAACACAGCCAATAAAATGCTTCAAATGCCCGGAGTTTGGCCACCTCTCGAGAAATTGCAAAAGTTCGGTCGATATTAAAAACACATGTTTCAACTGTGGGGAGCCGAATCACAAAGCTGCAGAGTGCAAAAAAGAATTAAAATGCGCAATATGCTCAAGAAGATATGCGCCACAAGTAAAGCACAGAACTGGTGGCAGAGAATGTCCTTTTTACTTAGAGGCGGTTAAAAAAGCACGAGCACAATGAAATTTCTGCAATTAAACTTAAATCATTGCAAGGCTGCACAGGAGCTTCTGGAGCAGTCGATAGTAGAAAAGAATATCGACATAGCAATACTAGATGAACCGTATGAGATCGGAAAAACCCCACTGTGGTATTGTGACACCAACGGAAAATCAGCGGTATGGAGCTGTGCTAAAACGCCTTTTGCGATTGAGCCACTAAAAGTGAAGCCATGCTACGTTTGCGTAAAAATATCGAAGCTATTTTTATACAGTTGTTATATACCGCCTAGCTACAGCCTTACTGAATTCGAAACCGTCCTAGATGGCCTGGTTGGCGACGCGAGAGGTAGATCCCCAGTGATAGTTGCAGGCGATTTTAATGCATGGGCCATAGAATGGGGAAGCCGATATACAAACGCCAAGGGAAGGGCTCTGCTTACAGCATTATCAATGCTGGAAGTAACGCTTGTTAACACAGGCGATAAACTTACCTTCCAAAGAGATGGAAGGGGATCTATTATCAATCTAACAATACAATTTTCAAACGAACGTCGTGGCAAGTAAGCGAAGATTATACGCATAGCGACCATCGAGCTATTATATTTTCGATAAAAAACGATGAAGGGGCACAAAATACCTCGAGTGTAAAATCAGCTGGCTGGAGGCTGCACACATTAGACGAAGAAGGGCTTAAGGTGATGGTAACCGACATAATCCTCCCAGAAAGAGCAATTAATATGGCACACCACCTAATAGACGGTATTAAAGTAGCTTGCGACGCCTCCATGAGAAGAAAGTCCATATCTTTCCGACGCCCACCGGTGTATTGGTTGAACGAAGAGATTGCGCACCTACGCCGACAATGTAACACCGCAATGCGAAATTGCCAAAGAGCCAGAAATCGAAGCGCAAACTTTGCGGTGCAGCAAAGAGACTACAAAGAAAAGCGCACGGCGCTGAAACTGGCTATAAAAGCCGGTAAAACGAAATGTTTTCGAAATCTATGTGACAGTGCAGATAAAGATCCCTGGAGTTTAGCATTTAAAGTAGTGACTGAAAAGCTACAAAAGTCGATACAACCGAAGATTTCATGCCCTAGAGAGTTGAAAAAAAAAGTAAGCGCACTTTTCCCAGACCAACCACCATTTGAACGGGAAACATTACCCCCTACAGAGTACGAAACGCCTCCAGTTACGGCAGAAGAACTTTTAAAAGCCGTTAAAAGCCTTAAAGAGAAAAAGGCACCAGGTCCTGATTTGATACCGAACCACATATTGAAGCTAACTGCAAATACCAACACCGAAGCGTTTGTACGGACGTACAATGAATGTCTTAAAGAAGGTATATTTCCCCCTATATGGAAGCGCCAGCGGTTAGTACTTCTACCAAAGACTGGTAAACATCAAGGAGACCCGTCCGCATAATGCCCAATATGCATGCTTCACACAGCCAACTGTTCGAACGAATCCTTAGCGATAGGCTGATCTCAGAAATTGAAGCAGGGGGAAACCTCTCAGAAATGCAGTTCGGCTTAAGAAAAAAGCGATTAACAGTGGACGCGGCTATGCTTGTTAAGAAGCTGGCAGAAGAAGCGATAAGTGGAGTAAGATGGAAAGGCGGATATAAGAAATATTGCTTGGTCATGACACTTGACGTTAAAAATGCGTTCAATTCCGCTAGCTGGAGGAAAATTATCGAATCTCTCCGTGGCTTTCAAGCATCAAGATATTTGCGAAAAATCATAAGTAACTACTTGGAAGATAGAGTCCTAGTATATGATACAGACGAAGGCAGCAAAGAGTATAATATAACCGGAGGAGTTCCTCAAGGATCCGTTCTTGGACCATTGCTCTGGAACATTATGTATGACGGCATTTTGCGCTTGCAAGTACCTAAAGGTTCAAAAATTGTTGGTTTTGCAGATGATATAGCGGTTGTTATTGTTGCCAAGCATATAAAAGACGTTGAGCGAGGGGCAAACCTCATGACTGCACGAATTCAGACATGGCTTGAAGAAAATGGCCTGCAGTTAGCCGAACAGAAAACTGAGGCAGTGTTAATTAGCAGCAGAAAAATCCTAGAGGTTATTAAAATTAAAGTCGGAGGACATGAAATTGTTTCAAAAGCTGCCCTTAAATATCTAGGCATTATGTTTGACGTTCGATTAGTATTTAAGACTCACGTACAATATGCAGTCGAGAAGGCAGAGAAGGTGGCAGCAGCGCTAACGAGGCGTATGGTAAATAAAGGAGGACCTAAGCAGAAAAGTAGGCAACTGCATGCAAGCGTAATACGCTCAGTACTACTATACGGGGCACCAACCTGGTCGGCTGCGCTTGAAAAAGTTTCATACGCAAGAGAAATGAGATCACTTTTTCGACTTTGCGCTATACGAGTGTGCAGTGCGTTTAGAACAACCTCAGAAGAAGCGGCGCTAGTAGTGGCTGGGCTCTGTCCAATCGAGATCTTGGTTAAAAAGGCTGTAGAAACCCTACTGAGTATTGCTGAACGCGAGGTGGTGAGGCGAAACTGTTTGCGGATGTGGCAGAGGCGGTGGAGCGCTGCAGGTAAGGGACGCTGGACGAATAGACTTATTTCTTCCTTAGAGAAATGGTTAGATAGGCCACACGGTGAAGTAGATTTCCACCTTACCCAAATATTGACAGGGCACGGTTGCTTTAAGTGATGATGACCCTTACTGCACCTTCTGTGCAAATCAGGTGGTTGAAGACGCCGAACACTGTTTTTTCGTCTGTCCGCGGTTTGCAATTGAAAGGGATGACTCGAACACGAAGTTGAGGAGATCGCTTTCGGTTAAAAACCTTGTAGCAACTCCGCAGAAATTCATAGAAAGGCAATAGGCCGCTCCCCCTCTGCGAAGTAATACTTAACGGTAGTTCCACGGAGCGAGGGAAACGGAGTAGGGGTGGGTTTTTAGTGCGGTGAGTCGAAAGGCAAGTCCCACACTTCGGCTTTGTGCCACCTCTAGAAAAAAAAAAGAAAAAAAACCCACATTGCTTGCTCAGTTGCTGAATATTATTTAAATAAAGAAAGAAAAAAAAGAACCACCCACGATCACTTACTCGTGGTTGCGGGCGTCGGGTGGGTCGTATAATTTAAGAAATTACTAAACTTAAAGGCAAAGGCTAGCAAATGTAAGAAATAATATTAATAAAAAAGAAAGGTAAAAAAAAAATACTAACAATCCTGGGCTAAAAAGAAAATATATGATTGTGAAGTAAAACATTGAATGTGTGCTAGAAAAAAAATATAAAAAAACTATTGCATATACGAGTATATAATCGTAAAAATGGCAAAAAGCAAGAAAACAACAAAAGTTAATTGAGAGTAGCAAATGTGAACAGTAAAAAAAAATATAAGGAAAAGAAGTAAGCCACGTATTGTGAAATGAAATGATAAACCTACGAATTTTACGACTAAATTGTAAAAAATTACGGCAATCAATTAGATTCAAAACAGGGATTCATTAAATTCAAGGGATCTCGCGGATATAACCAACTAAAAAAAACGGTAGATATATTTAAAGAATAAAAAAATTTAAAGAGCTTAAACTAGCTGCTGCCCGCTGCTATGCTGCTGCTGTCGTCGTCATTGGCAACTGTGCGCGCTGATGTTCCGGTGCTGCTGTTGTCGACTGCGTCGTTGGCGGTGTCGGCTGCGGTGCGCGCTAATGTCGCCAAAAATTCTCCCGCCTCCGTTGCTCTCCTCTCCTCGATCTCAATTTCAATTTCAATTCTCAATTTCAATTTCAATTTCTTTTTCTGGTGGTCTCTCTAGAGTCCTCTCCTTCTCCTAATTTATTGTATTTATACTCGTATGTATCTCTACTGTAAATTTCCTCCTTCCTTTTTATTTGCCAGGTCGTTAACCTCCAATGAAAACTTCCACTTTCCTTCCAAAGGGGCATAGCTCCGAAATTTCCAGTTTTGGAATTCTTACTAGGACCTGCCACCAACAATCTGGTAAAATAAAAAATATAAAAAAAAACCTTTTTTTTTGTATATATGTACATATATGTATGTGGGTATATGCTGATCTGTATATAAGTATATGCATGCATTTTTTTT